>OX383253.1:14952709-16433461 GCA_947522985.1 Lithophane socia
GAATAGCGTTTCCTCGTAGTTGTCAGCCGCTGGTGATATTGTGGCCACCTGTGAAAGGGATACAGTTTTTGATGAACAACAGAAGAACTGCCTTGAAATCAATCGTAGATAAGTATCAATATCCATCTAAAAGTAGAAAATTGGAAATATAAATCAACTTCTAATGTTTGTATAAACATCAAAGACTGAAATTGCTTTCTGTATTACCTACTATTTATTTTCTTGGAAATTGGCCTTGGAAATGGGAAATTGCTTCAAGCATAGACATCATTATCAATAGCTACGTTGTAGGGTACTTATTGACCTTAACTATAAAATAAAAATAGGTACAAAGGGATCATTATTCCCTTTAAAAAGGGTTTCTTGTTGACTAGGGAACCCTAAAAATGTAAAAAGATACCATTGCACACAATACTTACATCGGTAAATTACTATGAAGCTTTAAAAGCTTCTATCATTACAACATTGCATAAAACAAATGTAAAAAATAAACATAGTAGCGGCTTTATCCCACATAATAGTCCACTGAATTCCAATCAGACTAAAATCGCCCTTATTTACAATAGAAAACTGTTTATAAACAAGTGGTAGATACTCATTTTAATGTAGACGAGGTTCCGTGGAACATTTCTATGCGCGACGACGAAGCATGAGTGTTTTGAGTTGGCTGTGGTGACTCAAAGGATGCGCGGCGGTCCGTGGACGGAATTTGAATTTATTTCAAGTCTGGGGACACCCTATTTGCATTATCTTTCCGCTTTAAGAGTTTTCTAAATGCAAATTGATAGAGTTACAGTTTATATTTAGATTAGTGTTACAGTTTTCTTTCTTTTCTTTTTAACAGTTTTTGCCAACTTCCGCTACTAAAATATTTTATACTAGCTGCGCCCCCGCGGTTTTACCCGCGTAAGTCTCGATCCCGTGGGAATATCGGGATAAAAAGTATCCTATTTATTTATTTTATTATTTATGTACACACAGTAAAATACAAAAAAGATACGACATAATTAAAATATGAGTACAAAGGTACTGCTTATTTCTTAAGAAATTTCTTCCAGCAGACCTGCGAAAGGAGAAATGAGAAAGAAATGTAGACAATAGTGTGTGAGAACAAGAAGAGTGTGTGTTAATCCAGGTTATAAACTATCTGTTTGCCGAATTTCATCCAAATCCATTCAGTAGTTTTTACGTGAAAGAGTAACAAACATCCATCCATCCATCCATACTTATTACAAACTTTCGCGTTTATAATATTAGTAAGATAGTTAGATTTTATTTTCATGTTTTTGACAGATAGTAGTGCCTAAACAAAGACATCCTAAAATATATCACAAAACTACCGTTTATACCGAGACATGAGTACATGACAAAGAACCTTTAAAGAAAAGAAAAGAACCCACTAACAATAGTTGGGAACTACTGCTCTTCAGTTCCTTAGTGACATGTTACGACACACTATATGACTTTACCCTTGTCAATAGTAACTCAAACACGTATTGATTATTTTTTTTCCAGATTCGGTATACTTCACTTTGTATCTTACATATTATGGACAGTGAACACATATCGCTCTCTGTTTTAATATTAATATAGATAACCGACTGGTTAGTCCACTGAAGAACACCTGGCTCCGCTTTAGAATGGCGTCCACTTGCGGTCTGTATTAGCTCATTACATTAGAGATATTAGGCACAGGTGTCTCCTATCTCCAGCACTTTTGATATGATACTGTGGCATGTATGTTTTCACAAGACCTGGGATGTGCTACAGCATTGAAATACTAATGTAGCATTATCATTTTCCTCAATGCATTCTGAAATTGTTTTACCGAACCAAATGACTGACGATTCTTTAGGTTATATCACCAGAATAGAACCCGGAGTTTTAGAACGAAATTCTTTTACGCGGCTTGTAAACTTTACGAAAATGTAACGCTAAAAGCGTTCATACTTGCGACTGTCTTCTTGTAATTCAAAGTGAGAGAGAGAGTAAGAAACCAAAGAAAAGAGGAAAGTGATTACAGTATCGTGGGATAAAATTGTACACATCGGCCCAAGTGACCTGCATGAGAAAGAAAAAGCGTGAATTTGGTCAAAAATGTAAATCCAAGATGGCGGCTGCGAAAATTTTGTTTTTGTTTTAAATCTTACTTGAGAAGGAACGTTGTTCCTGACGGGGGTCCCCCGAAACTACACGTTTTTCATTATTTGTGACTGCTCTGTCGTTTATCATAAAAGATCATTACACTCACCATAACAGTCTTGCTGTTCCCTCCAAGATTGTCTTTGAGTAGCCACGTGAGCACAGAATCTCTGTATGGTACGAATTTGTCTTTATTCTTGGTGCCAGAAGACTGGTCTGCGAGCTTTGATATTACTAGCCCGAGTGTTGTTAGGGATCTGGAACGAAACAGAATTATTTAGAACATTAACATAAAAAATATGATATAAATTTTAAATAAACCGCATCATCGGTTAGCATCAGGGAAGATGAAGGTAAAACGAGAGCATATACATAAACAAATAATCTTAGGGATCCCTGTAAGTACCATAATCATCGTTTTAGTCGAAAGACGCCCACTGCTGGAAATAGGCCCCCAAACACCGCCACTTGGACCGGTTCAGTGCTTCCCGCATCCAGCGGATTCCTGCATCCTTCACAAGGTCATCGGTCCACCTTGTTGGAGGCCATATAGGCATAATAATTTGTGAGAATCATACAGGGTGTAAGTCTTGTCATTCAAACCATGGGTAGTTGACTTAAATATAAAAATAAATGACCGACAAAAAAAAACGTTATTTTCATTAAAAGATTTTAAAAAGTTTCTATGTGACACCGTGCTTGCTAGCGAAACAGCTGACTGTCTGAGAGAGGGGTCGCGCTCAGGGCCGGTCAGGTCACCTCTCACGCCCCCCTATAAATGACACCAAACCACTGGTTTAAAGGATAACGGTGTTTACCCTAACACCCTGTATATTATTGTGTAGAAATGCCACTGCACAGAATGTAACAAATGCGGGAGATTCTCGCATCCTATAGTTGGATAAGGTACAATGCTAGATATAGGTCTAAGAACAATTCCGCGGAGAGTTGAGAGTCGAACAGTCGAGTAGGAAACTGGAACAAACTCACTATCACTTCATAATGTATACGTATTCTATTTGCTTTCAGTTTCTGAAATAGGTAAGTAGAGCAATGTTGTAAAGTTGTAAATATAAAGACGATGCACGTGTGTTTCGAAGCCACATGAAGACAGCGAGGTTGAGGGACATGAAGCGTTATTAATATTTAAGGCCTTCAATTGAATCTTACAACACTTATATTTTATAACTAGCGGCTCGCCCGCGTGTTATGTCGATAAAAAGTAATTAATGAATTTCTAACAGACCGAATTATTGACTAAACTTGTTTTGACTTATTTAATGTGAAATATACAACCGTAATAATTATGTCTTCTAATGAATGTTAGTATGAGGTTGACTAAAACTTGACATGTTAAACTTATTTTATTTATTTAATTTACTTTTTGTACTTATCTAATGTAAATCGCATGACCAAAATAATTATGTCTATTAATAATGTCTGATGATGTTGACGCAAAATTGACATGGTAAACTTATTTTTCTATTTTGACTTATTAAACTAAATTGTATGTCCCTAATAATTGTGCAAGAATTAATGTAAAATGAGGTTGACTAAAACAGTAATATAACCAACAACATTGATATACCTACCTACTTATTAATATAAATATTGTACACCCCATGGGTATGTTACAGTGATTCATGAATACTATTGTAAGATCTGACTATTTACCTGTGACAAACAATAAATAAATGAATTTGAATGAATTTGAATTTGAATTTGAACGAGCAATACTGTTGTTTACACCAATACTTACTTGTTAATATTAGAACCTTCTTTCAGCCTATCGCCGACAGCGCCCGTCTTTACTGCCCTTTCAGACCCTGCCAGGTCAACGAGCGACAATCGTGCGACTTTCTCGCCGGAGACGCCAGTCGCAGCGTCTGTCAGTGTCTGTGTTAGTACTACGCTAAAGACTGCGTGAGATCGTGATGATTCGCTGTTCATGTTTGTTGCAGCAACTGTTCGTGATTTGTTGCCTTCGGTCATTAGGTTGTCGATGTCCTGTTGACAAGAAACAAAACTGATTAGTTGTAATCGAATTTAAACGTCGTCGTCTCGAACAAATGTAAGGGCACGGCTACAGGTTATTATTATATTTTGTGTTAATTTTTGTTTCATAATCGACTCCGATCAATGTAGAATTTACAGGGAATTTCTCTGTTATTTTGTCAAATAGTTTTAGGTAGGATAGAATTCGTAAAGCTATCAGTCATTTATTAAACACTAAAAGTAGGAAGTCCAAAACTTCAAGGATACCATTCTAATGGTGAGTGAGTCCGCATTCCGCAATATAAAACGAGTTAAAACTTTTACATCTACGTAACAAAAGTTTGCACATCGCGATGTCAAAGTGTCTACGAGTGTGAGAATAATGTAGTTACATCGAGAGAATGGACGCGTAGTATAGAAGAATAAAAGATTTTCAAAATTTTCAGACAATATGGAACTTTGACTACGATATGCATAGGTCAGATGTGTCCGACATCAAAAATTATGTCAAAATCCTACTTCATCTGTCTTATCAACGTTCTCACACTGAATTTTTAAAATAATTCTTAAAGGAACTATAGTTGACAACATCGATAACTGATCCGAATGGCTGAAGATATTCTCAAGATTCTGTTGAGTCTAAATAATCACTAAATGCTACAGTAGTTGTATTCCGTGCAAGCTGGCCAACTACGGCTAACCACAGTAGTGTCTATAGCCGTTAGTAGCCTGTATTGCACGTAGCCCCGCTCTGTATATTTAAGCTGGGCTTATTACATACTGCTATGTTAGTCTAACGTTCATGCATAAACACCAGCCTTTGCTTGCGGCTTACTATAGCTTATCCTCTTGATATACGTTCACAGGTTCGTTAAGCAAAGAGACCTAAAATCCGACTAGCTAGAATAAACTAATTAACAAAGTTCACAGAAATGTTTTGATTAAAACACGAGTGGAATATTGAATTTAGTAAAATAAGAGCACTATACATAGGTACTAACTGGAAATTATGATGGAATTCAATCTATAGAGGACTGTTCCCGGAACCTTATCTGCTACAAAATCTACTGATGGAAAGAGGATTCCTCTGTGGTTGTTATGATTCAGGGAATTTAAAAAAAAACGTTTATCAGATTGATGTGAAACGCTCGCTTTCGGATTATGAAAACCACTCTGATTGAAATCTCAAAGGCCTTTGTCTCCAAGGGATCCTTTACTTTGTCGGTTTCACTGTTTCACTCACAATAATCTAGAAGTAAGTATAAACAATACCCCTTCTATCACATGACTGTGTCCTAAAAGACCAAGTGGATTCAACAAAAAAAAAGCACCCACCCACTTACCCAGGATTTTGTATCTTATATCTTGATTTAAAAGAGCGTCTTTTGAGTTTCTAGCCCGTTCTTCTCCTTATAGATATAAGTTCTGGCATGGCTTCAACTTACTGACTAACTGACCGAATTCTTGACAGTTCTAAAGCTATATGGTTTGATTGAAGTAAATGGCTTTATTTTGAGTACGATAGGCGACAGTATCAAATCAAGGCCAATTTGGCGAGACGAGCTTGACTCCTAGAGAAACGATTAGCTCGTAGAGAACAGAATATTTGGCAAAGGGAGAGGGAGACCTTTAATCCTGCAGTGATGATACAGGTTAGATAGCAGATAACAACAGAATAGAACCGCAAATTAGCAAAGCAAACTCGCAACCCTTGAATTGCTTCATTTAAACCAATCCGAGGGAGAAATTATTTTAAACACGTTTGCGCTAATATCATCACGAACTTGTTTAGTTAAGGCCTCTGCTGATACTTTGAAATTTAAGTTCAGTTTGAATTAAATTTCATTCATTGAACGAAGTTACTTTGTGAGTAGGGTTGACAGAAACAAAAATACGTTTTGGTACAAAATTTCAGGTTTTAGCCCGAAATTCCGGGTATATTTAACGTGTGGTTATTTTGTAACGGTCATTGTGGTGTGCTTGATGGCCTATTTCCAGCGTCCAGTAAAATATACTGATGAATTAATTTTATGCTGGCCTTTTCTGTTAATTTGGCAACTCATGAAATGTTCAATTAAAACCACCTATAAAAGAAAACTACCAAACGAGCTGAATAGTTCTTCCAACAATGCTGTTTTTTTGAAGCAATCCAAAAATAACTGACATCCCTTCCCTCTACTGAGGGCGCCTGTAATTCTTTCACGATTGTACGCGACAAGGATAATCCAGGAGGCGCGCATGATTAAACACTTGCTCGACGGTTGTATGGCACACGTATTAACTGTAAGCCGATTCATTTTTAAATGGAGGAAAGGTAAGCAATTTCATACGTCAGGAGAGTCACATTGGAAAGTGTTCTGTTTTGGGAACGGGTTTTAATTTTATTTTATGGTATGCTATTGTTTATGGTGTAGTTTATCAATCAAACTAGTAAACATATCTAATGTAACATATTATAAGCTACGTATCTACCAACCCGCACAGGGGCCCCGCGTGGAAAATTACAGCCCACTCCTTCTCAAAGAGAAGAGGCCTGTGTCCCAGTGTGGGAACATTATAAGCGCAGCGTTTTCATGATTAAGATTGTGTTACCTTTCTCTACCTGCCTAAAAAAACGTTTTGTTGATTAACTCTCCTCGCAAAACTCACAAAATTACCACATATAATACCGCAACGAAAACCGAATCAATATCAAGAAAAGTTGTAAAAATGAATGATAATTTTAGGTAAACAAATTCACATGAGGAGCAGGCATCCAATCACCTTCCGACGAGGGTTGTTTGCGCCGCGCCCAAAAATAAAGCCCTAACACAAACACACCAAGACATTCGTACTCAAATTGTGTTAGCAGGGCTGCCAGATAACCCTCTGCGGTTAGCGAGTGTTTAAATATGGACCGGATGAGGTAATACAAATAATGAGAAAGAGCTGCTAAAGGTAGAAAGCTGAACAAATCTTTGTAGTTTCAGTAGTAGAATACTTTTTGAGTCTGGTATTCAATGACACATCGGGTTTTAGAAAGACCTGTCACCTGTCATGTCAGACAGCTATTTAATGAACCTCCAACTGTCACCAACGAGACACAATAGAATTTTAATTGTTATCGCCTGCTTTAGGCCAATCGACAATTGACCAGTTAAACTTTAATTTCGGAAGTCGGTGTCTTTGCTTTTCAAGTTTTCGTTTTTTGCCACCGACTTCCAAAATTAAAGTTTTTTTTTCCCTTTTTTTGTTTTTTTGGGAAGTCGGTTGTTTTTTTTTTGTAAAAAGTTTTTATTTTTCACTTTTTAGTTGTGGCACCTACCCCAAACAAATTCGAATACCACTCGAAATCGATTCATAATTGGTGGAGTAACCGCGTAAAATACACAAAAAAAAAACGTACGGACGAATTGAGAACCTCCTCCTTTTTGAAGAAGTCTGTTAAAAAGACAAAGACAACGCTCTACAAAGTCGAACTTCCAACCAAATTAGATGTGCCGTATTTACAATCAGGTATATATACTGTATTTAAGTTTGGCAAAGTATACCTAATAATGCGAAAGCTTCCCTTTACCTGGGACCCATTGGGTGTGCTGCCAACCCTACGGGTTCCACGGCATCGAAATACAATTTGGTTGGAAATGTTTGTTACATCTCTTTTCATTTGGCTTCGATAAAAAAAAGTGGAATATGTATGTATGGAATTAGACCTTTTTATTCACCACAAACCGTATCAAGCGCTTTCATTCAATATATATCTACAACTATTCTTTGCTACTAATCTTTTGTTAGATATTTATCGTGCTATATTTCCAGCAGCATTCATGTATTGGTCATTTCGGCAATCAAATAATTTATTATTGATCCAAATGAATATGTGAACGTTTTGAATATTTTAAAGTAATGACGTATGTCGTTTAACATCACAACTTGATTAATTGTTTTCAATACTCTAACTTGGCGAGGTGTAATCTAACAAAGCTCAACTGTGATCTAAATAGTATGTTCTCATATGCTATGCTACTCTGTATACTCTTTATATATAGCTATACCCCTATCTAAGCCCCTAATACGGACAGCCAAAAAACGATACATATAGAATTTTGGCAACAGACAATCGCGCACCTTCTCAATCAGAAATTAAATCGATCATGTACTACAAATCTACTACACCATGCTTAATAGCCTGTAGTTCGACCAACAACCGATGTGACAACGCATTAGTAGTCTCCCCACGTACACTGGTACAGTATTAACATATTGGCTCGCAGATCACAGCAGCATGTGATAAATTGCCAGCGCATACGACGACTGGCTGCAAGTAAATCTGAACAAGGCTTAATATTTCAATATTCTATTGAAACACTCAAAACCACGGCTTGGCTGGAACGTAGACTATTTCAACACAAAGCGGGTTTCAATTTTACAAAACGGGAGTTTATTTTACGCTTCATCTGATGTTTGAGGGTTCGCGGTTTCGCAGTGCATAGAGAAATTGTAAAATGAATGCTAACCGAGTTAAAGGGAACGCAATTAGCTTTGTGTCTTTCTAATTGGATCCTAGGATTGGCACTATCTAGAACAGGAAATTGCGTCCCTGAACTCCTGAAGGATTCTTCTTTATGATTTTTTTTTCTCGTTGAAATCGTGAGGAGTCTAAGTAGTTTCATTTAAAACTCAGTCCTGATTTGAGACGAAATTCTGATACCAAAAAGTGCATTCGGTTATGGTTTTAAAGCAGACAAATCTATAAATATACAAGACGAAGTTTATTCAATTGTAGTCAATAAGATATCGGACCGACTCACATCCGGTCGCGGATACATTGGCTTCGGTCGTAAACTGCCACCATTGTAGTGATTTCCGAACAATATATCCACATGTGGCTTCCTTTCCTTTTCTGAGGATCATACCTTATTTATATGTAGTAGGTACCGTACTTATGGTAGCCAAATATCCTGGAAGTCTTGAAAGGACACTGATCTAATAAAACTTTTCATCGCTTATAAACACAATGGGGATGTTTAGGTAGATAGATTGATATGAGGCCAGTTCTTGAGAAAAGTTAATACTCATACAAGTATGATGGTCCTCCATAAAGTATGCAACACCCTATACTCATAGTAGTCTTACACATCATTTGTATCACAAATCACATTGTAAAATAGGTCTTCAATGAGTCAACGACTATACAAAAATACTTCGCAAAGATAATATTTTACTTACCTAATCGCGTTACTAGAAATAACTATAATTTTATTATACTTCAAAACTACAAACTTTATTTTAAGAACTTGAATGTAAACCATCTATCGAATACATAAGGTAAACTTTGGTAGTTTGATAAACTCTACCAGTTTTTATACACGTTTACCCAAAATAAGTCAATCGCATTAAACAGTCGAGCTTCCATTAGGGTTGAATTGACAGCGCGACTGGCAGGTTCAGGGTCACTACAGACGTTGACGACTAAGACCAGAAGGGCAAAAGAAACGACTATAAGACCAGAAGGGCAAAAGGAACACTTTAAGCGATATTGACCTCACCTCGCACTTTAAAACATGGACAGAAACAAAAGAATCGCGTGCAATTGAAACTGCAGTGGTTCGGTTCTGTCAGAGCCTAAAGCCGCACTGCAGGTGGATTGCTTAGTGCTCATAGCTTACGTGCCAGGAAACTGGCAAGAGCGCTAAGCACGCAGGTCGGCAGATAACGACGAAGACATCTAGTACGTCAGCTTTATAAATAGTTATTCATAAAACAGGCCTTATGGAAACCGTAAAACAATATGGCCTGAACTTTTGGATTACCTGTGCATATTATAAAAATCTTTCTGTAAGTAAGCCTACTGTACTTATCTTCTTTATGCCGAAACCTTCCAACAGCCGTCAAGTCGCCCCGAGCGGGATTAATGGTAACGTCACGGGCAAAATTCTGTCACTATAGTTTTTTACTGAGAGATTTATTTAGTGGACACAAAGGACAATAATCTTGTGTCATGTTTAACCTACAAGGGATCGGGACTGACGTATGAATAGTACAAATAAGATATCCTTCATAATATGATGCAGGGTAATATAGTTTCGGAGAAAAACAAGAGCACAGACAAATGGCAGATAATGTAATAACAACAGAAGAAAGTATGGAAGATGGCAATCCATCTTGTTCTTGTATTAGCAACTAAATTACGCTGTAATAACGAAGAAATTATCTTTCTGTTGGAAGATTTGATGGGATCCTTGCTGTCCTAGTTTTCCAAAAAGCGGCGGGATTACAGAGACACTGGAGTACCTAATTGTTTGGAATCTGTTACAGCAAATCTAATGTCTTCAACCAAGGAGTAACCAAAACCAGCCTGGGGAACTTTGTAATCAGCCGGTATAATCACCATATAATGTTCCCATTGCTGGGATACGTCTCTTGAAAGGGAGTTAAGATCCACCACGCGGGCTCAATGCAGAACTGCAGATTGGTGAATGTCGCAGCATTATGCTGAGCGATGGCCGTTTTGCGTGAATGTGACGCATATTTTCCTATACCTTGTTATTTTTGTATATTTGTCCTTCCTTAGCGTCATGTTTGCCGCAAATAAACGTATTTTCTTTCTTTTACATGTCTTCGACTTTATGGTTTCCTTACGCAAACGTACGTTTAGTTCGCCGGTTTCCTCACGTTAACTTAGTTTTGGTTAAAGACATGCCGGTTTCCTTACGTAAACCTATTATTTTTGTAGTTGTATTTTATCAAACAAACAATTATGATCGTGTTCGTATCTCTGTTAGAGATAGAAAAATTACGTAACACGATCATAATTCCTCATTAAGCTGAATGGATAATTGGACACACTGAGCTGCGACGCAATCATCCCATCGATCAAACCAAACTGATTCTGTTGCCGCGCAAAATGAAAGCTTTTAATCAGGATTATGAAAATGAATTTAATAACCGCCGCGCCTACTGCGTTTGATGGCCAGCTAAATTTATTTTGATGGCTGTATGTTGAAATGATTGAAAAGATTACCAGTGGATTCAGGAAGGTTTTAAATGTTGCTAATAATGAAATATTAGAAAGGGCGAAGGCGGCTTATATTATGGACAAATTGTATACTGGGGCCTGGTCAAAATATTAGCTACCTCAGAGGTACTTTGGAAACGAGTAGGACTGTTTTCAATGAAGAAAGTAAAAATTATTAGCAGAAAACTAAAAAAAAAACTAACATAACATAACATCACGCTTGTATTTCCCGAAGGCTTAGGCAGAGGTCAAACTCAAAGCATTTATTTCAAATAAACCAATTACAAGCACTTTTGAATTGTCAAAGGGTCGGTCAGTCAGAAAATATGAAGCTAGTTGCCCATTCCAAAGCGTAGTAGGTTCCTATGGAGAAGAACGGGCAAGAAACTCCACGGACACTCTTTTAAATCAGAATATTGTTACAATATGTTGTTTACATCATTCATGTTGGAATCATACATGTGAGTACAATGTAGAAAAACGTGCAGGTTAAAAGCGTCCGTAAATAAAAGATAAAAAGATACAAAACAATTCAAAAATTAAAATAAATCAAAATAAGCCGTGGCAGCTAAGAGAGGTGAGGTGTACCTTTAGTACACGTTACACCCACATAAGAGAACGTATTAGCTTACCTACTGGCTAGTAACTAATAGGACTTTGGAAAGTTATTTCGACTTAAAGATTTTATCTGAGAAACTTAATTTTAAAAACGATGAAGCTGCTATAAGCTTATTAACCGCACTATCTTCCGATTGCAGAAGCGGTCTTAAAGTATTTCATATCATAACTTTTTAAATCGCAACGACTATATTATTCTGTCTTTACTTGCGCTAGTTTATGATAAGAATAACAAAACACTTCAAATAAGAAAAAAAAGGCCAGAATATGATGAATGTGGACTTAATAAAGTGATCGGCGATTCTAGAGAACATATAAATCGCTTATATTAATGCTTTCATGAATCTTGAATCAAATAAACGCATCATCAGCCGTGACCCGAGTCATTGCGTGTAATCTATCACGCGTTTGACCTGTAGCCGTTCACAATATGATGTATAGCTTCGTCTGCATCTCTGTCGGCGCAGTAAACAGTGGAGAAAAATGATTGAATACTTAAAGCTGTGGGATATAGAAAGAAAAAAAGAAAGAAAGAAAAATTGTTTATTCTGCACAAACAAAACGCACACACAATAGAAATAGACATCATAAGGACTGTTACAAAAGTAGCCAAAAGCCTCGCATTCAACTAATAAAAGTAAAATAAAAATTTGACTTATTGACTCCCTGCCATTCGTTCATTGGTTGATGTCAAGGCCAGAGACCAAAGACACTGTTTTGTAATTGAATATAGATATACATACACAAACTCATCACGCCTTCTTCCCATGGAGGTAGGCAGAAACTACAGAACACAACCTAAAGGATATCGTACAGAATATTCCGAATTCTGATTTGGTTCCTACAAATAATTCACTAGAAAAATTATGAAGTGACCTTTCATTAGAAACAAAATAGTTTACCAACGTTAATAATTTCCAAAAGTACATTCGCTAACGAATCTGCCATTGTTTTTTATTTGCGAATGAAAACAGATCTTTCTGATAATTAACAGACATGGCATTGTGGTAAATACAAGAGTTTAAACAGGAGACAAATATTTTCAAATAAAAGTTTTAGACAAGGCAAGAGGGGCTCTCGAGAAACGATTGTACTTTTGTAGGGGTACTTGGAAGCGATGTTATTATTCACGGAGAACGTGTAGGCGTTGAACTGAGCCGAGTTAATTGAAAACGAAACAAGACCAACAATAACACAGCCTGTTACAGGAATATTTGAAGCGTTGGCGCTCACTGAATTCATTTTGAGGGAAGCTGGGAAATTGTCTTGGAATGTTGAGGTTTAGCTGCAAACTCAGTTATTTTGGAGTCCTTATTATATTTTGGTACTCTTAATGCAAAATGTCTCGATTGTAACTAATACTACTAATATTATAAACGCGAAAGTTTGTAAGTATGGATAGATGGATGGATGTTTGTTTGTCTTTCACGTAAAAAATAACGAATGGATTTGGATGAAATTTGACAAATAGATAGTTTATAAACCTGGATTAACACATAGATACTTTTTATCCCGATATTCCCACGGGATCGAGACTTAAGCGGGTGAAACCACGGGGCGCAGCTAGTTTAATATAAATATCTCCTATTTGTATCCCAAAAAGTAATTCGTGGATTTAACTGGAGCTACGGATATCAGTATCTATCTCTATTTGTAGGAATAATCGGAAGAAAAGAGCTGCTCTAGTAGCTTTAATTCTCAGGAAATTCTTGGAAAACTATCCCAGTTCCGTAGAAAAATGCTTCTGATATATTAAGAAAAAGTATTTTTCTCTTGTGTATACTTTCTGGAAATTGGATGGCAAATAACATTCTTCCTTGGATTTTATGAAGTATAAACATGTATTCTGTATTTAGATAGTTTCGTAAGCATTTTCCTTTTAATACTGCTTATATCATCCAGTTTTATATTTTCTTTACAAGTTATTTATTATGAGAAGACCTACAATTTTAGCCGAAGTATTCAAGAAAATCGTCTTCGTCTTTCCTGTCAATAGAGTGCTGCAATAAAGCCTTGTTCAAAATGAAAATGTTTCTCATCTAAATATGAATAGTAATTTATTCAACGAATATGAGCGCAAACAGGCGCAATCATTCAAATTAAAATGACAATAACCGTACTTTGAATAACAATGTCTACAACAATATTCTTTTGAATTGTAAAATACAAAAAGAAACATAAATAACTTTGGTAGAAATTAATTCAAAAAGCATAAACAAAATGTAGCATTTTCTAATAAAATCAGTTCGGTCTAGTTTAATTTAGAAAATCGATCGCTTCAATATTGAACAAGCTACTGGTACCTAGTACCTACTGCCTGAACTAAAAAGTCTGCCTAAATAAATAAGAGCTTGGAAGTTTATTGGAAATCAGAGAAGCGAAATTGAAAATTGATGTTTAATTAAAAGTTTTTTTAATGAATCTTTCTAAGTAAAGAAAATATTTCACAACGTTTAGGTGCGCAGTTTCATCGTACTTTGGAACGACTCACGAGCCCAACTGCGGACGTATTCAAGAGTCGCTAACTGATGATGATTACTTCCTAAAGATATGTTACAGGCACAGCGTAAGCGTAACTTAATGTTATGTAGCACTAGCGACCCGATCCTGTTTCGCACGGCTTTTAAATAAACATCGAAATTTCTTTATCTACCCATGCTTTAAATCCTCTCTAAAAGTTTCTGAAACAGTTAGCTTATTGCCAACATTAAAACAACCAGTGTCATAGTAACCATTATGATGTAGGTAAGTTCAATATGAACGTTTTAGACACATAAACCTTCCGAAATAAATTCTCTAAATGATGGTGAAAACTGCATCACAATCCGATGCGTAGTTGAGAAAAACAGAACGGTCACACAGACAGACACGAAAAGCCACTTTTATTTTATAACTAAGTTTTACCCACGTAAGTCTTGATCCCGTGGGAATATCGGGATAAAAATAGTATCCTATGTGCTAATCCAGGTTATAAACTATCTGTTTACCAAACATCCAAATCCATTCAGTCGTTTTTGCGTGATTGAGTAACAAACATCCAAACACACAAATTATCACATTTATAATATTAGTAGGATTTGTATAGATTAGAGAATTTATGGCAAATAATTATAAAGACTCAAATCAGACCTGTTGAAATGAAACCAAACAAAACATAAGTAATGGAGATACGGGATTGAGTAATTTGGGGTACCTACCTAAATCAATTTACTTTCGAAACCGCAAGTTTCGGTATGCAATATCGAGAAACATCAACATTTGATCGAACAGTACTTTCACGAAAATGAAAGAGATTGTAGTCTTTATGATACTCAATGGTTTGATTGCAAATGTCATTTGGTCTGGCTGGTCCATCTGCGAGACAGGATAGTCAATTCTGAGAAACACATTTTTACTTGGTAGGTACTGAACTGTCAATATTGATAATATATTTCATAAATTCAAATATATTCATACAGATAAATAATTAAATATTTTACAACCACCAACTTTAATTTAATCAAGCATCTCTTGTGACTCGAAAGTCCCGCTGTTCGTTACCCACGACTGTTAGACACTAACTGCGCTAGGAATAAACTTTTCGCATTAAATAACAGTTTCTCAGATGAAACCCATAATTTTAAAAGTGATAAAGTTGAGAGCAGAATCAAAATATTTGTAATTTGAAAAACTGGGATGAAAACACCAAACGAGTTAAAGAAACTAAAAACTTGTTCCGCCACAAAAATTGCTCATGAAATACCAATATCATTGTTATAAATCGACGCAATAACGAATCCCTGTCTGGACTTGAAAGAGAGATTGTAAAGTGCGACCTCTGAGTTTGTTTCGGTCTTTCTTCCCGGGGTAGTCAGATAGGAATCGCCGAATTCATCTAGCTTATTTTTAATATGCCGTAAAAGGGATTCCGATATCTTATATACCAAATAAACCATTTCATTTCCCACCTCATTAACATACAACCAGCTACTTTCATATAACTTGAATACTTAAAGCTATCCTCAATTTCTAAGAATGAAAGTCTTATAAGCTCATCATTTGCTACCAGCAAACAATAGAACTGAGTCTATTATTAGATTAATTAATCTAATAATATGATTCAGCAGAACCAAACCCAAATAAATGACACGTCCAATAACTCCCACAATAAAGCAAAAGCGTATGATTGACAAATGATCAATAAACTTTACTGGACTATAAAACTGAAGTCGACTTGGATAAAAGCCGTTTAGATTTACGATCCTTCAAATTACACTGACTTGCAAAGTTGTTAGAGCAACCATGCAAAGTTGAACGCAATCGACTTTGATAGAAATTGAAAGCGCCAATCGGAAGAGATGAATAGAGGATGTCATGGAAAGCAATAGCGATGAAACATTAAAGAGCATAAGTGATTTGAGGCAGTTGAAATATGGTCCGTTTATTTCAAGTATAAACTGTAAGTAAATCACTAGTAGGTAAACTAAGGGCTGATTTTATCAAAGTCAGATATCTTTTATCCGTGTAAAAATGGAATAAAATTGTCAGACGACAATTTTATTCAATTTTTGACAGTTTTTCCATACAAAAACTGTCAAAAATTCAAAATCTATTCGCATGATAAGACATACTCGGTATAAAAGTTTGGTGAAATTCGACCTAAGAAATAAAAAAAAGTATTTATTAGGACTCGCACAGGAAGATCATAAACTAAACACAATCATGGAAACATTAAAAGAGCAAAAGCATAAAAACAATTAAAATATAGCAAAAGACTCCTACCTCAACATGATGCTGCGACATTAAATACTAAGAATCAAAATCGGGAACATAAAATAGTATGTCAAATAAAATAACGGTTAAACGAGAACTTATACCGGAAGAGGGCAAAAACAACATTTAATGAAAGGCAAATAAATCCCATATTAATGTTTACAATATAATCAACATCTTCTTTGTCGGTGCACTCTTGACAGAGCGGTCGTGGTCATCAAGTTGCAGTGAGATTTCGGACAGCCGTGATTTGCCAGACGATACGACGCCATCCTTCTCTGTCGGCTGTTATATGTGTGCATTTGTGTTGGGCCGCCCACTGCGGAGTTAAGGCTCTTACATACTGGGGCGAATCGTCGCGCGACGCGACGCCGCCGCATTGTTCGCCGTGAAGTTTTCTCAGAAATTGTTTTGTTAAAATTCGCGTCGCGCGGCGAATCGCGCCAGTATGTAAGAGCCTTTAATCTGGTCCATCGCATGGGTGACCTGCCGCGTGCTCCTGTTCCTTCGACCTTTCCCTGCACTACAAGACATTCTATGGAATCCGTTCCCCGTCGTGATACATGTCCAAAGAGTTGGAGTATTCGAGCCTGTACTGTAGCCGACAGACGCTGCTTGATGTCGAGTTCTTGGAGTATAGATGTGTTGCTGCGAAATTCTGTCCAAGACACTCATCATTTTCCTCCAGCACCACATTTCCAGAGCGTCTATTTTCTTCTTCTCAATTTCTCTAAGGGTCCAAATCTCAGACTCTATGAGAGCATGGAGCAGAGAACATGGGAAATACTAATGCCCGAACAAGCCGGGTTTTATAATAATAAATCAACTTAGCCGTTGGTTTGACACGAAATTGTCGGCGAGAGGTGGAACGTCGATAGGAATAAAAGCAACGCACCTGTGGCGGTTCTGAGCCATCTTAATGAACCTGTCAAAAAGGCTAGTCCACTTGTAGAATGATATTTGTTGCCAATGATCAACTTCTCATTTACATTTTCCATAGCTTTCTCATATAAATCAAAATTTTCTGTCAATAGCAGCGTTTATAAATAGAACCGTGCATCCAATTAAATCAGCTGGAAAACTGATCATAAAATTATTATTCCATTTTTATTATTGAATAAAAATATTCAACTGTAAAAGATGCTGATTCAATTCAATACGAAGATCTTTTGAATACATATTAGCCTGCAGCGATCGTGAAACATTCGCCAGTCGAGAACTTTTCCAAGTATTTTATGGGTCAATGAAAATTTAATCTGGGAGTGGAAGAGCGGGTATAATGAGCGACTGTGGATCGCAATTAAGGGTAAAAACGAGTCCCGACCTTTCGCCCCGTACACAATTTAGCAATAAAAATACCACTATAGCACTCACTGTGTTGGTGTTGGTTTCAACGAATAATGACCCAGTCTATGATTAGCGCTTTATGTGTAGATAGACAATGGATCGGAATATACCCTTCAGTAGCTATCAGCCTTTTTATAACCAATTAAATGCTCGAAATGGTTTTGTTGCGTGATGATAAACTGTAACATATTTCAATACGTACTAAATATAGTTCAACTTATTATAACAGACTATCAATCAATTCAGTGGAAGTCCATAAACGTTCCAGAATCGCTATTTGCTATTTCATTCGGAAATAAATAGTATTATAGTCTTCGCAGTGACGTCAGCGCGAACCGGAGCATCAATAAGTCGTTATTACGAACTATTACTCGATAAAATGTATTGGCTGAGAACAAAAACTACCCTTTTCGATAACTTAAGTTGCTTTTAGCTTTATATATGTATAGTCGAACGAAAGATAGAAGAGTAGTACTAGGCTCACCCGCATTCATAAAATGGTCATGTTTAACGTTCTTGAACCACAAACTTCTTCATTTAAAGAATCTTAAAAGTTATTAAAGAACGCTTAGAAACAAACGTAAATATGCGCTAAAACAAAAGTTCAAAACAATTCACAAACTCAATGAAAATGCTTTTAGATTCTTTGAAAATGGAAACGTAGACATTTTTTTTTTCTTTTTTGTCTAGGGCATCTCATAGTTGATTTTAGATGAAAATCGTAACTATTTAACCGGACTTTCCTGTGGCTGCCTTAAGCTACTACACTCAGGGCCTCCAGCCAGGGGGGAAACGTAGACATAGAGTTCTCACGGTATATATAGAATCTAAATGTATATGGGACGAAAAAAAATCTTTTGTAAAAGGTCAAGGTCAAGACATTTTGCGAGAAAAAACATTTCTGGAATAATATTCCATCGTTTATGAGATAAGAGCCTCGATGGGCCGTAAATATGGAGCTTAGGCAGGTGAGCTGCGAGTGAGTACTTCCTACTAGGCCATTGAAGGTGAAAAGTGGCACTGTAAGATGATAGGGCAAGACCGTAACGGCAGCAAGATACTTCAGATTTATATTTATGGTCGTTCAGTGAGGGTTCATCAGAGTATTGTTGAGCCGAAGAGTGTGATTCATACAGTACTCAGGTGATATTCTAAAGCTTTTAACGAGCTGCGCTTTCAAGAGGGTGTTAAGTTACTTGTGACCGTAAAATATAATAGCAGTACTGTCTCACTCGGAAGTTAACGGGATTAGAACTGTTAACCTGGGACGTTTTACGACCAGTATGAACATCGGGATTAACCATTTATTGCAATAGTAGCTATAGCCCGCGGGTTCGCCCGCGTGGTGTTCAGAAATTATCCCACGGGAACGTTCTACCGGGATAAAAAGTATCATATGACCTAAACACCTAGGTCATGGTCTACCTATGTCCCGTTCATACAACATTTATTATGGTTGTAATTTTAGGCAAATGTTTAATTGGTATAATTTCAAAACAACTTCCACAGTTCCTCCGATTTTGTGCTCATCAAATAAAATCCTACAACCCTTCAACTCAAAGCATGTATTTCAATATTTTCAATTAAACCATGTACAGGCACTTTTGACTTGTCAAAGAGTCGGTCAAGTTAGTCAGAAAGTTAAATCTAGTTGCCAATTCCAAAACGTAGATCTCTATGGAGAAGAACGGGCAAGAAACTCCAAGGACACCGTTTTAATCAACATACCTGAAAGGAAGAAACAGCAAGCTGCGAGAGCCCGTCCACGTAAGGTCCGAGCACGGCATGCTCACGCACGCGCAGTGATCGCCTCGTCGTCTCGGGATCTAGCAGGTCGTGTACTCGTTCGTTGTATATCTCCATGTATGACACCTCCACCTGGTAGGGAGAGAGGATAAGATTTAGAATTCACATACACGTTATGTGGGACTTCACTGCGCAAACTATTACCAAGAATTCAGCACACAATGATTTTAGATCCACCAGTGTAGAAATTTTTCGTCGTAGAAATTACAAGGTCAAAAAAAAAGGAGTAGGTAACTGATTATTTTTTAATAATCGACGAAAGTATTCGACTCTAGTGGGTCAAGAATGATGACCTCTCTTCTAAATCCCTTACCCCTAAATTGAAAATATTTAGGCTCTTTTATAAAGCTGCCTTATCTATAAAAGACAAAGACGAAACTAATGGAGAAGACTTAAAAGAAGGCAAAAACCTTGCTAGATAATACATCAGAAAGTCAGAAACAGTATCTCTTGATTAGATCACCTTCACACAAAGGCTTTGGGCTTCTAGATCGTGTGGTAAAAGATCATACAGTCATCAAACTCATTGGGATTAATCAGAAGGCTTCTGACCCCTAACTAACACCAGCATGCGTAGCAAGACTACCGTGGAAACGGGTTTTGTCGACGGAAAAATAGACAAAATGACATATAAACAATCACAATCTGTCATTTTGTCTATTCTTTCGTCGACAAAACCTGTTTCTATAGCGGTCATGCTACACGTGTAGGAAGGAGATTGCTCTATCTTTGATATAGTAATTACGTTTAATAATCGCAATTAATCCTGGCAGGAGACAGATTGCTAGCCCATCACCTGTGAACGTCATAATAACGCGTTTCTGCTAGTTAATACTTCCATTTAAGACGATTAACGGTATATTAGTCGGGTTTGTATAGGCTGTTAAGAGGTCCCTTTGTCATTATCAGATGTCACAAAAGGACTGAGACAAGACGAACAAGAAGATTTATCAGCATACTGTCATAGTAGCTTCACTAATCATCTAGTTAATCTGCGTTCTTGATTTCTTTTCCAAACATGTAAACTAATACGAGTTTTAGGAAAAAACAAATGTAATACCAACACATATGGTTCATATTTTTTTTAACAGTACTAGTCAGTCTAAAATCAACTTAATTTACACTTGCATTAAGTTGATATTTTTTAATTAAGTGGAAATAACATCAATTGGAAACAAGGCTTTGAATAGCTAAAGTTTTTTGCTCTAGTTTAGTTTATGTTCATGCAGTTCATGGAGATATTGTAGTTTTGTACTGTCAAATAAGCTGGCCGCCCACCTCATGGTAACTTGTCACCGCCTATGGACTTCTGCAGTAGGGGGGGCTAGGGGTAGCACTGATGCGGTGCCTTCTCTTTTTGAAAAGGACTCTCTTCAATTTTTTCTTGAAGCTATCCAATGTCGTAGCTGTCCTTTGTCCTTCTTCATCTTTTCTGGTCCTTCGTTATCGTTTGGACCCACTATCTGGCCCATTAATCCTTGTTAGACAATTATTTTACCTTATAAGTGAGTGCCGGTGGTGACTGTTGTACTTTGATCCTTTCGAACAAAGAGTCGCATAGCCGTGGGATGATGCCACCTTCATCCGCCCCCGGCGAGCCCATCATCGTGTATGATTTCCCTGAACCTGTACAAAAAGAAAATAATATGTTAGAAATATAAATTCAACCATTTTTTTTTGTGATAGCCTGGAATGCCTCTTGCTACATGAAGGACATGCCTTCTATGATGATTTTTGCGGATATTTCAAGCTCTTCAATGAATCCTATAAGATTTTTTTTTATTTGTCATTGCTCCATTTTTAATTATTTTTATCTATTGTGGTACAGTCATCGTATTTTAGGTGCATCATATTCACATGTAATTATATAATTGATGTATACAAAATATTGTAAAACATTATTTTTAAAACAGTAACGGTGGAGTTTCTTGCCCGTTCTTCTCCATACGAAAACTACCTTTTGGAAGGGGCAACTAGAATCAGTTCTATTTCTTTGTTTTTGACGTTCGAAAGTGCCTTTTAAGGTGCCTATTTGAAATAAATTATTTGACTTTGAATAGGTTCCGTAGAGATATAAGCTAGTGCTTTCAAAGTAGTGTGACTGTGTGAACAGTACCTACCATTAGAGTCACAGCACGAAGCTTTCCGTAGTTTTGCATAACCCATGGGAGAGTCATGTGAATTTATGTATCCGGAGCACTACTCGTACTCGTAGGTACTGCGATTACGTCTCTTCCGGGATTACAATAATACAGGCATTTGAACAGAGATTTTCGTAGAAATACTATGTTTTCTGGATAGTTTTACTTTTAGATTGTATCTTTTAGCGATCCCATTTTACGGGCCCGAGGGAACTATGAAAGTTTTTATTCTTTAGCACATTTGCGGACCCTGAAGTAGACACAATATAAGTTTTATGATTATGACGGCTAGAGCCATTTAAAGTTCGTGAATGAGCTCCTGAACACAACATGGTAGACTCTCTTACCTTGAGTATCAATGAAGTGGGATATTTTGTCGCTACTAGAAAGCTAGCTGTAAATAATTGCAAAGGTCCTAAATCTCATCAAACGAAGTAGATCAATAACAGACACTTTCTATCTGAAATTTTTATCACGTCAAATTTCCACTATGAACCAGGTGAGTAAACACAAATTGAAACTGAACGCACTCCGCTCTTTCAATCAATCCGAAACGTTTCGCTCACTAGACGTGAGAGCGCTTCATTTGTAAACAAACCTGCTCGTTTCACTGAACTTTATGTTCAACGACAAACTATTATTTTGAATCATAAATCAATGCAGTTAGACCCAAATTGCTATGCTACGTTGAAAGATCTGAAGATGTGTTAAAATAAACAAATGTTCGTTTATGCATGTAAACACGATTTCAAAGTATTGCACTTCTGAAGATTTTAATAGTCGTTAAAAATAAGTTCTGAGTGATTTGATTAGGTTTAACAGCTCTCGTTCTCATGAAAAATGATGGCCAGATTTTCTGGTTACATCAAAAACTCGAACGATAACCACTGACTGTTCGAAACACTCCAGCACTACTTCGCTTTTCAATAACTTTCTTAAATCTAGTACTCAGACTTTCTAAGTTAAATTAAAAAACAATGCAATCCGAAATAAAAAATAATGTAAACTAACAAACAAACTAAATCGAATAAATTGTATACCCCTCTGATTCAACAACTGATTGTTAGGGTATTAGCGTCTAAAATGTTTATTATCACAGGCCCAAAACAATTTCAGGAGTGCTAAGTTGTCCGTAGATAGCAGTTCTGAATGAGAACAATACAAAGTTTGGAATATCTAGTTCACAACTACTTTATGTTTATAGATTATTTAACAGCAAAATTACTAAGTTAGAAGAAAGTTCGTTGTTTGGGGCCAACGGTAGTATAATTTAATTAAGTCGAAATTAAACTATGGATGAATTACTCGAAGTTTGGCGTTATCGGAGCTAAGAGTTCTCCTGTGGCCTAACGCCTAATAAGATACACAATGAAACTTAGTGAACTGGTTTACCCTCGTGACGAGCGTTTTAGAACTAACGCCGAGAGACAGAAAGCCGTATGAAGTTTTCGATCAAAAAATCTGCTTTAAAGCGTTGACCAAAACAGCAATAGCCAATAATAAGTAATAGAACATGAGATTGCCTATCTCACCTCCACAACCCAGTTACTGGGTACCCCTTGGTAAGACTGGATGCCAGACATTTGGGCTTTTGACTACCCCGTAAGGACTGTCAAAGATCTACAAATGACAGCCGGGACCAACGTTTTTGAGCAGTTCTACACTGCAACCGATCTTAATCCGAGAAATGTTGGTCCGAAGTAGCCATAGTACTATTTGTATGAGGGGTTGCGCACTAGACCCGAACTCGGTCCGTCCGAATTTAGAACATTCGCAATTCGGATTGAACTCGGATCCGCTCTTAACGAGCTTTTCAAGTCACGGAGGGTTCTTGATATGTAATGGCTGGTCACCCATCCACGAACCGACCGCGGCAAGCGTAGCTTAAGTTTGGGAATACGCAGCGATACCTACATTATGTGTTTTCCCCAATAAAGCTAAATATGTTTTTGCAGGACATGATCAAAACTTCCCGTATCAATATCAACTACGATCGACTTTCTCACGAGTATAAGTAACGTCATATCAAGTAAATAACTTTCCCTCGCGATAAAGTAATAAACTTCCAAGAAACATATCACATTTATCTTACTGACAATATATAAAGACTTATGATACAACGAGAACTTTGAGGCCATGCTTCTCCCAACTTCTAAAAATAGATTACGGTAATCTTAGATTGAATCGAATTCTAGCTCAAGTTTAAACAGACATCCATCATCAGCTACAACCTGATTGTAAAAAAATGAGTTAGGCTTTTCATTTAATTAAATCCTAAGAGCCCATTATCTTTTTAATCCCACACACATTTTCCCTGTCATGGCTTTAGGTCAAGGTTGGGTTCCACGTGTCACGAACTCTACCAAAACCCCAGATGCTCTACCAAAACCACAGATGAATACAGACAGATGGTTCACTCCGCAAAATCATTTAAATAAAAGAGGCCACCCCAAAAAGTGACTCTTGCTACGACAATACAATGCAATTCGGTCCCACAGCGCTAATTACCTACAGTTATATTCATCTAGAAGTTGCCTCTCTTTCTATCGCGTAACTCTTATATATCTTCAGACTACGTTACACTTACAGAATTAGCCCGACAGGACGGGCCCGCCGCGAAGTTGTAGCTTCATACCTAAAATGCGGAGTGAATCATCTGTATTCATCTGTGCCTATACTGTAGACATAGGTACTTTCAGAGTTCATCTTACCTAGATGAATAAAAAATCTTTCGTAAGGCGAGATTCAACACAGATTTTGAGATATTTCAATGAATGTAATTGAAAAATATTTCAGCACTTAATCCAACGAATTTATTAAAATTAATAACAGTGTAGTGAAACAGACAGAAAACTGAAGTAAGACTCATTAATTAAATTTAGTAATTAAATTCAATTTTACAGATGTATTTGGTTATTGACTTTACAATTTATTGTGGGAGCGTGAAGATCATTTTCACCTTAAGCAGTAATAAAGATTGGTGATTTTAAAGGCGGACTCAGTTCGGATGGTCATCGATTTAACGAATTTTGCCGATGCTACATCGAAGTTGTGTCGTACTGTACAACGTCGAGTTTTTCACTGTCATTCGTTACTGAAGGAAAAAGTTCACGATATTCTTTTACGTTACTCAGTTAATAACGTGAAGGAAAACTTTATTGGAAGCACGTGTAATGTGTTTCTTTGAAGGAAAGGTACATATGTAGATAGGTGAATATGGCGGGCTTCGGGCGGAAATTACTTAATAAGATAAACTGCGCGTTTAATTTCCTCGTGGTTTATCTGATATTGACAGTAATGTATGCGCGAAAGTCGTTACTTTTTAGACCCGATAAGTTCTCACTCCAATCGCGAATTTTGAGATATTTTTTATCTTTAGTAGACAATCCCCCAGAACAGTCAACAATGTGGGAAATCTCTACTGAATGTGTAACCACAGAGCCTACGTTCCAGTTGTTCAATATTACAGGCCTCGATGGACGTGCTGCATTACAAAGGGAATCCTGAATAACTGAATCACATGGGCTACAAAGGACCGTGGTAACAGTGGGATATAGTGCGACCTGCGTCATCAACATCTGCTACGTAATTACAATGCACTGTAGTAACGTAATAAGACCACATCAGTACTACCATTTCACGAACATAATTAGAATTTTTGACGTTTCCTATCTTTGTAGAGTACTAGTATTGTTTCATTAATAGTGAACCTCTTTTTGAGTAGAGGCAAAGGCGTCTTAAATTTGTATCCAAGTCTACCTTTACCGTCCTAATTTAATTTAGCAAACCCGATTTCGACAAATGAAAACAAAACCAATTTTACTTTTGGTTATGCTCGTCTAGTGGCAACCACTGATCTTTAAATATGATTTATCTGCGGTTAATGCAGTGGAATTTAACATTACTACTTAAAGTTTTATTAACCTTAAGTATTATATTTATGTTGTCGTTGTTTATTATCCCTAAATAAATAAAATAAAATGTACAGACATAAGAGTTAAAAGAGACATAAGTACTAAAAGTAGTGACATTTTATTAAATAGAAATGTCTTGATCCAGGTCGAACCATAAATATTTTGCGGAGAAACATGGAAAAGGGCTGACACCTCGTGTCGACAGAAAATTGCCTATATACAAATCAGAGAACGACATGCAGAGTACCCACGTACAGATTGAATATTCAGATCGCGTGTATTACATGGAAATATGAGGGATTTGTTACATATTTTGGTATTAGACCTCAAGATTCCGTGAAGTTATTAGTCAGTTTCACGTTTTACAGGTGAAAGTGAACGTTTTGTGATTATTTCAGACCCCTTTTGATCTAGAACAAGAATATAAGTAAGGTCGACGTACCTAATACATAAAGCAAAACACTGCAAAGTTATATTGTAATGTAACACTGCTAAAATAATAACAACATTATCCAAGAGTGCTCTAACAATCCATCTCTCAGATGACGTGATAATTTACCAAAAAGCAGAAAAACATTGTGTGACAATCCGTCCCATTCACAGCTCCAAAACACGGGGAGCTCAAAAAATAAATTACAGACCAACAAAAGGACGAAACACCATGGATTACTCTGTAGGGTGTGACCCCATTGGGTCACATGAACATTATGCCGACATAACTCTTTCCGACCTCTCGCTATGGGAATGTCAAGTTTTATTTGAGCACATACTTGTAAGGTTCGGAAACGATTTTGTTGGAAGAATTTATATTGGTGGCCGGTGGATTTTATTGGCATTGCTGTTATTTTTTGTTTTCGTTAATATAGGTCAAGAGGTTACCGTTTGGTTTGAAATTGTAATGTTCCAAAAAAAAAGTACGGAATTTCAAATGAATGACTCCCTTTTAGAAAAAGACAAGATAAATAACGAAGAGCAATTTAACTGCAGAGGCTGTAACGAGTGCCAAGGGGGAAGAGTAGCTCATTACCTTATTGATAACTGATGAATAATCGACTATTCATGAGGTAAGGCCACATCAAAACTACACACGTACACATTCAACAAATCCCGATGCAAACGATAATAATCCTGTGATGAGTCTAAACAATTACGGAGAAATTCTGTCATAACAGTACGGTCATTATTATTCAGAGAAAATTATAACAATATAAATTAATGCACATTTACTATCCGAAGCACAATCTTATCTTCATATTATTGGACTTATAAAGATGAAAATAATGTTTTCTTTCGCCTGTTCTTCCTTTTTCCTCATTCATATTAGTATACATTTGATTTTATTGAGGTCTTCGCTATTGTTTTTTGCCAGTTGCCTTTAACAAGTTCTTTTCATACCACGGTTAAAAAAATAGGTTTAATAATTCTATAATTAATATTGCTTTCAAATGGCACCGGGCGGCGGCAGCGCTATTCAAATCAGTTCGCTTCAAATCAATATTTGGTATTATACGTCAGTAGCCAATTTGGTAGGCGCTCGAAATTGAATTATAACTTGGATGGTGACTGACTATACATAGATCTATTAATTCAATTGGCACGTGTTCTATTTCACCTAGAACCCCAAACATGTCTCCATTGTTTTGTGATTCAATTAAGCAATTTCTCAGAAATTATATCAATCCAATTAATTTATGATTACGTATTTTCAGGTTCAAAACTGTTAGCAGCTGTGCGATCGTTAATTGAGTTGGCAGTCAAAGCCTGAGGAGTTAGTTTATAAATCGATTGAAGTACTAATTAATCGATTATGGAACCCGTCACCACCGTAACTTCGATATTTTTATTTGACATCTATGTCAAAGTCTCGTTTAAAGTTATATTAAATGATTTCCAAGAAGGACCACCAATTTTGGAATATACCTAATTGAAAAGCTGTCCGTAATTTTCCGAAACATAACTGGAGTCGTGACTATAATACAGGGGATGGGATGATCCAACCGCTGGCGGTCGTCCAACACCAGAATATGACGAGTCAGCATCATTCCCCACACTGTCATTTATCACAACCACTCCCGGAATTAAAAGTAGTAGGTGGAAACCATCGTTAGGTGCACGTAATGTCTTGGTCGAAGAAATGATAACTAAAACATTTTTTCTTACAGGTTTACGGACGGATTTCTTGCTCTGGATTCGTTTGTTATTCATTATGCTTAAGTAGTTATAAAGGTATGAGGAACAGGGTGTAAAGTTCTTCATCCTTCATGGAAAAGTGAGGATCCTCCGACTAAACGGGTGACGTGTCCAGTGGGCTACTGTCCGAAGGTTGGTGCCGGGTTTCTGTATATGCCAATCACCCGGATAACTCTGCTTGCGCGATGTTAGATTTTGCGTGACGTCAGTTATGATGCGTGTAGCGTTATATAGCTTTAGAACTCCAGGAACAGGAGTGACTATATTAAATGTCTAGTATCCAACGCTAATAAGCTTTGTGTAAATGTGGTGCTGTCCCACAAACAAGGTGGCACTTAATATCGTGTCCAGCGTGTCCTGTTGCCAGCACGTTACAGGAACTGATGGACGCTGCTGAAGGTGACAATCTCGTAGCCAAATTCTGGGCTGACTCTATTCAGATTGCCATCGACACCCTAAGAAGAAGGTCTATATTTTCATCAGTAATGTTCGCGCCCATAACAGACAGTAAAAAAAAAACCGGTAATACAACATAAAAATAAAATAATAATAAAGAAAAGAAAAAAAAGAAAAAAGAAGAGAAGAAGACAGAGAGAAAGTAGAAGTAATAGATGAAGTAGAAATGATATCTGCGAATAAACGCTTTTTCATTTTCTAGAATCTAATTTACCCCAATTTGAACAAAGACCCAATCGCACGATGCATACGAAGCTAAAATGCGGAAGTCCAGTTAAATGGACGAAACAAACTTTCGTTGACACAGGGGATGATCAGCACTCTGGCGATCGTCCAAATCTTCAGAGCAATGCGTCAGCGTCATCGGGGAGCCATTCATCAAGCAGCCTGACCGTATATCTCTTAAAAGATACATAATTTTTTAATAAAAAAAAAATCAGCCTTCAAAAGTTTAACAAACGTTAAATTTTATGAATAATGGAAAAACTTCAGAATTTATAAGAAGTACAGTAAATTCGTCTCGAGTGTTCGAACTATAAAATTAAAGCATAAAAACTGTCGGTGTGCATTTTTATCCAAGAGATAAATGTGTGGTCGCATTGGAAATGTCGTAACCGAATTGTGTTCCAAATTATTTCCGGTCTTTCTGGTCTATTTTCTTTTATTATACACGTGGAAGATATATGTTTCAACATACAAACAGCGTTCATTCGTGTCCATGTGCGTGCCAAATGCCGTTCTATAAAATTTTATACTTATTCCCACATCAATCGCGGTCGCTGATGCAAGCACAATTGACGGACAACGTGCGGTGCTATGAAAGCAATCAGCTAACATCTATTGCTTGAAGACCGTTCTTGACTAACTGTGAAATATGAATGTCTAGACGAGTTTATGAAGGGAATACTGTAAGTTATTTTATTGCCGAAGAGCCAATTTGTGTGAGGAACATAAAACCCTTTGTTTCAGAAGAAATACTAAAACTGCCTGAAAGAAACTTTAAACATCCAAAATTCTCACAAAATACTTAGTGCGACATCTAAACGTATAAATTACCAGTTTTCCCAGTTTCAAATTACCTAGGTCCTTGTGAATTTACATAGCCCCTTCAACTACAGCGAAATTACATTTGAGCTTAAAGTGCTTGAGACGTTCTCGCTGTTCCTGCACTTAACGGAGCTCGAGAATGTGGAATAATCTTACGTGGGTGTGTACTTATCTGCTATCGATCGACAGCTAAGCCCCGCACCTCGACAATTAATGAGCGCAAACATTGCATAGTTAAAACTTGGCCCCTATGAGACGGCCAAGATATGAACGTTTGGCGGGTACGTTCATTTAATAATGATCATTTTATTAATCCATCGAATTCTACATTTAAAATTTTAAGGTATTTTGCAGTTGTCCCTTGACAACTGCAAAATTATGCATGTAAAATATAAATAAGAAGATGACGTATACCAATCCAAGAAATTCACAATTAATATGATCATTGAACGTAGAACTATGTAATATCGATAACCATCAGCTGGATCGTTATCGAGAATAATTTCACAAAAGCCTTAAATACGTCTTTAAGGAATGCTCCTTCATCTGTGAAGTAGAATCTTTCCGACTGGTCGAACCCCAAAGCGAGGGAAATGGGCACGACCGATGGATATAATATTGAACAATATAAATAAGGACACAGGGAATTTTTCGAATTACCTAGCTATAACGCATAACATGTTTCATACAATAACTTTTGTAAATGGCATTTATGCTTATGGAATCTATGAGCATGAATATCACTCCATAAAATTGATCAATACAGTTTTATTTATGTGTATATTGGTTCTTAAGGAACTCTTGAATAAGGAATTTTCTAGAGTCCAGAACTCCAGAAGGTGAAGGTAAACACCGTTATCTTTGAAACCAATGGTTTGGTTTAATTTATAGAACGTAAAATCAATGGCAACGAACTTGCGTCTCAATACGGGCGGGGGCGCGGGACGTGACCTGAGCGGTCGCGAGCGCGACCCCTCCCTCAGTCAGTCAGTCTCTCGGGCGCATATCCATGAATTTGCGGACGGTGTCGGATAGAAACTTTTTAAACTCTTTTAATGAAAATAAGGTTTTTTTGTTGTTGTTACTGGGTCATTTATTTTTATATTTAAGTCAACTACCCATGGTTTGAGTGAACACGGTGTTTACCCTTACACGCTGTATAAACGAAATGTACACGAAAAGAACTTATAAAGTATGTTAATCCATAAAATATGTTAAATCTACCTGTTTTACAAGACCACCGGTACTAAGCCTGTTTTATAACGAATGTAGAATAAGTCAAAGTTTAATATTAACGGTACAAAAGGATCTTTGGACTAACCCAAGACCCAAACTACGGGTCATATAAACTTTCATATCAATGTAGATTCCACCCAAAACAGCTTTGAATAATACCTTACCCGAAATAATCCAAATGATTAAATCTTCTTCATTTTTCAACCAGTCTTGTACCAATTTTATTTTCCAACCACATCACAGGACTCCAAAACTAAAAGTACTATACGACATTCAAATTTCGGATACTCTTTTATACGTTATCAGTCACGCTGTCAGTTTACCGTTTGGACCCGACAGCGCAACACGGCTCTGGCACCTTGCAGCTGGCACCTGCAGTTTTAGGTCACCCGGACGCGGCACCTGTCCCAGCTTCTTTGTTCTTATTCCTGTCCTATTTGTTACGTAGGTGCAGCCAGATAAGTGCTCCGTCCCACGTACTGTAATTACTGAGTGCTCCGGATTAGGGCTTAGAAAAATAAATGGAGGCTTGAGTGGTTTGGTTGCGACGTTGTCTTGTTGGTTAGGTGAAACTATCTTCTGATATAAAGCCGGGTGCATTGAATTCAATCAAGAGCAGGGTCTACCTTATCTACATTTATAAAAATACTCATAAATAAGATTTGATCTAAGATTCAGAACATAAAACAAATCGGTGTTTAAGATTGGTGAACAAAATAAAATAAGATCAAATAAGTATGATGCTGGTGGAGATCTAAGGCTAAGTTTTACAACCTCATACATAAGCCTTGATCAGACTTAGCTCATGTTTTATGTAAAAGTCATAAAACAGTACAATTTTCATTTACCAAACGATGGGCAATCACCGCAAACCTCATTTTTCAGTCTCAGTAGTTCAGTACAGATGTTTGCACCGCTACGTTCGCTACGGCGTAGCAACTTCGTAGCAGGTCGGCTACGAAACAAATTATTGCCGTACTACACGTATAAATATATCGTACACACGGCTACACATCAAGCTATACATTTCCAGTTTATGCTGATCTCGCATTGTATAAGATTTCCGTACAATGCGAGGTCAGCTTATACTGGAAATATATAGCTTGATGTGTAGCCGTCCGTACCTGTAATCAAAATTAAGGTAATATTTCGAGGAACAATATAAATTCCAGATGAAAATTTATGTGTAGAGTTGAGTAATAAACCCCGCTTGAAAGGAGCTTGCCCGACTAAGTTTCAGTGCCACGCCAATACAGGGACCCTTGCAAATTCACGGTACTAACTTCTCGCTTGAATTTGCATTGCTTAACTCTTCTAGGAATGTAAATACGTGTATTGAGCGGAGCAATAATAAAATAAACGTTAAAAAACATAAGTTGACTTTTGTTGGTACCTGGCTTACTTATTTAACCTCTCTGCTCGACAAGATTTTGACACGTGACACATCAGCTAACTCGACGGGGTGTTGCGAATTCCGTCATGAAAATCAGGAATTTACATGAACTTTCAGCATTCGAATTTATTAAAAAAAGTATGTTACCGCATCTATTTTATACAATAAATTTGTGGTAAATATCATAAATTATATGTTGAGGTCGGTCAAACCGCGTCAGTCGACTGCGAAAGTTGTATAAAATAGGTATAAATACCCCTATTCAAAAAGTAGGCAACTCAGATTCCCTGAAAATATGTACATAAACAATCTTCTCTCTTGCTGAAAATATGCAAAAGGACCAAATAAAGATATTATCATTCTTTCTGCATTCTTACTTTTACCATTATTCATACTTATACTAGATAAAAAACACGATCAAATATGAACAAAAATTAACAAAAATTGTGGTGCGACGTGACACTTCTTAGTGCTTACCGTTCACCCAATTTTTCTATTTCGATTCAAATGTTGCACTCAGCCTAATCGATATTCGTTATAATCAAACTTGATTAAAAATTGTAGAAACTGAATAAAAACTCTTTGGTATATTTTTCATTAATTATTTTATTTTTTAAATTAATTTTAGTAATAAGTACATACACGTACACTGTGGAAAGTGGTGTAACGTTTTAGGGTTCCGTACGACCGAATGAAAAAACGAAACTCATATAGGATCACTCATGTCACGAGTCTTGTGTCTGTCTGTCACAGCCAATTTGCTTCGAATCTACTGGACCGATTAGGTTGAAATTTGGTACACATATACATTTTAGTGACCCAAACACGGAAGTGTAATGTAAATAAATGGATTTTGCAAATAGTCACTTTTGGGGGGCCAAACCAGAAAATTAAAAAAAAAAGTTTTCGGAAAAGCGTTCATACTTGCGACGGTCTTCTTCTAATTTGATAGCAAAAGAGAAAGAAAGGGAAAGTGTGAATTTAGTCAAAATGAAAATCCAAGATGGTGGCTGCAATATTTTTTTTTTCCTAATATCTGTCGTTTTCATAGTTTGTGATGGTGATAAAGTCAATAGTTAGGTCAAAATTTAAATCCAAGATGGCGGCTGCGAAAAGTTTTTGTCATTTGTGTCGTGTGGTTTTCGGGTGATAGTGTTGATACCCAATAAGATGAAATTATAATTGTATTTTAAATAAATTACCATAGACATCAGTCGCTATCGATTGTAAACTCGATAGCCAAAATCCGTAAAAAAGGACCTCTTAATTATTTCGTCACGTCCGTTCGTCCATGGGTTCAGATATCATACAGGCATTTTACTCGGACACCTATTTATACTATATCGTTGAAAATTTGGAAGAAGGTTTATTCTTTACACCACCAAAAATCGTTTAGTAAAATTACGATAGACATAATTAGGGGTGTCATTCCTCAACATGCAATCGAGGGACGAAAAAAAGATCTATTCACATAAGCATGTAGCATTGTTGGATCTTATAATAAAAATGATAAGATGCTTATAAGTGACTGCTTTTTAAAGTGAATAACCCATTGTAACCGAAAATAACCCGTATTTCAACAATGAATTATGGGTTATTTTCGGTTACAACTGCACAGTTTTTCGTAGTTTTTTCTAGAAATACAAACTTATTTTTGCAGTCGAAAAATTAATGCTGTGCAATGTGCATGCGTATATGTTCATCCCAACTACGGAACCCTTTTGTGCGTGGTCCGACAAAGACAAGTCAGTTTCTTAAATTTCGTTGGGAAACTGCCACAAAAAAAAAAAAAATTCTAGTACCTACTAAAGTAACCTAATAAAAACAAAAACTACCAAGCTCATACAACTAAAATAAAATATTAGCGTTTGCGGAATTAATTTATCACCATTACCAAACAAAATTTTGTTAAGCCTACGCCTACCTAAAAAGTATACTGGGCATTCTGTAGCAAACTATCAGAAAAGAGTATAAAAAATAAGTAATTGTCCAATATATTAAAATAATTTTGAACAGCGAGCGCATTCCGTTTTTAAATTCAATTATAGAAACATTCCGGCGCGAAATTTTATTCAAAAGATGAGGTACCTAGCCCGGCCATAAGGTCCTGTGATCCTAATAACCGAAAAACGATTAAAATAACATTAGAAAAGTATAAATTATTAATTTAACCAGTGCTTAATGTATTTATTGTGTAAAACAATTTTATTTCAATTTCCAAGTATCGATTTCTTATATTCGACATATTAATTAATCGAAAAGAACGAAATTTAAAAAATAATCGTTTGGCATAATCGTTTTCGGACATCATTACAATAAAAAAAAGTATAATGGTCGGCGATTTTGAAAACATTTTCAGTAGTGGTAATGAATAATACGTGTTATTGGACCTGTGTTCGTATATTATGTTAAGATTTGGACATTTTCTAGTTGTATATAATATCACGAATAATATTTGTCACATTTTAAATCGTATCTGCATGTGTATGAGTGATATTCGTGAAAAGAAAAAATGAAAACACGCACGATTGGCGCGAAACTTCGTCTTTGGATAACACAAAACTTCATTACCACTATTTATTTAACTTGAACAATGGATGAATTCGTCAAATAATTAAATGATGTATTATTCACTGCCCCTGTGGTGGGGTATGGATGTTCAAAATCACCAATTTTTATGTTTTTTAGCCTCGACCACCACTGTCATCAAAATGGTGATTATGGTATTTACAGTCTTGAATTTTATATAGGTTCATTAATTAACTTGCACGCTGAATATGAAAGATTTAATGGCGTAAACATAATGAGTTTTTATCCAACTCTCATAATTAACGCACATTCATAAGATTTGATGGGTAGCATATTAAATATTTCCATAATCGAGATAGGGTGTCGTATGTGGTAATTCTGGGGTCCAATTGGATCCGCTACCGAGCCGGCGGAGGTTTTTGTGTTGGGGTCCAATTGGGGGCCCTTCCGAACTATACGGTTAAGCAGTTGTGGTTTGTTTTTATGCGGTAGTACAGGTACACTTCTGCCTGATCCTTCGGGGATTATAGGCGTGCCGTTATGCGTGTTACACAAATGTTTGAAATTTTAAATCGCAAGGTGAACTTTTTAACAGTCTAGACCGTTTTACTGATTGCTTCATTTATTTACAGTTTATAATTAACGGTAATTTTATGATTTACAATCGTGAACGGTTAGCAATTTTCTTTACAGTATGTGTTCCCACAATTAGACTGAGGCTACATTAGGCCGCGACGCGAACTGCGACACATGAGCGATTAAAACAAATAAATGAATGCTCACGTATATGGCTACACCGTACATCAAATATTACTAGCGATCTTTGATTTCTTTATGTGATAGGAACAACATTACTGTAATCACGGCATCGGCTACATCAACATATCAGCGAAATTGAAGCGAATTTATTAGAAAATTTCTCACTTGCACGACTAGTTCAATAGTGCTACTAAACATGCGTGTGGCTACATTATGCGTATAGTAAACCGCGATGGATAATTTGATCGCATTGTACTGTAGCCACATCATCGCCGAATATACGCTGGATTTTCGCTTATAATGTAGCCATACCATGTTTATCTCATTTCGCTCTTCCAGTCGAATCGCAAATCGCTGCCTACTGTAGCCTCAGTCTTACGTTCAGGCTTTATTGAAAATTCTGCCGATAATTAAATTCAGTCCAAACTTTGCGGCTAAGCTAGGGCACAGATGCTCTCGCCGTCGAGTTTTTATTTGTGGACACACAAAGCTTTTACGTAAAGCCCCTGAATTAACGTCACGTTTATGAAAGGTAATTAAACATAAAACGTAGGACGGTATTAAAATAAGGGGTGTTTTTTATTCTCTTACCTTTTGGGAAGGTAGTAACAATACCATTTTATTTTTTCCAAACAGGCTTCTTTGCCTTTATTTAAGAAAAAACCTGTAGTTATGGCGCATCTGTGTTCTTTGTTTGGGATTTGGTTTCCGCACTTAGTCCTTAAGGTGAAACATTGTGCGTTGGCCATGGCGGCCGGTGCATAGTTTCTTCCTCAATTTTTTTTACAACTGCCACATATTTGATTATAAGATTATAAAAAATCAGGCTTAAAAAAATCTCAATACCCAATTCCTCATTTAAAAGGAAAGCACGTAACTTCACACGTCATACGGAACCGTAACACGAGATGGAATCCTATGTTGACAAAAGACAAGCCTGACGAGGGTACCGTAAACACCCAAGTTATCGTAAAATGCCGTTTATGACTGCCCACGTGACTGGCTTAAACAAATACGAAAAAAATGGGCAATACGAAAATATAAGTTGGCACGTCTGAGACATCTGTCTTTTAAGACAGACTGAGAAGTTTTTAATGTCTCTGGCGATGAAAGCGAAATATAATTTTGGACATATATTTTCCTATTGTGGAATACAATGTGAGCACAATTGATGGTAAATCCCACTGCGTTATTTACCGATAGCCAATAAAAGACTGGGACGAACGCGGTCCTAGGACCATAATGATAAACCATTTAATCGATACACGGTCGAGTAAGCATAGCCTTGAAAATAGTTTTTGCGTACACAAGTGTCCTTTAGACAGGAGCAATGAAGCAAATAAACCCACGTTCCAATACTAAATTCCCAGTAAGAGATTTGTGCGAAGACCAAAGTAACTAAGTCCTGAAATAGTTCATGAAGATGTTTATTCTTCTAAAGAAGTTGCTTGTAACAAACAAACACATTTGCAGTGTATGTAGGTCGATGCAAACTACACATTTTATACATGTTTCGTATTTAAATGGAACTTATGAATAATGAGGCCGAAAGGTTCTGGAGTGGCGTCGGAAGATCATCGGTCCCCCACAAGGTGGACTGATGACCTGGTGAAGGCCGCAGGAATCCGCTGGATGCGAGAAGCACAGAACCGGTCGAAGTGGCGGTGCTTGGAGGCCTATGTCCAGCAGTGGACGTGTTTCGGCTGAAATGATGATGATGTTGAATGAATAATGTTAACAGAGTGCTAATATTTTATCAAAATGAAAGCTATGAAAACACGGAATCCTCATTAATTTAGGCTGCTAATTAACCTGTCAACTGCGTGACCAATAATATGATTTATTACTTAAATACAAAACTGTTAATGGATGAACTCGTGCAACCAAATATTGATGGTAACAAATGGGCTTCATAAACTACATACCTACCCCGCAAATATGGATTTTACAAACGAACTGTTGTAGAGTGTTCTATATGATGTGGTGAAAGGTAGTAACCCAATCCTTGGCATCAAACACAGCAAACGGAGACAACATTTTTGCATGTATTGTATAGGGGAACGACCAAAAAACGCGCTCCTAAAATACTCTTTTCATAAAGTAAAGACGGCTATTGATACAACAAAAGCCACAGTAAACACAAAATATAGTACAAGAAGCACATATCAGCATTGTTAAGCGTGGATACGTGTCAAGGGAGCCGTAAGTTACGTATACCTCAATATCATGTAAGTACCGCGCCGTAAGTCACCCCTCGACGCTCGTTCAGACACCGCAACTCAACATCCGAGGAGATAGCACGAGTCACGACCTATGACCCAGATTTTTCCTTTTTTTACTTTAAAATGCAATCAGCCGATGCATTAGAGGCGGAGATTGTGTGCACCGTGCTTGATTTTGCAATAAGGATACATGGACCTTTTGGTTTTGGTTTGGGCTAAAGGTGCTGTATATATAAAACGGATTCAAATTGGATGTACTTGATAGATTTGTAGATCATAGCGACAGAGAGGAAAAGTAATAATTTAGAAATGTTTAATGACTTAATCATAAATCAATCGGCATTCCAGCAGGGCAACCCGTAACATTTGTGTGTTTTCACATCAAATAAAACGGTATGTACAAGATCAGCAGCCAGTAGCATCTCAGTAAGTGTACTTGTTACATCAAATAACATAACAGAATTAACACACACAAAACACAACACATTAACATAACACATTTCGATATGTAATCAAGTCAAATAAAATTACATCAATACATGTACGAACATGAATCGTTGACGAACCGTTAAATCCATAATTCTATTCGAGAACCGCTCTTGCATGCATGTGGTTGTAAAACTTGGAGAATATCCAATGTGAGTCAATTTGAAGCGTCTTACGTGTCCAAAAAATCGTCGAGAATCGTATAAAACTGAGGTCTCAGGAAGTAATATTCGGGAGTTGCGAACATTATGCGTGGCGTCATGCCAACTTGTGTGCGTAGGCATTAACTTACAAACGTAACAACAGTTGTAATACAAGTTCGTGCAAATAGTATTTTGTATGCTCAAAGACGCAATATTTTCTACTGCAGCGCTGTAATGAAGAAAGTTTTAGACTGCTCATATTTCTCTGAACCGCAGTAGGAGGCATTATTGTAAAATGTAAATTGTATTTTCTCTACTTTATTATGTATCATCATAAGCTGTAAAGCTATGCTCATGAATAAAGAAAATAAACCCGGGTCATCCTCTACAATTTGGTAAAGTCAGTCTATCGAAATCCATTCAGACAATAAAGAACAATACGCTCCAAATTGAATGCACAGCAAATTATCGAATCGAACATCGACAACATCCGCATGGATACTCCAAATTGTTCAGATTCAATAGAATCATTGCAGACATATCGCAAACAATAAGAGATACAGAATGGCTCAATAGATAGTACAGATGCAGCGGAACCACTCAAAAGCGGAGTGTACACAGATCGTTATTGGAAAATGTCGGAAAACCACGTCACAGCGGGGAACATATTATTGTACATACAGTAACAATATGAGGTTTCCAATACGTTGCACACACAGTTTACGATCGCAGTACTGTTGTTGAAGTATGCTAATAACTTCAATAAAAGTGCTATGACGACAATAATGTTTCTGGTTTTGTTATGGTAATGTTTACTTTAATGCGTTTGTTTTGAATGTCTATGTTGTTAAAGATATTTGATACGGTAAACTTCGTGTGATATTTTCAATTTAGCTTTACAAAATGTTGACATTCTACAATTATTCAACTTTCTTTGTACATTTTAGAATTCATGCATAAGAAGTGCTGGTCCTTGGAGCCGGATAGTATCGAAAATCATATTTTGGCTCTGAAAGCTGAATATCCTCTGAATTACGTACACTTCCTCTTTATCCGCCTGCAACGAAGCACACACTCAGTTTAACCGTTGAAAAAGCATGCCAAAGCGGGGCAACCTCGACAGGCATTGATTGCAGCGCGTGAATTGATGGCGCAGAACACAAAGGGTTAGTGACGTATGTAGGTGAGCGGCCTGCGGCATCGGCTTTTGTTCGTAACTCATGCAGCCAAGAACGCCAAGCGTTAGAGGATAAACGTCGTTTGTAGGTGCTCAAACTCAAAGCATTTATTTCAATAAAACCATTTACAGGCACTTTTGAATTGTCAAAGAATCGGTCAGTTAGTCAAAAAGTTGAAGCTAGTTGCCCATTCCAAATCGTAGATCTCTATGGAGAAGAACGGGCAAGAAACTCCAAGGACACTCTTTTAAAAATGGATATAGATATTACAAAATCCTGGGTACAGTATTCTTGGTGCTTCTATAATGTGAGAACAATGTCAAATGAAAAATAATCAAAAACAATTCAAAATATAAGATTAAAAATAAGCCCTGGCAGATGAGAGATGACCAGTCTCAACTGACAGCGCCCGTTCACGAACATGACACGTGGATCAGCACCATCCAGCTCAATCATTTTGTAGGGAACCGAATGATCCAACACACGCGCCACCATCAGCGAGACATTTAAGTGAGTATGACATACTCTCATCTGCCATGCTCTTTCAAGTCAATATAAAACATGATACCATATTAAACGGCTCCATGGTACTCACATTTACAAAATTGAAAAAATGCTTCTAATTTAGGCGGGTGGGGTGTATAGATAAATTGGGAGCGATGCTGAAAGAGTTTTCGGCTTTCCTGCCCCAACCTTTCTTATTTTCGCAGGAGACTTGTTAGGTACTTTTACTTGAAGGTATCGAAGTTTCGATGGTGTTTCTGTTCACTTACGATAGGAAATTGTTAACAAGTTTAAGAATATAATAGAATACTCTTTATTATGTACACCATAAAAATTACAAATATAAATGTAGAAATTTTAAATAGCATAGCATTTTTTTTTTAAGCATCGTATTATAACGACTCAGATCTTTAGCATTGCGTTAGTCATATCAGAATTACGATATAACTGTACTCTCTAGGTTCTGATTCACTCTTCAATGATGATAGTGAAGAACTTTAAGTAACTTCTAAGTTAAAGGATCGAATCGTACAAAAAATGCCAGTCTAGTTTTAGCTGAGTCAGTGAGTCGGGCGTTCCGCTGGACGGCTCGGGACAGTTAGAACGTTAATTGCCGCGTTATAGTCGGAATGAAAGGTTATGGCTCTCGAGAGAATAAAATCTAAGTTAGGGTAGGTAGGTTCGTAACACTGCTGTTTGATTATGTTCGACAAGACAATGGGGGCTTGACTTAAACTGCATTAGAAATCCGACCACAGACGCAACACGAAGTTTGTCGAGGGACATTAAGAAAATAGTTGTACTGTACTTGATTAATAATCAACTGTATAAAAACTAGAAAACAATAATTGTGTTCAGTGAATTGTAAAAATAATATGTGACAAAGCAAACACTTACTAATCTGCAGATTGAGTAAAATTAACAGTCGAACTAAAATCAATTAAACAATATTAAAAAAAAAACATAAAACGAACAACTTTTACCTGATTTATAACCACCAATACGGCTGTAAAATAAGATTTCATCAACACCAAATATCCAATTCATAGAGGCGACCAACAGTTTGCGGGCAAAAACCGCTGTGCAAATACCGTTTTTACAACTCGAATATTCTAGCAATGTGGCTAGGGTTGTCAATTTTAAAGCCGTACCTTTGCTGATACTCTTCAATAAAACATCTAACAGTAATACGGTATTAGATCAAGAGCGCAAGTTTTCCCTTGGGCTGCACCGACTACTTAGAAATGGGAGAATCGTGGCCTTAACTTGAGGAGCTGCGGTCTTGTCCGGTAAATTACGACTACACTCTGTGAAAGGCTTTCGGGCCGTGCGTCGCGTCGTCGAGACTAGAGATTCGACCGGCACAGCCAGACCCTAGTCAAATGGAAGTGACAGCCCTAGTAGCGGGCTCAGTTATTGGCTATGAATATTCAAAGTTATCCGCCAAACGTTCGGTGCGTACTCCCATAGGGGCATCCGAACGCATGGCATTCTGTGTAATGAAATTTTGAGATGGCATAAATATTTGGCGTTGGTCGAATGCTATTGGGAAAACATTTAGATCAAAATTCTGGCGAGGGCAGTTTTCAAATTCCACATTAATGAGTTTATTTACGATTTCCACTAACCAAATAATACCAGCAGCCGTAGCATGGCGCTTTCTATCTTTACGAAGATTAGACATAGCTTTTTCTATACAAAGTGACAGTTCGTTTCTTCATTTTTGACATCCACCGTAGCAATCTGTCATTATGTCTTTCATTTCTAACGATTTTTGTCTAGGTATTTCTGTAGGTAGAATATTTCGAAGAAAGTTTTCTATGCTTACTGTCAAAATCACACTGACAACCGATAAATCCTATGACAAAACAAAGAATTCTGAGTCGAATTATGTAAAAGAGTGAATTTCGTAAAAAAGTGCAGGTGACTCTTTCTACTTTGCTGCCGTCGTACTGTCTACAGGAAACGTCATTTTTGTCTACTCTTCCGTCGACAAAACGGTGCTCATGCTACGCCTGCAGCTAGAAATTTTCTCATAGCAGAGCAAATGCCTCTATATATGACCACGAAAACACTGCGCGTCTCTTATGTGTTCGTTCGTCTAACAAAGTGTTATCCGTTAAACCCCGAGTCAAAAGTTATCAACATTATAGCATTTTCATTAAACCAATTCCCCATACATGGGTTCGCTCTACAACACTCGACGTAACACGCTAAGAATAATTTGTTTCTACTAAGCCATGACGTCACGGAGGCGAACATGGTTATGCACTTGCGCAACTCGCAGTATCGCACTGTATACGTCACTTAGATGTATGTGATAACCGCTAATAAAGTTGATGTACGTACGTACTACTTGAACGTTATGTAATTGAAAACTGATTATCGGTATCGATTTAGTAGTGTATTTGTTGACATTCATTTGAATTAATTATACCAGTAAAATTGGAGGCTACGTAACTATCTCTGTAAATACGCAATGTTTACGTAATTATTCATTAGGAAAATTGTAATAGTGAATAAATAATTCAAAGGGCTTGACTATTCGATGAAATCTGACGTAAACATCGTTAAAATGCCGGACGTAAAATTTCCTATAAAATATTACTTACAACATAATATTAATGAGACATTCTACAGCCCGTTAAAAATGACGGAGCAACACGTTACCAAAAAGTGGATATTAATTAATGACAGCGTCAAACGACGTTGTTTAGCAAGGCATCCCGCGGTATTTGACATGTAGGACGTACGTATACCTAATTGGCCCTCTCGCTTCCCCCGAAAACGTTCAATGGAGGCATTACAACAGACTATGGACGCCTTTGAGCAAAACAATACAGCCCCTATTACAAGGATACATTTTTTTGTTGGTATAAATTACGGTCCTTTATGCAATTTCACTGATATTATAATACTACGGAATTTGAGACCAAGACCAGGCGATATTTTAAACTTTATTAAGCCTTTGAACTCTTTGGACAGTTAGTGTTTCATGGAACCTCGTTCACAATCATTATTTTACGATGAAGGCCGGAGTTACAGCTGTGTTACAAAACTAAGGCATGATAATCGTCGAAATACCTATTAAAAGGCTTAGTCTTTATGACTATAGGTTGATTACTTTTCCTCCACCTGCTTTGAGTTTGGGATAAATAAACGCAGTAAAATATGGAAATTAAGATATTGAAGTCATGGCTCACAGGCATAGAGCCATAAATAGGCATAGAGCAGCCTTCTAAAGTCAGAAATAAATAGTCAATTTAAACCAAAGCACCGAAGAAAACCATTCAGTGAAACTTATTAGCTCCATTTTCAAAATACGTCCATGAGAAGCGAAGACCCAAGCAAAATGGAATCAAAATTTATTACAAAACAGAACGAGGCAAAAATAAAGCGTAATTCAAAGATAAACCATCCAATTATGAAGAAGCACAAACAAAATTAGAGATATTTAAAAGGTAATACATTCAGACGGAGCTTTACGTAACGCCTTGCTCGGTAACGAAATGCAATTTAAAGGAAAACGATGTCATTAACTCTGAAACACCCGAAAAGGGGAAGGCTCAATTTATAAACAAGGAGGAACTAATAAGTGAACATCAACACGCGTAGAATGACCACCGTAGCAATGGGTTTTGTAGACGGAAGAATAGACAAAATGACAGATAAGTAATCACAATCTGTCATTTTGTTTATTTTTCCGTCGACAAAACCCGTTTATCATGCTACGAGTGCAGCACGAACTTGTTATACAAATAAACAAATTAGTGCTAAGTAACTGAAATTATGCAAGGTCTGTAGATGTAGATCTGTTTTGATAATCTCATTGAAACATTCAGCATGCTTTCATGCATCTTTTGGAAACCTTCAAAAGTCTATTGACAGCGTCAATGTTATATGTTTAATTTTTTTATTTCCACCACTATGAACAGTTCATGAATCACGAAAGTCACTTGCATTAATCCAGACGGGTGACGGCCTCCAAAATGATGAGTTAATTAAATCATTGCCAGCTCGTCGCGTCCGCTCGTTGCTTGCACTGTCTGCCGATCGAACGCCCAGCACTGCAGCATTAACGTTTTAAAATCAATTTCCCGACGGCTTCCAATCCAGGCCTCTCGTCAGGAAATTACTAAAAGACATCGTCTCAGGATTTTATTCAATCTGTACTGGGCTGTGGACCATTTTAATATGATTTGACTGCTTTCACTGATCACTGATCATTGAAGCGGTACATAAAGGTGTGCTTTCTGTACACTAACTGTTTGCTTATGATATTTGAGAGAGTATCACCATTTATTATACTTATTTCAAATATTGGGGCAGCCAATAACCTTGAAAGTCCGTACGTAAAAAATCCCATTCTATGAATATGATACAAAAAGCTTTTTATTAAAAATATCGCGGTTTGCCACTTGCTTTTAGTATACCTGTTACGCAAGCCTCGTGTCGGCTTTAAAACCGTAATTCAACGTTTTCCGAGTATTCATGGGGTGGATGGTGCATACTTTTAATTGGCTTAATGTATTTTAAAGGCTTTTAATCATATTTTTACACGTTAATGAAAGCTACAGGTTAACGTACCACATAAGTATAGGCAGAGACACTACGGCTGCCATGGGTGTTGTGGAGAGGAGAGGAATACTAATAATACAATTATGAATACAATACTGGAATAGAGATACTGATAGAGATAGAGATACTGGAATAGAGAGGAATACAATAATGGGATCATGACTTTGTTTCCTGAGCGTGCTGTTTATTGGAAGAAATCCTGTTTTTCTGTTATAGCAGTCTCAGAATTGTGGCCGGCAATAGACATTGAATAGGTCATTTATTTTCCTCATAGGATCCTTGTAATCTAAATAGGTAAGGGCTTCAAGCAAATCGGCATGCAAAATCCTTTCTATTGAATCTGTCAAACTTTTATATTAAACTAGCTGCCCGATAGACGTTATCCTACCAATCGCTTTTGTTAACGTAATGGCGGAGTAGCGTAATATTCCCTATTCGCTCGATTTTTCTTCTTGATAACTTAATAACGCATATGCATCGGTTGAATCGTGAGGTCTTGAGTACAAAACCTCATCGAGTTCAGGAGCAGGCACATTCGGCAATAAAATAAATTGAAAAAAGGACGTTGGTTAGTTTTTCCAGATTTTGAAAAGTTTCCGGGAAACTTTTCCATTTTTTCTTTCCATTCCTTACGCTTACCAACGAACAGCATTTCATTTTTATTTATATAGATAGATGGATATTGCCAGCTATGTCGTGATCCTCGTCAATTTATAAAGTGTTATCTAAGTTGGTAATTACTTCATGCAGGTGCTACACTAACACTACCATAAGTCAAGATCCACGGCGGAAATAGTTTTAAACAAATAAATTAGAGAGTTCAGGGTACAAGATACTTCAAATAAGTTTTCCCATACAATCAATTACCTGAAGGTGTATTACGTTGTACACACAATTATTCGGTTTAATTACACAATAAATTAAGCAGTTCATTAGACGAAAACACGAGTTCGCAATTAAACCAACAGGGTGAAGACGATGCTTGTTCACAATGTTCACCTATACGCTGAAAATGTGGAGATGGGAGATAAAAACTTTCTCTTGTTGACTTGCCGTGTTCAGGATGTCTATTTAATTTGTTAATTAAGTCTGTATTGTACCTTGGATCAGTAAGATGTTCACAATCCATACTAATTCGAAAGTAACTCTGTCTGTCTGTATGTTACCTTTTCACGCCTAAACCACTGAGCGGATTTCGATAAAATTTGGCAAGGAGATAGATGGCATCCCGGGGAAGGACATACGTTACTCTTTATCGACATACCACGCGGGCGAAGCCGCGGGCGGAAGCTAGTATGACATAAATGTTTGCAGTGTTAGATCTTTAAATTTTATCCGTTTACCTAACCCAAACCTTAAAGCGGTAAGTTTAAGCAATGTTTTAAATACGATATAACGCCCTAGGATCATAGAAAGTGATGAAAATAACGGCCACCAACCAATCTCAATATTATTAATAAATCTGAATACGATATCCCCAAAAATAGCAATCCCAAATTCAGAGCATAGCTCCACCAATTTACTTCTATCTATACATCTGACCCAACAGTCAGCGGGAAATTTCACGGTCGGCAGCCTAGGGCTATCCCAATTAATCTTATTCACGCTATTCAGCTACATTTGGCATCGCGCGAATGTTCCCCAATTCAGGGGCCATTGGTTTTAACCACAAAATAGACAGATATAGAAGATCTATTTTCATGAGAAAATTTTAAAAAAGGCGGGAGTTGTCGGTGGACAGCCGGTTGGAACGTCTATTGTGTAATAATATATTGTATATTAATACAGTTAAAGTTTTTATTCTTTAATACAGAGCCATCAAGTATAAGTTTTTAACTTGCAAAACAAATACTTTTGACACTTGAAACTAACTCATTGTATAAAGCGTGTTTATTCAGCGTCTGGAGAGCTTTGGGGTTGCCCCGCTGCTTTCATTATTCCAACATTGTAATTACGATCCTTTTGAAGTTTTTAGGAGCAAACCTTCTGCATTTCCTTTGTACTATAGTGTTAAAACCCAGTCAGAATGTGCCGGGATCGCCAGGAGTGATCAATTTGCAGCCAACGTGTGCAATGTTTTTACCCTTTCTTTGGTTACCGTATGTCTTAAAGAAATACGGGTCCTTCCGATCTGCATACGTGGGTTTTTGTAAATCGTAGGTTCTATCTCGACGTACTTTTTGGTTGTTGAATTTCTCCATTGAAGACTATTTTATGGCTATGTGCATAAATTCGTCACTACTTTTTAAAAGTCTAATTTATCTTTTGAGATTTACCATCGTAAACATTGGAACATCCAATTTAAAAAAAACAACCTAATCAGATTAATCCTGATGAGGTTTTTTTTAAGATAAATAAAAGCTTTTTCATTTATTTATATTTTCCAACGTATCAATTCACGATATTTCCCTTAGCGAGAAGCTCAAGGGAATGTTCCATTTCTGTTTTTCTAGATAAGGCATAAATTCTCAAAGAATCCCAAGGGAGCTGTGGGATTTAGCAATAAAAGAATATCTTGGAGTAATGTTGTATTGTTCCTTCTCAGAAATAATTTCGCTAAGCCAATATTGGTTCAATGTAAATATCACTGAACTGTGTCAACGTACCACAACTGGCAATTAATAACGATCCATAAACATAATATGAAATATTCAAGGATTAATTTCAGTAATGTACCTACGTATGTTTATCGTAGATCTTAAATCCAAAACTAGTTTGAACAAGGTTAATGGATATCTTAATATACCCTCAAATCAATGTAGCTGTGCTTTTTTTTTTCGTTTCGTGCCATGACGAATATCGTTGAGATACATATTGTAAACATGAGTATATGAGACGTAACCAAAATTCTATTTGAGGGTCAACATTTCAGAATCGGAACTGAAATAATATCTAACTTTTAAGTAAGTACCAGTAATCGAAAAAAAGCGTCGACAATAAACAAACATATCTACCTAACAATGGAATAATTGATAAGCCATACCAAGAACCGCTAAAATTAGATTAAATCCTGTAAAACGAAAACATATATAACAGGGCAGACGTTTCAGTAGCCGAACTTCAGACAACTATGTGACGTAGAGACAGTAAATTTACCCAGGAGGTAACAAACGACGTATTAAAGTGATGTCAGTTAAATGTGTGAGTTAGATACAGACGCGACAGTTTAGTTTCTAAATGTCTTCATTTTGGACGTTAATTACCTTATTTTGGTCTCATTGTGGCAGGTTATTTTTGGGTATATTGTTTGGATTTAATTTATGCATTTGATGATGAGTTTATTACAGGCCACAGAAGCTTCAAATAAAACAAGACGAAGCTTAAAATAGGCTTTGAATAAAACATTCTGAGTTCTTTTGAATATGCATGGTCATTTTGAAACTGCGAATGCAACTACTTCTTTCGAAAGTATCCCAGCGCATTTCGTTCAGTAAAAAGATTCAGGTTATTGATTTCAGTAATGTACCAAAGGACCAACACGGAACAACAGCACACAGAATCCATTCAACTCTAAAAATTAAAACCCCATTAATACTTTTATTACCAGCTAAATTCTGTATCAAGTCACGAACCATGACATTTCGCATAATAACGGAATAATAATTAGACTTTTTGTATTAATAAGCTTAACCGCAATAACACTGGTAGATACTGTTACTGGTTAATTTAAGTAAAACGGTACCTTCGAAGAAGGTCAGGGTAACAAAGTATGAAACAAATGCTTAGAATGCTTAGTCATAACAGTATGGACTATGTCTTGTGTATTTCTATTTATAGGTGATGCGTGTGGCATGAATGAGTTACGTTCAGTAATAAGCTAGGCTATTAATAAGTAGTCGTTTTCCAATAGAAGTTATTTCTATGTTACTTATTGATTCTTTAGGTTCTTTAGTGCTTGCAGACCTTTTTCACTGTTAATCATAAATTGTACTTATTATCGATCAACTTGGCGATTTTTGAGAGGGTGCAGATAATTCTAACGATCTCTTAAGTATCTTTCTATTTTATATCATTATCATTCTCTTGCCCTTATTTATCCCTTTACGCATAATCAGCCTATATTGTTCCCACTGCTGGTCCACCATGCGGGCCCAGTAAGGGTTGGTGAATGTCACACGTCTTCGTTTCTGGATCATGCCGGTTTACTCACGATGTGTTCCTTCACCGTTATGAGAGCAGTGGTGATGAAATAAATTACACAGAGTAAAGTGCCTGCTTGGGTTCAAACCGACGACCTACAAACTCGCAAGTTGCGGCCGTTACCACTGGGCCACCACTGCTCTGCCTTTATTTGGGGTCAATACTCAGTACTTTATTTGCATTCCACTACATGTTGTACTTACGTGGTACCTAACTTAAAATTATATGTGATCATTGTGGACCCGGTCGGCGCTACATCGTCTTCCTTCAAACACGAATTAATATGTAATTAATGACAGTTAATTCGATTGAAGTCCAGTAGATAACCGGATTTCTCAATACATAACACGAATGCGGTTAGGTATTACTAAGAGAATATCAAGCACCCATTTCTTTGACTTCACAACTAAACAAGTCGACAATTTATCCAATCCTTTTACTGCTAAATTTAATCGGGGGAATCAGGTTACGGTTCCTAAGCTTTAATGTATAGGTTTGAAAGCTGAAGTCGTTAAAGAAACCATTTAGGCGTACAATTGTAAATTATGCGAGAGCATAAATGTACGGTACGCTTTTCTTTCATCACCAGATGAGCACAAAAAAAAAAAAGCTGTTTTTACTTAAAGCTTTGCATTATTTATTTTTACGACTCCCGTGTACATGTGACCGTGAGTGGAGTATATAGACGTAATGTTGAAAAAGTCGAGGAGATAAATATCTCCTCGACTTTTTCAACATTACGTCTATATACTCAGGTTACGGTTCCTAAGCTTTAATGTATAGGTTTGAAAGCTGAAGTCGTTAAAGAAACCATTTAGGCGTACAATTGTAAATTATGCGAGAGCATAAATGTACGGTACGCTTTTCTTTCATCACCAGATGAGCACAAAAAAAAAAAAGCTGTTTTTACTTAAAGCTTTGCATTATTTATTTTTACGACTCCCGTGTACATGTGACCGTGAGTGGAGTATATAGACGTAATGTTGAAAAAGTCGAGGAGATAAATATGTGAACCCTTAAGGGAAGCCAAAAGAGTTGGGAGTTCACCGGAGTTCTGTACACGGGTTTATCTCACACATCCGGATTTATTGTTCGTTTGTAATTGTTGCCATGATAAATAGAATCCCTTATTTATCTCTATTAGAAAGGAGCTAACCAACGAATCGGAATAATGGGCTACTTTTTTCAACTAAAAAGAAAATCTGAAAAAGACCACTACCTACTATTTTTATTCCGAAGCCATTCATACTCGTTTCCGCTCCAAAGCAAAAGATTTTTTTCCTTCAAAGACTCCACAAAATTTCCATCCTTTTATTTTCCAGGCTCCACTATCTTGTCTCCAGGGAAATAGGATAGAAATTGGCTAGAAATATGAAGTATTACGCCTTTTAAGTTTAAATTATGGACCATTATTGGAGGTTTCAGATTCAATATCGCTTAAAGATTTATTATCCAAGTTTCTTTGACTATCATAATTTATATCCTGATAGCTCTCAGCTGGGCCTGTATTATGGAAGCTGTCTAGTTATTACATTATTATTGAAAAAGCAGGAAAAGTTTCCAGGAACAGTGTTTATTCTACGTCATTTTGAAAAGACTGATTGGGGATGATAAAATCCTGAAACGTTTATTTTTTTAAATTGTAAGTATACCTATATAGATAGTGTGACGGTGTACAAGGGAGAATGAAAGAAAAAAAACGTGTTGCGCCGACCCCAAGCAACATGGGACAAGTGCAGGACTATGATGATGAAGTAAGTACAGTACGACACAACTTAGATGTAGCATAGATTTGAAAATTTGCATTCATTAATTTCAATTTTACGATTTTTTTACTCGACTACGGCGAAAAAAAAGGAGGGTTATGATTTTGACCGGTATGTATGTATGAATGCATGTATGTATGTATGGATGTTCATCTGCTCCCTCCTATCTTCTAAACCACTCATCACAATTTGCCAAATGAGATATCGTTGGAAGCGTCTTGTTGTTCCGCTGGTTATAGGCTATGTGACGTCACATTAAATTAAAAATGGCGCCCTCTAGACGAAACAAAATATGGAACTAAAAAAAAAAAATCGTTTAATCGTACCATGTTGGGTAACAAATAAAAGGGCTTAATGAGCACATTTCAAATATATATATATTATTACCCCAAAATAATTAAAAAAAAATTAAAGTAATAAAAACTAAAACCCAACTACGACTAAAAAAGTATAAACAAGACACCACAGACAGACAAATAAAAAATCCGGAGTCACACGTAATCTGTTGGATTTATGCCCTAACACGTGTCTTGTTTATACCTTTTTAGTCTTATTTGGGTTTTAGTTTTTATTACTTTAATTTTTTTTTGGTTATATGACTTTACATGTAATCGCTTTTGCGTAAAGATCATTTTCACCAAAAGCAGTAATAAAGATCGGCGATTTTGAAGGCGCACTCAGTTCGGATGGTGATCGGTTTTACGAATTTTGCCGATGCTACATCTAAGTTGTGTCGTACTGTAAATGTAGACCTAAGATTCAATATTTACTGAAGCGGTTGTAGCGATATGAAGTTTCCCCAATACACGTGTTGCCTAATTCAAACCATCATTGTCCTAAATACACAGTTAATTAATCTAACCTCATGAGACCAATTAGAGCTTGTTACACCGATGATACAGAAGCAGAACAGAATTGATTATGTTATGCAGCTTTGTTGTTGGTATCGTATTCATTACTGTCGTCAATGCGCTAATATATATTTGGGATGCCCCAACAATGAATAAAGAAAAACCTTGGATGTTATCTTGATAACGAACCGATCATAGTGATGACGTACTGCAATAATTTCTTGTATACTTATCTTCGCTTCATTGTGTCACATATTGGAAGTTATGGAATTCTAGAATCTACAGAAATGTTGCAACTATTGTTATACGCGATTTATGGATTTTTGAGATTTACGAGATATCCCTTCAAAACAGACACCGTAAAATACATGGTGGAGATCTGTTCTGCGGTGGAGAATTATAAGAAGTAGCGTAACGGAAAATACCGATATTAGTATTTTGAGTCCGTAAAAAACCTAAAATTGAGCTAACAACAGTTTCAAGTTTCTGCTTAACACCCACAAAAATCGAGACATGGCCTCAAAAAATATTTAATATTACACTTCGCTTACATTTTACGCCATTTGACTTGATACATTAGACGTAAATTGCACATTTTGTTACCCCAAAATTACTTCGCCGACGTTCCAGCTTTAATATATTTTATACTTTAATATTCCATTGTAGGTGCGACTTAGGGACTTACCACACTGAAGATTTGTGAGCGTTTTTCCAGCGAGGCATTCACTGAACGCGCTTGCCCCAAGTGCGCAGCGTATTCGTCGCGTATTCACAATATTTTAGGCTTGTCTCGCTCTCTCTTTACACTCGTCTGCTGCGTAAACGCGGCGGACGCGATGACCAAACAGCTCTGTGGGAAGAAGCTCATACATCTGCAGTGTGAAAAGGCCCTTACTTAAGAAAGATAATGAAGAATGTTCCGAGTCCATATGAAAAGTTAATAGCAGTCGGGATTCAGTCGTTATTCCGCCTGAGTTTGTCCGCGCAGGTATGAATGGACGTTGTATAACTATTTTAAGAACAGATTCTATTTGATAGAATTTATCTTCGTAATAAATGGGCTTTTCTCTATGAACTAGTTGTATCGTTTCATACAAGACTGGTGTTTGTGGTGTGACAATCATAGTGTGACGTCACTATTTCTATATATTATGCAGAATCTGTACAGTAAATATTGATCGTCGATAAGTTTGACGGCAGTCCTTTGGATTTCGGATCCAGCACGCGTAGCATGGCGCTTTCTATCTCTACGAAGAATAGACATAGCTTTTTCTATACAAAGTGACAGTTCGTTTCTTCATTTTTGACATCCACCGTAGAAATCTTTCTACAATGTGTCATTTTGTCTATCATTTCTAACGATCTTTGTCTAGGTCTTTTTATATGTAGACTATTTCGGAAGAAAGTTTTCTATCCTTACTGTCAAAATCAAACTGACAACCGATAAATCCTATGATAAAACAAAGAATTCTGAGTCGAATTATGTAAAAGAGTGAATTTCGTAAAAAGTGCAGTTGACTCTTTCTATTTTGCTGCCGTCTCGTTCTGTCTACTGTCTATAGGAAACGTCATTTTTGTCTACTCTTCCGTCGACAAAACGGTGCTCATGCTACGCCTGCAGATGTGACGGACTATATTCGTACAGACAGTATATTTTTTCTTGCATGTCTTTTTTGCTAAATATAAACGTTACAAAACACTAGTTTTGGCATCAATCACACACTTTAAAATATATAAAATTAACGTTGAGCTTAATAAGATATAAAATGGTATGAATGACATGAAAATACATGCGTCGAAATCAATCAACTGAGCCTTTTCCCAACTATGTTGGCGTCGACTTCCAGTCTAACCCCATGCAGCTGAATATTTTCTGATTATTTTACATGGAGTGACCATCTCTCTATCTGACCTCCAAAAACCAGTTAGGTACTGGGTAACACGATACCCCTTGGTACGACTGGTTGTCAGACTTGGGCTTTTGACTACCCGTAACGAATGTCAAAGATCTACGAATGACAGCTGTGACCGACGGTCACAGCTGTCATTCGTAGATCTTGCTTTCCGAGGCACAGAAGGATCTCGATATGTAATCGAACGCGGCAAGTCACCCATCCTTGAATCGAACGCGACAAGCGTAGCTTGACCTCCAATCGACCCGTGCCGCTGTTACTATTTAGCCACGAGACTACAAAAAACTACCGACGAATTAAATAATAATTCATTTTAAGATATTCATTTTCCCAAAATTGAAATCTAAGTAGGTACGCCATATTTGTTTACCAAAAAAGTAAAGCAAAGAAAAGTTCCCGTTAGCCATAGTCTATTTCCAATAATCCCTCAAATGTGACGGAAATGATGGATGGCAGAGGTTCGAAGACATTGAACTACATAAGCTTTGACTTTATTCTGTACTATCAAAATATTTTCTATCTCAAATCTTTCAGATTTCACGAAGAATTTATTTCTTTATAGTCGATTTATTGTTAGATACTTTTTGTTTGGAGTTAAACGAAAGTGTCCTTAGAAAGTTTTTGTAAGTTTTGAAAAGCGATAGAGTGAAAGTTATTTCTAAAATAAAGAGTTTTCTATACCGTAAGTACACGTGGAATTTTAGTCTCAGTTGAAGAATAATTATTATCTTTCGAACCAAACAATAGTTCTGGAAGAAAAACAAAACCATCCTAATATATTGTTTACGATATCTTTCTGTTTACACCGAAGGCGCTAAGAATCCACCCGGTCCTACAAAAATAGATTTGGTATTTTGTAAACATTACCGTGTAATGTATTCTCCATCGAGGTCATTCGGAAGAAAAACACGTCTATATATAGAGACACTCCATATCTCTGTGGAATTAATCTGGTACTTATGAGGGAACGCCTAATATGATAACAATCTATTTTAAACTACTATTGTCACTACAGTAACCAAGTTCTTAAGGTCGTAATCCCTTAAACCTATAAAGACGTCACTAAGTACCTACCTACCCCAGTTACATGACTTGACAAAGGCGCCACCTGACATCGATTTCTCTGTCCGGTTCTCATCACCATAATGTTAAAGTATTGAATTCTTTCGTGGAACTGAGCTCTATCGGCTTCTTACTTAGCACTTCCCATGATTGACGGCCGCCTCCCGAGTCCCGACTAACTGCGTACAGTTACAGCAGCAATCAATGGCCACGTAATAAACACCTCTTTGTCATAGGAGTCACAGACAGTCCACTGTGCAGAGCCTGCATGGAGGAAGATGAGACAGCAGCTCATGTGATCTCGGCATTATGCCGAGATCCGACGACCCGCGATTTCGCGGACGGACACGCACGGCAGACGACCACAGAGCGCCACGCACCGTGCACCGAGGAACTTCCGATGTCTGCGATACCCCGCAAGCACACCTTCCCACGATGCGTCGTGTGGGCTCGTCTGGTCCCTCCGCAATATGGCGCACCGTCGGATCACGGCATAAACAATCAGGTAGTTGCCATATACAGGGCAAAGTACTTCGGTAACCCCGGTACACTTAGTGAGATCAGTAACACCAAGGCGTTGCTGGCCTTCTTCCTTGAGGAGCTGAGGCGTCCCGTCTTGCGAATTATCAATAGCGACTGAGCAAGTTTATTTTATAGACATTTCTATACTGTAGTAAAACTTTGGTGGCGGTTAGCATATAATCTAAGTAGAGATGAAAACTGTTACAACCACGAAGAACGCGTTGCACGTCACATGCAATATGTGCACATTCACGTCAAAGCATTAAGTTTTAATAAGGAGTATAATTTAAAACTGCCAACGAACTCCTTGCTAACTCGTCGAGTAGCACGTATTCGTTTTACCTTTGCCAGTATTCCAGTAATGTTTCTTTGAATAACTGAAGCACTGTTTGCATATGAAAACCTTGAGGGATTTCATTTTACATTGGGAATAAATTACAAACACTTCATGTGTTAATACTGTATGCTCCTGCCATGTCATGGTCCTCCGCTGATCGGATTCAAAGGATCTCCATTGAACTCTGTCCGTACTTATCGTATCTTTTGCATCACAAAAAACCGTAGAAAAAGATCATGACAAAGAATAGTCCACATTCCACATGGAGAATACATTGTTCTCCAAATAAAACGATTCAGATAAGATCATTCAGCAATTTTTATCCTCAATAAAAAGCAATGAACCATTTTCGGGCCGAAGTTTTGAAATAATCCGAACCTTTCCTAGTTACATACTGTAAACATAGGAAACTAGTATGAAACTGAAATTGCTCTCCACATCGCAAACTTGAACAATTTCTAAAGCACACATTCGTGAGGCGAGGGGAATAATTAAGTGCGAGCCTGTAATTAAAGCCTCTACAAGTGTCGCTAAGAATGTAGGTTATACAAAGTTAGCGAACGCGCTTTGCTTAAGCAACTGATAAATTGAAACGAACTTGGGACCCGGCCTTAAATTCACACTTATTTTTTTAAAAGTTAAAAAATAATTAAATTAAATGTACAATCAGCAACAATATCGTTGATATAACAGAAATATTTTTTGGCGAAATTGGAATAAAGAACTAGAGGCACAAAACAAAGGCAGTAATTATTGCCAAGGGTTTTTCACAAACACCCACCGAGGAGCAGCGACATTGTTCACAGTAACGAGCTCAAAAATAACGTTTATACGCGAAACTGTGACTCGCGAGTCTTTCACACGACGCGAGTTAAGTATGTAGGCATAAACATTTGGATATCATTAAACTTTCTGTGTCAACGATGGAACGTGCCGAATATGGGTATTTCACAAAGTGAAGGTAGATTTAATATAAGTTACAAAAAGCTCTATGAAATATAGTGTCAATCTTTGCTTGCTCTTGAATGATTAGACATATTTTCATATCTATTGAATTTTCAGCGATCCAATTTCAGAAAAACGAATGTCCCGCCTCCTGTCGTGCTCTCTGTGCAACAACACCTACACTATAAAAGACCTTTGCAAGGCCAATGCTCACGCTTTCGACGAGGCTGAATGCTATTCAGAACTTATATGTATAGAAGTGGAATCATCGGTACGACGAAGAAGATGAGCTCGTAATAAAAAAATGCTCACAAAACATGCGACCTCTACTTTTACCAGGTAAATAAAAAAGGACCACCATGTAAAATTCAACAGTGGCGACATATCGGACGAGTGTAACTGTCTCGTACGTGACGTCACGGAGTCACGGAGCGGTGCGTGTACAAATCCCTCCACGGTCGGCCAGGCGCCGGCGCACGTCCCACCCTTCGCGAGCCATTTGTGTCCACGTGTCGGAATTTTTAATAGAACCGGAACACCGTCCTTCCGGTGAGTGAATCATGCTAAAGCTTGGACGGAATTGCACTGTCGTTTTTGCTCGTTGCGGTTTCGTGTAATATGGTTCACTATTTTTATTAGTGTTTAGTCGCCCTTTGGGAGTTGATGTAGGAATTGGGCAGAGTTTTAATTTAAATGCAACACTGTATGAAGCTGCATGACTAAAATGATTTCTTCGTTCAGCAGAAATGTTGCTCAGAACAATTTATGATAGTACACAATTTAAGGATTAGTCACGACAACAATGGGGCCCACACATAGAAAAATTGTCAGGTAGGCTTAGTTCGGCCGCCTATGCCGTTAAAAAAATTAGACAGAATAACTGACGTAGATACAGCCAGAATTGTTTATTTTAGTTATTTTCATAGTCTTCTATCTTATGGGATTCTTCTCTGGGGAGCCTGTGCGGACATTAATGCTATCTTTGTTTTACAGAAAAGGGCTGTTCGAGCCATTTACAACCTAGGTCCAAGAGATTATCTTCGAGAAAAATTCAAAGAAATAGATATTCTGACTGTAGCCTCACAATATATATTTGAAAACCTATTGTATGTACACAAAAACATATCAAAGTTTAAGAAAATGTTCGATATTCATAGTTTAAATACCAGGAATAAACATAATCTTGCTGTACATCGCACTCGTCTCCACAGAGTAGGCAACTCGTTCATGGGTCAATGTATACGCTTTTATAACAAACTTCCCATTGACATTCGAAACTTACCCATTAAACGATTTAAAAGCTGTATTAAAACCAAACTTTGTAATTATAAAATCACAGATTATTTAGAAGACAAAAATGCATGGGATTGAGCTGCTCGCTCTGCTAAGCATTGTGACATTTTGAATATCATGGAAAGCCATAAAAATATACCTACCAGTTTTATATACAAATTGACATGATTGAATATTATATACAAAATGACATGATGATTACTTGTAAAGTATTGTTTTATTGTGAATGTGAGGACTATGTGGATATTTATTTTTCGTTCTGTTAGTTTTAGCGAAGGTCTGGCAATTTGAGAACTTTATGCGACCTACCCAAATGTCCTTTCTTTGGTATTGTTCGTCGAGTTGTTGAGCTCCTTAAGTTCTGAGTTGAGCTCCACTATTACTGACAATTGCTTGCACTGACCGGACAGGTCCACTCAAATCTGTGTGGTTCCTTGCTAAAAAGACCATTTCAGACTCTAATCTACATGGTCCTCATATGGTCTGACCAAGATTATGTCAGGACTTTAAAGGAGACCGTGACCTCTGAGTTTGTTTAGGCCTTTCTTCTCAGAGTAGTCAGATAGGAAACGCCGACCTCATCTAGCTTATTTTGACAACTTCTTAATATTCACGTAATATTAAGAAGTTGTCAAAATAAGCTAGAAAAGTGATTCCAATATCCTATTTACAGAATAAACAATTTCATTTCACAATTTCATTTCAACAAATAGTTTTCTGCCTGTATTGAATTTGTCAATCTTGAAACAGGTACTTGGATGATAACGAGCAAAGCTTTTCATTAATATTGCATTATATTTATATTTTCATTAGCATTTATCAATATAATAATATTTTTCACGTAATACATCCGGTGTTTTCAAAGGACTCTGACCTTTTCCGAGAGGAAAAGTTTTCCTACAACACTCCGAACTTTATAAATTATGCTCCGAATAATTGTCTATATCTTCGACTGAATTCGTATATTCTTTCACACTACATAAACTTGATCTCTGGGGAATAAAACCTTTGTAGAGGCGACAGAAACCCAAAAAGCTAGGCGGGCGGGCACAAAAACTAAATTTTCACATAAATAATTCAGCAGGCAACATTTTCAGCAGAAAAACAAACGAAATCCAAGCACAACAAAAGAATTATGGGCATTATTTCTCAAATTTTGAAATAATCCTACTACATAAGGAATACATATTTTTCGTCGACCAAGAGCGATAAACAAGATTAAAATTACACGAAGCGAAGTGGGCGAGGCTGGGGCATAAATCTAGAAGGAAAGCTGGAGTTGAACGGCTAGTTTATAGTACAAACAAAACGGTTAACAACGAAACACAAACACTTGAAACAATGAAACAACCACCAGGTTGCGCTATGAATATCTAATGAAAGAGAAAATGATACTGCTGAATGGGTATCATAAAGCTGTGAGGACAATGGAAGTTCAAGGCCGCAGACAGGCGCTGGATGTTCCAGGTACGGGACATGTGCCATATACTACAGATTACTCCCTCATACGGTCGTAAAAGTTAATACCCGTAGACAGTCGTAAACACAAGCATGATCCCAACGAATGAACAGTAAATATTATCTTATCATTTTGTTATGAAAGTGAGAATTCTTCGTGGCGAAAGCATAATTACGAAACATAATTAATGTCGCGACTTGATTTAAGGTTCTGGCTAAAAAATTGCTCGGCAAATAAGAACGAAATATATTTTATTTGGCTGCAAAACAAAGTTAAATGTTTACATTCCTACCAATATTTTCATTATCTCATACTCAAATATTCTCTCAGCACACACGTTACTAAAAGGCTTTTAGTTGCAAAAATATTTAAGTCTACCATTGTTTTCAAATTTGTACAACTGAAAATAAGTTTTGATCTAACAGAATGCTCTTCGGGGATTTCAAAATTGCAAACTTTCATTTCTAAATCCTTTTAGTAGAATTACATTATAATAAACAGGTGAATGGGAAAAATGGTGGCCAGAATAGACCTATATAAAGCTTACAGGAGTACGTATGAATTAGGTAATGAATCGTCCTTAAGGTAGTATAATAAGTATCTACAAAAGTAGGAGCGCAAAAACCTTTTTAAAATAAACGAAAGGAAAAGGAAGTTGATGACGAGGAGGGCTAAAGTACCATTTAATTCAAAGAATATATTAGCATTTTTATGTCTGTCTATAGAATCTGAACTCTGTTCGGTCAAAGCTCTTTCTGACATAGGAAAATCTTTGGCCAGTACATGGGGTCCCAACTCGAACAAATTATAATTAGTCTTGAAAAAAAATCATAGATGGCATCACAATGTAACAATTATGAAATTAACAATCACTAAAAAGCGTTATACGGCAAATTTTGGCTAAAGTAATATTAGTAAAAATCAAAACATCTTTGTTTAATGCTGATTTATGTATTTATACTCATAAATCTCGTATTTTCAACAAAAAACTTAAATTAAGCCTTTTACTTCAATTCGAATCCTTAGAATGATAAAGTAGCCATCTGTTAATCATTTGGTTGAGAGCTCTTTGCAATAGATGGCGTTTTACTAAAGTGATGACAGGTCACTTTAAACTTGAAACGTTTAGACGTTTCATTAAGGAAAATCAAACAACATTTTTTTTTAAATCTAGTACTTTACGTAGAAATATAAGAATTGAACACCTAGAAAGAAAAAACGTAAAAAAGGAAGTAAAAATGGCGTTTTAAAACTACGGTCTCTGGCAATTAGTGAGTCGATGATGCTGCCATCTATTAAAAAATGGAGGAAGAAAAATAGCCAGCTCAATAGCCAGACTTAGGGTGGTGTCATTTCTTTGTATGGGATTGGATATCTGTACGTAGTATTATAATATCTGTGGCCAGTATAACTGCAGGGCACTTTAAAACCCTCAGGGCATCAGTTTATCTGGCGAAACATTGGTCGTTCCCAGGCCATTGCTCTTAACAGAGAGACATAAATTAACATTAACTAGACAAGTCTGGACTGAATGCTGTTTTATTTTACAAAATAAATTCCTTTCCACATGTATTGTTTGTTTATTCGTCTCAAGAGAGGGAGTATTTCACAATAACAGCTGAGTAGGACATGAATTTGTTGTTACATTTACGTCTTACATTTATTGTTACAATAAATGTGATATCATCGACATGACAATTTGACAGCGCGAAGGGTATTCACGGAATTTATCATGATAATTATCATCTTCACCGTCCACCATCTCACGATTGGTCATAAGTTTCGACTTAGCATTTGTGCTCACTCAGACGCATAAATACATATAATGATAATGGAAGCCAATAATTTTCAGTTGAGAGGAAGTCCAGAAGTATGTAGAGTTTTTTTCCATATAACAAACTAAGCTTTATAGATAGTCTGTCGAATATAGTTGGCAATATTTTTAGTTGCTAGACGATTTCCGAGAATATAGGCATGATTCCCGGAATCTCATAAGCTGCGTTCCCTAGGGCGATGAAATACTATCTGGGGTAGAAATTATGTTAACGACTGAGCATTTCAGAGTATACCTAAATGCGTAAATAGTTCCTGTATGTGAGCTCTTAAGTTCAATTGAGTGATCGCCTACATTTCATCTTTTGTTTAATTGTATCAGCATTCGATGCTTGGTTTTGATACATTTTTGTAAATGGCACATCTTCCAAATTCAGGCGAAATGATTAGCCTATCGTGATACGAATGCATTTGAAAAGGAGTTGACCTGTTCTACTGCTCATTAAAATTTATGTTACCGTTTTAAATGCCAATAAATGTGATAATTTTGAAACTCTTGGTGAGCCAAGCACCAATATGTACAAATAAAACCTAAAGTACAATATACAATGTGAAGGCAGCTTTTGAGATATTCCAGGAGATTTATTTAATTGTTTTTTTAACATAAATAGCATGATCACTTACCCGTTTGGCCATACGCGAAGATGCAAGCATTGTACCCGTCGAATGCGTTGTCGAGTATATCCCTGCCAAGACATTCGAATACTGTCTTTTGAGAGGCAAAGTGAGGCAGGGATGGGTCCAGTGAGAAGAAACAATGGTCGAACGCAAATGTCTTTGGTTGTCTTCTGAAAAGAAAGAAAAGGTTTCGTGAGGTATGTCATATATTTTGGATATTGCAGTTAACTGCTCGTCATAGGAGCCTTCTGAAGAGACCTGGAGGCCAAGTCTACTAATTTACAAACGTGTCAGTGGTCTCACAATGATGAGTTTTTGACAGATTTTGTATGGCATATTTGTCATAAACTGATCATTGTGAGACCACTGACACGTTTGTAAATTAGTACACTTGGCCCCCTGGTACATTGCTGTATGAAATGACTTCATAGTAATAACACACCTTGATGCAACTAAGTATGTAAACGAAAATTAATAAGCACATCTAATTTGTGATAGATCGCTTCCATGAGGACTCGATAATTTTATCACATTTTCTTTAGAAGAAAACAGTGGGAATATTCACACACAAGCTATAACAGTAGCGTTCTTACAAAACTCCAATAAAAACTTTTAGTGCCTCGGTAGTGTCTAGTGGTGGCAAGCACTCCACTGAGCGTGGGATCCTAGGTTCGATTCCCGACTCTGGCAAAGTGTTATTGGGTATTTCCATCTGGAATATCTCAGTAGTAGTTTGAGTCTGGATTTCTGCCTGGCAATAGGCTCACCCTCAATTACATGGGACTTAAACATAACTGGCGAAATGTGTGTGTACAATAGGTACACCTCTGCCTACCATTTATTTAAATTTTACTTTTAATATATAAGCAGCTTCTTTCCAATGTCTTATTTCCTTAAATGTTATGTACACCCATAATTTGCGTACACATTAGCTGTAAGTAATACCTTTCCTAAGTACTTTTGTTCTTAAATCAAAGTTTATTGTATATGATGTTTGTGATGTTATGTGTCCATGTCATGAATAAAACTTGTGAAAGTGAGCACATTCAATTCTTGTAGTTTATATAATAGTTTGAAACAGCTACAATTTCCTATTTAAGGGTTGGGTAGGGTAACCTTTACGTAAACAGAACGATTGCGTAAACGCCTCATGGAGGGGCAATGTCCACGTACGTGGGTCGTCTAATCAAACTATGCTAATGGTAGTAACTTTTAATTAATTGCACGAACAGCCAGGCCTTTACTGAATCCTACGTTTGTTAAAGCACTATAATTTCATTGAAACTACGCCGATGTGAACTACGCTTTTCTATGTTGTAGTTAGAAAGTTAGATTGGGCACGATTTTGATAAGGGATTCTATCATTTTGGGTTCTGTTATTAATTTGGTTACGTGTTTGGCATTTCCGGAAATGGTCTGTTATCTTTAGTCGTAAAACTATACAATAACAAAATAGTGTTCAGGGTCTGATGATGGAGCTGGAAGGTGGCCATGGGAACTCCTCAATCAAAGAAGATAGCACCATCGTGTTTGGACTCGTTGGTTACGTGTTGACAAGTGCTTTGGCACTAGATACTTTTCAGAGCCTGTTGATGGAGCCGGAAGGTGGCTATGGGAAAACTCATTCAAACAAGATAGCACCATCGTGTTTAGACTCATTGGTCATGTATTAACAAGTGATTTGACAAAGGTCGTGTTCAGGGTCTGATGATGGAGCCGGAAGGTGGCCATGGGAACTCCTCAATCAAACAAGACAGAATCATCGTGTTTGGACTCATTGGTCATGTATTAACAAGCGCTTTGACACTAAGTGGTGTTCGGGGCCTGATGATGGAGCCTTCCGGCTCCATCATCAGGCCCCGAACAGGTGGCCATGGGAAAACCTAATTCGTTGGATTTGTGATAGAACAGATATTTAAAAAAATCCTAATGCTAAAAAGTAGAAAATAAAATATAAGTAAAAACAAGTTTTTTATGAACTAAAAAGTACAAAATAAAACTTACGTAAACATAGAACTTTAATATTTTCTTAAAAGCTTGAGGCGTAAAATGTCCTTCTTACACTAAACTTGAAGGTAAGCCTCAAGGTTTTAAGAAAATATTAAAGTTCTATGTTTACGTAAGTTTTATTTAGTACTTTTTAGTTCATTAAAAGCTTGTTTTTAAAAAGATTTTTACTTATATTTTATTTTTAAGTGGCAATTCCAGTACAGCTTTGGAAGTGTCCTACTTTGTGGTGCATATTTTTCATCCTAGTATGTATAATAATATGACCTGAAACATGTCAAAATGGCGGAGTGTAAGTACATCTACTTCCCAACAACCACGCTCTAGCTAGCTCCACATAAATTCGAAACTGTTTTTTTTTTAAGGAAAATATTCTAACCGCAGTCATGTTTATTTAGGAAAATATTATAACCGTCTCTTCTACCTTCGTCTTCTTCTTTGACCTTATAATTTTATGGCGATTATTCTCTTCTATTCTTCAACATCCTTATAAAACTTTAGGCCCTTTGTAGATCCTGCCAGGGTTGCGGGTTAGTCCGAAAGGGATACCGGGACCTTGGCAACAGGCAACTGAAGGAACACGGGTGGGTTTTAGTCAGTAAAAGTCTGACACGCCCTTCCACTCCGCCCAGAGTGGGAAGTCATTGGATGATTTCCTACCCTCAAAAAAAAAAAAAAAAGGCCCTTTGTAGATACACGTTTTCCTTGCCGTGAAAAACTACGGTTTATTCGCCGTGTGTAAGCACGGTCGTCTGTGTTGTATGAATCACTATGGATGGAAGCTTGTTGACGGACACGTTTTGTCTACGGCGCGGTTTATACGTCATATCGTAAAGAAACCGTGTCGTCTACAAAGAGCCTTAAGGCTCCTGCGGCGGCGTCGCGTCGCGCGACGATTCGCCCCAGTATGTAAGAGGCTTTATGGTGATTAAAAGGCCAAAGAAGTTGTACGAGCTACGCTGTAAATTGACCTTTGTGACAGTTTGTACGCCACACTCACATACGTACATATTGTTTAGCTGTGCATTCCTCCAACATAGCATTTAAGTGTAACAATTGTGTTGATGTATTCAGTAGCAATAAATCCATCAAGGGAATCATTCGTCTACTCATTTACATAACATAAAATACCTTACAAGTTTACCTACATAACAAGTACATAACATTTTCACTGTTGGGCATTACACCCAATAAAGTTAAGTCAAAAGATGAAGTAAGGAAAGGAAGATACGAAGTAAATCAAAAGCTAAATAAACTCCGAATGAGAACAGTAGCAATAAAATCCGATCGCAGAATGACACGAGCCAATACCCTTCTCATAATATATTTTCCTAAAGTTGAATCACTTTATACCCCTCCACACCTAAATTCGAGCTGCAGAAATTTTCAGCCAACTTAAAGCTCCCAGCTGAACTTATTTTTCCGATCCAATATATTCTATCCCGTTCACCCAATCGCGTATAGAAAGGGACAGAAAAGGAATAAATTCCCTCAATACTTTTCGATGGGATTGGATACGGGTGGCGTGCCAAAAGATAATGTTATTAGTTCGATTTATTGACCTAATTGTTGTTTCTTAACGATAGCAGGGTGACTGTTAATCCTACTAGATTTGTATCTGGACGCCTCATTAGTTCCAAGGCTTAATGTTTTGCTTGCTTGTTTCGTTAAAAGTTCAGTGACCTCAGTTTTGGCGCATTTGCTAATGCTAGTAATTTTGCTAATATACTAATGTGTTCTCGTAGCTCAAGTTATTAGTTAAAATTAGCCGCCTGGCGTTTCCGAGCTAACCAGGAATTTCGCTTTATTATAAGGGTGTCTGGTTGGTATTTTTTTAAATTAATTAGTGCAATTTGACGACAACATTATAAAACACGATTAACACAATTTTCTTTCTAAATCAAACATTCCTGATTTGCAAAGCCTAAGTATAGCAAAAATCAAGTAGTACCTGCATTCCTCGGTCAGTGCCCCTAAAGTATAGAAACCCCGTCCACCCACCGGTCACCACCACGCTATGGCGTGCTAATGGGACGTTTAATATGTTAAACAGGACAGCTCTCTGCAGGACTAGGAAACCATACCTTACTACTGTTTACTCCAACGTTCGAAATGCTCGTAACTTGCTATTTTCCTGATCCTGGCAAGTCTTCAAAAGACAATGGACCTGTAACTACAAGGCTCGGATACCGGTTAAATTTTCAAACCGGTATGATGTACTTGACGCAAAAACCTTTACATTCGGTTTCGTTCCCATATACCGGTTTTTGAAACCGGTATTTGGAAGAGTGTTATATAAAGGTTTTCTCGGATACCGGTTTAGAGCAATATAAACCGGTTAATACTTTAGTTTTTATTCAGCATCCTCACACGCTTTTACCAACATGCCTCTCGTCCAATAAACCGGTTAATTTTGGTTAAAATAAAGTTCTCTAAACGCTCGCGTTCTTTAGAAAAGTTCGGAGGAAAACCGAAGCGTACCGGTATTTTTTAAACCTTGCCTGTAAGTCATAATTCAGCCTCCTACCTATTCCTCAAAAGGCGTAGGTCAAAGTTCAGTCAGCAACATATCAATTACCCTGGACCTAAGATTTATTTGCGGGACTTCTAGAACTTTATTCGAGTTAGGTAGGTATAGGTATCCACAACAATAGAGTGTATTGACCTTTTCATACAGTTGCTTGTCCTTGTGGAAATTTTATTCGAACCCTTTTCACGTTTCTAAGAGCCGAATTCTCAAGTTTCCTTTCTGAAGAGAGACGATACTTTTTCGAATTTCTGATCAAGTTTGTAACTTGACACCTAATTAGACTATAAAGGGCGAGGTGAAGTTTTTTAACAAAACTTCGAGATATACCTAATCATAGTCACTTTTCTGGACCACCGATAGTATCATCGCTGTCCCTAGATAGCGTGTTCATGGCATAATGATCGACTTGCAAACTATTAAATCTAGAAAGCATGCGGGAAAAACAATCATTGGAATATCCCAACTATAATTACATTTTTCGGACCCATGAAAACGAAAACTTTTAATTTCTAAGCACAACATAGTTCATGAAAGCCAACGTCACTACGGTTATAGACACATGTTGGATTCTGGTGGTTATGACAGAATTCAATTTGCCAAACTAACTACTACGTCACACCTACGAGCATCCAGGCGTTAGTAATCAACGCCCAGACATGCTTTGCCAATTTCAGCTTAGATAAAATTATGCAAGGCAAGGAAACCTACGCGAAAGGGATATTGCGAAAGACGGCAATAAATAGATCTCAACTGATAACTATGTGCAAATGCTTGTTACTGTCATGTTTGAGGATTGTGTTTGTTCAACATGAATGTTTGTTAATTCAAATACTTATTTATGTGACATTAGGTGCTGATAAGATATGATGTGTGGTCTTCAGCTAAAGACAAACAATAGACCTATATTAGTATTATAGTAGAGTAGTATATAGTAGTACCATAACGACTTTGCGGATCGTAATTAGTGAGACTCGGTCACCTGGTACATAAACGTTCCACTTCGGAGGGTTCCCCAAATTTTGATCACATCTGATATAAGAAACACTACAGTAAGTAACATACAAAAAATCTGCCTAGCCTTGCCTGTTGGGGTCGGCTTCCAGTCTAACCAGATGCAGCTGAATACCAGTATTTTACATGGAGCAACTGCCTTTCTGACCTCCACAGCCCTTACTGGTAACCCCTTTGGTAAGACAGGAATACAATAGAATACCGTAACAGATAGTCAAGACCAGTTCGGAACAAATGCATCCACTCCAAAAACAAACGATGAAGCAAAACTCATTTTTGCCAGATTCGGAACAAGCATAATTTCAGCTAATTTGTGCAGATCGCACTGAGATTAAAGTTGCTAACGAGCATCGCTATCCATACTTAGATAGAAATCGACGAGCCGCTTGCAAGTATGGCAATAAGGCTAAGTTCTAATGACGAAAGCTTGACGGGCGTTTGATGAACGCGAGTTTACAACGTCTAATGAGGTACGCCTTTCTAGTTGAACGCCTAACGTATATACCGTGAGTGTGTAGTTATAAACGGGAGCCAGGCGTTTGCCGTCTGAACTTAGTATGTCTCCGGAAGGGTAAAGTTGTAGTTTCCGTATGCAGCTGGGACTTGGTGTTCTGATCTCGGATGCAGGTGAGGGTTTGACATTTTGGATCGTTGTTGGGAGTTAGGAATCAATATAATGGTTACACTTTGGCTAAATTATATTTGAACATTAGACGTAACTATCAAAGAAAGGAGTAATTTCAGACGATACTTAATATTAAACAAAAAAAAAATCAAGTAACAAAAACTAAAACCCAACTACGACTTAAAAGATATAAATAAGGCACCACAGACAGACAAATTAAAAATCCGGAGTCACACGTGTTAGGGCATAAATCGAACAGATTACGTGTGACTCCGGATTTTTAATTTGTCTGTCTGTGGTGCCTTGTTTATATCTTTTAAGTCGTAGTTGGGTTTTAGTTTTTGTTACTTGATTTTTTTTTTAAATTCTTTTGGGGTTATAATATATACATTTTTGAAATGTGCTCATTAAGCCCTTTCATTTGATACCCAACATGGTACGATTAAACCATATTTTTTTTTAAGTTCCTCCCTTTATGTCCTCTAGAGGGCGCCATTTTTAATTTAATGTGACTTCACATAGCCTATAACCAGCGGACAATCACGACGCTTCTAACGATACCTCATTTGTCAAATTGTGATAAGTGGTTTGGAAGATAGGAGGGAACAGATGAACATACATACATACATACATACATACATACATACATACATACATACATACATACATACATAAATACATACATACATACATACATACATACATACATACATACATACATACATACATACATACATACATACATACATACATACATACATACATACATACATACATACATATATACCGGTCAAAATCATAACCCTCCTTTTTCTTCGCCGTAGTCGGGTAAAAATTAAATACATTCTTTACATACGTTTTGTTACAATTTCATTAGAAAACAACGTGTATTACACTTCTCATATTCTCACGAGATAACACTGAACGAGAAAAGTTTCAAGAGAGTACGCTTCGAAAGAACCAAGTTTAATAAAAACCAAGTCAGCCGAAATAAAAAGCATAGATTCATTTATGTAGTGAGAGTTACGGACAAAATGTACATATCGTATTGTTTCGAATATGCTACTTGCGATTTGAAAACTGAACAGGCGAAGTTATAGTTTTGGCAACAATACCTTGTGTTCTGACGTCTATTGTAAGTTGAACATAGAAAATGTAGTCTAGTGAATTTGTCACTGCTGCGACATTCAAAGCGCTTGAATTTCACAGTTAGAAAATATGTTTATACTTGTCTCATATCGTGTCAGCAGGCAACTGTTTGCCCTCAAACAGAAAGGTAATAAATATCTGATCGTAAAATTATAACGAAGTTTTTTTTTTCACTTTCATCTTATACCGATATCCCACGATCCGCGATTTGTCGGACGGACACCGACGAGCCCGGACGACAGACCGTGGGAAGGTGTACGTGTGGGGTATCGCAGACATCGGTAGTTCCTCGGTGCGCGCCTGCGTGGTGCGTGGCGGTCTGTGGTCGTCTGCAATATTGCCGATCGTCGGATTCCACCATTAGAACGATCACAGGATTATAAAGTTCTGATTGATTTATTGGCTTTCTTTATACAACTCCTACATTCAAGAGCTAATATCGTTAATGTAAAAGTATGAAACAGGTATGTGTGAAACTTTTTAACTTTAACGTGATCATCAATCAAACAATAGCTTTTCGGGTATCGACTACATTATCAAGTATCAACCATATACAACGGTATATCCAATATGGCTACGTTAAATACATTTAAGACTATTAATTCTGTTCTAAGGTCGAAACCCTACCTTACGTTTATGCCAATCCCCCAAAGTGCTATCCACAACCGCAGAGCACACGCCGAAATGCTAGTTCAATTCCATTAAATTTAACAGCAATTTTGCTTATAACCTTGTAGATAAACTTAGGTAGACCACAGACTAGGTCCTGTCTAACTTTGCATGCAACCGAGACTGGCCCGCCCGTTTTACCATCAATTCTTGTAGTCCAGGAGCCGCGAGACATCCAAGTAATTATTTCAGGCTGAAGCAAGACATACCTACTACAAAACTTTTTCCACATGAATTTTGTATGAGAAAATTTATAAAAAGGTAGCCACAATTTTCAAGTCGGTAAAAAGATGTTCGTTTTCGCGCAATTTCCTGGGATGTCTTCAAACAAATCGGTACGTTTGAGAATTGGCTCGCAGTCAAATAAACCACGAGCATAACATCGAGCGCAATAATGGCGAGTGTATGTCGAAGCGGGAAGACCGCGGCGGCAGGACGCCGGAAGGCTCTGCAACGTTTGGTATAAAATAATATTCCCTGGCAACAATCCAAATGTTTACTCATAATATGGATGCGGCGGGACCGCAAGACACCGCCCGTCAAAAAACTCACGATAAATTTTGCAACACAAGCAGTTACTAAGGGTTTTATGACGACAACTTGGTTCAACGGAGTCAGCTAAACTTAGGAAGGATTCAGGGATCATTTGAGTGCAGACGTAAAATAGAGTTCTGAAGTAATGAAACCTTTCATGTTGATGGTAAAGCTAACACGTGAGATACGTTTGTTTAGATTACCAACATTTTGTTTAGAGCTCACTTGACAAGAAAGTTCAAAATTCGTTTTGCCTGTTCAACTTGAAAGCTGTTGGATGTTTGTTTTTTTTTTAAACCTAGCAATAAATTACCTTGGCAAAGGCGCAGTTTCTGAACTAAGTGTAAAGTACATTGCTAACTAACTGTAGAAGTATTTTCCAACTCGCTCCAACATCGGTAACAATTAAAATTATAAATAACATCCTTGAACTCAACACGAACGAATCGAACATAACTTGCACTTCTATAACATGGAAGTTTTAGCTGAAACGAGCTTCGAGAACTGAATAAGTACTACAAACTGTGGGCTCATTAGGATATTTATGATAGTGCTTAAATCGGTGTTCTACGGATAAACGGCCACTATAACTTTGCTTAATCGACAGTCTAACCAATAAAACTGGTTTTTGAACGTGTAACTTTGCTATAGCTGCAGATTTAGCTTTGATTTCTATTCCCTTTCTGACCTCGTACGAACTTTTTCTCAACTTTGTTTAGGCTATTCATGAAACTTATAACTTTCACTGTTATTTATCGTTTTTCTAAATCTAAACTAATATTATAAAGAAAAAGATTTGATTTTTTTGTATGTTTGTAATGGATAAACTCAAAATTCTTTCACTTAATGAAGGCTACATTATCAGCGAGTAACATGGGCTACTATAAAAGCTCCCACAAACAGGCGCGATATCGTGGGCGCGACAAGGATTGCGCTGACTATCGCGCCAGTTCGCACGAGGCTTTACTACTACCACTACTAATTTTAATCCCGGTAGTACATTACTACGTTCCCGTGGGATATTTTCCGACATGCACGCAGACGAAGCCGCGGACAAAAGCTAAGTCCTTAATAAATTCATAAACAACAAATCATATTCTCTTGTATCCGCGAGTTATACCAATGAGAACAGCTCATGATGGTCGTTAGAATCATGACAGTGGTGGCTCTTTTACGACCTTATAAGGTAAACCAAATACTTATGATAAAAAACTTTTTACAAAAAAAAAAACAACCGACTTCCAAAAAAAACACAAAAAAAGTGAAAAATAACTTTATTTTCGGAAGTCGGTGGCCAAAAACGAAAATTGAAAAGCAAAGACACCGACTTCCGAAAATAAAGTTATTTTTCACTTTTTTTGTGTTTTTTTTGGAAGTCGGTTGTTTTTTTTTTTGTAAAAAGTTTTTATTTTTCACTTTTTAGTTGTGGTAACTACCCCACACAAATTCGTATACCGTTATCTGCTATGTGACTGAGTCAATTAACATGTCATCAACATACGCAAAGTGGGAAAAATACGTAATTATTGAAGCTAACTCAAAAACTACGCAAGCAAAACTAATAAAATTTATACGGGACCACCTCTGAAGCATGACCTACCAAACAAAAAAAGAATCATCAAAATCGATTCATAATTGGCGGAGTAATCGGGAAACATACACACAAAAAAAAAAAAAAAAAAAAAAACATACAGGCGAATTGAGAACCTCCTCTTTTTTGAAGAAGTCGGTTAAAAATCAATAGCACAAACATTTCGAACAAAGAATTCATCGCTGATATTATTAGCACAGCTCAACGGAACAATGAATGCACTCAGCTTGCAGAGTGCAACTGTGGGTAGTCAGCACAGGAAGTTTCTAGTTCACTGACTATGTACGAGAACCATTGACTCTTGAAGAAGAACTATTATATTCGATGTCCATTAGTCTCAGAACTGAAACTGTGTCTATGAATTATATTATCATAGTTTCAAGTCCGTCTTTGGCATTGTTATACGTTCATTTTCTTCGGCGAAAATGTCTTGTTAAATTACTTCTTTTGTTAGGACAAGTCTGTTAACGACAGAGAATATTGTTCGCACAACAACTAACACAAAGTTATTGTTGCTATACATCTCAGGTGGAAGCCATCCCAACTGCCTATTTGTCGGGGTCGGAGAAATAATTCCTCGTTTTGTTGGCAGAAATATGTTAGTGGGGTTGGCAGGAGCATATGAGGTGACTGGTAATTAGTGACAACTTTACTCATCATTATAAACAACTTTTACTATGGGAACAAACCAGCAAACGCGGAAAAAAAAACAGCTGTTACATCAAATCATCAAAAATCAAACCTACATTTATATTCGCATAACTCGTTAAAATGTAGGGAACAGCAGATTTTTTTCAAAATATTTACCCAAAGCTATTTCTGTAATAGCTTGAAAATCCAATCCCGTAATTATTCACGTAACATAAAACATAATCTTCTGATTTCATGGAGATTAAACCCGTTTTATGTACTCAATGTTTGCAGAGCAGGATTAGTCGAATGGCGAAATAAAATGTACGTAGTAACATTAAATTTTATTTCTACGACCCACTGAAGGTATACCTTTTTGAATCTACTTCAGTTTGGGCAGCACTAAACACGGATCCCATTACATCTATGATCAACGTTATAAATTCGAACAGCCTCTAAATCTATGTCGCAAGTTCGACGGTTTCAGAAACCTACATATCAATTTTATTACACATTTAGTCAAGTAATAAAATGAGGTCCATAAAATATCTAGATCTATGAGAATCGTGTTGGATATACATAAAGATTCTTCAGACGGAATACAGTAATATATCTGTCTAAATCTAGAACCACGCACAAGCTTATCAAACTGTATATTAGTTGCTTGAATGACAGCAGAATCACTATAAACGTGACAGAACAGTGGATGTAAAACAATTGAAACACGCTACATTTATTCAATTCGACAGCTACAACAGTGATATGTATTTGTAAAGTCCAACAAACAGTAGCGATATTTTAATCCGACAGAAAATCGATCACACAATGTGTTTCATCTAAATTGAAACCGATATACAATACTATACAAATATATATTTTCATCAAGCCAAAGTTCATATAAGCTGGCAATGTGTCTGTCACACGATTATCAGTAGAAAGGTCTAGGATTCTTGAGAAAACAAGAAAGTCCGTGTAAAATAATTTGATTGAAGACTACATTAGGCACAAAAAGTTTTGCAATTAGATTAAGGTCGCAGACAAAGGGGAAAATAAAAATAACACAAACGTGTAAGAGGGAACAAATAAATCTACATTCATGGCCTTTTGGGAAAGGGTCTAACCACATGGACAAAATACAAATGTTCCCTTTTCTTTTACAAGACTCCTTTACACTTACAATTCAAACTCAGAAGTAATGTTTTAATCCTTCACCAAAATCTACAATACACAAAAAAAAAAAGCCAGACAAGATTCCCACAGCTAAGATTGATTTAATTAAAAATACAGTGCCCAACGAGACAGAAAATATTGTAGGCATTTTAAGAGCGCACCGAAAGCTGATGTATGAAATGGAGGGTGTATCCAATTCGCGGGTAGTCGAAAATATTGGGGAAGAGTAATATGGTCTCCCCTTCAAGTGTTAATCTGTCGTTTCTGTAAAGTTACACAGTGATAATACGGGCGATATTGCTCCCCCGAAAGATTATCATGTCTGGCACGTTGGAGGTAAATGGCAAGTGGGTAAATAGAATGATGTAGTGAAGGTTTTTGACGATTACATAGTAATTCCAATTTTTGTGTCCGCTAAAGATTTTGTTGAGCTAAATTCTGTGCAAAGGAAGATGTTATAAGATAATCTATTTCGATACAACAATGAAATTTCTCGTGAACGCTTTTCTTTTTCTTGTTTTGAAATGAAACTCCGTTGACCGTGACCAAGAGCACCAGTTCTCAAAACATATAAGTATGAAAAGGAACGAACTGAATGCTCCGTAAAAGTTGTTTCGCTTCCTCAAACTTCTCTATGATGCTTTCAAAAACTTTCATCCATTTGGGACACCACATACCTGCATTGTATGGATGCCATCCATTTTTGTCTTAAGAAATCTTTGTTGGATTTCAGTTTTGTTACGATGCACTGGAAAGTATTAAAAGTTTTAAGGTTCTTATATCACGAGTCACGATTGATGTTCAGGATCAAAACACAAACAACGGCCATTCTTCTTACATAGCTACTATCTTGCTATTTACTTGGCAAGGCTTCCAGTAATCTCTCTGATGGAAAGATTTTAGTTCAATATTCTTCGAGGAAGTATACAGCATTTGTTGGGTTGCTTGTCTATCCTATAAATGCGAAAGTGAGTTTGTTTGTTACGCTTTCACGCTAAAACGGCTGAACAGATTTAAATGAAATTAGGCACATGTGTAGACCATGACCTGGAATAGGATATAGGATACTTTTTATCCCGATATTCCCATGGAATCGAGAGTTACGGGGGTGAAACCGCGGGGCGCAGCTAGCTTTCCGATAAATATTAGTTTCGTAAAATCATGAACAGCATGAAAACTGTAAATATTTTCATACAATATTTCAACGTTATGAAGCTGTACTTTGGACTTCCATATAACTCCGTAACCACAATGTCCACGTCACAAGAAATTATCATCAGCTGACCGCAAACTATTGAAGCCATCCTTTTGAAGAAATAGAAATCACAATAAAAAAAGGTTTTAGTTGCGTTAAGTAAGAGACAATAGAGCACACAAAGTATAAAAGCCCACTTTCTAATGATCATGACCCGTAGGTTGTGCAAGCGTCAGCCATGACGTTCAGTTAAAAGTGTCGTTATAAGTACTCGTTTTCTTTTAATCAGGTAACTTTTTTTTTTATGTTAGTCTATACTGTCCCACTGCTGAGCAAAGGCCTCCTCCAAATCCTTCCAAAGATCCTTTTCTAGGGCCACCTCGATCCAATCTGGTAACTTATCTTGCTTAATTTGTTATATTGTTCGGACACGTGTCTATCGTGTCTATTCAGCGCTACGGCCGAGCATGACTTCCTGGGTTCGACTTCGATTGGGTTCTTTTATCAGGAATTTCGGAGCCCGGAGCCTGGATTTGTGCCCTGTTGATGGCAAAAGGGCCGCCCCCTACTACACGAGACTTAAACATTTACTAGCGTAATTATTACTTACATAATTAACACTATGGCTATTAACGTTATTAGAGTATTGTGCTGTTAATTTTTCGTTTTCGCCCTCACACATAATCAGCCTATAATGTTCCCACTGCTGGGACACAGGCCTCCTCTCTATGAGAGGGAGTGGGCCGTAATCCACCACGCGGGCCCAGTGCGGGTTGGTAGATGTCACATGTCTTCGAATTTTTGGTTCTAAGACATGCCGGTTTCCTCACGATGTTTTCCTTCACCGTTTTGAGAGCAGTGGTGATGAAATTATTTACACAAAGTAAAGCGCCTGTCGGGGTTCGAACCTACGACCTACAACTCATAAGTCGCGGCCGTTACCACTGGGCCACCACTGCTCTTGGGCCACCACTGCTCGTTTTCGCCCTCTATTACGACTTAAACAACTGGCGAAATGTGTGTGTACTATAGGAACACCTTTGCTTAAATACAAAGAAATAAAGACAAAACCATTTTCATCTAAATAAACATATTTTCTTTCTTTCTTTCTTTCATCTCTATTAAATACGACAGACGCAAAGTTCTTTGTCTTATCAAATTATTTGAATACGAAATCAATTTTTTTATTCTATTTTCTACATAAATTTGTTATCTTGATTTCTTTGAAATACACTTATTCATGTACTTTTACAAGACCGTTTAAAAATAGATTACAAACCAGATCAAACGACTTGGATTTTACATTTCTATTTAAAAGTTAGCCAATTTACTTTGTCTACCCGTTATCAATGATTAATCCATCAATATCAAAGTCAAAACAGATTAAAAGGGATATTAATATTTTAAAGAGTTTCTTCAAAATATCTTGGGAGAGAAATGCGATAGTGCAAAGGCACAGTGACAATGATTATGGTAATGACAAGGACAAAACTTACGAAACTTGTAATGGGATAAGTTTGCAGTAAAAGATCCGCATACAAATGTTTGTATGCCCGTGAAAAAAAGAAAAAGATATTCCTAGGAGACGAGCCTTTAACTAGAAAACTTTATGATCTTTTATTACGGAGACCTTGTACTTACAGTTCTTTATTAAAAGTTACTTACAAAATTCACCCAATAGGGAATATGCATGTGATTCAAATATGGGTCAAATATTTTTTTTTATAAACTATGTTACTTCAGAATTATGCCTCCATCAATATTTTTGAATAAAATTTCTTTTTGATCGAGAAATTAATTTTTAAAAAGGTCCAAAAAACTGTGGGTAATTCAAATACTTGAAAAGGCTAAGAGCGGATGTGACGTAACGATCCGGGATAACAATCAAAATGTCAATGTCAAGTCAATCAACAAGTGTCAAGTCAATGTGAAACGCTCATAGGAAAAGGAGTGTTTGACGTTGACTTGACAGTTGCTTGTCTGTTTTCACATACTGTGACGTCACCACACCAAGCGCGCCAAATGGAGGGCGTTTAAATAGCCCGGATCGGTTGGATATTTTTAAACATTTTTTTAACTACTTTTAATTGCTTTTTTGCTGTCGAATTTTGTTTTTACTATTATTTGACGATGTAAACTATCGAATAAAAATATTAAAAAAATACATGCATATTCCCTATTGCTGAGTATAGAAAAGACTTCTAACCTTTAGTTTGAAAATTTAACGCAATGTAAAGAAAATCAGGAAAGTAGAAGTTTGCTTTCGCTTATTAAACTTGCGAGTGCACAATTTCGCTTAGCTTTTTCTGTTTTCCAAGAATATATGCAGACCTGGCGTTTATAAACCACAGTATAAAGTAAAATGAGTGTTTCCCAAATCTACTTAAAACCACAATTTGCGTATTTTACATAGGATTTTCAGAAAAAGATACTGAAAATGAACTTTTCTAGGTTTATATTAAACTCAAACAAAATGCACGAGTTATGAATTGATCTCATTTTTAACCGACTTCTTCAAAATTGAGGAGGTTCTCAATTCGTCTGTAGGTTTTTTTTTTTGTATGTATGTTACGCGATTACTCCGCCAATTATGAATCGATTTTGATGATTCTTTTTTTGTTTGGTAGGTCATGCTTCAGAGGTGGTCCTTTTATTAACTTTGCTTGCGTAGTTTTTGAGTTAGCTTCAATACTTACGTATTTTTCCCACTTAGTCTATGGAGACGATATCTTAGTTGCTCCGTCACTGTTATTTAGGTACATAGCAGGTAGTGGTATTCGAATTTGTGTGGGGTAGGTACCACAACTAAAGTGTTTTTTTTTTTTTTCAAATTTTAACAAGGTTGTTAGGTTGTTTTTTTTTATTGGATTTTTTATTAATCTGTTACCACGTCGACACATGTACCAATATGGCACAATTAATGACCATCCAAGTTGATGACCAGTCCTTAAATAACATTAGAAGCAGTGTAGGCGAGTCATCGCAAAGGCTAGCAGACTTGTAGTTAGCCTTCCTCAGCTTCGTCTATCCAAATCTGGATTTAATATTCGTCAATCCACAAAGTGACATCATGGCCCCGCCGTTCGCGGAAAATCAAGTTATATCAGGTTCTGAAATCAACGGTAGGCGTCAAATAGTGGCACACGTCAGGGCACGAGCAAGGCAAACATGACACGAGGGTCGTGTTTACCCTATATTAAGGGCTGAATGCGCTACGGGCGAGGCGATGACGTCACGGGGCGGCGCCCCGGTGGCTCGGCGTGTTCCAACTGAGCTCGCGTTGAAACGCCGCCGATGAGACGGTGACATGTAAATATGGCGCGAATTTGCATGTGCCAAAAGCAATAACGTTGAATATATTGAAAATACATACATTCATTCATGAATTTCATTCGTGCAGTACATGTACACACAAACAACGAATGAAAAAAAAATCTACTGCACCTACACTACTTCCCCTACACAGAAAAAAATACCGTCCTATGACTCATCAAGTCATCATAAACACGATAAAACTATACACGAAAGCTGACATCATTGATAACCAGCTCAATTTATCGCGGCAGGAAAACATTGTGAGTATAAAACAATTTGCTTCAACTCTCGGCTGATTGGATAATAACTTTGTCGCTAAACAGTTTTGTTTGCGTCTGTCATCTCGTGTGGAACAACATCATGTATGACACGCAAGAGATTAAAGATGTTAGACAATTTTTCTAGTATATTTTGGCAAAAAATTCCTGACTTATATTTAGAATTGATGCAAGCAATAATATCTATGTAGATCGACGCGAGTGTTTTTTTTTGCCAAACGGAACCCTTGCTAAGCCTTCGCTATCCATTCGTCCGTCTGTCAACGGGCTGTATCTCATGAATCGTAATAGGTTGACAGTTGACATTTTCATTTCTTTTGCTGCTATAACATTGCCACAATAATAAAAATTAAATACAGTTAATAATTAAAGGAAATACAAGAAACATGCTTTTTTCCGGCGTTTTTTGGTCGTTCTTAATACGGTAACCCTTCGTGTGAGAGTCCGACTGGCACCTAGCCGGTTTCTTTTTTTTTTTTCAATAACAAAGATAATATTTTTATTAATTCGGTCACGACAAAGGTTAAAACTTAAAAATACTTCTTTTAAATATGCACTGGACATGTTCCCTCATGAATATGTGAGCATTACCGCACCCTGTTCCATGGGTTGTTTGTTATCAGCCGTTTGTGTTCCACTGCAGGGCAATGGCCTCTCATCCCTGCATCCACTACTCTCTATCTAATGCTGTATGAGGGCAATCTAAAAGTAGTTGGAGTAATAGCCTCGAGGTTTCAATGGATGAATGTCCGACATAACCCTTCTCATTCCCTTGGGCCTTGGCGGCTTGTCCCAATGGGGCTTTCCCCAGGTATAAAAGGTTATTCACCCTATGCGTAGTGCAACCGTAGAGCGTTCACTAGCGCATCACCTGAAAAAGCAAGACAAACAAGGGTGGTTCCGGTTAGGTACATAGCTATACATGGGTGTTATATGACCGATTATTTAAATGATCAAGTGCACGCTTCGATACATTTTGTCTCATAATCTGTACGGAAACCCCCAAAACAACGCCATGTATGTATTTTTAGTAAATCATGAGTCAGATCCTCTACTGACATAAGATAAGCAATATTACCTACACTAAAAAACATTTCGGTTTACAAACATAAGCCACAAAGTGAATAGTCACTAGTTGTGACCACACGAGGTCTCTGTCCTTATTTAGCCAGGCTTTGAGAAGCTATGTGACCGCTTTTCTCCTTTTAAGTCGGCTTGGACTTAAAATTAAACGGCCTGTATGCGGACTTCGCGTTTGTAATATTTATATGCATAAGGTCTATAATATTTATAAATTTATTTTTGGGAATTTACTATACAGACTCTAAATACGAAACGAATCTCAATATGCCCGAATATTTATCAGAATTCAACTGACTTATAAAGGGCTTAGGACCCCATAATGACGACTCATTTCAATTGTAGAGTTTCTCTTACTAATGAGCCCACGACTTCATTCTTTTCAGCGAAGCGTGCGGCGGCTTTAAACCAGGAAACCCCTTTAGGGCTAAGTAGGGCATTTCCACAGTCTGTAAGGTAATACGCAAATGAAACGACGCGACGTTTAAGTAACGAAGTGAACCAGGCACATTACGTGTCGGTAATTGATATTAAAATTTGAATAGACAAGCAATAAAACCCAGCCGTGGAAACGTTATTATCGCTAAAACATCTTCCGTACGGGACGCTTCATAATTAATGAAAGAGGAAGCGTTGTAAGTGCCTGTTTCTCAATCAAGCCCGCTTTATTGCGGACACATTGACAGCTTGACTAATTTACATCATGTCGTTATTAAACGTTGTCAAGTGTGAAGTGAAGTTGTCGAAATTTGTAGAAACTGAGCAAGATATAACATTGTGAACGAAAATTCAATGAGAACAGATGAAAACGGAACTACTCATTAATTGTAATTAAGGCATAAGAATGGGGCCACAATTCCGGCGCCGAATAAAGAATAAGACGGTAATCTTTAAACGTCCAGAAACGGAAACTAGTCCTAAGCTTGATAAAGTCAGAAAATCTGGGGTCAAATCTCTTCCAAGTGATACATGAAACTTTGAAAAAACTATCGTAAACGTTTAGATAGATAGACAACATAAGTATTTAATCGAACACTGCATAATCAGCCCACAATGTTCCCACTGCTGGGACACAGAGCTCTTCTCTGTGAGAAGAAGTGGGCCGTAAACCACCACGTGGGCCCAGTGTGGGGTGGTAGATGTCACATATCATTGAATTTTTGGTTCTACGACATGCCGGTTTCCTCACGATGTTTTCCTTCACCGTTTTTAGAGCAGTGGTGATGACATAATTTACACAAAGTAAAGAGCCTATCAGGGTTCGAACCTACGCCCTACAACTCGTAAGTCGCGGCCGTCACTGCTCTCTACCACTGGCACTGGCCCACCATTGCTCTCCTCGAACACTGAATAGGTTTAAAAACGAGGGGGGTTAGTACAATCTCAACGAATATGAATGCACGGAGTTCAGCACAAGAAACATAATTTTAGACAAAACTCTACCCTTTTACTGAGAAGGGGAACAATAGAATGATAAACGACATCCTTACGTCATAACGCTACAAACAAGAAAGAGAACACTAATTACTATCAGATAATGCCGCAATTTATCACAGGGGAGGGTAGTGAGACGCTCGCCACTCAAATTAAAGGGATAAATAGCTCGTGATGGAGAATTTGCATTAATTTTCCAGTTCGTCGCGACCGCTGGGAACGCCGGTAATGATATGAAAACTCTTAGATGCTTAAAAAACATATAGCCACTGGTGCAATATGTGGGTTGAGCATATTATGAGAGACGCTTTTTGGAGAATATAGGTCACATTAAAAAGATTTAAGACCTCTTCCCTAATGTGTTTGCTTGATGGCAATTTTGTGATGAATGCTGTTAAAATTCAGGTAAATAAAGTTACGACTGTGAATTTAAATGATTGTAGATTCAGTATTAAACCCACATTCATTTGAGATGTATTTCGAAGAGAAGTTCAAATCCGCGTGGGAGTATAAGAACTGCCCTTCGTTTGTGAAAAAGAATGAATGAGACATTAAAACAAACTTTGTTTAGGTAACAGTAAATAGAAGAACTTAGGTCGTTATTCACAGACTTTATTTGTAACCTACGCTTTCAGTTTCCATCACCTTCTTATTGTACATTTTTCCAAGCGAATCTAAACAATAAAGACGAAGAAGAAAATGTTACATTAAGTACATTTAAGTACCTTTGTACCCTTTTTTTTAGTGCGAAAACTGTAAATAAATAAATAACATTACCCCCACTCCTGTTTATTCAAAGGGTACAAACTTTAGATATTACTTTCGCAAGTTATTTTAAAATTCCCAACAGTAATATAAGTTAGATAATGCTGTATACACACTTTCAACTTTTCAGTCAGAGTTTGGGAAATTAAATTTTCATGGTCGCTTTTACAATGGCAGAATGGCCCACTTGAGGCCAATTTGATTCGAGACTATAACTTGTTCAGAGTTTAATCGAATACTAGCCAAAGTTGATTTAAATCGAATTAATTAAACAACCTTATAATCTTATTGAAATTAAGGTGTTAAGATTACTTTATTGAATTTAAAGTGAAGATTACTAGCAACATTTCATGCAATCTTTAAGACCTTTTAAGAAATACCTTACGTCCTTTCTCATGCATATATGTATGAGAAACGAATACTATAGGCATTCTGTATAAAATTTTCAAGCATGTTTCTAGTCTCGTTATAATAAATTTATTTTTTTGACATGTATTTTATTTTTAAATTAAGTAGTATAGGAATAACCTTTAGATTTATTAGAATGTAGAATTTAAATTAAATATAAAAACCTGTAAAATTAAAAATGTATTATTTATTAGTACAAATTTTTGCATGCCAAGTGATATAATGTTCCTGGAACGAAACATTATTTTGTAACTAGGCATGGGTTCGATATATCAAAACGTAACTTATATCGGATATGTGTTTATTATCATACCATATCGATATCTAAATATACATAACCGTTTTCACAAAAACTTTATCGAGCTATGGCTTATCCAAAGCGCAACAACGAGAACGAACTACGAATAATATCGAATAAGTAATAACGAACAAAACGCAAACTTCACATCACGAGCGATATGACATCGGTTTTCGGTTCGGTTTTTATTCGCTTTGTCTCTGTCTTACCATTCAATGTTTTACTGGCGTAAAAGTGATGAAGCGAATATTACGTAACTTCGGCTAGTGATTGGTTATTTGGTTAATAATAGTGCGTGCGTAATATCTATATCCTAACGCGCTAGCAATAAGGTCTAGTTTCTATTTATTTAGTTACAACAAATATTCCATAAGTTAGCAACTTTCCGGCGGCTACTCGATATCAGGGAGCAAATCGTACTACTGATATCGATATCTGAAAACGGTTTTCGATATCGATATGAAAACTGAATATCGGTTACATATCCGTTAGCAACTAAATACAAAAACGCCCCTGTCTATTTGTAACAACTCACCTGTATATCTACATTCTATGTAAATCAAAATTTTCTATTGTATTCTATTACATTTTTCAAGAATTTTTTTCATGAAATTCTTGGTTTTAAAACACAATTTCAAGATAGAGCTTAAATTGTTTGAGGTACCTACATGAGTGAAATACCAAACCTCATCTAAATCGCTTCTACGGTATAATACAGTGCTTAGACACAGTCGAAACTGCTTAATGTACAGTAAGCTTTCCATAAAATGTGCCATATCGTCTAAATGCCTCTGTAATGTTCATGTCTCATAATGCCGGGAAAGCGATACAAAATGTAAAATGGCGGCAACAAATAGTTATCACTGTGAAAAATCGCTACGTATGTTAATGTGGCTTGATGTTTCTTTCATTTTAGACTATTATAAAACCTTACAATAGTCGGGAAATTAAGTTAACTGTCTTGACTGGAAATACAAGGCAGCCTGGATTTATTTTGTAGGATATAAATGCTGATTGCGCGGTAAACACTGCTTGCGCGATGCAGTATTTCGCGCCACGTCAGTGTGATGCGTAGGTCGTGTGTGTGTGTAAGGAAATTCTATACAATGCGAGATCAGCATAAACTGGAAATGTATAGCTTGATGTGTAGCCGTGTGTACATGCCGCCACAATATGAATAAGCAAATTCATGTCTTCTTGAAATTGAAACAGTTTTCAAATATTTCCCGTACTTATATTCTTTTATATCAGCCTGATAAAAATGTTTATTATTTTCAATCTAAAATACTTCCGGTTTACTGTAAATATACCGTTTTTACCTGTCCAAAAACTAAAACAAAAAAAAACAGAGAGCACACCCGCCCAGTAATTTAATTCGGCGAATTTTCACCAAAGCGTAGGTGGGTATTGCACAAACGCTACAGAGAAAACCTTTATGGAAGCAGCATAACATTCAGTGCTCCAAATACATAGTTCCAATTATTTTCGAGTTTTTAGAAACAGTGAATTCTGCGGAAAAACTGAAAATGGTTGAATAAATTCGTTTCGTTTTAATTTAACAGGAAACTTGGAATTTTAATTCACAAAAATGAGTATTACTCAGCAGTTTGATTTTATTTTTGCTGACTTTGATTTGATTAGGGCATCAATTTCTCGGTCAATAAAACCGTCGGTACAAGAATTCTCAGACCCTACCAGCAAGAAATTCACTTATACTTGAAGTCTGAAGTGGCTAAAATCGACTTATTGCTTTCAATTCCCTCTCACGTTCTTCGGAAACCTTGAAACCCAACCTTGAACCACGTCCTTGGGCTTAACCTACTTTTCCATCTTTTCATTCAACCGAGCACTCAAATATCATCATTATAACAACTGTAACATGATTAATATTGGCTTATCAAACGTTAGCACACAATGCGATAACGGTCACGTGCTGAATGATATTAAAAATGGCGATACGTTTATTAACTGTAATGTGTTGTAGCAGTTTATTTAGAATTTTGCAATGCATTGCAAGCATTGCACTTTACACTTCACACTTACACTCGTTTCAATAACTTTCCATTTTCTTGCAATAATTCTTCTACCCCCTAACTTCCCTTTTAACATACAGGTATTTTATTATAAAATGATGTACCTATATGTATTATTAAATACCTTGATAATGTTTCTCGGAAATTCCTCTGTGAGTAATTTTCCACTGAAACTGAAGCGAAAATTTAACACGTTCTCGCTATTTGCGATACAACGTAGTAAGGTGTCTGAATGCTTGAAAATTCAGCACGTGTATTTATTTCTCATGTTGATGTGAGCTTGTACATAAATAAGGAGAGGTTGATACTTTATCTCACTGACAGAAAACCTGACTGAAACTGAATGAAGACATGCATCAAGTGGGTGGTATGGAGAGTTACTGATTACAATATGTATAGCATGATAATAATATCACAGATTACTCTCTGATTAAGTAACTTTTTTGACCAAGACCTTGAGTACAAATTATTATGGTAAGAGAACATCTAAGTATTTGGTACCTAAAGTGTTTAACAAAATAGATTTATTAAGAGAAAAAGTAAAAATGAGTAAAGGATCACTTAAGACAAAATTAAAAAACATTATACAGGATAGCAAATAGAATTAAAAACATTGTTAATATATAAGTAGTAGGTATGTGAGTAAGGTTGGTGCATTGTTATGTAAAAGAGCGCCTCTCGCCATCAAACGTAAAAGTTTGGCGAGTTTTAGAATTAAGTAACACCTCTGTAAAGTAATATAAATAAATAAATAAAAAAAATAAAAAAAGTAGTTTTTTTCTCAGTCACAAATCTCAGCACTCGCTGTACTTTACTATTGATATAAATTGCAGAACCGGCATACTAATTAGAATACTGCTAAAGTTACCTGTCAAAGGCAACCTAGAAGTCTTGCAGCTTCACATAGTCGTGGAGGCACTCAAAGTACTCAATTACTACATGAAAATAGACAAAACATTTGCCTACATTGTAAAAAACTAGTACAGTAAATAATAAACCACAACAGTGTAAGTAATTAGCTACATCGCGCCCGCAATACGTCTTTATTATTGCAATTTGACATTTACAGTATTTACTACTTACATAATTAACGCTGTGTCTATTAACGTTATTAGAATATTGTGCTGTTAATAGGTGTGTTCAGTTACACAATGTAACAGTAATATCATCCATTTTCGCCTCCTGTTGCATAGGACTTAAACATAACTGGCGAAATGTGGGGGTACACTTCTGGCTTAGCCCTTCGGGGACTACAGGGGTGATGTTATGTTATGATACCATCAATTTGATAGAACCAATTAAACGCTTTCTGGTAGTTTCATAATAAGTGGCAAATTACAGAAGAAAATGGGTGAAAACTAAGTACTTAATAAAGTTTCAGCTGTGTATTTTTAACCAAGTAAGTTCAACATAGTCTCAATCTATTGTACTGCCTACAAACAATTTAGCGACAAATATATTTTTCTCCGATCCTAACCGATCTAAAAAAATAAAACCTCGTTATCGTTCCAATTCTATCAACGTAATGGATCTAATGACAAAATTAGATTTCCAGAATTTTCCTGTTCTCGAGTCTCTTCTTTCGTCTGGTTTTCGAGAAACCGTTAAATTAAATAATGCCGGTAAAGGTCGACACTGGAGACCAATAATTAAGAACAACTTGTATTAAACAAAGCTTTAACTTTGGACAGCTTCAAAGAAGGCTCTTCTAAAAGTTTCTCCAAAGGACCTTTAGCAAACGGAATCTTGCCGCAAAAAGCAACGTCCCACAAAAGACAATGTCCCGTGAAATTCAGCGTCTTAAAATAGAAGACATCTTGAAAAACGTAATTACGAAAGACAAGCGTAATGTGCATCCCCTGAAGGGTTTGGTCCTTACTTAAAAGACGTTTATGTTACAATACAATGTCCAGAAACATTTTTGCTCACAAAAACCTGACTACCAAAAATATTTTTATATTAATTTGTGCAAAATTAATTCAAGACAAGCAACAGATGACATTATAATGCCTTACTACCATTCCTGAGGGAGCTTTTCCATACGAACTTGACACCTCGCCCCTCGGTGGATACGCAGACTGAATACTAATTCTACACGTTTCCCTATAAAGGCGTCGCATAAAATATCCTTAAAGATATGTACGGTGCGTGGAAGCAGCATATTCTTATGTTTATGAAATGACACCGTCAAACAAAATTGGGCCGAGTATGCGTGTATTCTTGGGGTGTCGACACAATATTGCGAGATAATTCGTCTTTGGAGTTCACCCCTACATTTTGCTGAGACGGTAAGCTCTAGGGGTGTCGGAACGCAACTTTACGCAGATCCAGTAGATTCAGAATGGCGTAAATAAACAGTGATATTCTCATCGGTTAAACTCTGCTGTTATGGATCCACACAAACTATGCATTTTTACTGTCCTGTACGTTGCTCTTTGAGTTAACAATTTTATCCTTTCAGAATTCGAGGATAGTTAATTGATTCAGGCGTGACTTTGCGGAAATCCAATAAAAAAATATAACAGACGTAGTATTTAATAACCTATTCCGCTTGAAAAGAATCATAAAAACCCTGTAAGAAATCGACACGTGTTTCATCTCTCAACATACTCAGGATGATGATTGACCAGTCGCGAACCCGAACACGACGTGTTGCCACGCCGAGCGCAGGACGCAGAAGTCTGCATCCAGTGCTCTAAATATTTTATACCTATCTCCTGTATTGCATTCGAGGATATTTTCGAGGGTTTTAAGAGCAAACATTTTCCTTACATTAAGATAAAATGCATAAGTAAGTATTCAGGTTTATTAATTTGATCTAAAGTTTCTTATAAATATCCACTTAAAATTGTGTTTTTCCCAATAGGTTCGTTTGATTTTCCACTAATTGCCCTAATTGGTGTATACGGTTACCCATAAATTGCATCGAAATTCGATCTCCATTTCAAAAAGCGAAATTATGTACCTGAAACAAAATAATTGGTTTATTAGTCGGTTGGTTCGTTGATACATTTATTTTCAGCAAAAACATTGATGTAAATTTTGTTTTGAATAGAAACCGCTAAAAAATAAAACCAACTTCTCTCATAATCACTCCAGTGGGACATCTAAAATTTTTTATGTCCAACGAAACTATGGGAATGTCTAGACTCAGAACTTTACTGATACGTCATAAAAACTTTAAATCCGCTTGAATTGGAATTCCGCACAGCGACTTTCAGTTCATTGAATTTAATAAAAGACAAAAGCGGCTTACACGATCATTGAACGTCTCGGTTCACAATGCGAGCTGCATAGAGGAAGTGCTGCGCCCACAAAGAAAGCCAAAGCCCGGATAATTTTCAAAGTAAACCTACTTCAACTTCGTAGTTTCTCCTATATGTTACGAGGAGCAACAAAACGTTGTCAGGCTAGGAGATAATCAGATTCGAGCAACGAAGTTTTTGCGCTAAACGATTTACTTTGTTCTTCTTCTGGCCCGATACTAATTTTGTATTGTTTTTATCGTGACAGAATAAATAACAACCAATCTACGAAAGAAAGAGCAATATGTTAAATGGACTGTTATAAAAGTAAATTGCCATTCAAGACAATAATAGCACGTCTGATGTTATGATTATTAAACACAGATCTATGAATTGATATAACATTGGCAGTGAATTTGATGTCACAATAAGACATTCAGAAAATAAAAACAGGAGATCAAAGGGTATAAGCAGCAATTATTCGCATACCTGTCGACAAATATTTATCTGCGCAAATGTAAACTCGCATCATTAACGAATCGAATCGGTTGCCTTAGAAACGGAACGTAAACATTAGTGACGTGACACGTCCGCGCGTATCGATTCGACCGAGCACCGACCTCGGAGACGTCACCGTGTTGATACTGATACAGTTACTTGGCCATTAAAGAATTTATTACGTTATCTTATCGATACAGCAGCATTATTATCGTCGGACCCAGATAACTCGGATCGATTTAGACTGAGTGTTGGGTTCGCTTTTAATACACGTATTTTTACTCAGTATTGTATTGGCTTTGTAAATCGAGCTTAAACAGCAGTTACTCGATTTATCAATAAGCTATACAGATTTTCGTATGGAATCCAATAAAGAAATAAAAGACTAGATTTACAACTCAATAGGCCAAAGGCATTTCTAAATATTGGGATCAAATGCTTTTCTCGTTCAAGGTCAAATTGGTACGAGATTTAGATAGATGAAAGATTTGACTCTCTTTATACATCACAATATACCCCCAGCTGCAATTATTTTTAAGATAAAAAAGACATCATCAAAAAAAATGAATCTAAACATTCCAGAAGTAGATATGCTGAATTGCCTAATATAACGCGAAGGCCATTCGTCTATACAACATGAATGAATTTATTGAGAGGCCGTGTCGAGGTCATTGTCGAACACGTGGACCACGTAGCCATTCAGTTTAAGGACTAGGTAAGGTGTAATAGATGGATTCAAATTTGGCTCTATTTCCCACTCAATGGAAGTCTTGTGCGCTGATGTAGGTCTAACTAAATGAACAGATTTACAGAGAGTAACAGTTGCTGACTGCCACCGTTTTACAAAAAGGGTCTAAAAATAATATGGCTTTCACTGACGAGTCAATGGCTATAATCGCTTTATTAAGTTTTGTCAAAGCAGAAAGAACTTCTTGTTTAGTTAAGGTAGATGCGCTAAGATAGCCCGCGAAATTCAAATTTTCTTACGTTTTTTGCAATTTACATGTCAGTATCAGTGACTATTTCATGAAATCGTCATTCTATGCACTTACATGAACTTAGTGAGTTGTATTGCTGATTCTTATGTTTATAAGTTTGTAAATCCATATTTTTTACGGTCGCAAATAATATTTATATAAACAAATTGCAAAAAACGTAAGAAAATTTGAATTTCGCGGGCCACATCGATCTTTTGACCAAACAAAAATTCACTACGAAAAAGCCAAACAGAGCAGAAATAAAAAACATTGAACCTTCCCTTCGACTGGACTCCCAGAGGAGCGTACGTGTCTTATACCCGAGCAACAGACCCTAAACTAATTCCCTAATTTAATCCTATACAACGAATTGATCGGCAATGCCGGAAGGGCGAAAATTAACAACCAAAGTTCGGTTTATTTTCGACACTTCTTGTTTTGAACGGCAACTGCCAAATTGAGGTTTTCGAGGCTAATTTCAAAATTAACTTAAATTCTAAAATGGTTACTGATAATCAAATTCTGGCGTGAACAACTACATAATGTGGTTTGTATTGATTTTCGTGTGGTTTATATTGATTTTTAAGGGACCTACGGGGAAATACTTAAACAAATTTTTTAAATTTTTATTCGTTATGTATTTGGTAAAATTCACTACAATACCGCATTGAATTTGGTGATAGTAAAACAGCTCATTCACGCAAAAACATTATGATAATGTAATTAACTCAGCAATTTGTTAATTGCCTTCAGCTTCTACCTGCTTTTACCCTCCATTGTTCCTGACAAGTCATGAAGATATATCGTTAGACATCTTTTTCCTCGGTCAGGAGTAAAGTAATTAATGTAATTATTCTAAATATTTTACCTGTAACAGAAACATTTACACAACTCCCTTCCAATTTAACAAACAGCAAAACGAATTCGTCGGTCTTATCAAAAAGAAACCTGTTATTAATGGCTCGTGGTGAATTTAATAATAACAGGGCGGTTGGGGAAATTCCCTAAAAGTTTTCTTCCCCAAGTAAATGACTAGTGGGAATAACAGTATAATTTCATAAGCTTTCCCCCTAAATGGCGGCGTAGGGCGCGCCGTCTACAAAATGCTGACTTGGAGTCACGACACAGGTACTGTGGGCATTGCAAAGCAAATGATAAGTTATGGAGTCCATTTTTCCTTTGATTTTATTACCCGACTACGGCGAAGAAAAAAAGAGGGTTATGATTTTGACCGGTATGTATGTATGTATGTATGTATGTAAGTATGTATGTATGTATGTATGTATGTATGTATGTTCATCTGTTCCCTCCTATCTTCCAAACCACTTCTCACAATTTGACAAATGAGGTATCGTTAGAAGCGTCGTGATTGTCCGCTGGTTATAGGGTATGTGCAGTCACATTAAATTAAAAAATGGCGCCCTCTAGAGGACATAAAGTGAGGAACTTAAATAAAAATATGGTTTAATCGTACCATGTTGGGTATCAAATGAAAGGGCTTAATGAGCATATTTCAAAAATATATATATTATAACCCCAAAAGAATTTAAAAAAATTCAAGTAACAAAAACTAAAACCCAACTACGACTTAAAAGGTATTTGAAATATTACATCCATTTTAAGTAGTTTTTTATAACAAAAATTCGTCTTACGCCATTTTGATTTCAACGGTAATGAGAATGCTTAATTAAATATTTAAAAGGAGGGTTATGATTTTGACCGGTATGTATGTATGTATGTATGTATGTATGTAAGTATGTATGTATGTAAGTATGTATGTATGTACGTATGTATGTTCATCTGTTCCCTCCTATCTTCCAAACCACTTCTCACAATTTGACAAATGAGGTATCGTTAGAAGCGTCGTGATTGTCCGCTGGTTATAGGGTATGTGAAGTCACATTAAATTAAAAAATGGCGCCCTCTAGAGGACATAAAGTGAGGAACTTAAAAAAAAAAATGGTTTAATCGTACCATGTTGGTTATCAAATGAAAGGGCTTAATGAGCATATTTCAAAAATATATATATTATAACCCCAAAAGAATTTAAAAAAAAATCAAGTAACAAAAACTAAAACCCAACTACGACTTAAAAGGTATTTAAACAAGACACCACAGACAGACAAATTAAAAATCCGGAGTCACACGTAATCTGTTCGATTTATGCCCTAACACGTGTGACTCCGGATTTTTAATTTGTCTGTCTGTGGTGTCTTGTTTAAATACCTTTTAAGTCGTAGTTGGGTTTTAGTTTTTGTTACTTGATTTTTTTTTTATACTTGTTTTTGGTAAATGCGATCTTTTGTCTTTGTTGCTTCGACGAAACAAATAATAATGTCACAGTGTATTAATATGTTTGGTACAAAATACATTGATTAATTATTGTTGTAATCATTGTGTTTATTATTTGTATCTCAAATATCAAAGTTGAATCACAAAATTAATTAAACATTGAAACTGAAAAGCATGCATTCATTGAAAAAAATGAAAGGGAAATTGGCGAGATTCCAGTAAGTTTTTCACGGAAATCTATTTGAGTATTAAATACAAAAACATGAATAAACAAGAAACTCAGACGTGTTCGCTACGTTACCACTTGGATATTAATGTCGGAATCGATTTGGTATTCTCTTTGACCAACCGATAGACTAATAACTTGCGAGACAAAGCAAACGAGTGTCGTTTGCACAATCATGCTCTGTATTTGTGAAACGCACTTCAGTGGTAACAAAACAAGTATAAGCTGGTCTCTTAATTCTATTGGAACTCCGTACTACGCTAGGCCAGATCAAGGTCAAAGTGTGACTACTGACGTGCGGTCGACTGTACAAGAACACGAAGATTTCCATCAGAAGCTACTTGCATTAAACAACTCCATTAAATTACACATCAATCGAGCTCCATAATACTACTCTATAAAGCCACTACAACTGTTTTACTACCACGGCTTTGGGACCCCAATGCTGCGGATCTAATGAACAAACATAGTAGCAGAAAGAAGTAAGATCGGAACAACCATAACTGACCCAATGGCCCTATATGGACAGCAAATACACCGAACGATATAACAGGAGTATGTCATTAAACAACTCCATAAAATTATATATCCATAGGACATCCTCAAATCGAGCTCCATAATGCTACTGTATAAAGCCTCTACAACAGTTTCACCATCACGGCTTAAGGACCCCAGTGCGGATCTAATGATTAAACATAGTAGCATAGTAGTAAGATCGGAATAATCATAACTGGCCCAATGGCCCGATATAAGTAGATAGCATATACATTATACACCGAACGATATGACAGGAGTATGTCATTAAACAACTCCACAAAATTAGATATCCATAGGACATCCTCAAATCGAGCTCCAAAATGCTACGCTATAAAGCCACTACAACGGCTTTGGGACCCCAACGCGGATCTAATGAACAAACATAGTAGCATAAAGTAGTAAGATCGTAATAATCATAACTGGCCCAATGGCCCGATATAGATAGCAAATACACCGAACGATATAACAGAGTATATTTGGTGGGTGCGGGCGACAGCCTAATGAAAGCCAAACACGCGAGCCTCCACCCTGCACGCACCCGAATATTGTTAATTACAATAACATAGCTTACTACTTGTGACAGCCGTACTATGAAGTTATTGTATGTGACAGGAAAGTTTGTTTTTTTCTTAGTGAAGATATTATTCTTCTATTAGTGGGCGCTGTCTGTGACTGTTCGTGTTGGGTTGGTTTGATTTTTGCTTTTTATTTTCTTGGACGGTGAGTCTTGGAACATTCCTTTGTCTATTAAATAGAAATGATGATAACCGTTGATTGAACTATTTACTTTGATAAGATAACATTGTTGTAACAATGCTGTCTCTACTTCTCCCCTAGTCTAGATTCCTACATCTTTTAGTAGATCTAAATTAAATTTACTCCACACAAAACGAGAATTTATTGAATTTTTTAGTGAACTCGTTTATTTAATCCTCTCCTCACCTAGCCGAAACGCATTAGCGTCCCAGCTCGACACCTAAGTTCCAACCGGTGTTATCATGAATATAAAATTCCCGATTCCAGGTCTGAACAACTGAGTCGTAAGGTCGTAACTCTTGTATCTCTCAAAGCAAGAAAATATGACTACTGGCTGCGCCCCGCGGTTTCACCCACATATGTATATATCTCGATCCCGTGGGAATATCGGGATGAAAAGTATCCTATGTCGTAATCCAGGTCATGGTCTACCCATATACCAAATTTCATCCAAATCTTTTCAGCCGTTTTAGCGTGAAAGCGTAGCGTAGGAAAATTCCATGGTTGTTGCCATCAAATCCCGTAAGATACTTGTTTAAGTTTTTTTACGTATTAAGATAAAACAACAACAAACAACGTGCTCTATGTTCTACACTTTCTTTACTCTCTCTCTTTCTCTCTTTCATCGAATATGAAAATGTTTTTGGACGAACTTCCATTCCAGGCTAATTCACATGTGTGTCGAAACCTCGGCACACAATGAATCGAGAGCGTTTTTTTACCGCAACTGGAAAAAATATATAGCAAAAAATTTCATCGAGTCCCACGCCCCCCCTAGGTACGGCAGTCATGTTTTTTTTTTTATGTCTCATTGCAAAAGGGAGAGACAAGCAGACGCGTTTTGTAGGCGGCGTTAAATAAATAAGCAGCATTCTGTACGGGAAGGACCTTCGCCATCTGTGGCCGCTCTAAAAATACCACCCCGCCACCGACCGGCGTATTTTACCTCAAACGTCCCTCGAATTTCTGAATAATTAAAGGATCCAGTTATGATTCATACCATTGCCTTATTGAGCACGAAATAAAATGAGCCCATAAGACCAGTAAAAAAGTGGTTTTTGAAAAAACGCAAATACATAGTACGAAATGGTATAGGTAAAACTGTTCACATTACCCAAATTGACTCTGTTTTAATAGAGAACTGAACAGATAGGTGAAACCAGCAAAATACATTAACGTGGAATTCAAAAGTACCTACTTTTGAATTCACGCATGGTAGCTTTAAATAGATTTTCGTTGATATTTGCTTTTTTTTTGAAATGTTAAATAAAGTTCAATTTATTTATGTAATTACTAAAACATACTATTTTTAGGCAAATAGGTACGCTTACAGAATTATTTTCATACATATAGCGGAGCGAGCCAAAAGAGGAACCGCTTCCAATTCAACTGTTCCTCTGGTTAAGAATCCTTTGCTGAATGAAACTTGGTGAATGTGCAAGCACATAGCTATTCACAATCTAGCTGAGGTCTCAGGGGACTTCGTGCAAAAGAACGTTACTCTTTTAGCACTTGGAAATTTCATTCGGAAACTGTACGTGATGCCGCGTCGAAATGCGCCCCTTTCTAGAGGGTCCGCGATTTAGATAAAAACTCTTTGAAACTTATTCAGACGAACGTTCGTAACAATACCCCAGCTCGTTGCTACGGAATTGAAATTAGGACCGTTACCATCACGCTACACTGAGTAAATAGAAAAGTTCCAATATGGGATTCAATCTCACAAACAGTATCAATTCGACACACGGTCCGTGACCTCGCCCTTGGGTGAATTACGTATCCGAATATTATGTATCTCAATTGCGAAGCCCTTACAGAGCTTACACTGTTCTCGTTTGACCCGACCTTGTATTGCGTAGAACAATGGGACAGTTGTTGCTGGGCCAGCAGGAATCATATCGAGATGGTACAATGGCACAACCTTGAGAAGAGAAAATCTCAGTTGCAGATGTCAGCACTGGAGTGCTCCCGTGAGAACAATAAGGTTGGTCGGCTTTGTTGCGGCACGTAGCGTGTAAATTGGCGAGCACGTGCGTCACTCTATAGTACACCACATAGAGATCTACCGTGTTTACTCACAACGAGGTCGACGACTACAAAAAGACATTACATTATGCTAACGTTCTAAGCGCACCACGACCATTTCTTGAAAGTGGGCTCTATTCAGCTACTGTACTTCTATAAGCGCAATAGAATGATCATATTATGAGGACAATACATGCTCAGTACACAATTTAAAATGTGAGATGGGAATACTTAACAAGGCAAATATTATGCGGGGTGAGACTGGGATGCCACTTGCCGAGTAGAAAGAACGTTTGATTGGTACCACGCATATCACAAGCGTACCAACTCCTAAAGAAGCATAAAAAGCAGCTATACAAATAAAAATTTGTCCAAGATAAATTATGTAAAAATTGTTCTTATAAATAGGAACGCAGGGTGTCGCACAAGAATCGTGGGCAGGTAATATCTAAGTAGGGGATCGTTGACTCAGCCAAGTCTGCGTAGGCAGACTTGTTATGCGTACCATTCTATAAATGCAATAACGTAGAAATACTGCAGAAAACTTCTTATACGGTATGGTAATGAAATGGTTGAAATGTTTAACCGCTCGGCGAACCGCAGGGAAAGCAAACAGCAATTTGAAGGCAATAAACGACTATTCGTTTGAAACACTAGCCACAAATAAAGTTTTAAAGTTTAAACCAAGGAAGGAGATAAAAACGTTATAAAATGTCGGAAAAACTTGTGTTTTCTCCACAGAAATCCTATTGTTCCAGCAAGACCAATGTATTGTTGAACTTTAAATCCTAACATATCATATATCTTGAAAATATCCGTTGGCATTTCATCGAGAGCTAAATTGGACACGAGTATCTATCACGACATTGCACCGCCGTTTATGGTCACATTTAATGCGATCTTGAACTCTATTCTTAACACGTGCGTTCGTGTAAATCTAATATAAATGGAATTAGCGCCCGTGCTCGGTCAACATCGTTAACTTGTCAACTATGATATGGACCAAGATTTGCGGAGGCGAAATCAGGTCTATTCGTTCGCGTATCCTCTACGTGTGGGCGAACTGAGAACGAAGTAAACTGCTGGGATTGGCGCGTCGAATCTTGGTTTGAAAGGATGTCATCTTATCAGTTGCATTATTTCGTAGTTTACTTTGCTTGTACTTCGAACATAGCTTATCTGATGAAAATACTCTCACCAATCCAATCAATCAATCTGCTTAGCCCTTTCCCAACTATTTTAGGGTCGGCTTCCAGTATTTTACATGGAGCGACTGCCTATCTGACCTCCACTACCTAGTAACTGGGTAATACGATACCCCTTGGTAAGACTGGTTGTCAGACTTCGGGCTTCTGACGACCCGTACCGACTGTCAAAGATCCACGAATGACGGCCGGGACCAACTGCTTAAATTCTCACTCATCGTTTTCTTTTACATCCTGTTTACAAACATTTGTCCTGACAGGCGCAGACGGTAAGTCACGTGTCGGAGGCAGTTTCGCCATTGTGGCTGGTTTACACTTGCGCAAGTATCACGAGGCCTCCCACGTGGCGGGAGACAGGCTGGCTGAGACTCGTGAATCACGAGTTACACCCGCCTTTATACATATTTTACACGAATTATGTTTGCATTCACACTCAGTTTAGCATGAGCACAATTATGGAGGACCTTGCATGTGCATAGCAACGGTTCAAATTATCAAGGTTTCGTTTGTATAAATATTTTTAAAACGATGCAAAAACATGGGTATTTCATTTTAAAGGAGACTCTAAAATATGTTAAATGTATTCTATTTTCCTTATTTATAATTCTCTCAGTTATTCTAAATTCTCACCACAACGAGTGTTTCTCTATGGAATTTAGTCTGGCAGAGAAACCCTACACAAAGCTACTGAATAATACTGCCTTGGGATTCATGACCGCAAACAGTGCAGTCCCAAATCACGGAGTAGAAAGCAAAACCAACTAACTTAATTATGATTTTACATCCAAAATGTAAAAGTTTCGGACAAACATTAATGGGAGTTTAGAAGGCGAAATGAAAACAAGAGTTAATCCGGTGGTAGCTGTTGCAAACACGTTCTGCCTCCTACTAGAACAAACATAAGTTTCCTTTCCAAAACTGGGAACGAGGACAATGCTGTTGCTGTTTTTATGAATCTTTCATAAGAACAGTAACAACACAACTGGACAAATAAGTAACAAGTCTGCAAAACTAGCGAAGAATAAAACCCACAAAAAGCTACTCTCATTGAAGATAAGTGATACAAAGTATGCAGCTGTGTGCACAGTTTAAATGGGTGTTAAATATTTATTAGCCATTGATACGGCCAGCGATTCGGCGTGACGGCACCTGATGATTGGACGCAGTAGCTCGGAAATAATCGACGTCATTATAGTGAGCATGGTGGATTCATACGACAAGTTATGTTTTTAATATCTGTTGCGGAAAACGTCTTGTGGTGGCAAGGGTTTTTATATGATCAAAGATGGTTCCTCTTCTTAGAGATTTTGTTTGTTGCGGTTAGACATTGGGGAAATTAGTTATCAAAAAACGTGTAGGTATAATTTGTTTTATAGCGAATAATGAATGACATCATCTCCGTGTATAAAATTGCTAATCTTTTATTGCTAGTCCATCTTCGATAATGAACGCAAAATTTTTGTGATAGAGATGATTTTGTTGGGTTGAAACTATTTTCTCTTGTAGAGTAGGTACGTCGGTAGTAGTAGCTTCTTTCTTATGAGGTACCTTCTGCTTCAAATCAGTCTTTTTCATTTGAATGTTTCTAACCCAACAAAATCATCTCTCTCCAATTTGCTTAAAAATACAGAAGCAACTTAACAGCTCATCCGTTATTTTGTTGTTTAGCTTAAGAACTCAACAAAACAGTAAACTTTGGTAGTTTACGCCTATTTTATTAGCTAACTATTCGCCGTTAAGTCGATGCTAACTCTTTAGTGTGTTCTGTTTCGAGTTAGACGATGTTGGGCATTTGGCAACAGCGATCGACTTCCATAGATGCTTATAAAAATATCGTAGTACCTGAAGCATTTTATCGCGGTTTCGAATGGAATAGAGCCAACATTTGCGAAGAAAAGAATGAACGTGCGTATAGTCTAACGCACAAGATATATATTAGCATTCAATTGAGCTCGGGCTTAATAACACGGAAACGATACTGGAGAAAACCTTTACAAACTAAAAACCCTATACAAAAGAGGTAAAAATCCTTCCTGATACACACGCGGGCATTTTGATGTCATGGTAGGGATCAAGTGCAAGGGACGAAATGAAAATCTACGGAGCAGTATTGAAAATGCCAATCACAACTGTCTACGGCCGCGCTCGAATTGTATAGGACCCGATGTTCATATTCTTTTCTATTCCATCCACTCTCCGATATTGCGTAATGAAAATTCGATGTCGCCAAACGTTTGACTTCTATCTGGTTTAAATGAAAATCGCTCTTTGAATGAAACATAGTCTACGGGGGAATATTGTACGTCTGATAACCCGGAACAAATATAACTTTGTATGCTACTGCTCATTGTTTAGTAAAGCGTTTGTTCAAAAACTGGAAACGACCGCGCTCCCGGTATATTTCGCGTTGTTGTAGGAAATCTATTGAATTATTTATCTAGTTTAGATCCAGGAAGTAGTAGTATAGCCAGTATTTAAGCTTTTCTGATAGAGTTGTTTGGTGAACGGGGTCCCATTTTAAAGTATTATTAAACTGTTTTCTTTTCGCAACAGACGTTGTGTGCCTTTTAATTTTATTCTTTGGTGCATCGGTCTTTAGTGTGTTTGAAGCTATTTCAAAGCTTCAGTATTGATCGAACACTTGTTTTCACCTCACTGGAACTTGGTTTTCATTGCCTTAGCCTTTTCCGTGTTACCTAAGCCTAGCCTAGTCGTTTACGCGAGTTTGTTTATCATTTTGTGGCGGCATCTACATCGCCACATGCGAACTACGCATCAAAGACCTGACTACACACAAAAATCCTGACGTCACACAAAAATCCTGAAGTCACGTCACACCTCAATCACGACTCACGACAATCCTGCATCGCGCAGTTAGAGTTAATCGCGCGATGGACATATATACAAGATTCCGACATCAATCGTTGGGCAGTTGCCCGCCAGACACAACACCCGTCTGGTCGGAGGATCCTCCCTTTTCTATAGAGGATGAGTGAACTTTACACCCGTTCCTCATACCTCTAAAATTTATATGGAACACATAACATATTTCTGGGTAAATCCTTGATGGAATAATACAGTAATACCTTAACATCAAGTTTGTATATTTACACAGTGAATCAGCCTTCGACGTGGCGTGTAAACAAATATTAATACCTATTCTTGAGGTCGCGTAAAACAACTCGGTTTGTGACGTTTTGAAGTTATAATTTTAAACGCTACAAGCCAAGAGATTTGAAAGATGATTATTTGTACATGTACCTCGATGACATGTTGCCACTTTTGCTGTGAGATATGGGCATCGTATAAGGAAAATCGAGTAATATTAATAAATGATTGACTTGCCGTATTGCTAGTTTCGAATCCAAATAAGGCGTCATCAATTTGAACTAGTGACGTTATTGTGTTACTTTGACGTACTTACGTTCGTTCGAAGAATAACACTTAATTATGAAACAGAAAAGTGACACAAAATGATAAATTCATTGTTTCAAAGTTATGTCAAGGAAACGATAATGCTCACGTTATCGTTATTCTATGAGCCCATATGCGTTTCCTTTATTGTGTACTTATCAATCGATATTCATACAGTTGCATTGTATGCTATTTTTTTTTTATTTGTGAGTTCTTAATAATATGTATATGATTCAAAAGTAATGCCAAGTTAAAACCAACATTTAAACCCGCGAAAAAATCAATAAGTAACTAGAGACAAGCCCAGCAAAATTTAGCCACAAATCTCGGTAAGCTAGGATCAACAGTAGGATCGAACAAAGACTACGAACAATGAAGCCTTCCCGGAGAACGATAATTCTGTATTGTTCAAACACGAGTTGCTTAGTTCGTCCTTACTTCCCGCTTTTGTACAAAGAACAAATTCCGAAGGACACCCTAAACGGCAAGGCGGTCCGCTGTCTGTAATAAGGAAACGGGTTTGCAAAATTACAAGTTGCCAAACAACCCAAATCGCAGAAACAGGCAGCTCTTGGGGATACTATAGTAACTCGTTCTTATAAGCTTGTTTCACACCTCGTGTACTGTTCGTAGAATTGAGTTGAAACTCAAATAATACTACTATTTATCATCAGGGCCTCGAGCATTATCAGAGCGGAACCCACCGCAGCCTTGATTGATGCAAATGGCATGTTTACTTTATTGTGCCCGATCTCTCTTCACACGTAACCCTTTGTTTTTGATGGGGAGGGAGGGAAATGAACATGAAAACTATCAAATAAACGATACAAAGAGGGTCCTTAAAGCCAATTTCCACATTAACATTTATTTATTTATTTATTTATTTAAAACACATACAACTATCATCACAGGCTTACCTAATACAATAGTGTAGTTATAATTATTTAAAAATTAAACATCGAGACTTCTTAGCCATATTCAACCTTAACATTAGCTTATTATACACATCAACCTTCCGTAATAAATTCTAAACTATGGCTCTAATTTATAATATTATGTATAGATTATGAACAACCCAGAGATAATTTACAAAATGCGGCACGTGTGAATTCACTCAGAGTACAATTGAAGCAGTCGATGTGTTGTGACAACATATTGAGCGCACGCAGGGCGCGCGTCAGTGGCGCGTGCTGCAGCAGGTTGGTGCGAGCGGGCGGCACCCACAGCAGCGGCGGTCGCCTCCGTCGCCCCACGTGCCCATCAGGTACACACAACCCAACCGTGCGTAGAACGCCTGGGTTGTGTAGTTTACCCCGCAAAATCTTGAATAAGTAAGTGGCGAGAGCTACTTCCCTTCTTACTTCCAGTTTGTTATAGCCTATCATGCCCAGCACAAATAGAGTGGGATACAACAGTGGATACCCTGGATACACACCATACTGCTTTAAGTACAAGAATCTCATAAATTTGTTCTGGATCCGTTCTAGCATTAGTTTGTACTTGGCTTCATGTGGCGACCAGACGACAGCATTGTATTCCAAATGACTTTTTACAAGCGCTTCGTACAACGATCTCAGAGCACTGATGTTCGTGAACTGGTTTCCTAGCCGTAACATGCACAACTTGCCTCACATTTCAACTAATTTCAAGCCTGTTAGGTCTAAACTAAACCAATAATGTCGTGTCAAACGAAATACAATGTCGCATTACGTACAAGTATATAACCTTACAAACATGTTAATGGATGACTCATGCTTTCCAGCTCGGTGTAAAACATTGTTAACTTTTACCTCGACATTGGTGGTATGCATTAAAATTGTTCCTCGGTTTAATGGTTTTTGTGTGCGCATGAGTTTCCTATATGCAATGACCTTTTGTTAAGCCACTTTTATTTTTATTCCCATTATTTATGTGTTCGGCAGGTTGTATTTACGTACCGAGATAATTATAATCATTATGGCTTAGGGGTGTGTATTTTTGCGATTATGTGTTGAAACGGTCATAATGATGGCCTTGACATGAGTTTTATTTCAATGATAGGACAATTCTATGGAATATTTTAGAGAAAGCATAATGTGAATATTCAGAAGACGAGAAATTCTAAACGAGAAATTACAAGTAGTCATCAAATATCTAATCAAACTTCTTGTATATAACGAAAAAATTGAAACATTGACATAATATTTGACCTCCACCTTCAGGCAAGTCACCCAGGTTACGAAACAAAAGTTAATTCTGTTCTAGATCATCTAGATCTTAATCTATTCTTCGATCTAATTGTTCGAGTGCCTGGCGTAAGAGCAAAGGTCGTGGATTCAATTAAGGACCGAGTAATGATGCTTCGTTTTAAAACTATGCTACGGGTCTGCTACGGGAAATAAATTGCTTTAAAGCATCTTGAGTGATTAAATACACGTTCGATTGTTTCCTTGTTATTATAAAATATAAAGGCAATACTTGTTCTCGTCCTAAAACTGGGAGAAACTATGCTCATCTGACGAAGCTAAGGCGGACAATCTAGTTTTATAATGCAACTTTTATAAGCCCATGTCATGCAGTCGACTGCGATAGATGGAGCTGAAAACTTAAGTCCCCAAGAGACTATAATCCTAAACTCTTCTATAAACGAAAGTCTTTCTTGGCACACTTCCAAAGGCGGCTAACTTAAAAATTCTAATCGCATGCTAGATAAAACCCTCCGACTAACATGTCGACCCACCCTTGCTTCAACATCTATCGCCTATCCCTCTTGAATGATGAATAAATAACCACTAGCTTTACTGAAATGATAACATATCATCATTCAAGCTTCCGGTACTACCACTTTCATCCTCTCACATCCCACAACACATTTATCAAGTGCACATCAGTACTAAATCACGGGACATGCAGTTCAATCCTATGGGACCGCAGGAGACCGTGGTAATATATTCACTTGGTCCTGACTTATTGATACTGGTAGTCTCAATGGATAATTGTATGCGACAGGGACAGATTGTGAGGCCGTGACTGTCCGTAATTTGTCTGAAATTACAATAGCAAAGGAGCTTCACTAACTAGATCAAAGAGTTTTGAATGGAGATAATCACGATAAATGCTACGGGGTTCCCCGAAGTATACCTCGTATCTACGAGGTATACTTCGGAAATTAATTTCATAAGAGACTATCTGTGTATCTACACAGATAGTCTCTTATGAAATTAAGCTTAGCCAAAAAAACATTACATACTGTTGAGAGAAGCTAATTAGAAAACGATTTGCGAAGTATCGTTCGAAGGTAATCCTTCCAATTTCTCATTCGATGAACATTAATGAGACCTATTTACATGAAGTGTATTTAAGCTGTATTTCCTTTTATTTCAGGAAACAGGTCTAACAAATGGAAGCAAAATTGCTACACCGACCCCAAATAAATTAGGATACGAGGTTACAAAAAAACTAAGACAAACACCAACTGAACAAACGAGGAACTCGTCAAGTTCAGCTCCCGTTTAACCTCCGCTATAGTGACAAATGATTGTCAATATAAAACAATCGAGGTTATAAATGAAGCTGTTCTTGCCAACTGTATTTATGGGAATTGTATTATTCATGAAGAGCCTTTGAAACATTGTGTCCTAGAACCTGACCACAACTTGGAATTACGTTATTGAGTTACATCACAGGTCTTTATCATGCTTTAATAACCAACCTATTGTGTTTGAATCATGGTTATGTAAATAAGGACTTCAAAGTTTTTGAACCTGCACTGAAAATAATTCAGTACCTACCAGCACTATTTTGCGACTTGAATCAGAATTCAGTAGAAACGTTTTTTTTTAAATAAAAAGAAGAAATCTGGGATCTATAGAAAATATTGGAGGGTCGAACCGAATCATTGTAAGTAATAAAACTTGTACCAAACGAAATGGGTAGGTAATAGAATTAATAAAATTCATACAAAAAATAGACTTTCAATACAATGTGGGTACGAATCAAATACGCAGCATCCAGCCTCGTCAATTCTGATGAATCGTTAGGTAATAACGAGCGTACGAGAACTCCTGAATTTCCATCGAAATCAGCGACCCGCACATTTATTGGAATGATCAATTAAAACTACAAAAGGTAAATGTAAATTGGAGGAATAGCAAAATATTTTCTCTTGCAAGGAGTTCTACGTAAACATTAGCTTGCTGCTTTGTTTAGTCAAGCGAGAAACAAATCTTCAAAAGGAAAATTAAAAGAATTATTAACAAACTTCAGTCATTTTAATTAGTCTTGTACTCGTTTGAACAAGTTGTAATTGTAACTCCTAAGAAAATATAGTTGTCTTTTCTCAAGATCTTTGCTTATTTTCTGTTTGCCTACTTACTGGGATTGAAGGTTGCAGGCGAGCCTTGTTAGGGGTAACGAAACTTTTTGACGCTGTCCCAAAGGCAAATAAATAAACCAAATTGATAAATCGGATCACTGGCGCGTCCAATTGGTCTCACTGTGTACGAGAATAGTTATTTTATTTCGATATAAATTCTGATGTAGAAATACAGATAGCTCTGTATTTCTACATCAGAATCAGTAAATCCATTAAACTTTATTTATCACAGATTTTACGTCTACAGAATCATATACCTTATACATATAGATATAGAAATACACCTCATAGGACTCTAGGAGAACCATTTAACCGTCAACTCATCATTTCTCTCAATAAAGCCTAAATCAGCTAATCTACAAGCTCAGTTCAAAGCTGCATCTGCATCAAAGAGCGTCTGTCTCACTAAAACATCTCGGCTTAACGATCGTTAGACTGACTGAGTAAACGTCGATACGTCGTGCACCGTTGTGTTAACAAGACTGGGTATATGTAGTACGTCTACCTCTATCACCTATGTGGCATTCACATCTATCTGGCGTACTGTTATCTTTAATTCAGGGTTGACAGACAACTACTTAAAACAATATTGGTTTACAAGTTTGCATTGAGTAATGGTTGAAGCAAACAAAATCTGAACTGATGTCTCTCTGATGTAATTGTAAAAGATGACTGTTCTCAAGTTCAGTGCAAACTGCACCTACAGGAGTGCCTTAAAATTCCAGTCATAGAAGATAACCACGTAGTTTTATCTACGTTACGTGTTATCCGACATAAACTCAATCGTACTTATCAACGGTACCTACTACAATTTGCTTACGACATCATATATGACATGCCAAATATCTTTGTCATCTTATTCATTATTTCAGACAATATGACGAGACTTTTTCGTATACGTATTCTGTCATCTGAGTATAGAGCTTTTCAGGCCAGCATCATCTTTTCCTGCGCCATCTTGAATCATTCCTTGCGAATTTCGATACGCTTCCATGTCTCGTCCCCTGTTTCTAAATCGGCTCCAGCGGCCCCGTACTTACATCTTCAGGCAAATTGAAAATCGTCAGCCCTAACATTATGACATACATGTTTGTTTACGCTGCGCTTCGAGTATAGTTTAATACTCCTTCACTATCTACAATACCAACAATGAAACCTAATGATCGGAAACTTATTACTCATAAACTCATAGACTCGTCTTTTGTAAATAAGCTAATTGCTTTGTGAAAGTACTTGTTATTATTCTCAACTTATTATTGCTAGACAAAACGAGTCCCGAATACAAATTCTAATAGTTTGTGCGAAACTACTGAAGATCTTGATTTTTCACAAGTTCCTCGAATTCCATTCACTCACCCATCGTTTCAAGTCAACTGAAATGCAATTATCTGTAGCTTCATTGATGTGTTCGTCTATTAATAGCAGTGCAATCGAAACCGGTCTCACGGCAGAATCAACGTGAATGAACAGCCATTGTATGGATGCACTGCAGTTAACCGTACGGCACTAACTAGTCAGCCTTGGACACAGTGCTCGCTAGCAAGATATAAGACGAAGTCTGGAAGTTAGAGAACCAGATCGAGGATATTAGGAGGATGGGTTGTTACCTGTTAGAAGAAGTTGTAAGTCTGATAGACTCCTCAAAACCAAGTAACCAGTAAGGATTTGCAATAAGAAATGATTGAATTTCAAAATTTACGAACGAACGAAATTATTTTCGCTTGAACGATGAACTATTTATTTATTGAGTCCAGCTGAGTCAATCTGAGACAATCTGAATGATATTTGAAAAATTTGTCTACTCAAAAACGTAAATAACGCAATGAATGTTATGGAACTGTCATAATGCAGCCAAAACCAGTGCTACTGTTAGTAGTATGTAACGCAATTACGCCGTTGGAATACGTTGGGCATATTTCCGAAATTCACTCTCAATAATGTTCCACCGCATCATTTCAGTAAATCAAACGTCAAAATATCAGAATGTCGCGTATCAAGCGCTCATTAATCAGGGATTCAGCGTAAATGGGTCACCGTGTTGTACATGTAACAGTTCTCCAATCTGTCACTGTTCGCACATACAATAGTGGGTATAAGGTCTTGCACCAATTGACCTCGTGGCGTATCAGTACATCTTTATGTCATTTATTACGTATAAGGAAAAAACGTGACTAAACTCGTGCTGATGATAGTAGAAAATTCGAACAATACATGTGTAGCTTTCAGGAAATGTATTATAATGCAAATACGTGCATACTTTTTGAACAATACTCTCCATTACATAATAATGGAACTGGTCAGATATATTAGTCACCGCCTCCAATTGAGGCATGTATTTATATGGTCTCTACTGTTCAAGTTTTACGTTATAGCCCTCGACATAACACAAACTGACGTAAGCTATCTAGACACTACCGTCTGCTATTAACAGCCACTAGTGTGTAATCACAAAGTTAAGTCCACTGTTCGTCTGGATGCAACTAACGGGCAGTCACGCAAGAAACGCGCCGATACCCTACCATTGTTTCAGGTAGACCTAGCTGTTTTTGCGTAAAACCTATATGTTCGGGATCCTTTGTGTGATGGATGAGACCTAAAAGTAAACACGTCTGTATTATATTCTGTCAGACGAATCCAATTAGTTTGTTTGCGAATATGTAATTTGAGCAAGGTCGCCCCTGCAAAGTCGTATGAATCAAACAAAAATATAAATCTTCTCTGTGACCTTTTTGACGACACTGTATCACCTAGACCTGAGTGAGTACCTATCTAATAAAAAGTCACGATATGAAAATGAAATGTACTCTTATGTGATATAAACACCCCTGAAGCATGGTTTTAAAGGCTAGGTTCGGCTGGTATTTGTAAGAGGCCAATGGTCATCAGTATTCGGTTCCTGCATTGCGATTCTGCAACCATCTCACCGTGAAAACTTAGGTGAAGTGAGCTGTCCTTTACATCGATACCTACTGATTCGGCAGTGACAGTTCACTTCAAGCTCACTTCATCTAAGTGGCGATATTTTTACAGAATAGCACAACAGATAGACAAGGTGTAAAATACCCATCACATAGCCGTCAACTACGCGTTCTGTACATCAAATTAAGTAACATTGCAAAAAAATAATTGCTGGTAAACTAGTTTTATTTTGGTGTGAAAAATCGCTGTTTACGGTAGTGCGCAACGTAACGCACGCAAAACATTGTGTTTATGGGTGCATGCAATAGTTCAGGGTTTGTGGGGTTATTTAAAATGAAGTTAAAATTATAACATTTAAAACTTGTTTTATTAAAAAACGTCTCAAAAGTGGGAACTTTGGCCTCCAATATCTCCGCAACCAGAAGGCTCCCGGGTATGGATCAGAACAAAAAAAATATCACAATGACAGGAATAACAAGCCACTTTCGGCTTCGTCAAGTATCTTTTTACACCCGTTATGATGGAAAAATATAGTAAGAGGACATGCCAATTTTATTTAAAATTCTGAACAGGAATAGTAAATTCCCGTGTCGAGACGAGACCAGCATAACAGGTTCACAAGCACGCGCGCTGTTTGTCTGGACGGCAGCTTTGCAAGTCTGAATTAAGACGCAGCTAATGATATAAATTACGCAGGCGTATACAAATAAGTACTGTAATACTAATAATATATTAAACTTCACTACATATTATAAAACAAAGTCCACCGCCGCGTCTGTCTGTCCGTCTGTTCGCAATAAAATCAAAAACTACTGCACCGATTTTCTTGCTGTTTTCACCGCGGGCATCAGCTAGTTCATAATAACGAACAGTCTCTTCAATCTAATCATAAGCCTACCCTTTTCCCTTACAATTACGATCCCAATTTTTTATCCCTTAACAAAAGCCGTTTCCACCAAACATTTCCCAAACATTAAGCTCTCAAATCCGCAGACCAAAAATACAACCTCATAAAAATTACGCGAAATCTGTCAGCCGCAATAATTTTGTGGGTAGTCGATATAAAAGGATATTAGTATGTTTCACTTGGTCGGGTAGGCGTAAATTTTTACAGACGCCATAAAGAGTAATGGCGGAGTCACATAACCACACATTGGGACGAGCCTAAAGCTCAGCACTCACGTTGATGAGGAGAAATAACCCGAACTAGGGTTACCAGAATTGTTCATCTCTATCGGGACTTAGTCGTTTGGATGTTTATTGCGTTTTGAGTTAAATCGTGCTGCGTGCGTTACCTGATATGCCTTAATATTTTTTCGTAACAGAGGATGAGTTGTATAATACGCGTGAAGAATAAGCCGACGATAATATTATTTGTACTAATGGTATAAACTATAAAGATAAAGCGCCAACGTACAAGTAGATCAATGGCGTGTTCAATGTAGAGACGAAAAAACGTAACGCAAAAAACGAGCACACGTGAGAATTATAAAATAGGTATGTCATGTATAGAACCGGTTCGAACATAATAATTTAGGATCCCATAAATAGATATACATTATACATTTTTATTTATGCGTGACCAATCTATTTTGTGTCGTATAGAATCTACAAAACTCCCTGCTCATCTTTAATCACTTAGTAAAATTAAATTAACGTTGTAGGTAGCGGAAGAGAATAATAGGCATCCTATCCGTTCTCCTTATAAATAATTCCGCTGGACCGCAAGACTGGGCCGAGGCGACCTAATGAATAGTTTAAGCTCGGCTTTATCGGAATTAGTTACATTTACCTACAAATGATATGTACATCTTTCATTCTGAGTTTAATTTATTTGTTTAGCGTGACTAAAGGCTCCCACATACTGGCGCGATTCGCCGCGCGACGCGAATGTTAACAAAACAATTTCTGAGAAAACTGCACGGCGAACAATGCGGCGGCGTCGCGTCGCGCGGCAAATCCCGCCAATATGTAAGCGCCTTAATATGGACCGTATAATTGGTCAACTCGAAAATTTTCCCGATAGGTAACCTACCTAACATTTTTAAACGTGCTTAAACGGCTTCTGACGAAGTCTACCTATAAGTAGTCAAAATGCTGCAATGCATTCGATAAATCGAACACACCGATACGGATGTCCAATGATATCCGTATCGGTATCGGATACAATGCGTCACCCAATACAGAAATAACTGATTAGGTTTGGTTTGACGTTTACAATGTTCATAAATAATGACAGGTTGGCTGACCACCTACGAACACCTCCAAGTAACCCGGTTCCCTCGTTAAATATTGTAACAAGCGTGGGTTGTTCAGCTGATACCACAACATAAATCAAAGTTAGGTAGGTACTAACGTACGTCCGATATTCGGATGGAGTTTGAGAAGAACTGGGATTTTGTACGTTAGTGTTCGGATTGAGGATCACGTAGATTTTGGCGGAAGGCAAGTTGCTTTTATTTTTATGTTCGATCCAAAAAGCGGTAATTTATGACACTGTAGTTCAATAAAGAACGGAATTAGAGCAGATAATCAGAGGAGACCTCGCCAAAGCTTTCAAATAATTCTACTCGGATTTACGACAGCTGTAATATCGGTTTCTATACTGCTCACGTCTTATACATAAAATCGCAAGTCACTCACACACGAATCCTCCGTAAGTCACTCCCCAATCCATCAAGAAATACCACCGATATATTTTATTTCCCTTCACGAATACTACCAGCCAACACGACATCACTACAGTTCGGTATATCCCTAAATCCTCGACACGACCCACTCAGCCCCAAGGCTCAAGTAATGCAATTAGGTCTATTTTCCGACAGAAAGGGACTCGGAATACAAAGCTAACGGCAATTTTAACAATAATGGCCTGTACCAGGCTTGTTGCAAAATACGCTGAGCGACGTATTAAGCGAAAACGATATTGGATTTTGTAATCCGAAGAAAAAATCTCAAAAGAATGGAGTTGGTGCCTATATTTTAGTTTTAAACCACGTATTGACGCACGATTGGGTTTGGAACCTATAGTTTAAGCACTTTTTTCTGGCTAAAGAATAATGGGTCAAGTTTGTCAAGATTTTCTTTGGTCCTCAACAGGCGCTTAGTAATCCAGTTTATTTTCAGATTAAACGGCAATTTTTTTTTGCTTGGACTGTTAAAGATTTCTATTAAGAAATCCAAGGATGCTTAAAAGGACTCAGGACACGTAAAACCTCAAAATTACCAACCTATTAACTCTAAAAAGGTAAATGGGGGTCATTAACGAACCAACATGTAGACCCCAAATGGCAACAAAGGAAATCAAGTGATATTTGTTCCAACCAAACTCCGCAGGATTATCGCCTTAACTCCGGAATCTTCGAAAGATCTAACGCGTTACCACGGAAATGAACAAGGGTCTAGTATTAATGAGATTACATAGTCGATTTATTGTTCGGTAATCGAGATTTGCAGTCGACGTAAGTAGCTGAAACCATTTCGGCGTTTCGCAAGTCTCTAATCGTTTCAAATGGGTTTCCTATTAAATGGGCTTACTGTATAAGGGGATTTATTGCCAGGTATCGAAGCAAAACTGCGTAGTTATGCTATAGATAGGATAATTTATAATTTAGAGCCTTGAGCGAGAACCACTAATCCGTGTCCATATTTCACGCGGCATTATTTTAAGGTGCATTGTCATAAATATTGATATAACTCAGCTTAGCATTCTAGAAAAGGTCTTTGTCCCAGAGCATTGTTCTTTCGTAGCTTATGGAATCGTGCATACCCATGTATACCGAGCTGCCGAGCAGGGCCCTGAATTGATTGATCACTACACTCGACCATTTCAAAAAATCAATACCAAAAAAAAGGTTTGGGAAACTGTATATTAACAAATATCTATACGACGTAACTGATGGATTATTTTTGTGTGTATAGTGACATATTTTTACAGTTCGTGCCACTGAAAATGGTCACTGTGATTTGTGAGCGCATAACAAACTTTTCAAAACAAATAAATATCATAACATCACGCCTGTATTCCCCGAAGGGTTGGGCAGAGGTTTACCTATAGTACACGTACATTTCGCCAGTAATGTTTAAGTCCCACCATGTAATAGGGGGGCGAGCCTATTCTCATTAACCGGGAAATTCCAGATGGAAAAACCCAATAATACTTTGCCCGACCCGGGAATCGAACTCAGAACCTCGTGCTCAGCAGTAGCGCTTGCGACCACTAGACCAACGAACGAGGCAGGCAAAACAAAATACCTACCTATTCAAAAAAGACGTCTTTTACTCTAAATTGCAATGTTTCCCTATCGGCTTCCACCTATCAGTTCATCAAACCGTCCATTTGACGTTATCGTGACAACTAACTGGAGCTGAAGGCGCTGTCAAATTGCGCTCACGTACTCTTCACTATCTTCAAAGTAATTAATTTTAAGAGTAGCAGTTGAGGCGCCTCGCGCCTGTGCCATGGAGTAAATTTATTTGTGTAGTTTTACCCAATTTGAATTCCATGAGAGCTGCTTGTGTAAATATGTATGTAGTGCGGCGAGGTAATACAAAACCCTTATCGCGTAAGCAGTAGAAAACGACCCATACTGAAAATATATCAGACATTTTGTTTTGAGCATGTTTTTGAGCATTGAATATTCAATTTTTCCACAGTTTTCCCTCATTGTGAAGAACACCAAAAAAAGCCTTTAAGAATTCTGAGCCCGTTTTAATGGTCCTACCATTAAAAATTCTCTCAAAATTCCGAAGGCCTCAAAAAGTTAAATAGAAAACTGCGTCTAAATGGAATACTAATCTCGTTTATTCTCAGGAGTTTTTAAGTACTTAGAGCAGACAGTAAATTGTCACAGTTTGCTACTTCACGTAATGTAATTAGTCTCTATTCTCTCTAGAGGAACTTCAAATTGAAAGAATTCCTTTTGTCTTTTTTGTACGAATTTTGGCGGCCTCGACTGTTACCTCTACTTACTAAAAACTATTTGTCCTTTGAAGGGTGGGCCGTGCAACTAACGAACACTTGGAATTTAATAAAGGCACTTCTTCTTGAAATCAAAAAGTAAATGTCCTAATGTTATGAGACTTTTTTATGTTAAAGACCGTGGCTCAACTGTGACATCCGTAGCATGACCGGGTTTAATCGTCGGAAGAATAGACAAAATGACAGATTGTGATTGTGAATCTGAATGTATCAAAGACATGCATAAATCTTATTTTCGTTTTAGTCCTGAATAGTCTCATAATGATGCCAAGTATTACGAAGTCAAAAATTGAAACACGACTAAAAATACTCAAAGGCAAACAGGCATCATCTGTACGTGTAGATGTTTATCCGACAGCGACTTGGTGGCTCTATTAAAAGCGAGCATTCAACACAAAATGAGGTCGTGCACAAAGAGATTGTTAGGGGTCCTCGGGAAATCACGAACAGCATGGCGTCTAAGCCAAGCTCTTGGAGAAAAAACGCGAGATTGCTGCGGTAGGGAAGGGAAAGTCAAACAACTACATATTTGTAAAGTTTTCCACTAGTTCGGATATTCAACCTGCAAAACATCTTTTTAAATGTTTAAAAGTTTCATAGAAATATTTTGAGCTTTGCACAGTTTGCACTAAAATGAAAAGCTTGAAGAAAAAGTATGTGGCCTTCGTTCGGCCTGCGCAAAAGGTTTCGGATAAGAGACATTCAAAAAAGCGTATCCTTTGTTAATCTGGTTTATGTTCCTACATAAACTAGATAACCTTACAAAGGCTAGGCATATTTATTATAACATTAATAATAAGCTTGTTGTAAAACTCTAGAAAAAGGGCAATGAAGAAAACCGAGTCAGTATTTGCCTAAATTGGTCGTCCAAAAGCTGAGGAGCTTGTGACTAAGTAATAACAGCCGCACGGGTCGAACCATCAGGTGCCGGGGTTGGTCCGTGGATGGGTGACCATCTATACATACCGAGACTCCTCCGTGCCTCGGAAAGCACTTTAAGCCGTTGGTCCCGGCTGTCATTTGTGGATTTTTGACAGTCGTTACGGGTCGTCAGAAGTCCCGTAACAACAAAGTAAGCAACATAGTTGGGAAAAGGCTAGGCAGATTGATTCGTCGTCCAAAAGCTCTAAAATTTTTATTCTCCCAAGACTGGAATGAAAATCGAAGGATTTTCCTAGTTGAAGTCTTTAAAACTTGAACAGAAATGTATATATACTTTACATTGTTATGTATGCGGGAAAACTGTTGCGTTCAAAAATAATGATTCACGTCACGAATACCTAATTCTCAAATGCTTCAAGCGAGGCATGTCACGGCGAAACTAAATACGTAGCTGTTCAGGTTAATGGATTAGGTAAAAGGTCATTGTTTCCCTTTGATTAATATCCTTTTATGTAAGAACCACGGACGGGAGGAGAGTTTCATATACAACCGCTGAACCCGTAAGAGGCTTACAGCAGATTATTTTAAATATTTCAAGCCTGAAAGAGATGCGGTATCATGCTTGAATGTTTTAATAAATTATAAGTACGTACATGTTAAGTTTCTGCCTTGTAGGTCTAGCGCTACTGCTGAGCAGGAGCACTTGTTTTTGATTCCCGGGTCGGGCAAAGTGTTTACTGTTATTCGGTTACTCCATCTGGAGCTGTTTTTGGATTTCTGAGGAGCTCGTGGCTACGTAATAACAGCCGCACGGGACGATCCATCAGGTTAAGCTACGCTTGCCGGGGTTGGTCCATCAGGTTAAGCTACGCTTGCCGGGGTTGGTCCGTGGACCATCTTTACATACTGAGACTCCTCCGTGCCTCGGAAAGCACGTTAAGCCGTTGGTCCCGGCTGTCATTTGTAAATCTTTGACTGTCGTTACGGGTCGTCAGAAGCCCGAAAGTCTGACAACCAGTCTTAACAAGGAGTATCGTATTACACAGTTACTGGGTTGTGGAGGTCAGATAGGCAGTCGCTCAATGTAAAATACTGGTATTCAGCTGCATCCGGTTTGACTGGAAGCCTAGGCTAGGCAGATGATGGGTTTTTCCATCTGGAATTTCTCAGCAGCCCGGAGTTTGGATTTTTGCCCGGTTGATGTCCCCTGTTACATGGGACTTAAGAAATAACTGGCGACTTGGCGAGCTGTGGGTGCTCTTCACCAGTACACCCACACACCACCAACTCTGCGTAACCCCCGGGAAATACAATCGTGATGTTATGTTATGTTAAGTTTTTTTTGCTAATGTCGTTCATGTCCTTGCTGCATAATAAATAAATTCCAGCAATCTTGCAAATTTTATTAGCACAAGTGACGCATCTGAGAGCAGTGGTGGCCCAGTGGTAACGGCCGGGACTTACGAGTTGTAGGTCGTAGGTTCGAACCCCGACAGGCGTTTTACTTTGTGTAAATAATTTCATCACCACTGGTCTCAAAACGGTGAAGGAAAACATCGTGAGGAAACCGGCATGTCTTAGAACCAAAAATTCGAAGACATGTGACATCTACCAACCCGCACTGGGCCCGCGTGGTGGATTACTGCCCACTCCCTCTCATAGAGAGGAGGCCTGTGTCCCAGCAGTGGGAACATTATAGGCTGATTATGTTTATGGACGCATCGACAATTTTAATTCGAGCTAAGTTTGAATTACAATTTTCCATTCGTAATAAAGAATGCTCTTTGATCAATTACTGAAAAATCGATCACAATAAATAAATGTACCAATTTTTTTTTTTTTTAACTTGATCACAATAAATAATGCACCAAACAATTTTTTTTTAAATAAAATTATCGTGCAGGTATTAAATAACTCTATGAAGAAATCACGCTATTGTATTTTCAATTTTCGACTTTTAGCCGAGCATTGAGCATTACCCGTAACACAGGTATTTTATGCCTTTTTCGAGCACCGGTCTCTCACAAATATATTAACCCATATTTTTTAGATTAAGCACCTCCTCAAATCAATATTATTTGTGATGAGCAAAAGCGCGCTATTATTTAGGCATACATCTATGTGTCGCCTAGTGTTAGTGAAACCGGGCATAAGTACATTTGGGTCAATCGATACGACAAACGACTAGTCGCGTGTCGGATCGTACGACACGCACCTCCGCTTTAACTATTCATTATTGAATCGATGACTGTCTATTATACAAGGCTGAGGAGCTACTTCGGAAGGAAGAAAACTACCGGCCATGGCGGCCACTCAAACATTTTAAGCAAGGAAAAACTACCTATTCTACGTTCGCAATTAAGTTGCCAAAAAATTAAACAAATACATATTATGTGTATTTCTATTTTTTTATATACCTACCAATAAGGCTCAGGTTGTAAAAAAAAAATCGGGACATTTTTAATAGTACTTACTTAGTCATTCTAAAATTAATTTAATTTGCAGTTTAGTAAAGTTGAGATTTGTTTACGTGGAAATAACATGAATTGGAAACAAGGATTTGAATATGCGTCTCGGTAGATACTATCGAACAGCGCAACGAATACATGATGATGTTTTAAAAATATACTAAACTAGCTGCGCCCCTCGGTTTCACCCGCGTATGTCTCGATCCCGTGGGAAGATCTGGATAAAAAGTATCCTATGTCCTATTGCAGGTCATGGTCTACCCTTGTGCCAAATTTCATCCAAATCCGTTCAGCCGTATCAGCGTGAAAGCGTAACAAACAAACTCAGTTTCGCATTTCTATTATTAGTTAGGATTTTATTTGCATGAACCGAGGGTAAGATTTGTTATCTATCATAAATCAGAAGGTCAAACGAGATTAATATTTAATAAGTTGTTTTGATCATGAAACTTTATAAAATACTAACAATTATATTTCTGCAGTCTAGAGTTTAGAGGACGTCGCTCTCACGACCATGAAAACCTTCTGTTTACAGCTTCAAAACAAACACTTTCATACTAAATTACAATATATTCCGCAACAAAAACTATTGGTGGCCACATAAACGTTTTTATGTAGTAACAAAATTGAGAGATGTAAGTAATAAAAAATTGTTGGCTCCACAGCTTCGCAAATAGATCAATGACCTGAGATTCCTCGCCTCGCACGATGTTGTTATACTTCAGAAAAGAGCAGATAAGTAATCTGTGTTGTGAATGAGATAAATGCAGACAATTCATTTCTGAATTATCAAACAAACAAAAAAGCCGCGGTCACGAACCTCCGATTCATGTTGCTAAATAAGAACTGAGATTAGTACCTGAGTAACGGTACTAATGTCTAGATTCTATACAAAACTCAGCCAAGCAAAGAGAAGGCCGAGACCCAATTACGACACGAATTAGATTTATTACTCGTTTTACATAACTACTGTACATTTTACGTCATTTTTAAACCACAAAACACAGTTAGTGGTATAGTTTTAAAGTAACTGACGTAAGAAACTAATTTTGCCGCAAATTCGCCAACGTCGATTTGCATAATGCAGGTGGACTGCGTTTTATAGCTCCCATTTCATGTTTTATTTAGTGGATAAAATGCATGGACAATATAATTCATGAGCTACAATGTGAGTTGGAAAAAATTCACTAAGTAACAGTAAGTAGCACCTGTGCTTTTGCAGCGCGAGACAAAAATATGAAGTCATATTGTTAATATTTATATACTTTTAGCAGATAAACTTTTAAGTACGAGAATTTTAGATTATTATTAACGGTTTCATCATGGTAATGAGCCGGCTAATTAGATTACGCTGCACTAGACATTTGAGATGTGAGAATTAGACACAAGGCAGGAAAGTGTATCATTACAATATAAAGAAACATTTTACAAAAAAAAACACAGAGAAACAATGGATATTATTACTATTTATGTGGTGCAGTAAATAATAATATGGAATATGTTAATAACAGCGATTTGATTTAAATTCAAACGTCATGTAAAACAGAGCTCATCGCGACGTAGGACGAAATTGAAAGCGCGGAGTCCAAAAATAGTTTTGCAAAATATACGACGGCTTTCAAAAGAAACGAGCACAAAACTATCTCAGACTTGCGGAGTTTCAAATGGGACACGCTGTATTGTGGGAACTCACAGGGGATCCCAGCTTTCCGGACTAACACCCAGCTATTATAGCAAGGAGCGCCATCTGGGAAATAGGTGATACACGTCATATACGGGCATTGCCACTGAAAATTTTTGCTGCAATGTAGCTTCAGAAATGAATGTTTGCACATTTATTTTTCAAATGAAACTGGTGCGAGAATTTCTATGGCGTCGTAACTGTATGGATGGCACCATTTCTCACGCTTGTCGATAAACTGTTGACTGGTCGTCGAAAGTAGCTTCAAAATAGATAGAACAATAAGCCTTCCAATATATTTTTTACGGTTGTTTTTATTTTAATGTAGGTAACTTTAAAGTTCACATGTCAATGACATTTATATGTAAAGGCCAGATTAGCAATTCCTCTAAATTGACTTAAAAGCAATTCATAATTTGTGAACCATTTTACGAATCTCTATAGAAAACTGTCAAACAGATGAATTATTTCGTTTTATGAATTACACGCAGATCATAATACATATTATGAATTGTCAGTTTGTGACATTTTACGATGATTCATATTATTTTCATAATATGATTCAGCTAAAGTGACCGTTTTCGAGAGCACTCTAATCTTTATCACCTTAAGTTCATTGTTTAACCTTGTGGCGGTTTCACAGGTATAATAACATACTTTTTTCAAGTGCAAAAGAATTTTGCACAATAATCGTGTGAAATTAAATGCAAAGCTGGCCTTTCTTTCAGAACCGTTCCAGAGCAACCGTGAGTACCGTGACCGCGTGGGCGGATTTAAAACAAGGCGTTAGTGAAAATTTAAATTTCGAAAACCCGTCTTTGATTTATGTGTAACTGGCCATTTTACAAAAGTTTTGTGGTTTAGCTTAGGTTATTTATTCTTTTGGTACCGAAACTCGGCGAAAAGGTAAAATAACATTCCTTATTTATTTGTAAGTTCTTCAAAATCTAAAATAAATATTGTTCTGTTCTGCAATATTTAATTAAGTCTCAAGTACTTTCCACGACACGGAGATAGCGTCCGCTTAGGAAATTTCTTGCCATATCAATGATTCAACATACCCTAGTTATTTATTCATTAACAATCAAAATTCATGAATGATACCTCCTATTCAGTAACACCGTATAATATTTCCGCTTTGCAGATATATGAAGCGGCCAGATACGCATATTGTGCTGTGTAAAAGATACTAACCTTAAATGATGAATTATTATAATTAAATTACGTTATTTCTTTCGCAAAACAAGTTTTGATTAAAATCTTTACGCTTTCAGAGGTGAATTCAGTAGAGGATTTAATCTTTATATTGCGTCTTCTGTAGGTTAATACTGCGGTAGGGATAGTACAAAAATATAAATCATGACCTAGAAACAACAAAAGGTGTCTGATTTAATAATAGCTAAGCATTATTTATTGCAATGGCGCAAAAAGTACTCTAGTTTTACTACAACTTAGAACATTATTTTCACAATACAAGTAGGACTAGTTAAGTTTACAGACATGCAAGATAATCGAGCCAGCAATGTCATTATAAAAAGAGGAAATAAAAAACTTTTCGCTGTCGGTGACGAGGGTTTAGACTTTTCGTTTTTTGCCACGGACTTCTGAAATTAAAGATATTGTTCACTTTGTAGTGTTTTTTTTGGAAGTCGTTTGTTTTTTTTTTTTTGCAATTTTTTTTTTTCACTTTTCTGCTGTGGTTTTGGTAACTACCCCACACAAATTCGAATACCACTGCTATGTAAATAACAGTGATAGGACCTTATTATAACATCATCCACATAGACTAAGGGCTGATTTAACCAAAGCCAGATAACTTTAATTCGGGGAATAAAATAGACATCTGACAGTTTTTGTATAGAAAATCTGTCACAAATTTAATATTTATTCGCTGGATTAGACTTATACTAGGGATAATAGTTTGGTCGAATTCGCCCTAAGTGGGAAAAATACGTATTATTGAAGCTAAATCTAAATCTACCTAATCAATGTTAATAAAATTTATTTGGGACCACCGCGCAAGAATTCTCCATCGATTTTAAATTTAAAGATCGGTCTACAATTGGCGAAAATAAAGACGAAAACAAAAAAAAATTATAACTTAAAACCGAACATAGAACCTCCTCCTTTTTGGAAGTTGGTAAAAAATATGAACCTAAAATTCAAGTTCCAAAATAATTCCAGTTTATATCAAGAAAACCCAACTCTCAAGGTTAGACAGGCGCTAGTAATTAACTGTGGGGGTAACAAAACCGCGATAAGCTTCAGGCTTCAACCGCAAACGCTTTTGTTTACTTCAAATTTTATTTTCGCCTCAAACATTTTTCGTAATTAATTACACTGCTAAACTGGGCAGCCCTTGGGCTGTTTCAGCAAAATTTTCAGCAAGTAATTTTATTATTTTCATGAACAGTAGACAGTTTTTTTTGTAACGTAATATAAATGTCTTCCGTTTGGAAATAATAAACCCTAATGAGTATTCTCCAGTAGAGGTAACATGTTTCATTCGTTCTAATATCTTGGAATAAAGGTCACTGTCGCTATTTAATGTATTGAGTATTGCAACTCACATTTCCGTCAATGTTCACATTTGCTCGTTTGTCTGCGCAAGCGCCACTTGCGTAACGCAACCGGTGGCAGTAACGCGCCAATCAGAGCATCTCGATTCGCCAGGTATGTTCTTAATGTTACCACAAATTTGGCAACGCAATTCTGTTACGATTACAGTAATTAAAAAAAAAAAACTACATACCTCCAAAAAACATGGAATTTAAGTAACAATCCTGCTGGTCGTCATTTTAGCGTGTTTCTCTAAATGGACTCTGCCCAGAAATCGGTTACGTGTTTGTCAGTCTTGCTGGTGATATTATAAGAAAATACAATTTCCACTTCACCAAGCCAAGCCTTTAATCTTAATCGAACAACTTAGATAATATTGATAACAAAAAGAATCAAGAATCTTGATTGAAGAGCGCATTCGACCTTACTTCAGGCTTCCTATTCGCTAAGCTAGTGTTCGCCTTCCATGTAGGGCAAGGATGATTTGTGAGGTCGATACGGAAATACATTTTTACAACACGAAGCCACTATGTTACTAAACCACAAACTTCAAACAATGGTTTCTATATTGAATCTTGCTGCTGAAATAGTTCCAATCAGGTAGATCTGATAAATGATTACTTATCGCTCCAAAAACTAATGAAGATCAAGGTCCCTTAATTCATCTTCCTTTTTATTTGGGAGTTAAAAGGCTTTACATTTAAAAGCAACAATTTAGAGCTAAGTTTTCAACTTTTGTTACATAAAAAGCATTTTCGCCAAAATGTATTTTTTTTATGAGATAAGATTTTAACGCACTAATAAAGAATCCTAACATTAAAAGGAATAATTTGTGTTTTATGCAAATAATATCCGTTATGCTAATGAGCAGAATACAATTAAACCTTTCACAAAAAATATTTGAAAACCGTACCTTTCTTTTTCGTGCGCCGATTGAGGAATCTGCAGTATCGTCTGCATACTCTCCATTTCCACCACACATTGTGTACCCAGTTCGAGTTCTGGAAAAAAGAAACAAGTTTTAACAGCCGAAGGCAAAATATCATCGATATATTGATAATTTAGGTACTACACTCGCGACAATCTAAGCAGTCCGTTTTGACAGCTACAAAAATGCTTTGTTTAGCGATGAAAAATAAAATTGGTTTCTTATAAACTGATTCTCGAGACATATCGATTGAACATACTTAGAGTTTGTAATCGACGACTTATCTACATTGGTTAAAACTGATTCTCAAGGCACAACGTTTTACTACATGTACGAGAACGAAACGTCAAAACGGACTTCTTAGATAGTCGCGAGTGTACGTTGGCTTAACGACCCAAAATATTGATCACCTCAAAAGAATGACGAAGACAGAGGTTAAAGAACGTGACGTGTCACGACGTACTTTAGTCCTATAACCGTTTGGCCTACTGGGCAACGACCTACGTAGGTTATTTATTGATTTAAATGCGGTAAATAATAATTTAAAATTCCTGCACGAAACCCTATGACCGACACACATCTGTGACTCATTCGGCTAAAAATAAAGGAGTAAAACAAGAACTTATTTTGTATGAAGCAACTATATGACACCATGTACGGAAACGAAAAACATGTGGTGGGACTCATAAGCAAAGTAGGACCAATGAAGATGAAAGCTGGATGAAAGTGGCCAAGGATCCACTTAGATGGCGTGTGAATGGAGAAGCCTTGGGTGTCCAAAAGTGGACTGCTATTAGCAGATGATGATTTAAAGAAAACAGTGGAAAGAGCAGCAGATTCATTCTCTTAATCTCTGGCACATCTTCCACAAAGTCACGAAAAGATAACAGAATGTAATCGAACCGGCGAATTTAATGCCAGTACAGAACGGGAACAACCGCCTACAGGAATGCTAATCACCTTTAATTATTTCGTGTAAGGGTAATGGTAAACCTTACGACTAGCAACGGACTATTTAGTATTCAGCCTATTCGCTAGTCAATGGTTATTGGTGTATGTGTTAGATTAGTAATACAGTTTTATAGTAAGTGGTTTCGAGATAAGATTAAGTTTTGTACTCGTAATTTAGACGACATAGAATTAATAAGTAACGGGAAAATACGACTAATAATATATTGAGTGCTATTTGTGTAAACAGTTATCACTTCTGTATGGCTTATTGAGAATCAACAATAAGCCTTCTGTATTGTTTACTTACTTGTTTCTTAATTTCTATGAATCAAAATATTATATCGAATATTTATAGATATTGTTTTGTGTCACTATAGTCTGTTTTTTTAATCTCGTAGAATAATTTGACATTTCAAGTGATTGTTTGTTTTGTCTTCATGGAGTTTGACATTTACAGTTACACCTGTCAAAGTCTACGAGATGAAAAAACAGACGTTTATACCCATAATGGGTCGAAATTCCATATTATGTATACCTTGAGTTTTAGTTCATAGTATTTTTCAATGACCCGAAGCAGGGTCTAACTGTCTAGTCTGCACGACCTTCGCTTATACCTAACCTATCAGAATTTTAAATTAAAAATCGAATGGCATTCCATCTTTTATCGGTTTCTTTTGAAACTGCTTGCCTGCTAGCTTGGGTTCTATGGACCTACATGTATTGAGGTTTTTTTTTCCTCCCATGAGATCGCCATGGGGGTTCAGATTCCGCTTCCATAAAAGGAATTGATCGAACTTATTTTGGACATGTTTCAGTCACAAACGCACGAACAGTTCCAAGACTAAGATAGTACTCGCGAGCTACAGGTTAGGCCGTCATCCAATTAGGTAGAGTAGAGTCAGTTAAAGGTTATATTCGTACGTGTGGAGAAAACCTCTAACATAATACATTATACAGGCATATAATACTAATTTAAATAGTAAGTACGCAAGCGGTGAGTCAAGCCGAGGTCGAGCCGTACGTCCGTGGCGATGCTCTTTCAAATCCGGTTTTACTAGACCATTTCATGTACGCTAGGCTTATGTAAATCAAACGGTATTCACTCGGCTAGACGTTGGAACAGACTGCTGTATGAAGAGTTTACACTTCAGACGAAGGTAGTACAATAATCGAAACAAATAATTATATTTATCTACACCCATGCTATAAATCCTCTATAAAAGTTTCTGAAACAGTTAGCTTATTGCCAACATTAAAACAGCCATAGTAATCATAATATCATCCAAACGGGTGTTATAATGTTCTACTGAATTTCATAATGCAACTCATTTAAAAAAAAGAACATTGTCATTCACGAGCGTTTCACTAACAAAGCACCGTAATTTAAAAACAAAACACATTCGAATACGAAAAATTCGAATTCAAGTCGTACCGCGCCATTTTTGTTCAATATTGTTATTGTAAAGAAACTTTTATAGAAGATTCATATCATGGGTATAGACAATGATATTACATTAAATAATATTGGGTGTAGATAAACCTCTGAGTTTGTTTCGGCCTTTCTTCTCAGAGTAGTCAGATAGGAAACGCCGACCTCATCTAGCTTATTTTTACAACTTTTTAATATGACGTGTAAAAGTGATTCCAATATCCTATTTACAGAATAAACAATTTCATTTCATTTCATTTCAGTCTTGTATGCAATTGTAAATAATTAGGTATTAAAACACGAATGTGGGTTTGGGGTAGGGTGGGGTGGGGTGGGTTTGGGGTGGGGAAACACTCATGTGATAATAGTACTAGTAGTAGATCACATGAGTGTTTGTGTGATAATAGTATCACAGTTGCATACAAGACTTTCTCTACACCCATGATATGAATCTTCTATAATACCCCATAATAGATATCAGTTGCATAAATAACTATTAAAACACTCCAAGTAATAGGTACTTATATCAAAGTCAGAGAGAATCGTGTAATGTAACAGCATATCATGATGATATCATGCATGAGCCAAATATAGCTAATCTTGCTAAGTATGTATTTATTCGATTCTCTAATGTCAATATGATCGAAAGAGAAACAATAATTTTCACAATGATACTTCTCGGCTTACAATTTCTGGTAATGCCGAAGCGATTAAGCGATATTTCTTTCGATGTCGTGAGACACTAAAAGATACTGAATTCCTGTGGTAAAAAAGGAAATAAGTGTTCATCGAGGCGCTGCGTGTCGCAACGAACAGTTCAGTCTAGAATCGATTTGACAAATTACGTAAAGACGTTTCGCTGAAAGTAGAGCAGCGGCAATCACACCGAGGATTTCCACCGAGTTTATTTACCATGACGAATGCAAGTGAGCGTGCATTCTTGTACTAAAATGATCTCGGAGTTTACACAACTATTTACTAACAAAGTCATTCAGTCGGACGTCTTTTTCAAGGTTAAATAACTTGAATTGATATTTAATTCTTCAATGATCTTTAGTGTTGTGACCGGATATCCATTTAAAAAAATTGTATGTTATCGATTTCGGTTTCAAATATCAGTTACTAGCTTCCGCCAGCGGCTTTGCTCGCGTAATATCTTTATAAATTACAGTCTATGTTACTCTGTGATATTATAGCATTCTAATGGTGAAAAAATTTTTGAAATAAGTAGGACCAGTATTTTTAGTGTAGGTATTCAATACAAACAAAAATTCAAATCTTTTCTTTTTAAAATATTCTTGTAGACTAGTAAGTAGATGTAGTACGGTTCACTCAGTCTGGTGAGTGAATTAGCAAGTCAAATGACCAAAAGAAGCCCTAAAAGCTTTACAGATTATCTTCATAAACTTGTTAGAATAATCCTATCACGATTATCTATTAATAAACAACCTTCTATTACCTTCAAAGTTTTATGATTTCTAGAAAAATCGCGAGTTTTCCGCAGCATTAATTCTCCATACACGGTGCGGTCTGCCGAGCAAGTCCCGTATTATAAATACTGATGGAATTCACAATAGGGCTCATGATATGTAGGTCAGCCAGCTGTTGTTTCACAGTGTCATTATGCTGATCCAGTCCATCCATTTTCATTGTACAGCCGAAACAGGTGTACAGTCAGAATAAATTCTGTTTCAGTATTACCAAATCCATTTTTCGATACCGGATCTTATGACAAATGTAGCTTTATTGGGAAATGTATTAATTTATTCATCTGGGTCACAAGGGATAGAGGTACTTCGTAATTGAGATTGCAATTTGCATATCGATATCGGCTGTGGTCCGTCAAATTGACGACTTTGATAAGCAAGTGGAACTATGAGTTGTTGCACAATTTGAAAGAAGACTGTCTATTGTAAGCTGATAATTTGATGGCAACCTCAAGTCGGTATTTACATTCTTCAAATACTAGTATTATTGCACTCCTTGCCTATAGTGAAGCTTTGTAGTACAATAATTGGCGCCTTTGAATAGTTTGAATGAAATGGAAAAATAAAAGAAGTGTGTTTATAATTCGACTAGCTTTTGCCCTCGGCTTCGCCCACGGCCACGTGGTGGTAGGAGATTAGGTATCACACGGAAACGTACTACTTACTTATACTATACTTTGTCCTTACCAGGGTCATGGTCTACTTGTGTGCCAAATTGCATCGAAATCCGTTCTGCCGTTAAGGCGTGAAAAGGTAACAGACAGAGACAAATGACCGCCCATCACAAAAATTTTGCTAAGTAATATATTAGCAGATTAATTTCAAAACGAAACTATTTACAATTAAAATAATTACACCTCCAATTTGGCACAAGGTTGTGTTATTATTACCTTCAATGGAAGTACAAACATGTTTAAGTCTATTAAATATCCTGTTTTTATCTTAAATACAGAGGAAAATGCTATGCTAACAATGTTGTAAATATGTTCACAAACTTCAATAACAATTCAAGAATATAATCAGTAATCATATTCAAAGAAATGCTTTTAATAAAAAGTCAGTTACAATGATAGTGCAAACAAGTGAAACAAGTATTTGATTCTTCTTTTATTGTCTGTAACAAGTATTTGATTCTTCTTTTACTGTCTATAAAAGAATAATCAAATACTTGCAAATTAATCTGCCTATACTCCATTTGAAATAAGATTAGACATTTAAATAAACCTTTTTTTTGTAATAAGTCATTTCTACGTAGCAGCCCGCAGTCTGGATTTGTGCTTGTGTGATGGCAATAGGCTCATCCCCTATAAAACGGGACACAAACATAATTGACGAAATGTGGGTGTGCTATAGGTACACCTCTACCCAACCCTTCCGGAAATACAGGCATAATGTTATTTTAAAGACTATTCTAACTTTAAGAAAATTGTTATATATGAAAAGAGGTCATACGTGGGGTGTTCAATAAATAGTGAGAATGCAATACATTCTCCTTGGAAAGAAAAAAAAAATACTAGCAGGCATAGCCCAGACATTAGCTAGGATGATAATAAAAAAAACAATCAATTATCTTTTGTTTTTAAAAAATAGAAGTCATTTGTTTGCGTCGTTTCGGAACGTGTTCTGTTGTTTGTTTGTTTCACCAAGATAACGCCCCCCTGAGTACAAATCCAGAGTTGCGATGGCTGCCATTCAAGAAGCTGGCTTCGAATTGATGGCACATCCTCCATAATCACCGGACCTTACTCCAGTGATATTTACCGATTTTTCCGGTTAAAGGAACTTCTTAGGGGCCAGCAATTTGAAGATGCTGACGCAGTAGTCGCCTCCATACACGATTTATACAAAGTGTATAACCCTGATAGGTGACTACGTCGAAAAATAAAATAACATTTAATAGATAATTGCGTCATACTCATTCTCACTATTTATTGAACACCCCTCGTACAATGCAGGAAACCTACCCTGCATATAAGTAAACACTGGCCAATGATGATGATGAAACTTGAGATGTTACCGCAACAAAGAATTCCTTTTTACTTAATTAACACACTAATACTAAAATGAGGCAACAGCAAAAATGTAAGAGTGAATCATTTATACTCTGACAAGGCTGTACTTATTTTGAAACATGAGTAACTTGTAGATTGAAAATAATAATTCACAGAATATGAGTAGTCAATTAGATTAGGTATGTAATTCTTGATTATACAATTATGTAATGTTTATTACGAATCTAGTGCTACAAGTTGAAAATTGTTTTCCTCTAAGGTTCTTATTCTTTTATATTTCTATTGTGAAGTATTTTGAGCAGTTTAATGGCTGGTCTTATACCTACAGAACATAACCAATATGTTGTTAACGGAAAATATTACAGATATTTTCTCTTCCTTATGAACTTAATACAACTACTGTAATGATAACTGAAAATGAGAAAGTATGGCTAGATATTATGTAAAATACAACAATAGCCACAAAAACTTCGTGATTGCAGGAGGGCCTAAGAATTTTGTAAGATGATATTGAATTATCAACAAAAAGTTAGGTTACATTATAATTAAATAATAACATGACCATCTGTATTAAAACATGGAAGATAATTTTGCATCAAAAAACACTGAGTTTCAATACTAAGCTATCATCTGTTCATTTTATAAAATATATTTGGGTATTTTTATTAGCAGGGATACCAGAATGTGTACAAACTACAAAGATAAGCCAAGAAACATCAAAGGCAAAAATAAATACGCAACTCTTGAGTAATAAAATCAAGCCACGCAATGTATTATTAAATATTTAGGAACAAAGGTTCTTTTATGCAGTTGTAAATAAACAATAGTTGGGATTTCTAAATGAGATTTCTCCGTTTTATACTATCCATAGGTATAAGTAATGTTATCTTAAAATTTGAAATACCATTTGGTATAAGATATGAAGCGATTCCAAAATCATCATACATGCTAGAACTGAAAATAATTGTATCCACTAAAGTCAAAAGTAATCAATTCTCTTTTATTATATTGTACAGAAATACATACAACTATCACTCATATTATCTTGTATATTTTATGCAAAAGGTACACAGATAAACTGAAACAACGTAGTCACCTGAGCGATAGCGATTTCTTTATTTATTACTAAAATGAAACCAGCTTACCTCGCCTGTTAAAAGGACGAACCCGAACGGCTACTTTAATCTTATCCGTGGCCATTTTCACACTCAAATTACACAAATACAATTAAAACACAACACTTTCCACACAATTGTTTAGTAAATTATTGCACATATTCACCCATATTCTAAAAAAACATTATTCATTATTTCACGTTACGATCACGACGTTCCCGGATTGACACTGTCCGCCATGTTGTTTTTAATACGTTCGATAGTGCTTGACGTGTCTGCTTGTGCAGACGTTAACGATTTCAAGCATGCATTCGATTTCTGTTCACTAAAAGTGATAATCGAAAAGTTTACGATTGAAACTTAGAACAAATAAGCAAATTACTGAATAATTTATCTCAGAAAAAGGTGCACTCCCTTCGTGCGCGAGTCCGACTTGGACTTGCCCGCTTTTAATTTGCGTAAGGCGTATATTAGATAATTTAGTCTTTAGATTTTCGATATGTAAGTTAATTATGATTGCCTGTAATTAAAAAAAAAAAAAAAACTATGATAAAAGATAAAAGTTTTCCAAATATCCATCTTTTCAGTAATGTATTACTAATAATAATCTAAATCAAGCCAACCAGGACACAATCGATTTATATGGAGAAGTAAAGTTATAAGTATAATTATAGTATAATCATCATTATTCTCCTGCCCTTATCCCAATTTATGTGGGGTCGGCGCAACATGTCTTGTCCTTTCTATACTACTGTTATTCTTATTAGTCTTATATTATAAGGTAAGTCAATATATTATTTTCATGTCCCTCGGGAGATTATAAATTGTTTCATCCAGAGATCACTCACCAGCTGTCAGTTTGAATATTGGTTATTGTAAACCTGTTTTGTTTTTAATTACACCAACCTTTAATTACAATTTAGCATTTGCATTCGATTCAGTTCTATGGCAGGACAACACTAGCGGCCGTGTTCTGCAATGTTACCATGCCAAAATATTTACTATTTTAATTTTTTTAAATTAATTATGACAATGAATTATCTAATTAAGGTTTTTCAAGACCAAAGGTTTTTCATCGCATGAATAAAATTATGCCAATTAATTAACGGTGCAGAACTCTAGCGGTGAAATACTCGTATCGAGTGAGCACAGTCAGTAATGCGTAAAGGAACGTAAGTTGTGACATCCAGCCGGCTACACTAATGACTGACTGTCAAATTTGACAGCCGAAGCAAAACATGACGAGTCTTTTTCAATTTCTCATGAATCCATGAATCTTTAACAAGAAATTTTACAAACAAGATCCTGAAGAAAGATTACCTAGAGATACGTAAGATATTTGTCTGAGACCAAAATACAACACGATCACATCGACATGGCGGCCGATGCACTATTTGGCTGGGATTTAACTTTCAAAACTGTGGAGAAAGACATCAAGCGGAAATCTGATGTTATTATTGCATTTATCCATTGGAACTTAACAAAGAGGGGATTTAGGAGTATTGGAATAGGAGATGAGGTAATAACTAAAACTTAGATAATAATTAAAAACTGACTATCTACCAGCACTACGTATTAACATTCTCTTTGCAAGTTTACTAAATACTTGCAAAGAGAATGTTAATACGTAATTCGAATGTTTGCATTCATGTACGAAGCGTAAAATGCAATCTCTAATAAAATCACGCAAAAGTGGCTTGGCAAAATCCATATAATAGCTTCAGTACTTGGCCTACTGACCCAATTTTCTTGTTACATTATGATGATTGATAACCACTGGGCGGATACCTACGACAAACTATTGCCGTATTATAGCATATGAACTGCATTTGTAATATAAAAATATCAGTCACATCCATAATCAAAATATTGAATACATAACTTTTCTATTTCAGAGAACTTTGTCGGGAGATGAAGAAAAAACTGAGCTGTTACCTACTGGCTGGAATGACAAAGACAACTATGCCCTGCGATATGTTCTTGATAACAAACTGTTCATTCTACATGGACTAAATACTGATGGCAATCTCATTGTTAATCTCATGGTAATTTTTATTGCAATTGTTTTAACCATGCAGTCTAAACACCTTGAATAATTTTGTATTCGAAATTATCCATGATTAAACCTTGGACTCCTTGAACAAAAATAGTTTTTAATATGTTTAACCTCCTCGTTTCTTTCTGATAAATCACATTTTTGGTATCTGTAAAATGTGTGATACTGTCATTCTGATTATCCAAAATGAAAACATGTCCTGAAAAATTAAAACTTCTTTATTTCTTAATTACTCTTTTTCATAATATTACAAACATGACTTGACAGTATTAAGTAATAACTTTATTCTGTTCCAACATAACCTACTCACAATGAATCCATTTCAGAGATCAGAAGATTTGGCGGTGTCCAACATAGCAGTAAAGATAGATGATACAGTGAAATACTTATCTGGACCTATTGATAAGATGTTGCCTAATCATAAGGAGTTGATATATCATGTGAAACGGGACCTAATTGACACAGTCACTGATAGACCCACGGTTACTACTGAGACGCAGACTACGAGAAGTATGATACATTTTTACACAATTTGATTCATTACCATATTATTATAGTTTACATCTGAAAGGGACCAAAAATAAATATGTCCAAATATGTTTAACCTTTTGCCATAGCATTATTTATAAAAATAGGTTTTAGGCTCTTACTCCACCAAAGCGGTGATGTGCGGAGATGTCTGAAGCGGAGACTAGAAGAGATGTTTTTTAGCTAGGGTGTATCCACCAAACCTGTGCGGAGACACGTACTGGCTAGATGTGGAGTCTAGGCCTAAACCGGTTATGAATCTACCAAGTGACAAGGTTAAATTAAGTACATTTTATGGCAACAACATTTCTCAGAGTATGTAAGAATACATGTTAATGGGTTGAGTAAGATACCTGTAGTATAATAATGCATAGGGTAATTAACATTTCAGTGTGAATACTTTTGTTTAAAGTACAAGCTTGATCCATTGTTTAGTTATAAAATACTAAACAGTAGAAACATTGTTCTTTATGTAGGTTTTTATGACATTAATTGCAATATTATTTAATAAACAATTAATTTCAACATGTATTTTTTATTGTAGGTAGTTCTAGGTATAACATGTTGATCTATACATAAATATGTATATATATGTAGCTTGAAAGTATAAATAATAACAACCCAGTGAGATGTTTTGATAACTTTCACCTTTTCTAATTAATTATATCCACTTATCTGGAGGTCAATGTCTCAATGGAAAATAACAGAAACGTATCCGTCATTCAAACACACTGCGGTATCAGGTTCTTCATGTTTGTTATTCTAGTTTTATGAGTCAACTAAGGAAAACAGGTTATTGGATTGCGCATAAATAGTATGGTATTCCAGTTTATCAAGATTTTTGCTTAGTTGTGACTTGAAACGATGTTGTCCCTGAGTGATGTGTTAGTTTTAGTAACACTTGGGGTACTGTTTACTCTGAGTGTCACTGGAGGTAAGAGATATTATAAAAACAAATATATCACCCACCCTCAATTGTTTTGAAAACAACAAATGTTACTTATGTTTTTATTTTTGTTGTTAAACAAAGTTTAACATTGTCATTTAGGTTGTTCAAGCTCAGTTTGTCACTGTCATGTAAAAAATTCAGAGCATTCCTGTGGAGTCTTAGGTGTGTTATTGTAAATTACACAACTTCTGCCGAGGCGACACTGCTAGTAAAATAATTAAAGAAAGGTCTAAATCTGCCGTTATACTTGTAGATCTGATGAAACCTTAGTTCAGTGACTCAAAAGCATGGATAATGCTTGACAGACAGCCCTCATTAAATGTGGTACTATGAATTGTTGCAGGCGAATCAACTACAAGGAGGCCTCCAGAGGATCCCCTGAGAGTACCGCCCCGACCACTGCCTGGAGTGAACCCCGACACCCCAGACCTATGGTACCTTTAAGTAAAGCCCGTTATCATTGGCTACATTTTTTTTTATCCATACCACACTAATGGCTGTATGAGCTAAATAAAACAAACAACCAATGGCCTACATCTGCCCTGGATCGAATGAACTAGAAGTCATAGGGAGAGGCCTTTGCCCAACAGTGGGATGATACAGGCTAACAGTAGGTAAGTAACAGTAAAGTAACCCTTACTATCATAATTACAATCAGGTAAAACTAGGATCTCGCTATAGGATTTTTATGCAAGGAAATGAAACTGAAGAGTAGTGTCGATTTTGATGTACTAAATTAGAGTTGAAGTTTGTACAGTTTTTAGTAGGAGCCAGAAGAGCGAACTAAAACGCACTAAAATTTTATGAGAGGTATGTTTCCAAAAAGAAATGCATCCTAAACATTTTTGTTTTCCAGGGGAATGCCACCACCCCGTCTGCCGAACATCGGCAGTTCCGACCTGGACCCGTTCGCACCCGGTGGCGGCGGTATGCTGTTCAACCCATTCGATCCTCGCAGGGATCTTGAGAACCCTGGCCTTGGCATACCTGGAGGATTACCGAGGTCTTGTCAACTATGCCCTATTTTATTTAGGCCGTTTCCAATATAGGCTTTAAATGCCCTTCTTTTTTATTCCCTAAAACCCTTCTTTTTTATTGTGGTGTGCTAAACGTGGCAAAAAAATGTTTAGTACTATTAAGGATCAAATTCGTTAGCATGAAAAGCATTCTCTCGACGCGGCGACGGCCGGACTTAGTCTGAAATAATAGGTACTTGTACAAATAGCATATCCAGGGAAGTACAACATTCGTCTCTATTCATGCCACTAAACGACCGATTTCTGGAACGAAAATCAACATAAAAATGTAGTAACAAATTGTCAAGCATGCGTAAACTGCTGTTATTGGTTAATCCATTATCAGCAGCCAATCGCATCACTTGAATTGCGTTTAATTTTGACACGTCGGTATAATTCGTTGCAGAAATTGTGTGTAAGCCTGGTTCCGGCGCTTCCGGCCGACCTCATACCGTCAAGGGGCCGTGTGCTTTTCAGTTGTCAGTTGTTTGCCACCAAATAAAATGTATTAGAGTTGCTGAATTTTAGGGACACATGTAAAAAATATGTATTTTATTTGTTAGTTTTGCCATAGACACACTAAGATGAAATAAAATAAAATATTTTTGTTTTATAGAGGCGCCGTGCCGCCCGGAGCTCGTTTCGACCCGTTCGGCCCGCCCGGTGGGCCCATGCCGGGACGGCGACCAGCGCCGCCGGATGCGGACCACCTGCCGCCCCCCGGCTTCAACGACAACATGTTCATGTAGCCACTGTAATAGTATACTGTCCTTACTTTTGTCCACATCAATATAAATAAAAGTTAATTTGGAAGTATTTGTTTTTTTTTTTAATTTTGGATGTATTTGGTATTAGTATGGTATTTTTTTTAGCATGTATGTACGCTATGCCTTTGCGGGTTAACGGGAACGCCTTACTTTAGTTAACATAACGTACTTTGATGCGTCTATTGTATTTTTGGAACGAAGTTCTTTTACGCGGCTTGTAAACTTACAGAAAATGTAACGCTAAAAGCGTTCATACTTGCGACTGTCTTCTTCTAATTCAAAGAGAAAGAAAGAGACAGAGAGAACGCTGGCAGACAAAAACAAAAGAAAAGAGGAAAGTGATTACGGTATCGTGGGATAAAATTGTACACGTCGGCCCGAGTACACTCTGTATGCGAGAGAGAGAAATGTGAATTATGTCAAAATGTAAATCCAAGATGGTGGCTGCAAAAATTTTGTTTTTGTTTTAAATCCTATGTGAGAAGGAACTTCGTTCTTGACGGGGGTCCCCCGACACAACTTTTTTTATTAGCGGTCAATAAGTAAAAGATCAAATCCAGGTCCTTCTTGTTCTGCCGGGGTTGCGGAATAGTCCGAAAGGGATACCGTGACCCTGGCAACAGGCAACTGAAGGAACACGGGTGGGTTTTAGTCAGAAAAAAAGGGTCCTAAAAGGTCCTTCTTGTTAGTTATTATATTACCCTACGAAATCAAACCAAAATAATAATATATTCTCTGCTTCTTGATAAAGTACAATGACAAAGTTTATATTTTTATTCTTCAGAAAGTGTACAGTCTAATAACTATCAAAGGCGCATTATGTACAATAGTGCAATATTATAATTTTATTATACCCATACCTACCTCAAAAGTTAATTTCCAAAATAAGTTTCTGCAATCTGCATGAAGATGTACCTACTTACAGATGAATTGAATCTAGCGCCATGGTTGAATGACCCTGGCACGTCACAGGCTAAAAATAACTACCACCACTTGGTAGTAATTTATGAATAATAGGTAGTTGAATCTTGAATCTTTTGGTAGTTTTAGTCTAAAATAAACAAAACTATAAGAACATTATTTTAAAAAAAACCATAGACCGTCTCGCCACGCCCGCTCGCTTGTTTTTCATTTTATATCGGGTGTGCTTGCTAATGCAGGGTTGATGTCTTCGAATGGAGCGACTCAAGTAATTATGGTCAAACTTTATTTAAGGGTAATTTGGGTAAGAGTGGTTAAGGCGAAAGCTTCAGGGTAACCCACGAAATTCAATTTTTTTTTGTGTTTTTGCAATTTGCGAGTTATATCGCGACCGTAACAATTATGGATTTACAGAATTATAAACATTAGAATCAGCAATACAACTCTCTAAGTTCATAAAAGTGTATTAAATGACTATTTCATGAAATCATGTTTCGCACTTATATGAACTTAAAGAGTTGTATTGCTGATTCTAATGTTTATACATTTTTTTATTTATTTAATGAATTATTGGATGAGAGGTCACGTGATTGTCTCAGGAACATTAAATATTGTGATGGTTTTTGACATTCATTAATTCACCGTTTTTGGTTTCACAGTAGCAAGGTTATTTTTTTAGTCATGCATGATGACACGTGGGCGCGGTCCTTTTATTTTACTTAGCTTAGTAGAATTTTGATTTATATGATTGCAACACGTAATTGTAAAATTGAATTGTCGAGAATGGCAACACCACACTTTTAGTTTAGCAAGTTATTTGTGCGGTGCACACGTTTCCCGCGTGTGTAGTGAATTTCCTTGGCTGCTCACGGCTGCAACCGTTCAATTTCTATTCAATGTGTATGGCTGTGAAGGTAAGTTACATTGTTTAAATACGTCAAGTATGCTTACAGTCACCAATTTGCAACTAAATCACTTTAAAGGTCGTGCCCTCGCTGAGCGACAAACGTCAGCAGGCAGGCGTCACGAAACTATTTTAATTATAATAAAATTTACATTATCCTGTTGTTATTAACCTCTGTATCATTATCCACGTATCTCGCGCTAGGTAGTTAAGATAGGGGTTTAGAATTTATGTGGTCCCCGCCCCATGGTGGAGTTTTAGTATCCGCCACGGCCATCCCGCCACCGTTCTTGTCTTACGCGTGGTCTTCATTTCATTGTTCGAATCCTAATTCTGCCGACCAAATCGCCGGTCGATATACCGATGTCGTATTGTTGAATGAGTCACGTAATAATGTAGACATAAAAAGTTATGATGTTGCTGAACAGCACATTTGCAACCTAATATAGCTTCATAAGTAGGTTTTTTTGTAGGTAAGTACTTGGAGTTCTAGCTATGCACCTATGTAATTGGAAAGTGAAGTTGGTGTAATGTTGAAACTTTCAACTCATAACAAAACAATGGTGTTAGTTAGTGAATCATTTGCAGCTTGCTGCATAGTTTATATTTAGCTGTAGAAACTTGTTGAAATATCGGGTCAATTGGGTGTAAGCTGTTGGAATTTTAATTAATTAAAATTGTTCTACATACATACAATTAATTGAACATTCTGTAAACCCATAGAAATTAATCTGAAATGGGTACTAACCAACTTTCATAATATTGCATGTTTAAATAACACCATGACCTGTAATTCCTTATGCAATGCATGATAAACATGTCAACTCTGATAATGTTTTTAAACACACTATTACATTCATATGGCATCACTTTACACCTATTTTATTAATATTTGATTGATCATGAAATATCAATTATTTAATTCATACTTATATGTTTATAAAGAGTTTGATTGTTACAGCACTCATTTATAAACCAAGCTGCGACTGTATGATTGTTTCCATTTAAAATGTCCATTGTCTTTGATTTGCTTTGTCCATGCTAAGTTGACAGGAGTGTTCAGTGCACCCATAAATGATTTGTATGCACTTTTGGCTTGATTGATTCAAAATGTCTGAACGAATGTGCAAGAAGTTTGTGATTATCCGATTAAGGATCTTTGTTTATTGTCTTGCCCAGACTATCATTATTAGTAGGTTGTACTTCTACAATATTCAGTCAAGGGTACAACTTACAAGAATGGGAATGCTTCCTCTCTTTATAATTAAGTTCTAAATCTGTAATTATTAAATACTTCCTCTTGTTCTTATAAAACCACTAAAATACCAAAGTAATCTGTTATTCATGAAACTATAAAACTTAAAAGTACCTTCGATTCAACTCAATTTGTACTTTTTCCCAACTAAGGCACAAAGGAGGGGTTATGATTCAAAAAAATGGTGACTGACAAAAACTTGTTTACAAACAAAAGTTCCCTTCCTGTAGCAAGGAATTTTACCTGACACACATTGGAATGTTTTGCTACTGTTTTTTATAGTCTTCTTGTTCAGAAATGTTACCTGACCTTCTGTTTTTCTGATTGTCAATATGAATGAATGATAAGTATCTTTTATGTGAGTTGTTCATGCAGTTCTAGAACGATTTTATTAGATAATTGCACCTGAGTATTTATAGTGTTTAATGTGTGCATTCAGGGCCGGATTTAAAAGTGTGGAAGCCCTGGGGCAACCAAGAACGACCCTGGCCCTGAGAATTTCACGGAACAGACGAAAATAAAAAAGATTTATTCAGTTTTCGATATCAAAGTAATTCAACGTATCATTTTTAAAATCATCAACCCCAGACACAAAAAACAAAATTAAAAAAGGTTCCTTGTGAATGTGAACTTTTTCTTATCTACAAAAATCAAATTTTGGAGGCCCAGGGCCATGGCCCCTGTTGCCCCGCCTTAAATCCGGCCCTGTGTGTATTTATAACTCTATTCTGAATTACGACTACCTACCCAATGAAATCGCATGCTTAATGGAATACTGACTTAACTCAAAAAAGACGATTTTTGGGAAATCGCAAAAGAAGATCTTGCTATGAGGACTTATCCTACTTATTGATGCATTAAAATAAAACTGATTTATATTAATTATGAATGCTTGTATTTTGAACTTCTATGATTAACTATTGATGAGATGTGAGTTAAAAAAATACGGGAGTTAATTTCTATCTATTTGTAAAAAATATTAAAAAAATTACATTCAAAGTTAAGTCAGTTTTTTATAAAAAAGTAAAGCAAATATTTTAAAATGAAAATGTTCCATTAAGTTTTAAGCCTGTTTCAGTTTGAATGACGTATTAATTATAATGACTAATTCAGTATTTAGTCTGTATATGATTACTTTATTAAAACACATTTAGAGATTGGGTCACTTTATTCAAATTGAATTTAGTCGTAAACACACTCAACGACGATTGGGTCTTCGTTCTATGAAATAATAATAGCCTCACTACACAGATGTCGGACACAAACTGGCATGTGTCGCTATTCGACGAAAACACGATGAGAAATCCCACAAGAGTGAAAGAGACCTATAAATCATTTGGGTGGCAATAGTCCTTAATCTCAACGTTATTCGAACGGACGCCGGTAGATGGCCCTAAAAGAAGCCTGTATCTGTACGTAACTCAATTCTGACGTATCTATTAATGGGTCAGTATTCCATTAAGCATGCGAAATATCGTATTTGTTACTTTTAGTCTACCTTTTATAAGTTATCTAGGAAGGATCTTTCCAGATATAAAACAAAACAGCGCACTTTTATTTCAAATAACAAGCAGCGTTGACGTCACTATCCTACCTACGTAAATCCGCGGCTGTTTGTCCACAAGTTTCCTAGAGTGCAAAACCAAACTGCAATGTTAGGAGGTAATTTATTACGTCAGAATTGCATAGTGCGGTTTATCGTTTGCAGTTGTGAAATATGAGCTGCCTTAGACTCATTGTTTAACACAGCATTTCATGCACGTGTAGAGTCTACAAATCTACATGCTACGTAAGACTAAAACCTACTGGATGGTTATTCTACGCTGAAATTTGCGCACAGCTGCTCCAAACGTTTACTTATGGCGAGATAAGCGTCGATGTGTGTATCCTTATGCGGTTTAAGACCTTGCATGCAACCGCAGCGTGCTCCCTTTGAAGACAGCACACAGAGTAACTAAGAAACTGCTCTATTTTTAATATTATACTGGGAACTGTATAATGATGGGAGTATATTGCACCGGCGTAAAATGACAGGACCCCCTGGATAGTGCGTTGACCCGACCTTGACTAGCGTGTGTTGACCCTGCGCAGGCGCTGGCTAGTCCGTTACCCCGACCATTCACGATCCCGCCTGACTACTCGCAGAGTGCGAGTGAGGCCACACCGTTTTCTACTGATTTCAACCAACGTCGTTTTTGGCTGACGATGATAGTTTTATTGACGTCACCACTCTGCTTGGGTGGTTAGTCTGGCGATAGAACGCTATTGTTTAAAGAACTTTAAAGTATTATTTTAATAGGTAGATGATCTATTAATTGGTTGTTTGCTCACATTCTTCAACGAGTACCTGCGTGTTGTTTTCCCAGTCCGCGGTTCATACAAACGTTTCAACCATAAATTGGCTTTGTGTGTATAAACACGTACTATTTCTCGGAAGCTAATATTATCAGTCCTGTTTCCATTCGCTATTTTTCTCAGAGACTATCCTTATACCAGAGTACCTATTTAAGTAGGTACTTGCAAATGGCGTGATTAGTTAATGACTGTAATTACCGTTCAGTTTATTAATATCTGGCAAGCGACGTAAACGACTAAACAAACAAATTGAATTGATTAGAACATCGAGGCATTTAGCTGTTTTCATTTAAACTACCGATGTATTTATATCACGGAGGTACAGCAAACATCCAAACATTTATGAAATTTCCGGAAAGCGCCACTCAGACTCGACTTAAAGCTGTTAAATGGCGTGGCCATTAAGCGCCGCCTGCCTTGGGGGAGAAGAGGGCCGCTTGACAAGCAATAGCTACGTACTACGTCTATATAGAAAAACTCGGGCTTTTATTCAGCAAGGGCTAAGGTCGTTGCTCCGAGCTCCTTGCATAGACGGGCTTTCGAACCACAGGGCGACGCACCCAACCTCGTCCTTTTGACACAACACGCACATTATTAACATGATTGATCGGTTTTTAACCGCAACCTGTATTAATTTGATTCGTTTTGGGAGTTAACAATATTTCTAGGTCATGAACAAACATACATTTCTCGATAACGAGACCGCGTGAACGAAGAGACGAGCGTGTGTTTATTAATTTTGTGGCCTTTGTACTGACATAAAAATAAAACTTTTGCTGAAACTTCTGAAGCTTTTGGTTACGAAACTGCATTGTCTTTAGATTCGTGTTTTCAATATATTGCGCTGTCTATACGTCTTCATCTACTGAATCATGAAACACTATGAAATACTAAAATGGGAGTTTTCAGTCAGGCTCTGCATTCTGTAAGATCACTTGGCACGGCTACAAACAGTACGCCCCACGGGCGGATGTTCTCTCACGCCAGGAGATCATGCAAATGGTCAGTCGATGCCTACATGGAAACTATAATCTAACTCGCAAATATTATCCGCTGGTTGAAGAAGTAGCGATGAAATGGAAAAAATTCTCTGCTGGTTTCGAGATTTTTATATACGAAAATCTTTCGTTTTTCTATTCCAAAACGTCCTTTTTAACTCTGCAATTGTTTGCCAAATCGTTTGTATATATTCGAGCCAACCTTGGGTTTGTGTTTAATGTCAGAATTTGTAATTAAAGCTGCATTGCGCGCTATACGTATAGACATAGGTCTATTCATGATCGTGTAAGTGCAGGTAAAGGGGGTCAGAGACGCGGCGCAGTCCGCGCGGGCGGATCCGGGTCACTGAGCCAGGTCGCGTCGATCGCGAGCATCACGGTCAGGACTAGTCGGGTCTCCTCCTGATGCTTGGTTAAAAATAGAATCCAAATCGAGTACTTACGTCTTTATTTTACTTTTTGCAGTATCATATTCCCAGAATCTTTTGCATTTGTTGTCAGTGTCACTGTCATTATAGGCAATTTCTGATCAAATACCCAAACCCTCGCAAAAAATAAAATTGTCAGGCAGCTGTTTTCTGAGTTGATAACCGGTTAACAGATTTGTTTTTGTAGTTGTAGATACCTACTCTTTTTTATGCTTTCGTGACAAAACAGATTTTGGAGGTGACCTAAAATCACGCAACTTTTTACCGTAACTGAATGAGTGGAAAATGTGGAAATGATCTTCGCATTATCCAGGGAGGCTATTGTTAGTTGATATATATCAGTCTATATAGACTGATAGTAGATTGGATTCTGGGAAAAACTAGTGCCCTAAATATAGTCCATCGGCCACTGCGCGTGACGTCATGCGCAGTACGTCACAGTTAATACGTCACGCCCTGGCTCTCATCATACAGTACATTCTAGTCGTGTTTGTACCTTCATATTATCATAGATGATAATATTATGAAGGTACATATAAGTACCTACGACCTTTAGGTTCATAATTGCGTAATGCACGATCGGTGAGAAATGGAATCGGTTTGAAAGAAATGTCTAATCCGTTGCTTCATAAGTTAGAAAAAAAATCTGCTCAACAACGTAACTTACGAACTTATAAAGCAATGGATTAGAATTTTTTTTAACTGATTCCAATTCTGATTGATCGTGTATTACGCATTTAGGGTGCAGATTCTGATTTGTCTTTCGTAATTAGCTAAAACTAAAATTCCCAAATCGGAAAAAATCTAAATTATCGCAATGTACTCAAAGTACTTATCTATTTAAAAGATAAACGGTTAAATACTTCATAATCTTGAGACCTTGAAATACCTGTTAGTACGTTAAACCTATCGTCCTGGTATTCAATCCCTACCTTCATAAATCTTATTAATGGTAAATAACATTAACATACAGCTTACCGTTAGCTGTGCTGCAGTCATTCCCAGATATTGCAAAAGAACTAAAAGAGTTTTTTGTATCAGATTTAATTTCTCTGAGGTTCTCGAGACACGAGACTGCCGGAAGAAGATTGACGCTAGACCAAAGAATCGGAACATGTTCCTCGGAAAAGAGAGAAAGAATTCTTATGCAAAATAAAATCTCACGATGCCATGAAAAAAACAATTAAAGACTGGTGGCCGATGGAGACTAAAAATCTGCATAGGTACAAAGCGTAGACGCAACTGGGCCAGACTATTGTAGAATGGTGCTGGCAAACTTGATCTGGAAGTTGGAGGACACATACTACCTGAAATATACACGTATTTGAAAGGAGGACCGGACAAAATGGTCCCCACGACCAAAAACAACCAGACCTATGTCATTAGATAGGCATTTTAATATAGAGCAACAACTACTAGGGCGGCTCAAAGTTGTGGCGATGTTTCGCAGGCCAGACCTAGACACTATGTTATGGGAACACTTGAATATTAATAATTTCTAGTGGTCTACTTTGAATATTTTCAAATGTATGCGATGATACCATAATTTCAATAATATGGTACCATCGATGATGGACCTGGACGCTAGATAATGGAACTCTTGAACAGCTACTAGTATACCCCTCTAGTGTGGGCTCATTAGATGTGTCTCAACGAGTCCTGTTCATTTTACTTGATGACGAGGACTTGATGACTGACCTGGACCTTAGATAACAGAACTCTTGATTAGCTTCTAGTATACCCATCTAGTTTGGGCTCATTAGAAGTGTCTCAACGAGTCCTGTTCATTTTACCTGATGACGATGACCTGCTTTTTATACGGTCAGTAAGTTTCGACTCCCAGAATAAATATACTTCGTCTCATTGCTCTATGGCTGAACCCGTGAGTGCGAACTTTTGACGCTTTGTTAATGACCACGTTTGCGCTCCATATTATAGGTGAGGGTGGAAAGCATGCTCATAATTTCCATGAGTTTCGACGATTCAGTAGGTGTTTCATTGACCAATAGCTCTCCTAGGCGTTCTCGGTGCGTCGAAGGACATTTTATCTTGTATTGCCTGAAAGGAGACTATTTGTCCGAGGCATAATTATATACGCATGGACAAGTTCAACCTTCACACCCCTATGTCTACCTACGTTGCGTTTCGTGCTGTTGGTCAAACATAGTCTTTATAATACAAAAAAAAACAAATGGAATAGGAAACAGTATTATAATTATATACCGTCATACATAATAATCGCAAAAATGTACTTGTGTATGTGCTAAATGTAAAAAACAAACACTGAGTTTGGATGGAATTTCAGAACTTCATTATCCACCTTCCAGGCCAACCATCAGGTGCTCTACATCAGATACAATGAACAGGACTCGTTATGATACGTCTAATGAGCCGACATACGATACTCGGTGGCTTTACTTGTAGCCATTTTAAGGTTCCAGGTCAGTCATCAGCTAAAATGAACAGGACTCGTTGAGACACATCTACTGTGCCCACACTCGATGGGTTTACTGGTAGCTATTCAAGAGTTCCGTTATCTAGCGTCCAGGTTCATAACCAGACCAACTCAATGGGACCATGTAGGTTTCTAGGTCAGTCATCAGGTAAAATGAACAGGACTCGTTGATACACATCTAACGAGCCCAAACTTGATGGGTTTACTAGTACCTATTCAAGAGTTCCGTTATCTAGCGTCCAGGTCAATCATCAGGTCTTCGTAATCATGTAAAATGTATAGAACTTGCTGAAACACATCTAATAAGCCCAAACTCGATGGGTTTACTAGTGGCTATTCAAGAGTTCCGTTATCGAAGCGTCCAGATCCATAATCAGACCAGCTCAGGGGTTCCATATGATCATCGGAATTCATATACATTTGTAAACATTCATTTCAACTATGATCACCAGAAGTGATTAACTATTCAAAGGTTCCATTATCAAGCGTACAGTTCAGTCCTGCGAAACATCGCCACAGCTTTTTTCACACAGCAATTTGGAATGAGCCGCCATAGTAGTTATTGTATTATATTAAAATACCTATCTAATGGCATATGTGTGGTTGTTATTGGTGCGGAGACCAGCTTCCATAGTCCATACATTCTTGCCGATCCTCCTTTGGTAACAATCTCGCCCAGAAGTGATCTGCTAAGATGAGTGAGAAACACTGAATCTGAACCATTTTTTTTTTAACCTAGCTTTGTTCAAAAATCACTGGATCATTTGTGACAGATCTTGTTTATAGTGTAGGGTGGTGATCTTGTACCTATTATAGTTTATGACGTTTGATGCAAAGTTCATCGTAATAGGGTTCACCCGTTATCATCCTGCCAGCCACACGACGATAACATGCCGTTCATCAACCGAACATCTGCATGTTGATAACTCAATAAAACGTCACAGATGTATGAACCTTTCGAATGATGTATGAACATTCCACAAACATTTCGAAATGTTTATGCATTTCCAATATTCTTGTTTTAAAAATATCTCGCACAAGCATCTAAATAATAATTTATCTTGAAATATTGTGATAATGTGCTATATATCCATCAAGCGAAAAGAAAGTTGTGAGCATTAACTCCTTAGAGACAGCGACTAGTTCTGAATGGTCTCCCACGCTTTTCTAAATGCATTTCTCAATGGTCAAGCTGCGTAAGTTACTTGGCAAATCATAAGTTCAAATCCATGTCTGTAGACAGACATGAGGGGGCTACGCGCGGGCGGAGTCGATGACCGAGTATTGATCCCGACGAAGTGGGTCGCGACCCGTTTTCCGTTGCAATACACCCAAGGGGAGCGATGCAACTGTCATCTCGATACAACATTGCATTAGGATCAAGCAAATATAATGACGCTTCGCCTAAACATGGAATTGTAGATAGCTGTATACAGATGCCAGTGTTATTTTCTCCTTTTCCTTGAATAACTTAGATTTGAACCCGAGAACATTCCTGTTATGTTGAATTGTTGATATAGTTTTATTTGGAGCCGTTTTTATGTCAGCTACGTTTTACTGGTAAAAAGGAAAAGTATAAAATCCTTCTGATTTCTGACTTATTGATTCTGACTTTGTTGCCGTGACTCTGTTCCGTATAAACTTTACTTTCTATTTATAGACTGTGATAGTCTCATTTATATTGTTGAGTTACAACACAGTAATAATTATAAATGTATTTACAGATATGAAAGACATAAATATTTATATTGCACGTTCAGTTCACGTTCATTTCATGAACGTTGCACAGGACGGTCGATGTGGTGCGTGGCCTTCGGACGTTTAGTACCCGACTTGCTAAATGTCAGTCACGTCAATTCCGTGTTTTACCGTAACCGGTACGAAGTTATTGCCCAGCTATCCTGCTAAATTTTCGTTAATTCTTCAGTAAACATCGAGCTGTAAACCTCCGTTGGTGGCTACGAAATGAAGACCTATATCCTCTTTTTTACCTTATAATCTGTCCGTAAGTTGGCTTTCAATGGAATTTCTGCTGTAAAGAGAAAGTCTGAATAATTCATGTCAGATAATGAGGTCGGGTATCGATGGAACGCTTTCCTCGGCTGGGTTCGTTTGTGTGAATAAACTGCTGAAGGCACCTACGTCGAGGTGGTAAATCGTTGTGATTGGTCCATTGCTTGGGTAAGTAAGTATCAGTGTTGTGAAAGTTGATTTGCACCGCGTATTCCCCTCCATGCTGCTAAGGTGTATGGAGCGTTCACTTTTCACTTCTGGAACGAGTGTCGTTGTTGGAAGACCTGCTCATATTTCAAGGAAGTATGCAAGGGAGTATTTTGCGAGATTGCACGAAACGTCCCGAATTATAAAGCAGAATAAACATCCCAAAATAGAACGGAGAGTTTTCCTTATACGTGTTGGCTTAATTCACAATCTTGTTCGTTTTCGTTTTAAATAAATAAGAAAATTCCGGGCGATATAAATCATTCTGACGTAATTTTATCTAAATCGCATACTCATTCTTGTATTATCTAAAAGTTGTTATCGGTGATTCTAGAAATCAATTTTTGTGACAGCATAGTCAGTCAATGTACTTACTATCCCAAAATAATCTACTACGCCCGTTGCCATGTCGCCGCGAATGGATTTGACCTTCGGAATGCTTTATATTACATCTTGAAGATTTTAACGCCACAGAGTGCAGACGTTTTTCTTTATGGTAGATAGATATAATAGAAGTCTGGGGATATCTTCCCCAATTTTGCTTTTGGGGTGATGGGATGCACCTTCACAAAATTAGTTTCGCATTGCAGCTGCAATAATAAAGGGTAATCCATGTAATCATATCAGAACTCGTACCTAACCTACCTGTTGTGTCGTTAATTATATCACTGCGGCAAATACCGACGCGTTTCATTAAGATAACTACGCTATAAACACATATTTTATCTGATAAACACTTATCAAAATCTATAATTACTGCGATATGAACAGAGTTAGTGTGAATTGATTTTAATCTGCAAGGATTACCTATACTCAGTAGTCTACGCATGACGTCATGAGTCGTTACGGGTCGTCAGAAGCCCGAAAGTCTGACAACCAGTCTTACCAAGGGGTATCGTATTAGCCAGTTACTTGGGTTGTGGAGGTCAGATAGGCAGTCGCTCCATGTAAAAAACTGGTATTCAGCTGCATCCGGTTAGACTGGAAGCCGACCACAACATGGTTGGGAAAAGGCAGATGATGATGAGTAGTCTACGCATGACGCTAATGACGACATTTCAATTTGGTAAAATGGATTAGATGCACACGGTTAGTTAAAACGTTTGTTGATACTAACCACGTTTGCAATAGGGGTTTGTTGCATACCAACAAGCGCCCCAATTTGTTTATCCTACTAGCGCACGTTGGGGCTGATGCCACGTGCTAGAGTCACGTGGGCGGTACATGAACACGTTGGGGCAAGCCCTATTTCGTCAATAAAATTACATTATTAACGCCTCGTTTACTGGAAGTCTTTAAAGACAAAGCTTCGTGGAACCATTAAACAAACTTCCGCACGCAGCTTTGTGCCCCAATGCCGTTTAATTAATAACTTAATCCATTTCTGAAAAAAGCAACGTACGAGTACGTGAACCTCGCAAATGTGTACTAACCTAAATGTACCTATTGCCGTTTCGCGGTTCTGATCTTTTATGAAGCTAAAAACAAATATGTACTAATTTACGCCATTTCCTAAGCATCGTCATCCTCATTCCTGCACTTGTTCCAATTGATTTGGAGTCTTTCAGCATCTTCAGTAGCCGTCACCTCAGTAGTCATCCCCTTTCTAGCTATATCATCTTTCTCACTAATCTTTTGGTTTTGTTTATCGTTTCCTAATATTACATCATTTTCCATTTGCAAGAAAACAGGATGTTAATTTTGTTGACCGCAAATCCTCACTATTACATGAAATTTAATTGTAAACATGCACCTAGTGAACCTTCAAGCACTTCTGCTCATCAAGATCTCTCAAATATTAGGTAGCTCAATAACTCAGGAACTCTTTACTTTTAATGTCGAATCAGAATAAGGATCTGAAAATAATCAGAAATCTTTCTAACGGCATATGTCGGATCCACGGATTGAACTTATTAGTCGACGTTACTGCCTGCTGGATGATATAGTAGCATTGATTTGGATTAAGTCAACATACAGCTTATTCCGTCTAACATAAATCTACCTACATTATGATAAACACTCATTTTGCTCAGTCTCTATAACATAATTCTCAATGGACTAGAAAATTTCCTTTCGCCGTGGCGTGGGTGGAGCTAAATTTATCCGAGGCGGGTTGTAGTGGGTAGGCTTCGACAATAACGGCAGCTGTATAGCAAAGCCTGTTTTCCCATTTAGACGTAGAAGGATGCCAACATTTCATTGCAGTAGTGATAAGGTGATAACATTCTAAATTCGCTAAAATGTCAGTTGAAAGACTTGAGACCTACATGCCGAGCCGGTGAGAGCGAACGAGGTCGCTTTAGCGATAACCTTAATTCCACATTTTCAGGATTGCAACGTTCTAGCTCACACGCTAAATCTTTCTCGAGCGCGATGGAGACTCTTAACATTTTTATTTTACGGATGAATCGCGAAGCGGTTTCAGGATAATTGTGTATTATAAATTCAAGCGAATATATGAATCGAGTTTTCTACGATACAAGGACTCCCTTAAATCACTTTTTATTGGGTGTATGTACAGATGCCACGCGTGGGAGTTTCTTAATACGAATTCTTTTTCGTTTTTCTCGCTATTATTAGAATGTGACCGACTAGCGGCGTCGCGGTTGCTAATCGAATCTTCTCGGTCACAGATGCGTCGTTTGAAATGCAATTGGTTCAGTTTTATCGCCCTCGATTTATTTTTTACCTCACCAATTAGGAACTGTTGGAAAAAACCCGAGATCAATCGGTAACAATTAGATAAAAACTATAGATTGTTTATTGGAGCAAGTGTTTTAGTCTTGCGTCTTTTAATGAGTAGGTGTTTGCAACATGATTCATAACTTCGATCTATCAAACAATCATTGTTTCATTCATATGATGGCTCATAACTTGTGAAAAGTTTGAAAACTTGTGCGAAACGAGTGGGCAGACGTTGGTGTGCGTGTGTGCGATGTGGACAGCGGAGTACGTCTGGCAAGTGACGCCAACGCCCCCGCCTGCTCCGCCGGCGCGCCGCACGGCGTGACGTCCCTCGCGGCCGGCGCTGGGGCGGCGCGCCAGTCTCTGCACAACCGCGGCACCGACAGTGTCGAACCGTTGCGATGTAAACGCCTAACCTTCTAATCTGTCTACAACGACAGCCTCAGTTGCGTGTGCACGATAGTTTCAGTTAATCCTCATAGGTCTATTAACATATTTTTTGTGTTAAAATAACTGTTTTGTCATCCGCCGCGCCGGATTCACGTAAGTGAAGTTTTTGTGTCATCATTAACATCTGTGTCCCGCATTACTGTCGCGTTTTGAACGAATACTCAAGAGTCATGCGAGCGTGATCAAAGTAAGACAGTCTGGGGAACACGTACGCCATTCGATCCTGGTCGGTTGGATATGGTCAAAATAGGTGACCAGGTAATTTTTTTAAATTGCTCAATGTTTTCTTTTGTAGTGATGCATTATTAAATGTATAAAGTAAACTTGCAATCATTTCTAGCGTTTGCACTTAAAATTATTACTCACTTTTGAATCAACAGGTGTTCAACTCAAAAGCGCTGTCACGCCTCGCAAGAAGTAGCGTAAAAAACAGTAGCTCCACTCTCATATTATTGTGTTTTAAATGATGAAAATCTTTGCCTGTGATCACAATTATGACGTACGTTTGTATAATGTAGGTAGTAAAAACTGATAACTTCGTCGTGGGCCTAAGCTTACTTTATACTTACTGGATCCTGGAACCGCAAACTTGCTTGAATTTCAAAAGAATGCAAAGTTATAAACTCTGGGTGCAAAAGTGCTAAACAATTTTGCCTTCATCAAAATTAATGTTGTTGTTATCATTCGGTACATAATCTTGAAAAGAATTATAAAGTCAGCCCGGAATTGGGATCACGAAAGACTAATGAATCAAATTAATTAGAGTTTGAAAGAAACAATCACCCGATTGTGCTGGGATACAATCTATCCTGTGCAAAATGACCAAAATTGTAGCAGGGTGTGTTGTAGTAGGTAATGGAAATACACGTTTGCTTAATGACCTATGTTTTTGTGTATTGTGTTAATTTAATACCACTTTAATCTTTCTTCGCGGGTGCGGCTATCTACATGACTTCAATAGGAACCAACACTCCTACTCAACAGATACTTCAACCAGTGTTTTATTTAACGTTTATTGCATTATATCCTGCACCTTGAATACATCTCCAGTTTCTATTATTATTTATGTTTCCTCATTATATTAGATTTCTACGACCACATTACCTACGTGGGCTATCAATGTTACGATCAATTATTACTATACAACCTGTAACGGAATAAACGCAAGAGCATACACCCCAATTAGAATATTAAATTATAAGACTAAAATAATATCTGTAATTTAATTTAATTAAACGACACCTAGTTTTTTTTTACAAAATAGACTTCCTGACTAAACATGAAACATAGGATAGCTATGAGCGTATTACAAATTTGTTTATGCATTTGAATAGGCTTTATTCCTTTGAGATAAGGCTTAAATTTCCTTAAATAAAATATCTTATTACCTTGGTAAGACGCGGTGGTTCTAATTTCAGTTAAAGAAAAGATTTTTTTCATGAAAAATTAACACATATAAATAATGATGGAAATCGATTCAGAAGCCGATTCTGAGCAAACTACTTTCAGGTCTTCCGCTTATTCTGTTACATGTTGTATAATACATAATAGCATCTCCTTTGTTTGTTGCTAGTGGACGTTCTTTATCTTCCACTTCACTAACAGTCTGATTGACTACTTTTTACTTATCTTTTTACCTTGATAGCGTTTAGTTCTTCTCTTATTGTTAAAATATTACATATTATTTTCATTAATGTTTATTGAAGTGTCAATCTCAGGAAATCAAACTGAATCATCTAAATACGTACCAGAGTTTAACAACAACATTTTTGCATTGCTATTTTACATTCAATCATCTAGCAATAGTCAATCAGGAATTTGTAATGTATATGTACCTATTGTTAATGTATGCATGGTTCTGCTCCTTGTATATTGATGTTGAGTATCTTTATGAAAGCTCATTAGTTCTATACATCATAAACTACCTTATAAGATGAGGAGTTTACAATAACTTTTGAATACAGCATGAAATCTTCTACCTATCTTCGACTTAGGATCCACATAAACCGTTTCATATTACCTCTTTTTTCTTTATTTCAAGCCCTTTCCAAGTCTTCGAGGTCACAGGTAAACGTGCCACCGTTGTATAGGGCGCAAAACTCCCTGTAATAAGAAAAAATCCATAGGCAAAAGGGAAATAAATTGAGGTATGAAAGTTTTACGAAATACGGAAGTTTATTTTGTTTTTTCATGTTATTTTGACCTTCTTTTGATTCATCTTTGGGATATAAATGAAGGTATCCTGGAGATTTGGACTTAACGTATGGGTTTTATCAAATAAATATTCATATGTGGAAATGAGCTGTAGACAGCTTAGTACTTATTTTATCTCGAAGATGTTGCTCGAGTTGTTCCTATATCGAGATAGTGGCAGCGGATATGACTTCATAAGGATGATTACACATAAATTATTAAACTTATAACGCTCGAGATAAATACTGATAACATTCTTGATGATATATTTTCGTAAATATTAGCATGTTTTCAGTATCATTTGTGATTCACTCGTAACCTAGCTCAAGTAGTAAACATTTTAGAACGAGCTGATGGAAGTGTTGACGCAGTTTGGTTTTTATTGGGATATTTTCGCTTTATTTTTCTTGTGAAATGAGTCGCAATACGATGGGCTGGTAGCTAATGAAAATGAAAAACAGAATGAGTCAACTACGAAACGTTCCACGCCCGTGACTTATTAGAAGCAGCTTTTATAGGCTGCTTATACTGACAAGGACAAATGAACTTATCCTCCTGAAGTGCTTTAGTTAGCTCATCGTCAAACTAAGAATTTTTTGTACCTGTTTAAAAAATGTCTAATGGTAAATCTAGTTACCCCATTTGGGATCACAATTTACAAGCATGATGTCATGTACATATGTATGAGCCGCACTTTAATAGGTAGCACACGAGATGCGTTGGAGCAATTCAAAGTCAAATCGTTTTCAATGTGCATGTTGCTATTATGCTGTATCATCATTTATATGGGTAGGTATTAGATAAGTTAGTACTGCTTGGTCTAGTCACAGATTAAAGAAATCTTTATTCATGTGGTCCAGTTTAGTACCAAATAGTTTTACGAGTAGGTACGATGTTTATTGTAATGACCAAGCATTAAGTTACACTACAGGTCCTGGTAGGTACTCCATCGGTTAAGCACGGTTACCACAACATGGTGTATTTAAGAATATTATCATTCCAAATCGTTTGTAGGAGAATAAAAATTTCACATGTTTCGCGGCAATATGTCATTGTGTGCTTTGTGAGGTACCAAACTACCAACGACAATATAATGAATGTCGGATTGATATCACCATATATAGGTATTTTGTTTATTTATTGGTGGCCTTCAGCTGCGGAGTTTGTTCGTGACTAAATCATAAGCTATCGCTATTGTTCCCTCAGGTCATAATAATCCCGCGAGATAGGCGGATATCGGTATCAGATTGATCTGTTTTCCATTACCATGTTATGAATGAGCACTCAGTGTGATAGGTGCTATAAATCGTTAGTGCCACCTGCTATTGCAGTTTTCCATGAGAATGATAACTCGTAAATAGCAAAACTGCTCAGCCTGTTGAAATCCGAAGGGGAAGGGAACGAATAAATGTTAGTAAGTAGCTGCACTCTCTACTTGGGACAAGCGTACTTATTGTTCTTTCTGGTCCAACAATAACTTGTTGAATTACAAGTATCTGCAGTCCATCTTGTCGTTTTCCGGACTTATTGTCAGACAGAACCAGCTTTTCTTGAAAGAGTCGGTTTTGCACTGATTAGCAAGCATACGTCGGCATCGTCGCCTAGACGGTTTCACATTGAGAAGCTGGTTTAATCTGTTAACTATTTTTCGCAGCTATATGAAAAGAAAGATGTTGTATGATATAAGCCCTCAATTGTTTGTTACGATATCCACGGGAAGAAGTGGGATGTGCTATTCTTGGCAGTGGACCGCACAATAGATTGTATTAACTTGAATTGCAGGAGTTATAGGTCTGTTTTATTATTGTCTCAAAGTTTACCAAAACACCTGTGTTGTAATTAAAGGAAATTGGATTGTATAGTACACAAAAAGAAACTGAAAAACTCTTTAGCCGCAAAAACTTGTTGTGGAAGAAATTGCGTTTTAATTTGACTTGGGGTAAACCACGGATAAACAACATCAAGGTTTGTAACGACCGCTTCCTGGAATTACCGGCAATGAAGCTAAATGTGCAACTAGTTGCATAGATATTGTCGGGCGACGGCCTCGCCCTGTTTCCGCCATTACGGCAATATTTGATGCACTGGAAAATCTACCCTTCGGGGAATGCACCTTTTTTTCTGTCTGAAATAGTTGCTCAGTCTATTTAGTTGCTAAAGTTAACCGTGACTCATTGAGTAGAAGTTCAATTATAAATATCTGATAAACATAGTAGTACACTGTAGTTGAAAATTGGGGAGTCACTCTGTCCAAGTACAAAGCCCAAAAATTTACATGTTTTTACGGGCATTACTTGTTAAATATCATTATCCACTTAAACGTAAAACTTAACAATAGTTAATACTTGTGCGTGACTTTGACCAACACAATGAAGTACATTGTTTCCAATAATCGTTTGCGGTTTGTCAAGTACTATGTTACAAGTTCAACATGGCGGTGTTTGCCACGTGTCGACTCTATAAATTCATGCTATGTTTTGCTAGCGTCCATTGAATTCCATAGCTAGACTGCCAGTGCTATTGATAGACCAGTAACATCCGCATCCTCGTGCCCTTGCACCCATGAAACGTGCATTGTGTCAAAAATACCGTTCACATCGAATTTATTCGCGATGGAACAATCCACGATATTAACGTATTGTTAAGAGTACAATAATGGCCTAAATAGTGATTGAATTGGACGCATAGAATTAGGTTATTTGCTTGGAGTTTACAAATAACGAGTTCTGAATCAGTGCATTGTCAGTAAGTCAGTCTTATCCAAAGAGATAATAAAATGTCAGTCTTATTCAAAGAGATAAAGAAATTCTTCGCATTGCCTACGTGCAAATATCTATAAGCAGATGTTTCAGTTCCCGTCACTAACAAATTGTTGCAACTGAGTTTGCTTATAGATTTTCAAGTACCATCTGTATCAGTTCGTGGTCCCAGCTATCTCGGCTAGACGTTCTCCCGGGTTCAGAAATTACAGATGTTGGTCTGAACCGTCTGCATTGTTGCACATGTGTGCAGTCTGGCTTGGGTTTATCGACCGTACCGTCTAGTTCAGATAATCTTCCCTTCGGCTTCGACTGCAGACTTTTCCCTTTGTCTCACAAGTGTTTTACTGCTATTTTTTTTGTTTCCTTGCATACGATTCATGGCACCGACCTATCTTTATGGATGTTCATAAGTACTAAAACAACATTTACGGACTTGTGAAGTTGGAACATAAAATAAAACATTTTTAACAAAGTAACCTCGCTAATGTGAACTCGTTCATTAACTTATTTTATTATTTACTTCACGTGTTCTTACAATATCCAATGTATAATATTATAGACGGAAAAAACTGCGGAGAACTTCGCCATTCCGTAAATCAGTAGTGTAATGTGCTATGTTGGTGATATCGTCACTCTTATTTTTATCTGAGGTTGACCGTTCGAATAGATTGAATGGGCAATTATCTCGTGCAGCGTAATGACTTTGTTGCTACTAATAAAACCACGCAAATTGAATTGTGTATCTCTTTATGAAGATTAGAAGCTCATTGTGTAGGATCAGGCATCTATTTGCACTCAAGGAAAATTAAATTCCCGAAGTGAAATATGTTTACTTGCGTCGGCACGAGCCACTGTTCCTTTTGGCCTGAACCCAAGTCTGTGCCGTCTCCTTGATAAAATCTGAAGGAAAATAAAGCAAAACACTTCAAAATATTCGTGAAGATTTTCGCGCAGCTAGGTATTGAGTGGGGGAGAGTAAATTCGATTGCGGCCAATGTTTTGCATCTAGATTATACATACACGATTGTAAATTTAAATGTAAACATATGACGTGTATATGTAAATCCCACACCGGTATCGTGGCTGCCAACATCTCGTACGCCGCCGTTTCAGAGTCGTGCCCGCGCCGCTCCTATAATCGTCGTCTTTATTGTTTTGTGCTAATTGTGACAAAAATTGTATTTTCACATTGAAGTCTTCAGTGAGAGTGAGACCCCGCCCGAGCGAGTCACGCGTAAGATGCCAGATATTTTGGGGGCAAACGATATTATTTATATTGTGCTAACAGCGCTGTTCTCAGTAATACCGCATTTGTTAAATAAATTTCGTGATCTCCAGTTGTTCAGGAATGTGTTAATAAGTGTTTGAACTATAGAAGTTAAATATAGCATATGTTCCATAGCTATACGTGAATAATCTTTATTCGTTGAAGTGTGAATGCCATTCGTCTATCACGAAGGATCGATAGGTATCGTTGATATCCAAGACAAATATTGAACAAATTGTTTTATATATCTTGCATGTTCCTTTGCCATCGATAAAATATTTAACTTGCATATTTATATACTTATCAGTTTTACATTATCCATTGGAACTATTAATGTGACTTCCAAGAACCCCAATAACGTGTTGCATAGTGTAAACAACAACTCTGAGGCACAAGTAAGACACTACGGCATTTTGTAATGTTGTTATTTGTTTGTCGCAGCTGGAGATCCCTTCTGTGGCGACATTGATGGAGTTCCGCTTGGACAGTGCGGAGTACTGCCAGGCCCAACACAAATAAACTGCAGGGCGTTTCGTGCGAAGAGGGAGCGGAGCGTGCCACCGCTGGACCCATGCTGCCGGGAGCGCGCGACTCTACGTACCCCAGGCGCTGTACCACGTACACACACCCACAGGTAACCGCAAGCTCTTGCTAACTACGCTCAACCGCCATATTGAAATCAGAGTGGGGTGAACCGAAGCCGGCGTCCCACGGCAGAACTATCAGTTGTTATCTGCTCCTGACCAAGACAAGAACGCGATACCGGTGATAATAGTGTAACCGAATCCATTTACCTAACGCGTAACATCACTATAATAATATAGGTGCACTTGTTGAGCAGGTATTTATCGAAATAAAATTACAGCAATGTGTTTAGATGGCGCAGTGTTTACATATTGTGTTATCATAGTGTTGTGTTGTTTAAAAGAGTGCTAGCTGTGTGAGGCACGTCCACAATTGACGCGATGTTGGCTCTGGATCAGCTCGGAAATACCGATGTCGATGGACAGACATAGGCGTTCAGAACATCGCACGTCCACATGACCGAAACTTCGCTGTATCCCGAACACTATTTTTAGAAGCCATTTTTTATTCCACTTCAGTCGTGCTCGAGCTTTGACGCAAATACGCTTTAAAAATGATATTCATCGTAAATCACCTCGCGGTGCCGGCTGGCTCGCTGACATTAACAAAATCATTATTTTTGTTTCAGTTACCTTAAATTCGGAAGCCACAAAAAATTGGAGCATATCATTCAGTTGCCGAAGTTCGTGTGATAACAAAACTTATGTTTTTCGCATAATTTCTTTTAGTTCCATTCCACATTCTGAACTTTTGTTTATTCGTCTCCGAATGCGATCTAGTGGTTGAAAGCGACATCCATGCGGGTGGTTCTCATTATATAATTGGACCCTTTCTAAAGAAAAGTAACGAAACTGTCGTGTGTTGTGTGGAAATAGAGTGACAGTTTGTCTGTTAGACTGTGACGGACCGTGACATCTTTCTCTGACGCGTGTGACGTGAATACCAGCTGGGTGCGTATCTTGTGTGACCGGAGAGCAGCAACTCGATCACGATGAAGCAGAAGGACATCAGGCCGGCGCCCTCGCTAATCGAGTACAAGAACATGCGGTTCCTCATCACCGACCGCCCGTCCGACGTCACCATTCAGTCCTATCTTCAGGTAAACATACTTTATTTATACAATTTATCATTAAATAATGTAAATGACAGCTCAACGCTTAAGTCAATATATTATTATTGTTTTAGTTTATTTAGAACTTAAGTAAGTAAGTAGACAATACAATGTAGGCCACTCATACATTTGGGAACTAATGACTTATGACTCATTGACACAATTTGACTGCCACAATTTCTATAACTCGGCTTAGATAATGTGAACTAAAGAACTAGCAGACTGATGTTCTTCAAGTTTTAACCTTTCGAACTTTTCTTTTTCAAATAATAAGCACAACAGCTGAACCGTCTCAAACTTTAACAATAAGTTAATATTATAAAATGAAAGGTTACTTTTGTTTTCATTCAAAAAACTTTCTATGAATCTCGCTTAATTCAAAATCTTTAGATTTAAAATGTCTTTGAATTATATCTTACTTACCAATTTTTATCTCTGATCTCGGAATATCAAATAAATGACAATAATTTAAAGTTGAAATTTCTCACGCATCAGCGACCAAAAAAATATTGAATTAATAAACTCTTCATTAACTTATAACTAATTAGCGAGGTCAATGCTGTCAATGACCAGTTAACTTAAGTGTCATAATAAATTATTGTGGTAACATTCTACATTTAAATAAATATGGTGCGCGTGGGAATGTCTTAACCAGAAATGCTATTGAGGAAAACCTAGCACTTTATTTTTAACCGCAAAAATGTAAATTAACGGAGATTGCATAGATAACGGTTGCACGATTGCTAATTTGCAAATAATATAAAGAAAGCCTTATTACTCGCAAAGGAGATAACACTGGAATTTATGTTGAACAGTCAATAAACGATAATGCCTTTGGCAGTAATACCGGTCTCACAAGTTGTGTGGCGGGGCTCCGTAATTCTGTACAAAATAATTATACCTAGCCTCAGCTAGTTAGAGTAGAACTGTAGAACCCGATACCTGGAGAGAGGCTAAGCAATTATAAATATAATGAGGTAAATAGTGACCATAAATTGAGTGTTGATTTGTGACTGTAGCTAGTTAATCTGAAGCGTATCTTCTATACGATCCCTTTCTTCATATTTATTGCACTATAAACTTGATTTGCGAACTGGATCCGACTGAAATGGTCCTCTTTCTATGCAAATTTTCTTAGACCTTATTAATTCGGTCTGACTGCCCATCATGGTCGTGGATTATGTAAGTGTCTCTAGATTGATTCTGCAGCGTCCAACTTTCTGGTCAAGGCACTCTATCTAGTCACTGCAGTTGCAACGGGTGTTCAAAATCTAGTCGACATTCAATGTCATAAACTTAACAAAAAGAGTAGGTAGACAGAATGAGACTGAGATTAGGATGCGACCGTTCTAAAAAATACGGGAATTGTCCCTCGTTTGTTTCATGATGTTACACGTCTTTCTTCTTGGTACAGGAACTGAGGAAGCACAACGTGTGCACGGTGGTACGCGTGTGCGAGCCCAGTTACGACACGGCGCCGCTGAAGGCCGAGAGCATCGAGGTACGTGACCTGGCTTACGACGATGGAACCTTCCCGCCTGCCAACGTCGTCGACGACTGGTTTGAGATTCTGCGCGAAAAGTGAGTATCCCTTCTCATTCTTACAATCCGTTTTATAAAAACTGGGGGTTCGGATTTGTACCACTTAACATATTTCTTAGTCCGGAGAGGCTCGCCGTTCCGACGGCTTTCTCTGGGTTCTAAAATTTTTTGAAAACGCCCGGAATGCGTTCTGAGAACCCCCAGATTGTTAAGATGGCGGTAGTGGTGTAAACTGCGATGGTACGCGTATTTGGGAATGTTTAACAAATTATCATTTTAAAAGGCTACTTTGCCTGCCTTTCCATATTCCGTAGTTCTAATTCAGTAAATACGTCAATGTTTCATTCTTCAATTCTGATGCAAATATTGAAATTCTGCTGTAATAATATTCGAGCCTCACGAAGTAACATTGTTCAATTATTATAGTAAATTCTATTTATTATTGAGTGACGCATATTCAAAGTTATTATTACGTAACTGCGGTGTGACGCACTGATTATGATCGACACATGTAATATATAGTTCGGAGTCGCCGGTTAATTGAATACCTATTAAATTGGTATGTTACGTCGTGTTATTGTAGCTTATGTAAATATTGTTATGTTTGGTGTTGTGACCACATTATCAAACATTCCTCTTGTTTGTTTGGCTATTAGCTAAACACTGACAATGCTATAATATTGCCTCATTATCAGAACATTCGCTTTCCTCGAAGAGCAAAATAATTTTGGGGGGACCCTGGTTGAAATAACCTGTCCTGTCCTCTTAGCTAGCGCCTCAGACCAACAAAAAAAGGAAGACGGATCACGCCGTACATCAAAAGTGAAGCCACAAAACCATGCTCCTGCAAGTAAACACACAGGCTCACGCACAAACCTACACTAAAACCATGCTCATCGCTCCTAGTACATCACGAGTCGTCGTCTAGTTAACATCAATTAAAAAAATAGAGTTGTGCCTTCCTGTGTAGTATAAATCACATAAAAAGTCTCACGGAATCACTTATCACTTTTACGTACTTGAAATAACATCGTTTTTAATTTAATGAACTATGAATTTTAGGTTACTTGGAACAAAAAACCTCAACGAATGAACGAATGAAAGCAGTGACATAACGGGTTGCCATAATGTGATTTCAAATTTTCCCATTCGATTAAACCGGTTTAAATTATGATTTCTTATTTCGAGTAATTATATTCCTGTTTTCTTTTTTTATGTACTTATATTTTAGATTTCCAAGTAATACTGAATCTAAAAGTAAATGGATACTAGCTATACGATGTATTTTTTTTTGTTTTTGTTTCGGTATATAAGTCCTTCTTAACAATCGAGTTATAATACCATACTCAACAATATCTTACTCGTACAATATTATCCTACCCATGCAATATTATTCCCCAAATTATAGGGGAAAACTTTAAAAATGACAACCCTTTTTACACACACATAGATAAAAAGGTGGCTTCACTTTTGATGTTCGGCGCGCTCCGTCTTTCCTTTTTTGTTGGTCTGAGGCTAGCGCTTTCCCAACAACATTCAGGACGATCTGGTATGCACTCGGTGAGACATTCTCGAGACGATAGATCACCTAGAGTACCAGGCCAGATACTATTTCCGTATAGGTTCATCAATTTTTGACCTGCAAAATATAGCCAGATGTATGAATTGTACCATCTGCCTGCCCCCATGAGAGCCTCGTGAGTTTATATATAATGTATGTATGCCCTAATAGATTCGCGCAGTACTTAAACTGTCTTCATTAATTCCCCAGAGCACAGAACAAGCCTGAGGCGGCGGTGGCGGTGCATTGCGTGGCGGGACTGGGCCGAGCGCCCGTCATGGTGGCCATCGCACTCATCGAGCTCGGCATGAAGTACGAGGAAGCCGTCGAGACTATTCGAGAGTGAGTATTGTGTAGTTAACGTAAAGCTAACATACACCCACCTCTTTAGCAATACACATGCCCCAAACCAGTAGTGCCGTCACTGGCTGTCACTCGTATTTTTTTGTTAGACTATCGGGAAACTGAAGACGAGAAATGCAGTTGCCGTCGAAGTTGTGACGCCGCGTTTGAAATTAAAACCGCAGCGGCATGTCGAGTTGCTGAATTCTGTCATTGCAATTGGGCGACATTGCTGCTTGCTGTTTTTTCGGTCGCTTTCGGAAGAGCAGCTTTATGACTTAGGAACTTCCATATATGGTCCCAGTTTCATCTCATCTTTTAAGTCTCGTACCGAGTCTAGATGTAAAGGCCTTAAGTCTGCGTATATGCTTGCCGGAGCGAAAATTTTTTGCCGCCTCATATGGTATAACCGATAGGGTTTCGTGAATGTGCAAGAATCCGATCGTATCAAACTGACGTAGCATGTACAGCTAATTGAAGCGTGAGAATTATTTGACGATCATTGTCAAGGAATGTGCAGACAAAGACAGTAGTAATTTGATCTTCCTTTTTGGAAGATGCATTCATTTTATAAGACGCAAATCGGTCTTCGACAAAAATCATATTCAATACGACGCAATTTTTGTTTGTTAACTATTTTCGCCATGGTAATCAAAGCGTCACGATTCTTCTTCGGAGTACAATAATATCTCTCTGCATATAAAAGTGCTTGCACGTTATAACTAGGGAATGCAATCTCGTCTCGCCGAGATCCCGATCTCGCGAGATCCCGGCCATATTTTACGAGATTGTATCTCGTCAAATTTCGTACGAGATCTCGCGAGATAACGAGATCGACAAAAGCAGCGTGATGACGTGTATTTCATGGCGCGGCTGCGCGCGAACTGAATCACACTTCATGAAAAAAATATCACACTTCATGAAAAGCTGCAAAAATCGCTGAAAGCACTGAAACAGCCCACTGCTCGCTCAACAAATTCTACAACAAATACTTTAAACATTTTAATAAAAAAAGAAATGAATTTGTACGAAGCTGGTGGAGTAAGAGGGGAACTTTTAAACTTCGTACATAACTGCCTCTCAACAGTGGTTCCCACAAGTGTTGAGGCAGAACGAGCTTTTTCAGCAGCAGGGTATTTGGCATGCAAAATCAGAAGTCGCCTGTCAGATGATACTCTCGACATGATGTGTTTTTTGAGAAGCCATTTTCAGACAAAAAAACTTGCCTTTCCGTACCTTGATAACTTCATCTGACTTCTACTTTAAACTTCTTTTATTTGATTAATACGATCTCACAACATTTATTTAAGAACTTGTGAAGTTAAGTTTTTGTTTTGTTGTATTTATTTACCATAAGTAATGTTCCTATTACTCTTAATTATTGAAACTAAAGTAATAATTGACAAAAGACTAAATATAGATAATTATTGTTTTGTTACCAATATTGTAAGAATTTGAACTGATTAGCTACAGTAGGTATAATAATTATAGACATAAACAAGTGTTATTAGAGTTAGAGACAAAATAATAAGTACTCTGTTGATTTTTAAAATAAAACTTACATTATTTTTATAACTAAGCAACGCAGTTTCTATTTAATTACATATCATGTCAATTACTAGTTCTTAAAACAAGCATTTGCATATGTTTTAATTGCGATTCTCCCAATCTCGCGAGATCCCGTAATTGCGAGATTCTCGCGAGACTGGATTTTGAGTCTCGCGAGATCTCGCTAGGCGGAAATCTCGTACGAGATTGCATTCCCTAGTTATAACGCCTTATACGCTGTACAGAGGATGCTAAGGATCGTGACGCACATGTCAATTAATAGATAATTGAATGAGTAACGCGTAAAAGTGTATATTTATGCACATAATTAGACCGAGGTGTGGAAATAGGAGTTTATATGGCTTTATTTATGCAGGTAAACTCCGTCAAATGTTGCTCTTGTCGCGATGTTAGTGTTCGTTCGGCATTACAACTGTCTGGCGGTTTTGAGTATTTTTTATGTGGCCTACGGAAATGTCCTGCAGATCAGGGGGCCTAGACAAAATCCCTTTTCTGGAGTTGACAGCAGCAATCACGTGACATCTCTAAAGCAAATGTCAACTCCATACAATTTGATCTTTCCTTTGGCGTTAACGCTTACAGAAAAGGGATTTTGTCTATAGCCTCTGGTAGCGTTGTGTCGCTGTAATGGCTCTTTCTTCAAAAGAACCTACCTGACATGACCCTGCATTGTTATACTCGCATAATATCTTAATAATAAAATGTTTGGATTAGAGATCGAGTTTGTTTCGGCATTTCTTCTCAGGGATCGCTCAGCTAGGAAATGCCGGCCCCATCTAGTTTTAAAATATTGACCGAAAAATTGACGTGTAAAGTCTTAAAAGATTTACTTACAGAAATTAATATCATTCATTTCATTCCAGTCAACGCCGCGGTGCCATCAACGCGAAGCAACTGTCGTACTTGGAAAAGTACCGCCCGAAGTCGCGGCTGAAGAAGAACGGGCACAAGGGGCCCAACTGCTGCGTGCAGTAGCGTCCGTGGGAAACCGTCCTGCGCCCGTAACAGCGAATGTAGCTCTGCTTTCACACACACACTGACACAGGGGAGCATAGACAACAATCAATTAGTTTTTTATCCTAGTGTCGCCTCTTTTTGACGACTATTTTCTTTATTTCTCGTTTCGTTGGGGGGTTGTAACCGAATTCTGCCTTAACCTGCAAGAGCTTGGAATTACCACATTCCTTCTGAGTTAACCTGACACGACTGAGAATTTGGTTATGATCTCGGTACCTTATTACCCGTTACGACATATTTATCTCGGGTTTTCTATGAAATTTAATTGAGAGCCTTATTGTAAGCTAATGTTTGTATGTTGAAAGTAAAGGTGTAATAACCCTTGTGCTGTAATGTGTATTAGTGGAATATGTTAATAGAAGCGAGCCACGATTTGTGTTCATAGTTGAAACAGTTAACTCAGGTATTTATATGCCTATATTGAATCATAATAAATTTCAATATCCATAATAATACGAATCAGTCAATGTCACTTAGATTTCTTTCCGTTTATATTAATATGTCGTTGTGTGGTGAAATCATGTTTTCCTATTATTTTCCTTTGTAGAGACTTATATTTACCTATATAATAATAATAATTTGAGACATAATAGAAATTGTTATGGTTTTGTGTTTCTTAAGACAATTTGACATGAAATTCAATAAATTTTGCTTTTATTAGATATTGTGAGAAATACAATGTTAATTTGAATGCTTTCCACTTAGCTTGGGTTACGCACAAGCATTCAGCCTTTGACTAGCAAGCCCAAACGTGATGAAATTCTAATCAATTGCAATATAACCTGACTCACCGAAAAGTTCCAATGAAGAAAATAGCTCTTTGATATTATTTTTCTATTTCTAATTTTATGAAGATTATTATCGAAATATATGAGAAAAGTGTAACTACAAGAACTCACATTCTTAAATAAAAATATTTATAAGCAAAATGGATGTTTTATTCCAATAAACTGTTTACAACAAGTGTTTTTCTTATGAAGTAAAACTTAATGTAAGAGGTTATGAGGTAGTATGTGGAGGTATTATGTTCACAATATTATACATACAGAATATCATACATAACATGTTGACATTTCTTACAAAATCAGTTCTAAAATCAAACAATAACCCGATATATGTGTCATTGACACTGGCATAACCACCATCTGGGTTTTTAATTTTGATAACACAAAAAAGTACTCGCTAATTAGTCGCCAAATATCAGAAATAAGGCCTACGCGGCGGCATAGCAAGGGATTTTGCCGTCAGTCAGCGCACATTGGCCGCTTAGATACGCCTTGCCACGGCGTGGCGCGGCACGACAAAGCATGCCTCGGCAGCTCCTGCTGCCCGATACACTTTTACCGCCTTACTAATAAACGTAACGCCTGTATAGTTACACAACGCTTTGTCTTCTTCGTTCAAAAGTAATTTGACTTTTCAAAGAAGAAGACGAAGCGTTGTGTAACTATACAGGTGCTATACAACGTTTATTGGTAAGGCGGTTTGTCTTCAGTTGCTTCTCTACCCCCGCCGCCTTACTCCGCGGTATGTCAAAACGAGCGCCGGAGTCCTTGGCATGCCGTTGCCTACCGAAGCACGCCACGGCATCCCGCCGCGGGAACCCGTGGCGCGTCTTTCAATGCCGTGCAATGAAATCCCTTTCGATGCTACGGCATTATTTTAAAGCATAGCAATTTATGTCGTTTTCCTATATCGATACGTTTGAATGTCCATTAGTAAAAATTTAAATCCCTTGCCATGCCGTCCCGGTCTGCGTAGGCCTTTAGTCGGTCACTGGTTCAAAAGTTATAAGGGTTTATAGGTTGTCGATCTGTGGAGCGCCTACCCCAGCTTGACCCATTTGAATCTCAAAAGTTAGGGCATTAGCGAATTTTTAAGGTATAGTCCAAAAATAGATCGAAGAGTTTACGCGTAAACTCTTGGACTATGATATCGTATTGAATTACTTATATCTTCTAAACTAAGACCCGACTAAATTTGTGACTTAGCGACTGATTCCGACTAATTAGCGACTAAATTTGGGAGAAAACAGATCTTCGCTAGGTGCTTTTGAGATTCAAATGGGCCAAGCTGGGGTAGGCGCTCCCTAGATCGCCCACCTATAAACCCTTATAACTTTTGAACCAGTGCGTGACCGACTAAGATATTAATTGGCGACTAATTTAGTGTTACCAAAATTAAAATCCCTGATGGTGGCCATGCCCGTGTCAGTCACAGTCGATATATAAATGTTATGCCATAATATGAAGATACATAATTAATTGATAAATAATATTCCAAATGATTCCTGTTAACAATTACATTATAATAATAAAAGTAATGATACTAATTATACACAACAATAAATAAACAATATTAGGTATTGTATACCGTTTTCCCTGTTCATTAAAATTTGTACTCTTTGTTTACTTTAATTTGCACTTTGGATTACAACTTACATTTTTTTTTAATTAAGTACTGAAATTCTTTAATAAAAGTGCCAATGTTTCGGCAATAGACGTACCCGTTACAAAAACTAAAATTATAGTGCTATGAGTTAGTAAAAACTTACAAAGAGTAAGAATAATTAAAAATTCAAAAATAAAGAGTTAGTAATACCAAAACTATAACTTACTTCAAACATTCAGATCCTTTGTGTACTCGTAGTAGATCTTCCTCCAGATAATACTTTATTAGATTATTTCTTCGGCACATACTTGTGTACTTTCCCGCCGTATCTGGCTATGTAGGCTTTGATATCGAACTTGCGCTTGCATCCGTCATAGTTCATGAACCGTATCTTGCCGAACACTGCGCGCTCCGCCCAGCCTTGGTCGTGGATACCGCACACTGACCACATGCAGCCTATAAGACAGATGATACATAAACATACTTCCATTGTTTTTTATCTATACTCCATTCGAAATAAGATTAGACATTTAAATAAACCTTTTTTACAGTCTGACTTTTGACTTTCTATACCGTAGGCATAAGGATGGCCCAGGGTTGCGGGTTAGTCCAGGGTTGCGGGTTAGTCCGAAAGGGATACCGGGACCTTGGCAACAGGCAACTGAAGGAACACGGGTGGGTTTTAGTCAGTAAAAGTCTGACACGCCCTTCCGCTCCACCCAGAGCGGGAGAAGTCATTGGATGATTTCCCACCCTCAAAAAAAAAAAAAAAAAAGGCATAAGGATGGCATTAAAACCAAAAAGTGGTTACAATACTAACTGTTTACTGCAGCTGCCATTTATCATTCTATCAACGCAATAGAAGTCAAAATCGTTTTAAATTGTTTTTTCGTTAGTTTTCGATGGCTAAACCGGGTCAAAAACGAATCGAATACGAACTGGATACGGATAAGAGGGCAAACGCCCTAACTATAAAAAACTGGGTGTTGCCCGCGACTTCATTCATTTTTTTAAACAAATATCCAGGATGAAAACCAGGCCATGGTACGGAGCGAGAGGGCATGGGAGGCGGTCACCTCCTTCTGCGAAGCAGTGATGCTCGCGAAGGAGGAGGCGGAACGCGTGAGGGAGAGGCAAGGCCTGCGCCCTCACGCCCCTAACCGCCGCCGCTGGAGACACCCTGGGCGTCGGGAATCCCAGGTGGATTCCCGGCCACCATAGGCGTGGGCTTGCGGACGGCGAGCAATGGGTAGCTCGCCGTCCGATAAGGACCAGGCTCGGGTCGATGGCGCGTCGTGTTCCACGCGCGCCTCAAAGAGATGTCAGCACACCTGACGGACGGGGTCCGTTAGGACCGATGCCTGCCAGGGTTGCGGAATAGTCCGAAAGGGATACCGGGACCCTGGCAACAGGCAACTGAAGGAACACGGGTGGGTTTTAGTCAGTAAGAGTCTGACACGCCCTTCCGCTCCGCCCAGAGCGGGAGAAGTCATTTGATGATTTCCCAGCCAAAAAAAAAAAAGGATGAAAAGCCTATGTTCTCCAGATACCTATCTACCATCTGTAAAATTTCATAACAATTAGTTCAGTAGTTTATGTTTGAAACAGTAACAGACACTAGTTACTTTCGGATTTATAATATTAGTATGGATAGCTCGCCCCCCCTATTACATGGGACTTAAACATAACTGGCGAAATGAGGGTGTTTTATAGGTATCTGTGTATACGTACTACTCTACCTACCCCTTTGGGGAAATATAGGCGTGATGTTATGTTATGTTGGAAAGTATGGATGTAAGAGGGCGATTAATATTTTACATACCAACATATCCACTCGGGTCCCTTCCATCAATACTGTAGTGATCATTCAGGTATATCGCATACTTCAGCGCTTCCTCAGGAGAAGGCGTCCACTCCAGGATCTTCTTGGCCCAGTACATGCGCAGGAAGCCGTGCATCTTGCCTTCCTTCACCAGCTGGATCTGTGCTGAGTTCCACAGGTCGTCGTGTGTCTCGGACTTAGCTAGTTGTTCGAGTGTGTAGATGTGTGATCTTTTGTCTTTCCTGTAAGTCGGAATAGACTTAGGGTCAGTTCACGAAGATCCGAAAGAATATCGAATTTATTTACTACACAATGAGGTGCATGCGCTGCGCAGCACCGCGGGCACATCTCAGCGTACTTTGACACGTGTCAACCCTTGCACTGAAATTATACCTTTTCGAGAAGAAAATAAGTTCGATTCTTGATCAAAAGTGGTTGGTCCGTGGATGGGTGACCATTTTCACATATCGAGACTCCTCCGTGCCTCGGAAAGCACGTTAAGCCGTTGGTCCCGGCTGTCATTTGTGGATCTTTGGCAGTCGTTACGAGTCGTCAGAAGCACGAAAGTCTGACAACCAGTCTAACCAAAGGGTATCGTATTACCCAGTTACTGGGTTGTGGAGGTCAGATAGGCAGTCGCTCCATGTAAAATACTGGTATTCAGCTGCATCCGGTTAGACTGGAAGCCGACCCCAACATGGTTGGGAAAAGGCTAGGCAGAAGACTTGATAAAAAGTGCGTGTAGCGTCACGTTCTTGACGTCGGGTCGCGATCTAAGCTAACCCTTAGTGAAAATCACAAGCATTTCATAGTAGTAGGTAGTAAGTACACAACAAAGTATACCTACGTATATCCGGATTTATCTAGAATTTTCCTATTACGCGGAAGGGTTTGAAAATCAGGATTTTAAACAGAGCCAATGGAGTCATTGCATTGTTTTGCGCAACGTAAGAGCCCAGAATAGCATGAACTTGTCAAAATGTCAACAATTCCCTCCCCGTTTTTCAGATTCTAGACAGATTACCATTGGAATGCATAGGTTTTGATGTTGAAATTAAATATTAAATCTTGTTACATGCACCATAAAGTGCTAAATTGTTAGAAAATTAACGCAGACCTGTCCCAGCTCCCGGGTGTCTTCACGCGTGTTCCAACCACCACTTTACGCTACCAATTATAAAGTCTATTATTCAATGGCATAAAAAAAGTCTTAATAAAGGTGTTAAATACCGTGTTTATACCTGTGATCATCCAGCGTTTTCTGCGCCCAGTTACTGGCGCCTTTGATGCTGTCGTAATGTTCGCAGTAGAAACAGAAGTTATCTGCCAGCTCGCGACGTACGATGGCCTCCTCTAAGTATGCATTCACTGATTCTGTGCACTTTGCTTTGTGTTCTTGAACACATAGGGCCACTCTCTGGACTGAAATTTGACCTGTAAAATATGATTGAAAAAATGAGCATTGAAGTATCCTAACTAATACTATAAATGCAAAAGTGAGTTTGTTTGTTTCTAAAATGGCTGAACGGATTTGGATAAAGTTTGGCACAGGGATAGAACATGACCTGGAATAGGACATAGGATACTTTTTATCCCGTTATTCCCACGGAATCGAGACTTACGCGGGTGTAACCGCGGGGCGCAGCTAATGATCATATAATACTATCGGTTAGAGATATAATGAATACAGGGTGTTTTTTTGTTGGGAATAGTAATGGTTTCTATTCTGATTCCTTGCTAAAGTAGGAGCTCTAACAAATTCTTTTTCTTTTGTTGAAAAAGCTCCCATTACTGAACTGTTGGCGATCAACTCCGAATATTTCTCATTGTTGCGAGATGGAACACTATACTGAATGCAGAAGCTCCTGATTTTGGATCAAATATGATCATAGGTTCGAATTGAACCTATGATCAGTTCTCAATACGTTTTTACTCTAGTCCTCAAATGTTCACTGTATTATTCAGCACTATTGAAGTAGAGCTCCCAATCTCAGGTAATGCCAATAAGTTCTTGACTTACTTATAGCCTTATTTTATTGTTCTTCATTCTTTTCTAACAAATATAAGAATTTCTTACCAAAATGGAACCACGGCGATAAATTACTCAGCGCATCTTTAGTAGGATCATTCCGCTTTGTAGCAAACACCTTCAGCCTTTGGTCCAGGAAGCTCTGCAACATTTTCAGGGCATTGTCATAGCCCGGCCGGGCCCATTCTACAGGGCCAACGTTTTTGTCTGCCTCTCTGGATACTATTGCTTCATCCCAGTCTATGGGCTGGAATTTTGTAACAAAACAATAAATTAGTACTTACACAACTTTATATTTTGAAAAAGAAGAAGTAGATAGATAGATAGAATATTTTTATTCTACACCAAAAAATAAAAGGAGAAAGTAGTGCAGAGAACTTCTTCAAATTAGTATTTTAAACATTTATAGTTTCATTACCCTTCCTATACTAACTTACGGATGCCAAACATGGGCCTTGACCAAAGCCTAACCGACAAAACTTCGAATGTGTCAGCATAGCATGGAAAGGAGTATGATGGTGAAAAGGAAGATAGAAAGAACCAATCACTGTGTAACAAAAAAGTCACCCTATAGTACCCTAGAGACCCCTCTCTAGGGTACCATAGGGTGGCCTTTTTTCCCTAAGAGAAAGAAAGGGAAACCTTCTAAAAGATCGCAGGATGACCTGGTGAGGACGGCGGGAAAGACATGGACTAGACAGGCAAGGAACAAGGAGAATTGGAACAGGTTGGACGAGGCCTTTGCCAAAAGGCACACAGAGACTCAGAACTGAGATAGAACGCTTTTTAATACAACTGTAACTCTGAATAAAGGCTATAAATAAAATAGTTTAATTACCACTACTGTGGTAAAGCCTAAAAGCAGGACAACATTTTTTGAGTTTAACTCTAACCAAAATACGAAAGGTTTCAATTTCACATTACAACATGCCTGTATCCCTTGAAGCGGTAGGTAGAGGAGTTCACCCAGTTTTTGCAGTCATTTCTAAGTTCCATGTAATAGAGTCAAGCATAGCTTGCATATTCATGCAAAAGCTCTTTTATAGGCATTTCATTCTTCTCCAAAGGTGAAACTTAAAAACTGGAAAAAGTTTTCCAGTTTTTAAGTTTCACCATTTTTGGTACAGTAGTTTGAAATAAATTAAAATAAGTATATTTTTCTTTACCTCCGGCTCAAACTTGGCAGTGTATGGATGTTTGATAACTGGAGGGAACTCAGTCAGATATTCACCCAGTTTACTGTTTATCTTGTTTCTGATGGTTCTTGCTGAGTATTCCTGCTTGTCTGAGGCCACCCAGCAGGGCACTATGTTGTGGGCATCTACCTGGAAGATTAAAAAATATGTTAATATTAGAGATGGTGATGCAGAAATACTAAACAGAGATGTTTCAGCACATGTAGCAGTTAGTCGATGGAAGAATAGACAAAGTGACAGATAACAATCACAATCTGTCATTATGTCTATTCTTCTGTCGACTAAACCCTTTTCTACGGTGGTCATACTACGGGTGCTGGTACTTTTCATTTTCTATAATCCAACAAATTTTAATGTTGTGGGAGGGAGGTGGGGGTTTCAGTGACAGTTGAATTTACTTTTAATCCATCCTGACATAGAGTGCTACTGCCTACAGACCATATTAGCCCGTATTTTAAGTACAAATAAAGATCTAAGTTGCATGGAAGAAAACATCGCTTGCAAGAGACACCGGCCATCAAAGTTATTGGAATTTTTAGTCGCTTACACCTGACACAGGGTTTTTCACAGGATTTCTTATTTGTACCAGGACCGGGAGAGCATGGCAACCTGACATGATGCCAAATTTAGTATTCATCTTGCAGTGATTCAATACAACAGTAACTTGAAAATATTTGACTGATGGCTGAAAAATGAATGATTTAGTAACTCCCCCTGACCCCGGTTTTTAGTCATGTGGTTTCCAAAACAAGGTTCATCTCTAACTGATATACCTGTATAAGTGGTACATCTTTCTTAAGTTTCTTCTTACAACCTTCCAGCCAGCCCAGAGGCACTCTCAATGGATTGAAGTCACAGACCACAGCCCCTATGTTATGTTTCACAACCCACTGAGGCAGCACCTCTGCCCCGCTCCCTTCTAGAAGATGAAATGATATGTTGAGCTTCTTGCACTCAGCGGCCACTTTCTCTAAACCTGAAAATATGATAAAATACAGTGTAAAAAACATGTAACTTTATAAATTAATTTCTAGTTCTAAATATTATGATTCAGGCATTTGAATTGTAAATAATTGACAATGGTTATTTACCTTTCACAAGGAAATCAAACTGTCTGACAGAGGCATCTAAATACTTGGCTATCAAACAAAAGCACACGTGAAGAGGTACTTCGTTTTTGAGCGCGAGTTTCTGTGCGAACAAAAAGGCCCAGTTATCCTGGACCCGGCTATCTCGGGACATCCAGTATACCACCCCCTCGCACTTATCAGGCACCATCTGCTCCTGAGACACAATTCTTACGCGTTTTTTATTGAACTTATACTCTAAAATTGACTTTGCCGTATCTTCGCGTTTAGCTAGCAACTTCTTCATAAATTCTTCAATGTTAGAATTTGAAGTAATTCCATTGCTCTTGCTTGCCACTGAAGTTGCTGCAGAAAGCTTGAGCTTTTTCGCTACAGATGCCATTTGTATTGTAATAATTTGTGTCGTTATGAAGGGAAACCGCATACAGTTTTATTAAAATCTTTATTTTGAAGAAACCCACAAAGTAGCCATAACAAAGACAGCAGAAAATACAGATTAAAAATATAGATAAAACATCGGAACATCCACTGACAGCATGGTGTAATTTTGACATTTCATTTCGCGCAAAAATCTTGCATTCTCTTTTTTGTGCCATTTCTGTTTTTGTGGAGAATTCAAAATGTTCATACGAACCTGAATACATCGATCATTGCACAAGATAACTATCATGCAGGAGTAGAAAAATGTAAAACAGATTTACCGACAAGCAAGACAATAATAGTCGTGTGAACTCGTGTGCTGTGAATTACCTAGACAACATCCTCAGAATTAGTTTCAGTCTCTTCGGGAGTTGGGAAGTATTTTGCCTTTAGATAGTTACTGCATGGATGACAGTTAAATCTATCAATGTTCGTTTTCATGCATTCAAAAGAGCAAAAGCCGATCAGACAGCATGAGTCGCACGGGATCTTTACATCTCCTAGTGGCAATATACATTCGAAGCACACGTTGAACTTTTCTTCCTGAAAACATAATAATAACATAACATAATAATAACATAACATAATTTATCATTCAAATTTACATAACTAAACGGCAGACCAAAGAAACTCGGTGACAAGATACCCTAAGCGGTTGACAACAGAAAAGAGGGTAGGTAAGTAATTGGTTCTGCTAAATACCTACCATTGACTGCGTAACGTCAAAATCCCTGCTGCGAGGAAGCCCTCCGATTTAAAAACGACAACAGTAGATTGTCGATACGATACGGTTTAGGCTCTGTTTGAATTTCAAGATTATCTTTATCTTTAATCCTAGCAGCTGTAAGTACTCACTGCGACAAATAATAATTATGTACACAAAAAATATAAGTACCTCTTTGACCATAAGCTCGGGTGTCACGTACGGCCGTATAGCTGGCACCATGTCCGGCGATGACATAGTAGCCAATTTATGTTCATGCATAAAGTCCGCTACTTCATTTTCTATGAATTCTTTCTCTTGAACCGTGATAGGGGGACGTCGCCAAACGTTTGTAATAGAGGTAATTCGTAGGATTTTCGTCCTTATAAAATAAAAGTGTATTATACACAGCACTTGTTTTAAAATCTTTTCATCCTTGTACATTTTTTTCTTTGTTGTTTTTAGGATATCCCAAATTTCCAGGCTGCGAACCGCAGTCAACCAGAGACTCGTACGCTTCTTATTTTTATGTTCTTTTAAAATCATGGTCCAATTGCGATGTTTGAACCTAGAGAAACAAACGTAGTTAATCTTCGGCGCGGGCCACACAGTAGAGACGTGAGACAGGACATCTGGCACAAAACGTATAGAAAAGACAAGACGCAGGAGCGTCGCTTTTCCATCTGCATACTATAGCCGCGTCTGCGTCCCGTACTCGTCTCACGTCTCTTCTGTGTGGCCAGCTCCTTCAAGGGCGGATCCCTTTCTTTGCACAGGGGAACGTGAAGAAAGAGATTCGATTTTATTTTACCTAAAAATAAAATCGAATCTTCTGAATGGACTGGTCACATTGCTTCAATTATGAACTCTGAAGAAGACAAGTAGGCTACTATAACTGCATTGAAAAAGAACACATATACATCACCTTGTTTCCCCGGAAGGTATACCGACATTTCTCCACTTAAGTTTAAGTCCCATGTAATAGGAAAAAGGTTTAAGGGGTTCCGTGTGGCACCATTCGGGTACGGAACCCTAAAACCGCTTCAACAATACTTACTTGTAAACAAGCTCAATGAGCTCCTTCATCAAAGTGCCCTGCAACCATCTAATGTACAGCAGCCTTGCGCACTCCACAACCAGGTCGACAGCTTGTCTGTAATCGCCTTGGCTGTCATCGGGTATTTTCCCAGATTGCTTTGCTGCAACCTTTGTACCTGCATTCTTTGAAACTACAGGTTTCACACCTTTCTTTGCCTTTGTTTCGCTCTTAACATTTTTTGGAGCCTCTATAATCCGAAAAGGGTGGAAATTTATATTATTAGTCCACACAATGTCTTTGCATCAGATAAGTAGGTACATATATATAAAATTAGCTAGCGAAAGCCCACAGACGTAATGGGTATTGATATCTAATCATACCCACGTCAGGTTCGTGAACGGGTGCCGTCAGTAGGGACTGGTCATCTTTTAATTGCCACGGCTTATTTTAATTTAATTTTTGGTATGTTTTTTTTCTTTTTATTACGGTCGCTTTTAACGTTCTGCATCGTTCTCACACGTACAATTTCAACATAACAATATTTTGTAACTATATTTTAATTTAAGAGAGTTAAAGAAAGAAAGTTTTTCCAAAAAAAATAACAAAACAAAGTGAAAAATAACTTTAATTTCAGAAGTCGGTGGCAAAAAACTAAAATTCCAATTCAAAGACACAAAGCGCAATCTTTCTCTACAAATTAAAAAAAAAATCAAAATCGGTCCACAATTGACGAAAATATCGAGAGAACTTTAAAAAAAAACACAGACGAACATAGACCCCTCCTTCTTTTTGGAAGTCGGTTAAAAATGATGAACACCGTATTTATATTTAGGAAGATATGTCGCAGATACTTCTGTTGCAAATTAGGGAGTGGATGAAACACGCCTTCTATATTCTACAGGGTGTAAGAGACAGCCCTCCGCAAATTAACAGGGGGTATTCAGTTCCTTATTTTGAATCATATTCAACCGGAAATTTTCTCAGGAAATTTTTCATTTTTTTAAATAGTTTTTTCAGTTACTATTCCTATAATCGAGGAGCTTGTGGCTAAGTAATAGCTGCACGGGTCGATCCATCAGGTTAAGCTACGATTGCCGGGGTTGGTCCGTGGATGGGTCCATCTTTACATACCGAGACTCCTCCGTGCCTCGGAAAGCACATTAAGCCGTTGGTCCCGGCTGTCATTTGTGGATCTTTGACAGTCGTTACGGGTCGTCAGAAGCTCGAAAGTCTGACAATCAGTCTTACCAAGGGGTATCGTATTATCCAGTTACTGAGTTGTGAAGGTCAGATAGGCAGTCGCTCCATGTAAAATACTGGTATTTTTTTTGGAAAAGGCTAGGCATGATGAGTTACTATTCCTATAATTCAATGTAAAATTACATTCTCTGTACGTAGCAATCTATTAATGTAAATAAAACAGCTAAAATAAAACATCAGCAATGAATGTTGAAACACGAAACGGATAGCGAACGACGCGTGAAGCTCAGAATTTACATTGATAAATCAAGTGGCGCGAGCGCGCCGCCCCCGCCATCACCATCGGGAGTGCGGCTACGTGCGTTTTGCCACGGTAACGATACATTGCGTATGAGGTAATAAAACAAATCAGGTTAATTGGATTCCCATAACTTTCCTGAAATAATGTCAGAATTTATCCCATCAGTCTGCGGAGGGCTGTCCCTTACACCCTGTATAATTATATTAGGTACTAGCTGCGCCCCGCGGTTTCACCCGCGTAAGTCTCGATCCCGTGGGAATATCGGGATAAAAACTATCCTATGAGTTAATCCAGGTTATAAACTATCTGTTTGCCAAATTTCATCCAAATCCATTCAGTAGTTTTTGCGTGAAAGAGTAACAAACATCCATCCGTCCATCCATCCATCCATCCATCCATACTTACAAACTTTCGCGTTTATAACATTAGTAGGATAGTAGGAAGTAGGATAGCATAGGAAGTAGGATTAGTAAGGTACCTACTTGATCCTGTCGGACTTAGAGCCTTATTACCCAGCGCTGGACCCATATCACTTAAAACGCTTTTAACAAAAACGAACAGGTTACCATACTCTTCTTTTCCATTCTGACATTTTATTAAAGGGTCTGCGCCAAACAGAAGCAGACTTGTCAGCTGAAACGAATTATATGAAAAAAAGGTCAACAATTTATTAGAAAAATGTGAAGAAATGTTATTAAAATGTCGTATATATTAAGGGCTAGCTGCGCCCCACGGTTTCACCTGCGTAAGTCTGTATCCCGTGGGAATATCGGGATAAAAAGTATCCCATGTGTTAATCCAGGTTATAAACTATCTGTTTGCCAAATTTCATCCAAATCCATTCAGCCGTTTTTGCGTGATTGAGTAACAAACATCCAAACACACAAACATACAAACTTTCACATTTATAATATTATTAGGATATTATTAGGATTTTATTGAGGAGGAAGGAAACACATGCGACTAAAAGAGTGATCGATATAAATGTTGATGGATAAAGAACGAGAAGAGAGGAAAATAAGATGGATGGATTGTATTAGGAATGATAATATATGAAAGAGAGGGCAGTGAATGACAGCGTGACTGTGGACAGCGGAGAATGGAAGAAGAAAACGTGTTGCGCCGAAATAACTGGACAAGCTATAACATGGGACTAGATCAAGAAGATGATGATGTTGATGTTTAAGACCTAGTAAAAAAAACGAATTAATGTACCGTTTGTAACTTTTCCGAGAGAGGCATAGTTTTCCAAAAGGGCAAATAGAACATTTTCACCAATATCGTCTGATTGGAATCATTGATGACGGCATTGAGATCCGTCCTCGGGCTTCTTAAGAAGATGTCAAATAAATCTAAACCTTTATTCAAAGCCACTTCCACCGTTGAACGACCTTTGTATTGGGTAGTCGGATCGCAACCATATTGAAGAAGCAACTCCAGGAGTCGGTCACGAAGCTAATAATAAACGATCCTTGGCTATAAAATCTCACTCTGAATTCGGAACTAAATCGGCAGCCTCGTCTCAAGATGGGGCAAGAAGAATAAGCCGGTTCACACAACACACGGCACCGCGCACCGCTGCGGTCTCCAACAATTCGACCGCGCGGTCGTGGTGTACTTGTGTTAGGCATCAGCGGATTTAATAGAAGCCAATGCAACATGAGATCCGCTTCACCGCCAACCGCGGTTGGCGGTGTGCGGTGCCGTGTGTTAATCGCCTAAGTATCTTTATTACTTACTAGCTGCGCCCCGCGGTTTCACCCGCATAAGTCTCGATCCCGTGGGAATATCGGGATAAAAAGTATCCTATGTCCAGGTCTACCCATGTGCTAAATTTCATCCAAATCTGTTCAGCCGTTTTATCGTGAAAGCGTAACAAACAAACTCACTTTCATATTTATAATAATAGTTGAAATGAAATGAAATTGTCTATTCTGTAGGCTATCGAAATGACTTTTAGACGTCATATTAAAAAATATTAAAAATAAGCTAGATGAGGTCGGCGTTTCCTATGTGACTACTCTGAGAAGAAAGACTGAAACAAACTCAGAAGTCGCCTCTTTTAAAGACCAGATATAATCTTGGTCAGGCCATATGAGGACCATGTAGATTAGCATCTGAAATGGTATTTTGAGGAAAGAACCATAGGTACAGATTTGAGTGGACCTGTCCAGTTAGGATTATAGATAGGATTATACCTATTATAAGTTAAGGTTTATTGTTTACTTACGTCAACGAGGCGAGTATTGTCTCCTTCAGAATCAATTTTTTTTGTAAGCACCGCATGCATCAAAGTTGGGCCCTCCTCCTCAGTCATAATATCTGGAGGTGGAGGAGCAGGAGCAGGAGTGGTTGGTGCTAATGGTTGCGGAGGGACCTTCAGCCTGATGCTTGGGTCAGCTCCACACTCGAGTAACGCACGAATGACCTCCAAGTTGTCATTTGTCAGCGGTCCGCTCACTGCTATGGCTAAAGTTGAGTATCCATACACCTGAGGAAATCATTGTGGATTAGAAAAGTATGGTTATATAATCGAACGCTATTAAACCTCCAACGGTCACTAACGAGACACAACAGAATTTTAACGGTTTTTCCTAACGACACCTCTTATGTTAAAATCCATCAAGCCATTTAGGCAGAGCGTGCCAAAGAATTAGACATACAGCTTGGCTAAAAAGATTAGCCACTACCGCATGTAGGTCACTTCAAATGGGAAATGAGTAAAAGAATTTAAACTAATAGTTAAAAACGCTGCTTGTACTGACTCAAAAACCTACTAGCACTTGTCGGCAAAGTAGTGCCAACATCATAGGTCTGCATTACCTAAGTAAAATATTTAGTTTCATCTGTCACCGCATCATACTCTTTTTTGCCAAGCTGTACATACCTATTCACTCATATTCTCACACATATTCTCTCGAAAAACATTACACTCCTTCTGGGGCAGTCGGATAAAAAGCCTCAGACGGAAAACGAAATTAAGAATAAAATAGTTACTTGTGGGTAAACTTCATTTATATCAGCGCCATTCATGAATAAGTGTTCTATTAGTTCTGCACAACCAGAAACAGCAGCAATGAACAGCGGCGGTTGAGGACACCGGACTTTAAGCGGGTTCGCGCCTTCGGACAACAGCTGTAGGATTGTCAACATAATCCGAGACATTCTGCAATACGCGAAAATGTTGACTCAGCTTACGATTAAGCAAGTGCTTTTTGCTGCTTTTTTGTCTTTTTCGGGTGACCAGCGCTGTGCTGTAGGTCCCCCATAGCGCAGCATCATGCTGAGTGGAAGCTTTCTTGTCACAGTCATGACGTGCAGCTGCCGATTATTTATCTGTATACTCGTGATCTCATATTGTTTTTTTTTTATTGTATTTAGATCTATTTTGGTTAATATTGCTGATTACTGTTATCTTTTTGTATGCACGTGTTTCTGTGACAAATAAACCTATTTTTCTTTATTTATTAATTAATGATACAGAAACTATATTTATTTGAAAATTCATACGCATTAGAAAAAAACCGTAATACCAGATATACCTAGTTAACAAGACTGATTAGTTAAGTTTTTAAAACTTTTCTCATAATTTTGCATCCCCTAAACAGGCAAAATATGGACTGTTGGTACATACCAGCTACACACTATATTTTTGGCTAATGATTCTTATTCCCCTACTATTTTGCCGTCCTCGACAAGTTCCATAATGATCTCTCATCAAATAATAAATACCTAAAAACACAATGTGGAATGCAATAAATGACTGACGATTGAGCACACTGTCGCATGTATAATATGAACAGTAAAAGACTCGACCATTAAAAAAAGTTATAAAATTGACAATAATTCAATATTAACATGCATACGTGCAACATGATAAGTTAAACCCACTATAACTCGATAGATTAATTTTCCAACTTATGAGAAAAAGTCTGCAATTACGGTTTTTAATTATATTATTTTTGGGATTTGGGTACGATTCTGGGTCAGAGCCCATTCGTCCCCTAAAATTTGTCCCCCAGCATAAAAGTTGTAGATTCGGCCCCTATATAGGTGCCTATTGGTCTCCTGGTAGGGGACCAATTAATATTTTAATAAAAAATATTATTTTTAAGGTACCCATTCGTCCCCTCTAATAAATATACAATATAAGTTAAAGATTCGGCACCTATACAGGTGCCTATTGGTCCCCTGAGATAAAACTAACTATATTTTACATAAGAAACGGTTAACATAGTACACTTGTGAACAGTTTATTAACGGAATTAATTTAATAAATCATAACAGATCATTGAAAAAAGAGCTATGATGAATGATAATCCGTCATGATAATAATATAACCTGTCGATAGGCTTACGATGCAAAATTGTCAAGTCCAGGTGTTTAAAATTGGTAAGTACTCTCCAGATGTGCGCGGGGTGTGGAATGCCGAAGCGGGAGGGGTAATCTTAGCCAGAGTATCTGCGCGCGAGCAAAATAGTAAATATACAAAAAAATAAGAAGTGATTATTTACTGTTGATATGTGTTCTATTTTAGCATTAGTTATTTTTTAGCATATAGTTATTTTTTAGCATATTTTATATTTAATGTTGATTTATATGATGGTCAATCAAGGCTGATTTTTGTAAAAGAGTTGTATTTTGTTAGTTTCTAGGACATTGTGATTTTGTATGTGTTAATCTTATTTGAAATAAAGATGATATCTACCGAATTACTATATTTTTTATTTAAGCCTTTTCTGCGCGACTGTACCAGGACTACCAAGCTGCAGTATACACATATACATGTACTTATATTAGAAGAATGAATAAAAATAAATATTCTTCAGGGGACGAATGGGCCCCTCAAAAGTTCCAGGGGACGAGTGGGCACAGGGTGCGAATCTTAGGGGACGAATGGGCTCTGACCCACGATTCTATCGAAGACAATCACGAATCTACGGTTGGTCTTTGTCTAAGTAATTATTATCATCATATCATGTAATACGTATTGGACACCTCGTTGCTTTCCTTTATGCCTTGCTTACCACTAAAGTCAGCATTCTAGTTAGTGACCCATTGGCAATGTGACATAGTGTTGCACAACATTTAAACATTTAACCCAATACACATTTCTATATGGAGTTTGACATTAGACACGCGTTGAACAAGTGTCTAATGTCAGTTTTATGACAAACTCCATACAGAAATGTCATGTTTAAAAGGTGTTTAGGCTAAACAAGTGATAAACACAGTTTTGTGGTAATATGGTTAATCTATCAATCAAATGGAACATGTACTCACTTTTCTTGTTTTTTTTGATCTATTGGCTCTACCATGGTATCCTCCTTATCCTGAAACAGAGTGTCTCTGCTAGGTTTCGTCGGCAATTCTTTAATAACTTTAGATTTAGCGTTCTTCAGAGACTTATCTGTTATTACTTTTGTTTCCTCTTCATAAAATAATTCTACGTCTTTACACATGTCGTTTACTTCAAAAATGTATGGTATAGGATTAACCTCACTGACCTCTGAGAACGCTTCAGCCACTCTTATCAAATATTCATTATTTATAGTATCATGCGTTCGCTTATCTTCTGCAATCGCAACAGTACTCGCAGTTATAACCTTATCAGTAGATTTTTGCAAGTCTTGTTTTGATAATATCTCAGTTTTCTTTTTAATAGACAGATCTTTTGCAGAAGTCTTTTTACTCGGTACACTCTGTTTCAAATTTGGTTTCCCTGTGTTTTCCGCTGTTGGCATATCTCGGTTTTCTCGGCTAATTTTCCATTCAAGTATATTTTCATCCGGCAGCGGTGCTAGAAATTGACCCATATTTTTGAAAATCCTCATATAAATCTGCTGACTAAAACCTAATCGTTTTTTTTTAGGTTTTTTATTTTTCACACTAGTTATAATAGAATGTGTACTACTACCGCATACGACCTAACTCTCAAAGAGTTCTACTACCCTCCTACTGAGCATGCTGCAGAATAAATAATTTTTATTTCTTCTTTATTTCTGTTAGTCCGACTACTAAAAAGGTTACTTGTGGATTCTTTCAATAAGTATTTTATGCTCACGTGGTTTTACAGCAGTGGGGGGTGGTAGCAGAGCCTGGAGCATTGCATTGTATTCCACGCCCCGCTTCTGTAGCAAGTATCTTAACAAGGTGATGCCCAGAGGTGTGCAGCAGGCGTCATTGTAGGCGTCAACCTCAGCGCCGGCTTCCACCAGGAAATGTATTATTTCAGGTTGATTCCCACACTGTCAATAAGGCTTAAGTAGTAGTTATTGTAACAAAAAAGTTTCTGCAACTCAATCAAGTTACGCCGCTGATTTGATTGAAGTTACACATTCTGTTTGGATTAGCATTTAAAAGATCTCTTTCGCTGTAGTTCCTAACCTGAGGGCCTAGAGGGACAAGTGACAATCGCTTCGAAAGCGTTTCGTATTTCTACAACGACTTTCAACAGAATTGACATAAGCTTTTCGATAGCTTATGTCAGTCCTATACATTTTTGCCTTTTCCATCATCGTTATCGCTGATACAATGTCACTTTGTCTAGGGCCTCTGGGATCTTAGGTTAGTAAATCTACTGTCAATCAAAACTTCCGTTATCTGATGATCAGTGCTAATTTTGTTAAATCTGACGCAACAGCAGGGGGCTTAAAACAGCCACTGTGGCAGAATCATAATAGGAAAATATTACGAATCATCGTAAAATGTCACAAACTGGCAATTCATAGTATGATCTGCTTGCGATTCATATTACGAAATAATTCATCTGTTTGACGGTTTTCTGTGGAGATTCGTAAAATGGTCCACACATTATGAATTGCTTTTGTGTAAAATTAGAAGAATTGCTAATGACAGCATTGCTAATTCAGGAAATGAATCGCTTTTAGAGGAATTGCTAATGTGGCCGGTTTAGGCCCCCAGATCACAGATGAGTAATCGCCGAAGCTTTTGGGTTTACCCTTTTCGTATCGTAGTTAATTATTTAAGATTCATACTCACTGCTGCATACATTATAACTGAGTTTCCTTGTACATCAGTGACGTCTGGTACGACGTCGCATTCATTTATAAGCGTGGCAACATTCGAGATGTAGCCCAAATAGCTTGCCATCAGTAAAGTCCTGAAAATACAAGGTTTTTTAACATTTTCTTTAATACTCGCTACATACGAACGAAGGAATGTGAAAATTTAAATGGCCTAAGACTGAAAATTTCGAAAATCATGAATTTCGAAACAAAAATCTAATGAGTGGAATTTTCAAGACATGATAGAAAAAAAGAAGATGATATAAATACCTGCAATCCATTTCATGCTGGCCAGGTCTTTTAAAAGAGGACCTAGGCCCAGAGAGGATGTTCTCGAGGCTGAGCTGACGCTTGCCCCTCTGCTCTTCGTGAGTAAAAGAATGCTTCATCATGTGCATGATTGTTTTGTTATTGTTCCACGCGTAATAAGTCGTTTTATCGGGGTCATTAATTTCAGTGCTACTTTGGCTGCCCTGGGTATGAAGTGTGCAAGTGTTACTGTCATAAATTAAAACTGTCGATTCACTAGCGCAAGAGAATGGTACACGTCTCTTTTGTTGCAATGCCGCGAATCACTTATGGGCTTGATATTTAAACCCTAATACTCGTTTAATGCCTTGAGAATTTTACTTTAGCATTCGTTCAATGTAGCCCGCGAAATTCACTTACAACGCCATAAATGTTTGATTTCAGTACGGGCCGCGCCACCCAACGCCACGCTCGACGCCCCGCGTCTCCGTAAACGTGGCCTTACGGTTATTTGCAAAGATTTACTTTAAGTAGGTGATGTTCGGAAAACCGGGTGTTACGATATTCTCGGGAAGACTAAAAGAGTAGCCCATTATCCGAAAGAGAACTGCTAGAATATGCCTACTATGCCCAGTTATTAAAAGTGTGGTTTCACACACGGTTTCCGTACGGTAAAAAAAAATCCTACAGACTGTCTAAGGGAGAACAGGGGGCCTACCACCACCGGTTACGGCAGTATTATTTTAATATTACTTCAGTGTAGGAAAGAGATGAAGCTCTACAGGACGTATAGCTCCATCTCTTTCCCCCACGAAGTAAGATTACAATAATACTGATGTAAGCAATGGTGGTAGGCCCCCAGGACATGATAACTGGTTCTGATTCAAAGAAATACCTTAACAGGTTCAACAGCTGTAACCTCATTGAGCGTATCAATTCCGTTGACATAGTACGCCCGGTCGAACGCCTCGACCTGGCACAGTTGGCTCGATATGTCTGTGCAGTTCTTTGGGTACAGCTTCGACCACTTCTCTGCAGCTGCTAGGGGCTCACAACCAGATTGTTTTAGCAGTTCTAATGCGGAGTTTACCTCACCGATCTGGGGAAAGATTTAGATCCTAATCGTATTTACAATACGGCCGATGAATCATGGCCGATCCGAACTTTGCGCATATGGCAACGCAATAACGTTTTTTTGGAAGCAAATGGTAGAGAGGACATGCGTGAAAGTTCGGAGAGCCTATGTTCAGGGAGCCTTAACCGACCACATTAGCAATTCCTCTAAAATCAGTTGATTTCCTGAATTCCATCTGTCATTAGCAATTCCTCTAATATGACATAAATGCAATTCATAATTTGTGAACCATTTTACGAATCAACATAGAAAACTGTCAAACAGATGTATTATTTCGTAATATGAATTACATGCAGATCATAGTTAATTGATTCAGGCGTGACTTTGCGGAAATCCATTATAAAATACAATAGACGCAGATATATTTAGTTACCTATTCCGCTAGACTATTCTTCGAGAGTCATAAAAAATCCTGTAAGAAATCGACACGTGTTTCACCTCACTACAGGTTTTTTTTTTTGAGTCTGGGATGTCATCAAATGACTTCTCCCGCTCTGGGCGGAGCGGGAAGGAGTGTCAGACTTTTACTGACTAAAACCCACCCTTTCCTTCAGTTGCCTGTTGCCAAGGGTCCCGGTATCCCTTTTTTGGCTTTCCCGCAACCCTGGCAGAGGCTAGGTGTAACGTTACCGATGTTATAAGAATAATCAACTAACAATCTTAACATTCCTAGTCAAAAGTATCCGATGCGGCGTGACCGTGTTAACCCCAACAGGCGTCGACATCAGGTCGATGGCCACGCTAGGCACTGCTGGCCGCCACGCCAGCCTAATGAGCTGGCACCCGTACCACAGTCCCACGTCCTCTTGAAGACACGCATGGGTCTCCACGCCGGGACCCCAGCGGATATTCTTATGGAATAGACCCTGAGTTGAATAAGGAAAGGATGTTAGACAACAGTCTGACAGTTTTTGTATGGAAATGCTCTTTGCGGAACAATTCTTTGGCCATGTTAGTTAAATGCATGTTATGGCTGTACTAGTTATAAATAAATAATATTGGCAACTGTAAAAAAAAAAAAACTGATAAAAAAAATATGTTGCGATGCCGATGGAAAAATCAGCCCCATTTTCCGTTTTTGTTGTTCAGATGCTCACTAGAGTCTGGCAAACGAAAGCTGATTCTGAAAACACCCGCGAAATTTAAAAAAAACAAGACTTTATCCCTGTACACAGTGCGATATGGCGTGTTAATACTTGAAATTTTATTTAAATGTAATTAAATTTCAATTATCAACACGAATGTGTCTTTCACTATGTTTTTTAAATTTCGCGCGTTTTCAGGCTCTTCTTTCGTTGGCCAGACTCTACTCGTTTAACTTCCAAATTCAAATTTCACGAAATGTTGCAGTCGATGAACTGACCACTGGCAGAATCGCCTGGCCGTCGGACTAGGATATGCACATTTACTTACTCGTTTCTGATTGGTGCTCACTTAGTGGAACGCCTCACGTGTGCCGCTATAACTCAAAAGCGTACCGCAAATGCGTGAAAAAGTATTGAATGCCTTATTTTCATGTGAAAATCGAAGAAAGTGTGTGTAGGTATGTACTTAGTGCATCATCTGTGCAGTGTTCGTGATGTAAACAAGGCTAGCAGTCCAGGGTAAGTTTATACTTCGTATTATGGTTACCGGTTCCCCGGACTGTTACTTTAGTGCATATTTTGTTTACCTACCGAAGGCATCGAAATTTCCCTTGTCTTTTCAGAGTGGCTTCAAGATTTATCCGGGATAGACTCATTGTCGTTAAAGTTTACATTTTAATGCGAATACTGATAAATAACTTATAAAAAATTCATGTTTAATGTTTATACGAATTCTACATGCGGCCTTTACAAGGTAGCTAGGGTTATTATAGAAGGCCCATTCTCGTAACTAAAAACGTTCAAATTCCAATCACAATCTCATCTCAGCGACAAACAATGTCAAAAACTTCTCAAAAAATTTATGACAATTAGAGGTATTTTTGACAGATTGAGACTGAGATTAGAATGCGGACGTTCTCAATGATACGGGAATTGTCAGAAACCATTTTCGCTGAAAAATAAAAGCCAAGGATACTAACATTAAATACGCGTCCATTAGGATAGGACATGACGCCGTAGCCGTGCATGGAATTGTTATAGAACCGGCCCTCATAGGTGGTGGCTAAGTGTTCGGGTCCTAGGTACCGCCAGCGGTAGTCACCGTCACCATGCATCGTGTCACGCAGCATTTGGCCATGGTACCACTCTAAAGACTGTAAAATTCAACATAGACCTTTTACTACTAAAGGTTCAAGCTTCTCGCTCACCGGCGGGTTTTTATCGCGCGATAATAACGCAAGCGTAAAAATTACAAAGATTCACACACACGTCAACGTCAACGTCAAGTCGCCGATCAGTCACGTCAATATCAGGGACGTGTCTGAACAGAAGGCCAGTTCTCTAAAAAAAAAAAAAAACTTTCACATTCAAGTCGCAATCTTCGGAACGTTCGTAGAGTCTGACCAACGAAAGCTGTCCACGAATTATTATCTGTTGAATATTTTACTTCACTTCTAAGTAACATTATTACACGTCTAATTATTATATAAATAATGAAATACTGATGTCAGTATCGCATAATATGTCTTGAATAATAAATAGTATCGACTCCGTTTAAGCAGGGTATACCAAGCTCTTGATTTTTAAAATTTCCGCCTTTTTTCTTGGACAGCTTTCGTTGGTCACACTCTATTCGCATCATTCGAGATGCGAGTTTGATTTGGGTTTTAGATTTCAAATTCTTATTTGTACGGGGTGTGGTCGATCGCTAAGGTACATTAGGTGGAACTTCCAGCTCCTTTTTGCATAAGCATTAACGAACCGGTAACTAGCTACGTTGTACATGAAGTGTCTTTGTGCAATCTGCCCAAAAGACGCCAAAACACGTAAAAAAAAATATGGACGAAACTCGGTGAAGCAGGAGTACCCATCGAAACTAGAGGAAAAGAGCCGACACATATTTTTAGCTAACTCGGATATACTTATAACATGGTTATGCCGGTCCTTTTAATGATAGTAGGCAGCTGAGCAGGTAGTAAGTGGTCACCGACGAGATCTGCCATCCCAGAGGCATCCCAGGTGCATTGCCATTCTAAAGAAAAGCTGTTTTTTTTTATATTCTTAATGCTTATGACATTATTATGTTGTTATAATAAGTACCTACCTGAGCGAACGACGCCCAGGTACAGAGCTCTGCTCTGGTGAAAATATAGAATGCTCTTTAATAGTATAGGATAGTTCATACTGATATTCCATGCTGCCATGGCATTATTCTATCGTGTTCTAAACTTTGGGCGACCGAGGTCTGCTCGGGGGAAAATAGCGAAAACGGAATTTTCCCAGATATGAGATCTAGCTAGATCTATTTGGCGCCCCCATAAACCCCTATATTGCAACCTTCAGCGAAATCCTTAGAGTTTTTTCGAGAACGTGATTACACATATGCCTACATATGTAATGTAGGTACAAATATTGCTCATTTCAAGCTATCGTTCATGGTTTTTTCCTGCAGGTCTATTCCCTAAACACGAAATCCAAAGATTTGGCTGAAGTTACGGGCGATTTCTTCTCCCTATCAAAGTTTGTGGTCGCGAGGTCTACTGTTCGTAGAACTACTAGTAGTATAGGATACAGTAACCTCAGCGCCACTCCAGTGATGTGATCCCATCCCATTCTTTCTATTCTCTTCATCTCTCTCCCCGAGGTAGTACTCCTCATGAAGCCACTTGGTTTCGGCATTGGTCTTCGGCGGTCTGCAAGACTTGGAGGTTATCATGATATCACTATGTAGTTGTGAAAATACCAGTTTTCGTGTTTCACATTAGATCACTTTTTTTTTACAAAAATAATAGCGGTTTCGTGTAGACTATTCGAAATGTTGTGATTGTTTACAGTAATTGTTTTGACAGCTGTTATGTCAATTTGGACAGCAGTTTATTATGATCAAGAGAAAGGAGAACATCTATGTTAACCTCTTTCTTATGTTTGTTAAATTATAAATAGCGTTAAATAAAAATATTTCCCAAAATGTAGTATGATTGTAGGTTTTAATTTTATTGTATTGTAGTCGAGATTTGTGAACGCGCGTTTTGCATAATAATTAGACTCCATGAATATTAAAACCATTTATATTATAAAACTTTTATATAGTATAAAATATAGTCTTAAGCTTATTTTATTTATTAAGTATAAAATAGATCTATAGGTATAAATGTTATTCTGTACTATTAAAGGCTCTTACATACTGGCGCGATTCGTCGCGCGACGCGAATTTTAACAAAACAATTTCTGAGAAAACTACACGGACGAACAATACGGCGGCGTCACGTCCCGCTACCGATCGCGCCAGTATGTAAGAGCCTTAATGCGACAAGGTAGCCCGCGAAATTTTGTTTTTGTTTTTTTTTTAAATTTGCAGGTCAGTGTCAGATTGTTGGTATATTGATTAAAATATGATTCGTGACCATAACAAATAGGGCTTTACAGAATTATAATCATATAAGAATCAGCAATGCAAAACTCTCAAATGCCATGATTCTTTCATGAAATAGTCATTCAATACACTTATATGAACTTGAGAGAGAGAGTTGTATTGCTGATTCTAATGTTTATAATTCTGTAAATCCTTTTGTTACCGTCGCGAATCATATTTTAGACAACTTACAACCTGATACTGACCTGCAAAATGCAAAAAACGTTAGAAAATTTGATTTTAATACGGGCTACACTGGAGCTTTTACTACTCCACCAGTAAAACATTTTTATTTACTTTATGGGTCGAGTAATAGTATAGTAGTAACAGTTACTGGGTTGTGGAGGTCAGATAGGCAGTCGCTCCATATAAAATACTGGTATTCAGCTGCATCCGGTTAGACTGGAAGCCGACCCCAACATAGTTGGGAAAAGGCTAGGCAGATGATGATGGGTGGAGTAATAGTAAGTTTGGTGGAGGTGCAGTAATTACTGTTACATAGGCTCGCCCTCTATCACATGAGACTAATATGTCTCTGTCTATCCTATCAATACAGGCGTGATGTTCTTCAGTTATTCTTACATTGGCTCCTAACAACATCGGCAACAACTCGATTTTCCACTTTCGAAGTAAGTGTATTCCTGTAACAATAGAATAGTACAATTTATTACCTTCACAGATTTAATGGAATACCTCACTTTTTATTTGAAAAAAAATCCTATAATTCCAGATTTACTTACATGATACAAGTTTCTTACCTATGGCATAGAGTAAAATTGATACAACAAATTACCTGAATTATGCATCGTGTAAACACTGTTCAAACGGTAAAACTTATATACATAAATGTAATTGGTTCAATTTATCGTATGCCACAAGCAATTAAATCTCACCGCGTAAATCAGGCTTCGTTATAGCGTTTCTATTCCACATTCCCTGGAGTAAAAAGTAAAAAAGTCTGGCTGAATAATCCTTTCATCACAACGCTACATCATCAGTGATACACACGAGGCACAAGTACGGCTCCACGCTCCACTGATCTCTCGGGCTTCTAGGGCCCAAAAATAAAGCTATAACTATCATAATCTTACCAATAGGAAGGCAGCCGCCAATATCAGAGCTTTGTGCTTTGGCTGCACAGCAGGGGCAGGTACCTGCACTGTGGTGGTGAAGCTGTTCAGCTCTCTGTCCCAGCCGTGGGCTATCTTACCCACCTCGCGAAGAGAATCGCCTGTCATTATCTGGAAATGGCATTTTTCTAAATAAACCTTCCAATCCTTACTTCCTTACTAATATTATATATGCGAAAGTAACTCTGTCTGTCTGTCGCGCTTTCATGCCAAAACTACTGTACCGATTTAAATGAAATTTGGTACACAGATAGTATAGCTAGAGCCTGAGAAAGGACATAGGCTACTTTTTATCGACATAACACGCGGGCGAAGCCGCGGGCGGAAGCTAGTAGGAAATAAATCAATGGAAACAGATAATGTGAGCATTTTTTTAACGTGTATTGGCCCATTGGCTCACTGCTGGACAAAGGTCTACTGTTAGTTTTCCACTGTTCCCTGCGCGTTATGTAGGAAAAGGTCGAAAGATTTTAGAAGTAACTGGGACTTGCTTACATTATTATCCGCTCAACTGTCGATTGGCCTCCTAATGGCCGATAACAATTAAAATTCTATTGTGTCTCGTTAATGACAGTTGGAGGTTTATCCATAGTTATTAGTGCTAAAAATGGTCCTGAAAAATCCGAGTATCCTATCATGGGATAGACCCATGATACCTTGCTCGATATCATGAGAAGATACAAGGCAGCCTTGCGGCCTACATAGCTCTAACACATCAACATTAATATTCAGAATTCTACCTTAAACTCGGAGAGTAGCAGAGCACTCTTTTGCATCACAGCAGGTCCTTCCACGACGAACAGCACCTGGTCATTCGTATCCCGAACCAGGAAGAAGGGTACCATCCACGTGCACTGCTGCTGCACACGGCCCACGTAATCACCAGGGGGAGTTACCACTTGTATTTCCTGGAAACAGAAACGGCTATATTTAAGATACCTATCTCTTTCTCCCGCTCGTCAAGATGATTAGGAATTCATGATGACCAGGATTAGGTTACATCTACAGTTGGCTTTATAGCTTTGCTTTATAGTAGGACCTAAGTAAATACAAAAAACCGACTTCTTGACAATTCAAAAAAATTAAGTAATAAATAAAAACTAAAACCCAACTACGACTGAAAAGGTATAAACAAGACACCACAGACAGACAAATTAAAAATCCGGAGTCACACGTGTTAGGGCGGCATAAATCGAACAGATTACGTGTGACTCCGGATTTTTAATTTGTCTGTCTGTGGTGTCTTGTTTATACCTTTTCAGTCGTAGTTGGGTTTTAGTTTTTATTACTTAATTTTTTTTTAAATTATTTTGGGGTTATAATATATATATTTTTGAAATGTGCTCATTATACCCAACATAGTACGATTAAACAATATATTTTTTTTAGTTCCTGACTTTATTTCCTCTAGAGGGCGCCATTTTTACGTGACGTCACATAGCCTATAACCAGCGGACAATCAAGACGCTTCTAACGATACCTCATTTGTCAAATTGTGATGAGTGGTTTAGAAGATACAAGGGAACAGATGAACATACATACATACATACATACATACCGGTCAAAATCAAAACCCTCCTTTTTCTTCGCCGTAGTCGGGTAAAAAGTGCCTGTAAACGGTTTAATTGAAATAAATGCTTTGAGTTTGAGTGAAATGTATTCATCATGGTTGGAGCATGATGAAGAACAGACCGAACTAAACATTTTTTTTACTAAACTCAAAGCATATATTTCAATTAAACCATTTACAGGCAATTTTGAATTGTCAAGGAGTCGGTCAGTCAGAAATATGAAACTAGTTGCCCATTCCAAAGCGTAGGTACCTATGGAGACGAACGGGCAAGAAATTCCACGGACATTCTTTAAAATAAAATAAAATTATACAAAAAATTGGTTACATCATTCATGTTGAAATTATACATGTGAGAACAATGTAGAAAGCACTTTAAAAGCGTCGCAAATCGCTCCATAAGAACAACTGACCTGCAATCTGCAAGGAAAGCAGCAAGAGGCAGCCGCAAGTCTTCTGGTGAACACCATGGCTTCTTGTCTGGTGTTATCATGGAGGTGCAGGGTGAAAGCTCGTCCAGTTCCACACAGGCATCGCTGGGTTGAGCTTGATATCTCGCTGGCAATGTACAGCGCTTCGCCATTTGGTACCCTTACTATATATCGGTTTTCCGACTCGATTCTAGATGTCACTGAAAGTTGGTGAAGAATTTTTTAGACATAGATGTTTTCTGATTTTACCACACCAGTGCAAACATAGCTTACTTCATGAAGTTTGCAGTCAAGTGGTAGTGAGAAAGTCGTTCTCTTTTCAGTGTATATCGTTGGAGTTTATCAGCTGGTGGCGTTCTGTAGTTTCAGCCTACCCCCATGGGAAGAAGGCGTGATTTTATATACATCAGTTATGAAATTTGAAATTATGTAACTGAAATATCGGGATTTATTTCATTTTAGTGCCCATATTTATGATATTTTCAGACTCACCTTATTATAACATTGTGCATTGTGAATAACTTATTCGCAATATGTAGATAATTTTATCGGCTATTAGGTACAGGCTTATCTACTCTGATATTTACAAGTGTTAGATTGTCTTATTTGCATATAGCTGCAATTGCAAAAGAGTGGCGATGACAATATACGTATGGCAGGAAACTCCTAAGTCATGTATTACAGGTAGTTTTACGATGGACACATCTTTTTATTGCAAATGACGCAAATAAATATATAGGCGACATTTATGATGATCAATAGTTTGATGACGTAGTCGTGCTTGTGAGTCATTTGTTTGAGCTAAATTCTTCAAGATTAACGATATTCTGTCGAATAAATATCACTAACCTAGACCTACGTAAGCATAGTATCAGTAGTTTGCGTTCGATTCGATGAATACGCCGAAAAAGCTACCAATAAGTGCGGTTTTTTTTTTGTTAATTTTCTGGTACTTGTTGATTGAACTAAACTGTCCTCCCATTTGAAAACATTGTAAAAACCAATTGTTTTTAAAAGAGTAGGTAACCGTGCACCTAACTTCTCACTTTTCATAAGTGCCCATGTAGGTTAGGTATAAGTGAAATAAAAATTTTGATTTTTGTAAACAAAGAAATTGATGTGTTCTTCTTTTGGTGAATCCCATTCATATCCCATTTAACTTTCATTTCTTGTCAAGTAGGAAAATAGTGTTTTGTTAGAACTACCTTCGTTTCATTCAAGGTAATATTAATTTCTAGTAAAATGCTGGTAACTTTATAATTTTCTATACTTACGATCAGTAAGCTCCACGGTTTGCTGGATCAGTAGGCTGGAGACTCCGATGAGGAAGTCCAGTCCATGAACTGGAATGAACTGGCCTCGAGTATTAGAGCGCCAGTCCAGTGTGGACACGGGTAGTTGGGCACGATTGGTCCCTAATAAAAAATATGATTTCAGTAACAAAAGAAATATTCTGTTTTCTCTTAAGTTTTTACAGCGGTACCAAGATGTTATGATTAGGATAATGATACTTCTGTTCATGCATGCCTTCCTCATATATAATAGTAGTCTATGATGCCTTGAACAAAGCTCATAGCTTTGTTCAATACTTTTGTCAAGTTGTGTAGGTATTTATAATTGGCATATCAAACGTCATTTTCTTTTTTTTTCTTGTGTTTTGTGAGGTATGATAATATCGGTGAAAACGCTCCCAGAATTTTGCATAGTCGCGTCTCTCCATTCGATGAAATCAATAGGTACAGTAGCTTCATCTGTGTTAATATTTTTCTTATCTATTTCATCAGTTTGTTTATGAATCTTTAAAAAATGCTTTTTTAACTCACCGATTGTAGGTTGCACACTTATTACTAAATCTGGTCTTACGGGTGTCCCATCGTCTGTGGAAGAATATTATCATCGAATCAAATGGAGTCTACCAATTCAAGTTCAAGGATGAAATAAATGTAACGCTTTATTAAGTTTTAAACCCTATATATCCCTATAACTATTCAGACTATCGGCTATAAGCCAGCTCTGCGTCAGCCAGTCATATATGCTTGATATAATGATATCAGATGCTTCACTTTTTGTTCATTTTTGCCTTTCACTCTTCTTTTATTCACAGTGAAATCGAACACAAAATGAATTATAAGTGAAAAAAATAATGAGTGAACCAATCCAACGATGTTGGATTTCGGCACGGATCTATGGATTTCGGCATTCTACATCTTTCATATAGGTACACTCGCGTGAAGCGTAAGCTATACAAAGCTACAGGAAAAAAAAAATACAGCCCATAGTCTATCTAGGATAACTCTATTTTGCTTTTAGCTTGGAAAACCCATTCACACTTTACGTGAACTAACAACAAATACTTCAACGTTAATGGAATTTCCTTGATCGATGACGTAGCGATCTTAATTAGCTATACTTAATTTACCAGTCTTTTGTTTCAACAAGCATTTTGTGTACGAACTTATAATCTATAGACTCCGTTATCTATTTGATGATTTACACCATAATTAATGTTAATACCTTCTGTTGCGGATCGGTTATCAATCCCTCGAACTTCTGTTCTTATTTCTGTACCCCCACTATCACCCATTTTGGAAATAAATTCTATTTCGCTCACTTTTTCACATTCGATTCACTTTTTATAGGTAGATGTTATTTGTTGTCAATGCGTGGTCGAACTGTGTTATCGGCAGTTTTTACTCGTCGTTATCGAGTTATCAATAAAAGATATCTCAGCATTATTATCGAGTAGACATCGATGTGTTGTGTAGGTACTGCGATTGGCACATTAATTACATCAACATCATGTGTGTACAAACATGTGTTTGTGTGTATTTTCCTTAGAAACAGCGTTATTTTCGATATTTGTGACGTAATGGAATGTTCTTTTTATATTAACTTATTAATAATCATCATCGCAAATTGGCGTGTGTGGATTTCTCCTGGATATACTGCGCCCGCCCCAGGGCGGATGACATTCATGAGAATGATGGGTTCGTCACACTCTTATTTACTAAAGCTACACGGTGTTGTTCAACTACGTTTGGCCGGAGTGATGGAAGTCAGCTCACTGTAGAGGCACGCCGTGTCGTCAAGGCAGGCATGGTGGGAACCGGGCGTCGCCTCCCGGAGTCCCGGCCTCTACGGCACAAAGGCACTTTCCGAAGCATCCATGTCCAGAGAGCACCTGTGTTGTGTCAGCCGGAAAGTAAGGGCGCCATGCCGTCTCTCTAGCCACTCCCACATAAGGGGTCTTACCGCGATTAACGCGGCATGCTCTACTATCTTACTTTCCTATCTTACTTTCTACGCTGTTCTTTCAGTTATTTCAGATAAATACAGGGTGCAGAAAAATTAAGATGTGATTGAAACAATTTTTATTGAAAACCATTTATATTCGGGTGTTAGTAATAATTACTTGAATAAAGTGATAACATTCAAGTCGTTAAAATGACCGGTACATACCGTACAGTATTTTTAATAAATTACATTCATATATTCTATCTAATTTTCATCACTCCGACTAACATTTATTGTAAATGTCGAGATAAAACATTGTAAATTTCGCTTATGGAGTCGTAAACGACGACGCGGTCAGATTCGGTACAAAGGACACATTGAAGCTAAATTTTGATCGGAAGACTTAGAGGCCGAGTGCAATATCCACTCTCTTAAAGACACTTGGTGACGTCAGACCGGAGCCGACGTCACGCGTGTAAACGAAACAATTTATTGTCCTAGTATAGTCTAAAGTGCCGCGACTAATGCAAATGCGCTCTCAATCTCAGGCCTGCTGGTTTGACTGTGGGGGCGATCTGACAAAGCAATACTGTTCTGACTCACTTTTTCAATTCTTTATTCCTAAATATTATTTTAATTAAACGAATAGAAAATATAGATTTAAATAAAGGTACACATTTATGTAACATGTACCTGTATGATATTTCTCATTTTCTCAATACATTGGAATATACTTCCATTTATAATAGTCTCATATTTTGGAATTACATTTATTATACATTTAGTATTTTGATTAGTTTCAATACTTATGTGGACACACTTAAATTGGTACAATTATACGTAAGTAAATACTTAACAACAATAAAGTTACCTTCTCACTACATTCATAAACACATCGATTTTCCGAAAACCTCACATCTAATCCTGCCCCGAATTCACATTATTATATGAGTCTACACTTTAAATACAATCGCAAAAACATATCTAGCAAAAGTCCATACAACGTTCAATATAATATAATAATAATAATTTCAAATTACATTTAACAATGAAAGCGTAGAATTATCGCATAATTATCAGCTAGCTGACGTAACTATTGAGATCAACTTTGTGTGAACCTTAACGCTATATCCCTACGGGTCTATGGCTGGTTAGACTCGTACGAATACAATAACAAAGTTTTAACTAGTTAATACTAATGGTGAAATGATATACCTTTAGGTGACGATTTAAAAGAAAGGAGATTAATACCATCGGTCACGAGTACAGCTCGCCGAGAGACATGTAGGAAAGCCTTAGTCCATTAAATGTGACGTGGCTGAAGTGATTCTCGCCTTGAGTAATTTTCGCATGTGTGTGTTGATAGTCTATCGCTGGAAGGCTCGCTGCCAGCCCAGGTTGAGCTTGAGGGTGGCAGGCAGACAGGGGCTGGCCTCACATTCACCATCGAGCTCGTCAGCCAGATTGTCGTGAAGTTCTCGCAGGGCCATGAGCGCAGAGCGAGCAGCCCGTTGACAACTCATATCTCCTTCGCAAGTCGTATCAGCTTCAGAAAGGAATACCAGGTCGCAGGTCGTTGGTGGGGCCTCTCCCTATAAGAAAAGATAAATATTAGATCTCAAGAAAAAATCTTCTGATGAATAGTACCCGATGAATGAAAGGAACTTCTTACGCAGAGATAGCAGATCTGATGCAAGCTACAAAGCGGTAGGAACAGTTGTCCGCGGTCGCCAGCCAGCAAGTCTACTCCTCGGCAGCGCTGCACAATCTTCGCGAGAACCGGGCAGGCGCCTGACGCACCTACTATAAAATGCAATGATGTAAATATTGACTTTCTCAAAGATGGTCGATGATTCTTTTATTTTGTAATCATTACCTGAAGCCATTACGGGATTGCGATGTCTACCGCTGCCACCCATGTAACCTTCAGAGTATTGCTCCTCAGTTTTTCCATTTAAGTAGTGACCAGCTCCTTGCTCATCTTCGAAGTCATTGTTCCTTTCATCTCCCTTTTCGAATCCTGGAATGTCATTGTTCATAACTTCCACTTTCTCCTTCTTTACGGCTACACGTTTGGCTTTAGACTCATCAGTGGGAATGGGACCCGGTTGCGCGTTCGGTTTCGTCTTTTGGATTTGCAAACTTTGTTTAAATTCTTTCAAAGCCTTTCTCATTTTTTCCAAGCTATAAGCGGCCGCTAAGCGTGACAATAGCTTTTCCTTCATTTCCTGCTCCTCTTTGGAATCAAGCTCTTCTCCTACGTTCGAATAATGAAGTGCTTCGTCTACAATCAGTCCTTCCATGTTTCTTAGTTTTTTGTCAATATTATCTAGTTTAGAATCGTTGTCAGTAGCTGAACTCCTCTTGTCTTCATTCTGAACCGCAAGATGTGCTCTGTCTATTTGAATTTCAGTTTCTTCGTTGGGCTGTTTCGTTTCAACGTAGTTTCTTTTAACATTGCTGTGTTTGCGGAATGAATTTAAGGGATAAATCACTTCCTTGTTAAAGGTGTCGAAGTATTGTTTCCTCAGTCTATCTTGTGATAAGTCGTTTACAAATGAAACCGGTTTGTTGTTACGTTTGTCAATTCCAAAGTAATCTGACCAATCAATAGACTTCTTCCTGACGATAATTGGCTTGTTTTTATCGCTGTGGCTGTGATCCTGCGCATGGTCATGTTTATGGTCGTGTGTATGGTCATGATCATGTGAATGGCTGTCATGGGCATGCTCATGTGCGTGTTGTTCTTCTTTTCCAGAAATGCCTGGATGATGAATGTTATGACCGTGATGTTCGTGGCTATCATCGTCGTGCACAGCTGAAGTGTTGTGTTCATGGGTGAGATTGTGTGCAGGTGTTAGCATTGGGGGCTTCACTTCATGTTCGTGCTCTTCATGATCAGTATTTCGTTTCACTGGGTTTTTGACAATTTCAATCTCAGAATCGCCAAATATTTTTGAAAGATCTTTTATTAGCTTTGGATCAGTACCGGCGCTGCTGCGGAATGATTTCGCTGTGTCACGTTGGTTTTGATTCGGGGCAAACCTTTTCTTTTGGGTATTGAGGCTATAAGAGCCACTACTTCGTTTGGTGACAGGAAAACGCTTTTCAACGGCATCGTATGTGTATTGATCTTCATCCGCCATATCAGACAAGCTATCATCATCTAGTGGTTGGAAAGCAATGGCGTATTCTTCACGAACATCATCTTTATCATCATCAGAAACATCATAAGTATTGTAATTATTGGGATCCACTGGCCCTGGGATCTGACTCTTCCTGTTATCATAATCGAACATGATTGGTCGATCAGAATCGGAGTCGGAACTTCGTTTCCTTTTGAAAGCAATAGGACCCCAATTATCTGGGTATCGTTTCTTAACGATTTTCTCTTTATAAAGTTTTACAACGCCTTGAGGGGCAGTCTCGACATTGTTAGCATGTTCTTTGTTGTATTTATACTTTGACCAAAGTTGCCCTAGAAGTAGCGCGTATTCAGCATCATTATCGGGTCCATCTTCAAGTTCCTTCTTCTCCTCAACTTCGTTTTTATCCATGAACAATTCTCGTAGCCTGTCATTGTCAGAGTGGTGACTCCTCTCACGGAAAGCCGATTCTTTCTTGGACGCTGAGTTAGCGGTATTCTTTTTCTTGATTAGTTTGTATTCGTAGGCATCAGGTGGCCTTTCATCGTTATCTAGTAACTTCACAATGTATTTCTGATTTGGGTCATCTTCAATGTCTTCAACATCAACAGCGTAATCGGGTTCTGAAATAAGAAAGGATTTGAAAATATTATAACAATTTTGTAGTAAGCGTTCCTTAATACTACTCTCGCGACAATCTAAGAAGTTCGTTTTGACGTTTCGTTCTCGTACGTTAAGCATTGAGAATCAGTTTTATGCAATGTAGATAAGTCGTCCATACAAACTCTCAAAGTATGTTCATTCGATATGCCTCGAGAATCAGTTTATAAGAAACCAGTATTTTTTCTCATCGCTTCACAAAGCATTTTTAAAACTGTCAATACGGACTTCTTAGATTCTCGCGAGTTTATAAGTGTACAAACACGCAGTGAATGTGTGTGTAAGCGCAGGAGTTCTCAGTACCGTCCGAGACACGGTTCGCCCGAAGTGTGTGTGTATGTGTACGTTATGTGCTGACGCTACTCGTCTTCACGCACCCATTCACAGCGTGCTTTTATAATTGGTTATCACAAGTAAAGAGCGCGTCGCTTCGTGAGATAAAAATACTGTACCGGTTTGCTCAATGTAGTGTACAGAATGCGTAAATAACGGCTATGTGATGGGTCTTTTTACACGCTTTATTCCTGAAATGATGATGAAAGGTGAAGATGTTAATTATGTACATACCGGGGTATCCTTGCGGTGGTACGAATTCATAAAGCGATTCGTAGTCCGGTTGTGGTAGGAGAGGTCCATGCATTCGTCCACGCTGCCGACGCTGCAGCGCCTCAAGCGCACCTCGTAGTGATGAGCCACCGCGGTCGGCGCTCGCGCATGTCAGCGCGCACGCCGCCAAAAGTAGCCATGTTAGGCTCATTGTTGTCAATAGGGTTTCTGGAAAAATAAATTATTTAAGTTAGCATTTGGTAAAAGAAGACCTACTTGAACTTTTTAATGTATGAAACTAGTCTTGACAAGACTGTCTTGTATGCGTATAATGAAGGTTTCATTCTGTAGTCGTATGACTTAGTATAATATTACTAGCGACCCGCCCCCGGTGTTTACGACTACGAGATTTCTTTATTATACAGGGTGGATTTTTGAGACGGGGCAGTAAGTATAGGTATTTTTAACCGTTTACAGTTACAGAAAAACGGTTAAAAATGGAGGAGACTGTCCTAAGTATACTAACACCATAAGGGCCTTGATGCCTGATAATAAAATATTTTATTTTATATGGCCGTTTTGTAACAAATGCAGTACATTAATGTTGCGGCTTGTACCAAGGGCATAAGCTGAGGCATACGTGAGTCCATCAATGCCAGGTTGCGACCAAGGCTACCATAGTACTTTTCTCAAATAATGCGCGGAAATTCAAACTAAGTTTCTTAATTAATTATAAATTCCAGAATCAATGACGAACAACGTTAATTCTTTACGCGCCGTTATGTTCATTTCTTGTCCACTCAAATCGAAATTTAAATAACATCTTGATAAGTTACCACCTTGGTTGCCATGACTGTGTCGAAGTAAAAAGTTCGTTCCATTTTTAAATAACACGACAGATATGAGTTTTCATAGCAATTAATTCGGCCGCTAAACACGACAGAGATGGATTTTCATACAAACATTGTCGGACAGGCGCTCGCATATATTAGACCAGTACAGCAATTTCGATATAATATCTTGAAGAAGGTTGTCAAAATCGAATTTCCAAGCATATTTGTGAAAAAATATTACATAACCTAAGACCCAAGTCTAATCTAAATTCCTCATACACCGGAATGCGTCGCACGCTCTTTCATAAATGCTTAATGTCCGCAATATCCTGGTCTAGTCTGGACGCGTAGCTGTGGGCGAATGCCGGTATTATTCAAATAAGGTTCCAATCATAGGTAGATGTAGATATATTTATGGTTCCAATATTGAATGGAATATTCATTGAGGTCTGATATCCTTATATCAGACCTCGATGAACAATCCATTCGATTTTCAATATTGGAAATTGGAACCATAGATAATATTATGTATCAGGTTATCCATACAAGATATTCAAGTTGCTCAGAAACGTCTTTGTGGTCCGCTGCTATCGATCTGGCACCACAACAGCTATTTATATACTCGGCTCTGTTCTTCTCGTATCCAGCGGATTCCTGCGGTCTTCCCAAGGTCATCTGTCCACCTTGTGGGGAGACCTTCCAACGCTACGTCGACCGGTACACGGTCACCACTCCAGAACCTTTCGGTCCCATCGTCTATAGAGCAATGTGCCCTGCCCACTGCCAACTAAGCAAGATGTCGCATCTTTCAAATTGATGAATAAGTCCTTTCATGTCAGCACAAGTCATACAAGTAAGCTTGTTATACTTAGTAGAAACTAATTATTCCAAGACACATCTATTATGAAAATTAAATTCATGTGACGTCCTATCCTAGCCAGTTATTCTACTCCGAGGAACGTGAGGAATGTCCTTTATTAAGGCCAGCCTATACCTAAGTCCTCGACGAGGAGATATGAAGCCAAGGGTCATGAATATTTCATGCGGACGTGATGTATTGCGTTTTACTGTCAAACTCCTAAGGTTCTATTCATGACGTCATTGACTTTAGGCAATTTTGTAGACACAAAGTAGTATTGATGCTTGTATTTGGGTACCTATTAAGTAATGTGTAATTGACTAAACTGCCTTCTTTGTCTAGTAGTTGCAGAGCTGGTGGAGGTGCTGGGTTCGAATCCCAGGTCGGGCAAGTGTTATTGGGTTTTTCCATCAGGAATTTGTCAGTAGCAGCCCGGAGTCTGGATTTGTACCAGGTTGATGGAAATATGCTCGTCCCTATTACATAGGTACTGGCGATATGTGGGTGTCCTACAGGTGCACGTCTGCGCTACGCAGCGAGCGAGTTGAAAAATCGCCTCGCTTGAAACATGCAAATCGCCAGTGTGTAAAGACCCTAACCATTGGTTTTCTTTCATTTCTCCATTGACAAGAAAAACATTTGTAACATTATTGCCTAAGTCGTAAAAAAGATTCAAATATTTTATCCTTTGAGGCTGCAAGGAAATTGATAACACAATTTAATGATTTCCCAGAACTCACTGAAGATGTAATGAGCCTCTAAGCATAATATGAAAATGGTTATATAATAAAGTCATTCTTTGCTGCTTCAGTTTAAAAATCACAATCATTTTTATATTCTTTGCACTTGTTACATTATTATTATTTAGTCAAAGTAGTTAAAGTTTATGTTTTATCTAGTGGATATGAAAATGGTACACCGCAGACTACCTTCAGCCTCTGCGTCTCCCTTAAACCGTAATGGTCGTCTGTAAATAACCGTTTTAGGCGATAAAACCGCCCATTGTGTCACTTTATGTAAATTTCTACATTTATTTCTGTAATAGTATTCTATCTATCTATCTATGTTGTTTACGTTTAAAACTTAATTAGAAATACGTAAAGCTTCTATAGGTAGGTACCTATATTATAAAGTTTAAGATTTCAGGATTAAAATGAAATACAACAACTTATACCTAATCTTCAATATACCTACCATTACTAAATATTCGTGATATTTAAAGATTAATCGTCTATCTTTTCTCATGGCAACAAAACAAACAAGACATAAAGTCGATATCAGATGCTTCATTCTTTGTTCGTTTCGCATTTCATTCGGCTTTTATTCACTCAAAGTGAAACGTTTGAACACAAAACGACTCAAAAATGAAATATGAATTCATTAGGGCTCCCACAAACGCCCCCGCAATATCGCGCCAGTTTGCACGAGGCATTAGTGAATCGATTCAACGATGTTGGATTTCGGCAGTCGGCAACTTTCACCCGCCTACTGAATTATCGAAAAATTAAATGAAAGGAGTAGATGGACGTTTAATTCCTTATTCATTTTGTCGGTGTTGTTTGAACGTGGCGTGGAATGAAATAAAAATGAACCATTCTCTCGAGGTATGCGTCTGATATCGGCTTAAATAGGTATTTGAAGCGTCAAGCGCTTAGTGTCAATATCAATTAATGAGGTTCCAATATCAGAAGTTGAAGTAACATCCTGTGACTTTTAAGTTTATCTTGAAATTCTTAAAATGCTGTCTTTTTTTAAAGAGGTCTCAAAATACGTACTTTTAAACTTCCTGAAATAATATATTTGCCGAAACTAACCAGCCGGTCTGTTCTGTAAAAATCTCACCGTGAAAATGTAGGTGATGTAAGCTTGAAGTGAACTGTCATATTTGACATTGACAGCTCACTTCACCTAAGTTTTCTCGGTGAGATGTTTACAGAATAAATAGGCTGAATTTGAAGCCCAGACACTTGACAAAGTGAGGTGCTAGAACACTCACTTTCATTATAAATAATGTGAGTTACGTTTCAAAGTATCATCAATCATGTTGCTACGTAGGACAATGATTAACTACAGAGTACATACAACGTTAATTTGTGTATCTTTTCAACAAAGGGAATATTAGCACATACTAGGGTTTTTCTGCCTATTTTATAGTAGGAAGATCCAAATAATTTTATATCTTCTAAAAGCTTATAAGTAGTGTGTATTACTAACATCATATGGATCAAGGTCTGAAATAAAGTATTTTTTTTTTTTTTTAAAACACTATACCTAAAAACAAAGATAATAAGATATAGGGTCTTTAGCACATACTAGGGGTTTTCAGCCCATTTTACAACAGGTAGATCCAATTAATTTTATCTTTTAAAAACAAAACGCATACAAAAAAGATAATTATGATAAAGGATCTTAGATATTATCTTTTTTATATAATTTATTTTTTTTGTTGCGGAATGGGTCTGCTCTTGATCTCGATCTCGCGTAACGGAAAGAGATCGATGAGGTGTACGATGGAGAACGACTACTCTAATTCAAAAACCCAATAATACTTTGCCCAACCTGGGAATCGAACCCAGGTCCTCATGCTCAGCAGCAGCGCTTGCGACCACTACACCAACGAGGCACTCTAACATAATTCACATACTTGAATAAAGGCTCCCGCAGACACGTGCAACGCGACAGTAGGACGCGACGCTGGTGTAACTTTCATAAGAAAAGTTCACGGAAATTGTTCTAAAGACTCGCTGCTATCTGTTTTAAAGACTCGCTGTTATCTACAAACGTTTCTGCTTTAGACAAAGTGAAAATGTTTTTGAACGATAAAAGAGACACAGGAATTTCTTGACGGCTTTCACACGAAGCTGTCATATATTCAGTTTTCGAGACCGAGTTATTACGTGTATTGTGTGTGCCGTCCGGGAGGAAACCCATTGTTGACTACGAAATATGTTTCGCAGGAAAGAAACCTAGCAATAATAAACTACCTACAGTACCTAAGTAGAGAAAAATATATGAAGATGTTGAAAGCAGTGAAAGTTTTTAGAGATTTCTTACGATATGAAAGGTAGAACTCGTGAGATATGGCTTAAAGAAGATATCACCAATTAAATAATTCAATGAAGGGTTCTTAGTAGGTTTTTTTTTTTTTCTTTTGCAACTGAGCCGAGGTCTACTATTCTGCCAGCGTCAATATAGTAGGGATGAATTTATACCCAGAACAAACTTAACATTACAAATTGGTTCTGACAGACGGACAGACAGACAGACACACGAGTGATCCTATAAGGGTTCCGTTTTTTTTATTTTGAGGTACGGAACCGTATAAAGAATTTTAAAAGTGAGATATAAATTAGAAAAGAATTTTAAGAGTCAATATTTTCTTAATTCAGGAGTTGAAAGCCTGAAATTAAATATGAATAAGCCTTACAAATGGAATAACAGATTTTCCGTGTCCTTATTAAACAAAGCTTCTTTTCACGGGAGAAACTCTAAAAGTAACGAACTAAAACATTGAAAAGGAAATTGTTTATTATTTCTTTCTTTCCGCTTTTTGTTCTTACCTTATTTTTTTAGGCTTCGTGTCTGTATTTAATATCAAACGGTTTTCACGAACACGAACTGTTTTTCTTTTTCTTTTATTTTAGGTCACGCTTCTTTTGTGTATCTTTTATTTTTCGGAGAATATTATTTATGGATAGGGCAGGGATGTTTTGCACGTGGATGAAGATTTTTCCATTAAATTTTCAGTGGCGTAAGTTCTATCGAAACGTTATATAGAAATGTTATTATATAAAAATCCTGGACAGTTTCCATTTCCAGGATTTTTATATAGAAAAGTACTTACTTATAGGTATAAGAATTTGTATGAATCATCAATGTGATTCGGGTTCTCCCTTTGTATGAAAGTAAATAAGATAAATAAATACTGATAAATCCGAATTTTATACATTTTCACGTAATGTAGTAAAATGCTATCTCCAGATCTTACTTTACGGCCGTAACATAAAACCGCCTCTTCCATGTTTTATTCCCGCAGGACCTATAAGATCGCTGTACAAAATACTGGCACGAAGGACCATTTTTTTTTTGTTCATTAGTCTACGAGATTAAAAATCAGAATTTAAAATATAAACAACGGTTGAGAATTATGTTAATTTCGTGTATTAGTCCCACTGCCGTCGTCCCATTGGTGGGACGAACGGGAAGAAAGATTGTGTTGATCGAAATATAGCTTAATTTTTAGTGTTGCCACGCACAGCGCAGGACGCAGGGTCGAGCTCGTTCTCGGAATAGGTTACTAAATATATCTAACATATACGCTAATTCACAGTGCGGCTCCTTTCCTATAATTTAAATACATGTGAGATCTATAATTATGACTGAAAGACTAGGTTAATGCTGAGTGCCGGGCGTCGAAGGGCGCTTAACGATCTCCGGCCACCATAAGGAGGGGCCTGCGGGCGGCGAAATTGGGGGCTGTTTCGTCGCCCGAACAGTCAGGTCCAAAGAGGTGGCACGCAAAACATCATGCGTGCCTTTATAGGAGGACGTGCGGTCGTGGGATCGGCCGCACTTTGTGATGAGGCCCGCTAGGCAAGGCAGGCTGATACCAGTCGGGGGTGCGGCGCATGTACAAGTATCTCCCGGGCCCCCGACTCATGGTAGAAGTAGGAACAGTGGGGTTTTAGTCGGTAGGAGTCCGACATAACATCCATGAGGAATTGCCCACGAAAAAAAAAAAAAGGTTTAATGCTGAGTAAGTATCTGTTTAGCTGCTATGATAAATAAATATCGATTACCTACTGGAACATAAAGCTATGGGTAAATACCGGGACATTTTTAAACATTTATATTTATTCAGCATTCAGTAAAGATTTTCCGGATGGATTTTTGGTAGAGAGCTTCCCGGAATTTTGAGCTCGCAGTTGTTTACTTTTTTTTTTTTTATATATCCTGCTTCTTAGCAATCTGTTTCCTCGAAACAATAATCTAATTTATTGGCAGCATCGGTAGATAGATCCTCAGCTGAATGAAGCACCCATTGATGCCCTTCTCATCTTCTGTCTGCAAATCTTATTGCTAGATCTGATATACTGTTTCTCTTGAGGCGAGAGAATCTTAGGCTGCCCACTCCCTGCAGTTCAGCAGCTAACTGGTTAGTGTGATAGTCTAGTCTGGTTTGATATTTCTGTATGGCTGTATGATTCAATTCCCTCCTTCACTGTTTGCATATTCAAATCTAGGTTCACATATTTATTGCTTATGTACGATGGAATATTGAACATTGCTCTCATTTTTTTTTTGAAACCTTTCAAAGTAAAACAATGAGAGCAGTTGTTTACTGGTTTTATTGTTGTGGCAATAATGACGTTGGTTTTATTTTCATGCAGTAATAGAGTTTTGTTTTAATGTAGAATGGTTGAGCAATTTACAGAACTGCACCTATACCACGACGTATTGATGCCACCATTTTTCCAGTGTTACTGAGAGACTATAAAAGGCCGCTAGCACCATTCTTTTTTCGCAGTGGCATAATGATGGCATTAATACTTCATAGTCAGCCCCCTGGAACCAGTAGTGAAACCACGACAAAGCCTTATTGGCCCACGCGTGTTACCTAGCCTAGGACTACGAGCTGGAAAAGGTGTCCTAAATATAAACTGACATTCCAGTCGAAGCCCTTACCCTTAAACCCATTTCTCATCTGACAGGTTTTTTTTTATGAGGTTGGGAAATCTTCCAATGACTTCTCCCGCTCTGGGCGGAGCGGAAGGGCGTGTCAGACTTTTACTGACTAAAACCCACCCGGGTTCCTTCAGTTGCCTGTTGCCAAGGTCTCGGTATCCCTTTCGGACTAACCCGCAACCCTGGCAGGCATCGGTCCTCCACCCCGCCAATTGTGCTGACATCTCTTTGAGGCGCGCGTGGAACACGACGCGCCATCGACCCGGGCCTGGTCCTAATCGGACGAGCTACCCATTGCTCGCCATCCGCAAGCCCGCGCCTATCTGACAGGTACCCTAAGTACCTACCTATGGAATCTATGTAGGGATTTTGGTCTCACAAAAACCCGATTCCAAACTTAGTTAGAAATGAGTTTTATTTCGTCGTTTCTATTGCAACTTTCTGAGAATTTTCCAGCCAATTGGCCCGGATAATTCGAGATTAGGAATCCATTAAACCCTTTATAATGGTTTGCTCACAAAAAAGGTTTTTTTTTTTTCGTTACTTTTAATATTTTTGGTATAGGTACGGGCTTCAATTAATATTTTAATTCTTTGCCGTTTTTAATATTAAAACTAACAATGTGTTGGGTTATTTTTTCCTCTTTTTACGAATTTAACGATTAGTTTGTCGTGTCTGAATGGTAAGATTACTTTTCTATATGAACAATTGAAATTAATGAGTGTCCCAATATTAAAATAATACCTAAACGAATAAACTAGGACTCATAAGTATTTATAATGATCAGGAGCTCGTGGCTACGTAATAACAGCCGCACGGGTCGATCCATCAGGTTAAGCTACTCTTGCCGGGGTTGGTCCGTGGATGGGTGACCATCTTTACATATCCAGACTCCTCCGTGCCTCGGAAAGCACGTTAAGCCGTTGGTCCCGGCTGTCATTTGTAGATCTTTGACAGTTGTTACGGGTCGTCAGAAGCCCGAAAGTCTGACAACCAGTCTTACCAAGGGGTATCGTATTACCCAGTTACTAGGTTGTGGAGGTCAGATAGGCAGTCGCTCCATGTAAAATACTGGTATTCAGCTGCATCCGGTTAGACTGGAAGCCGACCCCAACATGGTTGGGAAAAGGCTAGGCAGATGATGAATGATCAGTTGCATGTTTGTTTTTAATTAATAATTGGTTATATCAGCCGGCCATGTTTACACCCACATTTCACCGGTCATATTTACACCCACATTTCACCGGTCATATTTACACCCACATTTCGCCGGCCATATTTATACCCACATTTCGCCGGTCATATTTACACCCACATTTCGCCGGCCATATTTATACCCACATTTCGCCGGCCATATTTATACCCACATTTCGCCGGTCATATTTACACCCACATTTCGCCGGTCATATTTACACCCACATTTCGCCGGTCATATTTACACCCACATTTCGCCGCTAATGTTTAAGTCCCATACTTAAACATGAGCGGCGAAATGTGGGTGTACCTACTAGGTACATCTCTGCCGAACCCTTCGGGAAATACAGGCGTGATGTTATGATATGTCAGCTGGTCATTATCGTTCGTATAAGAGATGTTAATACTCAGAACTGCACTATCTAACATAGGGCAGTTTAATATACAAGTATTATCTTATCACTAGTACCTCTATGTAAAATCACTGTAATGCATTAGGTATTACTACTCGTTCGAGTACTGACAGACCCGTATAACAGACTGACATGAATATTTACTTTGTAAAGTAATATATTATTTTCATTAGGTATTGTGAATGTGAAGACTATGTGGGTAACTGTTTTTTTTTTCTCAGTTAGTTTTAATTATGGTACAGCCAATGATATTATATTAACAGATATGTTATAAGCGCGCAATCGTGAAGACTCGAAAACATTCCAATTGTAACGTTTTTACTTGTAGTGAAATGTAAAATGAATGAAACCTGGGTATGTGTGCCGCTGCTGCGCGGACCACTTTTTGCGGTTGTTTTGTGAGTGTATAACATATCTGTTAATATAATATCATTGGGTACAGCACTATGGTCTGGCAGTTTGAGTACCTACTTAATTTATGCGGCCTACTCAAATGTCCTTGCTTTGGTGTTGTTCATCGAATCGCTGAGCTCCTTATGTTCTGAGTTGAGCTGCACGATTACTGGACAGGTCCACTCAATCTGTTTTTTCAGACACCAATCTACATGGTTTTCCACATAATCTGACCAAGATTATGTCTGGAGTTTAAAAGAGACTGTGACCTCGGAGTTTGTTTCGGCCTTTCTTCTCAGAGTAGTCAGATAGGAAACGCCGACGTCATCTAGTTTAAAAAAATATGATTCACGTGTAAAAGTGAAACAAAGGAAGAAAGACAAGTAAGTAACCTGGCTGGAAAATAAACAAATCTAAACAAAATCAATAAATCTGCCTAGCCTTTTCCCAATCATGTTGGGGTCGGCTTCCAGTCTAACCGGATGCAGTTGAATACCAGTATTTTACATGGAGCGACTGCCTATCTGACCACAACCAAGTGACTGGCTAACACGATACCGCTTGGAAAGACTGGTTGTAAGACTTGGGCTTCTGATTACCCGTAACGACTATCAAAGATCTACGAATGACAGACGGGACCCCGAGCCACGTAGGGATTTTGTTATGTAATGGATGGTCACCCATCCACGAAATGACCGTGGCCGGCGTAGCTTAACCTTCGATCGAACTGTGCTGCTGCTATTATTTAGCCATGAGAAAATCAAAATAACATGAAAGCGAAAAAGATCTAAGTCTCACACAAATAGTGACCTCTTTTTATAATTACAAGCCTAATTTATGTAATTATGTCTTACACAGTCACGCAGTCGGATCTCTATTCCTTTTAGTCTCGAATGAGCAGACTAAGTATACCTAAAGGTAGAATGTTCTCGTCCATTACTCTAATTAAAAGGAAGGACGTACTTTGTCTTTCTAATTGTGTTACGTTTAGTTAATTAGTTCTGGGGCATGGGCCCTAGAACTAATTAAGAAAAAAATCTTTTAGTCAAGTCTCAAAGCCACACAGGATGGCCTGGGCTTTGAGACTTGACTAAGAGATTTTTTTTTTCTGGATGAAAAACAGCGTTCGTGTTAGCAATAGAAAAAATAAAAACCGGCCAAGTGCGTATCGAACCACGCACAGTGAAGGGTTCCGTACTTGGGATAAATTTATCTCAAGAAGAAACTTAACATTGTAGTTGAAAAGCTTGTTCTCCCGTACAGAATGTATGGGCGACCTTTCCAACACCATGGGATTGACGAGAAAAAAAAACACCAGTAGGTACACAAAAAAAAAAAAAAAAATTCTTTCTTTTGTACCTCTTTGTCGGCGTAATTTATAAATACACCCATACCAATTTACAGCTTTCTAGTACTAATAGTCTCTGAGCTAAGCCGCAGACAGACAGACGGACATGGCGAAACTATAAGGAAGGGTTCTATAAGGAAGGAAGGGTAACTTTCCCTTTTTTAGGGTTCCGTAGTCAACAGGAGTTGACTACGGAACCCTAAAAAAGGGAAAGTTATGTCTAGGAAAACAGAAAACTCTTACAGGTGGTTTCGCGTAAAACAAGATTTTTTCTCATGTCTCAAAACAATTAAAGTTCTGTATCATGCACGTGCTAGTAAACTCTCTAACCGATGAGAGGAGCTCTAACATGAGGCAATGCCTTTCAAACTTTTCAAGGTTAAAAAGCCTACAAACATACGAACGAACGGACGAAGTCCTTATTCGGATCCGCGGGCAAAAAGACCAAAAAGTTTAAACATAAGTTCCAATTACAAAAATTAAAAGCAAACATATTTTATGCCAGTGTACTACAAGACTGTAGAAAAGCTTCGATGCAAATTAAATAAATAACGAACGTAAATATGTCAAAATGGTAGTCGAACAACTTGCAGCTCGTTTAAAATGCAAATACAAACTATAAACAATACGGTTGTGTTTTTCATTTTACTCATAAAAGATTGCCTGGTTTGTAAAGAATATTACTACTTATCCATAGACTTTATAATGTACCAATACGAGATCCCTTTGCAAAAAAACGGGCGGTTTTGATTTTCGTACCTACATTATTGGTAATCACATAATTGTAAAGAGGTTTTAATAGCCAAACTATGTTACTGGCACTTAATAAAGAGTCTGGGTATGAAAAAAAAGTTAATTCCAAATTCGAAACTTTTGTTGAAAAACAATAATAATCCCGTTTTCCGTTTGTGACTTTTACTAACATTTTGCAGGTTTGCGGTTAGAAGGTTATCCTGGCAACTAAAACTAACTTCTCGTTATTTTTAGTAGAATAATTTTTGTTTGTCGCATAATCCAGCCTTATTGTGACTTAAAAGTGATATTTTTGTGTTGATTGTAATGGCAGAAAAAGCAATAAGAGCTAGTAAAATTGTAGCGCTGCTGGAAGAGGGGTGTAGCCAAAAAACTATATTCTTATTGATTATAACAAATTACTAGTCATTTATGCTAATGACATAGTAAAAATATTAATATTATACATACAAAAGTCAATGACTGTTAAGGTGCCCGTTTTTTTTGCAAAGGGGTGTATTTATGTATAAAAAAATAAAACCGTTTCAAAGTGAGGAAAATATTTGTGTTCTTCGCATCTGCTGCATAGTTGAACTGATAATGATCCCGAACATGGAAAAGTCTAGTACCTAGGTAGAGAGTGCCTTATCAATCACATTAAGTTCACATATGTGCCACTACGCACATGAAGTTTAAATAAGTAAATAAATAAAAGCTTGGGTTAGAGATAAGGTTCCTTTATTAAAAGTCGAAGAGATTGTTGCACGCTATTAAAACAATTTATGTCCAAATACCGATGCAATCAAGTACAAGAATCTTTTAATTCATACACGTGATCGAAATCTAGGTATCCCCTTTATCAATACAAAAACAAATTGTGTTTATAATGGTTAAGTTTCAGAAGAAACTCGCGTTCAATATTTTAGGTGAAACAAATAAACGTTGCCGAAATATTGTGATAATTGGCATCTTTCTAAATATATATTTGGTTCATCCGCGACGGGCGGCGTTGAAATACGGTAAACGCTTCAGAAAGTGTAAATGAGGCGACGCATCAGGAAAATCGCTGGCTAAACATCGCTATTAATTGATATAAATGCGCAACCATGATTAAAACATAATTATGAGGCAATACAATACCTTAAGCCCAAAAATCAACCCTGCCCTGCTACCGGACAACAGGACCGTTGACAACATTAATTAGGATGTCAATTATAATTGTCCGTTTCCATGATACATAGCAATTGTAGCTTAATCGTATAACAGCTGATTTAACAAACAATTACCCTGGCGCCGCATTCTGGCCTGACCTGATTAATTACTTATTTTATTGCCCCATGAAACGAGCTAACAGAATGACCCGTCGTCAGGGCACAACGTTCATGATGGTGTACACAAATCATTCCAGAGAAATGGCTGAAAAAAACTTATAACTTGTTAGACACTTACCTTAGAACATTTATCGCGATTTTCCACAACAAAACACTGCTGAAAGTTGTGCAAACCGTTCGTACACTCTGGGGTTTAGAAAACAACTGAGAGTCAGTGTTGGGCAACTTGCGCAGTACAGGATGCGCAGTGAGAGGGTTGAGGCTTCGGGAGGGAGCGAACGCGGACCGCCGGCTGCGGAACCTGACTTATGAATGATATAGCCTGCGAAAGGTATCTTGTGTTAGTCGGGGCGCGGCTGGGGCGCGCGGGGAAGGGTTATATAACGCGCCCGATCGATACCGGGGGCGGGCGCGAGCGTAGGGCGCGAGCACAACCATTTTTCCTTTTTATCGGCGAACTATACATCGCCGGGTTACTCTTTGTTTTATTGCGGCATTTGTTACACCCATCAGTTTTAAATGACACGCTTTGTTAGTTGTTGCACTTGCTACGTGTAGTTGGATGTTTTATTCAATAGGAAATGGTTGGAGAAACTCAATTTGAAAAGCTGTTTTGTTTATCTCCACAAAACGGCACGGGAGTGCATACTTCAAAGACAAACATCGGAGGTGTCGTCGGTGCGCCATCTTCAACGAAGATAGTACGAAATGGCGCAACGTGGTGCATCTAGCAAATCTTTGTATAGCAGGTGTAGATTGTGATGCAAGGGCATCAGCATCCACCACAGCACCCACCACTGTTTGATTTTTTTTAAATATTCAACATAACATCATAAAATAATACGCAACATTCCGTTTAACTTTGAGTAAAGAATTTAAATTCGAAAAGGTAATTGAAAACCCAAAAAAAAAACGCTGCACCGCTGTCATAAACCATCTTCCAAGCCTTTGATATACAGAAAGTACCCGCCGTACTTCCTCTGCCAAAACCAAAACGGACCTTTCTTTATGGATTGCGTCAAATAAAATGTGATAAGGCTTTTATTTAAGCTACTACTACTAGCTTCCGTATAATACAATAGCGTGAAAATTATCTAAAATTAGCTGCCGCCAGCGGCTTCGCCCGCGTGTAATCTTTATAAATTTTTGAAAAAAAAGATTTTTTGAAATCGGCGCAGTAGTTTTTGAGTTTATTCATGACAAACATACACACAAAAATACAAATCTTTCCTCTTTATAATATTAAGTGTAGACAAACGTTTGAATTAAAACGAAAAAATTTTACTTGCCGTGCTTATGGTGCATTCTATGATGAAACTTCTGGCTCTCGAACCCTATGGGTGACATACAATAGCTTAGCAGTATAGATGAGCAGGTCCTGTGGGCTGTTGTAAATTAGACAACATAAGTCTAACGAGTAGAGAGCGAAAAGTACACCCCTTTGTCCTTGGCCTTCATCCAACTATCTAACAGCTGTTTATGATAGTAGTCGATCTCTAAAATATATACCACAATCTTATCTTAACTTAATGTGGCTGATAGGATATTGATTTTCTTCTCTAAATAATAATAAAATAAGGGAAATCTTTTTGGACTTTCTACTAATGATGTACGCTTTTTTAATTAATGAACCTCTAAAAGCTTTAAGGTTTATAATGATGCACACTTTGGTAAATAAATGAGCCTCTTAACTTTCTGGCCTTTCTCACAGTTGGTTGTAGTAGATAAGATAGGGTACCCCGACCAAACGGATTAGGTTAAGTTAGAACTGTGGTCTAACACGCGCGAGCCGAGCGAGCAGAGCGAGCGGTGCCGCGGCAGCAGTCACCGAGCGCTACATAAAAATTGCTCGTAGTTACTTGGCTTTAATATTTTTGGGATTCCAAATTAGGAATTATTTGAGCTTCACAAAAAGAGACACAACCATTATACATAATAGAGTGTTCAATAAAATTGATACAAAAGTAAAATGTTAAAATATAAATATTTGAGGTGTCATAAAATAACAATGTTTGGTTTTTACAATCCGGATCTAAGGACCAAACATTACTCAAACAATAAATCATTATTTTCAATCATTGTGGCATGTCGAGAGATTTTTAATAACGTGCTCACCGCAAAAGCAATATTCTTTTCAATTATATGAAACGAGGTTGACTGTCTGACATGATGACAGAGCTTTTAATATTTTTGTGTTATTGCGCCTAATAGGAGCGCGTTAATGAAACAATTTATTACATGTTTGTTAGACAAATGTTGACTTGAAATAATAGAAAATTATGTACCTACCTATTTATGTTTACTGGCCAACCTTTCTGGGTCAAAGGTTTTTGGAAAGAAATAAATAATTCGTTCCTTTATTCGGTACCTATGTATATCTATTGCAAAAAAGTAAGTACCACAATTGTCCGAGTTGCTTACCCTAGTTTATTATTTTCATTTGCATTAAACAAGCCTGCTACTGTACTCAAAATCAAAAGTCATTTATTCAAACTAGGCTGAGAATCAGCAGTTTTCGAACGTCAAAATTACATAAGACAGTCCCCCAAAACGCCCGCCCTTTACCACTTCCTAGTGCTTTAGCTGGGAAGACTCTCCCTCATATTTTCATCCGATTTTACAAATTTATTTTTTATCTATCTACACATCTAGATAAACCTATTCTGTTTATCTACACTCATCTCTTTATTTACTATATAGCACTAAGTACGCTACTCATTTGCATTCTCAAACATATTCAATTCTTAAGAGCATTTCGGCAATATTTGCAAGATTAAATTGAGCTTCACTAAATAAATTACTTAATTCCGTACAAGTTAATTTGGCAACACGATTAATAAACTTGTCGGTATTCGCGAATCTTAATTAGTATTTGAGGCAATTTTAGTTTAAGGAATATTACCATAATCATGTCTGTGAAATAAGGGTAGATGTTTTAATTCCCTAAGGACCTTAGTTCATTTGGGAACGGTTTTGGGGCAGACCGTATAGATAATTTGGGCAATGTGGCGTAAGGGAAGGTCATTTAGGCTGCTTAGGTAATTGTGGGATAGAATTTTATTATGTATGTTCTTTCTACCTTCTAGTTAACATCCGAAGTCGAGTCAAAAGTAAAATAAAAGGGAACTATGACTTACGGTTTAATTCAGTGTAATTTATATAGGTAGCTTTTACTTTTGGAGTAATTTATTTACTTGTCATTGGTGGTATAAGTGCAAAATATTCCATAGATGGACTCATCTCTTTTCAATCTCGGCACGAGTGTATAGCAAACTCAATAGTGTCATTTCATGGGTCATATTTGAGGCTTCAAAGCCGACTTTATTGGAGTACCAAGGAAGCCGTATCCAATGGCCTTTACTTGAAAGTGCAGTAAAACTTCTAATATTGTTTCTAACAGCCCTCTTAGACAGTAATGTTCTAATTAAATGTTTTATTAGGACCTAAGCACCCGTGTGAGGAGAAAATGTCGACTGTTTTCTATGGCTGTACTACATTTTCCTAGTTGAGCAAACTGCCTACCCATACTTTTTTCACATAAACTACATATTTTTTTCCAAACTATTGATAGAAATCCAATGGTGTTCCGAACGTCTTTTTTTTCTCATAGTTACAATCGTTATTTCACCAGAAAATCGCTTTTGAATTTGTGTGCAGTATCTATTTTGATCGTGCTGACTGTACCTACTTTTCGTGTGGTAGTGACTATAACCTTGTATCAGAATTTTTATGCCGCCCATGAGCCTCTGACTTGGCTTCAATTGCGCCGAGAAGTATCTCTCAGGCATGCCGGTTTCCTCATAATGTTTTCCATCAACGTTTTTAAACCAAGTGATAATTATACAATACGCATATGAATCCGAAAAGTCAGAGGTGTGTCTTTGGTTCAAACTTGAGACCCATGACTTGGCAGTCCGACGGTCACACCACTAGGCTATCACTGCTGTACTTATCTACTGAAATGAATGAAAACAAATATTATATCGATCAGTGAACTTACTTAACCTTTTCTTTGATTTGTCTAGTTGGAACTTTGGACGTTGTGAAACGTGTTAGGGTGCTCCTTGGGCTCCAGGGGCACCCCTACCAACAGGGATTTGGGTAAACCTCACGGGTTACGGACACGGCGACAGGTAAACCTTACATGATTCATTCCGGAAAACCCTTTAAGCTGAATTTACGTAACGGAAATAACTCACCCGTTCTCGACAGAGGAGTAAAATATTGTCGACGGTTTATTACTGGTTTGGTTGTGCAATAATGTTTGTTGAATGAATGAATGAATCGTGAGGAAACGGCATGCCTGAGAGATATTTATCGACGGCATGTGAAGCCAAGTCAGAGGCCCAAAGGCAGCTTTAAGACTCTCGAGTCCGGGTTTGTCACTAACCACACGCAAAGAAGAAGAAGAACAATGAATGAAAAGCACCGGTCCCAGCGGTTTAACCAGCCTCGATATTCAATATTTTTCTAAATCCGGTTTTTTTGCCTTTCGATAATAACGTTACTCTATAAATTAATAATTACATAGGTGTAAATAAAATACGGTTTATACTAGGTGGGTGGGTAGCAGCCGAAAATCAGCGTCAGGTGGTACACTGTGTGTTGCCATCTGACAATATGCTGAGCTGAGGCCCTTTTGGCATTGTAATGACTGCTTTCTGTTTTTTTTTTTAGTTTTAAGGTGTATTTTTCTGTGACAATGCCAATACTTTCTTTGCGTTTTTTGTTTGTATGTTCTTTTTACCCAACTGCCAAGGAAGGGTTTATGTTTTTAATGTTCGTATTTACTTGTTTTCTTTTTTTTTTTTTTGGTTTGTCTTAAAACTTGAATTTATGTAACTATGCTTTTGTGTTGTGTCTTGTATGTTTGTACCGAATAAATGTTTTATCTATCTATCTATCTATCTAATAAACGCATTTTTCTTTTCTTTCTTTAAATACAGAATTGACTTACACACTGTGATTTTTTTTCACTGGACGTGATGGTACTCATGGTTATAAACGACTTTCACTATCGGACTAACTACGAAATAGCAAAAACAAATACATCTGTGTCATACATATTGCATTTTTGTATGAAACAGCTGATATTTTTTTTAGGTGTTCCGCGGGAGACAGATTAAAAATCCAGAGTCAATCGGTTCTATGTATTTATGCCCTTACATACGACTCCGGTTTTTTAACTTGTCTGTCTGTGATGTCTATACCTTTTTAGTTCGCATTTTTTGTCGTAGTTGGGTTTTCGTTTCATAGGTATTTATTTGTAGAATAGCTGAAATATAATAAGTAGGTAAAGTAGGTATAATTCTCATTAGTTAGCATTTGCGTCATCTGTCCGTAGCGACTGTTACGCATCAATTTTTCCGCCGCATTGTTCGCCGTGAAGTCATAATTCTCCTAGCCTTTTCCCAACTAAGTATGTTGGGGTCGGTTTCCAGTCTAACCGGATGCAGCTTTGCCGTGAAGTTTTCTCAGAAATTGTTTTGTTACAATTCGCGTCGCGCGACAATTCGCGCCAGTATGTAAGAGCCTTAAGTCTCGATCCCCTGGGAATATCTGGATAAAAAGTATCCTATGTATTAATCCAGGTTATAAACTATCTGTTTGCCAAATTTCATCCAAATCCATTCAGTAGTTTTTGCGCGAAAGAGTAACAAACATCCATCCATCCGTCCATCCTCAAAATATTAGTAGAATTGGCCAAAGAATTAGCATTGCCATTCAACGTGGCAATGCTGCCAGTCTTCTGGGCACTTTTCCGGATGACAGCGATGCGGACGAATACTTCGACGCCTGAGGGTCCCTTTGTTTTTATATCTATTAGTAAGTCCTTTTAGTTTTAGTTTTTTTTTGTTAGTTATTAATCCTATACATAAATAAAGGTACTATGATTAGTAGAATGTTATTGAAGTAGTTCAAGTAGTTTATTATCGCGGATTCACACACTCGATACCTTTCGAATTTCGACGTGACGTTAAGCTATCGTTATACAAGCTATAATGGTCCTAACAAGCTACCAAAGCTGGGTAGGTGTCACGTCGGTTTGCCTCGAGAATGAAATAAGCCCGTAACCACGTAGTCGCTATGATAGGGCGCAAATTGATGACCGCAGAGCTTTATCGCAACGCTACATGCAGCGTCACGCGCCAGTGTGCGGTTGACGTTTTGAAAGGTGATATGTCACCCATTTTTAACCGACTATATGAGGTTCTAAATTCAACTGTATTAAAAAAATGTTTTTTCCGCGATTACTCCGCCAATTATGAATTGATTTTGATGATTCTTTTTTGTTTGGTAGATCATGCTTCAGAGGTGGTCCTATATATATAAATGTTATTAACTTTGATTGCGCAGTTTTTGAGTTAGCTTTAATAATACGTATTTTTCCCACTTAGCCTATATGGATGATGTTTTAAGTTCCTCTCACTGTTAGCAGGTAGTGGTATTCGAATTTGTGTGTAGGTACTACAACTAAAAAGTGAAAAATAAAAACTTTAATAAATATTTTTTTATAAGTCCAAAGTAAATGTTTTAGCCGAATAAACCTTGTACTTACAATGTTCTGTTGATTTTAGAGAACTTATTAAAAGCACGGACAATATTTATCTAAAGATATCGCATGAGATATGCGTAACTTTTTAAGGAGACATCACAGTTATTATTAAGTCTCCTCATTAATCCTTTTTCATTATTTTATTTATAGATTCTAAAGAAGGCTAGAAAGGGAACTCTTAGGTACAAAACGCTGATGTAATCACATCACTGAGTCAGGAACTGATTACCATCGGCATTCGCGTGGGAGGCCCCTCGGCACGAGTGGACTGAAAACGATAGAAGATATTCACTTGATTCATGAAGAGGAATTTGTACACACAGACAGTACGGCTACATATCAAGCTGTGCATTTCCAGATTGTAGATTTCCGTACAATGAGAGGTCAGCTTATACTGGAAATGTATAGCTTGATATGTAGCCGTGTGTAACTACCTGTATGTTGCAGGGTAATTGGATAAAACCAAATGTTTCCGAAAATGTTAGGTTTTTTGTAAAACTTGCCACATTTGCACAATTTACTATCATACGTAGATATGAATATTCTTAAACCTTATTTTCGTTGTTTATCTCCAAACCTAAATCCGAGACTTAAAGTTTTTTTTTTTTTTGAACCCCTATCTGTAAAAAAAATCGAACAATTACCAATTTCTGATTCACATTTCAAACTTCTTATCCGCGTTCAAAAAGCTAGTCGAAAATAAAATGCTATCATAATGACTGACTGACAGTCAGACAGCCCTTATCGCCAGCCTTATTGAACTAGGCATCGAGCGAACCAATCCCAGCTTCCCTATCCACCCCACTATTGTTGTGAGATTTCAGCTCGCTTTTATGTCAAGGAAGAAAAGTGCCGGCCATTGTCGAAGACACATCGAAGACGTGTGGTTTGACGCGTCTATGCTTGTATTGTCACCTTTGCTATTTCCTGCTTAAAAGAAGATTTTCTTGTTGCGATTCTTTTGATGCGAGGTTTTCATTCTTTTCTAATGCTAAATCTATTAATTTGATTTAAAGGTCCCATAGTTAAAGTTTGTAAGTAGAGTTAATTTTTTAACACCATATTAATACGGCTGTGACAAACAGGCCGGCTAATAGCCCTGCAGTGAAATAGGTACTAGAAGTTATAATAGGTACAAGCAGGGTACACACGGCTACACATCAAGCTCATCCATCATTTCCAGTATAAGCTGACCTCGCACTGTACGGAAACCTTATACTATGCGAGATCAGTATAAACTGGAAAGTATACAGTATGCAAGGGTAAACACCGTTGTCACTCAAACCACGGGTAGTTGACTTAAATATAAAAATAACTGACCCAGTAACAAAAAACAAAACCTTATTTTCATTAAAAGATTTTAAAAAGTAAATATATCCGTCACTGTCCCGATACTCATGGATACGCGCTCGAGAGAGCTACGAGCTACGAAACAGCTGACTGAAGAAGGGCCGCGCGGCCATGTAACGTCCGGTGCGCCCCGCCCGCCCCCGCCAACTGCCGCCCGCCGTGTTGAGACGCAAGTTCCTTGCGTATAGGGTGAAATATTCATGTGGAAAAATGTAGATTTTCATTTAAAAAAAAAAGTTGTTTTTTTCCATTGATTTTACGTTCTATACATGAAACAAAGCCACTAGTTTAAATGATAACGGTGTTTACACTAACACCCTTTATAGCTTGATGTGTAGCCAGCATAAGTTAGTATGTCAGCGACTAATTAATGTCCTGAAATATTCTATACGACCCTCCGAATTCCTCTTACAAACTTTATGCTATAATAATGAGATACACAAAACTCGGGAATCAATATCATCATCTTGTTAAATATTCTACAATATTGTACAGACGACAACAAGATTCAAGAACAAAGAAATGATAACAACATACCTAACATCTCGCCTAAAGTATGGTGTACACACGCCTACACATCAAGCTATACATTTCCAGTTTATGCTGATCTCGCATTGTATAGGATTTCTGTTCAATGCGAGGTCAGCTTATACTGGAAATGTATAGCTTGATGTGTAGCTGTGTGTACCTAATACCTACAGTACACCCATGTACTATGGGGCGAGACTATTTAATTGCCATCAACCGGGCACAAATTTAAACTCCGGGCTGCTACTGAGAAATTCCAGATGGAAAAACCCAAAATAAAATTAAGCAAGTAAGTATAATAGTAGGTAACTAAGAAACATCAAAAACAAGAAGTTTTGGTAAAGCGAGAATTTATTGTTTCATCTTAATTTAAGTTATATGAAGCTTGAACTTTAGGCGAAATCAATAAGTATTTATGAAACGAAACAACGGTAGCAGTAGCAAGTCAGACATTTTATTCGAACTGAAAATTAATATAAATTGCGGACGATGTGGAAACACTGCCTGAAGCGAAGTGTGCAAATATGTAGGTATATGATTGTGTCCCATACTTTTACGTAGGTTAGGTTACAGTAGGTATATGTATTAAAGACAAATATGAATGTTATGTTTGACAATGGTACGGTCCTCGAAATATGCCATGTTTATGAGAGAACATAGACCTTTGAAGGGTCTTTACATTATTTCTTTGAAAGTGAAACTATCGCTATTCTATCTACCTACTCGTATTAGTGTGTTGTTTCACTTTTCATATATTAGGTATTATACTAGCTTGCGGGAAAGTCCGAATGGGATACCGGGACCTTGGCAACAGGCAACTGAAGGAACACGGCGGGTGGGTATTAGTCAGTAAAAGTCTGACACGCCATTCCGCTCCGCCCAGAGCGGGAGAAGTCATTGTATGATTTCCCACCCTCAAAAAAAAAAAAAGGTATGATGCTAGCTATTCTATACATAATAATAAAACAGTAAAGAAGTCAAAACTGTATACTTATTGAATATAAAAAAAAAAGTAATTGCTACGAGGTGTGGGAACGAGTCCGATGCCGAAAATATAGTTTTTGTAGTTCCGGATTGGCGCAAAAACGGCGGAACGGAACTGGTTGTAATTTGGCACACAGATAGTTTATAACCTAGATTAAGATATAGAGTACTTACTTTACACCCCGTGGGGTACTTCCCGACATTCACGCGGGTGAAGCCGCAGGCAAGAGCTAGTAATCACTATAATAATGGAATCATATCACGACTTTCATGCTTCGCGTTCATCATGAACTGAATTGAGTAATAAAAGTGTTATGGTTCGTGTTTTTTATAAGCTTTCGTTCCATGTATTCTTAATTAAGTTATTGTTTTATAATTTAATAATGTTTACGTTGGTCTGTTATCATTGACCTGGCGAAGGTCGCGGGAATCTAAAGGGCAATAATGGGCATGCCAGGCGTTGTGGCAATGCTTGGGGGTTGGGGGAGGCCTATGTCCCACGGGCAAAATCTATCGATCAAGATGATGATGATTATTATTGATCAAAATTTATTAAAAAGAACAAAAAACCCGTCTGCAAAAACACATAACTGAAAAGAAACACAAGCTGTATATGCTATAGAATTTTTGTTTTATCAAATAATAATTATGTTTTATTTAAGCTTTTAAGGTTTATTATATTTATATTTGGAATTGACTCATTACTAGCTTTTATTTGATAACTTTATTTTTATTAAAGCTTTCCCCTCCCTTTTTTTTATTTGCAGATGCAAAATAATTATTTAATAGCCTATGTCACTCTCACAATTAAGACGAATCTAACGACAACTCATACGCTAAAATCCATCAAGCCGTTTAGGCTACAGAGCGTGGCAAATAAATGGACATACATACCTACTCTCGAAAAACATTACCCTCCTTCTGGGGCAGTCGGTTAAAAATATCTAAACGAACAACACATCAAAAGACATTTAATTTAAGAGCTAGCCATAACAGCGTTGTATGCGGTTCTACATAAGATTCCTGTCTCAGGAATGGCGTCGCGTCTCAATCTAATGAAATTGTCGGCACGCGTCGGGGGTGACCCTGATACCCTTCAGCGGTTGACATTACAGGAACACCACAACGATCGAATAACGATTCAAGACTACAGCCTTCATTGATCAGTGTTAGACGAATAATTGAATCATTAAGGAAGGAATGCTAGGAAAACTTTCCTCATTGACACTTCCGATCCATGACCGAATTTATGTAAATGAAAGTGTTAAAATTCGAAGTAATAAGATGGTCGGCTGAAGTTGCCCGATTTTACTTAATGTTTTGAATTTTTACATGTGTTTTAGAATACAATATACGTAGATATATTTAGTAACCTATTCCGATTAACTATTCCTAAAGAGTTATTCAAAAACCCTGTAAGAAATCGACACGTGTTTCACTTCTCAACGAGACATCCACAGGATGACGAGAAACGAGTTCTCTGCGTCCGGCGCTCGGCGCGCGGCAAGGCAACAAGTCGTGTTCGGGTTCGCGACAAGTCAATCGTCGCCGACCATCAGCACCCGTCTGGTTGGAGGATCCTCCCTTTTCTATAGAGGATGAGTGAACTTTATTCCCTATTCCTAATACCTATAGACATTCATTTCTTTTTAGTTTCATGAATTCAATGTTGAGCTAATGTTTATGTTACAGAAAATACCACAATAATCGCATCCATACTATAATGTTATACGTACTCATAATTAACTCTATCTATCTATATTATTATCTACTACTCTATACTATTACTCTATATATTACCTTTTTACGCCTAAACAGCTGAACAGATTTCGATGAAGTTTGGCCCCCAGGTAGACGATGACCTGGGGAAAGACATAGGATACATGTTATCCCGGTATCACGTTTCCGTGGGATAATTTCCAACTTCCACGCGGACGAAGTAGCGTGCAAAAGCTATATAGTAACAAAGAAACTGACAGCTGCTAGAATTCCCATGTTAGCTATAGAAGTTAATAGAGGGTAATTGAATGAGTAATGAAACAATAGGTACTTATGTATGACACTAATCGTTTTAGTATTGATCGGGGATATGTAACTGGTTTATTGACTAGACTTGAGGATAAGGATTAGTTTTGAGTGGGGGTGACTTGAGGATAGAATATTACCTATATGTAGACGAGGGGACTTAGGTCGAGCCCGCATTGCGATAAATTTTCGCGCGAAATTTTTATCACAATTCTGTAACACTTACTTAGGTACGAAGAGAATTAAGAGGCTGTATCGTCATTGCATATTATGTAGCTACACGCACGATCGTTGTAAAGTCGTACAGTCACGAGCAAAAATATGTATACCTACACTCAGCAAAATTCAATAGCGTTTTTCTCATCGAATAACGATTAGGTACAACTTTGAGATGAGACCTTTATCATAATAACCGGGGTTCCAAAATACTATGTTCGTAATGACAAAAAATTACAATCAATACAGTAGGAGAAAATCACTTTTAAAAGTTGCTCAGTGTAAACATATTAGTGTTTGTGACTGTGCACTGAATATAAACCACGCGGATAAACATCGCGCGAATGAATTTTCGCAGTGCGTGCTAGGCCTTAGGACTTAAGTAATTGGTCTGAACCCAAGCTGGCTCGCACTTAGCTAAGAGAAAAATTTACTTCATCACCCTGCTCTAAAAATGGTGAAGGATAAAAACAAACAAAATTAATAAAATTTATATGGGACCACCTCTGAAGCATGACCTACCAAACAAAAAAAGAATCATCAAAATCGATTCATAATTGGCGGAGTAATAGGGTAACATACACACAAAAAAAAAAAAACCTACAGACGAATTGATAACCTCCTCCTTTTTGAAGAAGTCGGTTAAAAATATCTTGAGGTAACCGACCTCCACAGTCCAAGCAGATGCTTTTTAGGTAGGTACCTATGTTGTAGGAAGGTATACCTATCCCTATTGGGTGATAAGTGATAAGCCTAAGAGAGATTGCGATGTCATGTCTCCGAATTTACCTACATAATATATTAATGAAGAGAGTTGTTCAATCCTAGCGAATTAGATTGAGGCACTGTTTCTTCGAAAAGGTTTTTGGCGCGGGCCACACAGAAGAGACGTGAGACGAGGACGGGACGCAGACTCTATTAAAACGCTTGTTATTTCCTGCTCAGCAAGCCTAAGGAAAAACCGGCTGGTAGTAAAAAGAAACCTGTTAGTACCATCCGGTTTATTTCACGTAGGTACCTGGGTTCCTGGAAATACAAGTAAACGTCGTTAAAACAATGAGCACATCTCCGACAATGTTTCTTCCCTCTAATAAAACAAGAGTTTATTAGATACGTTACGATATAAAACACGTTGCCCGAGGTATAGTGTTATTGACGTTATTCCGAACGTTTATTTGCTGTCCCGTAGTGTACCAGTGTGGCTTATGTGGCGTTTGTGTCCTGTATGTTTAGGGTGGTTGTCGTGCATCGAACTTCGACCTAAAGCCAAAATTACATTACGAAAAGTCCATCGCTCAGCATAATGCTGCGACACACGTGCGAAATAGAGCCGCTGTGCTAGTTTTCAGCCTTTTTTTTTTGAGGGTGGGAAATCATCCAATGACTTCTACCGCTCTGGGCGGAGCGGAAGGGCGTGTCAGACTTTTACTGACTAAAACCCACCCGTGTTCCTTCAGTTGCCTGTTGCCAAGGTCCCGGTATCCCTTTCGGACTAACCCGCAACCCTGGCAGGTGGATAGAGGAACCAAATCTTAGGCTGCTAGTTTTCAGCCTAAGGTTTAGTTCCTCTATGTGAAAAATATAATTTTCCTTAAACTTATGCAGGTGACCAAAAAGGGCTATTTGGTATTCATTTTGGTATCGAACCTTCTTCCATCCACCTCTAAGACACTAACAAATTAGATTATTACCTTCTTCGATCCTTCGGGACTCACATACCATCCTGAGGTCTACCGGTATAAACTATATTTCCCAGGATACCATATTATTTCCTGTCAAACGTCTCTGAAACAAATTGGATGATAACCTGTGCTGCGATCGACATTATTTTCTCCAAGAAATTCCTTTTGACAATGGAAACCCTTTTATTCTGAGTATTTCGGGAAAATATCTTATTTCATAAAAGTTATAAATTGGAGATACAGTGGATATCGAATTTGATCCTATTCTGCGTACCATATGTAGATAGGTCATCTCCGTTTGGTCGGTCAAAGTGAAATGGTAAAAGTCCAGGGAATTCGTCATTTGTTTTGTATTATCGGGGGTCGGCTCGCAGCACTTATCCCGTTCACAGTCCCATCATGTTCATGTCCCACATATGGGCCATGGTGATTGTGTCTGTTTCGCGGTTAACCTTTTGAGTTTCTCACACTTATTTACTTAACTAACAAACAGTTCTATAAGTTCTGTTTTTTTTTATCAAATTAGTTAAATAGCAGTCCTATATCTGGGTAGGTCTTCCACAGTTTTCTCTCTGTTCCCTTGTCTGGTCGATCTGTCATTTATGGTGGGGATTGCACATTTAAATTTCGATTCACAACTAAAAAAATTTAAGTATTTAATTTTGTTATTCTGATGAAAATAGAATTATTTTTATGTCGCAAAGCCCAGGATTTAAATTCCTTTTGATATCACCTGTTTTTAATACAGTGGTTTCTTTAACACGTGGTTTACCGGACAATCGATTTTGTCGACGATACTTCCTGATATTGGGGGCTTTGGCTAATGGGGCTGATAAGTGGTATAATGAAGCAATTGATAAAGTAGGTACTCGTTATCGGTTTAAGGCTTCAGATTAAGCTTACCTACAAGCGTGGTGATTCAAACTGACCGAAACCACTGTACCGCGCCTTAGGTATCTGCGCGGCGAGACGCGGGGCAGTGCAGGCCGCTCATTCGTCAACGCTCACGGCGTCCCGCCGGTCCTTCGTCAACGCAGACCCGCGGTACAGCGGTCTCGGTCGAACTATATTAGATACATCCCCTGTTTATTATATTTCTATGGGTACACCTTTGTAACCCTTCGGGGATTACAGGCGTGATGTAAAAAATATTTATTTAGTTACACAACACACAAACTGTGTTGTATAACTAAATAAATATGTTTACTAGAAAATAAGTTTCACTTGACCCAAACCCAATTAAGTAACAATAAGCTAGCTCATAAAAAAAACGAATTATTATTTTTCATACAATTTAATTTTTTCACTTACAAAACATGAATATCAAAAATGCATCGTTGCATTTTAACTTCTTTATGTATTAAATAAGAATACCTACATATTTACGTACAATAAATTATTTTAAGTTTTAACGTTAGTAGTTACTTATAATATCAATGGTATAACAGATCTTTCGATTGATTCCTCGATATATTACTAAAATACACGTAAACATATATTTCAAAACAATAAAAAAACACAAAATTATTAATTTTAAAACTTATAAAATGTACCAAAAGTTTGCATTGCCGTTTCTTTTGCCAAAATTAAATGGCTGGCAACCTATGCAAAATGTTGCCAGGACAAAAAATACAACAATTGTAAATTCAGCGAGGTCGTTTCCATGAAGTATATTTATGTTTCAGCGATTACGCCAACATGAAGCCAATACTAATAAACTAATTAATTTGTTCCTATAATTACCGCTTCGTAAACCCATAACAATGGCACTTTCTTGACTATTATAACAATATTATCACTTTCCAATACATTTGTAAAGTTCTATTACAAATATATTCAGACAAAAATCTATACTAACATCAAGTTAGGAGAAAATTTTCCAAGTTATAAAGTAACTTATTAGAATTCGATCTTTGTACGTGCTAAGTCTAATATAACCTGAAAATTTGAGGAAAGTTCACTGTAATGATAATTTTCTTGAGACTACTCCCTACTTTCCTTTAAATGTACTCGATAATTAACCACTCCTGAGGGCCTAGACAAGTGACAATCGCTTCGAAAGCGTTTCGTATTTCTACAACGACTTTTAACAGAATTGACATAAGATTTTCGATAGCTTATGTGAGTCCTATACATTTTTGCCTTTTCCTTGATAGAAAGTCACTTTGTCTAGGGCCTCTGTACTAAAAAATGTTCTGATACACCAAATTATTTAACCACCTTTCCATTAACTTTAAAGAACCTTCGGACAAAGTAACTAAAGACTAACGGAACAAGGAGGTAGAGGGTCTACATCTCCTGAACAGGATCCTCTGCATCAGCCAGCTTGATGAGACCAATGAAGCTCTTCTCTGGCTGCATCAAGGAGTGTCTGTCACCCCCTGTGTTCCTGACTGCTAGTCTGTCACCAGCCTTCAGGAACAGGGCGGCTGCTGAGAAGCAAGAGTTGGGCTTGTCGATTTGTTCTGTCGAGTGGGTAGACTGAGCACATTGGAGGAGTGTCTCCCGACCCTCGATTTCGGCATTCGTGCGGTGAAGAACCCAGGAGATTATGTCGTGGCTATCCAGATAGTAGATCTGTGGAACAACAAAATAATATTAAAATGTCTTAAAAAAAACAATATTGTACATAGGTGACGACTTGAAAACCCCTCTTCTTTTCGTCGGCTATAGAAGGTTTTAAATTTGTAGAAAATTTTTTTTGGTACTTATATATTTTCGTAACTTAAAAACGACTAGCGACCCGCTCCTGGTTTTGGACACTGTTTTTGGACTTGAAATGGACTCGAGATTTCTCAGTTATATATAACTTTAATAGTAATGTATTATACCCATAAATCTTCCAGGATACATTCTCATCAAAACCTGTTGCGTGGTTTAGAAGAACAACGCATGCAGGCAAACAAGAAAAGTGAATTTAATTAATTTATAATATGTATAGATGAGGAGGCACACGAACCTTAATTCGATTTTCAGTAAATCAAGGACAGGTTTTTTTGCTAAAAAAAATAGAACATAGGCCAATTTATAAATGGTTTAATGGCTTTCTCAGTATTATTTAAGAGCCCTCTTAACTGCCTCAAGGCAGAAAGTTACACCAGCGCAAATAATAATTCAAAAGCCAAACTTAACTCTTGTAAATCTGCCGACTCAGGATTTGTTTATTAGCTTAACTAGTTTATTTTATTATAAGTACAAGTTCTAAGGAATTTGTAAGTCCATTTTATTAAGTTGGAGACTATTTATTGTTTACTCATTTCAGAAAGTCTAGACTCCCAATCTAACGCAAATTTCACTGTAAGTATAGAAAACTAAGAATTCTCCATAATTTTACCCAAGATAAATGCTAATTAGTTGCCAAACTCATGGACGTTGGGTAGTGATGACGTGATGCCTTCAGAATTAGGTTGAATTTCAATCTTCGCAACGTAGCCGGTAATAGTTGGATGAGACTGGATGAAGATCGGTCCAGCATGAACTGCTGTTTGTAAAGCAATGCTTGGTCATCATTATTTTGTTTACCTATTTCCACAGAGCGCCTATCGATGCCAAGGCGTCTCCGTGCTCTGTGTACAGGGTGTTCGGGTAAACACCGTTATCCTTGCAACCAGTGGTTTGGTTTCATTTATAGAACGTAAAATCAATGTAAAATTACAACTTCTTTTTTTCTAATCTACATTTTATCACAAGAGTATTTCACCCTTTCACCCTATGCGCTATGGCAACGAACTTGCGTCTCAACAAGGGCGCGTGCTGACGTGACCTGACCGGCCGCGAGCGCGACCCCTCCCTCGGTCAGCCAGCTGTTTCGCTAGCGAGCACGGTGTCGGATAGAAACTTTAAAAAATCTTTTAATGAAAATAAGGTTTTATTTATTTTTATATTTAAGTCAACTACCTATGGTTTGAGTGACAACAGTGTTTACCCTTACAACCTGTATATGTATCTAATAGTGTAACTAATTTATTAAGATATTTTACCTGTACATAGACGAGATACACGCCAGTATGATGTACATGCACGTGGCCGTTGCGAGTGAGCGTGGGGCGAGGGTGTGGGGACACCACCGTCCAGGGCGCCGGGTACCACACGTCGTGAGCCGCTCCGTGAGACACACGGACTAGGCCATTACCTGGAAAAGAGACATTTTGAATTATACATTATTGTTGAGCTTTACGCGGAACCGATACAGGCCTATATCCAGAACTGCAATGGACTGAGTTGATTGATCATTACTAGATAGGTATACAGTTTCTGATAGCCTAGTCGAAGCTATGAAGGCCACATCCAGCATTAAAAAAAAAAAGTTGAACTTCAAGTTCGTCTCATCTCAGTGAAAATCCATGTATCCAATTTACCTACATTTTTGACAAGTTTTGTCAAAAATTTAGGTAAATTAGACTTTCTTTAAAACACGGGACCTGCGCCACTCGACGACAGAATAGGCATAAGGAAACCAAGCGACTGACGATTCGATTTCAAACTCAATTCGTTGAGAGCACGAAGTTTTCGTGAACTTATCAACATGTTGAACGCTGAATTACCGTCCTAGCAATTGACAAATTGAGTCAGCTTTACTGTGCCTTGAAACGTGAATAGTCCAATTGAATTCAAGCTCTCTTCAATCGTACTGGAGGCAAACTGAAGTTATAGCTTTGTTTATCTATAGCTAATAAAGCCCTTGGTGTCGCTGAACGGGAGTATGCATAATTATAACGATATTGTCAGCTTGTCAGTGGGATTTCAATGTAAAAAATATATCAATCTTTATTATGATGCTATGTATTTCGAGTCCCAGAATAATGGCTCTAAATTACAATGTCTTCAGAAACACACTTCTGGAGCTGAATCTCCATCTAAATATTTGCCAAAGTAATTATTTTCTTCAGACAGATAAACGCACGTGCAAACTGGCGCGATATCGCAGGCGCGACAGGCAGCGCTACCCTTGTCGCGTCCGCGATATCGCGTCTGTTTATGCGAGTCTTAACACTGAAACTGACCTCAATCACCAATATAATAAGGAAAGTAAGGACATCGACCTAAACATCAGACGGTGAGAATCAAGTCTTTGATCCTATCAGCAAAAATATTACAGAAGATTTTACAGCAAATTAATTTGTTTTTAGCGTAGGAGCTTAAAGAAGCCAATAAACTTAGTTGAACAGACTGTTTCAATACCGCTTTGAAGTCGATTTGATGAGGTTTCAATTAAAGTTCACTTTGCATTGACGTTATTAAATTAAAGGTACAATTCCGAGAGCCGACCCGCAGGCGGTTTGGTATTTCTATATGAAACCGACATGTCGCTAGCTACGGAAGGTATTGCAGTACCTAGTGTCGCGGCGACACGTCGCCTGCTGCTGCTGTCTGCGGTCGGCTACGGAATGGTACCTTAATGGTAAATAAGAAAGTTATGGAAGGAAATTATTTCAGGAATATGAAATGAATGGAGAGAGAGGAGGCCCTCTAGAGAGAGAGGAGGCCTCTCATGTTTTTATAGGAAAAATCGACAAAGTAAATAACGTGGATACGATTGAATAGTAAATAACGTTAGTAAATATTTACCGTATGGGTACGGAAGTAAGTAACCGATTTTATTATTGACTAGCTTCCGCCAGCGGCTTCGCCTGCCTGATAACTTTATAAATTGTACGATATATGATTTAAGCCGTGTCCGACATTTTTCATGATTCGAGATGCGTGTGAATTGCAGCCGTCAAAAAAAAAATTCGTTAAAAACGTCGATTTGTCTAAAAACACAGGTCGAATCTTCCTCGTGTGAATGAGCCGTTAGAAATTCTCATTGATATTCTAGACTTGGACGCAATATTATTAAATATGAGATAATATTCATAACCAGCATCTTTATTAAAAACTTTCTCAACATTTCCTGTCTATCTTCGAGTTTTATAATTCTGTTGAGACATGACGTCATTACTGACTACGTATGAAGTATGTGACATTTTGCGTATCTTATGAATATTCTATCTAACATTAAAAAAAAATCCTACTAATATAATCTTTACTATTCTAATCCTAACTAATATTATAAATGCGAAAGTGAGTTTGCTTGTGTGTTTGTTTGCTACGTTTTCAAGCTGACTATAACCTGGCTTAGGACTGAGGATACTTTTTATCCCTGTAGTACGCACGGCTACACATCAAGCTATACATTTCCAGTTAATGCTGATCTCGCATTGTATAGGATTTCCTTACAATGCGAGGTCAGCTTATACTGGAAATGTATAGCTTGATGTGTAGCCGTGTGTACGTTCCCGTTGGATAATTTCCGACCTCCAGGCGGGCGAAAACGCGGGAAAAAGTTAGTCATAAATACAATATGCGAAAAATGTGCTCTTTAATAAAACTCGTTCTTGGCATTTTGTTTCATAAATATGTAAAGAATATGTATGCATTTATTTTTGGACCATGAATGGAAATAGTTTGAATGGATGATTATGTTTTTGCATATCACAAGGTTTTTAATTAAAATCGGTTTGTGGTGCGATCCATTCATTGGAAGAAAGAAAAATGTATGGGAAAGATTTATCTAATATCAAGCAACTGTCCACCGAAAATGTTTTTAAGTAGGTAGTCCCTTACAAGTCATACATAGTAGAGTACAGCCCGGAATATTAATCGTACGTAACGCAAACTGACACCCTACGACAATTTGCAGTGTTAAAGCTATTTCATAAAACTGTCAACGAATGACGGTTTTGATTTGAATAAATAGATGTACGATTTAAGTTGGTAGTCAATTTGCTTAGCAGTTAATTTCTTTGACTTTACATAGACAGATATGTATGTAAAGTCATATTTTCAGTTTCACCACGTTATGTATCAGTAAACATATGTCAAGAGACGTAGGTAAAGTATTCAAAATCTTGTTTCCAATTCATGTTATTTCAGATTATCCTAATCTATTTTATACGGTTTTGTCCGTAAAACGAATTTGGAATTCTAAATTTAGTGCGGTACCGTTTCGGTACAGAGTGCTAACCGACGTTACCGACTAGTGAGGAAACATAAGCAGTACCGAAACAGCAAAAACAACAGCACCGTTTCGGTACCGTACCGACCAGTGAAGAAAGTGGCTAACATTTAAAAGTTGGTTTTCCGAAAACACATATTTGTTTACATGTTTGGAAACTGAATCGCGAACGAAGTATATGCAATAGGTACCTTGGTCTCATCTTAGAAGTTATCTATGCCGTTAGTAAACATAATTATTACCTTTGTAATGTTCGTGTATCTCGGGGCTCAGGTGCGACGTGTTGCCGTGGAAGTGAGCCGCTATGAACGGTCTCCTTACGCCTTCCTGAAACGGATTTCAGTTACTGATTAGATACCTTTTTGTGGGTTAGGAGGCGTCTAGTGATTATACCTGGACCATAACTAAGACAAACATGGCCAGTCCACTGCGACTCCGCAGGCTATGTCGGTAACTGCGGTTCTTTTGTGGGTTTGGACTAGGAGGCATCTAGTGATTATACCTGGACCATAACTAAGACAAACATGGCCAGTCCACTGCGACTCTGCAGGCTATGTCGGTAACTGCGGTTCTTTTGTGGGTTTGGACTAGGAGGCATCTAGTGATTATACCTGGACCATAACTAAGACAAACATGGCCAGTCCACTGCGACTCTGCAGGCTATGTTGGTAACTGCGGTTCTTTTGTGGGTTTGGACTAGGAGGCATCTAGTGATTATACCTGGACCATAACTAAGACAAACATGGCCAGTCCACTGCGACTCCGCAGGCTATGTCGGTAACTGCGGTTCTTTTGTGGGTTTGGACTAGGAGGCATCTAGTGATTATACCTGGACCATAACTAAGACAATCATGGCCAGTCCACTGCGACTGTGCAGGCTATGTCGGTAACTCCGGTTCTTTTCCGGATAACTTCATTTCTGATGTTATTCTTCAAAGAAACTCCGAGCATAGCCCGCTCCATAGCGCGCTGAGCGACCTTGATTTTTGGACTAGCCCGACTGTTAGTGTCCACGTTTCAGTGAAGACCTTAGTTTTCAAACACCACGGGGGAATTGGCGACTATTGGCGCCAATTCATCATTACATACCGAGACTCCTCCATGCCTCGGAAAGCACGTTAAGCCGTTGGTCCCGGCTGTCATTTGTGGATCTTTGACTGACAGTAGTTACGGGTCCGAGAAGCCCGAAAGTCTGACAACCAGTCTTACCAAGGGGTATCGTAATACTCAGTTACTGGGTTGGTGAGGTCAGATAGGCAGTCGCTCCATGTAAAATTCTGGTATTCAGCTGCATCCGGTTGGACTGGAAGCCGACCTTAACATAGTTGGGAAAAGGCTAGGCAGATGATGAAGAGTCGACGAAGTTATTTTTTATAACAGACACGAAACATTTCAACGGGTCTACAGTCTAGAATCATGTAGTGAATTCATGGTTACAGTTTGCGCGTCCATGTTTACACGCTGTATGTTATAAGTACCTCAAAATCACTGTTCCTGACAGTTCTGGTCACGGTGTGCATCGCCATCTTGGCTGAAGGAGCGTTGTCCAAGTTTGGAGAGAACTTCTTCGTCTTGCGTCTGAAACAATATTACTAGTTGAAAAACTTTCTTAGAAGTTATTGCAATAATGCCCCGTTTTCTCTAACATACGTAATAATAAGTATGTAATCTAACGAAGGGCGTTCGCATTAACCTGCAATAGTATATATAGCATCTATACATGCTAAAAAAATATTAAGTACCATATAAAAAAAAAAGTTTTTTGATAGCTCCATATCTTTCTCATTCTAAAGTAATCCTACTAATAAGTATTATAAACGCGAAAGTTTGTAAGTATGGCTGGATGGATTGATGGATGGATGTTTGTTACTCTTTCACGAAAAAACTACTCAATGGATTTGGATGAAAGGCAAACAGATAGTTTATAACCAGGATTAACACATAGGATACTTTTTATCTCGATATTCCCACGGGATCGAGACTTACGCGGGTGAAACCGCGGAGCGCAGCTAGTATTAAAGTAATACTGCTTAGGTGGTAATTTAGCTCCAGACATCGTGTTCACTTGTAAGACTCCGATTTTTAATTTGTCTACATCTGTGATGTCTTGTTTATACCTTTTTAGTTGGGTTTTAGTACCTATTTATAAAGAAACAAAGACCACAAAATATTCATCCTTGTCCCACTAATGCCATATTAAGTTCCATCTCGCTAACGTCCCTTCTCCCTACGTGATACAAGCTTTGGCTTAGCTCCACCTGTTAGCATCTCAACTTAGCGCCCTCATTAACCGGCCAAGCGTAAGTTACGCCAACTTTACCTCATCAACGTCCTTTAATTAAAATCGCGAAACTAAAAACTTCGTTTTAATTACTTTTGCTTTGTATAGAGGCTCTCTTTGCAAACCTCGTGCACATTTTATTTTTATTTTTATAATTACTAGCGACCTGCCACTGTTGCGTACAAGCGGCTACTATAGATATTATAAATAAAAATCGCTTTTCGAGTCTGTTTGTGTGATCGCGTTGTTGTTCTAAACTACGCAACAGATTTGGATGCAGTTTTCACTATCATTTAGAGAATTTATTCCAGAAAGTTTATGTGTATAAGACAATAATTGGTACCTTACACATAATGAAGAAATCTCCATGTTTTGTCAAGTCGTAAAACCCATGCGAGGCTGTGGCGTGTCGCTAGTTATTGTTTATTTGTACATATAGATGTGCCTACGTATACCTAATATTGCTTTACCTGCCTTTATGGTATTTTAATATCTGAATTCAATAAGTTTATCTCAAAATGTATTTTGAACTAATCTATCTTCACAACACCCCAGTATTTAATAAATTATTCAGTTCAAGACAAATGCTTAATAGGACAGTGACGTGAGACAATTCGCCTTCCTTGAGATGTTATTTGTCACTCGCACGAAGACTCGAATGGAGCGGAGAAAATTGGGAAAATTACATTTGTAGGGGTCCCTTTCTGTTGGATTTAATCCCGTGAAATACTCCCAACACTATGATCCCTTTCCATCAACGCGTTTTTGGATGAAAAAGAATGTTTGTTTGCGTCAGTTTTCCAACGAAAAATTATATATTGGAGGAAATTCGGATTTTCTTTGTTTGTTCGTAACTTTAGTCTGTGACAGATTAATTTTCCTAAATTATGTTGAATGCTAGAATGCATCAAATCCAGGGGCTTAGCCAGAAACGAATGTAAAGAATATTAACAAATTAAATCAATTGTTTCAAATTCAAATATTTTTATTTGTAGAAACTAGGTAAATAATTACAACATACTACACAGGTACACAATGTCAATGTTTGTTCCTTCCTACACTAAATTAATGACTAAAAAAAATCCACGTGTACTAAATTGTTTTAATGAATAGTTCCTATTTTTGTCCTTTCCGAATACTTAAAGCAGCAGTATAAACCTATTTGCTTTGTATTAAAATGTGTCACTAGCATCTGCCCGCGACTTTGTCTAGGTGGACTTCAGCAGAATTGAGAAAAGTTTCCAATGAGTTATATGTATTATATTCATAGTTTTAATAGGTATATATTTATTAGGTTATTTAAATAAATATGTTTTTATTTCACAATTTTCGTTATTGCACCTACCACTGTTTGTCTCTGCATCACCCAAAGGTAGAAAATGGTAAAAAAATCCTATGGCATTAAGTCCGCGTCTGTACATTTGTGTGCTTAAAGTATTGAATAAATAAATAATAAATAAATCCAGGTTATAAACGATCTGTGTGCCCATCATCCTAATCCGTTGAGACGTTTTAGCGTAACTGAGTATGAGTAAGAAACACCCAAACATACAAACTTGCACATTTATAATCCCCCCTTACGTAATGATTGTATAACTTGGAATTTATTTCAGTATGAATTTTCGTAACGAAAGCATTTATAAACTACTAATAAACTTCTTGGAAGCTCCTACAAAAGCGGTAAGGCTCTCATGCATAATACCTTTCTGTACAAGAACCTGGTGGGTGAGTGCTGTGAACTTGGCAAGGCGGCACGTGTAGGTAATACCTATACTATACCGCCCTTACAAGTTTATCAACAATGTTTGCAGTGTCGCCTTGAGTGGCGTTAGTTTGTGTATTTGCTATGGGTTATAAGGGGACTTAGCTATTGGTTACCTAACTACATGTGCTATATTACCGGATATATAGATAAACAGTAACCTTTGTTTTAATCCAGGTTATAAACTATTTGTGTGTCTTTATCCGTTCAGCCGTTTTTGTGTGATTCAGTAACAAACATCCAAACATCAACTTACATACTTTCACATCATTATACTACATATTATTGTAGGATTTTCTCTCGATTTAACAAATAATTGCTATTGATTTTCGCCTTGGTTGACTTTGATCTTTCGAGACGCGAACAACGGATTTGATGATCGCATGTAGAAAATGAACCAGGACATGGTTTGCTAAAATGGCTATTATCTTAATATATAACTGAGTATGCTTAGAATAGTCTTGACAGACTGATAACAGCTGTGAAATTGAGAAAAAACAGCGTCCAATGTTAGCTAGAAAAGCACAATGATAGCATAAAGATGTGGCGCGAGTGTAAGACGTAGATGTCACGCACACCAGCATAACAAAGACGTAGCTGTCACGCACACCAGCATAACAAAGACTTAGCTGTCACGCACATCAGCATAACAAAGGTATTGGGAAGGCTTCTATCCGAGTAGGTGCAGGCGAATTCAAAAATATTGATCAGCGCACAACAGTATCAAGTGCTTATGGCCGACCTACTCGATTACCCACTGAAGTATCGACATACGGTTCGGTACACATGAATTACGTTCTAGAGTGGCAAATATTTGTGATGTGCCCGGGGCAGAGTGCCCCACAGTAATTGTGTTACTAGTTCATCTGACACCTCGCTTGAAAGGGGTGACTAACCAAATATTTAGGTGCGCATAAGTATAATAGGTACTTACTAGGCTAGGCTTGATAGCTGTTATCAGCTATTGTTATTTGATCAAGTTGCTTTGATCATTCTTTCGTTTACTCGACATTTATTTGTACCCAACTGCCATAAAAAGAGGGTTAACCGTTTGACGTCTGAAGTTAAAACATACAATAGACGTAGATATATTTAGTAACCTATTCCGCTTAACTATTCTCCAGGAGTCATAAAAAACCCTGTAATAAATCAACACGTCGTGTTCTGGTTCGCGACTGGTCAATCGTCATCCTGAGGATGCCTCATTGACAGGTGAAACATGTGTCGATTTCATACAGGGTTTTTTATGACTCTTGAAGAATAGTCAAGCGGAATAGGTTACTAAATATATCTACGTCTATTGTATTTTATAATGGATTTCCGCAAAGTCAAGCCTGAATCAATTTACTGTCTGAAGTTCTTTTTAAATTAAAGTCATCGGACAAAAAGACCATCATTCGAATGCTCACTGTAAGTAATTCTCACAAACACCATTGATCACAATATTTGTCAATCCACCTCAGATTAACCAGAGCGCTGCGAAGATGGCGCAATAAAATAGCTATAAACATAATGCATAAATATTTCTCATGATGAAACCCGAGAGCGTTGCGGTCGCATTCCTGATTGCTTCGCGCCGAGCTGCCGACCGTCACAGTCTCCTATACATATACATACTTGCTTCTACTATCTATACTGGAATTTGCGGTCAGCATATCGTTTAGGACTAGATCTTCAAGTAGTTCGACGGTTTTGAAGAAGGAGTTAAGTTTAAAATATGTGAATTTGATGTTGGGCGAGTAGTTTCTACGTAATAACATGACTTATTTAGATCTAAGAACAGAGTCGCTCTGAGCATGTATTAGAAAGGTGTGAATATAGGATGGAAAACGTCGTGAGGAAACCGGCATGCCTGAGAGATATTTCTCGACGGCATGTGAAACCAAGTCAGAGGCCCGTAGGCGACTTTAAAACTCTGACACCAGGTTAATCACTAACCATACGAAAAGAAGAAGATAAAGGATGTGGTATAGATCATCAAACTGAACCAACATGGTAATTGCGAAAAAATTATCAAAACTCCCATAGAAAAAAAAACCGGCCATGTTTGAGTCAGTCTCGCGCACGAAGTGTCCCGTAACATTATCTAAAAAACGGCAAAAAATCACGTTTGTTGTATGGGAGCCCCCCTTAAATATTTGTTTTATTTTAATTAAATTATTTTATTTTATTTTGAATATACAGTATGTTAACTAACAAAGGGCGTTCCCGTTAACCTGCAACAGTATAGCGTGTATACATGCTAAAAAAAATATTACCATTAAAAAAAAAAAAAAAATTTTTTTTATTTGTGTTGTGAAATGTTCACAAAACGATTAAATTTAAACGTAAAAGAAACACTCTGTACACGCACACTTGTATTTCAACGTAGAAAAACAAGTGTGACAAGTGGGCGTGTACAGAGAGTTTATTTTCCGTAACAATTTAATATTTTTTGTGAATATTTTACTATCAAAAACAAAAAAAAATATTTTTTTTTTTAATGGTAATATTTTTTTTAGCATGTATAGACGCTACACTATTGCAGGTTAACGGGAACGCCCTTTGTTAGTTAACATACTGTATAACTAAATATTCTGTGAATATTTCAAGCGTCTACCTGTTGCCGTTATCAATATCGAGCGAAAACGAGCAAAAACATTACGTTTGTTGTATGGGAGCCCCCTTAAACATTTATTTTTCTGTTTTTTAGTATTTGTTGTTATAGCGGTACGGAAATACATCATCTGTGAAAATTTCAACTGTCTAACCATCACGGTTCATGAGATACAGCCTGGTGACAGACGGACAGACAGACAGACAGCGGAGTCTTGGTAATAGGGTCCCGTTTTACCCTTTGGTTACGGAACCTTAAAAAAACAATACCTACTCGACCCAAATGTATGGGAATTAAGAAGGGAATATACTTTGTAAACACTAGCTTCTACCCTTGACTTCCGTCCGTGATTTATTTCGCTAATAGAAAGCTTTTTTTAACTAGGATCAGTTCTTCTTTGTATCTCTTAAAAACAAAAAACAATTTATTATTTTATTAATTTAGACTAAGATAGTTATTTTGCTTTCTATCACAAGCATACAAATTATTGTACCTTTCATCAGTCTTGGCTATCATCCTTGGCGCTGCATACTCATCGACGGAGTCAGCTGATGAGTCAGGGAAGACGCTGCGCTTGGTCCTCGATCCTTCTTCGTCGGTTGGCTTGGTCGGATGGACTGCTGCCGGTACTGCAGGTTGCAGTTCTGGAAGAGGTTACAGACATGAAAAGAGGTGATGTATAATTAAAGGGTAGTAGAAAATGTGAGGCTAAAAGAATAAAAAAATCTTGAATTGAGGAAATCGCCTTTTTCTTTGTGGGTGGGAATTCATCAAATGACTTCTCCTGCTAAGGGCGGAGCGGGAGGGCGTGTCGGACTATTACTGATTAAAACCCACCCGTGTTCCTTCAGTTGCCTATTGCCAAGGTCCCGGTAACCCTTTCGGACTTTCTCACAGTGAGGAAACCGCCTGAGAGATATTTCTCGATGGCATGTGAAGCCAAGTCGCCCATGGGTGGCATATAAACTCTGACACTAGGCACCACACGAAAAAGATGTAGATCAAACAGGAACCGGGCGGTTTATAACATAAACATAGAATTTATTACGAAACCATTTGGCAAAGTTGCAAAAGGAAGTCATAAAGGTTTGATTATCTAAATATTACAGCTGCGGTTGCAAAATGACTGAATTCCTTATGACCCTGAACAGTTTATGAGATGAAAATCAACCTTGTTATAGTAACATAACATAACATCACACCGGTTTCCCCGAAGGGTTGGTCAGGGTGTACCTATAGTGTCCCACACCCACAAAAATCAATTAAACTCCACCACCAACACCAATTGTTGGTGGTGGTGTTTAGTTGGTTTTTGGGAGACGTCTCTGACTGTAAAAAAATTCTGACTACATTTTTGTATTGGGTTCCCACCTGTAAAAACTAATGTAAGTGGTAGTAAGTAAATAAATAAATAAACATTTCGCCCGTTATGTTAAGGTCCCATGTCATGGGTCGAGCCTTTTGCCTTCAATCGGGCAAAAGCCCAGGCTCCGGGCTGCTGCTGTACCTATTACAATAACATTAATAAAAACTTTATTTCCTGTGATGATATATCTAAACACTTCATATAGTGAAGTAGGCTCGATAAATTCCTTCAAATAATTCATCTCCAAAAGCCTCAATTTCGAGTCTGCCAAATCTTTAAGTTTCTTGGAAAAGATGGCAAAGTTTGGAATTGTTTAACGTCTTTCTATCTAGGTCCAAAGTGATCGCTTAGAGTGGAACGATTTCAGATACTAACCGAAGTGTAATTTTACAGTCAGTAGGTACCTTGTAAAAATTGTTTTTTGTCAAGTTCCGTGCAGGTACCTACGAAACTTAGGACTGATTTTTGTGAAAGCTTCTTGGACAATGTAACAATATACATGTTGATAATTAATTTCCTTACCTACTTGTCCAAACAGAAAAGAATGGGAGAAAAAAAAAATGTTGCGCCGACCCCAAATAAATTGGGATATGCTCAATTGACTTTTCTAAGTTACCTACTTAATTAAAATCGTTCTTTTAACTAAAAATAAACATTATATGACTTCAAAAGAACACCAACGCTAAAAGAAATATTTCTTACTAGTTGTTGCCAGCACCTTCGGATGAAAAGTAGCCCGTCATGGTCTACCCCTGTGCCAAATTTCATCCAAATCCGTTCAGCCGATTTAGCGTGAAAGCGTAACAAACAAACAAACAACAAACTTTCGTTTATTTATAATATTAAAGTTAGGAAGACGGTACTGATTACATTGGTAACGTAATATGACAACTTAACTACCATAGCAACTTTGCTGAAGAAATTCTATACAACTTTCTGCTTTGCAGGAAAGTACTGAACATTTTCTTGATACTTCGACAGCTGCTTTATCTATTTCATGTAGGTACTTAGTTCTTTTCTCAACTATTGATAACTTTTGCGTCTCTCCTTTCAATTCTTTCATGAAGCCAACTAATTTTATGGCATATAATATCTATTTCCGAGATCCAGGACTCGTATTATGAAGTATTAATGCCATCATTATTTTACTGCGAAAAAAGGATGGTGCTATCGGCCTTGTATAGCTCCGTCTCTCACTCACACTGGAAAAATGGTAGCATTAACACGTCATAATGCAGCCCCTGGGCTCCGATTCCCAGATCGGGCAAAGTGGTATTGGTTTTTTCCATCAGGAATTTCTCAGTAGCAGCCTGGAGTCTGGATTCGTGGCAATCATATAACTGGCGAAATGTGGGTGTAGTATAGGTACAGGGTGTTAGGGTAAACACCGTTATCCTTGCAACCAGTGGTTTGGTTTCATTTATAGAACGTACAATCAATGTTAAATTACAATTTTTTTTTTCTTTTTTTTAAGTCTACATTTTACCACAAGAGACGCAAGTTCGTTGTCCTATGCGCTAGGGCAACGAACTTGCGCCTCAACACGGGCGGGGGGTACGGGATGTGACCTGACCGGCCGCGAGCGCGACCCCTCCCTCAGTCAGTTAGCTGTTTCGCTAGAGAGCACGGTGTCGGATAGAAACTTTAAAAAATCTTTTAATGAAAATAACGTTTTTTTTTGTTGTGTTCGGTCATTTATTTTTATATTTAAGTCAACTGCCCATGGTTTGAATGACAAGACTGTTTACCCTTACAGCCTGTATATTTACACCTCTGCCTCTGCCTAACCGTACGCGGAAAACAGTCGTCATGTTACTTAAATCGAGACGAACTTAGTTCGGGTGTGGTGCAGGGACGGCATAATCAGTGGCGACTGTAATCGCACGTTCACGTCACATTAGCTCGTCAAACGGCATATCTACCTAAATGACGACATATTTCTTACCAAGCAAGTCAGGGTCTTCTGGGTTCTCGTTCAGCCTTCGTTTGATCTCTCTGATGTTGGACATCACAGACTTGTCTCCGAAGGTGACGTCGCTGTCCACGAAGTCTTCAGGACGAAGATGCACCATGTTCGTTGTGCCGATCTGAAGAAGAAAATATTCAATGAGACTACATTTAAAAGAAATGTAACGGGCCATTAGGGGTAGTTACCTGAATGAACGTAATGATTTATGAGGAAGGTTTAAGTGTAAAATTCATTAAAGTTTTGTGTAAATTGGCTTAAATATGACGATGATTGTTGTAGATGTCAGAATACGTCATTTTTTGGCGTGCGCCACCTAAACCAATAGAGTTATGAAAACAAAGTAGGTACTACGGAATTAATACATTGTTTACGTGGGTCAACACATAGGGTACTTTTAATCCCGGTAGTACGTTCCTGTAGGATATTGACCGAGAACCACGCGGGCGAAACCAGAGGCAAAAGCTAGCTTAGGTATGGAATGCGACTCGTATAAGCAAGCCGATTTCAACATTAAATAAAATCACTAAATTACTGCATAATTTATGTTAATTAGCCAAGGAAATGGTTTACATAATTTCATTGATAAGGTTACCTATTTCTGAATGAGTAGGTATTATTAATTAATTAAATGTTGCTAGGAATGTTTAAATAAAGAATAAATACCAAAACCAAATTACCATTTAAGTGAAATAAATGAATATTGATTCATTTATTTATATATCGGATATAAGGTCAAGTCATCCTTGATAAAAATCTTAAATTCCAAACCATGCAAGCATGAAATTTTGCACTAGAGTTCGTTACATTACGAAAGTGAGCACAAAGGAAGGATTTTTGTTACATAGGGGACGAAAGTTTGTATGGAAGTTCGTCATTTTTGCACACATGGCTTGTATTTAATAATATTACATGGTCCGTTCGTAAAAACAAAGAAAGGTTTTGAAAAAAACTACTTATAGTTCGTTACATAACGAAAGTGAATTATTGAAAATTCGGGGTGAATTTTTAATCATTTGTCTGTCTGGGGTATGATGTGAAAGTTCGTAATTTTTGCACACATCGCTAGAATTTAATATTATTACATAACTTGCGTTTGTAACTGAAACAAAGAAAGGTTTTTCAGATAATTACTTTAGATTAAAGAAAGCAATTTTTGCAACGCTTCAAACGTGCTGAACAATGACCCGAATTGTTCTACTAAAACAAAGCTTAATTAAATCGTTCATAATAAATAAGGAAAAGGAAACAATTAGGAACTCTTAAAAGAAGTAACAAATAAAAATTGTACAGAAGGACCACTTTTGAATTTTCACGCATATATTTTCGGGAACTCAGAGTGTGTCAGACTGGCGGGGTCCGCTAGGACCGATGCCTGCCAGGGTTGCGGGAAAGTCCGAAAGGGATACCGGGACCTTGGCAACAGGCAACTGAAGGAACAAATGACTTCCCACACTCAAAAAAAAACAGTTTGTCAGATGTGATGCTGCTGGGGAGTTTGTTGACTAGGAAGCTTTTAGTACTAGCAAGTGACAGGCGCGGTCCGAGGGGGGGGGGGGGGGGGGTCATGAACCCTCAAAATCATTCAATCTGTCGAAAGACTGAATGATTTACATGCTTTACTAACTAAAAACTGTAGGTACTTAACCATTTCCCTAAAAAATATTCCTCGGCACCGCGCCTGGCAAGTGATGAAGGGCGGGCGTTTTAGGGACTGTCTTATGTAATTTTGACATTCAAAAAGTGCAGATTCTCAGTATTATTTTTGAATAAATGACTTTGGATTTTGATTTTGCCGAGATGTCGAAAGCTTTGATTAAACCAAGTAATAAATGAATATTCGCCGGTGCTTATATCTTGGAGACACTTGCAAACATAAGTTAACACTTTAAAATTAACAACAAATTTAAAAAAAACTGTCGATGGTAAAACATTTAAATTCAAAACCAAGAACACCAACTTCCGAAATTAAAGTTATTTTCATGTTTTAGTGTTTATTTTGGAAGTCGGTTGTTTTTTCTTTGTAGAAAGTTTTAATTTTTCACTTTTTAGTTGTGGTAAAAAAAACATACCGTCGAATTGAGAAACTCCTCCTTTAAAAAAGGATGTCGCTCATGTCATGAGTGACTTCCTTTTTTTTTCAAATTAACATTAACAAAACACATTGTGTTTTCAAATTTTCATCCCGCTTTATATTTTACAGAACGAAGAAATGGGGAGGTATCGTTCCTACCACCCGGTTTAAAATGTTCCCCTTCTGTTACTCTTTGTTTTTTAATTATGACTCAGTGAATCCAAAGCCGACAGATAAGTGCTCGCGATGATAGCAGTAAAAGTACGAACAGACGAGAACGATAAATATGAACTCAGATTCTGCTGAAATGTTTGGAGATACAATTTAAAAAACATTTTACGTATTTATTTTTCCTGATTTCAACTCAGACCAAATAAAAACCAAGGCAGAGCGCTGTCAATGTGTGCGTGTGAGCGTGTATGCACATAGCGGAGGTGTAGTTTTGGCATGCTTCACTGTACCTATTGTTCGCAGCGCTCTGTCTTGGTTTTTATTTGGTCTGAGTTGAAATATTCAGTTCAAAGATCTGTCAGTGTCAATATTCCATCCATACCATTGATGACAACGACAGCTCTTGAACGCGGCTTAGGGCGAATTTCACCAAAGAAACTGAAGGCGATCATCGTGTCAATATTTTCTGTGGAATATTGACACTGACAGCTCTTGAACGCGCTTATGATTTGCTGATCGCGTTCAGTTTTATTGGTGAAATCCACCGCGATCAGTAAATCGCGTTCTGTATCGTTCATTGCTGAAATTCACCCTAAAATGTGCATAAGAAGAGCATTTCTCAATATACAACCACACTGAACAGTCATGCGGTATCATTGCCCATATTCTCTTGGCAAAATAAACACAATAAATACAAAGTGTTCTTCAATCTTCAAAAAGCACTCAAAATAAGCGATTGCCGAAAGAGACACGTCAAGGCGTCTCGGAGACGAGTGCGATGGACAGAGAAGTACCACTCGAGACACTTGCGTCACTTTTAAGTACCGTCAGAGACGGAGGTATTTAGATGAATTACTGACACTGAGACACTACTTGAAATGGCCGAATTAAGTTCAGGGTTGAATTTTGAAAGTTCAAGATAAGAAACAAATGAATGACAATAAGATGCTTACCACCACCGCTTACAGCAGTATTATTTTAATCTTACTTCGTGGGGGAAAGAGATGGAGTAATACGTCCTGTAGAGGCTGTAGAGCTTCATCTCTTTCCTACACTGAAGTAAAAAAAGAAGGAAAAAGTAAGCAAATACATTTATTTAACACAGACTAAATAAATGACTAAAATAATAATAATATAATTCTTCATGTGACAGTTGAAAATTACATTAGCATATTTCACGATGATAACCAAAACTTGTACAGTCTTTAAAAAGTCTCGTTCGTCTAAACGTTTTCTGGACCTATGTTTTATTCATCAACACTTTCGCATAAAATCGTCACTTTAATACTATTGCCGATCCTCAATATTTTCAATGAAATCTGAATTATTTTTAGTGAATAAATACCATTTGCTTTTTATAAACCTAAAGAGCACAACCGCCAAACCGTTGGCCTTTTTAAAGGCCGATAACAATGAAAATTCTATTTTGTCTCGTTAGTGACAGTTAAGACTGTAGTCGGTGTGTGCATTCATGAAAAGTTCAAAAGTAAACCAGCAGGAGACTGACGCAAGCTGACATGCCCAATACATCTTTACTGAATATACTAGGTAGGTTGGTACCACAAAGGTTTACCTTTCAAGATTACTTAGTTCTAACACAAACAAGATGAGAGGGATTCCCAACAAAAGACGGACAAGCTAGGGAACAATATTAATGAAATATTCATGAAACCACAGATTATACATACACGTGTTCTTATACAACGTATAAACTAAATATTATGATACTCCCATAGCACAAATAACAGAGGTAAATTCTAAATCCCTAAGCGTGTTGCGGTCGAGCTTCGGCCATCTTTGCTCCATGCTTGAACCTAGCCGTGTGTTTAATGCGTATCGATTTTCATTTAATTTCGTTGATAACGAAGCTTGAGGGATTTTCTTTTAGATTATTTAAATTGTTTTATCTTGTATCTGTTCTTTTTATTTAAATCCCTAGTCCCTGTAAAGATAATGAGTGTTAGGTGCCTAGGTGCCAATAGTAAAGAAAAAATGGCTTACCTAACCTATCATCATATTTTATATAGTACCTAAACCTATACATATAAGGTGTATCTTTTCGGTCATTTTACTCATCATTATGAACAACTTTCACTATGGTACCAAGAGAAAATCGTAAAAAATTTGTGTAGTATGTATGTAACATGTTTGACGTATATATTTTACTATCGATAAAGATTCGATATAGAGATACAGTACCTAATGTAAAAAGACACAGAAACCATAATCCTATGTCTTCCTGAAACCCTGTATTCTATCTCTCAATTTACGAGGACCATTATTGTCAATTAAGAATATTCTAGAGCCTGCGTGATAATTATCCGAAGTGATTTCAGTTTAATGTGCCCGAAGGGTGACACGGTTGATTGCCCTGCCAATAAAATTAAATCTACCTATGTCAGTCTGATGCGTACCCATTAACGTGAACCTTTTTAGAAATTACTTAAACATGGTTACTATAAAAGGTTTAAGACTTTTAGGGATTTATAACTTATTAAAATGAACTGCTTTCACAATGGGACCAAGTCTAAAATATGAAAAAAAAAAAAACAGCTTTTCTCAACATTTTGATCGCGTAGTGTTGCACTTTGTAGGGAAAAACGGATTTCTTTTTCGTACTTCAGGGTTGGTTACCCATACTAAAAGTTGTTTATAAGAATGAGTACCTGCAATTACCCTTATTTAGGTCCAACACCATTTCATTTTCACCTCTACAATATGAGCATAACATCATACAAGAAAAATCATTAAAAAAAACAAGTATCATGTTTCGTTCATAAACTTATGCTTGCTTCGTAATGCTAAAAGGTTCGTCTGAATACTCAGACAGCTCGCAAAATGTTCACTTTATAAAATAAAATTTGCATAATGTGCAAAATGTTAGCAATGCATTTAAATTATTATTTAAAAGTCTCTGGTAGAAAAATAGCGACGAACTTTAGTATTTTTTAAAGAATTTTTCTTTAAAAAATACTTGGTAAAATACTGTCATCATATTATTAAATAACTACCATAAACAAGGTTGCAGCAGAATGAGCAAAATAAATTGTGTAATTAACTGGAGACGTGTTTTAAATAAGTAATGTTTTAGGTAATATTATATGAGATTATGTAGTACTAGCTATAGCCCCCTACTTCGACTGCGATCCAGGATGAAAAGTAGCCTATGTTCTTCTCCAGGTCAAGGTCTACCCCTGTGCGAAATTTCATGCAAATCCGTTCAGCCGTTTTATCGTGAAAGCGTAACAAACCAAAAAACTCACTTTTGCATTTGTAATATTATTTAGAATTAGGATTTAAAACTGTATTTTACATATTATTTTGTATAAAAGCTCTGTTTGTATAATACAGACATACCTGGAGCTGTCTGTTTTTAACCGACTTCAAAAAAGGAGAAGGTAATGATTAGGCGAAATCTATACTTTTTCAAATTGTAGCGTTTGTGTCTTATACAGTTTCACAGGGCGTACACAACTCTAAAAGCATTATCTATATATACTTGTCTCAGGTTTTAAGACACATTTTAGAAGTCAGATATTTAAGCTTTTCAATTTAAATTAGAATTTATAAACGTTCATTAAATACCTAAGTATCATAAACATTCCGTCATACAAAACAATTTCACTTCCATTTAAAAGCTTTCGGATCTTTTTACAAAAGGAATCGCCATTTCCACAAAATTGTGAACATATTTTCGTCCTCTGTTTTCACGGAAAATACCAAAATATATCTTTGTTTTTCCCTTTATTTCATTTTGTTGTTCTGTGTTGTCAATTACGTTGAAACATCCGGACTCCACTATATGATCATTTATCGGAATACTTAGTGATTAATTTAATTAATTAATTGCTTAAAAATGCTGATAAATTCTTGAAACATTTTGGGCAGATCCTCTGCATTAGGCAAAAAACACCTTTATAATATAACCCACGATTTGACGATTCTATGAATATATAAGATACTAGCTGATGCCCGCGGCTTTGCCCGCGTGGATGTCGGTTATTATATACTAAAACCTTCCTCGAGAACCATTCTATCCATTGGTGAAAACAGCATGAAAATCTGTGCAGTAGTTTTTGAGTTTATCGCGAACAAACAGACAGACAGAAAGACGCGGCGGAGGACTTAGTTTTATAATATGTAAGGATAAGGATATTCGCTATTATATTATTTGAGCCTTTAATTATATTAAGGTGCGATAATAAGCCTGAAACTTTATCGCGTAAATATATTTATTTTTTAAATATATAGTCCGAAATTCGTAACAAAAAGTCATAGGTATTACGTACACCATCAAATCTATGATCAAAGATTACATCTTTTTTTAATTTGTAAAATAGCTATATTATGTGGATATTAGGGGGATATACCCACATACATATTATATCATTTAGCTATCTACGAAGCTCACAAATTACTCATAATATGTATATTTTACAATTTCATTATATCTTTGATCATAGTTAGGATAGTGTAATATCCCCCTAGAAGCAGTCGAATGTCATTTAATAAAACTCGTTCTATCGAGAAATGTCAACTTAGCGATGTGACACATGTTTAAGTAGGCTATTATAACCTCGACCCCTGACCGCTGCATCACCGCTCAATATAAAAGTTAATAATTTACTGGAATACGCTATTTTTGTAACACCTTGATCGATCAATGCAGTGAACGTTTCTCGATTACACGCAGCAGTATTATATTGTTAACTGGCAAAATGGCTGCCTTAACCCTTCGGGAAATACAGGCTTGATTTTATGTTGATACATTGTTATGTTATTCGCTATGTATATTATAATTTTGAAAATTTTCAAGAGACTATATACTTCATCATTACTCTTTACATCAATCAAAGAAGCAAGACATACTTTAAAAAACTCAGCTGTTTCCTAAACTTATGTTCGCTTTATCATCATCATCAGCCTATAGAAGTCCACTGCTGAACATAGGCCTCTCCAATTGCACGCCATTCAGCTCGATTCTCGGCAGCTCCCATCCAGCTGCTACCACCCTGCGAAGATCGTAACTCCACCTAGCATGAGGGCGACCTACCTCACGTTTGCCGATTCGCGGTCTCCACTCAAGAACACGTCTACCCCACCGGTCATCGGTTCTACGGCTAATATGGCCGACCCATTGCCACTTCAGCTTGCTTATTCTGTGAGCTATGTCGAAAACTTTGGTTCTCTGCCGGATAACCTCATTCCGGATTCGATCCCTCAGAGATACTCCAAGCATAGCTCGTTCCATAGCTCGCTGAGCGACCTTGAATTTATGGACCAGCCGTACCTTGGGTGTCCACGTTTCGGCTCCATAAGTCATGTTCGCATAGCTCGTCAAAATGTAGGAAACAGTTGATTTTTTTTCGCGATTTCAGTGTCCCATAGTGAAAATTGTTCATAATGATGAGTACAATAACCCCTTAAGAGATTACGTGTATGAAAGATACACCTTATATAGGGTGTTAGAGTAAACCCTTATCCTTCAAACCAGTGGTTTGGTGTCATTTATAGAACGTAAAATCAATGGAAAATAACGACATAAGTATATATATATTTTACCACTACCGCGTCTCAACACGGGTGGGGGGCGTGGGACGTGACCTGACCGGCCGCGAGCGCGACCCGTCTCTCAGTCAGTCAGCTGTTTCGCTAGCGAGCACGGTGTCGCATGGAAACTTTTTAAAATCTTTTAATGAAAATAACGTTTTTTTTTGTTGTTACTCGGTCATTTATTTTTTTATTTAAGTCAACTACCCATGGTTTGAGTGACAAGTTTACCCTTACCCCCTGTATACTCATAACTAGGTATATACTCAGATAATTATAAAATAGGTACTTACATGTTGAGCCCTCTTATCATAGTCAGGGTACCAGTCCCCACTCTCAGCATCCTCGCCAGTATCCAGGAGATCCTCATCGTCTCCAAGGTTGTCATCTTCCAGCACGGTGAGACCATGCAGTTTCTCCAGGGAGTCGTAAACACGGTCCTTCACGTCTTCTTTACCGTCAACATTGCTGCTGATGTCATCATCTGCGTAGATCTGAGGACAATAATAAAGTATGGTTAAGTCCTTACTATCCTTACTTAATATTATAAATGCGAAAGTAACTCTGTCTGTCTGTAGGTCTGTCTGTCTGCCGCGTTTTCACGTCAAAACTACACAGATAGTCTAGAGCCTAAGAAAGGACATAGGCTACTTTTTATCGACATACCATGCGGGCGAAGCCGCGGGCGGAAGCTAGTAAGTAATAATTCTTAAAACATGTGGACTGGCTCCTAGGTCTAGTGGTCGCAAGCGCTTCTGCGGAGTATGAGGTCCTGGGTTCAATTCCCTTGTCGGGCAAAGTGTTAGGGTCAGTGCAGACAGCGACGTGAATAACAATTATCGAACTTATTTTCTTCACGAAAAGGTTTAATTTCAGTTCGATCGTGTACGAGTGTCAAAGTACGCTGAGACGACACCAAGTGCGCAGCGCGTGTACCTTATCGTGTAATAAATAAATACGATATTGTATCGGATCATAAGAAGTGCTCGTCGCGTCGCGTCTCGGGTTTATTGGGTTTTCCATCAGAAATTTCTCAGTAGCAGCCTGGAGTCTGGATTTGTGCTCGGTGAGGCAAAAGGCTCGCACCCTATTACATAGGAACATAACTGGCAGGATCTTTGGCAGCCGTTACGGGTAGTCAGAAGCCCGAAAGACTGACAATCAATCTTACCGTATTACCCAGTTACTGGGTTGTGGAGGTCCGATAGGCAGTCGCTCCATATAAAATACTAGTATTCAACTGCATCCAGTTAAACTGGAAGCCGACCCCAACATAGTTGGGAAAAGGCTAGGCAGATTTTTTTGTCGCTATTATAACCACACAAAAAAGGAAGAGTGCTAATCAAAATTTAGAGGCAACAAATGTAGACCGAGCACAACCGTGTGTTGTTGAAACAGTACCTAAACCAACTTGAACAGCCCATTTCTCTCCATTAGAACGATACACAAGGACTTGTATTGCAGTAGGTACACGTTCCTGTTTTCCTTTACTTAGAAAGCAAAACATTGAACAAATAATCAGAGAGTTTATTTGAACATGAGAAAGTGGGGTATTGTGGATTTGATTGTGTGTATTTAAGAATGCAGGGTGACTTTCTTTTCTTCGGAAGTCTTTGAAGGGATGAAAGTACTCGTGTACCTACTAGCGTCTTTTACTATGGGACCAATTCTGATACATTATACCTAATTAGGTGCTGAAAATATTATGATACATAAGATGCATTTATAGCAATTTTCAAGTTTGTCCCCTAGTACAAAGTCAAAGTCAAAGTCAAAGCCAACTATCCATACTAATATTATAAATTCGAAAGTAACTCTGTCTGTCTATCTGCCTGTCTGTCTGTATGTTACCATTTCACGCCTAAACCACTGAACGGATTTCTATAAAATTTGGCAAGGAGATAGATGGCATCCCGGGGAAGGACACTACTACTACTTTTTATCGACATAACACGCGGGCGAAGCCGCGGTCGGAAGCTAGTAAAATATATATATTTTATTTAAATATATAAATGCGAAAGTGAGTTTGTTTGTTTGTTATGCTTTCACGCTAAAACGGCTGACCGGATTTGGATGAAATTTGGCACATGGGTAGGCCATGATCTGGAATAGGACATAGGATACCTTTTATCCCTATATTTCTATAGGATCGAGACTTACGCGTGTGAAACCGAGGGGCGCAGCTAGTTGTTTATATTCCTGAGTAGATAGGTACTTCCACCCCTTCTAGCGTGTTCATGTCAAGCAATTGAAAGTAAGCCTAGATATAATATAAACCTGCTAGAGTCAGTAACTAAAGATGTCTCAACTATTCCATGCCATATCCTCCTTACGCTGTATTATTTTTATGTGAGCCATTACTGCCAGAGTCACGTTCGGAACGGCAAAGTGGTTAAGTTTTTCGGTCAAGTTGGGAACTTTTAGATAACATAACACAATAGTACACATAACATAATAGTCTGCGAGTCCCCGAAGGGTTAGGCAGGGATGTTTACCCACTATACCCCCTATTGTACTCGATATCCATGGTACACCCACAGTTCGCAGTTTCGCCAGTTATGTTTAAGTCCCATGTAATAGGGGGCGAGCCTATTGCCATCAACTGGGTACAAATCTAACCCCGGGCTGTTACTTTTAGATAATCGTTATCGAAAGAGCTTTGTCCACTTATTTGTTTCATTTTTGGCATTGGTTCTTTACTTAACTGTCATTTCGACTGACACGAGGTTTTCAAAAGTATTCTATTAATTTTATTTTGTAAAACTACTAGCTTCCGCGCGTGGTATGTCGATACCCGGGATACCATCTATCTCCTTGCAAAATTTTATAGAAATCCGTTCAGTGGTTTAGGCGTGAAAAGGTAACATACAGACAGACAGACACAGTTACTTTTGAATTTATAATATTAGTATGGATAGGCCTTTGCCCTGCAAACTAACAGTTACAATAACACAACCTACACTAGGTTCCCTTGCATAAAACATGTAAAATATAACCAACAAAATACAATACATAATATCTGTTCAAGTTTACAACGAGAATTTCAGTATGCAGAACCCTATTGGTGATTAAAGCAATTTGTCATCTCAAGTGAGCCACATCAGCCACATGTTCCTACAATGATCTATGTAATTGATGTGAAAGATATGTGACGTAGGTATCACCAGAATACAATTATAGACAGAAGGACCAGATGAAAGCTTTTGAAATAATCTGATACGCTCAAAATTGAATATTGACACAGTCAAGAAAATTCTTAAACTGAGAAGCCTATAGCATAATCAGCCTATAATTTTCCCTCTGCTAGGATACAGGCCGCCTCTATGTTAGAGGGAGTGGCCCGTAATAACCACGCGGGCCCAAAGCGGTTTGGTGGATGTCATATTATGTCTTCGAATTATTAGTTGAGGACATGCCGGTTTCCTCACAATGTTTTCCTTCGCCGTTTTAAGCCTATTCCTATACAGCAATCAAACCGTCGAACCGACTTATTTGATAAGGGGCGATTTCCCAGTCATCGGAAAAAGTTTATGTAAGGATTAAGGGCTTGTACACAAAACTGCGTTTCGACGTCGCATCGCAAAAGTCAGCGACGGTACCCTAAGATTTTTAACCGACTTCTTCAAAAAGAAGACATCTTTTTAACGAAGTCGGTTCTATGTTGGCAAAAAACGAAAATTGAAAAGCAAAGACACCGACTTCCGAAATTAAAGTAATTTTTCTCTTTTTTTTGTGTTTTTTTTTAAGTCGGTTGTTTTTTTTTTGTAAAAAGTTTTCTTAAGAATGCTTCTGCGTTGCGAATTCACATCGCGCCGATTCGCAGTGTTGTGTAGAAGCCCGAAATAAGCTTTTGTGTAGAAAATCTATCAAACTGCTTGATTTATTTTTTGGATAGAAGATATCTGACGTTTGGAAACTTAGTATGATTATTGTTATTAGTGCACAAATGACAAGAGAATGTGACTGCCTATTCTCTGGATATGCAAATTGCACCGTAGTTGCTTTTGGTTACAGTGAACTTTCTGTACAATTCTATTTTATATTGCCACGAGCTATCAATCATAATAAATGATTGTACGATCGTAATACGAGGGCCCTTAAAATATCCCTTCAGGGTATCTCTCTAACAGAATTGTTAATTTATATATTCTAGGAAATTGTACAACATGAAATTGGGTCAAACATTTTGGTTAGAGGGTTATTACAAAAATTACTGTGTTATTAACAGCTTATTTGCTGGAATAAGGATTAGGTATGAAATAATTTTCCAGAGAAAGTTTTTTTTTTGCTTTTGAAGTAATGTGAAATTGAGCGTGAATGGCCGCGACTTACGAGTTGTAGGCAGTGGGTTCGACACCTAACAGGCGTTTTACTTTGTGTAAATTATTTCATCACCACTGCTCTCAAAACGGTAAAGAAAACATCATGAGGAAATCGACATGTCCAAGAACCAAAAATTCGAAGGCATGTGACATCGACCAACCCGCACTGGGCACGCTCGGTAGATAACGGCCTACTCCCTCCCACTGAGAGGAGGCCTGTGTCCCAGCAGTGGGACGATACTTTTATGAAACAATTTTAAATGTTACACTTAAACGTACGTTACGTGTTTACGTTGTACGTTAACTTTTACGTAAACGCATGTAGACGCAAAAAAACGTATCAAAACATTTGCCACATGTAGCATTGATTGAGAATCCCACCACGAACGACTTAATTAAATAATCCTTTGAATCGCGAAACGTGAGCTGTACAGTATCGCATGTCTTCATCAGCAACCTTCGAACAATACATCCATCTCATTCACACTTTATCCAGAACCATACGAGTAAAAGAGACGAAATATGTTTAGTTGAAAGCTCAGCATCGCATAACACGCTTCGTTACAAAAATAAATCGGTTATCACGGTGTTTGATCGCAAGCCGGAGCCTGGAGATTTTATGCCCGTGTTATTTTATCAGATGCAATAATTTACGTGCAGAAATAATGGCACGAGCCGTCCGTCCTAATAAAATAACAAACATAACGCGCCAACAGCTGATACCCATTAACACATTGTTAACTTTGAGACCACACAAATGTTGATCCTTTGCGAGAATTGACACTGCGGATCTAAGGGCCAAAAGCTGTACAATGTACATGTTTCGCACGCAAGGTACCTAAGTAAGAATGTTAAAGAAAATGTTCAGGAAAATCACAAAGTTTTCTTACGTCATCTCATAATTATACTCTTTCAATGTACTCTACTAAATAATATTTGCCCACGAAATAGTAACAGAGCAAGCTGTCAGTAGCCTTGACAGGGTTAGTCGCAAGTCATTTCATGGTGTATTTAACACGTCCCATTTAGCCCGAGTACGTTAGCGACATACGCCAAACAGACGTAAACACAGTACATACAACGTAGTATATAAACACTTATATACACTTCCACTCTCCCACGAACAACAAGGGCAAAGTACAAATATTTGTAGCTGGCTGTAATTATGTATTGCGATAATGATGTGGGAACATTTTTGTATGTTTACGTACCTACTTAAAACTTTGCACATTCCATCTTTGTCTTGCCCATAATCTTCTCTTTTTCGTATGGTTAGCGACTAACCTGGTGTCCTGGTATTTCACATAATGAGTTCAGATTAATATACTGCTTTGCTACATGTCCTCACATGGTAAACTTACATATAATATGTGTAATATTTACCTAAAGAGAAATCCATAAACGATAACGCACATAATCTCATGTAGGTCACCCATATACGTATAACTCACTAATCTATACTGGATAATTGTAGAGAGACAGTACTAATTAACAGGACTAATAATTAATACAAGCGACATAATCTCGTTAGCTGAAGATGAAAATAAAAACACGAATGAATATGATTTTAAGGACATATCGCATGTAACCCAATACATCAAAAAGCGTTGAGAGTTAATAAATACATCTCTTAATACATAATGTTTAAGAAACATGGCTCTCAAGCAGTACCAGACATATCAATTTATAATCGTCACGCGACAACGAGTAGTGAAGACATAGATCGGAGGACCAAGCATCCGTGACAAAAGGTTAACATGTGATGGATCATGAAACCACTCTCGATATAGATTCTATAATGCAACAGACCTTTGAACGACTCGTCACACCTAGCTTTCTAGGAACCGAAACCGCGGAATAATACGAGTAAACTAAGAGTAATAATACATTTATTTACTCCTTATTTAATGGTTAAAAAATTACAAATGAAGACGATATGCTTCCAAGAACATTAAAGCAAATGACTGGTAATACAGAAGACGGATTCTTTAAACATTATCACAGTTAATAAAATAGTAGCTCGTTCTGACTAAGGGAAAGACAGTTCCTGGAACCAATTAGAATATTACAATTTCCGAGAAATGTATTTTATATCCTCTAGACTCGAAGGACCAAAGTTTCCCAATTAAGAAGTAACTTGTCAAGTATTGGGAGGAGTCTATTGTATGCGAAGTAGCTATAATAGACATTTAATGTAGTTCGCCAATCGATGATGTTAATGCACGCGGAAACGTGTGGATGAGAGAGGTGAATGACCGGCAATTGTGGCGCCTCTTCGGAACTGTATGTAGGAAGGTATAATGTCCCACAATAGTCAATCTATAATAGACTTCGGAGAAATCTCTAATATCTGCATGTGACATTTCTAACCAGTTGTTTTGAACAAAACTCGGCTCGTTGTTGGCTTCCGCTAAATTAAACTCCTTGTTAGTGTTATATGTCTCTTTTATTGTTTCACGTAATTGGAATTGAAGAGAAAGGAAGAAAAGGTCGGGCCCTTCGGATAGGTCAGTGTCGTACTCATTACAAGACCAGCGCACATGTTTAACCAGATGTGGCTGGAATTTGTAAGGTTGGGGTCATTATCGTATAGTGTGACAGTTGGTTGTTGCTATACAACTTGAAAATGTGATGTATGGCAATCGAAGCGGTGTATCAAATCCGTTACTCTCTCATTAACTTCCTCAGATTATTCTTTTATTAAAACGAACGTGTCACACGCTTTCTTAATAGGTACTCTCTAAAAATCAACGACTACAACGCATTTCTCCTCTAATTATGTATAAGAGTCTTATTCTCAACTCGTAAACCCAGATATTTTTATATCTTCAATTACACGTTTTATACGCAGTGCTCTAAATCAAGGTGTTTATATTAAATTAGACAGTAATAAATCTGAACGTCGCGCATGATCAATGAGATGACGAATTAATTTAGAGGAATCTGAAAATAGAACTATCAGATGAAATTGTAGCCAGTGAAGCGAATAATGACGGAGTGGGTTCTTGTTTCAGCTTTATTACGTAAATATATTTATAAAGGTAGTTTTTTATTAGGTAAGATTGATAAGTTTTACATAAGATAAAGTATGGTAGTTAGGGCACCTTTTTGCTTTCTGAAAAAAGTATTTTTAGAAAATTAGGTACCTATTTTTTGGCATTCCTTTAAAGTTAATGATTCTTGTATCTACATACAACGAATCCTTTCTCATGGTAAATTACCGTGTAAGTATCATTTTATCTTCTCGTAAATTATAAGCCACGGCAAACGAGTAATTTAGCGGTCCAAAGGCGCGCAAAAATAAAAGGCTTTTGATTTTAAAGCTTTAAAAATACAAAATTAAATCCTTGCATAAGAGCATTTTACCGCCAAACAGAACGATGCGTAATTACGCGCTTATTTTTATCACAAAGACACAAAGTGAATAAAAGGCGCATGAATTTATGTGTGCAATCAATTCGCGTCTAAATTGGACAGCCGCGGGCTGCTCTAAGGACCACGTGGTTTCGTGGTTAATAACGCTGTCATGTTATGCAAGTATTTGTTTCCCGGTTTAAGCTTGCTTTTAATTGTTTGTGACACATTCATATTTGTCTGTTTCTGGCACAGAACAAGGTAGAAACTTCCTGTCTCTATAATTATGCTAATATCGTTAGATGCTAATGAAAGCTCTGTATCTATTTCAGTAAATATTGCATCAGGTGTAGCAACACGTGCGCTCTTATACCATCGTACCTACCACCTCAACTTTGCATGTGATGATTTTCCCATTTGTTTTTATTTTTATGTAAAAACATAGGTACCATAAAGTCAGCGTATGCCATGAAGTATTATCGATTTTTCAAGAAGAAAAAAACCATTGTGGCCAGATTAATCTTATCCTCGTAAAAGTAAAAGCTGGCAATATGTTAATGTGTTTAAAAGAGAATAAATTGCTCTTAGCCACCCCTAAATTCCGCAACGTCAGCGTACAAATTGCATGACGATGAATATCTAAACGTTAGGTTCTAATAATATATTCTTTGTCGATTTCGGTAATGGATTTTCCTACTAAACCTATCTATTTTTTTAACCACAACTGGGAAGCTCTTGTTCTGCATCTCACCTTATGGTAAGTGATGATCAGGCCAAAGGTGGAAGAGAGCTTCACCCGGAATTTTCAACCACAAAGGAACTGGCTATCTAACCTCTAACTGCCGAAATACAAAAATGCTGTTATAACATTGTTGTTATACCAACAGTCTTAGATAATATGGTGGTAGCTAGCCAGGCGGACTTAGAACAAGCCCTACCACGAACCAAACCGAGCAGAAATATTGCCCCCACGGAATGATCAATAGTCCTGTCCATGTTTATGCCTTGTTTTTAACACAATATCTATATAGGTCATAGCATTGAAAGCTTCAGTTCACTATTATGTATGTAACATAGCTCAGAGACGCGTACCTATGTTTTCACAAAATGATCCTATTCAGTCCGCGTGCTCCCTCAATTGATCAATAAAACATTTTTAGGTAGAATTTAAACGGTGCGGTAAAATGAATGTTTCATACGTCTAACGAATTATTCAGCTTTTGTTGAATTGATTTAATTTTAAAATCTTTTAGCTTCAAAGTCAAATGTGTTATGTGAGTTAATTAAAATTGCTTCTTGAGTTTCATTGCGTTCCTTCATAAGCAACCGTCTTGATGATAGACAGATTGACAGACAGTATGCTTGCATTGACGATTTCGTTCGTTTCTGAGACATTACGTTCACCATCTTTAAAAATGCATCCCGCAAAACTACGTCAAAATTATATTTAATTATATATTGTATGAAAAAAACTTTTTGAGCGTTAAAATTGATTTCAGTACGGATATCGGCAGAAAGTTATTAAATTGTATACCCTTACATATTATCTTTCTCTGCTTCGACGAAAACTGAAACATTTACAATGACAGACTGAAATTCAGTATAAAGGTCAGCCGAACCATTGTCAACTATTGGTCTGAATTAACTATTCATTAAACAACAAAACAATAGCTCGTTTCATGAATATTTATTGTTTCGCGTTTCGTTGTTAAATGCATTTATTGATCAATCAAACCTGGCTACTATGCAATCATAATTAATTAGTGTTGGTTGTAAATAATTGCACCTAATGATAATTAATTGGTGCACTAAAAGCTCATGCCATAAACCTAGCTGCATTAGCCACCTTGTTTTATTAAATACAGAGGACGCAAATTAAACACATGCATTTACTGTCACCGCTAAATTCATAACTCTTCATTTGAAATTTGCTAAAGTCGAGTAAAATGAGAAAATATTTGACAGCGGTTTCCGCGCAGACGGAGAGGTGACACAACATTGCATTTCACGGAGATTACTTTTTAACTTGTTTTGCCGACAGCAAAGTAAGTTTAAAGCTGGAACCTCATCAGTAAAGTAACTAAATGAGAACTGCATTCAATGAAAGAATGTCTTATTTTTTGTATCAGTGTTTTTCCATTGCATTGCTAGGTTCCGCATTGATAAAAGCAACCAGTTCCAGATCTGAAGTGGAATGTTTCTGGTTTTACGAGAAACGAACTCAGCAGGAAACATTTTTACCGGTAAAAGACTATCAGTTAATAATGAATGTTCAACGTATTTGGTGTAAACAAATAATCATGTTAAATGCATTGAACACAGAGCATTTCGTGAGTCAAGACCACACGCCTTTGAAGCCCACAGCTATACGATAAAAACAAAATTTATGCGTATACGGATTTTACGGATTATTTCTCAATGGATTCCATTCTTATACGACAACAGAATTTGAAACACGATGTTTATAATTCGATAATCCCAAAATCCCATAAAGGATCGATGCTTATCTCGTACGCCTGGCAAGAGATCTGTGAGCAGATAAAATACGCGAATTTTGTCCGCAATATTGTTTTTCGGGGCACACAGTCTCGGGGTCTTTGACCTTACAGTCTTTGGCTTACAGAAACGCATATATATTCTGTAATTCCTTTAGATTAACCTGACCTATTTTCTCAAAAGATAATCTAAGTAGTTTTATGGTGTCACCTATTTGCTGCGTTTAAATCTGCGACTAAATTGAGTGGGTAAGTGGATTGGTTCCATTTTCCATATGCCCGCCATGCCCGGCAACCCTGGTGACCCGTAAATGCAAAATGGCGGCCGGGAATGTAAGAAAATGGCCGCTTAACTATTTTAATACTAGAAGGCGGAGAAGTTTTGCAAAGTTTGTTTGTTTGGTATGTTACCTGCTCAGTTGACAAGTTCGAACGTTAAATTATGTAAGAATGGCGTAGATATTTGAATTATATATAGAGCAAAGTAATTCGTTTTTTTCTGTACGATTGTTTCAGAATTGTAGGTAGATACTTAGATATCACAGCCGTTGCTAACTCAAAAACTTTTTCAATTTCATAATGTAAATAAAGTTTCAGTTTTCGTCGTCTGACACATTGACACAATTTTCTCAGCACCAAAAAGAGAGAAAGAAAATTTCTAAGTATAGCGAGCATATCTCCGTGATATATTTCCGCTATAAACAGTAAAGTTTCATTCTGGGCATTTCTGGGTGGTCCAAAAACGTTTTACGAGTATTTCCGTGCTTCAGACGATTGATACGCATCCTCCCCGTCCCAATTTATGGAATGACTGACATGTTTTGCCTGACCCGCTGAAAATATCCTTCGCGGAATAAAATTTTCGATGAATATAATTCAGGGTGTCTTATGTTGTTTAGAAAAAAAAAAAAATACAGTTGAACTGTGGAAGAGCAGTTAATGGCGCGGCGTATGGTGGAAAACTGTAGTGTCTGGTGGTATAAGCCCTTATAGGCCTTAAGTCTAGATGGGAAATTGAAAGAGGCCCATATCAATCAATGTAGGTGATTCAATATAAAAGCAACGTCAGCCTGAATTCTACTGTTTTAGTCTAATTTGACAGGGTAGTCCTCTGTCGTAGATAATACCAAGGACATTAGGTTTCTTAGGCGTTTTACAGACAATGGACTTCTTGTCCGTGGACAATTTGTCCGCGACGATAGAACGTATGGAAATTAGAGGGCCTAGACAAGTGACAATCGCTTCGAAAGCATTTCGTATTTCTACAACGACTTTCAACGGGGTTGACATAAGCTTTTCGATAGCAGTCAGTCCTATACATGTTTTCCCTTTTCATCATCATTATCGCTGATAGAATTTCACTTTGTGTAGGGCCTCTGTGCAGTAACGGACACGGAAGAGAAAACGACCGTTCCGCCGATTCTTGTTGGATGAGCTCTCACGCGGTCATTCGCGGTGAAAATGCCCGCCGTCTGCGTCTTGTAAGACAGTTGGTCTACCACTTTGTTCTTTAATATTAGTAGGTTGTCAGCAGTGTTACATTGTTTATTCAATATGGTGAAATGTAACACGTGCCAAATGAAGATAATGATTGAAATACAAAACAAAGCTGTTGTTATGACATTCTCGACCAATTAATACACATGGCTTCGGATCAATGAACTCGTATCATTTAGCGATGCAACTCATCTCAAATAAAACAAAACACTAACGCAAATAGTCCGCGTATTCTTAGACGGAAGCTTTGCTATTTATATTGTTCAAATGAATTCTTTTTAATTTCTAATTGTGAAGAAATTGAAACTTACTGAAATAATTGGTGAAAGAGGGAAGTTACTGCGTGGAAATATTAAAGCACTAGACCGTTGATATTATTTTGATTTTAATTTTAATTTAAAATTTTAGAAAAATAATAACAAAGAATAATAATAATATATACTAACGTTTTAAGGCACGTAAAGTATTTCAAGGTATTTTTTAATTTTTATTTTATAAATTGTGTTTTTTATGGACAATGTGGACTGCAATAAAGATTTTAATTAATTAATTTATTAATTTAGGCCCAAGAACTGAAAAAATTGCGTGCAATAGAGGAAACCTACACTATAGGGTTGAAGAAGATATCATAATAATAAATCAACCAGAAAAAAGGGAGAAAACCTAGTTTAAGAAAAGCCAGTGATCGAATCTCGTTCTCCACATATTCTCTCTCTCTCTCCCTTTTAATTAACAGCCTATAGCCCGAAGTGGTGCAAAACCACAGTTTTCCAACGTCTTTTGAAATTGGAACGCCCACTTATGTGTCTACTAATCATATGTACTTCCCTATGTGTTGTGTGGCAAGGGAAGCAGTTTTCATTACTTAGGACTACAGGCTGACCTTTGCACTGCTAGCCTGCTCCCACGCAGTTTTCCCTAGTTCCTACTACTTATACACAGCTGCTATTCCTGTTCCTAGTACTTAGAATTTGACTCGGATTCTACAAAAGAATACCTAACACTGTTTCTCGATCCCTACACGTGTAGGTGTTTTTCAGTTTACTGTTGAGGTTTGCTACTGAAAGTAAGCCCATCATTATAATATACTAGCTGAAGCCTGCGGCTTCGCCCGCGTGGATGTCGAGAACCACTCTATCTATTGGTGAAAACAGCATGAAAATCGGTGCAGTCGTTTTTGAGTTTATCGCGAACAGACAGGCAGACAGACACGGCGGAGGACTTTGTTTTATAATATGTAGTGATATATAATACTTATTCCAAATGTCAAAGTCGTTAGATCAGCAAGAAAAGTAGAAAATATGATGAATGTTTTTTAATGTTCTTAAAAGGGTGTAGGCCCCGCTCGCTCCTTGGATCTTGCCGCTAATTACCTATAAAACATAACTTCGAAATGTTGATTTTGTTTGTACCACTTATTTACTTTTTACTTTACAAACAAAAGAAAATATTTTTTCTAAATAGCTTTCGCTAATATTCTCAGAACAATGTCTCTATCAACACCATTTCGACGCGATCTATTTTTTGGTCCTAATGTACGAAGTCTATTCCTGCACTTGTTATTCTAACCGAATGACGCATGCACTAGAATTCTAAGCACGCGTGTGAGCTATTTATGCTATGCCTTAGAATTATAAACTTACAAACACAATAAAGTGCCACTGTTGAGTAAATAAATTACTTACTTACTTTAAAATTATGGACTTACTAGCTTTTGCACGTGATTTTGTCTACGATTCAGGATGAAAAGTAGCCTAGGTATGTCCTTCTCCGGGTCATGGTATATCCATCCAAATCCGTTCAGCCGTTTTAGCGTGAAAGCGTAACAAACAAATAAACTCAGTTTCGCATCATGGTCTACCCATCCAAATCCGTTCAGCTATTTTTATTGTAACAAACCAACTCAGTTTCGCATTTATAATATTATATTAGTTAGGATTGGGAAAATGGCTAGTGTGTCAGGGAAGTCCTAGTCTTAGGCACGTATTGCAGAACCTTACTCAAAACTCAAGCATTACTTAGAACTCGTTCAAAGCCTTTTGATAGCCTTTAGTAAGTTAATACGGGCTATTTTACCTATTACTAAGCTAGACAACTAATTGTTTAGACAAATGTCGCTTTTTGTAAATGTAAAAACTAATAATAAATACTTAGAGTTGACACGTTTTTTTTTTAAATAAAACCGAGGCCCTAGACAAAGTGACATTCTATTAGCGATAACGATGATGGAAAAGGCAAAAATGTATAGGACTGACATATTATGCAATCGAAAAGATTATGTCAATCCTGTTGAAAGTCGTTGTAGAAATACGAAACGCTTTCGAAGCGATTGTCACTTGTCTAGGCCCTCTGTAGATATTTGGCTATAGACTAAAAGGACCAGTTTTTTTTTTTCATGCAAAATCTTTCAGCTTCTGTTTTCCAAACCTTTTTTTGTTGCTTTAAGCAAAGAAACCTTTTCGTATGCTCTTTACCTACGCCCAACCGAACTAAGAATCACTTAGAAAAGGATATTAAATATTCCTAATATTATAATTTTATACCACACGTCAAACAAAAAGCTCCTCAGATTTACGTGACACATTTGACATGATTCAATGATATTATATTAACAGATATGTTATACACTCACAAAACAACCGAAAAAAGTGTTCCGCGCAGCAGCGGCACACATACCCACGTTTCATTCATTTTTACATTTCACTACAAGTAAAAACGGGTCAGAGCCCATTCGTCCCCTAAAATTCGTCCCCCAGCATAAAAGTTGTAGATTCGGCCCCTATATAGGTGCCCATTGGTCTCCTGCTAGGGGACCAATTAATATTTTAATAAAAAATATTATTTTTAAGGTACCCATTCGTCCCCTCTAATAAATATACAATATTAGTTAAAGATTCGGCACCTATACAGGTGCCTATTGGTCCCCTGAGATAAAATTAGCTATATTTTACATAAGAAACGGTTAACATAGTACACTTGTGAACAGTTTATTAACGGAATTAATTTAATAAATCATAACAGATCATTGAAAAATGAGCTATGATGAATGATAATCCGTCATGATAATAATATAACCTGTCGATAGGCTTACGATGCAAAATTGTCTCACTACGAATGGCTTGTTAAAAAAACGGGTTACAAATAATAGATAAGGTGTTTAAAATTGGTAAGTACTCTCCAGATGTGCGCGGGGTGTGGAATGCCGAAGCGGGAGGGGTAATCTTAGCCAGAGTATCTGCGCGCGAGCAAATAACAAAGGCGTAGCCCAAAACAATAGACGCTCGATGAAAGGACTTGCACCTGATTGGCTAACACCAGTACTAGACAACTTCGGCGTATTTATTCCAGGAATGTGTTACTACATTTAGTTTACTTATAGTTGCAAATCCAAGCGTACTGATTTTTATACTGTCTCGAGTGAAAGTTTACTCATTAGCGTATCCTGTAGGATTACTTATTAAATTTAATTATTTGATTTTTGTAAAAGAGTTGTATTTTGTTAGTTTCTAGGACATTGTGATTTTGTATGTGTTAATCTTATTTGAAATAAAGATGATATCTACCGAATTACTATATTTTTTATTTAAGCCTTTTCTGCGCGACTGTACCAGGACTACCAAGCTGCAGTATACACATATACATGTACTTATATTAGAAGAATGAATAAAAATAAATATTCTTCAGGGGACGAATGGGCCCCTCAAAAGTTCCAGGGGACGAGTGGGCACAGGGTGCGAATCTTAGGGGACGAATGGGCTCTGACCCGTAAAAACGTTACAATCGGAATGTTTTCGAGTTTTCACGATTGCGTGCTTATAACATCTCTATTAATTTAATATCATTGACATGATTAATTTAAATTCACCACGGAGTATCAGCAAATCGTTACTCTCGTGTATAATAAACGTCACGGGATCATTTTAGCGGTGTACTGTTCTCTCATGACGTTTCTCAGAGGAAATGGAGCGGTGCCAGCAATTGTTTAGCTAGTTCCCGTCGTTTTAATTTTGTTTTGATCGCGTAGCTTTCGGCGACTATAGCGTCATGCGGCGTGTTTTCGTCAGGATATAGCACATCTTGGCTAATAGTGACTGCACATGCATAACTCTGGGGTGCACCTGTGGTCCTTTACGAGATACTTACATGTGTTACTTAAATAATTCTCTTAGGAGTGAAGAATGTTTATTTAGTATTGTGTTAGTATAGTACCTACACGAATGTACCTATACGAAACATTTTATTAAATGTTTATTTATTTTATTAAATGTTTTATATTTATTTATTTATTAAATGTTAACCTACACGAAAGTACCTATACGAAACATTTTATTAAATGTTTCGTATCGAAATAATGCATATCCTGATTTATATCGGGATCGGAATTGATTTCCTGAAACTTTTTTACAGTAGGTACCTACATTATCTATGTACTTTAAAAATCAGTTTCAATCAAGGAATAATGTTTTAAAAACAAGGTTTTTCTTTTTCCTTAATAGACAATTGCACTCAAATTCTTAACACTATATAGACCAACTAGCTTCCGCCCGCGGCTTCGCCCGCGGGCGCATGGTATGTCGATGAAAATTACCCTGTGTCCTTCCCCAGGATGCCATCTATCTCCTTGCCAAATTTTATCGAAATCCGTTCAGTGGTTTAGGCGTGAAAAGGTAACATACAGACAGACAGACAGAGTTACTTTTGAATTTATAATATTAGTATGGATGCGGTTACCTTCCCGATCCACATGCAAAAAGAACGGTAAACAAAAATTCCAATACCATCTGTATCTCTTCACATAAAAATAGCAACAATAAAGAACTATAATGCTTTGCACATACGATGTATTGACGCGCGAATCTCCCGTGCGCGTGCGCGTCAAGAGAAGATACCATCGTAAATTATTGATGGTTAATTCAGACGTTGAATTACTGTCAGTTTATCTGTAAACAGATAATGGAGGATTTAAACGTCAATGGAGCTTAACGGGCGACCATCCAAGGCCAGTTTTGCACGTCGTTTTCTATAAATATAAACCGTTTAGATCGTGAGATAATAATGCTTTTATTGACTGGTTGGTATGATAGGATCTGTACAGCTTTCAGATGATTCTGAGTTTAGCATGTAAATATTCTATGACATTGTGTTTTATTTATGCAAATAATTTTTTTACTATTTTCGGAAAACTTTCACCCGTAGGTTGGCTTATCTTATGTTTCAATATGATATTCTATTTTGGTATATAAGCCATAAACGAGACAGTTAATATCAATATTTCTGGATAGGTTTCTACTAGATAAGACTTTAGCTACTATACAATAATTGAACTACAAAAACAAGTAGTTTTTTCACAAAAATATTAAGTACAAATGTCAGTCGCCGAAATTGGTCCTTAGATGCGAAAGCAAATACTAGTTCGCAACACTGACAACAATATTTATCTTGAAATGAAATATAACAACATACGAATATGAGAGTTTTCCGACATTGTAGGTACACAATTCGCCTGTCGAGCACAGCTGACATCCTTCTTTCCACACTTGTACATAATACGCTGTTACACGCTCATATTGAACCATATATTATATACCATTACGTATGTACGTGCCCAAGTACGTTCTAGAATTATTGGAAATGTTCCTATTTCAGGGTTTGTTGACGTCAAAGGTGGAAATAGCCAACCATTTGAAATCTTACAAATATTGTAAGAAGGCGGAAGAGCACCTACCTAATAATAAGTACTTCATGATGGTAGTTCTCAGGTTAACTCTAGAAGCCAAAGGTTCGTTACTTATAAAGACTTTCGAGGGTGACATTCAAAGGGAAATACATATTATGGAAGAGTCGTTGCACTGCAGCCAGCATGTGCGCTAGTCATTTATTGATAGTGTTGTTCAAAGAACACTATTTATTACTCCTAGCGGAGAAGAAAGCCATCTACACAAAAATTGTGGTTTCAAAAACGTTTTGTTTTTGCATAATACATTTAAGATATTTTTTTTATTTTTTGCATTAAAAAAAATATACCAGGTGTAATTTTTTTGTTTTTTAATTGAATATTGGACGTCTTCTTTGCCCCGAGGCGGCCCAAAGGTTGAATCCAGTACTGCTTATACTTTTTCTTATTCCACATACGAAATACATGACGTATTATGCATTTACAATACCTACTAACACAGATTTATCGGTTGTTTAAAAAAATATAAATAAATCACAAGGTAAGGTAAAAATATCAGCACTCAAACAAAAACAACAAATAGTTACGATACTTTGAAGTTGATTGGATTTAGTAAGAACTCCTAACATGTCTACGCCTACGAATTTACGTAAATAATATGATTTACTTCGTACGTATCAGTTTATAAATATAAAAATCTGTAAACAAACCTACGCTCACATAAAAATACCTAAGTATAACAAAAGCAAAGATTTCAATTTTTATTATTATAAAGTACTAGTTTCCACCCGCGGTTTCGCACGCATGGTATGTCGATAAAAAGTAGCCTATAAGTCCTTCCCCGGGATGCCATCTATCTCCTTGCCAAATTTTATCGAAATCCGTTCAGTGGTTTAGGCGTGAAAAGGTAACATACAGTGTTGTGGGGATCAAATAGGCAGTCGCTCCATGTTAAATACTGGTATTCAGCTGCATCCGGTTAGACTGGAAGTCGACCCCGAAAAAAGCTAGCAAGATAGTAGCTAGATAGCTAGGCAGATGCTGCAAGTTTTTTAAATGATCTATTTCTATAGTCATGCAGAAAAACAATTTGTCCTAACAACACAATATATTGCATCAATTGGAGCAATTGTAACAAATAACATTGTAACACAAGCACTCGTGGGCCTAAGTACCGCTGTTCCAGACCAGACCAATCAAACTACAGTGCAACAAAATATTGCAACAATCCCGAAGGATTTCAGAGTAACCGGGGCTGAAAATGTTAGATATTTTGTAAAGTTTAGGTTTTCGAATCTTTATGACTAATTTTCTAAACTTTCCCAATACAATACAATAAGTTGTTTTTTTTTTTGTATTTTACACGAAGTGATCACTGTGGGCTTTTGATAAACCCCTAAGGCCCTAAGGATTGTACGGTACTACAAATCACTAAATGCATTAAACGCTAAACGAATTTAATTAAAACATCTCTCTCTGCATTTAATTAAAACATCTCTCTCAACATCTATCTCTGCCATCTTCAAACGATTGTTTTAAAACAGCAGTGAATCATTAATGTCGGGTCGCTAGGTATATTATTGCTAATTTATAATATAGGTAACTTTTCGGTTCGCACGGTTTTTATGACTTTACAAAATATCGAGATTTCTTAGTTATATGTTTACTTTAATATTAACGTAGGTATTATACTCGATATCCGTGATACACATCATATAAACATTCCGGAATAATATTCCTAAACGATGGTGGAAACCTCATCAAAATCTGTTCCGTGGTTTAGAAGAACAACGCGGACGTACAGACAAACACAAAAGTGACTTTAATTTATAATATGTATAGATAAAGATACACTCTCAAGGACCATTCTAAATTGGTGTCTAAGCGTCTAATCCCCATAACATAAAGCAGTTATATAAACGCGTAGTTACGATATCCTTTGTTTGACTTTCCAAGCTTTTCTCTGTCTGTATCGACCATCATACATTCTATTCTCGTTCCCTTGACAACCAAAGCCGATGTGTTTATATCTAATGTTCAATATACTTTATAAAAGGACGCTAGTCAATGGCATCCTCTGGTTTTACGTCCTAATGTCCACCGCCTGCGGATTCTGCTTCTTTATGTCGACAGTCAGACATAAAGCTATTGGTAAGTACATGTAAAAGGTGGGATGTGATCGTCCTTTAGCTGTGTTTACTGCTAAGAGCGTCTACTTTGTATGAAACTAATCGGTAGAAAACTAGAACGTGATTTAGTATTTGTCTATCCTCCACGAATCATGAATACTCAACCCCGCTTTGAATTGGCTGTCAAGTGACTGGCTCTTTAATTTTGCCAAGGCATCTTTATCATCATGTAGGTCATACCTGTAATAAACTCTTTAGCTGTGGCCAAACTGAAGCGAGCCAGTGGGACCAAAAAAACTTGTAAGGAGGTGTTCAAACTGGTGCGAATTGTCGCGTGTCTGCATAAGCTCTATTTACACAGTGCGAGTTTATTGCCTGTGGCATACCATCAAAATTGAAGCAGTAATTAACTGGTACCATGTAAACAACACGTACAATTGTTGCACGAAATGGGCAAGTAAGTTGCGCTTCAAAACTGGTATAGGTATAAACACCACGAACCTACAATGATATTGCGCGTGCACAAAATCGCATTCAACTTTACAAGACGTATGAACAGTTCAGAAAAGTCTTGAGAAGACGTTAATAACATTTTAATTAAATCAAGGACGTGCATCTCTGTGTTTAGACGAGCCAAAACTTGCATGCTGTATGCCATTTTATGGAAATCGCACGCGTGTAAATACTTGTATGCAAGTCTTGAATGGCTATATAATAGGGAATATGCATGTGATTCAAATATGGGTCAAATATCAAATATTTTTCTATAAACTATGTTTACTTCAGAATTATGCCTCCATCAATATTTTTGAATAAAATTTATTTTTGAGCGAGAAATTAATTTTTAAAAAGTCCCAAAAAACTGTGGGTAATTCAAATACTTGAAAAGGCTAAGAGCGGATGTGACGTAAGAATCCGGGATAACAATCAAAATGTCAATGTCAAGTCAATCAACAAGTGTCAAGTCAATGTCAAACGCTCATAGAAAAAGGAGTGTTTGACGTTGACTTGACAGTTGCTTGTCTGTTTTCACGAACTGTGACGTCACCACACCAAGCGCGCCAAATGGAGGGCGTTTAAATAGCCCGGATCGGTTGGATATCTTTAAACATTTTTTTAACTACTTTAAATTGCTTTTTTGCCGTCGATTTTTTTTTAATTATTATTTGTCGATGTAAACTATCGAATAAAAATATTAAAAAAATACATGCATATTCCCTATTGAACGTGCTCTATGGCATGCGACATTGCTCTTGAACGTTCCAGATACTAGCACCGTGTAAATGGAGTTTCAATCATTGAAACAATAGCCCACTCCCGCGCGGGATTTGCCTCAGTGGCCATTATCTTGCACATCGAACATCTTTTACAAAGATAAGTATCTACATAGGATACAGACGGCTGTTTAAAAGAACGTGTCTGTATCTTTCATATCAGATTCTTGTGTCACCTGTGTACACAATAGCCTCCTTCAAGACATGCCGTCTACGAACTTGAATATCAGATAGGTAAGTTTTTTTATTTATTCAGGATTTTTGTCTTATAAAGAAGTTACTAAGTATGCTTATTAGAAGGAACTTTTCTTTTCAAGTAGTCTTTAGCCCAGCGCAGCGTCCAATAAATCTGAATTGTCAAAATAAATTAGTTTGCAAAACTCTGCAGACATGATTAAAAAAAGTTTAAAAGTTTATTTCTTTAACGTTTTTATATTATTCAGTGGCTAGAACCACCCAGGAAGCATATAGTAATGCTTGTAGTGATGCTGGGTATTAATATCTAAACTGATGTACAGTTATGCAATAAATATATCTTTATCTTTTTAGGGTGTGAACGACCGCTTAAAGTGTTTTTTCCTGAAGTATGAGGTGAGAAAATCACTTTTCTTTTGTTTTATCGTGTTCAGATATCTATACCAATCACTTTTGTAAAGTTTACACAACTGCGGTCATTGACGCCACAAAAAAATCATCAAATTAATTATTTTTTTGTTTTATCACGTTTAGATATCGATATGTACCTCCAACGTATGAGAAGTTTCGCTAGTTAATTTTATATGACCCTGTATAAATTCTTGCAAATAATGTCACATCCGTAGGTGATCTTTCAAACTAAAGAATGGTAACGAAAAGAAGTATTGTGAAATGTTACGCTAAGACATCAATTCTCACTCCCTATTAGTCGAGCTTCAATATTTTTTGCCCTCACTATGTATTTGTACCCCAAGAGTCTATAAATAGCCACATATTCATACAATATCATTTATGTACCGTATAAGAATGTATGTAAACCTACACAATATAAGTATGTAAAGAGCGTGATAGTTGAAATCGTCGACGCAAAAGCGTTGGTGATAAGACGATTATGGTACGTCTTCCTCGACTTCATAGAAAAGCTGCTTAGTGTATAATAACGTTGAACGTTCCCACTGAAATTCTACCTTTCAGGAAAAATACAAAGTTGTTCTGATTTTATATTTATGTAAAAACTAGCTGCGCCCTGCGGCTTCACCCGCGTAAGTCTCAGACTTACGCGGGTGGGAATATCGTGGGAATATCGGGATAAAAAGTATCCTATGTGTTAATCCAGGTTATAAACTATCTGTTTGCTAAATTTCATCCAAATCCATTCAGCCGTTTTTGCGTGATTGAGTAACAAACATCCAAACACACGAAATTTCACATTTATAATATTAGTAGGATGTATTTCTATTCTTTACAGGTTAATATGTAACTAATTGGTGCACAGTATAGTTTTGTTTGAGTGATAGTTTTAGGTATTGTTGGGCAGCTTAGTTGGTTATTTTACGAGTACTGAATACTACTTTATAGCCAACCAACAGACTTATCAGTATTGGGAATTGAAAAATTGAATAAATAAACGAGAAACTCCCACACGTGGCCTTTTTACTTTCATGGAAACTATATGGCACCAAGGTGGGGAATTGGGAATAGTAGAAGGACATCTTTAATTCTACAAACGATAACCGTTCTGTGGCCGGTCGTTATTTATAATTCCATCTCTTCAAAACGTGTTGTTTTCAAGTTTCACAACATAAAGTTTCCAATGCATAAAAAAATCTACATGAAAAACTGTGTGGGAGTTTGAGTGAAATATCGTCGAGAAAAACTTTTAAATATTAAAACTCATTTGAGTTTTTTTACTATGACTCTAGAGAGTCTGAAAAGTGTACGAAACGTTTCGGTACGTCATATTTTAAGGCTCCCGCAGACAGGCGCGACGCGACCCCGGTAGAACGTTTCCGTGAAGTTTTCATAGAAATTGTTCCGCCAGAGTCTCATCGGTCTTGTCTACGGGATCCTTTATGTTGATATTTATATCGCTGTTGTACGAACCTATATCTAGCGGTCGCAAACGCTACTGCTGAACATGCGGTCCTGGGTTGGATTCCCGGGTGGGGCAAAGTTTTATTGGGTATTTCATTTGGAATTTATCCGTAGAGTCTGGATTTGTGCCCGGCTAATTCAAACTCAAACCATTTATTTCAATTAAACCATTTACAGGTACTTTTGAATTGTCAACGACGTTTGAAATGTGTATAGTCTCGCGAAATGTGGAAAGTCTGGCGAAATGTGGAAAAGCAAAGGTATAAAAGCTTTTATTTGCTTCCAAAACAGCTAAATTCAACCTTCTATCAATATTCACTTGTTTATCAACTGTGGAAGCTGATACTTGAAGCGCTTGAAGTAAACTAAGTAACGAATTTTCTCAGAAGACAATCTTCCCGATAAAGCTCAATCTGCTCGTTCCAAGGGTTGGTAGCACCTGAAAATACTTTTTAAGTAAAGGTAAACACTTGAGCCCGTAGCCCTGTAAACATGGGCTTATAGCAGAGTTATGTAACATTTTTCAGGCGAGTATATTTTATCAGAGCTTATCCGGAGTAACTTGAACAGCTGACGGTTGATAAACAAGTCGTAAGTATGTATTTTTTTAATAATATTCTATGTTATACTTGGCATATTTGTGAACGCTTTCAAGTGAGTTAAACCGATATCTTTAGATCTATATTATTTTGAGTCCTAAGTCACAGGAACATATACCTAGTTTAGGAGTCAGAGTATTTAAATATGTACCTTTGTTTTAAGCCTTTCTATGTTATGTTAGTTTTATGGATATTTAAGGGATTCCGGATGTCTATACTTACCATATTATAAATTAAATTAGCTTTTCATGTCTGTTTGTGTGACTGCGTTGTTCTTCTAAACTACGCAATGGTTTTTGATGTGGTTTTCACCATCATTTAGAGAATTTATTCCGGAACGTTTATGTGTGTAATACATTTACATTAAAATTACATAAAATAAAGAATTCTCGATATTTTGTCAAGTCGTAAAAGCCGTGTGGAGCAGGGGCGCGTCGCTGGTTTGCACGTAGATAAATATAGGTCTAATAACACGCCTATTCCCCACATGTGTACTAACTACACACCCACATTTTTAAGACGACAGAAGTCCCACGTAATAAATAGGTCAAGCCCTACACCTATTGTGATTTATTGGAAAAAAGCCCATGAAAAAAAAAAGACAAGGAATCGAGGACATTCTATTTTGGAGCCTTTTTGTCACAGTTGATCCCCATTCAGCGGTGAAGGTTTGTTGCTAATCTGATTGTGTTGATCCCACAAGCTTACAGAGAACACATAAATCATTCTACCTATATGAACCTAATTTACATAAATGTCAACTTCTAAAGGGTTTTCTGCTCGACCGAAACCAAATTAACATGAAGGATTCTTATAATAGGTCTATCGGTCATTTCAACATGTTACATAAACTAAGGGTGTTTACGCACTGCCTCTGAGCGTTTCTCAAATGCCTACGCGAGGTGTACCAAGTGCCTTCGCCGATTCTACGAGATGCCTACATGCGAGTCTACGAAGCGCCTGTGCCGAGGCTACGAGGCTCTACGCCACGGAGGTGCCTACGCGGAGTGTATGAAGTGCGTACGTCGAGTCTACGAGACACTTACGCTGAGTCTACGAGTCATTTACACCGAGTATCCGAAGAGCCAGTGCCAAGCATACGAGGCGCCTACGCCGAGTCTAAAAAGAGCCTATGCGGAGTGTATGAAGCGCCTTCGCTGAGTCTTTGACGTGCCTACGCCGAGTCTACGAGGCGCCCACACTGGACCAGTTCCCAATAGAAAAGCACCTTAAAATACATACTCAACTATCTATTGACAGTAAAAGCTTCTTGCTTCACATGACACATGTATTCTCGGGTCTCCTAACGAGCCGACTTGAACGTTCACAGTCGACCGATTATATACAGACGATGCTTTGATGTCGAGCAACTCGGATGTGACCGCAACTGGAGCAGTTTGTTGCGTGCATAGTCAAGTGAAGTAACTATTATAGTGGTTGTAGTAAGCGGGCGTGATTGGAACCAGTGGGTGGATGGAAGCTTTGAACACACTTCGTTCCTTCATTAAACCTCCAACTGTCACTAACGAGACACAATAGAGTTTTAATTGTTATTGGCCTTCTAAAGGCCTATCAACAGTTGAGCGGAGTAATTTTTTGTTGAGATGTTGGGTTTCATTTGAAATCTGTTTATCTGCTCATAATAATTATCATAATAATCCAGTTATTTTCAGGCGACACAGGCCCATAGGATCTATGGGCCTGTGTCGCGACCTTTAACCTAAACATACATATTTCCTTACATATTATAAACCGCCGCGTCTGTCTGTCGTCCTGTTCGCGATAAACTCAAAACCAAAAAGTAAGTTGCCCCTTCCAAAAGGTAGTTTCGTATGGAGAAGAATGGGCAAGAAACACCACCGTTACTCTTTTAAAAAATGTTTTACAATATTTGGTATACATCAATTATATAATTACATGTGAACAGCAGCGGGCAGCAGCGGGCATCATCTAATTTTTATTATAAAACAATGTTATTAACATAGCGAATCGTGACGTTTTCGGTTTAGCAGTATAGGAATAATAATTTCCCCACATGAGGTTCTTAGTATTGATCTCTTTTAGGTAATTAGGTACGACAGAACATATTGTGCGTCATGCCTCAACAATAATATGATGAATGTGATGTTAGTCGTGTGACCACACACTACGCGCCTGTTGTGACACATTTCTCCAACATATTAGGTAATTGGTTTGGTGATCCGTGAACGGTTGAGACACAGAAATACCTAGTCTGTCAGGAAATAAGGCCAATAACCTGAATATACCTACACATATTCATGTTTTTCTCTTCTTGTTCTCACACACTATTGTCTACATTTCTTTCTCATTTCTCCTTTCGCAGGTCTGCTGGAAGAAATTTCTTAAGAAAAAAGCAGTACCTTTGTACTCATATTTTAATTATGTCGTATCTTTTTTGTATTTTACTGTGTACATAAATAATAAAATAAATAAATAAATACCTACAAAAAGAAAATTGTACAAATAGAAAGTAAAACGTTTGAAAATTACTTATGTTGTAGTGAAATTAGTGAAGACTGAAATGTTTATCCGATTACCCTTGACATTTCTCTGAATATTTCTATTTTCAATCTTAACTTTGTAAAACGTTTTTATAAATAGAAATCCATTAGTTAGTATTGCAACATGTTGGTCGTGTGGTAGGGAATAGTACCAATTTTGTAATTCTAATTGAACATTTATATGTAATAATAGTACCTACGCACTTATAATACGTAATTAAAATCAGAATAATCCAGGACAAATAATTATGAATACCTATTTAATTTGTGATCGATGTATACACATAACGCAGAAATAATTAATTTAATAGAGCAATTTGCGTAATTCACTCTAACTAAGATTGATGTATCGCATGTGCTTGTGTGTAGGCTGTACATGTATGTATATATGCAAAACATTTGCAAACAAATAATTTTATGGAATTAATAATTAACAAAAAAAAAAAACTAAAACTAAAAGAACTTACTAATAGATATAAAAACAATCCGGAAACGTGCCCAGAAGACTGGCAGCATTGCCACGTTGAATGGCAATGCTAATTCTTTGGCCAAAGAACAAGCCAGCCCTCTGGTCACGTGAAGTATCGACCAGTCGGTGAGAAATTTCCTTAAAAAGGAGACGCGCACTCGGGCCCCATGACCCGAGCGTTTCGACCCCAAACGGCTCAAAACTGTAGTTTGTAAAACTGTAGTAACTGTACAAGCGGCGCAAATACTGTAACCTTGTGGGCACAAGATTACAGTATTTGCGCCGCTTAAGGGTCTCAGCAGCCGCAGCAGCGGCGCCAGCACAGCCAGCCGTGCTAGGAACATGGGATGGCGCAAGGGTGTCGACACACGTAGCGTCCCACACCAGAGGCCTACCCACCTTCCAAGGCAGCAACGTCATGCCATCTGGTCTCTTCCCATTGTCACGTACCAAGCCGTTTGGTTCTAATACCGCTGGTACGCCGGCGGTGACAAGGGCTCGACGAATAATATCGTTGATGTTGGCGTGCCGTGCTATGCGGCCTGCACTCCTGTAGCAGGACAGGCCATGGTGCCCGAGACTGTCGACAGCTTCGCCGCAGTGACACCGATGCGGAGCGACACAAGGTGCGCCTAAGCGGAGATATGTAGCGAGCCGAAACGATGAGTCATCCATCATAGTACCTATGGTGGATGACGGAAGCGCCTGAAGCCATAAGCCCGACTCCCATTCTCCCACAGCCAGCAGACGGGCACGCTCAACAATATTAGGTGACGTGTTTATCAGGGTAGTCCGTATAATACTGCAGAGCGGCACGTCCCACCGGCTCTGGGAGGACGGGTTGTCGGGCAAATCCGTATTGGGACAAGCCATTTTCCAAGCGTTCAACGCATCAGCCAAACACGGTACCTCAAAATCAACCAGTGAGGAAGATAGGAACAAATAATTGTATTAAAACACATCAACATTGATATTCAGCTATATCTGCAGCCTGATTGCGAAACTTACCTTTTAATTAACATAAGTATGTACTCCTATTAAAAATCGCTTTTATTTCGACTTTTACGACACGGATTTACAAAACATACGGTGCCATGGATTGCTGCCATTTACCACGCGGGCTCAGTGCGGATTGGTAGATGTTCACTTGTTCCAGACGATGTTTTCCGTCACCATTTGGAGAGCAGTGGTGATGAAATTATTTACAAAAAGTAAAACGCCTGGCTGGGTTCGAAGCCACGGCCTCCAACTCATAAATCGGGGCCGTTACCACCAGTGCTGCTGGTAAGACTCGAAGCGAAACCCAAACGTGGGAAAAGCCTATTACAGCTTTCAGCTTTCTATTAAAAAAACAGCTGTTCCCTACATTTTGACGAGCTATGCGTACATAACTAAATGTTGGGAACAGCTGATTTTTTTTCGGGATATCTGGTTTTGTCCCATAGTGAAAGTTGTTCATAATGATGAGTACAAAGACCCCTTAAGAGGATGCCCATGGACTAAATTTCACCCTGCATAATATCTACCTATGAAAATATATAGGCATACATAACATGTATTGGTTGTACATAGATTAAGTATGTTTCAGCCTACACCTTCCTTGTTTACGACAATTAACAATTAATGTTATTTTACTAATGAATAAGCGGAAATTAGTCACAATGTAGAACACAATAGGAATAGCTCTAATAAGTAGAAGTCAATAATTCCAGTTAGAACATTTAAATTAATTTTGAAATAAAATTGTTTAACCACAAAATGAACAATATTCATTATGATAAACAGCGTGAATCATGAGGTATATGTACAGACGCCAGCACATCGAGCTACTACAATCTGTCAGATTTCTTTGATAGATTTTCGACTTTATTTCTAGAGCATTAGGTTCAAGGTTCATTGGGAAAAATTGACAGTTTCGGGTAGCTTTACCTGCTGGCGTCTGTACATAACATTAACAGAGTGCCTATACTTATGTGTTTAACTAGCTTATGTTCGCGACATTGCCCGCGTGATATTTCTGGTTTTAGCAAACTTTTTTAAATCTTCTTAGCGAAAAAACACGTAAACAACACGGAAAAACTTTTAAATTGTTGTTCTTGTGTCTTTTGTTTGGCCCAGAACTCAGTTGTACCTACGCGAATACCATTCGCTGACGCAGGTCGTCCTCACGTGTGCAGGTGACAGGACATGCGGGGCAAGATGGGAGGTGAGCCATTGTCTGTGGAGAGGCGCCGCATACGCACCGGACCCGTGATTAGGTACCTACCTTTTACAAACTTTTTTACCTCTTTATAAATCAGTTTTGAAGCCGTTGGTCCCGGCTGTCATTTCTGGATCTTTGACAGTTGTCCCGGGTCGTCAGAAGCCCGTAAGTCTAACAACCAGTCTTACCAGAGGGTATCGTATTACCCAGTTACTAGGTAGTGGAGGTCAGATAGGCAGTCGCTCCATGTAAAATACTGGTATTCAGCTGCATCCGGTTAGACTGGAAGCCGACCCCAATATAGTTCGGAAAAGGCTTGGCAGATTGATTTTGATAAATCAGTTTTGAAGATTAGATTAGACTAGAGGTAGCCGTTTGGCACCCTTAGTAAAAACTACCGAACGGATTTTCATGCGGTTTTCACCAATACCCGGAGAGATTCATGAGGAAGGTTTAGGGGTGTATGCTTAATTCGTTAAGGTTTCGGCTAAAATATGACGATGATTGTTGAAGATGTCGGAAAAAAATCATGCCGACTGGGAGCTTTACTGGCGTGCGCCGCGTAAACGAATAGAGTTACACATATGAAATCAAAAGTATTACGGAGTTATTCTTCTCAAAAAGATCTACCTATCTAGAAGTACGTTTCTGTGGGGTAATTTCCGTCCTCCACGCGGGCGAAGCCGGGGGCAAACGAATGCTATTGTAATATAATACTTATCTTATCTCCCAAAAATTTTGCTGAATAATTTGTGAAAACGCTCGACATTGAAACGTCTCCCTAATTTCACAGTTATGAGCTCACAGATGAAAATTGCTCGCCCTAATTGGATTGCTCAACAGTGCTCAACACTTATTGCTCGGTTTTTCATTTTTTATGTCCGTAGATCTTGTCTTCAGTGTTACATAAAGAAAAACATTATTATTACCTAGGACGTGGAAAAACAAAAAAACGACTTCCGATTTAGATATTAAAGAAAATTCGTTTTGTATTATTGTATTTCCTTCTGTGCTTGTTTATTTTTATAATTATAGTACTAGATGCTAAATACTTATAACAATTAGGTACATACAAACATAACATAGATAATCAGCCTATAATGTTCCCACTGCTGGGACACACGCCTCTCTGTGAGAGGGAGTGGGCCGTAATCCACCACCCGGCCCAGTGCGGGTTGATAGATGTCACATGTCTTCGAATTATTAGTTCTAAGACATCCCGGTTTCTGAATTAGTTCGAACCTACGACCTACAACTCGCGGCCGTTACCACTGGGCTACCACTGCCCTCCATTAGTATGGATTTATAAACCCGTGAAACCACCAATAATCGAGGAAAATATGGCGTAGTTACATAATTAGAAACAAGGATATTAAATTATTAATTTAATTTCCAAAAAGTTCATATATAACATTGTCATAATAACTAATGATTAATATTATTCCGAGTAACATGTAAATGCCTGGAATTTGTATAACGGTTCGGTTTTTGGTTTGACTGCTCTTTAAGTCTCATATTTTATTTATATTATTACAGTAGGTAATTTCGTAGTTACCTAATTGGCAGTTAACCTTTAAAGGCTCTTACATACTGCGGCGATAAGTCGCGCGACGCGACGCCGCTGCATTGTTCGCCGTGAAGTTTTCTCAGAAATCGTTTTGTTAAAATTCGCGTCGCGCGGCGAATCGCGCCAGTATGTAAGACCTTTTTTATATTCTTTAAATTACCTAAATATTAAACGTAAACTACCTACTCCACAAAATCGTAAATTTTGAAGATGTAAGTAGGTATCATCGTAAAATGAATGTTTACGAAATAGCTTTGAAAAAAAAAATATATGTTCTCTAACTTTAATGCATTTTTTTTAAATATATTACTTGTACTGTCAAAATCGTATACCCTCTCTCTCCTCTAATTATTCGACCATTTTCGACCATTCGGAAGTCGGTGTCTTTGCTTTTTAATTTTCGTTTTTTGCCACCGACTTCCGAAATTAAAGTTATTTTTCACTTTTTTAGTGTTTTTTTTTGAAGTCGGTTGTTTTTTTTGGAAAAAGTTTTTATTTTTCACTTTTTAGTGGTGGTACCTACCCCATACAAGTTACTACCTGCTATGTAAATAACAGTGAAGGAGTCTAATAATGATATCGTCTACATAGACTGTGGGAAAAATACGTAGTATTATATATAATACTATTATATATAATAATACGTAGTAAATATTGAAGCTAGCGCAAGAACTACGCAAGCAAACTTAATAAAATTTATATGGGACCATCTCGGGAGTATACCCTTTCGAACTAAAACATAATTTTTAAAATCGGTTCACAAACGGCGGAGTAATCGGTGAACATACATAAAAAAAAAAAAAAAAAACAATCATCCGAACGTAGTACTTCCTCCTTTTTTGAAGTCGGTAAAAAATAAAATGTCCGAGTCACAACAAAAAAAAACATTATTTTCATTAAAAGATTTTAAAAAGTTTATATCCGACACCGTCCACAAATTCATGGATATATAGTGCTCCAGAGGTCGCCGCCCCTCCTACCCTACCTACACGACACAATCATGAATAAATACACAACAGGGGTCGCGCTCGCGGCCGGTCAGGTCATGTTCCGCGCCCCCCTCCCGTGTTGAGACGTAAGTTTGTTGCCCTAGGGTGTATGGTGAAATACTCTTGTGGTAAAACGATAGATAGTCTTACGGTACCTAGACAGTCTTAAAAAAAAAGTTGTAATTTTCCATTGATTTTACGTTCTTTAAATGAAAACAGACCACTGGGTTGAAGGATAACGGTGTTTACCCTAACTCCCTGTAGTGACAGAAACACTTTTAAGAATATCTACTTCAGTATCGTTTCGAGGCTGACGGTTTCGTCTACCGATAAACTCCTCAGGTATCGATACTTTTCGTTTGATCCCTAAGTGCAGGTGCTCTAAACCGTGTATGAGTGACGCGATTTGAGCGCATGAAACATGCAGAATTACGTTAACCTAGATTTGTGCCTGAAATAGCCCAGTCCATTCGCGAGGGAACCATTCCTATTTGGTATTCAACGCACGGACGGCCGCGTGTTTGTTTGATATAGAGAATTTCTTATGAAAGTTTAATTATAACACGATGTGGACCAGCTTTTCCGCGGAAATTACGGATTGGCGTTCGATTTGCATTGATATACAGGTTGCCAGGGTAGACACCGTTGTCACTCAAACCATGGGTAGTTGACTTAAATATAAAAACAAATGACCGAGTAACAACAAAAAAAGTTTCTATCCGACCCCGTGCTCGCTAGCAAAACAGCTGACTAACTGAGGGAAGCCGCGAGCGCGACTCGCGGCTGGTCAGGTCACGTCCCGCACCCCCCGCCCGTGTTGAGACACAAGTTCGTTGCCCTAGCGCATAGGGCAACGAACTTGCGTCTTGTGTGGTAAAATGTAGTTTAAAAAAAAAAGAAAAAAAATGTTGTAATTTTCCATTGATTTTACGTTCTATAAATGACACCAAACTACTGGTTTCAAGGATAACGGTGTTTACCCTAACACCCTGTATAGCTTTTTCGTCGTTGGAAATGGGATTATGCGGGTAGCTTCTCAGTAACGTGGGCTTAGAAAGTAATATGATGTTGATTGTAGACATTGTATCTCTAGTAGGTACGCATCTACTACTACTTTTATGTTATTTTTTTTTCTGATATGAAGAGTGGACAGAAAATGCAGAGCTTATCAAATTAAAACTTTCCCAACTTGAGAAATTGTGTTCTTGAAAAAACGCTTCTATTTGTTTTGGAGCTTATTAATTTGAGAACTCAGGCACGTTTTTATTCGCAGTTAATACCTGCCTTTATATACTACAGTGTCTCTTGATGAATGGAACGAAATGATTTACGTTTTTGTAAAAGTCGTAAACGTCAACAAGTTCTAGTATTAAAAAAATATCATCGATTGACCTACCAATAAGTTATTTTTTGTCAAAAAAGAACAAAGAACTAATCCAGTGACAGGAAAAAAACAAGGACTATGATGTTACGAACTCTGAATATTTTCTCAGTAAATGTAGGAAAACATTGTTATTATACTCTAATTAAAATATATCTTACGTTCCTACATGTATTTTTAGAGGACCTTTGGTAAAATTTTCTGAGAAAAGTGTCAATATAGGAAATGGAACATAGAAGTGGATTAAATTCCGCAAAATTGTTACAGATCGTAGTCCAGTGCTGGTAAAAATAGAAGGCCACGTATGAAATGAATTTTCATTGACCTAGTTTCAAATTTTGAAAACAGAACGTTCCATTTCTTAAACACAACATCTTAAAAGCTGGCAACACCATACGGTAAAATCCCATTAACAGCTACAATAACTACAAAAGAACGATGTAACACTAATGGAAGCAAAGCATAGAACATGAAAACAAAACCATAGCCGTCTTTTGTATATGATATCATGAAATACCTAAAGATAATAAACGTAATCTCGCCGTCTAATAGAAACTGTAACGTGATACTGGCAACATTACCGAACAATACTTGTTTGTGTCGAAGTTCTATTGTCTGTTCTGGCAACACTTTTACACGCTTTATGACAACATAACACAACACATCGTCCACTTTGACCCCGGTCACCGTTGAGTCACCTTCCTTTATCTTTCGGCTAATAACTGATGATATTGTGACGTCATTTATTGGCGGTACTTACCTAATAACAATCAGACTTTACTTTTCCCAGCTTTTATTATGTTCCTAAGCGTAATAAATAATATCTGAGGGGAAATTCCTGTATTAAAAAGAACGTTCGTAATCGCCTCATAATCACAATCTGTCAAAAATACAATCAATTTACCAACATTTTTGTCAAGTTTAACAGAAATGATTGCGACTTGAATGTGAATGTTTTTTAAGTACAAGAATTGGCTTTCAGGTTTTTTATCCCCAGTCGCATCCAAATCACCACTAGTTCTTGCGTCATTGTTATTATTAAATTTTTCTACTCAAACGAAATCAAGCTACATCAAAAGAACACAATATAAAAAACGAACATATGGCAAGAAAGAAAGCTCAAAATCGTATAACTACCAGTTATTTTCAATATCCAAAAACCTGACTGCTTGCCTATCTAATAATGCTTTCAGTAACCCTAGATATTTTCAATATACAACAGTATTTGATAGTCCGAAAACTTCATCTTTCATATACGATTATACCGTTGGCGTGGGAGCCATCTTTATTGAAGACGACATTCAAAATAGTCTGGATGTCGACATCTATCATTCTTTTTCAATTTCTATGCATACTTAACGGTAATACAGTATTGAGTTTATTCTGATATAATTTCCATTTCTATAAGTTGTAAAAAATAGTCAATAAAAAGAAATCTAGTTTTTGAAATCCATTCCATTTTATTTTCCTATCTAGCGCAGTGATATTGAAGACTTCAATAAACATTATTAAACGGGAGATGTAGATGAATTCAAAATACATTTTTGAGATTTCCTTTAAGGAAAATATCTTTTGTATTTCTATCTCTTCGGAATCGAGTTAATATGTCTCGGATTGTAAATAATGTCGGTATGGATACTTTCATCGGATTACATCGGACCGAGAGGTATCGACACCTCTTTCTCGGAGAAATCTATCAGTGTAGCGGTACCGGTAATAATGCCTTCATCAATAACTGATCCGAATTTATTGAAGCTCAAAATAAGCCATGGCTGCATCAGATAGCAGCTTAAGATAAACTTTTTATTGAATATTTGTTTGTTACGCTTTCACGCTAAAACAGCCGAACAGATTTGGATGAAATTTGGCACATGGGTAGACCATGACATGGAATAGGCCATAGGATACTTTTTACTCCGACATTCTCACGGGATCGACACTTATGCGGGTGAAACCGCGGGGCGCAGCTTGTTATAAATATTGTAAGAAGTAATTTAATGGAAGGAGAGCTTTTGCTTATCCCTAAGTGACTTGTTATGAGACAGTTTTGGCTATATATTGCCTATTGTTTTCAGAACCAGTGAAGTAACTTATATCGCTATTAGTTCACAAGGACACGAAAACAAAGAACTCTATTGTTGAGTCTCAACTATTATCCTCAAAAGATCGTTATCCAATTAGTGTTAGTTACAAGAAGTAGGTACAGATTCTTAGATTTTGATGCTGAAAGCAATGTGTTCCTTATACCCATATTAGGCCTTTCGTAACTCCATTCGTAAACAAGAAAAATCGAACAGTACAGTATTCCCCATTATTTTCTAAGAAACTACCCGTACATTATGTCATATCCAGCTTTGCTCGGCCAATTAATAGCACACAATTTAACGTGATCACTAATAGGATCCATTGTGCCGTCATCACTTCCTAGGAACTGCTGCTAACTGCTTTAATTTCCACTGATTAGTGGAGTGCATTCAGCAATTATGACAAACGCTCCGTGATCTCAATTCTCTATTTTTAGTGCGAAGTGCAAGAGGAACTAATTGGCCCGCAGTATCTATTGCTTTTATGATTGCTATTAAAATTTAAAATAATTAATATGTCAAAGTTGAGCTACTGATTTAGCAGAATGTTTCTGATGTAGATAAGGAATGCAAGAATGTAAATTAAATTAATGAGTGTAGCGTGTCAGGTTTATCGTTTGAATTTATTGATGTGGCTTTTGGTAATTGTGGTGAAATCGAACTAAATGGAGTGCCATTCATGCCGACTGCTGTCACAGTACAATTAGTAGTAACAAACAGAACAATTACTGAAACTCAACTGCAGATTAATGTAATTCATCTTCAGCCCACGCGTAATCATTCCATAAACACTCGGTAAACGGTAACTATAATGTTGAAAAAGCCAAGACAAACTGAGTTCATTTCCGAATTCGAGCGTAGACCTTCTTCAATAATAATCATCAGAACGAATCATTAGTTCGTATATAATTTACGATTTGGCATTGGCATAAAAACTGGAGAACTTTTAACAACATTTGGAAACATAAACATATTATTTACTTTGTAATCAGTACAAATATCTATCTTACACTTGACACATGCTCAATAGGCAGACACTACAATGCCTACATAGACATATTCTTCTGATATATTATATTTTACGACTAACTCATCGATAGCGGTCTCTATCAATTAACAAAGGTCAAATTCATTCATTTCAACTCATTCAATATATTTATTGTTCATATCAATGAGTATATCCTAATAGACTTGTATTTTATCACCGATTGCGTGTACTTTACATTAGAAGATACTATTAGTAATGGCTTATCTATGTATATCTATCTTTTTGTTTTGCAAGGAAATGATAACTGACATCCTCAACAAACTCAAATTTCCTACTAATTCATATAGGTATACCTAATATATTTGCATTGAGTATCAATTCGGAAGAGGATCAAAGATAATTATGATGCAGAACAACTAAACAACTCCAAATAAATTAGGATAAGGCAGGAGAGTGCAGATATTTTGGAAATTCCACAAATAATAATCATATCTACTTTTTCCACCTCAACTTCTACTAAGTCTATGTAACTAAATTAATTTATGCCCTTTGTACGGCTAGTCTAAACAATACCAATCAAGCTTGTTAGGATTATTTGACATTTAAACGTCAAAGGGATCCCATTTCAATTAGGTACGACGAAGCCAATAGGGGCATTATTAGACACGATAGTATCAATAATGAACAGACCGACAATTTACAATTCTATGAGCTATTTCAAATAGCAATGTAAGTACCTACGATCACTTTGTACATCCAAAGTTGATTTTATTCAAGACTAAATTCAGGGCACGGCATTATCTTCAGGATAAAATTATTCTTTGGAAGAAACAGCTTGGGTAATCACTCAATAGACTATGTATGAATCAAATCTACATTTTTCTTCGTCTTTGTATTGCGTTGGAGTTTGAGCAGTTTCACATTTCTTTCAGGAAATAAAAGTTATGAGCTACTTGTCCGTCAAAAAGCGCCCAATATAAGTCTGCTACGCATTATGCAGGAAGTGTAGTCTTCTTTGCCAATGATATGTCTTCCACTTCAGAAGTAAATTCCCTATTTTATTTCAAATCTTGTTTACAATATTTCAGCCAAATAAATAACATTTTCTCTTTTATATCTCATCTGTTTTTTCCAAGAACCGTACCTACTTATAGTCAGAGATAACTCGAACTTTTCCATGTATTTTTCCTATATTCTCCTGTATTTCTTTATTCGACATGTACCATCGAGTCTTGTTAGGTGAAACTTGTGACAGAAGCACGTGGGCGTAGGTCAGCGGCCACTTTAATCGTTAATCCCTGTTAGCATCGCCCATGATTCAACTGAACGTAATGCCTGGAATAGCAATCAAGCTTCGTCGGAGCCGGCTTGAGTTTCGTCATTATTTCATTAACTAACAGTGCTATGTAGATAACAAGTAGGTAGATTAGATAGGTCCCCTTTATTTTTCCTGTTACAAGATTTACTAATTAGGTTTTATTTTGTTTCAGGGAAGCAAAAAGTGGCTGTGAATGTGGATGCACCACACGAGACACAAGAATATATTTGCAAAAATATCCACAGAAAAACGGCTGACATGGAAATCGTTTTGAAAGCTTTCTGAAACCAATATGTGAAAGTAGGTGTAGTGTATCTATTTAATAGGTATGTAAACACTATCTCATGCACGCCAGCAGTGAGGTCGCTGTCACTAATGTCAACTGTCAGTTCACTATGAATGGCGGGAAACGGTGGAGGATACAGCGTACCTGCACGAGAGGCTGGGTCGTGGTGATGAGCCAGTGTAGTGATATAATCAGCTTAAATACGGGATCAACAGGATTCTACAAGTGGCGACGAGGATAAAGGTCAGACAAAATAAAAAATATTTAGGAAAATGCATCGAGATATAAGTACTAACGTACTAGAGAAGACACCGTAAATTCCTACTTTGTCTCGTTCAACTGCGGCGATCGCGCCGCAGTTTGTCGAAGAAAACGCGTAAGTGCCGTGATTTACATGGCGCTTAAGACCTTTTTGCCGAGAATAAATACACTTCCGCAGCAAATCTAGCACTGTGGTAAATTAGGTACGGTTTAGACGAATTGTTATTATTTTAGCGCTGCAGCGAACTAAAGATTCAATACGAAGAATAGGACAATTCAGTTATTTGACGTAGCTTCTCTAGTACGTTAGTACTTATATCTCGATGGGAAAATGGCATGTTGTGTTGATCAAGTAAAATTGTAAAACACACGATACCTACCTGCAAAATCTAATGTGAATTGTTATATTCCGTACTTACTGGCATCAAGTATTTCAAGCAGAAGGAAGGATTCTATCATAGCTTTATTGTAACTGTTATCAAGATTATGGGATAATGTTTACATTTAACCACCGCCGAAGCTGACGAGATGGACAGATGGATCACTTAGGAAATCCACACCAAAGTATTAAGGTAAGTACCTTCATAAATTGGAATATGAACCACAGTCATTAAGTTATGTGGAATTGCTAAGTACCTACTTACTTATTTGGAAACAATTACCATACTACCTGCAGAATAACTGTTGCCTCTGCCTACCTAACCACAGGACAGAGTTGGGTTAGAACCATGATAAACTTTGCATTTCATACATCTAATGACCTAAGTGAAATCTCTTTAAATTGTTGTTTCATTTTACTGTCAGCAGCGGGTTGGGACATGGCAAACTTAGAATATAGTTGCTATAGGAGTCCCTTATGATTTTAAGTAATCTGAACTTAGTAAGTAATTACTTCTTTAACTCTGACTGTGGGATGTACTGACAACCTGCCTACACATTTAATAAGAACTATTATTTATTCACCTGTAAAACTATGGATACCTGTGGGTTTAAAAAAAAAATATACAAATTTTAGCTGAAATACAAGCAGTGATTTTGATTGTGCTGCATAGCAGATACAAACTTAAAAAAAAAAGGGAACATAATGCACTAAAAAAGCAATTTACTGTTATTGAAATGATTAATTAGAATAATACAGTTATGTGACAATGACTAGGCATGTTGTTGGTAAACTACTGTTTGATAAGGTATCCCACTTCAAGGGACCAGGAAGAAGCAGCCTTCTTGTGTTTGAGTAAACCCCTTTTATTGTGGCAATACTACAAAGGGCACTAAGTTCCAGGTGCCATTATACAATGTAGAAGTAATGTCTATTCAAACAATTTTATAAAATAAAAATACATAAGTATATAATATGCTGCTGCAAGTGTTTTAATTTAAGATTAATACATAATATTATTAGTAACTGATTAATATATTTTTTGGTCTAGTGGCCACAAGTGTTACTGAGTACAGCTGCTGAGCTGGGTTGTGTTAAGGGTGGGGCAAAGTGTTTTACGGTTTGTTCCATCGGGAGTTCCTCTGTGGAGACCCGGATTTTGAGTGTGGCTGGTTGATGGCTGTGGACTCAATAACTGTTTCATGAGACTTGGACGGGACCAGCAGAATGTAAGCAAACTATACTAATAATATACACCTATTTATAATTCTTATTTTAACATGATCTGTATAACACTTCCCTCTGTGAGTTCCTGTACAACTATTACAATGGTTCTGTGTGAAAGTATTGATTCTTTTAATACAAGATCAGCACCATCTTTTGGATTGTTTGTCACATTAGGAGTCACCAGGTATTGCGGGAAGATTAGTTATTAAACTAATTTCGATGACTTAGTCTATATCTATCTATAGTTAAAAAAAATTGAAAAAAAAAAAAAAACTTTTATATTATGAATTTTGGGGTTTTAGACATAAATAACAACTGCACAGTTGTTATTGTAGCTATATTGATTGGGATGCGGTGTTACCCAGTATTCTAGAAAATACCTAATGCAATTAAGTATAGGTAATTACTAATTATGATATGGTTTTGAATTAAAATTACAATTATTTTACATGAGAATTTATAAACTAAAACCATAATTGTTTGATTGAACCTTTTTGAACTAGGTACTGAGTGTGTTGTCAAGCCTAATAGGTAGGTATTGAAGTTGTAAAAGTAATGATGCTACTACTACTTTGCTTTACTAACTTTAACCCTAAAATGCCTTTGCATTTCTGAATACTAGCATTGTTCGCATTTACTCCTATAATATCTTCTTTTAAACCAATTATTGTTTAGTATAAAAATAAACTGAAAGAAAGGTAGAAAAAATTGTTAACAGGAATATGTGCATGTTAAAAGATAACATAGAAAGTACAGGAATACCTAGATATGATGGTACTCAGCTGTATCAAAATATGGAAAGCTCTTTAATATTGTTTGGAAGTTTTATTCAACTGCGTAATTTTAGAGGTTTTTTGTAATTTGAACTATGAATCTCGGATAATTGTCAAGTTTGGGAACACAAACTTAATTTCATATCTTAGTACAAGTAGATACAAGGGTCAATCAAAAGTTAACCGAGACTGGTATACCTAATGTGTAAGGTTGATTAAGTGAAAAAAAAAAAAAAATTTTTAATGTGAAAATAAATAATGTAAATTATCTAAGATGGAGTATTCAAGGTACTTGAATACGGAAAGAAAGAAAGAGATTTATTTGGTAAGAACTGTAACACATCAACAATGACAGAAGTAAAAGAATAGAATAGAATGAAAACCTTCGCATGCACTCAGCGCGGTGACATAGGCGTCGCGTGCATTGGAAGTTTGTAAAAAAAAAAAAAAGAAAACCATTTTAATACTTACTTAATGTTTATTTTTTTTTATAGCACGACGGTGGTGGTGGCTTAGCCCGACTTAGGTCGTGGGTTCGAAACCAGGCTGGCATTTTGTGTGTTTTCACTCATCACCACTGTCCATCAACGGCGAAGGAAAACACCGTGAGGAAACCGGCATGTCTGAGAACCAATACTTCGAAGACATGTGACATCTACCAGTACGCAGTTTCCGCGTGGTAGATGGGCTTCCATTAAATTGGATGCATGGGCTTCCATTAAATTGGATGCATGGGCTTCCATTAAATTGGATGCATGGGCTTCCATTAAATTGGATGCATGGGCTTCCATTAAATTGGATGCATGGGCTTCCATTAAATTGGATGCATGGGCTTCCATTAAATTGGATGCATGGGCTTCCATTAAATTGGATGCATGGGCTTCCATTAAATTGGATGCATTTCAACGGTGAAGGAAAACATCGTGAGGAAACCGGCATGTCTGAGAACCAATACTTCGAAGATGTGTGACATCTGCCATTACGCAGTTTCCGCGTGGTAGATAGGCTTCCATTAAATTGGATGCATGGGCTTCCATTAAATTGGATGCATTTCAACGGTGAAGGAAAACATCGTGAGGAAACCAGATGTAACACTCCATTAAATTGGATGTATCAAAATGGTGAAGGAAAACATCGTGAGGAAACCAGATGTAACACACCATTAAATTGGATGTATCAAAATGGTGAAGGAAAACATCGTGAGGAAACCAGATGTAACACTCCACTAATTGGATGTATCAAAATGGTGAAGGAAAACATCGTGAGGAAACCAGATGTAACACCATTAAATTGGATGTATCAAAATGGTGAAGGAAAACATCGTGAGGAAACCAGATGTAACACCATTAAATTGGATGTATCAAAATGGTGAAGGAAAACATCGTGAGGAAACCAGATGTAACACTCCATTAAATTGGATGTAAGTATCAAAGCAATGAAGCAGAGCATCGTGGGGGCGTATGCTGGACCCGGTACTTCGCTGACGTGGACATCTGCCGACACGCACTGGACCCGGCTGTGGTGGCTAGCGGCCCATCATTTAATTTTACTTTAACATAATTTCATGTCCTTCACGGAAAGGAGGTTAGTATCACACACACATATTGTGAGTTGGAGTCGTTTTTCGTGTTTGTCTGTGTGTCCGCGTTGTTCTCCGCGCGGCGGATTTTGGTGGGGTTTTCGCCACCGTTTGGAGGGTTTGCTCCGGGGGGTTTGTGTATTGTGCGTTTATTAAATAATTTGTTTCAAGTGGGCACATGTATGGCGCTTTTGAGCGTCAGGCAGGGAAGTGGAATTGATTCTAGTTGCCCCTTATTAGAGTTGTTTAAAACTGAGAAGTCTCGATATTTTGTCGGGTCCTGGAAGCCGTGCGGGGCGAGAACGGATCGCTAGTGGGGTGTGTATAAGATAAGTACTGGGTATTTTCCAAGGGGATGTTATAGAATGACTAAATTTTCTATAGATCTTGTCATAACTGATTTTATTCAATCTCGTTGGTGACCGTTGGAGGTTTATGATGACTTTGTTACCTGATAGAATTATTATTATCGTTTACGTTCTTTATTTTTCTTCTCTTTTGAGAGAGTTAACCTACGATCTTACACACGGGCCGGAACTAAGTGTGTAAGGAAATATAAATTAAAAAGGTGGATGATAATAATGTAGACGAAGCCAGAAACTTTCGGGTGATGCGAAAGGGAATGGTGACTTTATGGAGCATGTAAAGTGTGTGAGAAGGCATGTTCAGAGTGTTAAGACTTTGTGTAAGAGCCTTGGCACTACACCGGTAGATGAGAGTACTATAGGGACGATATGGACGGTTGTGCTATCCATTGCATTTTTATTTCTATGGCGAAGTTTGGTAAATACTTACTAAGTTTTTCGGATATTGTAGTTTGAATGTTGTGTGAGTTAGGTACCTATAACTATATCTATCATGTTAAACTGTTTTATTTATTTTGTCGTGAACGGTGATATCAGGCCTATTGTAATATATAGTTTTATCTGTAATTATTGTTCGGTCCCAATTCTGATTCCTGTTTTCTAAAATGGTTTCAGGTTTGTACTTATAATATGGAATCATCTCACATAAAAGTTTATATTTGTGTGCTAAGTGTTGGTGTATGATTGCGGCAACTTGGTCATGTCGGTGTTTTACAGGCCCCTGTGTGTTGAATTGTACACTAATTGAAAAAAAAAAAACTTTTAATGTGGCACCAGCATCTAAAAACATCCTAAAACGCTTTGATAAAGTAATTCTAAAAAAAAAAAAAAAAACGTTTTTAATAGTTTTAAATGAAAGAGGGAAGCGGTTGTAGGTGCAAGGAAACTGGACAAGGGATGAGATGAAGTAAAAAGACCGTGTCCAACATTTTAATAAGGCCATATCTAAAGATGAACAGACTTCGTTCGTTAGTTTTAACTTCCTTTAATTATTGCTTTAAATTAATTGGTACTTGTTTGCAGAAATGTATAGTTGAAATAAATACGTTATGATTTTGATCTTACACGATTATTTGATAACATGTTTTGAGTTGAACAAATAAAAATATAATAAGAAAGGGATGTAGTGTATCTATTTAATAGGTATGTAAACACTATCTCATGCACGCCAGCAGTGAGGTCGCTGTCACTAATGTCAACTGTCAGTTCACTATGAATGGCGGGAAACGGTGGAGGATACAGCGTACCTGCACGAGAGGCTGGGTCGTGGTGATGAGCCAGTGTAGTGATATAATCAGCTTAAATACGGGATCAACAGGATTCTACAGTAGGTATTCATTTAAAATCCAATTGAATACTAAAGCTCGGAACAAATTTTCTAGAAATAATACACGGAGCTTAGAGTTATACTCGAAACAGTACAATCACAGACAAAGATTCCATACAAAGACAACCCAACTTCTAACTAATCTATTCAGTTCGGTTCGGACCGCATCATTAGTATTGCAACTAGGTAAACGACTAATAGCTCATATCCTTCCGAAAACGACTGGGTTTCTCCGAATTTGGTCGTCCCGGTCCGGTCTAACCGGTTTACAAATCAGGTTTCTGAACAATACCATAATTTGGGCGATCATTTTTATGCAGCTACTGGCTGGTAACTTGAACGCGGCAAAATGTATTGTAGATAGGCTGCGCCATTTTTTAAGCGGTTTGAATTTAGAATAGATAAAATAAAATGGCTTCTGGTCTCGTTATATGATTTGACACAATGTAACGTCCCTCTCTCATCAATGTTTTAAGCAGACCAATAGCTCCTTGTGGCAATAGAACAATGCGTCAAACATATAAAATATGGGTATCAAACTTATTCAAAGTGGGTTACTGTCAAAGTTATTAGACAACATTCACGAGACTGTGCCAATCGCAGCAATAAGATGTATCATACTGGGAGTTAGATATAAACTGCAATAAAATATAAAAACCCTTGGACTACATCGATATTAGACGCATTTGATTTCACAAACAAAATAGAACAGTTTTCTATGCCAAAATCGTAAACGCCAGATGAAATAGGACAACCTTACATATTCTTGGATCATGGCTGTAGTAATTACAAACATTATGCTAATTTTTGATTGACAAAACATCAGGGGGCCAAGTCTACTAATTTACAAACGTGTCTCACAATGATCAGTTTTTGACAGATAAGCCATACAAAATCTGTCAAAAACTCATCATTGTGAGACCACTGACACTTTGTAAATTAGTAGACTTGGCCCCCTGCTTTTTATCCTAATACGCGAAGTAACAAAGGAAGATGGTAAACATAGGATTTGGTATACGTCATACTCAAGAGCGTGTATACCATCTCATATTAATTGAGCAAGCTCAAGGTAATGCCATATACACTATGTTTTATTTCCTGAGCTCTGCCGATAAACACCAAAAGCTATTGCTAAAATGTGCTGAATAATTAAATAATTTATTGACCATTAAGGCATATTTTACGAAGATATTCACACCGTCATACTCCATAAAACTTAGTTTGTCATGACAGTTTCATTGTCTTAATAAATTAATGACAAAAACATATCGTCATTATAACTTTAAAATGATCGTGAATATCATTTCGGTGCGTAGGCGCTTTCACTTATTCGGTAATCCGAATCTGGGCAGTTTTACGATTGTTCATACGAACTGGTAAGCAAAAAGACATTCTGATTATTTACACGTCGTTTTTAACGATGAGAAACAGAATTTGTTTCACCAACATTCCTGCCCACTGAAATCAGCTTTCATCCTGTCTTTAAATATCAGCTTTTAAGTAAGGTATCTCTTGCAAAAATGTTAAAAATAACAGCAATGCATTAGTCGGAGATTAAATTAATTTAAAGATACTTTTTTGTACATTAATTATCCTAACAGCCGGTTCATAATTTATGCATAATACATAGTACGGATCTTTTTTCTTACCAAATCATAAGATATGATAATGACTTTTGATTGGTCCTTTGAACAGATTCTAAAGCCAACTATTTCCAATGATACGCAAGCTCTTCTATAGGATGAAAAGCTCTATGCAAAGCTGTGCAGACTACGCTATTGATTTTGGTAATCAATCTGCCTAGCTGTTTCCCAACTATGTTGGGGTCGACTTCCAGTTTTACCAAATGCAGCTGAATACCAGTATTTTACATGAAGCGCCTGCCTATCTTACCTCCACAACTCAGTTACACGCCATCGCTTGGTAAGATGGATTGTCAAACTTTTGGGCTTTTGACATTGACTTCCCGTAACGACTGGAACAGATCTACGAGTCACAGCTGCTGGGACCAACTAGGTTTAACGTGCTTTCCGAATATATTTCGCAAACATATCTTAAATAAAATCTACGCTCTCGCTACAAAACTCGACCATCAATAAAATTCCCTTTAAAAACAAGCAGAACTTTTACCACCCATAGTCTTTGTAACCGTCGGGACATATCGTAGCAAGTTTATTATTTTAAAGCTATTCTTCAAACTGCGACGATGGCATGAAATTTTATCTTTAGGTACAACCCTCTTTCAAAGGATGTAAAGCGAAGAAATAAAAGAAATAAGTACAAGATAGAAGAAGTAATTATCTACTAGAAAAATCTATGTTATCGCTTCTGCAACGTCTACATCAAACAGAAAAACGACGAGACTTTTTATGAATTTAATTAAAAGTTTTTCTTTCCAACATACTTATAATTTTTTCCCACTTTAGGGAACTAAGTTCTACAACATGTAACAGAATAAGCGCAAGACCTGAAAGTAGTTTGCTCAGAATCGGCTTCTGAATCGATTTCCATCATTATTTATATGTGTTAATTTTTCATGAAAAAAATCTTTTCTTTAACTGAAATTAGAACCACCGCGTCTTACCAAGGTAATAAGATATTTTATTTAAGGAAATTTAAGCCTTATCTCAAAGGAATAAAGCCTATTCAAATGCATAAACAAATTTGTAATACGCTCATAGCTATCCTATGTTTCATGTTTAGTCAGGAAGTCTATTTTGTAAAAAAAAACTAGGTGTCGTTTAATTAAATTAAATTACAGATATTATTTTAGTCTTATAATTTAATATTCTAAGTGGGGTGTATGAGCTCTTGCGTTTATTCCGTTACAGGTTGTATATTTTGTTCATTTCTTCACTCCATTAAAGCGATTAGGTATATGAAGCCGCTTCTAATTTTATAGTAAATCGTGTCACAGGTGGGTCAGAGCCCATTCGTCCCCTAAAATTCGTCCCCCAGCATAAAAGTTGTAGATTCGGCCCCTATATAGGTGCCCATTGGTCTCCTGGTAGGGGACCAATTAATATTTTAATAAAAAATATTATTTTTAAGGTACCCATTCGTCCCCTATAATAAATATACAATATAAGTTAAAGATTCGGCACCTATACAGGTGCCTATTGGTCCCCTGAGATAAAATTAGCTATATTTTACATAAGAAACGGTTAACATAGTACACTTGTGAACAGTTTATTAACGGAATTAATTTAATAAATCATAACAGATCATTGAAAAATGAACTATGATGAATGATAATCCGTCATGATAATAATATAACCTGTCGATAGGCTTACGATGCAAAATTGTCTCACTACGAATGGCTTGTTAAAAAAACGGGTTACAAATAATAGATAAGGTGTTTAAAATTGGTAAGTACTCTCCAGATGTGCGCGGGGTGTGGAATGCCGAAGCGGGAGGGGTAATCTTAGCCAGAGTATCTGCGCGCGAGCAAATAACAAAGGCGTAGCCCAAAACAATAGACGCTCGATGAAAGGACTTGCACCTGATTGGCTAACACCAGTACTAGACAACTTCGGCGTATTTATTCCAGGAATGTGTTACTACATTTAGTTTACTTATAGTTGCAAATCCAAGCGTACTGATTTTTATACTGTCTCGAGTGAAAGTTTACTCATTAGCGTATCCTGTAGGATTACTTATTAAATTTAATTATTTGATTTTTGTAAAAGAGTTGTATTTTGTTAGTTTCTAGGACATTGTGATTTTGTATGTGTTAATCTTATTTGAAATAAAGATGATATCTACCGAATTACTATATTTTTTATTTAAGCCTTTTCTGCGCGACTGTACCAGGACTACCAAGCTGCAGTATACACATTACATGTACTTATATTAGAAGAATGAATAAAAATAAATATTCTTCAGGGGACGAATGGGCCCCTCAAAAGTTCCAGGGGACGAGTGGGCACAGGGTGCGAATCTTAGGGGACGAATGGGCTCTGACCCTCACAGGTCACAGCCCTATGACTTTATATGAATTAACTAAAACAACTAAGCTACAACTATGTATTGAGACTTGGGACTTCCTTCGCATTACATAATATCAATATGCTCATCATCAATACACAACTGGTTAGTGTTTGGGAAATATCTTCACAATTTTTCCTCGTTTTCTGATACAAAGCTGTTGTTGCAACTTTCCGTTCAAAATACATACCAATAAAACCTAATTCGAGGAACAAGCAATAAATCTCTCGTAGAATGCCATTTACTTTGTAGCCTAATATTATGCTTCAGAATATCGTCAACATTCGACCTGGGTCCACTATACGGTCTGTCAAAAATTGGCGCCAATCCAACCTGTATGTTTGTAAACTTTCATCTTATACGCTTCTATATTTATTCGGAGAATTTTATGTGCGGCTTCGGACGACCTCGCCAAACGTTTTCCGTTACAAAATATGCCAAGAGTTTGGTAGAAATGTGAGCGATATGCTAGTACGCTCATACCTATGTAGTATGAATTAGGTACTTCAGCAGTTTGTCTATAGAATAATTTCTGTACATTGTTGTCTCTAAAGTGTCCCTCTATCTCCCTCTATATCCACCGCGTGTACCTAATATAGGTATCGTAAACGTTTTATGACTTTTCACACAACAGACTGATGATCGTAACTTTCTGCAAATTCCTGTCTTGAATTGTCTTCCACTGCTGTATTATTATTATTGTATTAATTTCATCAACCGTCACCTAAAATATCAGGGGACGCTTGATGAAAAAATACCATAGTATTTTAATACAATCATTATTTGACTAACTTTCTACATCTGACTCAAATAAACTCAGATTTGAAAACTCGGCATCATCAAATCCTTTCGTCAAAATTTGAAGATGAACTAAAAGAGAAGCATAGTCATTTTGAATCCCAAAAAAAAGCCATGCCACATCCAATTATCGGTCTGTTACCTTCTCACACTGGTGGAACGGATTTTGATGAACGGGCGAAGACGCAGGCAAGTACAGCCATATATTGTGAAGTTCCTATCTAGGAAATCTTAAAGAACCTATGATCATAACACGAACAATCTTCAGTAATCCACTCAATGCCATTATAAATACATAATACAAGTAAGATTACTAAAATCACTATTTTATTATGGTCATCAATAACCATTTACGTATGTTCTGGCCTAAAAGGAACATGTTAAACAACCGGTATGACGCTAATTACTTTTCCTTGTTTTTATCGTACACAAGCAATATCATGTACATAATTCCCTTTAGATTTGTAAAAAAATCGTGATGCTAATTTATACATAGATTATTTTATTATGTAAAATTGGTATAGTGGTCAACTAAATGGCCTAATTTATTTTGTTGTGTAGTAGCAAGAGAAACCCAATTGTTAACAATACTAACCGTATTAACAATAAAGAATTTGGTCAGAATGGTTGAAAGATTTATGAGTCGCATGCTGTAGTATGGTATGGTATGGTATAAGTATAGTACCCTGAGGGACCCTTATGTAAACAGCTTTAACCATTGTTACCCACTCAAAGGCTCGTTAAGCCTCTTATAGAGGTTCTATTTAAGAAAAATAAAAGTCTGCAATAGAAGGACGGTTAATTTCTGTATTAGTAACATCTTTTTTAGTTTCTTCATCTGTACGTTTACTAATTTACTTATCGAAACAGGTGGTTCGTTCATTTGGACAACTTGGACTTGTACCTTCATGCATGAATACGTGGATTGCTTCCTGAATCTAAAATACGTTTTTTTGACAATCCTGCCTGAAGATCTATGAACATTTACTCTGCCTTTTTCAACTTGATCATCGTTAAACTGCAATGGTGTGATATTTCACACTTTGTATTCGATATTCTCTTCAGCACAGCAATTAATGTTAAGTGATTGATCATTAGCCTGTTCAGCTTCTTAGATAATAACAAAATCAAGTTCTTACATAAATATTTTACAGTCTACGTAAGGTAGCTCTTAGAATCTAATAATATTTTTAATATCTCGTTAATCGTTCGAGTGGCGTAAGGCAAACCATTAAAAGTTAAACACCCATACATTTTTATGTTCTGTTTAACTTCCCACGGTGTCGAGTGCTTTGTTGCTATTTATATTGACGAGCTCATTAACGTTAATTTTATTTACATCTAATCTTGAGTAATTAATGGGAATATTTGGTAGCTCTGGGTTTTTTTTTGTTTTTAACTTGTAGTTTAGATTGGTCATGAGAGTTTTAAGTAAAACTTAATCCAATGGGGATTCTTTGCATCAATTCTTTCACAGGCAACTGTTATTTAAGAATTTAACAAGAGCTCAGCAGGAGTACCTTAAGCTTAAGATATACAGGTAACACTGCATACTGTATAAAGGTAAGACGCAGATAATATGGTTGGCCTACGTTACCGTGATTATGTTTCAATGTTGCCAGTACCTATCATTTGTTTTGTCTACAAGAAAGGCTCAAGTTTAACATTAGAAGAATTCTAGGTGGTGGTTTATGGTGAGATAAACATACAGAATAGGAAGGTGTCATTGTTGTCCGTATTTGATATTTATTATCTGCTTTCAACTTTCGTTTTCTCGTAGAAACTACAGCCGATAATAGTCCTATTCTAACAACAATAAGTTAACTGGTTAGTAGCACTTTGAATAGTAGCCAAGTGAACCTCGAGGCATCTCTGAACAAATAATACATTAAAACGATCGTAGAAACCGAATGGTTTGCCTATTTTGCACGGTAATAGTTTAAACTTTAGGTTGTTTCTTTAGTCAGTTACTCTGCAGATAGCTGCTCAATGAAAGTCAATAATTCTAAGATAGAATACGTTCCTTAACTCTACGAGCCGCAAACATCTTAATACAGTACAGATAGATGGATCCTACAGCAAGAATGAAGACCATAATGAAAAGATTTAACTGTCGTCCAATTAATGCGACTATGCCACAAATGATGTGTTGCGCAAGATCGGCGCCTGCGCCGCCCGGCACGTTTTTGTTTACATTCGTAACTGGTTGTAGTGTTAACAAAACCAGTTTTGTGCTCTCTAGACCCACGCCGAAGTCCTCCCAATATCCTCCAAGTTTTGCGACTAAATCTATCAAAAGAACCTTCAAAATATGTTCAACAACTTCTCATTCTGTACAGTTCGCGAAATAGACGTGTGTATGAGGATACAAACCGTTTGAACGTCGTCGTCTATTAAATTGCTGCCATGCCAAACGATCGTATCATTGCTCACTCAATTGACTATAATAGCGTGGAGTGTTTATATTTTAGACCTTGGCCACTAACTACTAAGCTTCTGAGGTACCGAGCGACGAGTGAAGTGGCGAGTTATCTACAACATCATAATACTACGCTAATTACATAAGACATTCTCCACACGTTCCGGGCCTTCGCTTCGCTTTACCTGGAATCTGATTATCTATTCGTTAAAATGTTGTTGTTTACCAGTTTCCAATGTAAATACAGTCGGGCCTAGTCCTGTTTTGGGTTTGCCCAAAGGCCAAATGGAATTGATTTTATCCTTTGTAATATTTTTACCTGACAACGCCATGTTATTGTTAGGGATTTTAAATAAACATCCGTTCAAAACGAACTGCGTACCTATCAGTAAACTAAAAAAAATTAATATGTGCAATCGTCTACTATTTTAATATCAACTACGTTTATTTTTTGTGTTTTGTCCTCTTCGCGTTTTTAGTTCAAAGTCGTTGTAATGTTGACACCTGGTATTGTAATCAGATATAATCTGCAAGTAAACAAACGTGCTGTCTTATGATATGGACTCACCGTGTCCTGCAAGTCCTTGAACTCGTTGAACAGTTTGTTCTTCTCTATCTTCTGGCTAAGAGACTTGACGTTGGCGGACATGGCGATCATGTTTGCGGTCAGCTCGTCGACCTCATGTCGCAACTGCCGGATCTGCACTTCACGCACTATTGTAAACACCAGTAGCCACGCCACCAGCGCACCAACCACCACGGCCAGCGTGATCAGCCACGTCTGCCATCGCCTATCCGTCTTCTCAACCATCGCACCCCTAAATTGTCTTTCAAAATCACCGCTCATCAAATTCTTCGATATGTCTTGCGACTCCTTCATGTTCGTCTGAGTATACATCGAGTTGGCTTCGGGTATAAGTGCGTGATTCTCAGCCATCACAGCCCTGACACTGCACTCGCGAACCGTCACCCGTCACTTGATCCCTAAGTGGCAAACTAAGCGAGTAATTAGCTTTTATCGGCCCATTATCGAGGTTCGTGGAAGGCCGGGTCGAGGGGCCCGTGAAAGAGATAGAGTAAGTCGGTGCACGTGCTGAGTAGTTCGGGGGAGGGTAACACGCGTGCACAACGAGGCGGATCAGGAGCGAGTGCGGAGCGGCGTATGTAGATGGGTGCGCGCGCGGCGGACGACTGGACGCGGAATCAGAAACACGGCAACGCGCGCGCATCTCTCGGACCGATCCACCGCAAAGTTGGTGAAACCAGAAGTTCAACTCCACACATATTATCTTGATTTTTAGTTACGCATAAAGACGACAAACATAATAAATACGATAGCGCATGAGACTGTATTGGTTCAAGAATTTTCTAAGTTACCTGCTATAGAGACTCGAATATAATAAATTCCTTTATCAAGTGACGAAGGACCGGACCTTCGGTCTATACTATTCTTTGTTGAGGGACCGGGATGATCCCGCATATCGTTGAATACGGCACATGCATTATAAATAATAACCTTCATTGACCGCTCGAGAAAGATAAGATTTTAAAACCATTATGGAAATGAGGTAACCCGTTTTTGAGATCGACAAACAAACGACTCGCGATTAAAACATACGAATGCAGAAAAATATTATTTTTAGGTAGGGTAATTAGGTTCTCAGAAAACTAAACATAGTAAAAACGTTATAAAATTCAAACGTGTGACGTTTGCAAAGCTTAACCATTCGCGAAAGATAACAAACTTGTACAACAGCAGTAAACCAGATTTATATCAATAAAACACAATATTTATAAACAAGAAATTTTATGTAACTAAGAAATATCCTTAATAGCCCGGGGGAGGGGGCTTAATAGGGAATATGCATGTATTTTTTTAATATTTTTATTCGATAGTTTACATCGTCAAATAATAGTAAAAACAAAATTCGACGGCAAAAAAGCAATTTAAAGTAGTTAAAAAAATGTTTAAAAATATCCAACCGATCCGGGCTATTTAAACGCCCTCCATTTGGCGCGCTTGGTGTGGTGACGTCACAGTATGTGAAAACAGACAAGCAACTGTCAAGTCAACGTCAAACACTCCTTTTTCTATGAACGTTTGACATTGACTTGACACTTGTTGATTGACTTGACATTGACATTTTGATTGTTATCCCGGATCGTTACGTCACATCCGCTCTTAGCCTTTTCAAGTATTTGAATTACCCACAGTTTTTTGGGCCTTTTTAAAAATTAATTTCTCACTCAAAAAGAAATTTTATTCAAAATTATTGATGGTAGGCATAATTCTGAAGTAACATAGTTTATAAAAAAAAATATTTGACCCATATTTGAATCACATGCATATTCCCTATTAAGGGAATCAGACAAAGATCCCGTTACAATTCTAGACAAATCTATGAACAGGCTAGACTTGTCGACGCACTCAGAATTGAAGTTAATTACAGATAACATATACATACTACTTAATGTTTATTCAATAAATGGGTACGTCATAGCTGTGCGGTTACTCCGGTGATAAGAACATCAGTAAACAACATTAATGAACGTAAGTTTTGCAAACCATACTGAATGAATATGCATTATTATTCATTAGCTCATATAAATGTATCACAACGAGCCAAGGAACGTAATATCTAGAGAAAAAAAAACTGAAAACACACTAGCCATTGTGGGATTTACGCCCGTACCTGCGGGGTAATTGCGTAACACTATGACAAATGATCGCAATGGGGGTTTCATTTTGACAGTTTGCTCACGTTCATTGCGTTTTGACATTGACGTTGTTGAGCAGACGAATTTTTCAAACCTATGAAGCAATGGATTAGATTTAAATTCTCGAATTGTGATTGAAAGTTTGTTACGCAATTAGGGTCCTGGATTTTTTTAAGAAGCGCACGCGTTCTTTGTATTTTCAGTGGGTATAGCTGATATAGTTATATTTTATAATAATCATCATAAAATTCTCTTGCCCTTATCGCAATGTATGTAGTTATATTTTCATTTATTCCAATTACACCTTGTAAACGTAATTTTCTGGAGTAGCATCATCACCAGGATTTTCCCATATTTATAATATGTTAGGCATTTGATACTGGGTCAAACCCTATACGTAAGGAAACTTGACAATATTTCACAGAGAGCGGTTTGATAGAGAGATTTGAAATAAACCTCTACGGGCAGTAGCAATGCATGAAAGGGATAATTCGTCCTTGTCAATATCTCACAAGATGTTTTCCCTTTGGTATACCTCAAGGCAGCATTTTGGGACCCTAGCTTTCATAAAAAATAATCACCGTACCTCGTTATCGTAACTCCTCAAAGAAGACGAAAACACAAACATGGTCCATGGTTATTGCCGTCATGATTATTAGAACTATAATCCAAAATACCACATCAAGGTTGAAACTTCTTGGTGTCATAACTACCCTTATGGCTAGAAATTCAATAACTGGACATCATATTTAGCATACCTACACAGGTTAGAATGATCGACCGCGAGACGCTGAATTATATGAAAATGTCGTAAAATGCTATCAATCAGTTTTATTTTTATTTTTTATTTAGTAATGCTCAGTGCAGTATCTTCGGTAGTGGACGTGCAAAACTTTGGCACATCACAGTAGACACAATAGTTTGCGCAGATTATTGTAGCGTCTAAAGGAATCAGATCTTTGATTTTTATAGGTTTTTGACTAAAGGGATTCCTTCATCAATGTGTTTTATTCCAGTCTTAGGTATTAATACTAGGAAAGTTTTATAGGTTAGATTTTGCAGCTCATCCTTTTTTGTTTTTCCTTGTGGAAATCCTTATGGATAACGGGTTTTAGTCGGTAGGAGTCAGACATAACCCTCCGTCCTTCCCAGGCGGAGGGTTATGTCTGACTCCTACCGACTAAAACCCCACTGTTCCTTCTAGTACCATGAGTCGGGCACCCGGGAGCTATTTGTATTCGCCGCAACCCCGACTGGTTGCGGCTCATCCTGGGAAGACCCACCACCATACCTATTTCTGCCTATAAGCAGTACTGCTCATACGTGTTACAACAAAAATACCTATTAAGGCATACACCACACCTAAAATACCATTCAGCAAAATGGAAAGCACCTAAACGTGCCAAAAACGACACCAAAATAACCGCAAAAGTCCCATATAAACGTAAAGTAGGTCGGTTACTAGGAACTGTAATCTTCAGCGGACAAAACAGAATGTGTTTCATGAGATTTACGGGTAAAGTCCACGAAGAACATCCTTATAATTTATTGACGTCTGTCGCTACGCTACCGCTCGCTAGTGATTAATACACCTCTTTGCAAAAAAAACGGGCGGTTTTGATTTTTGTGCATTATCGGTAATCATTTAGTTGTAAAGAGGTTTTAATAGCCAAACTATGTTACTGGCACTTAATAAAGAGTCTGGGTATGAAAAAAAGTTAATTCCAAATACGAAACTTTTGTTTAAAAACAATAATAATCCCGTTTTCCGTTTGTGACTTTTACTAACATTTTGCAGATTTCCTGTTATAAGGTTATCCTGGCAACTAAAACTAACTTCTCGTTATTTTTAGTAGAATAATTTATGTTTGTCGCATAATCCAGCCTTATTGTGACTTAAAAGTGATATCTTTGTGTCGATTGTAATAGCAGAAAAAGCAATAAGAGCTAGTAAAATTGTAGCGCTGCTGCAAGAGGGGTGTAGCCAAAAACTATATTCTTATTGATTTTAACAAATTACTAGTCATTAATGCTAATGACACAGTAAAAATATTAATATTATCCATACAAAAGCCAATGACTGTTAAGGTGCCCGTTTTTTTTGCAAAGCAGTGTATAATTGTAAATGGGAGGAGAGGCAGAGGAGGGCCAAAGAAAAGATGGATGGATTGTGAGATAAATTATATGAAAGAGAAAGGAGTGAATAATAGCATGACGGTTGACAAGGGAGAATGGGAGAAGATACGGTGTTTCGCTGACTCCAGGTAACATGGGACAAGGCAAGAAAGATGATGGTGAGTCGCTACGATACCTATGTAAGTAGGTATGTATATAGTCCTCCAGACAATATTTCGGCCATGGCGGCAATCTCAACGGAGACTAGCCTTCGGCGCGGGAGATATTAGAGTGCACAAGTGTGTGCGCAGACACAGGTGCACTCTCTCTTCCCACACTCTCATAGTCCGATGGGACAGCGACGGCCGACACGACCGGAGAGAGATCAGACGCAGGACCAACGGCACGGGGTATCTCACCTACAACTTCCAAACTCCAGGCTGTTACTAAGAAATTCCTAATGGAAAAACCCAATAACACTTTGCCCGACCCGGGAATCGAACGCAGGACCCCACGCTCAGCGCTTGAGCCCTCGAGACCAACGGGGCAGTCGAAGTATATACTTATGTGCTAGGAAACAGTAAAATGGACTTGTTCCTATTTTGAGGCAAAGATATTGTAGACCCAAGGTTTTCCAGACCAAAATCATCTCGTCCGACACATGCAATGAACACTCAACCCTCCTTCTGGAGCAGTCGGATAAAAACGTTGTCCTTCGATGACCATAGCAGTTGGCTGAAAATTTTAATATAATGTGTATAGGCAAGAAAATTATTTACAACGTAAGTAATATTAAACAAATTGGGAATATAAGCTTGGCTAAAGAGGTTTTTCCTTGAATTGACTCATGTAATTTACCTAGGTATACCTAAATATAAAACTTATCTCGGTTAGTAATGATGACGATGTATTTTCAATTATTTCATTTCAATATTTGCCTGCTTAGGCATTAGTTTGCAGTTATGGAGGGATAAACATATTACACAAAGGTATACGTGGCCAGTAAAATATTTTTGAATCACCACTATATGAAGGCATAAAGTCCTCCTTTATTAAAACTTTTTTTGTACATATCTACAGGGTCAAATTAAATTAGCTAGCAAAACCCCAGAGACGTGATGGGTATCGAATTATCGATATCTTAATAAGCAAAAATAGATTAATTAATATGATCATTTCTTTTTCAGGTCATCATCTGCCGGTCTCTTTAAAATATCAGATGGATATATTAGGTAGGTATCGATACCTTAACACGATAAAACAGATTTTATCAACTCATGCTTCAAGTAACAACAACAAAGCGTTAAAAAAAAAAACATCAAATATTTTTCATTTTGTCGTCATAAATGGCGACTCTGTCTTATATGGCTGCATATTTCGTTGTTTCAAGCCAATTTTCGGCTAAAACTCTAGCCAAACTAGCATGAGAATATTCAATTAACTATAATCAATAGCTATTATATTAAAACTGATGACGCAAACATTCCAAACAGAGATCGGTTCATTTGATTTCTAGCACGGATGCGCGTACGCCGAGCGCACCGCTTCTTATGGCAATTGTGTAATAGAGACGCGCCCGCATACTATCTTCATATAGTTGATAATAATCTATCAAAGACTATGGGAATAAGTTGGGCACACTGGTGTTGATTGCCAGAACTTGCACACCTAAAATGGACCCTAGAAAGTGCTACATAGGTAGGTAGGGAGGTACTTACATAACATTGAATCTTTCCATAGTTTGATCGAGACCGCTGTACCGCGCCTGGCGCGCGAGGCGAGGGGGGCAGCATTGACGAATGAGCAGTGGGAAGCCGCGCGTGAGCGTTGATGAATGAGCGGCCTGCACTACCCCAATTTTCTATTAACTTATACTGTGGAAATTTTCACCTATTAACTTATCTTAATTTTGTTTCCAAAGTCAGTTTAAAAGTTGCGAAAAATGTTTCAGGAAAATTGAATTTTCTACATCACCCAAAGTTACTCGTTTTATTTTATTAAGTAAACAGTTTCGCCGGCCAAACAGTATTACGTTAACAAAAGCACGTTCAGAACGTTAAACAATAATATTATGCATTGAACTAGCAAAGTAAAATAACCTAGATCTGGGGAAAATATTATAGTTCTATGATACCTACCTACTTTGTAGCGACCAAAACTCCCGCGAAAGGGGGACACTGGCAAAATGTTGGCAACATCTGTTTATTTTTATTTTATCGTACCTAGTGATGTAGGTGTGAGAATTCTTTTCACGTGTGTTCATAAAAACATGAGTCTCTGACAGAATCGTGAGAAAACAGCAATATTTTTAACGTTCTATTTTCAAATGCGCCAAAAACGTAACGTGATGCATGACAGCAGGCATCACGATGCCAACTTTCTCTGCCGTTGTTTTTTTAAATTCATTCAAGACATTTTAGTGCAAACGTCTTCATTTTCTTTGCAGGTTACAGAAAAGCTTCACGAATTCATTTTCCTGTGAATCTGTGATGACTGATCACTTTAAGTGGGTCAAAAAGCGACAAATACGATTAAAACAGTATTCAACCTTATTTATAGCCAGTAATCAATAATCGAATAGGTATACACGGCTACCCATCAAGCTATACCAGTCCAGTTTATGCTGATCTCGCATTGTATATAATTTAATGTTATTTTTTAATAATAACAGGTGTAGGTAAGTATATTTTTAAACAAATAAGTACCTACATTCACAAGCAAGCACTAAAGATGTTTTAAATAGGCGGCTGCATTCAGTCTAGATTCCGCACTGCTAATAGATTCATGTAATACGAACAAAAAGAAACAACGAATCTCTATTTGTACACTCGGTATTCTAGACCAGCTATTTTGCATTCTGATCCGAACAGGATACCTGGGATCAGAGCCTGTTCTGTATTAACTACAGCGTGCCTTTAGCGTAACTGCGATCTTGTCATCTTGTTAATTAAGGAAATAAGGTAGGTTCACTTCATGATGTTTTTGTAAAGCCTGATTTACACGGGAAGATTGCCTAGATGCCCTGTGCTGTGGCAACCAGAAAACCCAGAAGTTGAAGCAAAAATAAAAGTTGCTTCGTTGCAACAAATGACTTGCATCGTGTAAACAGTGTTTAGATTATGCAAGTTGTTGCCACTGGCAAGAACTTGCATCGTGATATGTATGAATATAGTAGGTATGAACAGGACGATAGTCTTTTGTTTTACTACTTAATGCATTTTGAAGAAGATTTATTTACCAATTCCTATTAAATTAATAATGATCTAAATTACAAACTGCTACTGTTGCGTTCGTTTTGGACGCGCGTTCGGGTTCGCCGAACAAAACGAACGCAACAATAGCAGTTTGTAATTTAGACTATTATTAATTTAATAGGAATTGGTAAATAAATCTGGGTTTAGTCCGGTATTATGTATAAAGTAACACATCGAACGCGACGATCGCATATTCGCGCGACTGTTCGCTTTGGTTAGGACGCGGGTAATCGTATTAATAGCAATTACAATAACTTTGTCGTTCTACAAGTACTAATAGGCACCTTGTAGTAGGGAAAATCCCTTGCGCCCTTCATAATATCTTGTGAATACTTACGTATGTAAGTACACTCTTCCCTGTAGTGTTACCTGATATTCGATCTTCAAACTGTTTTGTCATAGTACTTGACTATCCGAAGCACATTCGAAGCATGACGGCATCGAAATCGTAGGTGGAAATCGATAAAGGTGCGTAGCATTGCGCGTGCGCCTGATAGTATCACAACCGCAAAACTACCGTCTGCGTTATATTTAACACAATGAGGACTCCAGTTTTTAAATTAAACTAAGTTTTGCAAAAGTCCTCTGTTGAAATAAAGTAAGAGATAGTTTGACCGAGGCCGCTGTACCGTGCCTTAGGAATTTTCGGCGAGGCGGGGGGCAGCGTTGACGAATGAGCGGTGGGACGCCCGCCGTGAGCGTTGACGAATGAGCCGGCTGCACTGGCCCCCCGTCTTGCCGCGCACAGTACAGCGGTTTCGGTCAAACTATACATAGAAACCGCTATAACAAAGCATAACTTAGGGTACTGTAGAGATTTTGTCTGTTTGGCCTTGCCAACCGACCTCCACGGATGCTTCATCAGTTGATAGTATGTTTTAAGAGATAAACACTATTCCATATTAAGAAGAATAGAGCAAAAATAAAGAAAAATAAATAGTTACATTGATAGAAATAATTATCCTTTATTAAACGTCTCTCACAATACCGTACGCCTACATAGTAATACTGAGCAATCGATTGCTTAGAATTGAACTGCTTTTGTATGCTCGAATTAAATTTTGAACTCAAGTTTAATAATAAGATTTAAGTGTATGACATTCACATTAGTAAGGTCAATCGTTTTCATAGTACATATTATATACATAATATAGATATCGGTTTAACTCGAGTCGCCCCTATTGAAAATGTATAGCAAACTGTTTAAATCCAGACACTCGTGGCTAAGTAATAACAAAATTCGACAAAATCCGACGTCGTCGGTCCGTAGATGGGTGACCATCCATTACATACGAATACGGAACCCCTCGAAGGCATATTGAGCTGTTGGTCCCGGCTGTCATTTGTAGATCATTAACAGCCGTAATAGTCAGAAGCCTGAAAGTCAGCAAGGAGACAAGCAGTAGGTAGATAGGTATTACCAACGGGTATCGTATTACCCAGTTACTGGGTTGTGGAATATACATAGGCAGATGCACCAAGTAGGTAAAATACTGGTATTCAGCTACATCCGGTTAGACTGGAAGCTGACCCCAACTGCGTAAGGGAAAAGCTAGAGAGATGATGATGATGTTCAATATTTTTTTAATACGGCAAAGTAGCAGTAAATGGCCAGAAACAGTAAGATTTGATAGAATAACGGCCGAAAAAAAATGAATTTCCAGCCATCTGTGGTTAACTGTGTACTAACTCTTCTGCCTAGCCTTTTCCCAACTATGTTGGGGTCGGCTTCCAGTCTAACCGGATGCAGCTGAATACCAGTATTTTACATGGAACGACTGCCTATCTGACCTCCACAACCCAGTAACTGGGTAATACGATACCCTTTGGTAAGACTGGTTGTCAGACTTTCGTGCTTCTTTCTGACGACTCGTAACGACTGCCAAAGATCCACAAATGACAGCCGGGTCCAACGGCTTAACGTGCTTTCCGAGGCACGGAGGAGTCTCGATATGTGAAAATGGTCACCCATCCACGGACCAACCCCGGCAAGCGTAGCTTAACCTGATGGATCGACCCGAGCGGCTGTTATTACTTAGCCACGAGCTCCTAACTGTGTACTAACTATGCAGTGTTAAAATGAATTACCGGAAAAAAAATCCAAACTTCCGAAAAATAAGTTTCCGAAAGCGTAATGCATAGGTAAGGCTGCTAAAATCAACGTTTTCTTAAGCTCTATAGAAACCAGGTTAATTTCTACTATTGGTTAGGTATAGAATACATTTTCTTTATTCTATTCACGTACCTATAAGTTGTCGCAAAATTAGTCTTTAAAGCAGTAAATTACATATTTTGAGTATAATCTTTTTTTTCGGAGCTTTTATTACCTACTACCCTACCCGTAAATAATTAGAGGTATTTTTGTCAGATTGAGACAAATTATAATGCGAACATTCTTAAAAAATAAGAGAATGCCTCTCTGCTCCTAGTTGTAGTCCAATCTCAAACTCGATAGCTACATAAGTAACAATCGAACTATTTTTTTTCAGGCGAGATCGAGGACGAAAGCTGGGACAAGTGGCAATACACTTGTCCCAGCTTTCGTCCTCGATCTCGCCTGGTGGAAATCAATGGCTGAGATATTGGGCTCAAGTGTTGAGCCCAATGTCTTGAGTTTTTTATGTTGAGCCTCAACATAAAAAAGTTTTTTCATGAATATCTTTTACAATTATTTCAATAAAACCCAGCAACCGAATTGCGTAACACACGATCAATCATAATCTGAATCATTTTGAAGTACTTTATAAGTATCTACTTATTGCTAATTCAATGCTCGAAAGATTTGTCTGCTCAGCAACGTACTTAAATAACGCAATGAATGTTGTTGAACCGTCAAAATGAAACATATTGTGATTGATCGTGTGTTACGCAATTAGAGTGCTGGGGGCCGGCCACATGCAAGCAATTCCTCTATAAGCAGTTCATTTCCTGAATCCCAGCTGTCATTAGCAGTTCCTCTAATTTGACATACCTATACCTAAGCAATTCATAATTTGTGGACCATTTTACGAATCTCCAGAGAAAACTGTCACAAATGAATTATTTCGTAATCTGAATTACACGCAGATCATATTATGAATTATCAGATTGCGACATTTTACGATGATCCTAATTAATATTAAAAACGCGAAAGTTTGTAAGTATGGATGGATGGATGGATGGATGGATGGATGGATGTTTGTTACTCTTTCACGTAAAAATGGCTGAATGGATTTGGATGAAATTTGGCAAAAAGATAGTTTATAACCTGGATTAACACATAGGATACTTTTTATCACGATATTTCCACGGGATCGAGACTTACGCGGGTGAAACCGCGGGGCGCAGCTAGTTCATAATATTTTCATAAAGTGACTGTTTTAAGCCCCCAGGTATAGGTATGCTAAAAAGTACATATATGTTTCAGGAACACACATTCAATGCATGCACCCTGTGATGCACCATACCCAATAAGAAAACATAACCTACTTTAACAAAGTACCTATAGAATTCTGCAGCATTACAAAATAATCACATAGTAGCTATTCAATCATCTATAATAATTATAGAGACACACACATACTATTGTTACATACATTGAACATATTATTGTTATTAATGGGAGGAATGTGGTGAATTAGCGATCAATAGAAACTTGAGATTGTATATCGACGCATTTCAATATAATTTGCTTTCAATACTAATTAAGTACTTATTCAATCGTTCACGCAATGAGCCTCATTAGAAGGCTGAAAGTCACCCAAAGGGCAATGGAGAGGGCTATGCTTGGAGTTTCCTTGCGTGATCGAGAAATAAAGAGATCCGCAAGATAACCAAGGTTATCGACATAGCCCGAAGAATTGCCGAACTTAGGTAAGTAGCAATGGGCCGGCCATATATTAGCCGTAGAACCGATGACCGTTGGGGTAGACGTGTTCTTGAGTGGAGACCGCGAATCGGCAAAAGTAAGGTAGGACGCCCTCAGGCTAGGTGGAGCGACGATCTTCGCAGGGTGGCTGGTAGCAGCTGGATGACAGCTGCCGAGAATCGAATATCGTTACATTTCGCTTTCACGCTGAACGGATTTGGATGAGCACATAGATAGACCACGACCTGTTTGGACATGGGTTACTATTCATACTGGATCGCAGACGAAGTCGTAGGCAACGGCTAGTTTCTAATATATACATTTCGTCTTTGATGACTCTTGTCGGCCATTCCTATATTCGAATGGCCCAATTAAGCAAGAAGCATCACAAAAAAGGCCTAACAGAAGCCTAAAGGCCCAGATTTTTACAAAAGCTGTGTCATCATTCTCAGCTTTTGTAAAAATCTGGGCCATCAAAACGCAAACCATCTTGTCATAAATTGTAAACGGAAATTAATACTCAGTCATTTATGTGACTGATTTAATTAATGAGCGAACATTAGGAAAGATAATCACGTCTTGAAATGACCGAAAATAAAATCGTAACTCCGCCTGCCAAACCCATTTTTTTAATTTCGAAGCTTGTTCTTACAATGGCCGCCTTTGTTGGTAACTTATCGTGATTGCAGAATTCATTAGCCGCAGTCCTCGAGGAATGCTCACTGAAACTCAACGCTCGCGCTGAAAGATTACTTACAAAGTTTCAGCACCTTTTCAGATAATAACGCAATTTTTTACCCTTTGATTAGACCCCTAAAAGCCTTCAAGTTGACTTTGTATTTCAGGAGAAGTAGGTACCCGACTACCTCCGACCTCGTTATTAAAATCATAGATAAATATTGTCAGTTACTAACCAAATGCGCAAACAAGAAAAATACACAATCTAAATACTAAAAGAAAAAATATATCCTAACATATGGCGTCAAAAAAATCCTCCGCATCGGCGGCATTATCACATTGTAAGGCAATGCTTAGCCTCAGGGGGCCTACCATGATGTTTTACAGCAGTATTATTTTATTCTTACTTCGTGGGGTAAAGAGATGGAGCTATACGTCCTGTAGAGCTTCATCTCTTTCCTACACTGAAGTAATATTAAAATAATACTGCTGTAAGCGGTGGTGGTGGGACCCCTGGCCAAGGTACAAGTAAGCTTTTGTGTCACGGGTATTTTAAGTGTCAACCAGCCGTTTAGAGTTACTTACTGAAGAAGATACTTAACTAAGAAGTCGAGTACCTCGTGAAATAATAATACGAAAAATAACCTTAGACAATTTCAAACTTGAACGACTGGGACAGCAAAAAAGGTCCTAACTAGGCGCCATAGATAAATATAGAGTAGTGCTAAAATGGAGATATGAATTTGCTTGCAGCCTTGATCTGAATTGCAACAGCCTTGAACTATATCCTAATAAAGCGTTCATGAGTATCTACTATCTACACATGATATCATCGTGCCATTGCATGGGTCGGGTAACACATGGCGCGTTACTCTGTGGCGTGATGGTCATACGCTCTTGTTGTTTTCACTATTACAATGTCTATTAACACCGTGGTTTCAATTCCTTGAAACACGTAGATTACCTGTACTGGATAGAATTTGCTTCCTCATTGTTATAAAAAAATTGTATTTTTTTCATGTACCAAAAAAACCAGACCAGTTTTTGTTCAGACCAAAATGAAAGTTGAAAATAAAGAGGTATTTTCAACTTTCATTTTGGTCTGAACAAAAACTGGTCTGGTTTTTATCTGCGTTTATTTTATTTTTATTTTTTAAATACACTTCTTCGTCTGTTCTTACTCCAGTTTGTTCGTCATTTAATCTCTGTCAAAACCTTTCAAATTTCGAGATCACTCCCGCTCTATGTATTTTTTTTTAGATACAGGTAAAACAGATATCGACTTTATGGAGAATGGAGATAATAGAAATCGTGGCCCTCCGGAAAAGTGTATCTCCGGGATCGGGGTCCTTAGGGATGAGACGAACCTTAACTGATAACCGTAGATACAGCTGCATTCAGACAACGTGAGCTTCTTTACTAAAATACTCACATACATTTGAAAAAGAATGTGCTATTTTGCTTTTGTGTGGTATTTTAAAATCGTATTTTTTAATTATTCTACATAGCATTTTTATTATTTTTCATGGTAAGTATCTTCTTAAAACAACATTTTAAAACTGATATTATTAATTTTATTAAAATAAATAAAAAACACCTATCCAGTTTAATTTAATAGTTTATAGGTTCAATCCTAACATCAATTTACATACGTACGAATAAGTAGGTTACCTAAACATACCTAAATTACAAAATATTTTAATTTAATTTTTTAATTAAAGTCATCATCATCATTCTCCTGCCCATACCCTAATATATTTAGGGTCGGCGCAACATGTCCCTTTCTTCCATAATTCTCTATTAGCCGTCATCTCGGTAGTCACCCCCTTTCTAGCCATATCATCTTTCACACAGTCCATCCATCGTTTCTTTGGTCTTCCCCTACTCTTATAGCCATCGACATTCATACCTAAAACTTTCCTCACAACATTTTCCTCATTCCTTCGCGTCACATGCCCATACCATGACAACCGATTTCCGCACAACTTTTCAGTCACCGGTGCCACTTTCAGACTTCCTCTTATGTAGGTACTCCTTTCTTATTCTATCCATTCGTGTAACACCACACATCCCTCTTAACATTCTCATCTCATATGCTGCAATTGCCTTTCATTCATCCCTTTTATGTATTTAAAAAAAATAAAAATAGTATTTAAGAAAATAAAAAATTTAGGTACTTATGTAGGTAAGTACTTACCTAATTATTATTTTTACTTAATTAAGAACTTACTTTAAAAAATAATATTTTTTTAAATTTTATTTTGATCGATCAGTCGTAGTCAGTATTAAAAACTGAGTAAGTGGAAAATTATGCATAAGTACATGCTTAGTTATCTTGGGAGCGACGTTGATTAGGAATTTAAGACACAAAGTAACTGCCTAGATTAGACGTCAGGGTTTCATTTCTGAGATTCCACTTTGTATGGCTTTGAAATAAATTAAATGTAATAAGTAATAACTGGTAACGTCTCTATAGGAACATGGTGTAAGTAATGAAAACTGTAGAAACTTTTCTCGAACCCTCCAGACAGCACGGCACCGCACAGTTTACAATTCATCAGAAACAGATATCGATTCTCAGATCAGTCAGCTTACGTTAATAAACGATTGTTTTGAAAATAATCAATTCTTCAGAAAGATGCGCGTTATCTCAACAAAGTTAACACTTCAGTTTACCGACTCCGCTACATCCCTATTCTGAAACCATAGAGTTAAAAATGGCGCGTTATTTTCAATTCCTTTTTTAAATCGACTGAACACGGAAATTTTGAATGACCTTACGATTCCCTGCTTGCGTGACTCATAGTGGAGCATCGAGTGACGGATTCCCATAACTAGGCATTGATAATGGTAACGACCTGCACGTGGACGACAACATTACAAGTCTACTGCTCCTGAAAAACTTCATTAAGTGCGTTATATTGCATTGTACACAAACTACACAATCGGTTCGTATGACAGTCATTAATGCAAAACAACTGCTTGATTTCTGGGTTATTATGGCCTGTTATGATTTTATTTAATGCTTGTTAGGTGTGAATCATGAGTTCGTGACTTATTTCACGTAGCTGGCTTTGGCTTGATGGATAATGGAAATGGTGAAAATCTTCTAACACAATCCACATCTAAATTGATACTTACCGAATTGTAGACAGAATGCTGAAACGGCAAGAGCTTCATGATTAGGCAGGTACTCAATACAAGAAATAAAGTTTTTTGGAGATGCAAGGATTAGCAGCAGTGAATGAAGTCAGACTGTTGTTAATGATCATCTATTTTAATAGTAAAGCAACAGTCAGAGGCGTAGCTAGGCAACCAAAGGCCCCGAGGCAAAAACAACTCGGGGCCCTATTGTACATGACTTAGGTATCTGTTTAAAAATGGTTGTTAATGTTTTATGTACACAGCCAAAAACGATGAACTGGTCCATATTTAAAAGTTGTAAAATAGTACGATTTTGAAAAACACCTGTTGTTCTGGTATGCGTCTTTCGGAAAAGGCCCTAAAGGCTGTAAAGGCCCCATATCAAGAATTTGGCGTTTCTCATTATCACTTAATATCTTGTTAGTCGCAACCTATTTTATTAACCGACTTCTTCAAAAAGGAGGAGGTTCTCAATTCGTGTTTTTTTTTTTTTTGTATGTATTTTACGCGATTACTCCGCCAATTATAAATCGATTTTGATGATTCTTTTTTTGTTTGGTAGGTCATGCTTCAGAGGTGGTTCCATATAAATTTTATTAATTTTGCTTGCGTAGTTTTTGAGTTAGCTTCAATAATTACGTATTTTTCCCAGTTTGCGTAAGTAGAAGATATCTTAATCATCATTTACATAGCAGATAACGGTATACGAATTTATGTGGGGTAGGTACCACAACTAAAAAGTGAAAAATAAAAACGGAAGTCGTTGGCAAAAAACAAAAAATTGAAAAGCAAAGACACCGACTTCCGAAATTAAAGTTATTTTTCACTTTTTTTGTGTTTTTTTGTGAAGTCGGTTGTTTTTTTTTTTGTAAAAAGTTTTTTTGACATTCCGAAGGTGAGAGAATCTTTAGCTAGTTCAATACGAGGTTTGCTGGTCTGGTTCCTAGAGGGCCCCCTGAGCTTGGGGGCCCCGGGGCACTGCCCCGGCTAGCCCCAAGGTAGCTACGCAACTGGCAACAGTCCAGTAAGACCAGCACCCTAATTGCGTAACAAACTTTCATTCACAATCCGAGACTAACCCATTGCTTCATAGGTTTGAAAAATTCGTCTCCTCAACGCAATGAACGCTATCAAAAGAAACCCATTGCGATCAAATGTCAGTTTAAGTGTGAAGGATTTCAGCGTTTTTTCTTTCAAAATGATCCTAATAATATACGATTTGCGAATGATTGCTATTGATACTCTTCGCATGTTTTTTATGAACTAAAAACGTTTCACCTACTTCTATGATAGGTAAACAATTTATGATGATAACATTATTTAACTATTAATAAACATTAATTAATATACCATTTAAATAAACACCGCAAATAAGCAAACGCTGTTACAAAACACGTACGGAACATCAAATTAGCTTACTAGTGCCCTCGATATCTTAAAAAATCATAGAAACTCAAATTACGCCACAAAGTGGATTAATAGAATGGTCATTACTTATAGTAAACAATGTCTCGATATTATCATCAGCTCTTATTTCATAGATCAATCAATATTTCCAATAACAGGTAGGATAACGATATACACGTCAAAATGGCCGACTCAGCTGTTACATAATCTTCTTGTATACAATTTTGGCGCGGAAATGATCTATTTTTCTCAATACGTAATTTCTACGTAATAATACAATATTATTATGATTTTTTTGTATTACAATAGTCAGCATCCATAGCTACCTAGAACAAACAAAATCAGCATTATTAGGTAAATATTTACTTATTAGAAAATAATAGAAACTGCGTCTATAAACCTAAGGAAGGTCGTTGATTGAAATGCTGCGTATTATTTATTACATAATGAATACATTGAGGTAGATCAAAACAACTAAAATCTATGTCATAAACAAGGCTACCTACATTAAAAACATTGCAATAAACCTAGATAACATTTTCCCAGGAGAAAAGAGAGGAAGCGTCGTGTTTTCTTTTCTTTTTCGTTTATTAGTTAAGTACTCGTAAATTAAAAAGCTGATTAAGTTAAATTAATTAAATTAAAGAGAAGAAAGGCCCTATGATTAATCCGCAAATATTTATTAGAAAGCCGAGATGAGCCATGGACCGGTTCAGACCCACATGCGACACCAACGGTATCGTAACATCATTATCGTAGGTAAACTGGGTAAAAAGTAGAAAACAACACAACATTATCGGTAGTAAAAATAGATAGTCTGCATCATCATAGAGATTTATTCAATGATCTGCATAAGCCTACATAAAAGAGCGTTTACGCTGAAAGTGGGCAACGTCGCAAATAGATGTCAAATATTTCGCTGTTTTGATTAATTTGGCAATATTATTGTATGGAAATATAAAAACATTCGGTGTTACGATATTATGTATTGCATTTCAGCCTACTAATATTATAAACGCGAAAGTTTGTGAGGATGGATGGATGGATGGGTGGATGTTTGTTACTCTTTCACGCGAAAACTAGAGAACGGATTTGGATAATTAGGTATAACCTGGAATAACACATAGGATACTTTTTATCCCGATATTCCCACGGGGTCAGGACTTATGCGGGTGAAACCGCGGGGCGCTGCTAGTAATCAATATTTTAAACAGTTAGCTAGCCATATTTCATATTTAAATAAAATAAGTATCAAAAATGAATGGCAAACCTTTTTCAAGTCTTATTCCATCGGTCCATAATAAAAGGTCTTCCGCTACTCCATAGGCGCCAAAACAAACCTTATTTTCAATTTACAAGTCTGATGACCTCGATTCCGCGACATTATTTTTGAACTAGAGTTGACGTGACCGACATTTTTCAACTTTTTGTTCTCGAACAGGCTTTCACCGAGGCAAAGGAGATGTGACTGTGAGCCTAACGGTCCGACCTACTTACACAAGGATCACAGTTAAAAGAAACTGCTCGGTGTAAATGAGCTACAAAATTAATTTACCGTTGGTCCTTGTCCATGATTGTATTCCAACATCATTCTATAGGTACTATGTTGGAGTAGTTGGAGTCTTGTAAGAGTTAATGATGAAACTAAACCACTAGTAGGTACCTACCTAGTTAACTACGCTACGTCACAGTAAAATAAACTTTATCATACTGTGACTACGTATTACGGAAACTCCACAAAAAAGGATTGACGACTTTAATAGTTTTCCTGTTTTCTCTTTGTAGTCAATATTAATCATTAAGTAATACATTGCCTACAAATATACATTATTTCCCAACCTGTTAAATAATGTTTACGATTCGGTCAGTTGCCATAAACATTGAAGGCTTATTGTACGAAAAATGTTCGGATTTTCCGTAGGTACGGACACTGAAATAAATTCTTACAGCCTGACATACACTCGCTTTTCCGCTGCGTTACAGCAGCTTCACTCAAAGTGAGATCTACAATCTGCGATTGTTTTGTATGTTTGTTATAATATCAATATGCTGACGATAAAATATGTTCATGAAAAATATCAAGACAACAAAAAAATGCTGTCTTATTGTTATTACTTACAACACAAGAAAATGAAAAAACTGCAAGTATCCTTGTGCTTCGATCATTTTCAATACATTTACCTGTCTACTGAAAAGTACTGCAGGTTCGCTCGCATAATCACATATCTATAGTAGGTAATTCCAGGCCCCTTTTCCTACAGCCAGAACATGCCATCCTCCACGGTACACTATGACGCGTGGGTCATGAGAGTACATACAAATTGTTTATCAGACACTGGCCGGAAATGCGAGACTAGCACTTATGCTTCGGCAACGACTTCCGACAGTCCTAAACTCAACACAAAACAAGGTCTTTACGTCTCATGTTTGTACCTAGTTGCCTATGATAAGAACGTATAAATTGAAACCTAGATGGTAAAATTTCGTCTATCTTTGGCAAATTCGCGTGTTACTGATAAATGTTTTTTTTTTTTTTTTTCCCTTCTTGGCAATTGAGCCGGTGTCGACTCTGATAAATGTTGTAGAGTATATCAGTATGGGTTGAGTTGACGTGGGCCGAGCTGTCACTGGCCCGATATAACATAATTATAGAGTGTTCGTTCGTTTGCAGCTTTTGGGAATGTCAATTAGTAATAAAGTTAAAGTGACGTATATGTCGTTTGTCTATGTGTTTTATTTTACTGAGTGTACATAAAATAACCTATGAAGCTGCAATTTTTTGTGAGAACATATCAACTGCATGATTAATTTTGCTTAACCGCTGTCCTAATGCCAACATTTTAGACACATCTCCTTTTAAACATGGGTTACATGGGCCATCTTATAAAATGGTTGTTTCTGACTGCTTTAATCTTAATGGTACAGAGTATTTCTAAGACTTGACTTATTACACCGCCATGTAATAAACCATAAATAAGTGGAATAAACAAAGTCAGTGCATGACGAGGCTTCTGCCGTAGCATCACAGGTATGACGATGTGACCGATGTGGGTCAAGTACATAGTCACCTAGGCACATATTTATACAGTAATTTGAGTAACAAGAATCATTTGCTAACTTAGATAAAAATACTACTCCATGATAATACTTTATCTGAGGAAATAACGATGGTCTGAGCCATCGCAGTTGATATAGCCGAGATGATGTTAGGCCGAGATGAGGTAGTAAAGAATTCCTGAACAAATTGTAAAACTGTACGCAGGTAGATACTGGCACACTTTAGCATAGAAGTACATTATGACACAACTAAGTAGCATCGGCAGAATTCGAAAAACCGATCGCCATCCGAAATGTGTGCGCCTTCAAATCTCCAATCATTATTACTACTTTAGATGAAAATGATCTTTACGTAAACGCAATAATTTTTAAAGTCATATAACCAAATACATTCGTAAAATTGAAATGAATGAATGCAAATTTTCAAATCTATGCTACATCTAAGTTGTGTCATACTATACATCATTATAGTGGCGTAGCTAATCCTGAAGGAGCCCTGTACCTGAAGGAGCCCTGTATCAAAACATGTTGGGGGACGCTTTTTACCCAATCACGACGAAGCGAAGCTTAAAAGGAGGGTTGGTATTGTTCTTTTTTTTTTTCACAAAATATAGCTTCCCGTGTCGGTGAACTTACAAAGAGAAGCGAGCTAGAAAATTGGCGCACCCTGATTTGGATATAGGCACGTTAAGTCTTCATAGAAGAGCAAGCGGAGCGAGCTCAAAAATTTGATCATTCTGCACCGGCTTGCCTTGATTACGATGAAACTTAACCAACCAATACCTACTGGTTTACTAATTATTTACTTAGAGAAAGCAACAGCGGTCGAAGCGAGCTAGAAAATTGGAACATCCTGACTTTGATAGGCTAGAATTCACTTGAGAATTTCATACATTACAGGCCTCTTATGAATAAGAATTTGAGGTTTTGAGTAATATTTCACGAATTTTGCTAACACACTGATTTACATGTACTTACTTTTCATTTATCCATCATCATGGCTAACTAGCGTTGCATTCAAGAAGTGAATGAATAAACGAGTGAATACAGACCTACAGCTGAACTTTCCCAAGACGATTAAGTAATACCTCTGTGCTCTTCTATTTTCATTATTTTTCCAGTATTAAGTATTTTGTGTGTACATACCTAAATAAACAAATTATTATAGCGCAAGTTTGATTTTTCGCCTTGTGTACCGAACAAGCAAAGTTGGCCAACACAGAGAACAAGGCCACCTCGATCATTCCTCTCTCAATCCTCCGAACTGAAGATACGATGAAGATGAGAGTGCAGCAGAAGTTTTCTGAGGCTGAATTTAAAGTGCCAAATTGAATCGATAACACCCTTTCATATTTTTTCGGCAGTCACCCGTTGTTGGAGACTTGCAGCCAAGGATTTAGGCAGCATCGTGTCAAGAAGAGGCTTGCAATTTCGATTTCTCAATATACATCGCTAACGCGCCAACATTGGCCGTACAGTAGCCAACCTATTGACATTCTATCACAACTAATTATCACGTAGTACAAAGGCCTACATGACTAAGATACCGTTCACTTTCCCTAAAACTCCTCAGTCATCATTCGTTCATTCAACTTTTTTTTTTCTCAATATCTGACTCACTGGGCACTATGCAAACTTGTAGATGCCGCTATTTCGTAATGAGTAACTTTGTTACTATATCGTATGAATCTAGCTGAAGGAATTTGCTGAAATGCGTTTCCTTTGAGCGTTACGCAGCGGATGTCACATAGGCCCCGCCGCGCCGTGCGACCAAAAGATTTTAGTGAAACAGTTTTTCATTAATGATAGATTCTAATAAAAAAACACTTTTCTTCAAATAAAGAATTACGTATGGCGAGAACCGAGAATGGGTCCGACTTAGGGTGAATTTCACCAAACTTTTATACCGAGAGTCTTATCCTGCGAATAAATTTTGATTTTTTTCCATACAAAAACTGTCAGACGACAATTTTATTCCGCGGATAAGATATCTGACTTTGAGAAAATCAGCCCTTAATGCAAAACCTCTCATTTTCTTTCAAAGCACCCGTGCAAAATTAAAGCGCACACTCCTCGAGCTCAGAATTAGATCATCAAAAAAGTACATTGGCAGATCCAGGACACAAGCTGCAATTTTACGATTAATCAATCGAAACCTATCTTATCGGTACATACCGGATATCTTTCTAAATCGGTACTAAAAAATCGAATCACATCAAAGTGAAACTGGTTTATTAAATTAAACAGAAGTCTCTAAAGTCATGACTGATAACGTTAAATATTTGAGGATCAAACGGAACTCTCTATCAGTAATTAATCTAAATAGGTGAGCGTGTATCTCTATGGGAATGCCGTGTCAACATTGCCGTATCAAGAATGTAGGGCAATGGCAGACGGCCATCGGAACTAAAACAACTGCGGGCCAGGAAACTGGCCAGTCCGCAGATGCTGCCGAATTCTTAAAAGTAAAACATCATTTCTTAGTATTGCAACATTGATTAAAAAGTTACATCTGCTGTTACCGCTATTTTTTTAACTGTAAATGTTCGATATTCGAAAGTGATGACTTAGCCGATGATAGTAAGTAAAGAACGTAAGTACATAAGAAGGCAATATTTAAATTTTACTATTTTTAAACAGCTGATGTTTGAAATATCACGGGCAAGCGTATTTTTAATTGCTCAGCTTGGTTATTTTTTCATTAGCCAATTCAAAAGCCTGGTAATTTTAATTCTAACATTGAACCTTTTGGTAAGATTTCACAAGAACAATCAATCAATCATAGCTTCATGATTTAGGTACCTACCTACCTATTATCAAAATAAATAATCTCATTTTTTCCGACTAAGTACTTTTTCGTAACTGAATGGACTATCAAAATCCATTGCTCTTAGCAAGGTACCTCTATCGACAAAAACGTTCGAATTCGGTTCGAAAACTATGTGGATTTGAATGAGACCATAAACAAGTCAGTTCACGGCAGCGGAAACATTTCCGAGATTTTTTTGTTGCCAGTATCGAAAACAAAAGAGGTCAGTGTAACAAAGCAGGCGCAACTTCTTTATTGGAATAATGACTGTAAGCATAGTGCAGTGGATGCGTGAGTCAAAGCAGACAGTCCCCCCTGTGACTCACGCATGCAAGCTCTAATTTCTTCACCAAAAGATACACTCATGAATTATTCTAGGTAATTATAAAACAAGCGCGATCAAGACAATTATCGTTTGTTAATTAGCTGATGCTTCATCTTTATTACGGTGACTTAGTTTACTAACGACACTTTCGTTCATAATGAATTTAGCTGGTCTTCTTTGTCAGAGTTAAATTCTGGGATTCTTGGGTAACCATTTATTAAGGATCATAAACCTAAATTGAGCTTATCTTTTTACTTTTATGAATTTCCCTATTGGCATAATAAAGCTTGACTGAAAATGTTGTTAACCGTATTCGTGTTAAATACCGTACAAAGTGCGAAACATCACGAATAGATAGACCCTTTTTACTTTGCGGCTGGGAAAATAACATACACACAGTCATTTCATTACCTATACGGATATACCAACTAGTAGCAGACCTCTGGGCCCGAGTACGAACTGACTGCACCACTTTGATCCTTACTATAGTTACGCCACTGCTGCAGTAGATACAGTAGCCTTCTTCTTCAGCGTTCATCATTGAAGCCATGTCTGGACATTTCCATTTTATTTTAATTAAACCGTTTGGGGGGAGCACGTGCCCCTGTGCCCCCCCCCCCCCCCCCCCCTTGGATCCGCCCTTGCTCGTTAGTTAGTTAGGTACCTAATAAATATTATTTGGCCATTTGTGGGAATCCAGCTTTAGACGTCTTTCAACTGAATATGATACTTGACCTATCCTGGGGAATACAGGTGATCCTACTGCTTATGGCTACATAAACAAAAGTCATCCCCGCTGCATGAAAGACGCAGTCACGCAGTGTGTCGCGTTTCTGAACGCGATAAACTCATCTAAAGTCGGTTTTTATTTTCACACGGTTTTCACCAATAGACGGAGTGATTCATGAGATCAGTGGCGTAGCTAGGCGTGGACGAAGTGGGCCCTCGCCCACGGCCTCGCACTTAAAGGGGCCTCGCGAGGCCTCTTTAAATGCGATGCCACCAGACCTAAAATCCCCATTTATTTTTAAATTAAATAAAAACCTTAATAAAATATTGACTATACTCGTCACTTTCTTGAACCTGAAATAACAACAAAACATAACTCCTAGTTTTACGCTTTATAAAAACACAGTAGCCTTTCGCTTTAAACTTGGCGCGTGTGACTCGAGTGACTGAGTCGCGAGTCGCTTATAAGAAAATAAGAAAGTTTGTCTATGAACTGGGGATTTCCCGATCTTTGTTTATTTTTAGTAACTTAGATTTATTGGGGTGATCTTGGGAACGAAAGAAAAGGGGCCTCGCTGATGCGACTTTGCCCACGTCTATATAACTCCACGCTACGCCACTGCATGAGACAGTTTACCTATAATTCATTACGGTTTTGTGTAAATTTGCTAAAATATGACGATGATTGTTGAAGATGTCGGAATAAATCATGCCGACAGGCCCGACAGCTTCCTGCCAGGGTTGCGGGAAACTCCGAAAGGGATACCGGGACCTTGGCAACAGGCAACTGAAGGAACACGGGTGGGTTTTAGTCAGTAAAAGTTTGACACGCCCTTCCTCTCCGCCCAGAGCGGGAGAAGGTATTGAATATTGCCCAAACTCAAAAAAAAAAAAAAGGCCCGACAGCTTTACTTACAGAATCAATACATTGTTTCGTAGAATACTTTACAGTACGTTCCTGTGGGATTAATGCCGACCTCCACGCGGGAGAAGCCGACGGTAACAGCTAGTATTTGAACATTTAAGCTACCTATAAAATAATTGAATATGGATAAAGTTTATAAGTACCACACTCAAAATTTCTTCAGCAAAGACTTTCCGGTACCTACTATTTATTCTGCAATCAGTGTCAGACAAGTGATAGATAAAGAAGGGCTTGAAGTCAGTTGAACAAGCTTGGGAGGAGTATTTGAGCTATTTATAAAGCAATTCCCGGTTTTCCCCGCGGCTTCTCCCGCAATACGGTCGGAAATGATCCACAGGAACGTCCTAACTCAGGGCATGTGGTCTATCTGTGTGTCAAACATTGAAATCCGTTCAGCCGTTGCGGCGTGATAAGTTGACAGACAGACAGATTCACTCTCGTTCGCATGAAAGTTAAATAAGGAGGATATTTAACATAATGTAACGCCTTGTTTCCCCGAAGGGATAGGCAGATATGTAGAGTATGTTAAGTTATCCCCCTTTTCTAAGCTATTTAATCGAGTAAGGGAATAACTCGCAGCTTTATCTTTACAAAAACATACCTACTAGTAAGTGTTAATAGTTTTAAAAGTTAAAAATTTCATAAAGGTAGGTAGCCAAAAAGAGTCCGCGACATGACATCACTGAAGTCCATTTGACGCGGCGCTAGTGTCTATGTCATTGCATTTAAAAAAAATGTAGTTCCACAATTTTCCGTGGTCCTTTTTTCATAGCGCGCACTCTAGTTAGAAAGGAAGCCTGAAAATAACTGTGTCACGCACGATTTACTATTAGAATCCATGCGACATGCGTGTGAGGTCTGTGTCCATACCTCCTCCAGAAAATATGGACACAAAAAAGATCGTATTTCTTACCAAAAAGTTACCACATGTGATATACTTACTTACGTACATCCGTTTAAGTTTGACCTCCATGTGAACCCTGTTACCAGTAAATCCAGTGCAATCTGAGTCTATTCTCGCCATAGCTGTAAAAACATGGCCGGTATGTACATAACTTAGCGAAATCTTATGGTGTAGAGTTTGGCTCGTGCAGAAATAGAACGGGCCTGCAGGGCTGTAAACTATAACGGTGTACTATTACAGATTAATTAAGAGATAGGTTCTTGACTGAATCTGTGACTGAATACATACAAGTAAAACTTGATATATCTATGAGCAAAGTTTATGGAGGAACCGAATTATTTTTTCATCCTGGAATTTTCCCGGCCAGTTCATCATCTATGGTTCGAATCTGGATTCATAAATCGAATCAACCTTACACAGACCTTAGGCTAAAACCACAGGCATCTCTCAAATTAGGCCATATTACTTTGTGCTCAGATACCTGCTACTTACCAAGTGTTAGGTACCTACTAGTCCTACTATCACATGCATTACGAACAGTTAGGTACGTAGCTATTCTTACTTCTTGTGTAGTTCGTAGTTTGTTGCAGTTTGTGACCCTTGAAGGTTGGAGTTTCATTCATCAACATGAATTAACATGATTGTCTCGCTTTGCTTTTGTTTTCCTCTATGAGAATCTTTCAAAATAGCATTCTGTCCCTTGAAATTCAACCATCTCGAAGCTTTCCTACGTCCACGTGCATTGGCCTAGGTACATAGAAGGACACGTGGAGGATGCGGTTTATTGAAAAAAATAAACGTGGCCCAAAGGCATCCTCCACGTGTCTTTCTATGCATTTGTATCTGCTGGTGTCTGCAATGTTTTTCTACCATCCTGTGTTATTTAATTACGGAAAATTACTTGAGTAGGTAGGTATTCTGCCTTATAATATAATTATGTAAGTAAGTGTTACATAACTCCACCTGAGTGGTTCGTCTGGTTGATAATTCTTTGGACGAACTTTCAAAGCGTCCTGAAATGGAAATCCAGGCAAAAAACTCTCAGAAAAAAGCGTCTCTAAGATATCCTAAGGTCAAAAACTGTAGGTATACATACCTTCCTTCAAACAGCCACACAGGCAAAAGATAAGATCGAAAACGGACGCAACATCCCTAAAACAGACTATATCCGTCCCAGCCGAGATAACTAAGTCTGAGACGCGAGCAGCTGGTCCGCATACCAGCGCGGATTCGCGACAATGTTTCTTAATGTGCAATACTATACGACAGCTCCCCAAACGCACCGTTTGTTTAGAGAGCCAAGCACGTTTGGGTTACACTTAGGTACACTTTACTACCGTTCGGTTAATTACCTGGCGAGATAAGGGTTTCGAGAAACAAGATTACCTATAACAAAGGTGCAATTCAGGTAAAGGACGCTCCCAGGATTTTTTTTAAAGTTTAAGGTTTCGTGGGCTTTGCGTGTTCCGATTATGTTTGTTTTATTTTGAAACTGATAGTTTAAACATAATAAAAATATTATTAAATATAGGTACTTACAGCTTATATAGCTATAATACGTAGGCAAGTAGGTATTTCATTTCAAAACAAATAAGTAGCCCTGACCCGATTTTACCAATTTTATAACATTACGAGCCTTATCGAACCTTATCACTAATAGAGGAAATCCCCAAATTTCCAAAAATTGTAGCTATTTTTGAATATTTATGTACTTACTACTTAACGATTTTGGGGTTTCCAGAATATAAAAATTAAAAACATAATGTTACATCTATTTTTGGTGCTATATTGTTACATTTAATTTTAATTGTTTTTGCTGGCGACCGTATTGGTCGCCAACTTATGAAGTTGGTAGAATCTTCGAATATTTTATTCGTCAGCATCGAGTTTGCTGAATTGGTTCAAATTCAGTATGTTCTACGAATAAAACCGATAAAAGCATGCACGCCTGTACCATTTGTAAATATTACCCGTCGTCCACTGTCCACCGGTGAATATATCCCAGCCTGCTAATCGCGGTCATTCCGCATTCACTCCCTAGCATCGCGTCGCTGTTCGCGAGTTCGCAAGCTCAGTTCGAATTTGGCGCGCAACCGGTACCGGTCAGGCAGCCAGCCACGATCGCGCCTTTGCCCAAGGAAGTTGTATCGAAACGAAGCGAGCGAGCGAAAACTTTTGTTTGTTGTGTTTACTTTTTGTTGGAAGTCATCGAACTGGTTTTACTTTAAAATGAAAGATTTTATTGTTAGTGTAAGCTCTAGTGAAGAGTTATATTAAATTAATAATAGCAAATACAGTGTCACCGGATACGTATAAGGTATGTAAAATGTGTTGTGTTTTTTTTATCAACTCGCGGTTATCATGTGCGGTCAGTGCGAACTTATTTGATTGAGCTTTACATCTTACATCCTTTGTTTAGGTATCACCGGCGACGCGTACGCTTACGCCCGAATAGTAGTAGTACCTCTACCTCGTACTATAAACAAATAGCCGTAGTATTTAGAATGGACGGCGAAAGGAAAATCCACATGAGCGAGGGTGTCCCCTTGAACTCAACAGGTGCGGCTAGTATTTTTCTGAACACTGGTAAAAATACGAAAGTTAATTCACCCGAAGGGACTGTCATACATCTCAATACAGGTGACTTATTAAATTTATAGAATGAGATTTATATTAAAAGACAAGAATATATAAATAACGTGGAATTTTATTGATTGCAGAGAAACCATCAGACCTCGGCGTGCATATAAATACGACGTTTTCAATAGCGTCTTCCAAGAAAATAAAGCTTTTGTTCGTGTTGAATTTTTTGTTGAGCGTGATATGTATGGTGTTAAGTTGTTCGATAGCGTTCTACTACTGGAACGAGATGATATCGATGAGAAGACAGCTGGACATGATAAACGACCACTATATGCTTCATAATGTAAACCAGGATAGAGGGGTTCAGAGTGCCCTGGTGGCGCGCCCAAGGACGCCGGGCGTCAATGAAGCACGTGAACCGCGTACGAGGTCCTTTGACGACGACGAGATCCAACAAAATGCCAGGAAATACTATGTTGAGGACCTGGGAGAAGACATGTTGCTGGTAGACTCCAAGAAAAAAAATGCAAGCAAAGACAATGCTCCTGTTTATGACTTAACAGTGCTACAAAAAGGTTAATATGAAAACATTTATTTTAAGTTATAAATAAACATGTGTGTCATATTCATCACAATAATGTTTGTTTATAATTAATTACAGAGTTGTTGGTAGCTCAATTCAATGGTGCTCTTCGAGAATTCAATTTGGGAAAACAACGTGAGTATTAGAAATATTTTTATAAATTCTTCTTCATTTGAGTATCTAAGGTCAATTTAATGATAACCCAGATTTAAAACTATAGTTAAATAAGTATAAAAACTAAAATGCAATAAGAAAACAGCTGCTGATATTTCCCGTGACTAAGAAATAATAATTTATGTAGTTACATAACAACAATCATAATAAGGAGATAAATTCTTGATTATCTCAACTAAAACTAGTTCTTATTGCAAGGGTTCAAGGTTGGTATTGGATTGATACATGTTCACTAGGCACTGGAGAGATAAAGGAAACTGTATAACCACATAACTGCCATAGACCACGTTAATCACAGATAAATACTCTTTACTGAATCAAACTCTTCATTTATGTACTGGCTTGATGCTAATCATCATATTACCAACATGCTACTAAAGCATGTTAGTTTCAAATTCTTATTTCAAATATCTTGTTACCTATTTTATATTTTTTTTTTTCATACATCGCTAACTCTGACAACTTTTAAGTTAACAAAAGAACAATACGATTTTTTATACTATTGTAGATCTAATACTACTGCAAATATGTGATTAAAATGATAATTTATGGGTATGTGACACAGACAGGATACGCCTAGATATTTGCATTGTGTACACTTCAATTACACACTATTTTCATGCTTAGACGGAAGTAATAAGGTTGATAATCCTAAGTACAGAAAGTTACCAGACGGATTGACATAGTTACTTTGTGTGAAGAAACTTGGCTCACAACTTATATGGGATGGATGTGTTGTTAATTAATGTGATCATAATAATTAAGCTTCCAGACAATGTTACATAATTCCTTTTGTATCATCTGCATTAATTAATTGTGGCTACCAATTTATAGCTATCTGTTAACTAATAGTTATTTAAGGACTTAGATTTGAATTCTAACGGTTTTATACGTGTTTCTTCTTGACATCTACAGCTATCTAAATGAGCTAGAATGCACATATTTAAAGAGATAATGTTAGGTACCTTCTTTTTTTTTTTTCCTAGAACACTGAGTCTATTGATCCAAGTCTCTCAAATTGTACCATATTGATATAAATCCACCTCTTCCATGAAACTAATTGACCCCATTATCTAGAGTAGTTACAAGAAGTAGCTACCTACAGTTTTAAAGTTTTATAATCTATGCTTTATTTTATGGTGTGGTGCTGGTAACCATGTTATTTAGCTAATTTCTAAATTGAAATCTAGCTACACTCATTTATCTCACATCGCTACTGTTTATATAAAGGGGACTCCCTTGTAGGAAGTTAAAATTAGACATAACATGCTGCACCTAATCATTTTCTTTATTCAAATGGGTTATCCTGGGTTATCAGCTTATGTAACCAAACACATAACGCTGTAACTCCCGCCAAAATATACATAATTTAATTGTGGCCAGTATCTAAAAATAATAATTATTTAACATGTTTTAATCTTTTTTATTACTGGGTTATGCTGGGTTATCAGCTTATGTAACCAAACATAAACACCAGTAATTCCCGCCAAAATATAAATCATTTTCAATGTTGCCAGTATCTAGAAAGAATAATTACTTTTTGTAGCATGTAATACCATATATTTTACAATAAAATTACCAACTCTCCAACTCCGCAACAATTGTTAAACGCAATAGTCCTAAGTGTTATATCAACGATGTCCACTTACGACATTTTAGATAACTCAGTAATTGGAAATTGTTATCGAATGTAGCGCTTTTGAAAACTGACACATATCTTACATCATTGAACAACAAACAACGTATCTATTTTCCTGTACTTTAAGTTTGTATGTTTGTTTGTTTGTGGCTTCTTCACGCAACTACTGAACCGATTTCAACGAATATTGGCCCAGAGCTTAAAACACGTTAACAACAAACAAGCTTAAACACCCCTAAAACACATTGAATACTTTTCATCATGTGGAAGTAGTTCAAGCGGCGTCTGAAACCGCAGGCTACAGCTGCTATGCTTATAAGTTATTAACTTAGTAGACTATTCCTCGGGAATTACATAGAGTTTCAAACTTCTAACTAGTTGTAACTGCATTCGTATTGTTTGTAACCACACCAACCGCAGTGCGCAAGGCTTCAAGCTTAAATCATGGTATGTCGACATAGCTTGCCTTTTGTTTAAGTACTTAGTTCTGGTATTCCGGTTCTGGAGTTCTGTTCTGCCCAGTTGGTCTCGTAGTCCAAAGCGCGACTGCTAATCCTGGGGTCCTAGTTTCGACTACCGGGTCGTGCAAAGTGTTATTGGGTTTTTCCATTAGGAATTTCTTAGTACCACCAGCCCGGAGTTTGGTGGTGTGATACCATACTCCGGAAAGCAGCACTTACCTCGGAAAGCACGTTAAGCCGAACATCCTGCGCCTGATCTCTGTCGTGTAGGATTGCCGTCCCATTGGACTATGAGAGTGGACCTGTGTCTGCGCACACACTTGTGCACTATAATATCTCCTATTGGATTGGTCGCCAAAGTTAAGCCACTCTCCTTTTGGAAGATGCTACTCTCCTTTCTTTTGTCACTTAGTCCCATGGATATGTAGGTACCTTCATGTCCATTGTCCATGTAACATTAGTTATGAGTTGTTTTCTTTCACTATGAGCATTACAGATCCACACATTACCTACACACTGATGTATATTATGGTTATCATCCACATATTCCGTTCTATTGTTATGTTTGTATATAAGTACATATTCTTTTCTTGCTTTATAAGTAGGTATTATAGTTTATGATTGTAAATGGAAAATTAATTAGGTCATCAATTATGTTAGGCACTTTGGTTTTGTTTTATCGTTGTTAAAGTAGTATTTAGCCTGAAAATATAAAACAAAAATTTATTATGTATGACTATAATTTGAATTTGATTTAAGAAAATATTATCGTTAAAATTTATCTCCAAATATACGTAAAATATATTTTTGATTTATAAATCGTTACTTTTTTTAAATGAAAAATACAGAATATTATTTAGACCATCAATTATTATGTTAGGCACTTTGGTTTTGGTTTATCGATATAGCTAAGTAGGTACTAGGTAGGTAAATCTTTTCTGAAAACATTGAACAACCATTATATATGTATGAGTACGTAATTTGAATTTGATTTAATAAACTTCCTTAAACTTATGTCGGTACACCAAATACCTTATGGCGGTGCTAATATTAGAAACCTAAATCTAGGTTTCCAAACCTACCTTCAATTAGTGATGTTGCCTACATTAAGAATATTATAAATCAAAACACAACTGTTCAATCCACAGTAGGTGTTAGTTTAGGACTAACTAGTATCATGTTAGTCCTAAAGTAAATACATATTTAAAATATTTAAAAAACAGTCCATAATAAAGCAGCGAAGTCAACAAAAATAATTGAAAAAACAACAATAGTCTAATCGAAAGTCGAAGTAGGACTTAGTGTAGTCGAATCTTCTTGTTTAAAAAAAGAATAATAAAAAGAACAGTCAATAATCCTAAAATACTCCTTCAATTTCAATTACATACTTACATTGGTCGTTAAAGTGGTTTTTACTAAAAGAGGTATATATCGACTGTCCTCTCGGTGTGGGCGTTTATGTAGAAAGGAGGTTGAATTAAATAGCTAATTTAGGTAGAACTACACACACAGGCAAAATGCAAACGAGTTTGTAAAGTACATACTTCGTTAAAGTACAAACAAAACGCAGATTAATTAACGTTTGTTTATCTTGAAAAGTTTTAAACGTGGGCAGATCACATACATGTGACAAAAAGGTAATTTAAATTACCTACCCTTATTTTTGAAATAGCGTAACAATCATTGTTTAATTTCATTTAGGGTTTCGTAATGGCAATATTTTCGTTGGATTTGCTTCATTTTCTGAAGTCACAAACAAGAAAACGAAAAAAAGTTTTTATTACGAGACAAGACAAAATAATATCCAGCAGTCATTGATATACTCGTATGTATACTAAAAAAAACCCTTACATCAATGCCAACAGTATTTACTTTTCTAAGCGTAAAATTATTTAACAAAAGCACATCGATAATCGATTAAGTGTGGAATAAAAGATAGTCATTTTTGGTGGTTCATACGTGAGCATTTTTACGAGTGGCTGTCGCACTTACGGACCATTGAGGTGACTGTACCGTAACATTATACAACTTAAAATTCCCTTTGGAATACGTGGCAATGTTCTGGGCCAGTAATATAATACTTATAATGTTTAAAATCCTTCGGCAAAGGTCGTCTGGAGCTCTTGAACCTTCTGACGTATTAAGATTAACAAACGGGCTGAATTAATTTAGTATTCATGAATATTGGACTAAGTTATTTTTCTTAAACCTCGAAGGTTTTTTATTTTATTTTAATAAATGTTAACTTGCCTTTATATGATCCTAGAGGATCCTAGTCTTTGAATAGTAAAAGTGAATTATAAATTTTTGAAACGCTACAAAACTAAAAATGGCTCTATGAACAGCAATCTTAAACATGATTTGCAACCTAGAAGAAAACCTACTCCACCACTTTTTTGTTTTTGTTCAGCACGTAGACTAAAACGTTAGCCTCAAACATCGAAATAACCTGAATATTTGCATTCCATTATAATTATGCGTATATTTTTAAAATAACAGATAGGTATACCAAAATATTAGCAGGTTATCATCCTGCGTCTGCGCACAATATAAAGATCAAGAACTATGTCAGTGGGCTATGGCTGTGTCACTGTTTATTATCGTTACTATCGAAACCGCGATATTTTAAAAAATATTTTTTGTTACGCAAAATGATAACTTATACTTCTGGTTCGTTGATAAGCAAAAGAAAGTATCGTCGACCTCATTAGGTATTACTTTATGATCCTAAGGTTGAATGTCACTTGCACATCATAAAACGACAAGGTCTATGTTGTAGCTATGTGATAGTTATATAGTTACAACCTTAGTGAAGTCTCAATTTACTGGGAATTGCTGTTAATAGTGGTAATGTAATCAAGCTCATGGCTAAGTAATAACAGCCGCACGGGTCGATCGATCAGGTTAAGCTATGCTTGCCAGTTACCACGGTTATCTGTGGTGACCATCTTCCTTGCATACAGATACCCGTCCGAGTTTCGGAAAGCGCGTTAAGCCGTTGGTCCCGGCTGTCATTCGTGGATCTTTGACAGTCGTTACGGGTCGTCAGAAACCCGAAAGTCTGGCAGCCAGTTTACCAAGGGGCAAGTGTTATTTCCCAGTAAATGGGCTGTGGAGGTCAGATATGCAGTCGCTCCATGTAAAATACTGATTTCCAGCTGCATCTGGTAAGACTGGAAGCCGACCCCAATCCCAACATAGTTGGGAAAGGCTAGGATGAGTGATTAAATGGTAAATCACTTACGTGTTCGACTATACAAGGAATGTTTCACTAGATTACTATGCTCTTGTTAAGGAGCTAACGTTTCAGGGTCACGACGTTGGAATGAAGACATCATTAGGACTTTAGGAGAAATATTTTGATTGCATACCATTTCGAATGCTGTCCAGCAAATCAACGCGCCGCTTCTCCAAAAATATGTTGAGCTATGATATTGTAAATTCAAATAAAAAATTCTGGCTGTGCGAAACCAGACAAGCAAGACAAATCGTTTGTGTTACACAGCAAGACAAATCGTTTGTGTTATATTTATTTATCAAACGCGATATTCTGATGGACAGTTGCAAATAGATAATCTGGTTAATTTCTCCAATCCCTGCAATCTTACTTTTAGCCTGAGATGACCCTAATGGCCAAGTTTTAAAACAAATAGTTTCATCTTCTACCAATTTTAACTTATCTGCAATTTCTTGTCTTCAGAAATAATGGGTCCCTGGGTACGCGACGAGGAGGTGTCCTCGAAGGGCAGCGAAGACAAGATCGAGCTGAACAACAACTACGTCACCATCAAAGAAGGCGGGCTCTACTTAGTATATGCTCAGGTATGTATCTATTTACCATCATCATCATCATTTTAGCCAAAAACGTCCACTGCTGGACATAGGACATAGGCCTCGCCACATCGACCGATCATGTACTTGTCACATCTACTTATAGTCATTATTATATTATGGGTATTGCAATTCACGAGCGGGCGTCATGTGACTCTTATGTCATTGCAATAAGGTATAAATTCGAATGATTGACTCATGTTCGTGAAATGCAAAGCAACATCTGTTCGAGTAATGAGGTGAAGACAATAAGTTTTTATATGCCAGCTGTACATAAATGTGACGACTGTGATCGTATAGGATAGGTACAAAGCCCCATTTCATTGATAATTAATTATGCCTGTAATTATGATAACCTACACGGTCATATTCATGGTGTCGTGTAACAGAGTCGACCTTATCACCATTTTCTGGCTTCCGGCTACACTTTGAATTCTGGGACGGCAAACAAAAAACTCTTATTACTGCAAAGTTTTGATAATGGAATCTCAATTTGACCAATAAATGAAGCGAATGTATCAGCAAGCAAAATTATATTCGAATCTTCATTCAAAACACAGTTATCTCTCGAAGGGAATATCTTAAAAGAAACAGACAGACAGTCGTACTATCGTCTATCGTACACACATTATATTATGGTACGCCGATGACTGTTTACGTTCCACATGATAAAAGCTTATCGTTATTTATCGGACTCTAGTCACAGTAAACGACTGATAACAAGTAATAATAATAATATAACTGTTTTATTTAAAAAACCGGGATTTTTTTCACCATAGAGTATGAAATTCTATAAAATATTCTGGGCAAAGATTTTTCACGGGCACTTTTGATGAACAATGAAATAAAATAACATCATGACTGTATTCCTCGAACGGTTACCGCAGAGAGGTGTACCTAGTACATAGTACATTTCGCCAATCACCGCAGTAGGCTTATCGTCGTAATCACTGCAATTTCCTCTTTGACTATTCATAAGGCTTGATAATATTATGACAACTTTATTATGTAGTAATGTATAAACAAATAGGTAAATAATAAATATAGCTCCATCAATACCATATACAAAACATAATTTATCAAAAGATATGCAAAGCCCACTGTATAGCAGTTCAATACAGTCTTGGTATTTATTTAATTATTGACTCACTTATTTCACACTTACCAACATGAGGTTTACATTACTATATAAATATACCTATGTATGTTATAATATTCCTTATTCGCAAGTAAAATACATAAAATCGTAAGCGAACATTGACAGTGAAAAAGTAGGCCTTTACGACCGCAAAATAAAGGGATCGACGTAATACCCAGTGGTTATGTACGTCATTATTGAGACACGTAGTTTTACGGCATATTTAATTAATGAGGGCACTGCTCTTGTTCCCGCTGCTACCACGACATGCTTGACCAATAACATCTTTCCTCTCGCTTTCCTGCAATCTGCAATCCGTGGAATCCTGCAATATGTGGGAATGATTTCGTGAAAAGGGACGGAAGTGTGTAACCGGAAGCCGGGGAAACGCGCGAAACTTGTTACACCCATGAGCGCGTGCGGTGCTAGAGTTGGCCGTCAGATGGTATCAACCCATTTTCCGAGAGGTTGTAAACCGGATGATGATGATGAATATTGTTTATATCATATACATATACTCAGCCAAGATGCCAGATGTTTCACATCATATGCGACTTCTGTAAGGCTCGTTCGTTTTTTCTTCTACCTCTGGTTCTGAATGGAATGACGAGTCGAGAGAGTCTAGCAGAGTGGAAACAACATCATTATGTTTGTAAAGAGTAGAAATATCGATAGGACGAATCCATATAAAAGAGTTAGAAGAATGATTCGGTAAACATAAACACACCTAAACTGCTTAGCGGTAAGCAAGCAATGTCTCCAAGAATACGCGATAACACGCAGTACCAATGAACTTATCCATACTTCTTATTCTCCCCAGGTGGTGTACCTAACCCAATCACCGAACTGCTACTTCATATGGGCGCGACAAACCGGCAAGGAACCTCGTCTACTATCTACTTGTGCAACCGGTGACGACTCGAGCCAGCGGCCAATAAACAAGTCCCAGATGTCGTGCTCCGTTCAAACCGTCGCCAGACTGTACAAAGGAGACTTGTTGAACATCGCTCAAAGGGAACCCAACAGAACGGTATGGCTTAGACCAGGCTACAGCTACTTCGGTTTCGTAAAACTTAGTTCCTAAACGGCTGTGAATTAATTAAGAATGTTAATGTAAATGGAAGTTTTGAATGAAGCCCCGAGCATTCAACTGTGAGTCAGACGTGAATATTATGCAAACAGTGAAAAACCTCGTCAGTGTGGTGAGGGATTTTTCTTTTCTTAACAAGGTCAGAAGTAAGAAGTCATGTTTGTTATTCCACAAGGGAATAAAGAAGTTTGTTAAGACAGAAGAAAGGAAATCCCCGTTATTTATGCGAACTGCTGAACAAACGGGATGACGACAATTTTTTTTTGTTCATCAGGTAAATTATTAAAAAATATTAGATACGTATTTTTTCTTTTTTTAAGTAATCAAATTGAGTTAAAATGTGGCATGACGTCACGCCTTGGTAGATTATAAACTGAGTTCTGACGAGGCGAGCCCCCACTCCCCAAAATAGTTTTTTTTTGTCCTTTCTATTTTTCAAAGACGGAACGGTAAGTCCAATTTTCTTTAGTTGACTAGAAACTATATATAAGGATAGATTACAATAGATAATAGAATAAATCAATAACTCTCTTGTTAGTAACTGTTTGCATAATTTCGCGAAGGGCTTATCCAGTCTAAAATGACGAACCCCACTACTGCATTTTACGTACACACCGCGTCACCGTTTACGTAAAATGCGGTATAGGGGCGCATCATTTCAGAGCGGACAAGATATAGTTAGTGGGCTGTGATAATTTATCACTGCCATGCCAGTGAGAGGATTGGTGCTAGATACGTATAGAATTATCCTTGTTACACTAGGTAACAAACATGAAAGGTTTGCTAAAGAAATGTGAGCTCAAAGCGGACGCATGTTTAAATATTTAGGTGATAGCGCGTGCCATAATGTACATAATGAATTACAGACACATCACACTTCGCGTGTATTGTACTTTTAAATTCATAATATTGATGTATAATCAATAAACGATTCTGATTTTGATATCTTCCATTCAGTACGGGTGTTACGTATTGTCAATTACCAGCGGGGCAATTTCCTAGAACGCATTCGCAATCTGTCAAAAAAACGTCAATTTACCAACATTTGTGACAAGTTTAACAGATTGCTACTTGAATGTGTACGTTTTTTTATGTAAGAAAATTGGCCCTCAGTTCTTTGATCTCCTAATTGGTAAGAATAATCCCACTTTTTTGTACCAAATTCTTGTGTTAAAAATTAAAAATGTTTATTTCTCGGTTATAATGATTATTGACAGTCAGTTAGTATTGTACTTATTAAAGTGTTGAAATAATTATTGTAGTGTCGACTACTTCTGTTGCTCAAGAGCATTATTTGCTTTGACTCATTTTTTATGTGTACATGTAATTATACTTTTTGTAGTTTAGTTTTTTTTATGCAATATTAATGCTATACCATGCTGAGTAGTAGGTTAGTATAGTTGTATGTTACCATTATTTGGTATTTACCTTGTAGTATTTGTTAAGACGGTTCTGGACTGAGATAGAATGCCGGCGAGATACAATAGCGCGCCATGGTCAATGTAACAATGTTCTTTAAGAATTTGTTTACAGAAAGACAGTAGTCATTTAAAGCTACATAAAAACTTACACTACTGTCTTAAGGCTGCCTGTCCACTGAAGCTGGAGCCGTGCCAATCGAATCTAAACGCCGCTCCAGTGTTTAGATTATATCGGTTAATTATGGCACAGCTCCGCTCCACTCCAGTGGACTGACGCCTTATTCAGGTGTTTACTCTTTACAGTCAAGGAAATTAATTTTCAAGCAAATAGACATTCGAAGTCAATTTGCTGCAATTGCATACAACTGTCAAAGAATGACAGTTGTGATTTTTATTATACAGCCAACTTAAGTTGGTAGTCAATTTGCTTAACATTTTGTTTCCCTGGCTTTACAAGGTAAAACATGTCAAATTCCACAAAGTATGGCGCATTTGTATGTACTAGAAGAATTTGCTATAAATGGCATTTATCACGTCCATAACTCTTTAGAAGGTGCTCATGTCAATTAAAACCTTTATAACAAAACGTGGTTTTACCATAGTCCAATACTGCTGATATAACTTGGCAGTTCCGAACATCGCGCAGAGGACTGCGTAGTAATGTTTTTTAGGAACCAAATGGTGACTTGATTTGAGTGTGAGTGAGAGAACATGCGTGAAAGTTCGTAGTACCTATGTCAGACCTGCCAGTTATATCGGCCGTATTCTATATTATAATGCCCAGCACCGAAAGTTGAAAATGCAACAGTGCCCTTAACTTGGTTTAGGACACGAACGATAAGCTTAACTAAGACTATCGTTAAACCTCGTTTTGTAATAAGGGGTATTAAGTCTATGTTTAGTTCATGTATACAGTCAGTTAAAAGTAGCTGCTATTTATTGTGCCTTAAAACCTTGTAGTAGTTCTTATATTTGTTTAGTTAGAAACAGGGAAATATCGTTGAAAGAAAACATTAAGCATTGCTTTAATATTTTATAAATAAAATACGTGTTTGTTTGTCTAGTGTTAAGCCTGATCTACACGAGCGAACAACAATACTCTCAAACTGTGTATTGTATAGAATTTTTGAGAGTTCAAGATTCGGGATCGCTCGTGTAGACTTGACTTTTTGTAGAAACCCAGTCAATATGCAATTACATTTCCAGCGTAGTTTTTTTAATGGAAACTTTACGCATTTATTTTAAACAATAGGTAGAGTGCTATAAGGATCTTTTGGCGCCTGGATGACATTGATGGGGGGCGTTGTTAGTCAACATTTGTGAAATACTCACAGAAATTGTATTGACAAAACCAGATGTCGGCGCTAGTTCCGATTTTGGCCATGCACCAAAAGAACCTTGCAGCGTTGTAAGTAGGGATTCGGGCACACGATCGATCAGTTGTCAAATAAAAATAAGATCAATAGTTTGATAATATACAGAACTTCCATAGAACCACGAGTTAGTACTATGAGATTAGTGACTTTTCAAAATCTTCAACTCGTAAGTCCAAAATGTACGAGATGAACATGTCTATCTTGTACATTTTCTACTTACGTTGGCGATTAAAGAATTAGTCGAAAAGGCAGTTGTTGCGTTGGTCGATCGTCTGCTATACCCCTTATAGGAATAAATAAGTATCGATTCATAAATGAGTCGGAAAAAATAAAACCAAGTTTTATTTTGCGTTCTTGTGTGTTTAATTGATAAAAATACACGTTTCATGTTACATTGAGTAGTTATTTAATTATAATAAGTCATTTATATCGAAAAATATGATAGCTTTCGTAATAAAATTTAATTTGTATGATTTCGTGATATTCAGAATGTACAGTTTGTTCATTGTCTACTAATTAAAATAAATACTAATTATTAGGATTAAGTGTTAAGTATTTCTTTGTATAATATTTTTGGAGTTGACTCCCGTCCACCAAGACCACAAATAAATGTGCCTTAAAATTCTTTATTTTTATTTTTTATGTCTGGCAGTTTACGATCTTCTCAAACCAGCGTTTTTCCTTCCAAATGCCGAGTTCCAATTTGACTGAAATAATAGCAGATTTTACGTTTTACGAGATACCTAACGTTTCATTAACATTGACCTCTCCATAAACTACGAATACCGACCACTCATTTTGATTGCATGACAAAAATTCTAATTTAGTAGCAATTTCTTGTAATATTCGTCATTTCTTAGCTGAAACAACTTTCTTTCATATGAAGGAATAATGCAACCTATTATAATGTTCTGTGAGTAATTGTATCTTAGGTCTCTGTCAAATTGGTACTGGGTTTAGAACCTGGCCTACTTAGTCTGTGTTAGAACGTCTTATCTATTAACACAAGGCGGTAAACTTTGTGTCATCCAGACTAGGGCTGAAAGAGATGGAAAATCCTGATAAGTACCTATCCATTTCATCCACGAAATGAAAAGAGAAAAAAATGTTACATTTCATAACTTCATTGGTAGCATCGAGTGCTCAATTCCTCGCCATCTGCAGGACGAAACTAAGAACCACTGAAAACAGACCTAGGTCATCGCGGTCGCCCCATCTGGCGCAAATTCTGCGTACCGTCTCATTCATGATGAGAAAACAAGAAAGCTTCATTGTTCATTGAAATAAATAAGTTTATTAATGTTCACGTACATAATAATAGACTAATAGAGAAGAGACCTTTGCCCTGCAGTGGGACCTGAAGACTAATAATAGCCTGAGAACGTTTCTTTTCGCATAAAAGGTTCCTAAAATTATTCTTTTCAAACTTGACGTTTGAAAGTGTCATCGACGATGAAACGGAACGCAGCATAACCTCAAAAAATCTGCGATCACTTCTTGTGTTGATAATTATTTTATTTATTTATAAACTTGAATTAGATAAAAGATGCTGACCAGGTACCATAATATTAGTTATTCTACTGATCTAATAGAAGGTATGTAACCTATCATTTATATATTTCGTTTAAATCTTTCCTTTTTATTTCAGGCTCCGATTCAGACGAGACTTTCGGGTTATAGTCAGATGTTTATCAGACAAACCCTCAGACGGCGATGGAAAAGTACCTGAATCTAAGGCCAAACCTGCGGAACCACAGAAGTCTTCAGATAATGCCACAGAAAAGATCCAGGAACTCCTGAAGTTGATGATGGCTGAGCCCAAAATAAAGGAGAGTGAATACAAGGATAAGTTCGCCTCTGCCCCAGTGATACAAAGAAAAAAGAAGCGAGATGAAATTGAAGTCAAAACAGAGAAAATAGGTTTGTTGTACTGTACCTACTGTTAGTAATATAATTTCTTTGTTTGGAATGATTTCTTCACTCTGTTATAAACCAATTACATATTAATGACACAGTAATATAAAACAGAATAGAAAAGGTATTGGTATCAATTCTGCTCATAAAATTGTATTATTTATTTACTTTTCAAAAGCCTCATATTTGTTTGCCATTTATGGAGAACAAACCAGAAAGATATATTTTGTTAGTACAGTCGAACAAGCTATTTGGTATACAGGCAGATTGACAGAACTTGCAACTACTTTAAACAATTTTGTGAGTGTTTTCAGTAGTCAACAATCCTTGTATGTCACTCACCTTTAACCCATAAGCTCAAAAAGTTAAATTACACACACAATCAAAACACATTTTGGCAGTGTAGTGGAAAATAAATATATTTTGCCTGTATACCAAATAGCTTGTTCAACTGTACCTACAACTTCAAATAGAGACGCTCTTGCAAAAATCATAGAATCAAACGAATAAATTATGCATATTTTCAGAGGAAAGTATTACTAAAGCAGCCGGTGAAGTGGCACAAGTTCTGGGTGGAGATGTGAAGCAGACTGAGGCTGACCTGCTGTCCAGAGTACTGGGCAAAATCAACCAGTCATCAACTACCCTCAGGTAAAATAACAAATAGATAAATGAGTAAATTAAGTCCATAATTTGTTTCAATGAATTCTAATGTGAGGGCTATGTGGATATTTATTTTTCGTTCTGTTAGTTTTAGCAAAGGTCTGGCAATTTGAGAACTTTATGCGACCTACCCAAATGTCCTTTCTTTGGTATTGTTCGTCGAGTCGTTGAGCTCCTTAAGTTCTGAGTTGAGCTCCACTATTACTGACAAATGCTTGCACTGACTGGACAGGTCCACTCAAATCTGTGTGGTTCTTTCTTCAAAAGACCATTTCAGACTCTTATCTACATGGTCCTCATATGGCCTGACCAAGATTATGTCTGGACTTTAAAGGAGACGGTGACCTCTGAGTTTGTTTCGGCCTTTCTTCTCAGAGTAGTCAGATAGGAAACGCCGACCTCATCTAGCTTATTTTTACAACTTTTTAATATGACGTGTAAAAGTGATTCCAATATCCTATTTACAGAATAAACAATTTCATTTCATTAAACAGGAAGAGGAAACTTGACAAAATAAGTTGAGTTCTACAGTACCATGCTTTGTTCAAACAGCCTGTATTAATATTTAATTTATAAAGTAACAAAGCCATAGGAACAAAAGTTAGGCCCAGTTTCTACAAACATCACATTTAGCAATCACTCAAGCACCCAGCAACCATGGTTGCCCCAAAATTGTATAGTTTGCTACAATGTTGCACTCGGGCGCTTGAGTCCCTAGACATTTAGGACGGATTTCACTCTAAAACTGAATGCAATCAGCACATTTAAACCGCGTTCAAGACCTGCCAGTGTCATCATTGTTGTTGAATATTAATACTGACAGCTACTAAAGAAAGAAAGATAGAATAATATTTATTTGGGCACAATTCGTGAAACACAATAACAAAGGGAGAAAATAATGTTTTAACAATAATGTGAATGAATGCCGTTTAGAAGTATTGATCGCATTCAGTTTCATTGGTGAAATTGGCACTTAGAGACTTGTGGTGCAAGCTCTTAGATTTTAAACTGGACATAAATAATGAAAAACTTTTTCTGTTGGTGTTAAATAAATAAACAAATTATAACGGACTTTCTAGTGACCTCCTAGTCGGCATGAAGATAGACCGCACAAAAGAGCCCGAAGAAAGAAAACATCCAGAGACTAGAGGTCAGCAAGTAAAGCGCATCGTGAACAAGACTCAGGCGGAAACACAGCAGACCAGGTACTCCCAGAGGAAAGCCAGGCCAGCAGACGGGGAGCAGGGTGGCGAAAAAAGGGACGGTAGGAGAAGGTCGTAAGTAAATAATCTTCTTTTTATACCTAGTGTAGGAATACTAAAATTAATTTCGTTTTTTGCAAAGAGATTTTCGTCGCGGGCTTAATTGAAAGAATCACCATTTGTTAAGAGTACGTAATGCTTTGGATAGAAATTGTCAAGTTTTCAATTCAGAAACCAGTCATCAACACCGCACACTGATGTAGCGTTAAGCGAAGTCTTGATTCTAATTTTACGAACGGCGATCTGAAATATAATTAGTTGAACAGAGTAGTATTTCTTACACACGAATCTAAAGAGAACAAAATTAATAAGCAGAAGCATGTGTTTAGTTGTTGTCAAATTAAGTACAAAGGGTTTGCCAGATAACCAAAATTCTTTACAAATCTTCATGAGTTCTCCCAAGTTTTTGATACAAAATTACTTGTCTTACAGACCCTCTCAATTACAACCCACCTCAATAACAACAGTGAACATCTTCAGTGGTGAACCTCTAGGAATCTTCAAACCTAAGGAATCCAACTATGGCACCAAACTAGATGTATGGGAGAACCTGCAACAACGTGAACTGACCCTGGCAACTTCCCAGCCACCTGTTAACTACTTCCAGAAGATGGTGCTGTGGACAGAACAGGGGAAGATATGGAAGTTCCCTATTAATAATGAACAAGGTAAGATGTTAAATGATTTCGGCTTCAACCAGATAGAGAAATTGAATTCCGAACTCTATTCCGATAATTTTAAAGTTCTAATTACAAAATAGACTTGGCGGTTGCACCACAAATCACCAAATGCGTTTAGTGCTAAACATTTAAGACATGATTCTGTCTCTGTCATCTTCAAACAATTGACAGAATCAGGACGATATTTTAAATACGTTTAACGCTAAACATAATTATAATTATCGTGATTACGAGTAGTGGTGCAGGTGGGGCCTTAAACCTAGGAGCATTTTTTTATTTCGAATTCTATCCCGACAAAATTAAAATTCAAAAACTGACGTTAAACTCAAGTCTATGTCTTCAATTGTCGGAATTAAACTAAATGGCTCAAAGGTTTGAGTTTGCACTCGTCGATTTGAGCTTAACGCTCAATAAAGATACATCATAACACGGCAAAATTGGATTAGTGTACCGCGAAGTATGATTTGCGCATGGTTTTTTAACTTTCGGTGCTGAGCCGAGCGTTGAAAATCCAACGTCGTATTTTTATTAAGAAATTAATTTAGGTGTCGCTTAATTTTAGTGAAAATGACCATAAGTAACGTAAACCTTTATTTAATTCAGTTATAACTTTAATTTCAGGTTTAGAAGAAGAGCGAAATGTGCACTTCTCAGAACACATATTCCTGGACTCCCACCTCGAAGGCTGGTGTCCCAAGAAGGGCCCTATCAGGCATTTCATGGAGCTTGTATGCGTTGGTTTGTCCAAAAACGCATTCTACACTGCAAAGGAAAAGAAAGATCATATCCTGTGGTATAAGGAGTATTTTGAATCCAAGAAGGATTTACTGACCGAGGTTGGCGCTTGGGACCACCAAGCGGCCAGTGCCGAGGCTACGCAGAGTTAATTTGTAGTTATTATTAAATTTATGAAGCGTATTTGCCTTTTTGTGTTCAATGCGAGACACCGTTGGCGTGGAATCACCACGCCGCTACTGCCAACCAAAACAGTGTTTAGTTTGCTTAGTAATGAACTAACTTTGTTTTGTTCCAAAACAGTGTACCGTTTACAGTTTAGCAACAGATTAATGGATGACCTTTAATTGACCTTGACCGTAACCTTTGTCTAATAATGTTGGTTAACGTTATGTAACGTTATATTACGTAATAATGTTGTTAACGGCATGAAGCTGTGTTAGCATTATTTATTTAATTAACCATTTATGGACACACATAAACAGGCAAAGGTGATACTGAGAAAAATGAGAGAAGATAGTGAGAAAAATACGTACAAAGGTGATATTTATTATCACTGTTTAAGTTAATTAAAATGAACTTTGTCGCCTATGAATCAGATAAGTGTAATCGTAAGTGGCGTCTTGCGTCCTAAAATGGATAACCTAGAATCGTCATTTTTGAGTTTTTCACAAATATCTCAAAAACTAGACGTCCTAGCTCAAAAATAATGAAATTTTCATCACCCCCTTGGACAACACCCCCTGGGGTTTTTATCTCCTGATTAATGTGTGACCTTTAATTGACCTTGACCGTAACCTTTGTTAACTTCACGGTCAAGGTCAATTAATACAAAATAAAATAATCACCAAATAATGGAGAACTCTGTAAAAGGTTTGCGTAATTATACATTAAAAAATATTTATAATATACGCGTCGAATACAGAGAACGAGAGAACCTCCTTTTTTTTCGTCGTTTAAAAACAAGGTTAGTTGACAGAATTTTACTGACTAAACACGGTTTTAGTAAGCATGTACCGTGCTACAAAAGCGTGGTGATTTCACGCAACCGGTGGATTGAATTGAACACGAAAATAGAAATACGCATGTATGAAATACAATTAGTGTTACAGTATATTGACTTTTATTTAACCATAATTGAGGTTTAAAACAAAATAGCCCCAATATTGATAGCTAATTTTGATAAAGCTAAATTATGCTAGGGTAGGTTATTATAAAAATAAAAACACATTCTTCATTTTACTTCACTTTATTGCACCTAAGGAAGTACACTTCGTTGCATATTTCGTTGTTTCCGATCACTATTGATAGCGACCATCAAAGTTAGTTTACAAATTACAAATATTATTATTATGCGAATCCTATGACTCACTTGGCATAATATTGGACATCAAAAAGTCAAAATTGACTTAGGACTATGGATCAAATACTTTAAAGAACGGATGTTTTAATCTTAATTCTACCTCTACATCGAGAGAGCATCAAGACACTACAAAATGTATAATATACATAATAACAATTACCTTTACAACATCATGTCGATAATGACACGATACAAAGTTATTTTAGTACAAAAAACCTACCCAATCATTTGTATTTAAAAACAAGGAACTCGTTATAACTAAGTACATATTCTTACGTTAATCTTCGTATACTTTAAAAGCCTCCAAAAACGTTCCAATATTTAGAGAAGAAAAACAAAATGTACAAAATAAATGTACTTAAAAAATCACATAATTTTGTACAATATGTGCGTGCACAATGTTTCCTTTTGACGTAATAATATTTAGTCAACGCTGAAACTAAGTATTATAGAAGAAATAGAAATGTTTTTGAAGTCTCAGGAAGAGAAAACCTAACAGATTTTGTAAATTCTAATGTATACGTTAATGATATAGGAGGACTTAGTATTACAGGTGTTAGTATTAAACTAAATATTTAACCTGTCTACTTAACCGTTACAACAATAAGTTACTAGAGCGGCCTGAGTATTACTAAAGAAGAATGCTGAGCTGGTCGCATACATCCGAAAGACAAATTAATAGATTCAAAAGCAAAAACAGGACAGGATATCTCGTCCTTTTAAAACTGAAAAATAATATCCTTCTGAGTTGAGATGTATGCGGCTTCCAACATATCAATGAGACAGTTTACATTAAATCGTATACGAAATTAGTCATCATTAAAAAAATACATCCAAATTAGAATAGCTAAACAAACGGATAATGGAACGTCAGCAGTAATAATTCATTCACTTGTTTTTAGCACCTCCCGAACAAGTAAAAATGTTAATCATTTTATAGAACTGCCATCAAAATCATGTTACATTTAAAACTAACATAAGAGTACGTTTGTGCACAATTTAGGAGAGTGTTAAAGCAAAACTGAGGTACCTTATAGCTAAATACTTAGAAAAACAAACAGAACAAATGACAACAAGTGTAGAAAACAGCGGAAGACAAAGGAAGCTAGTTTAGTCCACACGGACATAACAAAATATTCGCATACATTTAATTTTATAATCGAGGATTTATTTTATCGATTGAACAGAACCACGAGCATTTAGCATCTCATCTGACATACCTATACCCGAGTCACTTTAGCGTGGCAATAGCGGTCATTGAGCCACCTGCATTTTCTAACATTCTTTATTTAAAAAACTAAAATAAAGTCCGTAAACGTCCTGAATCAATATCTATCACGATCTTTAACACGTTCCAATAACGAAAAACCATTCATAACTTATTGCTTGGGTTACTATGGAGAGATATTAGGAAAAGGGCAATGACCGCTATTGCCATGCTAAAGTGACTCGAGTATAGATGGATCTAGCATAGGCTTGTGCGTTGTTTTCCTCGCACACATGTGGTACGTTGCTCTAAGAAATCCGTCCGTCCGTCCGTCCGTCCGTCTTAAGCGACATTGGCCTGTCGTGAACACAAAATCCCATTTCGAAGAAAACATAAAACCCCCTAACGCTAACCAAAAATAAACGAAAATAAGAAGAAGTTAGACACCATTTGGCAAGATTAAAACAATTATTAAAAGCTGCAATTAAATACACAATAGAAACTTAACCTCCACTTATTAAACAATAGTTTTAATGTATCTAATGTCTTTTTTAATTTCGTTTCGATTGTCACCTTATTTCGTAAAAGTTGAGCTTTGAGCTTGGGTGTTGTTGCTGTCCTGTGATTTTACTAAGAAGTTGATATTATTATACAGGTATATGGAACTAAATTGAAATGTTTGTCACTGCACCGTGTTTTGGCTTTGCAAGCAGCGTGGCCCTATTGGGCACCGTGTATAGTTGTGGTTGCACGAACCATTAAAATTTGAACTTTAAATTGATTTAATGAGTCAGAACACGTGTCGTTACGAAATATGAGCAACCACAGATGTCGTTTTCATAATTAATAAACGCGTTTCGCCTTTGAAATTACTCTATGGAGTTCGAAATTACCTTTTGAACTTAACTAAGTCCGAGTTGTGAATATCCTAAAACTATAGTAGCATTATGTGAAACTACAAAATAATTGTACACTCGGAATGATTTAGTTAACATAATTGGGGGCTTGTGCTTTTTAGGCCAATCTCAGACGAGGTGTCAGATGACTAAAATAAAACCAGTTTTCAACTCCGACGCAACCGCGTTAGCACATACATTTCAATGGCAGTTCTCACACGACGCAACTTGTCTAAAACTAATTTTCAATGGCGACGCAACCAGACACGCGCGACTGGCAGCGCAAGTCGCTCGGTCGCAGCCGATGCGATTTTTCATAGTTGGCGCATTATCGTGTGAACTGATCTGAATAGATGAAATGATTACTAAAAATCCGTCATGTGAGAGTACCAGTTGCATCGCAGTTGGCAACGCCCGTTGCCAACCAGTTTGCGTTGAGTTGCCGTCACCCCGTGTGAGAATGGCCTTAACCTCACCTTTTGTGCTCGGAAAATATGAAATTTTAGAAGAAAAATGCTTTATTTTGTACTTAAGACTGTCGCAAAACATGTTTAAATTTCTTAAAATTATAATTTAAAAAAGTATTTCTTAAGGTTTCTAAAACCTACGATAAGTTACGTTATAAAATTGACATTCGAACAATTTATCTACGGGTGATGTATTGATTCATTACACCTATGTAGATAGTGCCATCCACGAAGACGCGCCCCACTCCGTTCCGCTCCGTACTAAAGTACAGTAATGGCGGAGTGGGGCGCGTCTTCGTGAATGGCACTCTCTACTAACAATGAGGATTTATGAATATTGAAGCTACGGTATTTCCAAAAGTACAAAATTACTGAGATACTAATGATTACTGGTTTATAATGTAAAGAATCCTGTACACAACAGACGATATAATGCCATATTTATGCGTTCAGAAGATAGATTTAAGAATATTTTGGTTAATGAGGCCGTTTTGTAGCGATGCTTGGGCGAGGGAACCAATGTCCAGCAGTGAATCTCTTTCGGCTGATATGATGTGACCGTGTCTAGAAATATCCTATGATTCTGCAGAACATAGTATCTCAGGATTGGACTCTTGGTTGAGAAAAGCCATCATATTTCATTAAAGTTGGGCCAGTATCGTCCATTGTGTACAGGAGTAGATATGGGTACAGTTACATCGTAGAGCCCCCGGCTACGTACTGTCAGCTACGTGGAATGACGCGGACACCTCAATTGACTTCGCTCCTGTGGACGGCTGCGTTGTGTGTGGGACGCCCGATCTCTTACATCACCTGGAATGGAAAATAAGATCTCATTATACAAAAATTAATTTGATTTTGATACTTTTGGATTTACCAGGTTAGACAGAATTGTGATTTGTTTAAGTAGCCACCGAACCGTCACCCGTGCCGATTCGGAAGTCTTAATGCAGTTTTGATATGCTGAAAGACAACATCATATTTTTCGCTTTCGATTATTTCCTATCTCTAACGGTTAGTATAGTTACCACAGCGAGCCCCGTTAAAATTCACCCTGTGCAACATTGAAAACAGTATTTTTTCATCACACCAGGAAATTGCGCAAAAATATTAATTACCGAGGTATTATTGACAAGCTGAAGACCCCCTTTGTGCAACGCCTATTAGAGAACATCGATTGAGAAACTGTATTGGGGTCGCCTGAGCAGGCAAGGTGTACTCCTCCTCCTCCGAGCGAGCATCTCAGCCTACCTGCAGTATCTGGCTGGCCTCGAAGGCAGTTCCTGGCAGCAGCACGATGGGCGCGGCGACACGACCGGCCTCCACACACACCATGTTCGGGAACTCGTCGTCGCCGAAGTCCGGGATCTCTTTGGCGTACTCCGCCCAGGGGTTCCAGATCACTGTGGAGAGGATTTTTGTTTAAAATAAATAAGAGGCCCCGCTTGCTACACATATGACTAAATGCATGGGCATGGGCCTTAGTCCAGCAAAGTACTTTTTATGCCATTCTGCCCCTATGTTTGTTAAAGTTGAGGATTGATGCTAGGTCCTGTTTGGCGAAAACTAGATTACATAAAATTTTCTATATAAAAAAAACTCCAAAGTTACCTCTAAACCGAACTATAAACCGCTGGTACCTATTCAAAAAATACTTCAAATAGATCATGAAACTTTGCATAATAACTGAACTAAATAAAGCAGGTCTTATGTTTTTTTTTAAATTACCATTATTTTCACCGTAAAAAGCAATTACCGAAACTATTCGAGGCTTGAGAGCCGGCAGTACCCCGCTCCGTCTCGCTCTCAAGCAGGCCGCGAGTAGGACGGTGCGAGCGAGATACAATTTGAGGTAGGACTAGGGCCTTAATACCTTTTAACGGACCTGGACCTGTTTTGGTACCTAATCTTGGTTACGTAATCCTAATCATCAACAATGAAATGCAAAAAAATAAAACATACCGGTATCAGGGAAGTTGTACTTCTGTATCCTCATCTTGCGGCCGCTGACGACGTTGGTGATGATGTGCTCTTGCATGGTGTTCTGGTAGATCCTGTCCGTCCACTCGTTGATCGTCACAACCTCCCTGGTCTCCTGGTACACGGCGCCTTCTCGCGTCTACAATTAGAACACATTATAAAATTCGCTTTTCGTGTTTGTCTGTGTGACCGTTTTGTTCTTGTAAACTACGCAACGGATTTAATTTGATGCGGTTTTCACCATAATTTAGAGAATTTACTCCGTTTAAATTAATATTAAGCTTAAAAATTAATGATTAATTCTCGATAATTTGTCAAGTCATAAAAACCGTGCGAAGTAGGGGCGGGTCGCTAGTTTTATAAATAAACTTTTATTACATCGCGTAATGTGTTAATTTATATACCTCTATCCAGTACTACTCCTTTGGAAATAACAGGCGCGAAATATGTTGTGTTGAGAATCAGATCGAGACAGGGGCAAGAGGATACCTACAATTTGAAGATGAAGATGGACCGAGAACCCGACAATTTTATTCTACAGGAACAAATTAAATCAGCTAGCGACGATATATTTTAAAGTGATATTTCAAGTGAGTACGTACACTCACTAAGGTCGAAGACCGAACATCAAATTAATTTCTTCTTTATTTTATCACTAGCTGATGCCCGCGGCTTCGCCCGCGTGGATGTCGGTTATTATATACTAAAACCTTTCTCGAGAACCACTCTATCCATTGGTGAAAACAGCATGAAAATCGGTGCAGTTTTTGAGTTTTTCGCGAACAGACAGACGCGGCGGAGGACTGTGTTTAGATATCTATACCCATCCCGTCTGCGGAATCTCTCTAGCTAGTTTTATTTGACCCTGTATACTTGAGGTTCCACTGAAATTGTCCTAAAGAAAAACCTAAAAAACTACCGGAATTGAACGCAGGTATTCAGTCCCCAGTAGGATTAGCTTGCGGCGTAATGAAGCTGTTTATAATTTAAACACAAAAATTACGCCTCCAATGACATTGACCCCTGAAACTGTCATTTGTGATTGCTTAAACAATGCCTATCTGCCGTAGATCATTATTGATTACACAAACATTTGTTTTTTTTTTTGTTTAAATTAAATCCTGCCAAGATTTTGGCACTGTCGTCTTTAATACCGCAAATTACAATTTTAAGACACCGAGTCGCTGTCAAAATTACCTTTTATTTATATACGCGCAGATAGATCCATTACATAGAATTAAAGATGAACAATCAATCAATGAAGTGGCCAGTCGTTAGGGTGAATCATGGGGCTTGGGGCGGCCTATATCTAGCAGTGGACGGGTGGACGTCTTCTGGCAAAAAAAATTGGTCGTATCCTGCCAGCATCCAGCAAGTCTCACGACCTTCACCATAGTTCGTCGATCGTCGTTATTATAGCTCACCTTATCAATAAACATGCATCCATGCATGCCAGTGATCTGACAGCGGCGCACGTCGGGAACTTTGAAGTACGTGTGAAGTAGGAGCTGGCAACTGAACGTGAGGTCCTTGCTCGGGTTGTACACGCCGATGTTGAAGTGCAGCTCCTTTTCGCGGAGGATCAGCCTGTATGTCAGTCTGAACCTGGGTGACGGAAAAAATAGGAGTAATATTAGCTTTAATTTTCGTGTTTAAGGTAAAACAGAAGTTTTTAAAACACGATGACTTCTTATTATGATTTAAGGCATAAATATGCAATTAAATTGAATTATAGTGGTTTTCACAGGTAAAACTCATTTTCGGTCGGGTTTTCTTTTGTCCCGTTATTCGATACTGGAACTCTAGAAATGCTTATAGAACTTATTCAAAAGAGAACAGTTTCCCACATCACAAGGCAGTTAACTTAACCCTTCTTCAGTATAGGAAGTCGGGACCCACATAATATGGCACACGGTGATTGTATCTGCTTCGCGAACTGTATTTTTTTATTTTTAAACAGTAAACGTTAAACACAGCGACGTAGAATGTCCATGTCTTCGTAGTATCTATGTTATCAATAGTCACAAACTTAAAAATAAAATCATACTAACTGGAAATGCCACATGGACCTAGTGAAGTCGTCATCCATGAGGCTGAAGACGGCTTCCACGTCGCCGCTGGGGAGGCGCTCCGGCATCTTCTCGACGTGCCAACGCGCTATCCGCGCGAAGCCGTGCTGCGGACCGAAGGCCCATTGTCCGAATTGAGCTGCAATGATCATCCACTTTACTATTGTGAAATATAGACCCAACCGACACCCAGTGCGAATGCTCCTGACCAGACCATGGCCCGTATCTATTGGAGTGTCCAAAGTGCCCAAACACCTGCACTTCTCTAGGACCCAAAAACGCTACTGATGCTGCTATTGGCGTGGCCAACTACAGCACGCGTAGCATGACAACCATAAAAACGGGTTTTGCCGACGGAAGAATAGACAAAATGACAGATAAACAATGACAATCTGTCATTTTGTTTATTCTTCGACAAAACCCGTTTCTGTTGTGGTCATGCAAAGCGTGCTGGGCCGAACTCGTCTAATATAATCAAATCTTTTTACATTTGCCATCGATTTGAAATGAAGAAAAAGTATGTGCCAGAGATGGTTACCGAAGAATCATATTTCAAGTATGCTATGGAGGATATCTTTGTAAAGCAGCGAAGCCTTGATAGGATCACAGTATATTTTGTTTGAAATTAAAGTATCTGCGAAGGTCCGGACCGAAGGACCATTGAAATATGAGAATATTCTCGCTCCCTAAACAAGGAAGAAACTGGCTCCCGAACACCGTGTGTAACAAATAAGTCTGTGTATGGGCCTGGGGGCCTACCACCACCGCTTACAGCGAAAGAGATGAAGGACGTATAGCGCCATCTCTTTCCCCCACGAAGTAAGATTAAAATAACACTGCTGTAAGCGGTGGTGGTAGGCCCCCATGTTATGTCAAGCTTTCCATTTAAAAATACAATAAGAACCAGTATTACGGACCTAAAGACCGTTCTGAAAACTCCGTAAACAAAACACATATTAAGTTCATTAACTCATATTTCTCACAATAGCTACAAAGTTGAAGAAAGGTGTCGCAATTGGCTTCCAGCAAGCTATTATTATGTATAATTAGAAGCATCCATAAAAATAACAACTTTAATAATAAACTTACGGAAAACAAACGGTATCCCTCCTCGTATCGCCCTCTTGCCATCAAATACTGCTTGTTTACTGCAAAAAAAAACAGAAAAAAACATGTTAATAATAGCAAACAAATTACAACAGCAAAGTTGTCATCAAATCGATAACATACCGACAATATTAATTAGATTCATGGGCAATTTTCAAAGGAATCGATAAAAAAGTCAAATAATTACTAAATAGTCAAGCTGAAGCTAGCAGCACCTACAATTAAAAGAGCTACAATTATTGTTTTAAGCGTTTAATTCAATTAACACAACACAAGACAAATGATGAACATTCAATTTCTTTGACAGTTTAAAAGTTCAATGCAAAGCGTTTCTAGTACGCAGATGTTCTAAGTTTACAATTAAGTACCTACTTCGTTATACTATGAACTGTTAATTCTATAAGTATGAGATTTTATCAAGGGGATAAAATTCTTGCATGAGGTTGGGGTGAGCTTCTAGTCTAACCGGATTCAGCTGAATCTGACATCTATCTGACCTCCACAACCCAGTTACGGGGCAACACGATACCCCTTGGTAAGACTGTTTGCCACACTTTTGGGCACCTGACTAATCGTAACGACTGTCAAGCATTATTATTACGAACGACAGCCGGGACCAATGGCCCGGGACCAATAACGTGCTTTCCGAGCCACGGAGGGGTCTCGATATGTGATGGATGGTCACCCATCCAAGAACCGACCGCGAAATTCGTAGCTGTACCTTCAATCGACACGTGCGGCTGTTATTAATTAGCCACGAGGCCCCAGATATTTAAGGGACAAGAGATTATAATTCATTTACAATTTCGAGGTTGAGATTTGTATTAAAATTAAAATAAAGTTTCGTAATAAACCAACAGCTAGTCCAAAGTTTCCCTCAAGTTATCTTACAGTAAGAGTTTCTATCTCAAATACCTATTATTTATTTTCCGAAAACAATCCTAACTAACTAAACTTGAAAATTTGAACAAAAATAATGGAAAAATTGCTACGAAAGTACCGACGGAAAACTCTCAAGTTGTCCGAAGTTAGCATTGATAATGAAAATATTTTTACTAAAACATTGTTACGAAACATTCAAAGGGTTCCGTTTCATTGTTTTTCATCCATTACGAGCCTTTCATTGTTCTAAAAACAATCTTCGAAACAGACCATAATCATATTTATGTATAAGACAAGCAATATTGGCCAGTCATGAGCGTACTAATGTATTCAAAAGTCATGCTTTATATCCAAATAGGTATGTAGTTCCTAATGGCAGGCATAACTAATGCCGCATGCACGTTTCACGAGTCGGATCGACTGTTACAATACATACATAATATAACTCGCATGCATTAGGCTGAACCGCAACAGTTTAGCCTGACCGCACTGAGCAAGCAGCAGCATTACTCCTTCAGCTCACGTTTGAAACATGATCAATTTTAGCGGTTGCATTCCAGCGCCGCCGGGGGACGATGCAAAAAGCACCCTTATATTATAAATGCATCAGTGGACAGGTCGGCCGCGACAAAAACGGAGCTCGAGCAAGCAACGTATAAATTATTTATGCCATTTTTAGCATTTCGGAGTTTGTGAAACGAGTGGTCGCGAATGATGACCACGAGCACGACGCGACGGGCTCGTCATCGAAACGCGTCGCGAAGGAATTTGCACTTTGAGTCACCAAGCTATCGCCAAATGTTGAACGTGCCATTCCCGAAGTTGGAGGTTGGCTTTTTATGCAATCCAGTGGAAATCATTCAAAAGTAAAGGAAATTATCGTTTATTTGCATTAAAATCGACCTCCCATTTCATCCGATTATACAGACTGCTAAAATTAATGAAAAACGATGGAAGATTGGCAAATATTGGATTAATTTATTAAAAGCATGAAGCAATCACAGCGAAAATTCTTAAATATTTGAGTTACGTCATCAAACAAATTAGCTATATTAAAGCGGAAATTATCTATCGATCTAGTAATCGGTTCTAGAAATTAAATACATAAATCATAACTCCCACGTTACCAGTAAGCAATCTGGGTGCATGTATTTCACACGGATTATCTACAGTTGAACAAACAGTACGGCAAGTTTCAACGAATTGTATGAATATGATTGTATGCCAAATATACATGGGTATTTGTCAAAAACCATTTTATAGTACTCTAGTTAACCGCAAATTATCTGCTGTGTTTTTTTTTATTGACTCACAAATATTAATAAACGTCTTCGACGTAATGTCAGCTACCTTTTACTGTCTACCATATATAGAGTTTTAACCCTTACAGATGATATAGACCGGTGCACCGTTAACACTCATCCGACTAAGATACGAACCGTTTATTACCGTACAATGTCTTAACGATAATTGCATATTGACATTGATAATAGCCAGTGGTAAACGACTCTGTTGATGAAACTGGAACCAATCAAATAGAATAAAATGTAACGGAGCTGGTGTGGAAGCGAATGGAATACCAATGAAGCTTTTAATTTAAAATATTTTAATAACTAGGTAGTAAGCTCAGTTCGAAATGGCAATTCAATAGTACGTTTTCCACGAATCGGGAGGGGGACTAGATAAAGTTTTAATTAGGGATTCCGGATGAAATTCCTCCATGAGTCGCCGGGAGCCGATACATTCCCGCTTCGGCACCAGCCGAGTTTTTACCACCACGCAAACTCGTTCCATCTCGCCATTCTCCGGCCAGATAAATAGCGACAATAAATATACCATTGGAGCCAATTGCTTTCTCTATATAACCGTTAAAATTTCCCAAATCGTGTGATTTTTGAACCAATTAAAGGCTTGGTATTTCTAACGACCCCCATAAATCCACCCTCCCCGCAATGAAGTAAATATTTTTGGTCCTTTTGCAAACAATATAGCGAATGAGCCAAATCTTTTGTCACTAATGATTTTTTACAAAGGGGTATTTTATTTTATGTGAATTTCAGGTAAAAAATCTATTGTTGCGGGATGATGATATTAATTTCAGCACTTAGCAACATAGACCTGGGATATCCATTGTTTGATAACAAGCAAATGATGCCGCTACGGACTTTTCTCAGTCAATCCAGATAAAAAGCGTCAATACCTAAATTAACGCCACATTTATAATTGATTAAGTTTTTGCTCCCAAGAAAAATGTTAATCAGCATTTTATTGGGGCGCTCAAGCGGCCGCGGAGATCACAATATTGTGCAAAAACACTATGACCCGCGATAGTTTCTCGCGACTAGCTCTCATAGTCATTGTTCTCGACTTTCAAGTAACTATTGATCACATAAGCTCGTCACGTTTCTCAACATTGTTGTGGAGTTCTCGTGAGATGGGCGAGCGCACCCTGCCGACGCTGACGCCGCCGGGGGCGACAACACGCACCCCGCACGATAACATTATAATTAACTAGACGAGCATTTTTATGTGCCGCATCAACCAGTTATGTCCATGAATGGAATTTCATTAATATTGCCTCAACGTGCACGTCTATTCATATCACATTTGCAGCAGAGGGTGCTGAGGACGAGAAATTATTAAGGTAATTTGAAAAACAAAGCAAGCTACAATAAAAATGCAAAATGAACTGGTTTTCATTACCAGCTCCAGACAAGAAGAAAAAATCAACATTATTAGCGGTGAACTAAAGTAGAAAAAATATTGGTAAGAAAAGCAACAAAGCAGTTGCAAAGTTAGTCGCAGACATGTTCCAATGGACACCCTTCCTCATAGTTAATGAATCCTCTAATTATTTTAACTAGCGAGCTGATGAAAAAAGTAGCGTTGCTATCACAAAAAGCGTAGAAAAACCTATTTGAAGCGCTACTAAGTTAATGACTCGGAGCGTGTTACTTTGACATATTAAGAGAAGACAGTAAACTGGTTTGGAGAAAAAATTGTGGATAAAGGCAGGGGCTCCTGTGCATCAACAAATTAAAGGTCGCATAAACGATGCGACAATATAGGACGCAATTACTTAGATCTTTTTAGGAGCAGCGATCCCGCAGCCGGCTGGGTATATCATTATCTACTGCAAATAACCGGTAGCTGCAATAAAAAACTCTTAAAAGCAATATGACATTAAAGCGCACTTCATTTTGCGAGTGGATCAGCTCGCTACTGTGTAAAGGACTAGTATTTAATCCGACACAGCGACTCTACCAGAATTAAACACGATTTAAGATAATGATTGTCATATACGCTCATTATTGTGAGATATTTTTATGTGCACAACTTGAAGAGCAATAATAATAAATTGGTTGTTTATTTAACATTGAGCTAAGTAACTGTTATAGATATTGGCTTAATGTATACGCTCGACATTAAAATTGTTAAAGATAATGTTTACAAATTAATTGGAAGAGACTGAAAACACTGCAGCATATCTCATGTGGTCAGTTGATCAGTTACTACCACCATCCGCGTTGGATGACTGAATCATGTATGGGTATATGTATTCATACGTGATTAACAATAAATTGGTCTGAGGAAGAACCACGAAGTCTGCAAGTCAAAATATGGCTTATGAGAATTTGTTACAAGAAGACATTAAATAAATCAGCTTTATATTAGGTACCGGGGCTCGCTGTTTCAATTGATTGTGTTTTATGTGTCCACCTCACAATAGTTCCCGTTCCGAGGTGTAGTATCGTAACATTGCGTTACATCGCCAACGCGTCGACCGAACAGGCAAACAAACAGACGCGTACAGAAGGACCAAATCCACGAATGGGACAAAATCGTAAAATTCATTGCCCTGCCTGCCAGGGTTGCGGGACAGTCCGAAAGTGATACCGGGATATTGGCAACAGCGGGAGAAGTCATTTGATGATTTCCCACTCAAAAAAAAAAAAGATGGCAGTCATCTAGATTCTGTTCTAATTTAACTTAACCGACAGTTATTAGAAAACCCGATCGAGTGTCCTTGTGATTCCCTGAAAACCTACGCGACGGGAAGTCAAGGGGAGAGCTCTTGTTAACTGGGATCATGTCAAGACTTAACGGCGGAAATCGGCTGGATGTAGGTGCAGAATTGGTAGTTTTGAGGATCCTTGGAGGAGGCCCATGTCCAGGAATGGAAGGCTTTCGGCTGAATGATGATGTCAGACCTAATATGACATGAAAGGCAAAATGCGATATTTGAATCATATACTGTAGTTGGAGAATATAGCTATATCCTATATTGGTTTTTAATAAGCCCTTTAGAAGTGACGTGATAGGAATTTTCGTAGTTGCCAAAAAAAATAACTCCAAGATAATTTCAAAATCAGTAAGGGAGCTTATAATCGTAACTTATGTTCTGAACCAGTATCATATCAATTGAATGTTGTTTTTATGGTAAGCACTTCAGTAGTGGACCTTCTACCTTATTGTTTCATGATAGAACGTAAAGCGCCGTTTATTCTCACTTGAAACTTAGACATCGGGATTAATGTTCACTGGGGTCAGATTACGTCACCACGGTTAATGCCTTTCAAAACATTTACATTTTCTTGGATTTCCTTTGCATATTAAATACATAATAATTATTTACATGTGTTATTGGGTAAAAACCCATCTGGATTATCTCAGCAGCAGCCCGGAGTCCGGATATGTGCCCGTTTGATGGCAATAGACTCGCCCCCAATATTACATGGGACATACCTAAATTATATGTAAGTACACCTCTGCCTAACCCTTTGGGGATGATGTTATGTAATGTAATATTTACATCCAAAAAGCTAATCGAAAAGGGAATTGAAGATCATAAAAAATATAGATAGATAGATAGATAGAATACTCTTTATTATGTACACCATAAAAATTACAGACATAAATTAGAAATTAAGAAATATGATCAATTAACCTAATGTGATATGGAGGGAAAGGGTCACTTATCAAATTAAGATAAGATGGGCCGACTATTGATCAATACGGCTCATAATTACTATAGTATTATGATAGGCTAGTCTCCATGCAGTGATTTATGTGGTAATCAAGTAAATGACGTGTTTAACTGTGATAACCTGCATATCAGCGAGTTATTATATACTGCAGTAAAACGCATTGTTTAGATTTAAATATTGATAGTACCTAAACGATATACTTCAGTTGAGTCTAGGTACACAAGCCAACATGATGCAGATTCATTTCTAATGAAAATCATATAGCTACTGTAATAAAGCCAAGAGGTAATTATGGAACCTATCTGAGGATGGGGGCATGGGGGTTCACGTAGGATTTTCAACGTCAAAGTACCAATAACGGATAAAGTATAACCTTACCTTGAATTGAAAGTCGATTTATAAGTTTGTCTAACAAATGGAGAAACTGAAAACCAGAATCCCATGAATGTATGGTAGGGTAGGAAGGTACTGCACAAAGATGCCAATAAGTTGCATCAATGAACTTTTATCCTAGACACAGATTCTTGTTAGATAAGGATTATATCAACCAGATCAGATCATAACCCGACCAAAAACAAAAATCCTTTCGTTACTCCAACGTATCTGCACCGTGTGCCACGGTAACATAGAGGTGATATAACCTTGCGCAGTGGCAGACCAGGGCCGTCCAATGAAAGTGCACGCTGCCGGAACACGCGTGGGCGCCGGAGGCTGCCTCGGAGGTACTGAGCACGTGCCACAAGTACTTACTGGCTATTGATAACCACTTCTGGGTTTTTAGGAATGCTTGAGAATAATGAATAAAGAGGGAGATGTTTACGTGACAAGTTTGAGAAAGAAAAAAACAGATAAATAATGTTCAGTAAGTCCAATTCGTGACAAGACTCAAGGTAATGTAGCAGCAGGAGTTTTTGGTTTAGTTTAAGAATTTTTAACAGTTGATTGGAAGTTGAGTAGCAAGGACAATTAAAGACAGAGAGGCCTAGGAATATCAGCTGAAGTGTCATAGAAGAAGTATCTACTGCCTATAAATTAACGGCAATCTGTAAACTCTAAACTTTTGATATTAGTTGGTCCTTCGGGGGTGTCCTGCGAGTCTAAATTCCAACTATGAAAATGTTGTAGTTTTTGCGCTTCTTCTTTAGTCTAATTTAACAAAGTCCGCCTTTGCGATATAAAAAACAAAAAGCCTCACCAATATCCTCCTAGATAAAGCAACTAATTATACATTAATTACGTTTATAAGCTCATTATATTTAGTAAATTTTTCATTGGCGTACACTGACTGATTGATAGATCGAGTTACTTCCTTGTACCCTATTAGTACAGTTACATGAATAAAATCTAATTACACAAGACTTTTTACATAAAAGCGAAGCGGCAACGTGTAATTTGTTAATACAAGATTAAAGTTGAGATTACATTCAATTATATGTATATACGAGTTATATGACCTTAGGATAATATTAACTATTCTATGTCTCGGCGTCTGCTCAGAAAACGGAACCTAGTAAATTAGGAAGTGTTGACTGCTTATTGTTGACTAAATTCGTAATTAGTGTTTTCGAGACGGCTTTTAAATTTTGAGGTGCCGTCATGTACTTTGCATCCGCCATTATAATCTACTTAGATGTTTCTAGATAGGTACTTTTTTAAACAAATAAAAGACTGGAATTTCCCCCCTCTTACACAGCAAGACAGCTATGCTTAATAGTTTATTTTTCAAACCGTGGCCTAAGCAGAGAAATTTTGTAACTTGGCCAGTGAAGCGTAATCTCAACGACCAAGTTTCAAAATGGTAACGATTGAAATTCTAAAATAGTATAGAATGCTGTATTTTCTATTAACTTGGTCTTTCAGGCAAAGAGCTCCGTAAAACTTGGAAAAAGGCGTTTTATTTTATTTTATCCTATAATAAAAAGAATCAACAATCTAGCCTTTACGACAGAGAGAGATGATAAGCAATTTTAACCGAACTTATTTTTCTACGTGATACTTAATGATTTTAAAACTTAGAATAGTGTTGATTGTACTTTACACAAGTCCGTTCCACTTTCTTAGAGTATGATATAATAATAATTATACACTTTGTTCATGTCTTATGTGTCACTATCACTATTATTTCTACACTTTTTACACTACACTTACTCAAAGGGTTTTGTTCATTGTTGTTGTTCGTTCGGCAGAAAATTGTACCACTTAAAGTTAACTTTGAACAGAGCTTGTATACCCTTCAAGTTATCGAACATCAAGCTTCATAAACTATGCCATAAACAGAGATAAATGACTCAGTTTAATCTACATTTTATGGCTATCCATCATTACAGCTACCGGAACAGAATTAATCAAATTAAACATGAAATGTACCATTAAACTACCATTAGTACCTGTTACATTACGTAATCATTGAAGGTACGATTTTCATGGTACATTTGTTCTCACATTAAATTAATAGTCTCTGTTGCCTTAGAAGATAAGTACCTTAAGGACAAATTCATAAAAGTCTGCAGAAGGACCAGTTTTATTAGCAACGCATTTATTATATGAACACGTGAATTCTGTAGGATATGGGTAATTAAAAGTTGAAACTAATAAGTCGCAAATTGTTTATACACCTTTTAATTAAGATAAGTAAGGCTGATGCGTGATGCCACGAAGCAATTACTCCAAAAAAAATAAGATCATCAGACTGCATTGACGGTTGTGCGTGTAAGTTCTTTAAAAGGTCTATTTGGTTGGCCAGTCAGTATCCCAACGGCATTTGGTCCTTCTGTCCATATTCGTATCTATACCGCTTAAGATTTACGGGCCTCACTTAATTAATGTAACGTGTTGTTTGAAAACGGGACAGAGACAAACGTTACATACAAGAACTAAGTGGTCTTGCAACAAAACTCCTTTTGCCGACAGGGGTCAGCGCTGTAAATAGCGCCAGCAGATGGTCCGGACAGCCGATTAATAAGACGGGGACTCCGCCCTGGGGCTGCGGTGGCGACTTAACAGCGCCAATTTAACAAACACCACCCTACCAGATAAGCCGATTACCCGAATCTGGGGGACAAACAGACGTGCTTACGGCGGAGATAATGTGGCTATGCTAATTGTGGACAGTGGCACTGATAAACGCTTGCATGTTTATGTTATGCTGGTATCTAGTCGCGCTGAGGTCGAGATTAGTGCACTGTTTAATATTGTATGTGTTGCCAGGTATAGTAGACCTTAACAGCATAATGTATCCGTGGCTGCAGAGCTTGAAAACATTAGCAAGCATAATGAGAGAGACGCAATCGATAGATGGGCTATGATTATAATGTTTTACAAATAGCTAAATGTCTCCGCTTGCATAAAGGACAGACGGGCGCGACGCGATTTTGGTAGAACAATTTCTATGAAGTTGTTGCCGGGATCCTAACGCAGCCAAATCATTTTTAGGGTTCCGTATTTGATTTACATTAGCCCTTACTTTAGACTAAAAATGATAATTTTGTCAGTAACACAATAAATTCCACATTGCCAACAAAAGCCCTGAATGTCAATAATAGAGATACCTACTTACCAAATGCCCTATACAATATCTACTTACTTATTCAGTTAAACTTGACTTTTAAAGAGACTTTTAATATAATATCAAATAAGGCGCGAAAAATAAAAAATGTACGTTAAGTCCAGCACACATTGACTTAAATTATGTGCTCGAATAGCAGCATCTTGCAAACTGACTAAAGATAAATGCTACAATGCATAGCAATAAGATACACAAATTAGCAGGTTTATCGTCGCCTAATCTTAATTCATGTAAAAACATACAAGGTGCAGTGCTGACACACTGGAGAACAAAAAAATATATTTGACAGCACGCGTCGAATCAATGTGACCATATTTAGCCGGATCCCGAACTAATATCGCGTCACGATCATTATCAGCTGTTACAAGTGTGTAGTCTATAGAATAGATCATACGCGATGCGACCATGTAAGGCGGCACGAGACATATTCTGATGATGTCATACACTTCGCTCAGACACCAACTAACGCCCGGTACCCATGACGAACAACTACTCGGTAAAAAAAATTGAAGCGGTATTTGTTTCCAACCAGTGTTTGGTGAAGTCACTGGATATTTTATAAAACAGCATGAACAAATACAATTTCAAGGATCAAAAAGATAACCCTTCCCCAGTGAGATAAGCATCTTAAATAGTCAAAGCAGCATTGACAAAATTCGAACAAATGACACGAATTTGCATCTCAAAGAGTCATGCTGGCAACTACATACAAACGATATTAAATGGTTTCCCACAGTGTAGTAACAAAGTGGTTCCTTCATAAAACTCACTCCAGTTTCTTTTGAGCCAACTTTGAAACAGACTTCAAAAGTTGGGAACTTTCAATTCGCAAAGCAGCTTGTCGACAATTGAGAGCAAGTTGCGAAACTGCAAGTACTTTATTCAAATGAGTTATTTTAACATCTGGAACGGCTGGAGGGTTAAATATTTTCTTCAAGTAGCATTTGAAGCAATATTTTAAAAGTGGAAATGAATTGTGATAAAATTGTTTCCCTTTCAATTGTAATGTAACAGATGATTTGAGCGTTGTCCAAGTAGCGTGCACACTCTTACCAAACTTACATAATTACACGCCTAAACAAAATCAGGCAGAGCCATCATGAACAGACGAAAATTGTGATCACCACGCAATGTAAGCGTAGGACGATAATAAGATAACTAATGATATACACAGCCAACCACACAAAGTAATTTCTTTAATACCATGATCTTCGCGATTTAGATTTACCGTTCCAGTCAGTCGTTTTAACTCTCTCTTGACGTTGATATTCCTTTATAATAATAAATCTTTGGAAATTCCAACTCATACGTGGCTTTGAACAATTCAAAGGTCAAGTTTATTACTTTAAGAATTCACGTCAAAATGTAAAGATGTCTTAATTGTGATAAATCATCTTCGTAACCGTTAATTACAACTCCGGCGAGATACAGTCACAGTGGGAGATAAATCATGTCCGAGTTAGCAAACCTGCAGGATAATTGTACTAAATCACCGACTAAGCAATCAGACAATGAATATTGTAGGTGGGTGTTGCTTGGATTACTAAATTACATATCGGTCGGCTAAATCTGCCGCGGTGGAAATGACTAGAGCGGTTCGATCCTCTAATATTTCACCGCAGCTGTGTAACGAGTGGAACAATCTTTGTCTTGGGTGTCATTGGAGACGCCAAAAAAAAAACGCAACATGTGTACACTGTCGACGGTAATGGAGCAAGCACGTGCAGTGGACAGACTTCGTGACGCTTCTACTTTATTAATGACAAGGCGAAACGACTAGAACTTTATTTCGGTGGATCCAAATAAGAAAAAAGTTGATTCCGAAACGTTCCAGCTTCTGGCGGACTCTATCTCGTTGGGGTTAGGTATAATTAGCGTTAGTCGACACCCCGAGCGTTCAAATCAAGATTTATCAAGTGAGCCGAAGGCAGGAGATAATGTGACGGTAGCGGAGCGGGCCTGACTATTCAGCGGAGTCAATGGCGTGTGACGGACGACGGCGGTAGAGAGGTTGCCGGGCGCTGGCCGTTGGGTGACGCTGACATTCTTTACCCACGTCTTATTTCATTTTGTTTTTTTGAAATATTAGACCATTCAGTTGTTAAGCACGTAGCGTCGCCAGTCGCTACCGGTGCTACCGATTAGAAAATGTTGTCAGATATCCAAGTCGATCTCGCTGTAGTAAAACTTAACGGAGCCATTGTATTTTGCGTAGGAAACGTGCAACCGGAGAAAATAATTGCGAGCATCATCAATTTCCACCTAATGGAGCGATAAACCCGTCTCAGCCATCGTTGATCCGTGAAGCTGAGCATAAAATAAAGCTTGCACTCATTGACGCGCGTCGACGACGATCGATGGGGTAATCTCGCGGTCATCCCATCCCGGCTTTGTCTGTGCATCGGGAGCGGCATAAAATTATCTGGGCATTAGCGGGCCGGGGAGCGAGCGGGGTGTCCGGGGACCATTTGTCATCGGCGGTGTGCAGGGGAGTGGGGGGCGCGGGAGGGGGCGGGAAGAAAGTGGCGGCGACTCGGGGCGGCTGCAGACGCGACCACAAAAACAAGACGCGGAGAGCAGGGGCGGGACTCGCAGCCACCGCGCTGCCACTGCCACCCGCAGGGATGTGCCGCGCCGTGTCACGATTCTCTTATGTACAACATGCTGTTTGGACACTGCTAACTTTGAATTATGGCCCAACTACAACTTTGAAGTCTACTCTACACTATATTCACCCGGTAGTAACCTGCTAACTTCTGTCTGGAAATTTTCGCGTAGTGGTTATGATAATCAACTACTTAACTAAGGTTTCGCTAAAGTCACTAATGCAATGACTAATGAATGAATAATGGTCACTACGACAGCCTGCACCACCACCACTAATTGTAATTTGGACCAAATGACGTAAATGGGGGCCCAAGAGACATAAAATTGTATAATTGTAGGAAACGTAAAGCTAAAAAGTGGTAACGAGCATCACGAAGGCTTCAAATGATTCAGTTTAATAAGTTCAATTAAAACTTCGGCACCGTAATTTTTTTATGAATCATCATTAAAGTTATTTCTTCATTATTAATTGGTTTTATAACAACATCAGCTTCTTTACGTGTACCACTCCTGATACAAAAAGCGGATGGTCCTTTAAACTGGCGAAAATTCCTTAACCAAAGCTGTCGCTTCCATCCATACGGTATAGTCGTCAGTTCCAAAACTTGGAGCCCTCGAAAAATCCCGCAGTCATAAAAGGGTCAAGCCGTTGCGTCACGTCGGCTCGGCGGAGGCGCAAAAACACCAAGAGTACAAACTATATTGGATATTAGAACAGAAGGCGCGTGCCGACAAGTTTTTGTTGGCGACCAGGGATCCCTTGGACATCGCTTATTTAATTTACTAAATTCCGAGCGAAAAACAGATTAAAATGGTTTTTAATCCAACACATAAATATTAAAACTGGCCATTAAATAAAACAGACGACATGCGAAGAGCCTTATGGCTGTGATGAAGAATTAATGAAGCTCAAAATAAAAAACTAAATCTAGACAGAAATCCGGCACAAGCTGCTAACACCTTTTTAAGTACATGTATTGATTGATGAATTTGATTGATTAAACGAACTGCAGACATTTTATGCGTTGAAAACGGTGGAGATTTGGCGGAAAACCCAACTGCTATACAAACACAAACTGTAGATCTACTCATAAGAATATTATCTCTACACTCCATACCTAATCAAAAAGTAATTAATATCCAAGGACCACCGGTTGTCATTAAACAGCCAGCCATCGTTGAAACTAATACTCTAGTTGTAACTAAACTATCTTTAATGTTAATAATGATCCTATTAGCTCTGAACTAGTGAAAATTAATACAACGAATCAATTTGTAGGTAATGATAATGGCATCAAATGTGTGGCTGCACTGGCTACTGGCTGGCTATATGTAGTATATTTATATTGTACATAGAATCATTAGTGGTAGTCGGTCGTTTGTTAGAGCCATTCGCGGCCCGGAGACGGGTTTTTGTCTCAACGCCAAATTGCATCCGCACAATACGTTGTCAGTAAATTGATTTGGAATTAATTGCGGTAACATAAGAGATGGTGTGACTTGTACAACAGTCATGAATTAGGATTTTATTAATGTTTTAAGCTCTATAAGACAAAAGATTATACTTTGCGTAGGTTTAGACAAATGTTGCGAAATGAAGCAGCAGCTATTATTAAAGGCTAATTTAGTTTTTAAAATGTAATCATTTTAAATTCAAAGACTGAAGTCAGAGATTATTATTGAAATCTTCTGCAACGCTAACAATAGGTTCTGCAATTCAAGAAGATGTAAGCTGTTTTATGTCTAGACAAGGACATTAAACATCCTCTAATGATTTGAAGTATTTTCAATGGCCGTTTGCTACATAAATATTGCCCATAAAATCGTATAATTACAAAGCTCTATTACTGATGCAACCACAGCCTCAAATGGTATTACAGGAAGCATAATAAATGCATCTAGAATTAGAGAAGAATTTCTTTTTCGAGATGAAACGGGTCTTAATAATGTGGAAGCACAAGAAAAATATTATAGCAGAAACAACTAAGTATTATGATAATAAGCAGCGTTAACTAGTTGAGTGAAGCTGCAGATACGAACTAACAATATCCATAATCAATGGATGTATGTACATTCGTAATATGAAGAGATAAGCAAGCATTTCCATTGTATTCAATTAACTAACGGATATGGAAGAACACTGAATCGCATTTTCTTCATCGATACATCGATATTAATAATGATTTAATGAATTTCCGATTGCTGTAATCACCGCTGTTCTGAGAGCTTTTTGACTTCAATGAGCCATTTTATACTCATTAGGTTGAATAAAACCTGGGTTTCAAACAGTTTTCTTTATCGTGTTATTTTTCAAGCCGTAGTGATGGTTTGGTCACAGATTCAAGGGCTTCAAATCAAGAGTATTTTCAGCTGATGAATTGGAAAATGGTAACAGTGGAAGGCCCCAAAAAGATGGCGAAAAATATAATTAACAGCGGTGTTATGTGCTCCGAATAAGTAATTAGAAGCCGCAATAGCAAGGAGTATCAACACCGGAGCTTACAATTTTGATGATACGATAAATGACGGGGTTTGTGAGAGAATTGCCGTTTCAAATCTGTTTTCCGGTCTGTTTGTCATATATCACGAGATATTGGAAAGAAAAGCTTCTTTCCAATATTTCCTGAGAGGTTGTATAATTATAATGTAGCAGACAATTTCAAAGAATCCGTCAGACGGTATTATCCGAAATTCAGGTTCCATTTTCCTGCAGTAAACTAGCCGAGGACTGCCGGGCCAAAATCCCCACTAATCGAGCAAGGGTCATTAGCGGAAGACGCTTGTTCAACGCGGATACACTTATGGAGTGTGTTTTTAATGTTCTCCCTAACTTAGGAAGCGTTTAATTGTTAGGCAGTTACATTTTCAGTCGTTTGCAGCTGTTATTCGATTTAGAGATAAAGTGTGTATTGTTGCTATATAATTGCAAACTCAATGTTTTCATAAGTAGGTGTGTAGTACAGATTAATACTTTTAATTTAACGTTGATACAGTTGAAAGCTTGATTAGATAGGATTCGGGTTTTGAGGGAGTTTTTGGTGTTTTAGAAATTTTTCTACAAATCTAAGCACAATTTTACTTTTTTGCTCAGAGTGAACAAAAAAATAAAATGTTCTACGCTTTCCTGTTTTAGGAGCCTTCTATACCTATTTTTCTAATGAAAAATATTATCCAGACCATAAGCAACTGCAGCACAATGGCACCCGCGTTTATTATAGATTGTACCTGTTTTACAGCTACTTACGTCTGAAACTATATTAGGGTCATTTTTGGCATACGTATCGTACCTCGTTTCTTTTACAAGTGATTAGTTATTATGGTATCTATTTTTATTTCCTGCAAAGCCTTCCCTTTTCTAAGTTTTTAAGTATCATACGACTAAATTCTTAAGTTATTCGTTGATATGCCTACTTAATTTTATACCCAAACCTTAGCTAATTCTGCAGAGACGTATTACCTCTGAATGGCAGATTTATACATACACATTCGGACCTCATTCCGTCCATTCTCTAGTCGTCATTGAACAGACATCTTCATGGGCGAACTATTGTCTACAATCTAACCTTACTCATTCCGAAAGTCGCTCTTTGTTCATGAGTACCCAGGATTTAAATACCTGTCTAGAGATCCAAACCAGATTACTAGAAATGTTCGGTAGGTTAAGATCTTACCTAGTAATACTAGACGTAACTCCCTTAGAGTAGATATTAATAAGAAAATAGAGTAAGGTAGGTCATGTGATGGAATTCTTTTAGCTTAAACGTTTAGAACGAATCGAAACGCTTCATAAATCCTTCGATCAAAATTAAGATAATGTTCAGAAAGTGTGAAACCGTAATCGATGATCTAATAATATGCACAAGAATCGTGATATCTGATTTTTCGAACCTCAATATGCTTTCGATTGGTGACGAATGATAACACCTTATTGTTGGCATACAAGATAATGTGTAGATGGTCGATAAATATAATTATCGTCATGATTCTTGACTTGCACAATTATAAGGTCACCGAGGTTTGAAAATGTAATAATAGCATGACTGCTCAGTAAAGGAGAGGGATTCCTAAAGGGTTAGGTATAGGTCCTGCGATAAACTATAGTTCTCGGAATTTAATTGGACCACCGAAATCTGTAGCTGTTGTGAAGGGGGGAGACAGACGCTGTTCCGAGGTCACCGAGGTTTGAAATTGCAATAACATCACTGTTGAGTAAAGACGAAGGGTTCCTAAAGGTTTTGGTCTAGGTCCTGCGAATGCGATCAATTATAGATCTCAGAATTGAATTGGACAATCAAAATCTGTAGCTGTTGTTCAGGGTGGAGACAGATGGTCTTCCGAGACTGACGCTGATATATTAAATTGCATGATGTGTTGACAGTTGGGTATTCTAGGTATTTACCAACTATTAAATGTCGTCAAACATGTCAGATCATGACATGTGATTGTTCTTTAGCGGATGTAGTGTTAGAAAAATTATCTAACAAAATTTTGGGGAAGAAGACGAACCGTCTAAAAGAACAAAATTTACGTGTGCGGACGCGCGCACTGTTAGACCGCATTAACAAAATAAGCCATCCAATAACAAAATGACATTTCACGAAGTTTAATTAAATTAAACAGGCCAACATCAATCAAATTGCCTTGCCCATTCAATTGACATTTAAAATACATAATTATTATAATTTATTATGTTTGCAACAACTCCTAAGAATAAGACATTATAAGCTTCCCTTAAAAGTTCATTTGTGGGACATAGTATTAGAAAAAAAACCTTTTTTATTTCACAATATCCTTACTGAACAAACATATTGATATTAACTATCAGGAACTAATCAGGAAGCATTTAAGTTGTGAATTATGACTACTTTGTCAGTATCCTAAAGCATTATTAATAAATGCAAATACAAATGGCATTTTATGTAATTAATGCAAATTAAATTACAAACACAGAGACTAATTACACGGTGTCAAAGATGAATTAATCAGTCTATGGTAATTATAAGGTACATTGCTTGAAATGTTAAATGTGCATGTATGATTTAATGATTGTTATTTGATATTTTGGATAGTTCTTTTGTCAGATATTTTTGATAACTATTAATATTTGCCAGAATGGATTTTATAGTGTTAAGGGTACTTATTTTAAATGTATTTTACAAGTAAATTAGGTGTTATTTTACAAACATAGTCAAGCAAAGATTTGTAAATAATTTGAAGATGGCACAATAACTTTTGTGGCTGAAGCCAGGTTGAAGTTGACTTTTTTTTTGTCCATAATATTGCTAATAGTAAAATAATTACTGAGTAGGTATCTGTGAAAATAATTAACAAAGATAATAGTGTTTTAACATACCTTACAAATAACTGTTCTTGATTGTTCACTCTCCATGATACTACCGTTGCACCTAAAACAAGATAAAAGTATGATGGTTTTTTTTTAACTGCATTTTAAGTTATTTGTACTGTTTCTGCATCAATTAGCAAACAATATCCAATGACAAATAAGAACAAAAATATATTTTTGTTTGTAAAATTATATTTCTTATGTTATAAACTAATGTACATAAACTAAAATCAACAATTAAATAAACATCAAATCTAATTTTAGAGCTAATCTCACGTTGATGATCTTCCTCATTTCCTAATGTATTAGCCAAATTATTGCTAGAGTATGACTTAAGATTATTTTTTGTGAGTACATCAAATACCAACCTACAATTTAAAAGCAAGTATCTACAGTTTACTTCCTACAATCCAATAGCCAAGGTCAGAGCCGCCGCAGACAACTTATTCTATTCAATGTGAAAAAACTAGTTACCTATCAACTAAACACCACTAACTACACTACGTACTCCTTACACAAACACTTTCCGTGTACTTTTAACTCATATTAATGCAATGATACTTAATTTATGAATAAAATATTATGATAAATATATTATTTTTTCAAGTTACGCGCGTCCAATTTCAAAAATAAATAAAGAAGTTAGGGTTATGCGGCCGCTTCTTGTAATGCTCTGATAATTTGCGGAATCGTAGAAAATTGATGATAACAGATCGTAGTTAACTTAGAAAATAATTAAAAACATTACTTACCGAAAAGATTTACGGTACAAGTTGTATTGTTGCCTCTGTCGAGAACGACAACACTCGTCGCTGCCATTTTCCGTTTGACAGCGAAGCCAACTGACAAAAAGCCAAGATATTTGTGTTACCACAGGCAGAAGTAAAGAACTACTGATGAATAAAAACTACCAAATAAAACATTGTTCTAGTGCAATTTCAATTTTATTTTAGTTGACAGTTAAAAAATTATTTCATGTGAGTATTTATGTACCAAAACTAATAAACAAAACCAAACTAGACAAAAGCAAAAGAATCACCGAACATGGTTTACGTTTAGTACTAGACCTGTCAAATATGGGGAAACATTTTCCAGGGAATGGGATGATGCAAGGTAAAAGTAACATATTATTATCATTTTTCTTTATTTGGCATGGTGATGAGTGAAACGGTCTTAGAAGGTCCACTTCCCTAAACGAGAATAGGAGTTTGCCTCTGCACTGTCGGCCTATCTGACACAGATAAGTGTCGTAAATAAATATAGCAGACTGCTAAATACAGCTAGCTGAAGTGGGACTGGGCTGGCTACGTCTGCCGCATGCCCAATCAGCTGTAGGCCAAAATAACCACTATGTGGAGCCCTTAGACAACTAGGAGGTGTTGCGGCAGACCCCGTAGATTAAGGTGGGATGAGCTGGACAAAACAAACGACTATTGGTCCACATTAGCACAGAATCGCAAGCACTGCAAGAAGAGAGCCTTATCCACCCAACAGTGGGTTGATACAGGCTAGCAGTAACTGTAAATAAGCAGCTGAATATTTTGTGGAACATCAGAGTCTGTCTAGTTTTCTTGTATTTAAACTTTTCATAATTATGAAAGTCATTTCATTTTTCATCATAGTGTCATTGATTTGAGAGTTGACATTACAAGCATTGGCAAATGTAAACGTTTTGTTATGCTTATTTACTGTGTTCCATACTATGTGGATATTAAATTCCTCAAATCAAATAAACTCCGTGTTTTTATATTAATTTTCAAATTCATTTGCTGCGGTGTGGTATGAGTCAAAACGAAACCAAAAGTTGGCATCCCCATTTGGTAGAAATTATGTGCATAGTAGTTTTCCAGAAAAGGAGAACTGATAAAGTAAAGCACTTACTTTGAAAGAAAAATAACTATTAAAAATGCTATACATAATTTATTCATCTTGTATTTTTTTGTTTTGTTTCCTATTGTAAAATAATTTTGTATTCAAAGTCATATTTCTCTGTTCAAACTGTTGTTCATTTCAGAACGCATCGAAAATAGACCAATCAGAATCAGCCAACGCTGTGCCGGCAAGTGTCATCATCGGCATCATACGTGTATTTTTCCGGTCCTTGTCCTCTCTTGGCTCTGCATACTTTCCTCAGCTCGACTTGGACGGCGAAGAATCGCGCACGGTTTTACAAAAGTGGCGACAAAAATTTAAACATGTTGGGATCACTGAAAATTGTATTATTGTTAGGTGTAATTTATTTATGTAGAGCTGCCGAAGAAGATGTGTTGGACCTTACAGATTCTGACTTTTCGTCGGTGTTAGGCCAACATGATACTGCCCTGGTCATGTTTTACGCACCATGGTGAGTAATTAATGATTTATCGTAACTATAAACTTATGAATGGCGTTAAATAAGCTGGTCGTTTGATTTGCGTGTGTAATTGTTTGTTAGGTGCGGTCATTGTAAGAGATTGAAGCCCGAGTACGCGGTTGCGGCCGGCGTGCTAAAGAACGATGACCCTCCCGTCGCGATGGCGAAGGTGGACTGTACCGAGGGCGGCAAGAGCACTTGCGAGCAGTTCTCGGTGTCAGGTTACCCCACACTGAAGATCTTCAGAAAGGGAGAGGTTTCTCAGGACTACAATGGCCCCAGGGAAGCAAGTAAGTTCTAGAACATCTATTCCATTTTTCAATATGAAAAACTACTTTTTATGAAATAAATTTGTTTCTGAAGGTAGATTCATAAATTATAAACAAGTACCTAAACATAACTGCACAGTTCTGAAAATCTAAACAGTAACAAGAAAATAAACTTAAGTAAGTAAGTATATTCATTGAAAGTATTTGAAAGCTGGTTAATACTGAAAGCTGATAATATTATAATTATTTTGTACTTAACAGAAACATTATTAGCTACAATGATCACTTCCAATCACAGTAATCTTATAGGATAAAATATTTTGTAGTGAGTCAACTTCAAACTTGGCAGCAGTATTAGCATAGCACCCTACATAGAGAGAAGGAAAGTACTACCTTTGCCCTACAGTGGGAAAATCCAGGCTAATAACAATAACTTTAAACTTGACCCTCATTCATAATCTCTGTTTGGGGTTATAAAAAGAACAAAAGATAAATTAATAAATGAAGGACAAATCCATTGAATTATAAATTATAATTCTCTAGCTAGTCTATGTCAAAATTTCAACTCTTTTTGTGAATTCAGAGAGTGAAAGTCATGTCAAATAATTTATTTCAAATAAGCACTTATAAGGCACTTTTGAACGTCAAAAAAAAACGAAGAAATGAACTGATTCTAGTTGCCAAAAATTAGTTTTCGTATGGAGAAGAATGGGCTAGAAACTCCACCGTTACGCTTTAAAAAATGTTTTACAATAAAAAAAAAAAATGTTTATTTATCCCCACAGATTACATTCTTATACTACTTGAACATAAAAGTTGACAGGTATTTTGACAAAATTTTGTAATTTGTGGGAGATCTGAAGTCTAAACTAAGCCGAGGCCTGTATTTTAGAACTCCAGGTGCCCCCCAGTTAACATGTTATAGTAAAGGTTGACAATATTTTGTATACATCAATTACATGATTATATGTGAATTACATGATTATAATAAATAAGTGTAAAGACTTCTGCACCAAGCTCTTTTTAACCACATAATTACTACACACTTCATCCATAGCACAAAAAAATTTGCCACACAAATATCAATTGATGACTAAATATACACAGTAAAGAATCTGTAGCTATCAATAGGTTTTAATTTTATTATGTGGCCCAATGTGCCATCATAAGTAATATTATATGAGCACTAAGCTTTTCCTCTCATACATAGCAGGAAAATGACAAACCAACAAAAAAAAAGTATTAATGTTGTCAGTGCTGATAAAGGCAATTGTTATTTTAATTTCCTGCTATATTGATAACTCCCACTGATTAGGGACAGTTTTAATAGAAATAAGTAAAAAGTTGTGTCCATATTACATCAGTTCAAGATTTGGTTGATTTTGGGTTTGGAAAGTTTTTATTTTAAGCTTAAAAAGAAACTTTAGTAGTTTCTTTTTAACCTTAAAATAAAAACCTTCAACTACTTAATTAAAATGAACATTCAAAACTGGTTTTCAATAATTGGTGTTACCAGTGTAACTCTCATTAATTCATTTATGTTTAATTAAAAAAGAAGTAACAATAGCTGATAATAAGTTGTTAAAAGTTGAAATAAGCAGAGTATATGGGGTTTATTCATAAACGATGATTAAAGTTAAGTAATGTTAACCATACATTTTTGACGTTTGAACGTCACTTAACTTTAATTATCGTTTATGAATACACCCCAAACTTCTTTCATATTTAATGAACACTCTAACAAACATATTTTATGAACGGGCACACAACTCTACGTCAAAGTGCGTATTTTGCGTACCCTCGATATTTTATCTTTCTGATAAGCCTCTATTGTTCCATTCCTGGGCAAAGGCCTGATCTCCCTTTTCCATTTTATGACTGATAATTTAAATTTCAAGAAAACAATACTCTTCAAAATTCAAGTTTATTTTTCAAAACAAAACTACAAATTATTATCACCAGTGGAAGGAGCTTCTTTCTTCATTGGCTGAAACCTCTTTCTTTATTGGCTGACCAAACTTTGTAACCCACAGACGGCATCGTCAAGTACATGCGTGCCCAAGTGGGCCCCAGCTCCAAGGAACTCAAGACTGTAGCCGACTACCAAGCGTTCCTTGCCAAGGATGAAGTGGTTGTCATTGGCTTCTTCGAGAAGGAGACTGACCTCAAGGGTGACTTTGTCAAGTCTGCTGACAAGATGCGGGAAGAGGTCACCTTTGGACATACTTCGGCAAAGGAGGTCCTTGAAAAGGCTGGATACAAGTAAGTAAACTTTTTGGTGTGTTTTTATATTTTTACAGGTGTTGGCTGGTGGCTATGCGTGATCCGACCCTACTTCAGTCAATTCTCTGAATTATCATTTATCGTACCTTTGTATACTTACATTTATTTTAGGTAGGAAAATTTAAATGCTCAACAATGGGCGACTTGACAAATTTTCTATACAAAAGCTGGCCCACAAAATTATCAATTGTAAAAACCGTTCGTTTCTACTAACTTTTTCTCAAAAGGATAAGAGTACCAGACCTACGCCAAATACCATCTAATTCATAAATGATAGCAACACCGTATTTCGTTTTTACCGTGTCCTTACTTTAAGTGCACTTTTATCTATGGTAATTATAGCATTCTCTACGGTCTACCCCGTTATTTGTGGTATCTACTGATATCTAGCATGGAATGATGTTATAAATAGTAATTATACTATGTTTCCGTGACGGAATACTTTTAATACGTGTACTATTTAATGTTCTAATTACTATTATAGGATGGTTCTAAAAAACTATAAATTCAAAATACCTACATACATAATTGCAGACATCTTCATTCTCATAAATATTGAAGAGAATTAAGTATTAAGTAACAGTTCTTGGTAGGCCAAATAAACAAACTGGTCTACTTACTCCTATAAAAATGCGATCTACATACAAAAAGTGAAAATAAATTAATTGCCACTGAATTGTAATGTATTGTATTCAAAAGAAATTAGCATTTATCCATTATTACTGAGTAACACTATTTTAACAGCTGTTCACAATTGAATGTCACCCATAATAATAAACAAACACACATTGTACCTATGTGTACACAAATGTTATAAGTACATCAAACTTATATTTTAACCTTCAAAGTCTTTTATGGAATTTAATATGACATTTCTCATCGATAACAAGAACATTCATGTTATCAACAACAGTGACATAAAAAAGGTAATATTTTTTAAATACTTTTACTGCATTGTTTAAATTTCTGGGACGAATAGAGCACTAGAGTTTACTACAGGAAATATAAATTGAACTCTATTTATTAGTTGCAGCCCAATTTTTATTGGTATGGCTTGGCTTCCCCTATGCACCATTACTTATATGAAATTGCATCATTGCATCAAGATAATTTTAACAAACAGGATAAAAGATGCTACTTAGGCTTATGGATGTGGATTATTATCCCACACCAGAACCACACTTTATAATTTTAAGCCTATTTACTTACAATGCTAATTATTATCCGGTATATAAAGAATCGGAAACAAACGAAATACATAGGTAATACAATAAACATGATCAATTATTCAAAAACACAAGAAATTGCCAAATCGGACACAATACCCATATCCTTTTAATAGTAATTATTTTAATAAGTGTGAAACTGCGGAAAATTGCATCAACGCAACGGTGAAACGGTTGTAAATGACCCTCATCCGTGACTAGACACGTCATCGTATTGATACGATCGTGACGAGGTCATGGTACTCTCCAGTCATAATAATGGAGTTGTTAGAAGGCTCTCGGAATAGTACATACCAAGCGTTCCTACACCACGAAATATAGAGAGAAATAGAATACTCTAATCCGAACGAATACAGCTTTGCTTGGAGATGCGTCGTGATCCTCAGGAATGAGAGAACGATGTAGAATCGGTATACCTACTTTCCATACTCAATACATTTATTGCTTCCACATGTGAACTTAGGTGGCAGGTTTTACAAAGATATGACCATTATGGACCCTGTCGGGCACAGCAAAAGTAGGAGAGAGGAGAGAAAGAGGGCTTTTATTTTACAACTTACCTAGTTATTATAATAAAATTATTCTATAAAACTTATAATTAAATTTAAAATTTATCATTTAAATATTCATTGATATTATAATAGATATAACTATAGCTGTTTTGATTTATAAAAAGGAAGCTTCGAAATGATACTTCGAACGTCCAACTGAAACAAATAATATACATACATACAAGATATGCGCGAAAAACATAATCCTTTTTTGGCAGTCGGGTAAAAACCAAATGAACCTTCATGTCCGATGCTATAAAGATAATTCAAACTTACCGGTCATTATTTAAAACCACGTGTACTATACTGACTGACTTCAACAAACAGGTTTACACGCACGACATAATTTACATTTATTTTATATCTCTCGTCTAAACGTAGTTTATATTGAATAATTAATTAGCAGTAGTTCAAAACATATCGCACCAATATTTCCTTTATTCGTCCAATTTAAAATTCGGCATTTGATACGCCCATAATTTTTACTGCGGTCCTGGGTTCGATTTCCAGGTCGGGCAAAGTGATATTGGGTGCTTCGATTTCGAATTTCGCAGTAGACCGTATTTATAAGTTACTAGCCTATAGGCCAGTTTCTCGCACGAAAATGATCGCAAAAATTTATGTGAATTTCAAGCGATCAACCAATGGCACAAACTACTGCCATGGGCACTTGACAAGTTGTCACATTAATTAGAAATACACACCACTGCCTACCCCTCCACGAAAAGGCGTGATGATTATGTTATTTGCCCAGGTAGTAGGCAAGTATACAGAGGTAATTTACCAACCTACTTCTGTTTACTAAACAGTTTCTCTGAAAACTCAATAGCTGTGAAGCGATCTAATCGATTTTCCACGTTTCACGTTAATTTGGAACCGTTAATAAGCTACCTTTATGACCTTAGTGCACATTGTTGTGCAGCGACTGCTTGCACAGGTGATGACATCCACGTACAATGTCAACATACAACTCGTACTACAATGTCATAATGTCAGTTGCTATTTGCTCGATGCCAGGCAATTATACAGAAGTAAGTTACCAACATACTTCTGTTTACTAAACAGTTTCTCTGATAACTCAAGTAACTGACGCGATCTAATCGATTTTCCACGTTTCACGTTAATTTGGAACCGTTAATAAGCTACCTTTATGACCTTAGTGCACATTGTGCAGCGACTGCTTGCACAGGTGATGACAGCAACTCGTACAATGTCAACATACAACTCGTACAATGTCATAATGTCAGTTGCTATTTGCTCGATGCCAGGCAATTATACAGAAGTAAGTCATCAACCTACTTCTGTTTACTAAACAGTTTCTCTGAAAACTCAATAATTGTTACGCGATCTAATCGATTTTCCACGTTTCACGTTAATTTGGAACCGTTATTATGCTAGTATGCTACCTTTATGACCTTAGTGCACATTGTACAGCGACTGCTTGCACAGGTGATGACAGCAACTCGGACAATGTCAACAATAACACAATGTCAACATAGAACTCTTACTACAATGTCATAATGTCAGTTGCTATTTGCTCGAAGCTAGGCAATTATACAGAAGTAAGTTATCAACCTACTTCTGTCTACTATGTAAACAGTTTCACTGAAAACTCCATAACTGTGACGCGATCTAATCGATTTTCCACGTTTCACGTTAATTTGGAACCGTTATTATGCTACCTTTATGACCTTAGTGCACATTGTTAAGCAGCTACTGCTTGCACAGGTGATGACAGGTGTCAACGTATTCAACTCGTACAATGTCATAATATGTCAGTTGCTATTTGCTCGAAACCAGCTGTTAATGACAGTGTTAATCATCAGCCAATTAGCCTAAAGGCTTACGTAATAGGCTATAGGTTTTATTAATGTCGAAGTGGGAATTAAGTGGGTCCTTAATTCCCACTTTGATGTATGATTGTAATAGACTTGTAATATTATTTAATATTTAAGTATTAATAGAAGATGCTCTAGTAGACAAAATAAGTTCTTGATAGTGTGAAGTGGAAAAAAATCGTTCTAGTCATTGGACAGTATCAATTCACACTTTTAACACCGTTTCAAACTAAACTTGTAAGTACTGGTTTTCCCAAAATACCTACTTTATATTAACAGAATTTTCTTTAAAAAAATGCATGCTTCGGTACACCTAGACAACTTTTCGAAACTACAAAACGAACATTCAATTAACCACACTTCAATCAATCTGCCTAGCCTTTTCCCAACTATGTTGGGGTCGGCTTCCAGTCTAACCGGATGCAGCTGAATACCCGTATTTTACATGGAGCGACTGCCTATCTGACCTCCACAACCTAGTAACTGGGAAATACGATACCCCTTGGTAAGACTGGTTGTCAGACTTTCGGGCTTCTGACGACCCGTAACGACTGTAACAAGTAACTACACCTCAATCTGACTTAAAACAAGACCAGTCCATGTACGATATACATTAAACTAAAGTAACGTTTTGTCAACAGGAATGACGTGGTATTGTTCCGGCCCAAACGCCTGCAGAACAAGTTCGAAGACTCGTCCGTCGCGTACAAGGGAGAACCGGAGACGTACTCGCTCAAGGCTTTCATCAAGGAGAAGTTGTAAGTTTATTTCATAGACTACTTTGTAAGGTTTTAAAGGACTTTGGAGCAATATTTTGGTCGTGCAAGATAATGTTTTCTCATGGTTTCATTTTTTTGAGGCGGTGCCAAACAAACAAATTAATTAATTACGTACAGTGATTGAAGCTTGATTGATCTTCCTTGATTGTTTGCTTAGCGCTGCTTCGGAATTAGTTAGGTACTTACTTACAATCATTTAGGAGCCTAATTAGACTTTTTAGTTTCTTTTTTCAACGGTTTTTTTTTTACAAAATTTTTATTTATCTTACAAATTCCACCATCTATGGATTAATAGATTCTAATGTCAAGTTATTACCAGTGCTGAATTTTAGTTAGAATGGTACAGTTTCTGGTGAAATTACAAGCACATGAAACCAAAGTATCTACATAATTTTAAATTCATAATTTTATTTATTAAAACTGAACTTTATAATAAAAGCACAATTCCCAGGTGTTCATAGAACAACTTAATTACAGTAGACATTATTAAGTTCTCATAACACAACTGATGCAGTATTTTCCGAGCGCACCTTGTCGATCGCCTGGAGGCTAAACTCTTACACCTGCTTAATATGAATTATAAAAATAGTTTTTAATATCTATGTTTCTAGGAAAAGCAAGTATAATATTATGTTTTTTAGCGGAACAACTGCCGTAAACAGGAAACCAGTCTTGCGCAGTATAATAGAACTATGATAGGTAGCTTATAGCGTGAGATTATCTTCCACAATTAAGATCAATTCTTTAGGGAAACATTATTTCTTGAATATAGCAATGAGTATAACTTTTTAACCAACAAAACGAATCGCCTAGTGCAGTGACAGGATCCAGGGACTCGGAATTTCGGACCCAGTCAGTGGGTTCATGTAGAAGAGATCGGCAGTAAGTCAGGCGGGGAAGCTACTGAGCCCGAAAATAGACGGGTAGGTTAGTCAACTGGACTGACTTGAGGGCGCGATGTCAGCACTGGACTGGGTTGAAACTAGTGTCTACACGAGTCTGGCTGACGTTGGACTGACTTACTCAGTCCAGGGTTAATTGACTTGCAACTGGGCACACTATTAATTACTGGGCTCGTATAAACCTCTGTTTAGAGATTCTCGGGAATAATATTACATACACTGCTACAAGGATCTTTTGGTGCTCAAATGATGTTTACACGGGGGGGCAATGTTGATAAACATTTGTGCATTTCTTGTGAGAAATGTCACTTTATTCAAAAATGTTGACTTTTGTCAAGATGGCGATTAGTTGCGATTTTGGCCACACGCCAAAAGAACCTTGTAGCGCTGTATCCAAAAAGCTCTTTGAGAAGTGAAGTCAAAATCTAATAGAAGTATAATTTCCCAGCCACGGCCTGGTCGGCATCCGCCAGAAGGACAACATTCGCGACTTCACCGACCCCCTGGTCGTCGCTTACTACAAGGTGGACTACGTCAAGAACCCCAAGGGAACCAACTACTGGAGGAACCGTGTGCTTAAGGTATGTCTTTTTTAGGGCTCCAATGTCAAATGGCAAAACCGGAACCCTTATAGTTTCGAGACTATTTGCACGATATCGGTGAAAATTGGAAAAAAGGTGTATTCTGTATCTGTGCACGGCTAGACAATGGTGTAGTGAAATTAAGAAAAAAAATACAATTAGGGGTTGCTCTCACCATAGAAGTAACCGAGGGATGCCGCCGGTGCTCCACACGCCTATTTGCATAACATTTTTCACATGATTATCTTTAAAAAAAAATATTTATAACAAGATTATGATGTTTTAAATAACTTTGCTATCTATATACTAGTCAATAGTCCTAGTTTTTGAGACCAGTCGTCACAGTTCAGCACCACAGTCCTACTTTTGTAAACTTAGAGTAGGCGTGCAAGAAACGATTTTATCTTTCGTCACGATGATAAATATTATTAATCGGTCGAGTACCTATACTTTATGTCCGTTGGTAACAGAACATAACTACAGAAAGGCTGGACCGATTTGAAAAATTTGCAGAAAACTGAAACTGGATTTTGTATGAATGTGCAATGCATGAGAATTTTTTGTATGAATTTTTGAAATTTGGACAGGACGGCATCTATCGGGTCAGCTAGTTTTACAATAATTGTGACGGTAATCGCACTATTATTTTGCATTACCTATCGCGTAAAACTTTTAATATATATAAATAAATTTATTTTCTTTCTATCAATGTCACATATTTTTAAAAAGGTCTGAGAACAAATCCTTATTATAAAATCAAAGTCCTCCGCCGCGTCTGTCTATCGTCCTGTTCGCGATAAACTCAAAAACTACTGCACCGATTTTCATGCTGTTTTCACCAATGGATACAGTGGTTCTCGAGGAAGGTTTTAGTAACTATATAATAATAACCAACCTCCACGCGGGTGAAGCCGCGGGCATCAGCTAGTTATGAATAATATGAACTTCATTACAGAATCATAATTAACAATTTCATGGTCAATTTTCCAGTTAACTTCTGTATAATAAAAACTAGGTTGCTTTTATAACGTTAGCTTAGAATAATATGCTGTAAATAACTAGAAAAAATTCCTATGGAAACTATAATGTCGTTTAAAACAAACAAAGAAAAATGTATGTTTCTAATATACCTACATTTTACAACACCGGTTACTTAACACCATGGAAAAACCGAAATAACATTCCGTGTCGTGAAAAATCGATTCCAATCGCACTTAGTAGGTAAGTACTTAAACTAATAAAACGTGTGAAAGTTTTCAGACAAAAACCTACCTATACTATTCTAATCAATTATTAATTTATTATGTCACCCAGAATAGCAATGGAATCCATACAATTTATAAGGCACCTATTTATATGCGTTGTTACGGGGTCTATCCATTTTATCTATTAATGTACTTATCCAATCTTATTTATTTTAGGTATGGTAGAATACAATGAGTAAATGGTTAGGAGGGATCTTGCACTCGCCTCATATACAGTATGCAAGGGTAAACACCGTTGACACTCAAACCATGGGTAGTTGACTTAAATATAAAAATAAATGACCCAGTAACAACAAAAAAAAAACCTTATTTTCATTAAAAGATTTTAAAAAGTAAATATCCGTCCGTCCCGATTCTCATGGATACGCATTCGAAGGAGCTGCGAAACAGCTGACGGCCCGTCATGTAACGTCCCGCGCCCCGCCCGCCCCCGCCAACCGCCGGTCGTTGCCCTTGCGTGTAGGGTGAAATATTCTTGTGGAAAAATGTAGATTTTCTTTAAAAAAATAAAATTGTATTTTTCCATTGATTTTACGTTCTATAAATGAAACCAAACCACTGGTTTCAAGGATAACGGTGTTTACACCAACACCCTGTATATTTAAATTACTAAGAGGGAAGGTGCATAATGCAGTTATTTTAGACCACTATAGAAACGGGAAATCAATGACCAATAGAAACGGGGTTTGTCGACGGAAGAATAGACAAAATGACAATCCGAATCTGTCATTTTGTATAGTCTTCCGTCGACAAAACCAGTCGAAAACCCGTTTCTATGGTTTCTACGCGTGCTGGGAGCCTGTTGTTCTCCGACTGAATTCAAAAGGAATGCATTGTTTATAATTAGTTATGGTATAGTATCTATTAATTTAGGATAGGCAGATTATCGCATTGGGTTATCCTGTAATGGTAAACATAAGTTGATAAATAAATAAATCATCTAGGTCAGAGCTGCAGCAGTCCATTGTAGGCCTTTCTTGCACGCTACTGAAATTATAAATGACTCTTTATTATTCGTTTTGTGTTATGGTAGTCAGACCTTAACGAGGTCACCTCGATAACCTTATCGTTGGATTCGCAAAGGTGCTGGAGTTCGGGCTCTTTCACTATATTTCTATGGGTTCCTATAAAAAACGAATCGTTTTGCTTACCAATGCATTTTTTATTTCCATACTGGGCATAGATTCTACTACCATATGGGAGGGTACTAGGCAAAGCTATGAGGTTTTTGCTTCATTATCGGTAAAGATGCAAGAGTCGTAATTTTATTTTTTAAATAAGCCCGCCCATTGTATATTTTGTAGTGTTTGTTTTTTTTTTTCTTTTGCTATATATTTTTGTGGTGTACAATAAAGTATATATAAATCAATCAATAAATTATATGAATCGGCCATAAGCCGTTGGTCCCGGCTCGACCGTCATACGTAAATAGTTGACAATCGTTAGCATTACGGGTAGTCATAAGCCCGAATGTCTAACAACCAGTCTTACCATAGCCTAGGGGTACTGTGTTACCCAGTAACTAGATTGCGGAGGTCGGATAGGCATTCGCTCCACGCTCAACAAGCCCGACATGGCCCTGCAATGTTAGACACATAATATTTAAAAAGATGTTTGTACTTTAGGAGTCCATGACCTCTGAGTTTGTTTCAGCATTACTTCTTGGGGATCAGTCAGTTAGGAAATGCCGGCGACATCTAGTTGTAAAATATTGACCTAAATATTCGTGTGGATCTTAAAAAGATTTACTTACAGAAATAAACTTCATTTCATTATTAAGGATATAAACCAAAAAACTTTTTACAAAAAAAAACACTAAAAAAGTGAAAAACCATCACCTCTGAAGCATGACCTACCAAACAAAAAAATAATCATCAAAATCGATTCATAATTGGCGGAGTAATCGCGTAAAATACATTAAAAAAAAATACATACAGACGAATTGAGAACCTCCTCCTTTTTGAAGAAGTAGGTTAAAAATAAACCCTATGATTCCTTTACCCAGGTTGCCAAGGAGCTGTCCGAGGTTAACTTCGCAGTGAGCGACAAGGACGACTTCACCCACGAGCTGAACGAGTACGGCATTGACTACGCTAAGGGTGACAAGCCCGTCGTCGCCGGCCATGACGCCGATGGCAACAAGTTCATCATGACTTCTGAGTTCAGGTAAAAACTATAGACAAGTTTAACTTAACGTATATTTACGTGACACTATTGAAACTATATTTTTAAAATAGACGAAAAACCCTGATGGACTGCATGAAAATTCCTAAAAGAAATAATATCATGCAAAAGAGATTTAGACCTGTTAGTTTTTGTCGGTTTTTCTTCTGCTTTATCAAATTAAAAATAAACTAACACCTCATATGAACAAGAGTGCGTACAACCGAAAAAAAATGTTTACAAATTAATTAGCAGAAGCTTGGACGCACGCCAACACTACAAAATAACACAGTCGTATTATAAAACTCATTCCACGTAAAGTACATAAAAAAGGTTGATTACTTTGTTAGTATAGTGGTCAAAGCAACAAGAAAACTAGGGCTCTGAAACTGAGCGATGTCTGAATTCGTATCCTGGTTTATGACCTTATAGCAATGTTTTTTTACAGTAAAATAAATATCAACTACTTGTATTCTCCTGTTTTCCTTTTTGCCCCTAAAAAAATACTCAAAATGTAGACCGCTGTCAACAGAGGTCTAGTGTACGAACTATTAATGAAAATAGAAAACATAGGGATATAGTATACACTTTCTTATTCAGTTTATGAAATAACTTTTAAATTCGTTTAAGGAGGAAATAGGCGAGAACCAAACCTCGAATTATGACGTTTTACTTCGGCTATTCAGACGGATCTGCAGCTGTCCTTATCGCACGAACAGCGGCCGAACGCGAGCGCTCGCGACAGCGATAGTTTCTTCAAATACCCTAATTTTTTAAAGTCTCTCCGACCGCCTTTCTTCTAAAATGTTTTAGAGGTGGACTGGTGAAATGTTAGTATATTATACCACAGTTCCAACCTCTATCCTTTCTGCATAAACTCTTGAAACAAAGATGTATTCCCATTGTTTATGGAACTGAATATTTTTATGGTCATGTTATGTTATCGTGTGGCGTTGTTTCTTACGATTGTTGTACGCCCCGTTAACTTTGTTTAAAGCATTACCTCGCTGTAATGATAAGCAGGCGATGAAACTAAACTCCTTTTATACTCATTATTGGCTTTCGATGTTATTTAAATACAATGTTGGCAGGAAATTCGATAAATTCCGTCTGCATTGTATAAATTATGGATGTATTTATCTTTTTAACTGGTTCGGAAAAGTGCTTTGTTAATTTGTCGCACTTTTGTGGTTAAAAAGTTACCTAGATCTTTTTACAAAATTATGATACTAACTAGCTTCCGCCCGCGTGATACGTCGATAAAAAGTAGCGTATGTCCTTTCTCAGGCTCTAGAAGTCTAGACTCTCTGTGTACCAAATTTCAATTAAATCGTTTCAGTAGTTTTGGCGTGAAAGCGCGACAGACAGACAGAGTTACTTTCGCATTTACAATATTAGTAAGGATAAAGCCGACAGAACTGCCTCGTTGTTCTAGTGGTCGCAAGCTATACTGCTGAACGTGAGGTCCTGGGTTTGATTCCCGGGTCGTGCAAAGTGTTATAGGGTTTTTCCATCTGGAATTTCTCAGTAGCAGCCTGGAGTCTGGATTTGTGCTTGGTTGCAGGCAATAGGCCCCCTTTTCCATGAGACTTAAACATAACTGGCAAAATGTGGGTGTATATAGGTCCACCTCTGTCTAACCCTTCGGTAATACAGGCGTGGTGTTATGTTAAAGCCGAAAGAAAAATAACAAAAGACGTTCAGACGAAAAATGGATTGACGTTACGTTACAACTCTTCCTAAAAAAATAATTATTGAATTTAATATTTATAATTGACTATAGCTTTCGCCCGCGGCTTCGCTCGCGCGGTATGTCTATAAAAAGTAGCCTATGTCCTTCCCCAGGGTGCCATCTATCTCCTTGCAAAATTTTGCCGAAATCCGTTCAGTGGATTAGGCGTGAAAAGGTAACAGACAGACAGACAAGCGTTACTTTCGAATTTATAATATTAGTATGGATTATTTTTAAAAGTGGTTTACAACAAAAACTTGGCCAATATTAGAAAGGTATCTCTGTACATTACCCTTTGGGTGTATCACTTGTCTATTCATATCCATAAAGGCCTTCAAAGTCCGTACTTTAACAGTTTCTTCCACTCTTTACAGCATCGAAAACCTGTTGACGTTCACAAAGGACATGGTTGACGGCAAACTAGAACCCTTCGTCAAGTCTGAAGCCGTTCCGGAGAGCAACGACGGCCCAGTCAAGGTTGCTGTGGGCAAGAACTTCCAGGAGCTGGTCACTGACAGCGGACGTGATGCCCTCATCGAGTTCTATGCTCCGTGGTGCGGACACTGCCAGAAACTTTCTCCCATCTGGGAGGAACTTGGTGACAAGGTAATATTACTAGCTAACATCATCATTATTTGCTTAGCCTTTTCCCAACTATGGTGGGGTCGGCTTCCAGTCTAACCGGATGCAGCTGACTACCAGTCTTTTACATGGAGCGACTGCCTATCTGACTAGCTAACATCATAAAGAAAGAAATTGTTTATCATCATTCTCCTGCCCTTATCCCAATTTATTTGTGGTCGGCACAACACGCTATTAGCGTCATTGTATTTGTCACCTCTTTCTAGCCATATCATCTGTCACACACTTCATCTATCGTTTCTTTGGTCTTCCCCATAATCTTATAGCCATCCACATTCATACCCAAGACTTTCCTCACGACACTAAATAACATTTAGTTGATTTGAAAATGTGAATGAGTTCCCAAGAAAGCAACAAGATGTTTTTTACTAACATGTTTTTCTTCTAATTGATTGTTGTCTCGATAATTAATCATAATCTTTGTGTCGGCTTAGGGTCAGTTCACATCGAGACGCGACGCGACGCACACTTTTTTATGATCCAATACAATATCGAATTTATTTACTACACAATATAGTACACGCGCTGCGCAGCACCGCGCATCTCGGCGTACTTTGACACGTGTCAACCCTCGCACTGAAATTATTATACCTTTTCGTGAAGAAAATAAGATAGATAATTGTTAAGAAGTGCGTGCAGCGTCACGTCGCGGTCTGTACTGACCATTAATATCGCATCAGCTTCTATACTAAATTAACACGGCGGATGTTCTAATTCAAAGTGATAACATTCTTTTGTTTTATAACTGTTACGCTAGTTATCTTATCCTATTTATGACATTTGAAAGCAATCAGTCTTTTAGTTAACTTTAAATACATATTTATTTGTCCCGAATTTAGGGAACTTGATATTATTCATAAATTATCAATTATATGTATTTTTTAATTGGATAAAAATAATACTTTACACATAATTTTTTGTATGAAAACTAAAAGAGGTTGGTGTTTCATATCTGACTATGAGAAGAAACAAACGCCGATGTCAGTCTCTTCCAAAGTCCTTAAAATTGCACTGTAATGGTCAACACAACATAACATAACATCACGCTTGAATTCCCCGAAGGGATAAGTAGAGGTGCACAACAAACAGCATTAACATAATTAATATACTACTTGAAAACTAACTAAATAAATCATTCTATTGTATTAACAGCTGAAGGACGAAGCTGTAGACATCGTGAAGATCGACGCGACCGCCAACGACTGGCCCAAGTCGCAGTACGACGTGTCTGGATTCCCCACCATCTACTGGAAGCCCGCTGATAAAACCCAGAAGCCTGTTAGATACAACGTAAGTTTCAACAGAACATACTTTCTATAAGACATGCATTATTATTTATTTATCGATTTTATACATACAGTTCCATGTTTGTTTTGTACCAGAAATGGCCTGACTTGATTTAATTTGCTCAATGAAATAGCATACTTTATTTTAATAGGACTAGCTAGCACTAAGAATTTGTTTCTTTTCTTAATTAAAATAACCAATATTGATTCAAATTACATTCAGTTTGCAATAAAACCAAATCAAATTGTCCTCTTATAAATAACAATATATTTCCAGGGTGGCCGCGCTCTCGAAGACTTCGTGAAGTACGTAGCCGAACAGGCCTCCAGCGAGCTCAAGGGCTGGGACAGAAAGGGTACAGCCAAGAAGGAAGAGCTCTAAAGAGTTGTGATGTAAAACTTTCCATGAAAGATCTGTGTGTGCGTGGCAGAGTGTGCGAGTGTGAGTGACCGTGTTATATACTGCTACAATAATCTTTTGGTACTGACGTTAACAAGGGGCGCTGTTGTAACATAAGTTCAATGTTGTTTTGTGAATTGTATGGAAAAACAAGATGGCGTCTTTAGTTCCGATTTTTTCCCACGCGCCAAAAGATCCTTGTACAGTTATAGAACCACTGACATGTCAGCGTGCCGTTCATAACCCATCCAGTTGACGCTCAGTGACGTGTTGGTTTTATAAATCTATTTTAGATTGATCTAAATACAGTAATTTTGAATGCATTTCTTTATATAGTGTCGGTGGAATAACAAATAAATTAGGATGTATTTATAATTTTGTTGTTTTATTTTTTTATAGCTGGAAATATCACCTGGAAAGACATGAATTATCATCTAGTTATCACCCACTTTCCTAGTTTAGTGTTCCTTTATCTATTCTGTTATTTCTGAAGCAGAACTTTTTCACAGTCTAATAGTCATTTTGAAGAAGAATAAAGAGTTATTCTTAAGATGAAATAAAACAATATGTTAAATAAACTATATATTCTCCTCCTTCCACCTTTCTATCCACTGTGCTATGTTCTCAACATTGCTCTGCAGCTGATCCTCTGAGTCGTTCTGTAGCTCCATCACTATCTCTGGCTTGTAGGATGACTGTGCCTCTTCTAACAATGTCTCAAATATCTCACATTGTACATTATCCTCCAGTTTCTTTCCTGTGTAGCCTCTGGAAAGATATATGAGCATAAGTTTACAACATGAACCATGTGAAGTATTGATAGTTCTGGCTCAACAACGAACTTATTCTAATTACAATGGGGAGAATCCTTTTAAGCAAATAGTATGCTTGTTTTAGAATGCTCCGCTCTTCCCCAGGTTATGTAAGTGTATTTAAGTTATTGAACCTGATCAGGATATAAATGAACGTAAACAAATAAAAATGCAAAAATAAAATAAAGTGGGTACACAGTATTTTTATGAGAGACAAATGACGCGGTGTGATGTGTGTTATGTGTGTAGGAGATGGTGTGGAGGTGAATGTGTATGTGAGTAGTGGGTGAGAGTAAGTATGGGAGGGAGGATTTTATCCACATCTTGTACCGGTGGAGATTAACTATCTACGGTGGAGTAAAATGCAGATAGTTCTTTTTTGCAAGCTAACCCTGCGACTAGTCTTGGGATCGGAATTAATGTAGGACATTAACTTCCATTAGCGGCATAAATATCATTGCGTGATTTATATTTAAGTGTATATTACAGTCTCATTGACAGCACCATATTTTCCACTTCGTCATACGTTTTTAGTTTGAGCCATTTAGACAAAGCGTTTTAAATACTACTACTATTTTATACTGTACTAATAACCCGTTATTCCGTTTATCCACCGCAAAAAACCCACACTTAGGTGGATACTCGGAAACGTAGGTCCGAGAATCCACCCTAAGAATATTAATTCCATTTATCCAACTAGGCTTTGGGTGGATTCTCAGATATATGTTTCCGAGTATCCACCTTGTGGTGGATAAATGGAATAACCACATCATTATTATTAACAGTAACTTTTACATATCATCCAAATTGATTTTGATACTTCAGAACAGATTATTTATAAATATTTTGCTCAATAATTAAGATTTATAAAAATGAAGTGTTAATCAACTGGTGTGGCTGACTGGACATAATCATTTACTATGAGCGTCATTGCAACTTGATTGGTAGCATGCTCAGACCCCGCGTCCTCGAGTTCACCGAACAAAAAGTTCGAACGATTACGTATTCGCTTGACGATTGAATGTCAAAGACCAGCACTAGTTACTGCCACCTATACTTAATTTTAGAGAAGCTAACAGTACAATTAAATTAAAACAGTATTGCCACATTTATAACAATTCAATTGTGTAGCCGAGCCTTAACGTTTGTGTGTGGACTAGCCCTTACGCGCAGCAACGGGAGACGACACCCCCACTCGCACCCGCGCCCTCGCACCCCGCCAACCGACAGTGGACGAAAGAACGCGAGAGCGTACGCCACGCTCGCGAAACGCTCGTTGTAGTTTTAGGAAACGATTGTTTTACCTGTTTGTGCCAACTTAATATACTTCAATATATCTCTTTTTCACTGTTAACGTACGTTCTTAATCATTTAAGACCCAATAACATCCCTGAGAAGAAATCTCCTACAATTGTCAATTACATAAAACAGGAGATAGCTGTTAGGAGGGTAGAATAAAATTGTCCGTTTCTAATTTTCCTTCAGCTTCCCTGAATAAGGAGCCTTCTGGAGAGTTTGAAGCAAGCAGGAAGTATCCCAGAAGAGGTCATCTACTAATAGAAACTATTTGAATAAATGAATAAGAGGATAAACTGAAACTGACCTGGCTGTAAGTCTATCAAACAGGGTTGTGTTGTTGGTCCTAACAACAAACACACCATCAAACCACCTCTCTGGGAAGAAGTCACAGCCGTGGTAGTCCACTATGTTGCCACCTTTAGCCATCATACCTTCCATAATGTCTAGTAACTGAAATCAAGTGTGGAATGCCATTAGGTTAGGAATTCTATAGAGAAAACTCAAATAATGTTATTTTCATACTTCGTTTGAGTGGTGGAAGGGAATAAAATACGTAGTCTAAAAGACCAGTACACTATTCTTTGAATTTATTAATTAAACACTATACTAAATTGGTATATGATCTTCAAAAAGGCTTTACGTAAGTCTGTTCATATTACAGAATAGGCTTATACAATACACTGGCTATCTATAAACATTGAGGACAGTGCTCAAAGTCATTGAAATGCTGTTGCATTACTCCCTAAATAATATATAAGCGTGCGTGTACACAAGTAATTACCTTATCTTCATTCAAGAATGGGCACTGATACTCGGAGTCAAACTCATCCAGACAGCTGTATTCCTCGGCTAACTTGGACACTTCTCGCCAAGTAAACTTTGTCCTGTCAGCCAGCAGACGAGAAAGAGTAGATTTGCCAACACCTGGCGTACCTAGAAGTAGAAATATTCACTGAGTCTTAGGTGATTCACACGTGGGTTAATAATCTTATCAAAGCTTACGCTTTATACGGTATATCTTACCTGTTACGAGTATATTAGGCACCATTCTTTTGGTGTTAGCCATTTTGACTTGACTATTTGATCTAAATATTTAGTTGTTTAGTTTAGTTTGTGTATTTTTTGGTTACCCCGTTGTTTTGACCAGTTTTGACACAAGTAATTATTTACCAAACAAATGTCACTCTGCTGTCAGCACCACAGAGCGCTATAAAATACTGGTAGTCAGCACCACAGAACACTAATAACCTAAGGGTCAGTACAGACCGCAACGTGAAGCTACGCGATGCTGCACGCACTTTTTAACAATTATTATAGAACTTATTTTCTTCATGAAAAGGTATATTTTCAGTGAATATTTTAAATATAAGTCTGACACGTGTCAAAGTGCGCTGAAATGCGCGGTGCTGCGCAGCGATCCTTATTGTGTAGTAAATAAATTCGATATTTTAGATCATAAAAACGTGCGCGTCGCGTCTCGGTGTGAACTACGAACCCTAACGGTCGGGCACTCAATCTCCACTCAATCTGCCACTCCTACACAAATGATTATCAACTTAGTCGAGATTTTGCCGTGGCTTTGTTTTTTATTGGACTTCAAAAGAAAACTAACATGTCATTCTGTTTTTTTCTTACCCCACCCAACCCACACTAGCACAACACTTTTGATAAATAATTAAGCCTCGTGCAACTGGCGCGATTTCGCGGGTGCGATAGGCAGCGCAACCCTTTTCGCGCCCGCAATACCGCACCTGTTTGTGGGAGCCTTTAGTGATGAAGTGATGAAATCGAGACTACAATCAGTGAAAAGCTCACCTCTAGTTTTGATTTGTTTTGCTCAAACTCAAGATGCTAAAGAATGCAACTTCCTTCGGAGCAAGTAGATTCGGAACGTGGCGATATGACATAACACCAATACACCATCCTAACCTAAAAATTATCAAGAGAAAAGTGGAGAAAACTAAAATGAAATCTTGTTTATTTAGCCGTAGCTGTTATTTTTACTAAAATATAATGCGCATTTTTAGACCCAAAGGAATTACAAGAGGACAGATTGTTTTAGTGACAGTTTTAGGTGTTTTCAGCGGAATTTATATCTGGAGGCCGCTTTTTGACGATTATTTCAGAAAACCTAAAGTTGCAAAAGTTGAGGTACCCATTGAAGCTAAATAATGGAGCATATTAAAACATGGATAAGAACCTCCAGTCCGCTGGTGAAGATGTTGATGGCGATTTCTCTTACTTCAGCCGCAGTTATTATTCATAGGAATGTGTACGCTCCGTATGTAAAGCGGCAGAGGTACAGGCAGGCAGAGGAGTGGGCCAACATGATAATAGAGCAAGAAGAGTCTGGAGAAGGCGGCGGTAATATCTCGTATTAGTTGTTAAAATGTAAATAGTAGGTAAAAAATATACAATAAATTAATACAAAGCCAACATTTATTTATTTGCTCAACCTACACATTACTACTAAGATTATTTTTAAATTCTGGGTTGTGGAGGTCATATACGCAGTCAGCTCCTTTTAAAATACTGGTAGTCAGCTGCATCTGGTTAGACTGGAAGCTCAATACAGTGGGGAAAAGGCTAGGCGGATGATGAAGAGTCGAGTGACATCGATAGAAACCTCGACTGACGCACTAGCACTACTTACTAATAAACCATTTTAGATGATTAGAACTCAGATCAACAAAAAAAAAAAAAGTTTTTTTGTGGCCTGAGGATTAGAAGAAGAAGATATTAACAGTAAGTTCATCGATAGACAAAGGGGATTCTCTAAAAGCAACAACCATTTTATGATTGTACCAATTCCTCAATTCGGTAGTTTACGCTAACTACCGAACGAAGGAATTGGTAAATTCGTAAACGTATAGGTACCTAAACTTATTTCTAAATATAGTCGTCTTTATCGCCTCATCCCCAAATCAATAGCGAGTCGCTATTAGCGACTCGTGTTCTTTTCACTTTACCTACTTGGCGAATGACGTGTGCGCGACTCGGAGGGATGAGGGAAAGTGGGATTCCTTTTACATAGTAATTAAGGACTGTGGAATCTACGTCAGAAGAAATTGACCCATCACACTTATTTATTAGGTAACGTGAGAGGAACACAGTTAGGGATTTTTCCTTATTCGGGTCACATCATATCACATTTTTGCACAATATGTCTTGCTACACGTTGTTTCAGTCTGGAAGTGGGAACCAAATTTGGACTGGCGCGGCGCCACATAAACTGCACTATATTGTGCAATAGAATCGTAATCCGGAACTAATCCGCTCGTGGTTTTCCTGAGTGTGCATAACGTATGTTATAGGTACCTCTTATAGGTCTTATTTAGGTACGTTTATCTTTTATCGATATGTGTATCGGGACTCCGGGAGGTACCCACTACGATTCCTGAAACACATAAATGAAACCTCCTTTAATTTATTATAATGATAGGTGTAAGGTGCCCATGCATGGAGTAGGTAATTATAGGAAAAAAACCACATGGCGCTTCCGATTGTATGAGTTACGCAACTACCCTAGCAGTAGCTTTGCGTATGATTTATATAAAATTATAAATACCTACGTTACGTTGGCGCCTCTAATTCTTGAAGGTCGCGGTCATCTACCTGCTATCGCACATTTACTGTCGCCGAGGATTCTACGTGAAAAGGGCAATGACCTGCTCTAGAGATTATAACGGTAACTTGGGAATAGGATCAATACATGTAACAAGAACAACCTACCAAAAGATATTATATAAATATCAAAACTTGGCTCTTGGCTCTAAATGAATGCTAGAGAAATATTGCGCAAGGTTTCGCATTCATTTATTTAATGTTTTTAGATGGAAATTAGTGGTACAAACGCAAAGTAAGTAAAACAAACAGCATTATTTCGTCCACGCCCAACGTCTGATGGCTCCTCTGTGATTTTCCCCTAAATACTCGTGCCAAGTGTCATCAAACTTGAGAGGACATCAAACGTGAGGTTATGACTGTTAAGAGCACAATAACTAGTCAACAGACACTCATATATTTATAAGTACCTAGACCTACCTACCTATTCATATTCTACCCTTCAAATAAAATCCCTTTGTGGCATCTGAAATTCTGAAATCTACGCGCTCGGGACAAAAGAACGTGGGTGCGTGACCCTTGACCTTTTCCAATGCCACAAGTACATGACGCATAATAAGTACCTACCGCCTACAATTTTTAGATCATAATTTAGTCTAAACGAAAATTACAGAAGTAAAATATCTAAAATGAAGACACATTTTATAGTTCTATCTACCTAGCATTGCATATTATACATAATATAGATCTAAAAATTATCAGGTTGATTGAACTCCTATTTCACCATTAATATTCAACCTTATGTAGGCACCTAGGAAGTTACCTACTCACAACAGTTGTAAGGGTTGTGATGTGTCAGATGTGTGTGACTAATTTATTAGATCGGGTTTTCCGATTGCACAATGAATGATAATTCATAATTTCATCCTAATATCAATCAATTTGATTAATATCTAAGAAAAAAAGAGGATTTTCGAAATAATAGTTCCATTTCGCCAGATTGGACTATTGCTATAACTTTATTAGCAGGCACGTTAGAAGCAACGTTGCGCCACGTGAGACCACAAGAGCAAGACTTCCATGACACGTGTTCATGACGTTGACACACGTCGTGTAATATTATTGCGAGATTATTGAAATCATTTGAGTAATACAAACAAAACATCCAGAGGAATACCTTACCTACTAAGTACTTATAAAGGTCCATTTTAAAGTTCTTATGTCCTAAATAAAAGAAAGATCTAAATCTTTCACATACATTTTGCTTACCGATTCTAAATTAGAAAGTCTCATTATGTCTCTCCTAACTTAGATAATGATGTAAGTAATGTACCGGTACGTTTACAAACAGGTAAATGGGCTATTTAAAAAGTACCTACCTAGGTACCTATAACTGAAGAGCTTAAAAGTGAGAGTGGATAAAAAGTGTACAGTACTACAGTTAACTGTTGAAATTCACTAAACTGAATAGTTTAGTGAGTCACCATCACACGATACGATGTACAAGGTAGTTAGGTAGATACATACAAAGTCTAAGAGTACGAATAAAATAATACTTTTAGGTATTAGCCTGAAAACCTAAAAATACTATAGCATGAACAAAAGTTATCCTTATCAGCCGTATTATCTATGCTATCATTTAAATCTGTTCACGTCGAGCGAGAGGTGCATTTTCGATGATGAAATGACGAGACAAGCTTGCTCAAGGGGGAGAAGAGAATGGTAGATATTATACATAAAAAGGTAAGAAAAGCATACCTACCTACATAGGCAAGTAGGTAGCTGGTGGCCTATCGCTCAAGCCCAAATATTAAAATGACCCAATAATTCAGAACCTATGTAGGTGACAAGACAAGCACTATTAGATTGATATTAGAAACTTACCCATTAAACGATTTAAAAGCAGTATTAAAACCAAACTATGTAAAAAAGGGTACTATAAAATTTCGGATTATTTAGAAGACAGAAATGCATGGGATTGAGCTGCTCGCTCTGCTAAGCCTTGAAAAAACCCTAGAACTTGACATTTTAATTTTAATTAGTATCTAAAATCATTAAATTATACCAGTTTTATATACCTACAAATTGACATTGTTGATTATTCTTTATACAACATGACATTATTACTTTGTAAAGTATTATTTTGTTTTGATTATTGTGAATGTGAGGACTATGTGGATCATTTTTATTTTTTGCTCCTCTTTCCGTTTTAATGATGGTCTGGCAGTTTTGAGTACTTTCTGCGGCCTACCCAAATGTCCTTTTTTTGGTATTGTTCGTCGAGTCGTTGAGCTCCTTCAGCTCTGAGTTGAGCTCCTCGGTTACTGACAAATGCTTGCACTGACTGGACAGGTCCACTCAAATCTGTGTGGTTCTTTCCTCAAAAGACCATTTCAGACATTAATCTACATGGTCCTCATATGGCTTGACCAAGATTATGTCTGGACCTTAAAAGAGACTGCGACCTCTGAGTTTGTTTCGGCCTTTCTTCTCAGAGTAGTCAGATAGGAAACGCCGACCTCATCTAGCTTATTTTTTTTTTTTTAATAATATGACGTGTAAAAGTGATTGCGATATCCTATTTACAGAATAAACAATTTCATTTCATTTCATTTCATTTCATTTCATTTCACTAGGTACCTTCCCACTCTTGTAGGAATGCAAATATTTTTAGAGCCATCTTAATGTCCACCTATTTCCCGCTTTCAGAAATAGTTCCAGAGTTCATTCACCTTTTCTTTTTAAAACATACCTAAGTATGTAATGTACCTACCTAGTGGCGCTTGGGAGACATTTCACTGCGTATTTAGGTTATCTTCGCTAAAATCGACAGGTCAGCGGCATTTCCAGTTTCTTATATTCGGATTATAGATAGAACTGAAAAGGTAAAGTGGTGTGTGTGTAGGTACTTTAAGTACCTATCTATGTGTGTGTACCTTCGTTATTTTTGAATAGATTTCTTGTGTATTGGTTATCAGGTAAAATGAAATTCAGTTTAATTTTTACTGGAGGCTACCTTTATTCTTCTATGAATTTACACATTAGTTTGCAGTTATAACAAAATAGTTCAGATATAACCTTATATAAATTATAAAATAATGTTACAGTATAAGCCTTGTAAAAAATATAGAAAAGGAATGAGTTTGTAGCCCTTCTTTCCTTCGGAACACCTTGCGGTGAATGAAGTATCGCAGTTGAATGAAAAATTGTGCTGTTAACAGCGCTAGCTACTTCTTGCCCTTGGTGGCCTTCTCGGCGGCTTTGGTCACCTTACCACCACCAATTTCCTTGAAGTTGACTGCCTTGATGACACCTACAGCGACCGTCTGCCTCATGTCACGCACGGCGAAACGACCGAGGGGAGGGAATTCCTGGAAGGACTCAACACACAGAGGCTTGGAGGGTACCAGGTTGACAATGGCAGCATCTCCAGATTTGATAGACTTGGGGTTGTCTTCAGTGGATTTACCCGTACGACGGTCCACTTTCTCTTTGATTTCGGCGAATTTGCAGGCAATGTGAGCTGTGTGGCAATCCAGCACAGGCGTGTATCCGTTTGAAATTTGACCAGGGTGGTTGAGCACGATGACTTGTGCTGTGAAATCGGCGGCGCCCTTGGGTGGGTTGTTCTTGGAGTCGCCAGCGACGTATCCACGACGCAACTCCTTGACGGACACGTTCTTTACGTTGAAACCAACATTGTCACCGGGGACAGCCTCTTGGAGAGCTTCGTGGTGCATCTCCACAGACTTGACTTCAGTGGTGATGTTGGCTGGGGCGAAGACGACGATGGTACCAGGCTTGAGGATACCAGTTTCGACTCTGCCTACGGGCACCGTTCCGATACCACCGATTTTGTATACGTCCTGGAGGGGAAGACGCAGGGCCTTGTCTGTGGGGCGAGCAGGGGGCAGGATGGCGTCGAGGGCCTCAATGAGGCATTTACCTTCAGCCTTGCCTTCCTTGCGCTCAACGTTCCATCCCTTGAACCAGGGCATTTTGGTTGAGGGCTCCAACATGTTGTCTCCATGCCAGCCAGAAATGGGTACGAAAGCGACAGCAAGTGGGTTGTAACCGATCTTCTTGATGTAAGAGGAGACTTCCTTCTTGATTTCCTCGAAACGGGGTTCGCTGTATGGGGGCTCAGTGGAGTCCATTTTGTTGACGCCCACAATCAGCTGCTTGACACCGAGTGTGAAAGCAAGCAGAGCGTGCTCACGAGTCTGTCCGTTCTTGGAGATACCAGCTTCGAACTCACCGGTACCGGCAGCGACGATGAGCACGGCGCAGTCAGCCTGGGAGGTTCCAGTGATCATGTTCTTGATGAAATCTCTGTGTCCGGGGGCATCGATGATGGTGACATAGTATCTAGCGGTCTCGAACTTCCACAGAGCAATATCGATGGTGATACCACGTTCACGCTCAGCCTTCAGTTTGTCCAACACCCAGGCGTATTTGAAGGAACCCTTGCCCATTTCCTGGGCCTCCTTCTCGAACTTCTCGATGGTACGTTTGTCGATACCACCGCATTTGTAGATCAAGTGACCGGTGGTTGTGGACTTGCCGGAGTCGACGTGTCCAATGACGACAATGTTAATATGAATCTTTTCCTTGCCCATTTTTGGTTAGTCTAGAACAAAACAAAAGAATCTAGTTAAAAAATTATTATTGATAAGAAAAGTGCAAGGGGTAGAGTGATGCGAGCCGGCATCTGCAAGGTCGCAACCTCATGTATCGCGCGGCCGGCAATATGGCGGCCGCATGGCCGCCTCGCCCTATCTTGACATTTCACAATGGATGTCAGCCATTACGGCGAATGTATGAAAATTTACGATTTATTGCCATTACATACATTCCATTAACTTAGGGGCTTGCTATATTTGAGCGGACAAACTAACAACGATTGGGGAAAAGAGAAAACAAGTGTGCATCAACCACGTGGTGGCGAGCCGGTCGGTGAACAAGTGTGACGCGTAAGCAAACGAGAACTGTGTTTAATTCGACATTTAAATATAACAAAGAACAATTACATAAACAAATGAAGTAGTTAAATTTTTTCACAAGTTAACGTAACCATACGTTGGGATGTAAAACGTGTAATTAATAGGTTTAGAATTACACCACAATAAGGGTCGAGTTAATTGATTAAGTTGACGTGAATTCTTGCCAATATTATTGAGAAACACAATCGTTTATGCTTACGGAAACTAATATCACTTTATAACACTGCACTAAACAATTTCTTCTGACACTCACCACGGATTACAATCCACGTGTAATATCCGAGATAGACTCCAACAGAATGGACGAGAAATGGTTGCTCTTTCAGCTGGCTGGAATAGGAAGAGTCACTTCCGGCGCTCGGTGTGGCAGTGCTTTAATTCAAAAGTACCAATTTTAAAATTAACGCTGGTCATTCTAAAGAGAAAGAAATGATTGTATGGGGTTACTAACTGCCACTGCTCACTTCAGATGTCACTACTACCACTAGTCTAAGAATTTGACTGGTAGCCCGTTGCGCAGCTGTTGACTGGAAAATACGGAGACCTATGTATTTCCCAAAGATGTTAAAACCGATTTCGTCTAGACTATGTGCTATCTTTGATAAACCTGAAGACTTATGGGAGAAATCCGTATAAACAGGAGACACTCTCAAGATAACTAATTCTGTTTTCCTTACCTACAGGCACTTCTGGGGTAATAAATATTATGTAAATAATTATATGTGTGTGTTAAATTATCATAGGGTATATAAGGGAGAAATAAATAAATAAATAATAGATCGGTGCTTGAATTAACACAACACACACAACAACAGGTCGGGTTTGGCAAAGTGTGGGGTTTATCCATTAGGAGTTTCTCAGTCAGCCCGGATTGTGCCCGGTTGGTTGCAATAGGCTCGTACCCTTTTACATGGAACTAAGCGTAACCGGCACTGGCTACTGGCCAGTTTTAGCACTACTGGCACCACAGGCGAGATTTCTGTAGAGCCCCTCAACTCTTGAAGAGTAGAGAGCGTTGTTAAAATGTTTGCACGCTTTTGGATAGGAGGTTAATTATTTTGAACGACCATTTATAAAGAAATAGCAGTTACTTCATCGACTCGTATACGTTTACATTCAGCTCACTTCTACGGCAGTGAGCATGAAAGTAGTCAGGGAAGTGGGCACGTCGAGTAAAAAAAACTACAATACTTCTCATGTTGCTGCCACTGCTACTTGCGCTGCCCAGCGCTCCCGAAACGAACGGTTTTTTGAGTGGAAGTCAAAAACGGGCAGCGCGAGTGGCAGTGCCGTCACTCACTTTAAGAAGTGAGTGACGGCACTGCCACTCCAGACGGTCCAGACGCGGTTAGCCGAGCGTCTGGACCGTCTGGACGACCCGGACGTGCGGTACGCCTTGTTTTTTTACGATCTGCCAAAATGCCCTCCGAGTTGAAAAAAAACACAAATTAAAACATAAAGAAGAGAATTAGTGTAGCTTTAGAAGTAGAAGATACTCCTATTGACGAATTGAAATCAAAGAAGTCGCTGATGGCCACGTTCAGGCACCTTTAGAAGAATAAAAAACTATTCGATCTGGAGCAGGTGCAGACGATATAACTCATCTGGTATGTTTTACATTCGATGATATGGAGAGGATCCACTATCTTCTAAGACTTTTAAGAAGAATTTACTTTGTTTTTGATTTGGTATCTTTTTAATGAATCAATATACCTAATTATGTATTGCAAGCAAACACAGCACGGACGCTGTAATTATTTCGACGTCTGCCAATGCCAAAAGTTGGAAACAATGTGAGTAGTAGGGCAGTAAACACACACCTCTCGATCCTGCTACGGCAATATTTAGAGAATTGTGTTTTATGGCCGGCAGCGCGAGGAGTAGTGGCAGGCGCAGAATACCACCGGTACTACCTGACGAGTATAGTAAACCCTTGTCCAAATCAAACCCTTCAGGGAAGACATACGTGATAAGTTATAAGCTAATTTTGACTACGGGACTACACTAATTTTTTATTTTTTTTACAAAATTGTGATATTATGTTTTTGTGTGCCGCCCAGAATTTAGAAAGACTAACATCATTTTGCTGACGCATTCATGTTCGTTGACATTAGGTAACCTGTAAAACCTTAAATAAGAAGTTATTTTAGATATTTTTAAGTTTTTTTTAAGAATGTCAATATCCAAATAAGAAGAAACATAATATTATCACTAAGAAAATTTATGAAAATATTTCTGTTTTTCTATTATAAAAATTATAATATACCTGTACTTTGGGGTAGTTTCGTCGAGTCTGGCAACATCAGAATTATAACGGATATGACGGGTTCATTTGCAAATTCGTTCAGTAATATGAATGAATGAATTTTCATTAATGACAACACAAGATGTGCTGCTAAAAAATAATTTTTGGAAACAAAATAATACCTTTTACCTAAATAATCTGGTAAAAATGTGAACATGGACTACATTCTACAATTTAATAAAATTTTTGGTGCTTGATCCAACCTCCAACAAAAAGCAATTTTACTAATAATGTCGTTTATGCGTATAAACACAGTAAACACTATTACATTGAAAATTGTTTGTGTATTGTGTAAAGTTCTTTGAATTTTAAATCTAATAAAATGCTACGCACAGAACATTGGTCTCAAGTTTTTTTTTCTACGCTATGAAAATACTGAACGTAGGAAATGTCAAATTTTCTCACCCCCGCACCGCACTGTCCGCACCCCATTCAGGTTCCTGTGTCGAAATCGAAACGAAACAAATGAAAATTTGAATGAACTCATTTATGGAATCAAAATTAAGTTAGCAATGCGTTAATTAATTAAAATGTTTCATTATTAGGAATATTAAACGTGATATTGTGGTACATAAATAGTTGGCAGCATGTTCAAAAGTCGCGGAGATATTGTTTATAAATGTACAGTGCGACTTTTAGAAGATACAGAAATATTAGAATGTGAATTTCACGTGAGTATTTTTGTAAATAATTAATGGTTCTTTTTCCTATGAATCTTTAATAAATGACGTTTGTTTTCAGCCTAGTTACAAGGGCAAGTTTCTATTGGAGCATGTCTGTCAACAGTTGAATCTTACTGAGACTGATTATTTCGGACTTCGGTATGTGGACGCCGGTGGTCAAAGGGTGAGCTAATATTCTGTAGCTGTATTACAAGTAAAATAACTAATAGTGACCCATGAATGTTTCAGGGTCACAATGTATTATGTTAAGAGAATGAAAAATGAGTATCTTACATAGATAAATTCTTAAAATTGTTAAACGGTCTTGATCTGTTGTGGTCCGAAGTTTAAAACTAGTGCAACAGTACTAAAATGTTTATGGCAGACTGTTGAAGTAAACCAGTCAAACAAACAATAAAGTTAATTGAAGAACCTCTTGAATGTTTGCCAAGAATGAAATATAATAAATGTTTTCCCACTGAATGCTTTACTAAACCATAACTAGTTTTGATGTTAATTTCTTCTTAATATCCTGCAGGAATCATTGTTTAAAATAATAATTATATATCTTTATTACGAGTAATTACATGTCTTTAAACCTGCGTTAACAATACATGATACATGTAACAGACAGCAGTGAATTATTTATGGAGTGTTATGTATGGAGAGGAGAGTCCACTCCAGTTTTATTTAATTTTATTTATTAAAAGCTACAAGATCTTATCTTTTGAATTAGCCACACTAGTAGCTACTCCGAAAAATGTAGCTTTCAAAATGTTAATGCATCTTGATATCATACATTTTGAAGATTATGAAGATTTTTGTCTGAATGAGCAATATTGAAATTCCACTGCAGAACCTTCTCAAAAAAGTTTATTAATATTACATGGGACCTCATATGGTGTATAATTTGGTGGTCAGCAATAATTCGAGGTCTACTACCTCTCAATATTCAAGTGAACAACTAAATTAGCCAGTTCATCAAAAATTCAGTTGGACTGTGTCCAACTGGAAAACTTTCATTTTATTGGTAGCAGTGGTAAAGTTTTCATGAAGAAGCCAATTCCAGGAGGCATGTAATTTCTTTCATTGAATGTAGTAATTGAAAAATGAATTTCACTATAAAAATCCCAAACATAGAAAAATAACATAATTTGGCCTGAATTCTTTGGAGATCTTAGAGTCCTAACAGCTAGTCAAAGTCAAATAATTTATTTCAAGTAGGCACATTAAAGGCACTTTTGAACGTCAAATACGTAGAAATAGAACTGATTCTAGTTGCCCCTTCCATAAGGTAGTTTTCGTATGGAGAAGAATGGGCAAGAAACTCCACCGTTACTCTTTTAAAAAGAATGTTTTAAAATATTTGGCATACATCAATTATATAATTACATGTGAAGACGATGCACCGAGAATACAATTACAATAGGTTAAAAGAATTAAAAATGGAGCAATGACAAATAAATAAATTAAGTATGTGATAGATACATGGTGCTCACATATTTAAAAACATTAAAGTATACAATATCATAATATTCCTACAAACTTGCAAGTAATACTAATAGGACAGTGTGTGAGTTTAATTATCATAAAATGTAAAAAAAAACGATGATATACAAATAATAAATTTTACAACTAGATTAGCAACCAGTTTGATTGTGTCCATCCTCGAATTTGTCCTATGGAGCAAGACCAGCATGTTTCCAAGCATTCTTTTCTTGGATATAATCCTCTAATTTGTAATATGCTTGTTTACAAAGTGTACTTTTAATATGAGTTTTAAATTTTCTTTCATTTAATTGCATTATATCACTAGGTATTTTGTTATAGCATTTAACACAGTACCCCATAAAAGATGTTTGTACTTTAGCTAATCTGAAAAATGGTTGATCTATTTTATCTTTATTTCTAGTGTTAAAATTATGTCTATCACTTATTTTATTAAGCTATTTATGTTTAAGTCCTATAGGCAAGCCTATTAACCAGGTAAAACCTAGATGGGCTGCTTCTGAAAAATTCTAAAAGGACAAATCCAGGAACACTTAACCTGACCCAAAGCTTGATAATAGCCATGAGATGTATGCATGTTAGCATGTATATCTTTTTGAAACCCGTAAAGCTCTGCATATTTTCACCATAAAGACTAAAATTGTTTGTTTTCAGTGTTTATTAAACAATCAATGACGTTGTTTATTTTGTTTTTAGCATTGGCTGCATATGGCAAAGTTAATACTGAAACAAGTCAAAGGTATGTTTATCATCCACATCTGTTATTTTGTTTATCATTCTTAATTGACTAGTAGACTATTTCAATTGATAGCATTCATTTATAACTCCTACACATTAATTATTACAATTAGGTGAATAAGACAGTCGGCCATTTTATTTGTTGAAACTTATTTATTTTTATTTGAAACAGTACCGGACTTATTGCTTACAGAAACAACTAAAATAATAATTAAAAAGGTTTAACAAAAACCGGCCAAGTGCGAGTCGAACTCGCGCACGAAGGGTACCGTACCATTATCTATAAAAACGGCATGTTCGTGAGATACAGCCTGGTCACAGACGGACGGACAGACAGCGGAGTCTTAGTTATAGGGTCCTGTTTTACCCTTTGGGTACGGATTACGGAACCCTAAAAATAAGCTAAGCGGGCCAGCTGGCTAGTTTAGGCAATTTTTTTATTTAACTGGTAGCTTCGTCTACTACTGATCAACCACTACTCTGACCAGTCCATACCAAAGCTCTATTTAACACCCCATTCTATTTTCAGATGCATCACCAATACTGTTTAGTTTCCGAGTGAAGTTCTACCCGCCAAATCCTCTACTCTTAAAGGAAGATGTGACTAGGTTCCAGATATATTTGCAGCTGAAGAGAGATCTCCTGCACGGGAGGCTGTACTGCACATCCAATGAAGCAGCTATGTTAGGAGCGCTTATTATACAAAGTAAGATCATGATGCATTTTTTAAGACTACCATAGTTATGTCTGTGTGTATCTACTGTTTAAAAATGCTCAATGTAATCTACTATGGAGGAAAATTAACATAATGTCACACCTTGATGGGTTATAGTATATAGTACACATACATTTTGCCAGTTATGTTTAGGTTCTATGTAATAGGGCCGAGCCTATTGCCATTCACCGTCCACAAATCCAGATTCCGGGCTGCTACTGAGAAATTCCAGATAGAGAACCCAATAACTCTTCGCCCGGCCTGGGAATCGGACCAAAGACCTCACGTTCAGTAGTAGCACTTACGACAACTAAACCAACGAGGCAGTCTGTTGGAAAATTGATCCAGTAAAATGGTGATTGGTAATCTTACTACAAGCAATCCTCACATAATCACTGCTGGATGTATGTTTGCTTAACCTAATATTAATATTACCCACTAGCAGCGCCCCGCGGTTTCACCCGCAAAAGTCCTGATCCCGTGGGAATATCGAGATAAAAAGTATCCTATGTGTTAATCCAGGCTATAAACCATCTGTGTGCCAAATTTCATCCAAATTCGTTCTCTAGTTTTTGCGTGAAAGAGTAACAAACATCCATCCATCCATCCTCACAAACTTTCGCGTTTATAATATTAGTAGGATATGCAAGGCGACTATACAAAAAATAGAAGCATGTTTACACTTCAGATCCAATCCATACCAATGAATGATCTTGACATTGAAATAATTTGCCAATACAAGTACTTATTCAAACGAACTCGTGTTCGAAAACACGTGTTCAGTAAATGAAGTATCAATATCACCATAATTTATCTATCTCTTTGTTGCTGATAAGGACTATGGGATATTTTTATAGTTTTGAGCTAACATTGTGTTTCGTTGCTTCAGTGCTTACATCATTGCAAGGGCAAATTGATAAGGCCACAGGAAGCAACTGATTTTGCTCACAACAGCTTCTCAGTTGCAACAACATGCTTCTTTAATATACTTATACAGAGCAGTTTAATACATAAGTGGACATTGTACTGTTAGCCTATATTAGTAATTGAGGCCTATTGATATTGCACACATTGTAGTATCTAATTGAAAATGATTATTAACTTGCTTGCAGAAAAAAATCTGTTTATAATGTATGAATTGGTTGCTTCATGCATGTATATGCAAATTACCCTCTAATGATAAATTTCACGAATATTTTATTGTGGGCATGTATGTACAAGTATATATACTTTTTTTTAAAGTTACAAGCTTTCTTTAATTTATTATTTGTTTCTGACTCTTCTGGCACAAGGAAGTGGACAAAACCTTTTAATCTTAGTCGCTGCGATACTTCGAAGCAAAGCCACAGGCCTTCCCTTGCTTAATGCTTATGGGGGCAAAATTAATTGAAAGAGGTTAACTATAAAATAATCTATAAAGTATTAATTCTACAGAGTATTGCAGTAGTTTTAAGTATATTCAGAGCATCCTATCCTTCAGGTATTTTATTAATTATTGGGTTGACATTCAAGTGTAAAAAACCTTCTTTCTTTCTCAGTCGAACTAGGCGACTACGACCCGAACATTCACGTTGGCAACTATGTTACGGAGATGAGGCTGCTACTAAGACAAACAGACACCATAGAAGCCAGGATACAGGTGACTACCGAGACTATGACCTTTATTATCAGATTTAGAGCTTATACACACAATCATTTTCATATCGAATCGGCAGTATTTGTAGAACAACAGAGCCGACCCGAAGTACAAACAAAAAATTGCTTGCATACATATTGTATGAACTTGATTACATGGCCATCTGTCCACAAGTTCAAGGGCTCCGTACCATTCGGGCCGGCCATAATATTGGCCTTATAATTAAATATTCACACACCACATTCATTCTTAGAAGAGACTATTCATTATGCAGGTAATAGGAATTACCTAATGTGGTCTTTTTACCTCTTGTTAATGTAGTAAACACAAAGAAATAAATAAGTATAGAAAGTGATAGTGTAACCATAAATTATTTATTTATTTATTTAACTATTTATGTACACACATATGCACATATCTATTTGTGTACATATTATGTTATCAAGTGAACTTGTAACGTTTTCCATGTTAAAAGTTCACAGCATGAGGGGGCAAAGTTGACGCTATTTAGATAATTATACAATGTAGAACTCATTACTCATTCCGATTAACGCGTGTATTATCGAATCTACTACACACTTTACGCAGGTTCATTATCTAGAATAGACTAAACATAGTATAGTATTGATATTGATTAGGATCATCATCTGCATAGCCTTTTCCCAATATATGTTGGGGCCGGCTTCCAGTCTAACCGGATGCAGCTGAGTACCAGTATGTTAGGATCTTCTTATTATTGTAATAAACCCTAGAGTATGTTGTAGAGATACTTTTTAGGGTTCCGTACCCAAAGGGTAAAACGGGACCCTATTACTAAGGCTGTATCTCATGAACCGTAATAGCTAGACAGTTGAAAGTTTCACAGATGATGTATATCTGTTGCCGCTATAACAAAAAATATAAAAAAATTAAATAAATATTTAAGGGCGAGCAAAAAAATCACGTTTGTTATATGGGAGCCCCATATAACAAACGTGATTTTTTTGCTCGTTTTTGCTCGATATTGAAAACGACAACAGGTAGACGCTTGAAATATTCACAGAATATTAAATAATTAAATTAAAATAAAACAAATATTTAAGGGGGGCTCCCATACAACAAACGTGATTATTTGCCGTTTTTATAGATAATGGTACGGACTCGCACTTGGTCGGTGTTAAATTTGGCCGAGACTTTATTTGTTAACCACCTTAACAACGATGGTCTATTCATTTTTGGTGGTGTTGTTCAGGAACTACATAGAGAGCCAGTAGAGGGAACCCCGGGCGGCAGTGGCGGCGTGAAAGGCATGTCGACCCAGGAAGCCGAGCGCACGTTCGTGAAGATCGCCTGCCAGCTCGACACCTATGGGGTGGATCCCCATCCTGTCAAGGTTTGGGTATAAGTGTTGCCTTCCTTTATTCGGTATTTATATCTATTTAAGGTTGATGCGCTAGGGTAGCCCGCGAAATTCAAATTTTCTTAGGTTTTTTGAAATTTGCAGGTCAGTATCAAGCAAAATTTGCAGGTCAGGTCAGTACCATTTGGCACTTTCATGCACTTAGAGAGTTGTATTGCTGATTCTAATGTTTATAATTCTGTAAATCCATATTTGTTACGAGCGCTAATAATATTTAGATCAACATACAACCTGATAGTGACCTGCAAATAGCAAAAAACGTAAGAAAATTTGAATTTCGCGGGCCACCCTAGCGCATCCCCCTTAAGATTTTATGCTGGGGTCACACCGACGGGAAACGTCGATGATTATCGCGATGATGGACGTTAATCGTAGGTGTAGCCATAACTTATCGCAAGAATTTGACAACGGCATTCAAATTTTCATTTGACGTTCGGCGATAACTCTGTTGGCGGCAAATGAGTATTAACGTTAAACGTTCAAGTGTGGCCACTCAATTTATCCCTACAATCATCGTAATAATTACCTCGTTGTTTATGGCGATGATGGGTATTGACGTTAACCGTTAGTGTGGCCCAAGCGTTAGACCCATTTGCATAAATGCCCCTAAATTCATTTAATGTCGTTATATTTCAGTCTATCGTTGGAAAATGATAGACTCTGAATGATGTTATAGATACGTTTAGCGTTGAATGCATTTAGCGATTACAGATGCAAGTGGGCCTTAGATAGATTTAAGAATTACGTCTTCATTATGTTTATTTACCTTTGACTTGCCACACAAATCACTAAATGTATGTAGGGCTAAACCAATTTAAAATATCGTTCTATTTCAGTCAATCGTTTGAAAATTATAGAAACTGAATTATTTTTGAGATACATTTAGAAATAAATGCATTTACTGATTTTTGGTGCAAGTGGGCTTTAAACAGACTCGAAAATTACGTCTTACTTATGTTTATGTGCCTTTGAAAGTGCATTACTGTAGTTTGTTTTCGTGCTTAATATATGACCTATAGTTGATCCTCCAGATGCGCCTAATTAACAAAAAATCATGAAGACTTATTTTATACGTTAAACGACTGGTAATAAGATCACATTTTCTTATACCTACCTACTTTTTCTATGACTGAATATTTTTCCATCGTTCGCCCTATTTTACTTCCCCTTTAACTCCAGAACACCTCACTTAACAATACATTTATGTGATCCAGGACCACAGAGGCAACCAGTTGTACCTGGGCATCAACCACAGCGGCATCCTAACGTTCCAGGGCAGTCGGAAGACGCATCACTTCAAATGGTCCGAAGTACAGAAGATCAACTTTGAAGGACGCATGTTTATTGTACATCTTAATTATCCAGAGGTGAGACATCTACTCATCACTACATAATAATATTATAAAACAAAGTCTGTCCGCAAAACCGCGGGGTGCAGCTAGGCTTATAATTTATAAAGATACCAGCTGTGCCCCGCGGTTTCACCCACTTAAGTCTCGATCCCGTGGGAATATCGGGATAAAAAATATCGTATATCCTATTCCAGGTCATTGTCTACCTATGTGCCAAATTTCATCAAAATCCGTTTAGCCGTTTTAGCGTGAAAGTGTAACAAACAAACACACCTTCGCATTTATAATATTAGTTAGGATAGTTAGGATTACGCGAGCGAAGCCGCTGGTGGAATTCTAGTTAAAAATAAAAGCTTTGCAATTGCAGAGAACCCCGTTTTGTATTATTTATAATCTGGATACTATGTACTCTAATAAGAAAGCCCAGGTATTGAATTCAAATAAATTATATTGCGTAGTACAGAAGGGTCAACTCAAAGACTACATCTGCTCCATAACCTTGAAATATGATATCAGAATGAGGGAGTCTGGGGCATTAATAATACTGAACTGGGGGCCTAAAATGGTCACATTAAGCAATTCCTCTAAAAGCTATTCGTTTCCTGCAGCAGATCATTAGCAATTCCTCTAATTTTAGTAAAATCGTGATACTTAATAGCTGAATCATAGGTACTTACTCAATTCAATTCGGATTCGAATCATATTTGGTGTAAATATTGCGTGGAAACAACGTAATACGACGTAATAAAATGACAGTTTAAATTAATTCATTTTTATATTTAACTCCACTAAAGCAATTCCTAATTTGTGGACCATTTTACGAATTTGATCGTTGCGGCAGAAATTCGGCGCCCATCTGCGGTCAATGAGAATTTATCGGGAATTTTGAACACCCCCATGTAAAAACTACCTTCGCAAAAGTAAAGTTTAGTGCTTAGGGAGTAGACCCCACGCAGATAATATTATTATGAATTGTCAGTTTGTGACATTTTACGATGATTCATAATATTTTCATATTATGATTCTGCCAAAGTGGCCTGTTTTATGCCCCCCTGGTTCCCGAATCAAATGACCGGTACTTAAGTCAGTTTCTTTGTTAAGAAAACACGTGTCTATAGTAATTCAATACAGGATTTACAAAATGAATAGCGCCATTTACTTGACCCCTTTAAATACTTAAGTCCGACATGTACTTAACGGTCAATGGATATTGTGTTGCAAATAATGGCCATTTTGAATAACTATTATGCTTTAAAGAGTAAAAGTAAAAACCAGTACAATTATTTGTATCGTGAATTCGTGAGTGAAATGCGTAGATTATGATCTCACGCAGTATTAAGTATTTCTGAAGCGGAATATTTGGCCAATTAACTCATTTGTAGCTAACCATGTACAGCTGCTTTACTACCAAATTAAAATTTGTAACTTTGGAATGGACGCCAGGCTTGCGTGACTGAGGAAACCCGCTCTAAATGCCTACAATATTTTCAAAGCAAATATTTACAAAAAAACCAGCCAAGGGCGAGTCGAACTCGCGCACGAAGGGTTCCGTACTAATAACTATAACAAACATACATACTCTCGAAAAACGGCAAAAAGATCATGTCTGTTGTATCGGAGCCCCCTTAAATATTTATTTTATTCTGTTTTTTTTGTATTTGTTGTTAAAGCGGCAACAGAAATACATCATCTGTGATAATTTCAACTGTCTAACTATCACGGTTCATGTTCATGAGATACAGCCTGGTGACAGATGGACAGACAGACAGCGGAGTCTAAGTAATAGGGTCCCGTTTTGCCCTTTGGGTACGGAACCCTAAAAAGTTGTAATTTTATATGTAGGTAATTGAACGGATCCATATTGTGTACTTAGTTTTAATTTGGTCGTGGTGTTATAGAAAAATGGTTAAGTTCAACAAATATTTGTTGGTTTTTTTCAACTATTTGCGAATCGAAGCCGTCCTGTGAACAGCACAGACATGGATGCTTCGGCGTTGTCATTACAGAGTTTTATTTATACAGAGCAAGCTAAAAATGCATTCTACAAGTCCCTACGTAATGTCTATAAAAATATATAACAAACTGCCTGACATAATAAAGAAAGAAGAAAAGTTAAATATATTCATAAAAAAAACTTAAAAAATTACTGTTAAACAAATGCTATTACTCCTTAGATGAATATTTAAATGATAAACACAAATAATAGGGAAAAAAAAGGAACTAATAATAATGTAATTTATACAGTAGGTTAAGGAAATTACTAATAAAATAATAAATAATATAATAATAAATATTGATATCAATAATAAATGATAATCACGCAATATAAAGGTACTAATGTTTAAAATATATTAATGGTATGGTAAAAATCAATAAATATTATAATATAATAAAATAATAATTAAGAAAATTGCAATAATAATAAATAAATATTATAGCATTATCAAATTATTCAAAGAAAAACAAACTATATAAATGAATAAATATAATTATAATAAGGAAGAATAAGAAGTACAGGTAAAAATAATCTAAGATATCTATGTACATTTTTGCAGATAAAATAATACTTAAATATTAGATGCGAAATTTTAGTAAGTATCTCCTGATTTTGATTATGTAAATAAAAACTTTTTCCCACAATAACAACTTAATGATCTCATAAAACAGGGCTTCCTCTCTTCTACCCTTTTGCTGTGCCCTACAGGGTCCATAATGATCTAAATTATATAGTTACCACCTAAGTACACATTATGGTAAAGCAATAAAGATTGAGTATTGAGTATACTGGTGGTTTCACCATCAATAAGCACTGCTAAGCTACCAGACTGGCCGCCACGTGCCAAAACTTACCTAAACTAATTAGATAGTGTTTGGCAAATTAATAACAGCATTAGGAATTCCGGAAGCGATATGTGTATAATAAAATAAATTAATATTTAACTTATATAAAGCACAGAAACCTCGATGTTTTGACATTTTCCATTCGCATTGCAACTGCGCGATCTAGGAGCGAAGTTTTTGATAAAATAATGGCAAATATCTAGTATCGAGACACTAGGTATAAAAAAAGTAATTAATAAAACTAAGAGACCCGACTGCAAAAACACATAACTGAAAAGAGGAAAACGAGTATTATTTATAGAATTTTGGTATCGCAGGCGAGGACAAACCAATAACCTGAAATATGGTGTAAGCTGTGTTTGTCCCCGCACACTGTACCTGTTAAAATAAATATTTATTACAGGAGCAAGTAATGGTTGTTCGGAATTAGAATGTTGGGTAGCGATCTGCCCGATCTGTATTCAAATCTGTGTTGATTTTGTATTATGATGTATTTCAGAAGAAACACACGGTGGGGTTCAAATGTCCGAACGGTCCCGCCTGCCGCCACGTGTGGTGTTGTGCCATTGAACAGATGCTGTTTTTTACGTGAGTACACTTTTCTTGTGCATGTTTTTTACTTGCAGTCTAGTTCTTACCGATTCAATGTCCGGACATGACCTAAACATTATGTGTTACTAACCATTTTTATGAGGGGCCGTCTTTCATAATTATATCCCCTATTTAATTGGTTGTTCATTTATAGGTATTTGACAGTCGTTACGGGTCGTCAGAAGGCCATAAGTCTGACATCCAGTCTTACCTGGCTTGGCTTTTGTCACAGATATAATACTATTTGTGGACAGGATTATAATTATTCAATTTGTTACAGTTGTAATAGCAATCACGTCAATTGGTTTAAATAGATTTTTATTTTAATTTTATTATTATTATTAGTCTTTTAGATAGATTCTTTTCTATTTCTTATTTTTGTTAAGTACCGGGTACTTACCTGTTGAAAGGCCTACATTGTCCTCCCATGCCTACCAACACTGTAATTTGAAAGTATTGTAAAAGCCAATTATTTTTAAAAGAGTAACCATGGAGTTTCTTGCTGGCTCTTCTCCATAGGAAACAACCAATTGGAACCGTGCACCTAGCTTCTGACGTTTCATAAGTACCCATGTAGGTGTATGTGAAATAAAATGTTTTGATTTTACCAAGGGGTATTGTGTTATCCAGTTACTGGGTTGTGGAGGTCAGATGGCAGTCGCTCCATGTAAAATACTGGTATTCAGCTGCATCCGGTTGTATGGCTGATTATATTGTATAAAATCACTGCTTGTATTCAATCGGCGATATCCGGTTTTCCAGTTCTAAGATCTTGTACACTTGCCATGAGATTAAGCTGTACCTAACCTGTTAATATTCAAGGGTGTGAGTGGATACCATTTTATTCTTTTGCCTTGAGATAAAAATTATAAGTATAATGCAATGGCCCTATAACCTGTTCAAAGTTATAATGGCTCAAGTGATTTGAAATATAGATCCTATAATATTGAAATTACGTTAAATTTTGGTTGTTGGCAGCTATTAAGAGTTCTAGTCTAAACTAATATTATAAAGAGTTTTTGGTATGTTTGTTTGTTACGCTTTAACGCTAAAACGGCTTAACGAATTTGGATGAAATTTGGTACATGGGTAGACCATGACCTGGGTTAGGACATGGGACTTTTTATACCGATATTCCCACGAGATCGAAACTTATGCTGGTGAAACCGCGGTGCGCAGCTAGTTAGTAATACTTGTCTACTGACCGATATGAATTATAGGATGGGAGGCTTAGAACTAATAATACGTGTCTTGTGTCAGGTTGCCGTCATCGTCCGACGCATGCGTGTACTCGGGCGGCGGGCTGTTCTCCTGGGGCACCAAGTTCAAGTACGTGGGCCGCACGGAGCGAGAGATACTGGAGAGAGACGGTTTACTCGCGCCCAGGGACTCTCAGGTATGAAACACACTAGTTTGATGTTCTTTAGGGATGGTATAATTTTAATTTAGGAATGGCACTGATTTTTGGCTAAGGACTTTTGTGTCACAGTAAAATAATGTTAAAAACCGAAGTGTGGTTTCTTTTCCGGATCCTTCCAGTCTCGTTTGTCAGCTTAATTTTGATGGGATATTTTATTTGCTATCTAGTAAAAAATCACAAAAAATGGACCAATCACTGATGCCTAAAATTCAATCTTTCAAAAAGGTGAGCAAAAATTTGATATGGTATCAGCCGATGTATTCTGTAATAATTCCACCGTGAAAATTGAAGTGAGCTTCTTGTGAACTCCGGTCTATTCTGTAAACACCTCACCGTGAAAACTTAGGTGAAGTGAGCTGTCAATCCCTTGTGGCAGGTAGAGTGACAGCTCACTTCACCTAAGTTTTCACGGTGAGATTTTTTACAGAATAGCACTACAGTTGACCACACTGGGCGGTAGATCATGAAAATAATATTTTTTTTTGTATTGGGCCAGTGTCAATAAATGATTTTGTTCTCAAGTGATCACAATGGGCTTTACGAGGTTTAAGGTCTCACGCCGCCCCCTTAAGACCTAGTAAATATTTTTTGATAGTCGGGTAACTCCATGACCTAAAGAGTATGAATTAAAAATCTTGGCTAATTTTAATTTTTGCAACAACGCGCAATTTCGCTTGTATTCACTCGTTGATATTTGGAATCTGGTCTTTCTAAACAACCTTGACAAACTTATATGATTAAAAAAATCTTGCCCCAACTATGGACTCATCATCTAATAATAAAACATTTTTCTTTTATAGAACCTTTTTATTAATTTGCAAATATAGACCGCTTTACTTTGAAACAGCATCATTTACGGATAGGACGACTTTGATACTAGTTAAAAGCTCTAGCATAAATTATCTTAGTTTTTTTTTTATATTTCAGAAGGAAGGTTCGAGCACAGGAGGTAAAAGGAAAGCGTCCAGTGTGCCGGCCACCCCGTCCACTCCCATGACCGGAGACTTCGGTATTTATCGTACATATCTATTTCATTACACTTCTATACCTTAGGGAACTATTCCACAGTGCATTTTTCGGTACTTCTCTTATTTGGTAAACTGATATGGTACAAAAATAACGAGTTTTCATAAATCCTGTACTTAAAGTAAGGTATGTATGAATCTATGATCTTTGTAAAACTACTTCGAAATTATAATTTTAACGCATTCATTTTCTCGAAATATCTGTACGGTAGACTGTAAAAATGGCACGACGCGTTATACAGAAAGTTCGCTATTATAGAGCGTCATCTTTGTGACTTTGTGTGCCTGTCTCTTTCTAATGCCACAGATGAATACAAATGGTTCAGTTCGCAAAATCATTAAAATAAAAAGCGAATCTTACTACGACACAATAAAGTGCAATTCAAGTCGCATATTCACGTAGAAGTTGCCTCTCGTTCTATCGCGTAACTCTTGTATCTTCTGACTACGTTACACTGTATTGACCCGACAAGACGGGCTCGCCGCGTACTTGTAGCTTCAAACCTAAAATGCGGAGTGAACAATCTATTTACAACCACTGTAGACATATTTGTTTAACAAATAAGTTACCTAAAGAAAGATACACTAACCTTTTACCCAAATGGCTCCACACTAGTTTAGGTCATAAACTGAATATTATTCTAAAAATATTGTTTATCCCCCCCATGCACAGGTTACAGCAGCCTTCCCCGGTCAACGCACAGTGCGCCTCTAGAAGAGAGTGGCGGTGATGATACTTGTAACGGCGCGTGTTTGTTGAGCGGACCGGCCGTGGACATCGCGCTGGCGTGCACTGACCATCTGAGAACTGTGCAGGAGGAAGCTAAACCTCCGGGTATGTTGTACTCATATTTATAATTATGTGCTGAAGAGGCCTCACAAACTGTACGTGAGGGCGAATTTCACCAAAGAAATTAAACGCGTTCGGCATATCTAAACCGCGTTCAAGAGCTGTCACTGTCATCATTTTTATGGAATATTGACACTGACAGCTTTTGAACGCGGTTTAGATTTCCTGCACGTATTCAGTTTCATTGGTGAAATTCAACCTACAAGCTCGTGTGCATTATCATGGCATCTGGCTCAATGACGTTTGTAACTCCCCGCACGGCGCGGGGAGCGGGGGGAGTATTGAGTTCCGAGACAGGTGCCATTGTAAGTCATATTACTTGGTTCATAAAACATGACAACTATTCAGACAACGGCACCAAATAGCGGATTGCTTGATAAACATGAAAACACGTACGCTCACATCTAATTCTGTTCAAAATGTTGCAGCGATCCCAACGGAGTACAGTCTCCGAGACTCGTTCGAGCATTCATCGTCGGAGTCGGGCGTGACGTCGGCCACGCTGGCCCAGGCTGGCGACGAGTGGGGCTCGCCCAGCGCGGCCCTGGCGCCGGCGCCGCGCCCCTTCAGCCTGCTGCGCGCCTTCGTGCCGTCCTTCGTGGTGGTGTGGCTGTGCCTGGCGCTGCTGGCCCTGCTGCTGTTCGAGACGGACTGGGCGCCGCTCCGCGAGCTCAAGCGCAAGCCCGAGCTCGTGGCCCTCCGCCGCCACTACTACACCCCTCTCAAAGACTACCTGAAGCGCAAGGTCGTTGAACTGTTCTGATTCTCATCCCGGCCGCGGCGGCCCTCGCTCGTCAACTTCCCGAGTGTCAAATTTTTCCGGCGCGTACCGTTAATTTTTTAAGGGTAAAGTGATTGACCTCGCTGGACAGACGTCAACTCAGCTTCAGCCAAAAATTCTATCTATATAAAATACTGAAAATTACGCCTTCAGTACTGTACTAATTCTACAAAATATTTTCTTTTCTATTTTCTGAAACTTGTTCTGTCCTACCTACTACAAGCTGGGTTTACGTATTTCCAGCGAGGACGTTTCAACGAGTCTTATTTGTACAAACTCTTCGCGTACTTAGACGTAAGTCACCGCTATACGCTTTCTTATAGTACAATTAATTTGTAAGCTATCACTACTTTTCTCGCACGGCACAAGGATTTGTGGGGTTTCTACGTTCCTAATTGTTTTTCATACAGGGGCCTACTGCTTAGATCGGCCTGACAAACGTTATTCCGACGGACGACGTCCAAACTTACAAAATATTAGGTCTGTTAATATAAATTGATAATGTTCTGCTTACAAACTGCGATATTATGAATCTCATAATTTTAAAATACGATTTTCACGCAACATTCCACTAATAATTTAGTCTTCCAAAAGTATTGTTTGTAGTGTTTTAAATAATTATTTTTATAGTACGTATTTAATAAATGATTAAGTACTCGCGCACAAAGTATTCAAAATAGTTTAATTTTTTAGATGTGCCATAACTTTATATTTTAAACCTAGTCATAAACAGCTGGTTCTATACTTTCTGCACAATTATTGTATAAGTTTATGAATAATATGTTGTCTAAGTGTTATTTATAATATGTTTATTAGGAACACATTGATTAAATTATTTATTTATTATGACACAATTCAATGTTGTTAATGCCTTACTAGAGTGAGTGTGTTAGACGTAAGTACTTAATTAGACGCTTCATTTTGCCTAGTCACTATGTATGTAAATGATTCTCGAACCTTAATAAATTAGCACTAGTTGTAAGTTACATGACAATTGTAAATCATGGCGATTTGAATATTTTTTACACGATATATGTATACTATGTACTTAAAAAACTGTGTGGTGGCCACAGCAGCATAGCTTCTAGTAAAAACTATCCCAACTAAAATTGAGTTCATGTTTCCAGTAATTTAGAGCTAATTTGGTAGTTAACAGAATATTATACTTAAGACCTTACTTTATTGCAATAAGTTCTTAATTACTGGAAATAAGTACGTTTTCATAATCAAAGAGGCTATGGTGGCCAGCACAAGTACCGTGAATTGAATAAAATGATAAAAAATAATTTATAGCTATTTCGTACCGAAGTAACAACTCTGCTTACCTTCACATCACGTCGCTTGATCATAATTTATTAAAATTGTCAATTAAAATTACTAAATAAACTGTCAAAAAGTAAACAAGTATGGACTGCATCGCATTTAACTAGAATAACTTGTAAAAATGACAGAAAACCTTCGTTGTGGTAGTCTAAATACTCGTAGCCAATAAAATAGAACTTTTATTTTTGTTTGTGGACCAACATGCTATGGAGTTAAGTTTGTATTTACCTAAAAACTTATTTTTATACCGTTATTGCTTTTTCAACTTATTACGCTTAGAATTAAGAATCTCTTTATAATGTTATGAACAGGAATGAAAGTTGGTAATGTTTGGAATGTTATAGATGGTTTATTTCGACAATGTTTAGAGGCCAAACTGAGTTTTTACAGATACGTATTGTTTCACTCGCTGTGCAGTCTGCTGAGTGCTAGTGCGGAGTCGGCAGGGGCACCTTGTGATCGGACCACTCGTAACAGAAAGCAGAATGCCAGTTCTCTACCACCTTCGTGAACTTGTTATAAACTAATGTAATTGTAGTCTAAGAACAAACATAGCTTTTAGTTAACATTTTTGAAAAATCATAGAGGTTTTAATAAAAACATCCTGCCGAAATCGATTTCATCTTTTATTATTAAAATACTTCCAAAATAAGCAACAAACAAATAACAATGTAAAAAGAACATTCTATGGTGCTTTATAGACCTGCTATTTAAAATTAACACTGTAATGATTATTATTATATGCAATTTTATCACTGTCAAACTTACAGTACTTATACATTTTTTATCCATTCATATTTTTAAAATATGGCACTTGGAAGTTGTTAAAAAGTAATACGAATTACAAATATAGGTAGCTTTTTATTACAAACAAGTATAATACGCTAATAAAGTGCTATCTTACAAGTTGGATTTCTTCAATACGCCTGCGCAAACTATTGTCATTCATTGTCATTATTTGTATAGCATTGCGAAATTTGCGAATGTGGATCCTAATCGATTACAGTGTTGGAAAGCAGCAAAATTGACACGGTACGATCACAAAAAATACTCTTATAAATTCAGATTCACCCTTATAATCATAATGTAAAATATACATTCATTTGAGCTACGCGGCGATAGTTTTCGTATACAGACTACTCGATGCGCGCACGCAGAGGAAGGCGGGGCGGGGGGAGTACAAGACGCGGCGCGGCCACGCGGCCCGCCCGCGCCATCCGTCCACAAAAATCACCACCGCATAAACGGTATACAACTAATATAATTCCATATCCACCCATAAAATACGTAGGAGGTACCTAAGCATAGACAACGTGCGGGCCGGGCTCTGCGGTCAGTCCACGATGGAGAGCTGCGCGAAGCCGAGCAGACTGTTTTCGTCCTCGGGCTCGGGCGGCGCCGAGCGCAGGCGGAACGTGAGCGAGCGCGGCGCGGGCGCGGCGCCCGGGAACAGCACGTCGTCCACGAGGCGCTGCAGCTGGCGCGCCGTGACGTCAGCGTCGCGCGCGTCCAGCAGGCCCGCGCCCACCAGCTCCGTGGCGATGCCGTCGGCCGAGTCCTTGCCGGGCGCGAACTCGAAGCGGATGTCGTTGAGCTCGTTGCGCGCGTTGCGCATGCGCAGCACGAGGTTGACCTGGGGCGCGTCGGTGGCGGCGCCCAGCGAGCCGATGGTGAAGCCGGCGCGCTCGTCGTCGCTGTCGGAGCTGTCGGCGCGCTCCAGCGTGTTCATGGGCCGGTCGCGCTCCGCGTCGTCCTCGTCGTCGTCGTCGTCCTCCTCGCTCTCCCACACCCACTCGCCCGTCTCCATGCGGTGCAGACGGCCCGACGCGCCGGGCTGACGCCGGCTGGCCTTGTGCACGCGCGTCTCCATGCTGGGCCCGATGGTCACCAGGGTGGACACGAGGTACTTGCGGTCGCGCGCCTTCTTGAAGAAGGAGTTCTTCAGCAGCTCGGTTGCTGTCGGCCGCTTCGCCGGATCCTTCTGCAGACATTCGAATATCATTTTCCTGAACGTCTTGCCGTAAGCCTTGTACTGGTCCTTTTCTTCGGCGCCGGTGTCGAGCGTCGGCGGGTCGTTCTGTAGCGTAAGCATGAGCACCTTCATCGGAGGATACTTGTGGTACGGCGCTGTGCCGGTCGCCATCTCGATGGCAGTAATTCCAAAAGACCAGATATCGGCTTTGAAATCGTACCCGTGGTTTTGCTCCATAACTTCGGGGGCCATCCAGCACGGGGTGCCTACGAAAGTGTGACGCACTTTCTGCCGCGAGATGTCGCGTCCCGTGGCCAGCCACGCCGACACGCCGAAGTCGGCGATCTGAACGATGCCGTCATCTCCGAGGAGGATATTACCGGCCTTAATGTCTCTATGTATCTGACCGTTCTGGTGAAAATACTCGAGGCCCTTTAGCACCTCTTTCAATACTGTGGCGATCGTCGCCTCGTCGAACACGCCGTGCTTGCAGTTGGATATCCTCGTTTTATGTTTGATGATATCGAGTAAGCTGCCGCCTTCGAGCAGCCGGAGCACGAGCCACAGCTCCTCTTTGACCACGAAGCTGGTGTAGTAGGTGACCACGTTCTCGTGGTTGCAGCTGGACATGGCCTGGATCTCCTTGAGCAGCTCGTCCATGGAGGTGTTCCACTTCTCGAGGTTGATGCGCTTGATGGCGCACTTCTCGCCGCGCGGGCGGCAGAAGGCGGCGTGCACCACGGCCGTGGCGCCGCAGCCGATGACGTCCAGCAGCTCGTAGTCGTCCTGACTGTTGGGCCACGTGTGCCCGGAACCCGCCATCTTTACCAGCACCTAATATACCTACACCTGAATTAGCTCTACAGTTACTACTTGTTCTTATATGTACTGCTAATAAGGCCAAAGTTTAAGGCATGAACTGAACTACAAACTGTATTTTAAATTGCAGAAAAACCTAGGTAGGTTTTATCTTCCATGTTGATGTGATGTTTAGGTTTGTAATTCTGAATTACTAAGCACTTTCTCCCCTTTTCGCTTTCCTTTGATTCAAATCTATGAATGGTTTTAGAAGCTTCTCTTAACTCTAATATAGTTTGGTCTATATAGTTAATTGTATTGTCGTAGTAGTCTACACTTGAAGGGTATAATTCATCACCTGAGAACAAAATAAAGTTATCAGTACTATTAAATTTAATTTGAAAAGATAAATAAAGAAAGAAAACAATCACAGAATAATTACCAGGTAGCAGAAACAAGATGCCATCTTTTGCTTTGATTATGAATGGATACGTTAAGTCAATACCATGTCCACTCCTGTCTCGGGCGAATTTGACGAGCTCTTGTAAGTCCTTCACATGGGTCAATCGGTTGAGCTCGTATCGCTGAGGTACTTGTAGCTTCTTGTCACTGTGCAATACTTCAGTAGGGCTCAACCACTGAAAATAAAAACGAAATACCATTAACCAACCAAGAAAAGTAAAAACTACAAACAGACAGAGATATTATTTATTTTTGCTAAAAAATCTACAGAAAAGCAAATGATTTATTAAATTCCCAAGTAAAAAGTATCAAGTAGGTACAAAAAATATAATTCCAACACCATTTTGGAAAACTGCAGTGATTGCTAGTAGCTTCCCAAGAAATCTGTTTTATTAATTTCACACTAGCTAACCCGAAAGACGCTGACTTAAAAAATAGAATGTTCAAGATTTCTTGAACATCCTTATGTGTAAGTGATTTCTTGTTTTTTCTTGAATTTGAAAATTTTCTAGTAAACTTTTCCAATTTTTCTTTCCATAAAAACCTAATTCGGACTTTTACGAATATTTCAAAAACAAAGTACTTATAGAAAGAATCGATCCAGCCGTTAACAAGTGATACACTTGCCAACAACAGCATTTCATTTTTAATAAATATGTGTGGAAACCCATAGACAAAAATAAGCATTGTAAAAACAATTACCTGAACATCAGCCACTTCACAGCTGCTTTCAATGTTCTTTGGCCTACGTTCCAAGGCTGTCACAAAGAAAGCGGTGTTGAACCTCTTTGGGATCTTCACAGGAGACAGCCAATTGCTCCAGTAGTGCAGAGACCAGATGTCAGGATAACACTGATGCTCCTCACACAATGTAAACCAATCCCCAGGGTCTTTATTTAGCTGAAAGTATAGAAAAGTTCACATAAATATTGGCAAATAAGTGAAAATTTACTAGACTCTACGCCGGATCGTAATATGAATATGACAGTAAGTGATGTTGTAACAAAATAATGACTCGGAACATTACCCGATTATTCCACTAATTAGTTATACTGTTGTTAAGTTGGTGCTAAAAATGATTCATTCAAAAGGATCTCATTTGCATATTATATTGACTTATTCATGTACAATTTTCTAGAAATTATATTATTTCAACTTGATTTTCTAGGAGTGTACAGGTTGTTTTACAATGCACAGATATGTACTATTTATGTGGTAGAATCTACAAGATCATTTTTTGTGAAATTATCTGCCAAATTAGTTTATTTATTTATTTAATACTTAAGCACACAAATGTACAGAGGCGGTTAGTTAACTGGAATGAAAGGATATATGAGTGAAAGGTGAGTACCACAAGGCAGATGCAAGTGGAAACGCTGGAGGGGAAGCCCTAGAAGGACATAGATAGTGACCATATTGGTGATGTTCTTCAGAAAGGTCAGGTGTGTAGTACCCGCAACCCGCGCGCGTGTATCACAAGATGTATGAACGTAAACAAAGCAAAAGAAGTATGTAAGGATTGTAGCAGGTGGCCTTCTGTAGTTTCCCCCATACATCCTACATCCTACCATGAATACGTTGAATCGGTGCTCCGCTATGGCTTGATAATGTGGGGTATTAGCACAGATCAAAAAAGCATTTATCGCGCAAAAAAAATGCATTAGAGCAATATACGGACTTCGACCTGACGAATCCTGTAGGCCAATATTTAAAAAGCTTAGCTTGTTACCACTAATGTCTCTTTACATATACGAAACATGTAGGTTTGTGAGGAAGTATAGGGAATTATTTAGTACTGTAGATGATTTATATCCTCGTAATCGACGAGACCCCCACAGGCTCGTACTGGATATCCTTCCGAGACTAGCTAAATATAATAAAAGTTGTATATCTATGTGTGTATATTTAATAAGATACCAAGTAATCTCAAGACATTAAATATTAGATTATTCAAAAATAAATTGCATGAATGGTTGTGTAGTTTTTATAGTGTCAAAGACTTCTTTGAAAATAAATTTTAAAATAATTGTCTTCGTGTAAAATTTGTACGCTTATCACTGCAAAAACAAAAACATGTATGCTCTTGTTATTTTTTTTATTCTACCATCTTCTTATACCATGTTTTTAAGCAAATAAATATTATTCTGTTCTATTCTATAGCGTTAGTCCCATGTCCCATGGGGGTACATAGGAAGGAGTGAGTTTATGTATGAATCATGCATGCATGCTGGTGAAACAGACCAGGGATTAGGCACAATTATTACACAACTAAAACTGTGTAACTGTGCTAATTGATTAGTAGGCCAGTACCTACATAATTTTAGAATAAATAAAACAATATTTGAAATAGCAATTATCTTAATTTCTGCAATATCTATCAACTTCACCCAGATATATGTATTATGCAAATTGCATTTGAGCTCTTGCTTCTGAAACATGTTTAAATATACCTACAACAAAATATTGACACAACTGTAAGCCATACAAACAACCCAGCATAGATAATTATATTCACCCGACTTTGCCAGTAGTTGACATCAATATCCTCTATGAGGTCTGCCCATAGCCCAGTCTTCTGCTCCTTCCTCTTCCGACTGCAGATCAACAGGCCCAACTCCTCAAAAGTCTCTCTGATTGCTGTTATCCTCAGTTGTAAATGTCTAGAAACACAAATATTATTCATGAACACAATTGAAATGCTTACGTACACAATGTCAAATGTTGGCCACACAATCAAGCCCATTACTTGTTTTGTACACAATTGTTTTATCTAAGTAGATGTAATCTGACAATGAATGCCAAAATTGCACCAACATTTGTATATTGGAGCTATAATTGAATACACTAAGAGGCATTGTTGGAGGCCAATATATTTAGTGAGCACATGCAAGATATTTTATAATGATTGTATTGACAATATCGCTGTTGGCTCAATTAAGAATCAAATGTCTTGATTCAGTTGTGGTTTGTTCTCTCCATGGTTTTGGTTGGCACAAAAACCTGTATAATGGGAAGTTTGCTACAACAAAAACAGAATAATCTTACCAAGAAGTAGACTAATGTAACATTATATTTCTTCAATGTAGATTATAGACTATCAATATAATGGGTGAAAAGATTATCAAATTGTGGCCCACCATTAACATACCAAATATGGTTATTTAATGCTCTGGCATTTACACTTATTTTGCATAACCAGTTACTGTTAATGTATGTAAAAAATTATAAGGAAAACACTCACGCTTCTGCTATTATAAACACAATATATTAGAAAGTATTCATCAAGAAATAATATGAAGACAACCACAGTAACTAAGTATCAGTACAAAACATAAATATACAAGTTAGCTAATGTACACAACACATAAAAATGATTGCAACAGCACTTCACTTGGTGTTAAATATAAAGTGATATACAAGTGTACAAGCATTAGTGTTTACTGTCGTTATCATTTAGTGTGTGACTGACGAAAACGTCAGGCAAGATGTCAAGGTCCACAAATATTACCTTTGTATAGGATTATTTTGGAAAATCTGGTTGATAACACTATCAGGACGGTGAAACGCTTCCAAATCTTGTTTCGAGTAGCCGAAGGATTTGAGGAGCTCCAGCCAGCGGGGGCTCCCATCCACGGACTCGCTGACTCCGCCGGGAAACACCACGCTGTTGGCAAACGAAGCACTGCGCGTTCGAGTCTGCAACAATATGTCGTAATTAACACCGCCACGATCCTCAACGCGCGATAACAACTCGCTATTCCGCTTGGTGAGCACTATTAGCGAAGCAGAGTCACGCCAACTTTTTCCAATAATATTTTTCATGACTGATTTTTAAAACAGCGAAAAACTGCAAATAACAGGGTTTAAAATACAAGGTCGACTTACGCGTTCTACGTTACGAGGAACTCTATGAGTGATAATCAAGTGTTTGTGTCTTATCGTTGGTGATAAATTGTTTTGCGACAGCACAAAATGGAATTATAAATACAAAAATAGCACAAAATTGACATTCACTGCACTCACATTTTTTTTCTGTGTCAGCCCGTAGTAGTGTTGTGAACTAAAATCGATGGACTCCAAAATAATAATTCAGAACTCACTAACTATAAGTGAAACGCATAAATTCTTGAAGTACAAAAACCAGTATCAATAGAACAAAATAGTAATGTTTTCTTTTATTTCGTTTGAAAACTGGTACTTTTTTCAAAAAATATTTTAGTACTCGATTCCGGGTAACCAACAAGTAAAATCGAGTGTAGACATCACTACTGCAGTAGTTTTTTTTTTTGTGGAAATGGGCACCAGTCCTTTAGCGCTGATTAAAAATTAGTTTTTTTTTAATTCTTTTACCTGCCTCGTGCCTCGACTTCGCGTCGGCCCACATTTTCACGATCGTCCATCAATGCGCCAGTTTCAGGCCGCGACAGTAATGTACAATTCCATAGGCTGTTCCATTACTTCATTCAAAGGGGTGATAGACGTGCGAGCAAGTACGCGTAGGTACTTATGGCTCGGCGAGTTTACTCGCCCGTGTTTCATGCTAAGTACGCGGACTTTAAAACCGCTGAGTAAGTTCGTCGGCGATCCAACAATGGAATTTTGAGCAAGCTTCACGTGTGTCACCAACGGCGAGCCGATTAAGGTTGCGAACTTAAAAACCGCGTAGGTACTTTAAGTACGCACGTCTATCACCCACTTTATACTTAGTATCACACAGGTGCAAAATGTGCAATATCTTATTATCGTACCTAACACGATAATTCTGATAGGTAGGTCGGTACTTATCTATTCTTATACTTACTTAGGTAGCTGATATTATGATATAAAACTACCTATCAGAACCAAAATAGAAGAATTGGGCAAAGACGTCACTGATACGGGAGAGGGGAAGAGGAAAAGAGGAAGACTGGTTTAACTGGTTCGGTTCTGAGGATGACGAGATCGACAGCGGGTGCAGAATGTATAAAGAAAGCTACGTAGGATCCGGGCGAGGCCTCAAACTCAAACTCAAAGTATTTATTTTATATTTTAAACTAGCTGATGTGTGTGGCTTCGCCCGCGTGGATGTCGGTTGTAATATACTAAAACCTTCCTCGAGGACCACTCTACCCATTGGTGAAAACCGCATCAAAATCCGTTGCGTAGTTTTAAAGATATACATACATAGGGTTATAGGGACAGAGAAAGCGACTTTGTTTTATACTATGTAGTGATATGTAGTGATAAACCGATTAGGTAGGTACAGGCACTTTTGACTTGTCAAGGGGTCGGTCAATCAGAAAGATTCCTATGCCTATTCTGGAAATCTAAACAAACTCATTACTGATGTCTAACTAACTAGGTATCTATGTACCTACCTACAAAATGTATTGTAAAAATAGTAAGTAGGTAGGTACTAGGTACAGTTTGTTTATACAGGCTATTTGAATGATATCTACCAAAGCAAATTTTCGGGTCTTCCTGTAGGTATTAGTGCGAACTAAGTGGCTAGATCCCGTGGGAATATGGCAATAAGAAGTAACCTATGTCCTAACTCAGCTCATGGTCTATCCATATGTTAAACATACAAATCCGGTCGGCCATTTTAGCGTGAAAGCGTAACAAACAAACATACAAAAGATTAGATTAGGTTGTATGAATTAGTTTAGTTATAAGGCTATAGGTAGGGAATGATGTAATGGATAAACAATATTCAAATAGGTAGGTAGGTATTCCAAATTGCCTGCAGGCTTCCATGCTCATAAAAGTCGGTACCGTAGCTTTATTTACCTACCTAAATAGTGTAGGTAGTAGTTACTATACAACAAAAGCTTTTAGTTTTTTCATATCCAATAATATATTTTCATAGAGACCGTAGGCCGTGCCCTAGTTTTTATCAATCGACCTTTTGAATTTGTGATACCTACATTCACATTTATTTATGTACTTAAATATTGTTTTTTTGTGAGCTTTTTACACACACACTAACACAGCTTTTAAGTTTTTTGTAATTACTAATTATTAATTAATTATTATATGGGTCATTGTTGTCTATGAAAATAAATGTTGACGATGTTTGTAATGATCAAGATAAGTAAACTCAGAAAGCCCAAATAAGTACCTAGTTATATAAAATTAACAAAAGCATACGAAGCTTTTTGACATTTTATAGCGCTCTTGGTTCGCATCGGAAAATGCATTTTCGACTTTCCTACAATAAACTAAGTATAATAAAATTGAAAAGGAAGTTTAAAAGAACCCTGAAAATGAAAACTGAAAAGTTTTAAACGGAAAGTCTGCTAGCAGCTGTCAGTTTAAAGCAGAGATAAATGGTTTTCCTTTATAATAATTAGGTACTTTAAAAAAATGTGAAGAGTTTGCCATATTCATTTACGGAAGGCTTTCCTATAACACGTGTGCAGTGTTTTGTGTGTTTTCCTGTAATATAGCCTTCCCTTCCCGCCCTTAGGTGTCGTAAAAGCCGACTAAGGGATTATAGCAATTAAGAGATTGGGCTGAAATCGTATCAAAGAGATGACCATGTGCTTTAAATAATTGCTTATTGTTTTTTTTTATTTTATGTTAGCCTACACTGTCCCACTGCTGAGCAAAGGCCTCCCCCAAATCCCTCCAAGCATAATACACAAGGGCCATGCGAAAAAAAAAATGTTGCAAAAATGTTCATTATGATTTTTTTGGAAAAAGAACATATTTTTTGACTAAGGTGGTTAGGGCTTGTAGAATTAGGGCGTGTAGAGTTAGAAGCTTGGCTCTACATGAGGTCGGATAACTTTTTGAGAGTGCGAGCTATATGGTCTCGTCTTCAACATTTTACATGAAAACGTTTTTGGTGGAATTGTTTATTCTTAAAAAAAACGGGTCGTACAATAGGTGTCCCGTGCAGGATCGAACAGCTCAACCACTGAGCCAAATGTGGTGTTTCCAATATTCTTATCATCTATATAAAAATCTTAAATTCATTCATTCACTGACTGACAGACAACGCTCTGAGCGAAATTGAGCTTTCCTAGAAAAGCGGTGACCGCCACATAACGGTCGTCATGAAAATGATAGCACCGGGGTTTACCCTGTGTAAAAACACTCTCTAGGAAAACACACCAACTTTCTTTCATAAATAACGTTTCAGTGACGTCATTCGACGGTAAAATGCGGACGCTAACCTATGTGGCAGCTACCGCAGTCTTAGGAAACCCTAGCATATGGTACGATATTTAAAAATTCATTCACTAGTGGTTAAAAAGTTAGAGGTTAAGGTTAAGAGTTAAGGGATAAAAGTTTATATGGAAGTTCGTTATTTAAGTTAGAAACGTGAAAGTTGTTTGGTACTTAGACTTTTATAAGTTAGTTGAATCATAGTTTCTTGGAAACTCATCCCCTGGCTTGTTCTAATAGAAAAATAGTAGATACCTAAACGATAGAGACCTCCCTGAAATAGAGACAACGATTTTCCCAGATATGAGACCTAGCCTAGATCGATTGTTCATCACCGTAAACCCCTATAGGTATTGCAACTTTCATCGAAATCGTTAGAGCCGTTTTCGAGAACGTTATTACAAATACATAAATATTGCTCATTTAAAAGTTTAGGCTAAGCGATAAACGAACATCCACTGTTCTCTCCAAAAACAAGTGAATAACGCAAAAGCACCCTACAATCACAGGCCCTATTTTATCCGTGGTAAACTGTCAGAATCTATCAATGCATACGGTTGGTAACATGCGAAGGGTCCCATCCTTAATATTGTGATCTTTTAGGTACCTGTCCCAAAGTCGACGAGAAAGCGAATAGCTATCAACGATTTCCACGCTCAAGAAACGTAGAAAAGATTGTAGGTTCGTGTAAGTAAAAGAGATATTTTACCTATTATGGATTGATGAATACAAAATATTGTAAAACATTTTTAACGGTGGAGTTTCTTGCCCATGCTTCTCCATACGAAAACTACCGTTTGGGAGGGGCAGCTAGAATCAGTTTTTTTTTTTTTTTTGACGTTCAAAAGTTCCTTATATCTGCATATTTGAAATAAAATATTTGACTTTGACTTTGATACATCATATTAATAGTTGATCGCTGACTATTCACACCGTCGACGGCTGCCGGCAAGTACCTCCTCATTTTTTGCAGCGACAAAAGCTTTCAAAGTTATTAGCGACTCTCGCTCAGCGTGCAAAATACTCGCTGACGTTTGATACATAGATACGCATACCACCGAGCGAGCAGCGAGTAATCACTGGCTGCTGGTTCCTCGCCAAATCGTTTTTAGTAGCTAGCGTCAGCGTCAGTCTGGGACCCAAAAAACTACCGGGATTTTTTGAGGTTCGAAATAAAATAATAATTATCTCATTAATCACGGCTTTGCTCTAAATAAAATGAAAATGGACCGGACCGGCCCACCGAGGGACCGGCCCACCGGGAAAAGTCCCGGCTAGCGTAGAGCTGGAAGGGAGTAGTCGCTTTTCGCTAATCGCCGGCGGTGGGTCGGGTGCCTTAAGCCACGATATGCGTTCGAGACTCCGCTCGATAGCTACTCGTACATGGCTCATACGAGGGCTTATCTGTCGCTTATCTTTTAAGGGTAAAGTCTTTAAGAACAACAACAGCGCTTACTTAACTTTGTTTCAAGAAATCTTTTTAACAACTTTGTGCTGTGTGAAAAGAGTTTGAAATATTAAAGAATTAATTTTTGCTCGCGCCTGCGCCGCGTGGATTTCGGAAATTATCCCACGGGGTCGTGCTACTAGGATGAAAATCTCATGTCCTACCTAACCATGGTCTATCCGTGTTCCATCCAAATCCTTTCAGCTGTCAGAGCGTGTTTAAGATGTCAGACAGACAGACAGTTAGGTACTTTCGCTTAAATAATATTAGTAGATACATATGACATACAAAACATAGCGCACCCCCTATTTATGTAAACACCTTTGTTTCACAAATAAACAGATTGATTGATTGATTGATATGGATTATGAAATGACATATGAACGGTCAGCATAGAAAGTCGGTTAACACTTTTATTTTACATATTATTTAAGTATCTAAATTGGCACAATATAACTCGATACTCTGGTTCTCAGTTGGTACCACTTATCTATTGAGTCTAGAAGAGTATGATCGTTATAATAAAAAAAAAACTGGTCGTTTCCTGTATAGAAAAGCTGGCGAGAAACTCCACGGTTAATTACTTTTTTACAAATAATTGTTTATTACAGTGTTTTAACCAAATTTATCTGTTGAGGACTGTATCTTCATTACGAATGTCAAATCATGTTATATCGGCCATGTCCGTTCATCAATCAGTGTTCAGTATTGGGTTCCCAATGTTACAGTGGGCGGCCAAGCGAGCGCTGAATTCCAATCACAGGCTATAATTGACAATTTGCAAATAGGAACATCCAATTAGAATTCTGTGGGGTCTGACTTGGGACGTAAGATGCGTGAGTATTGCTTGTTTGACTTGGCAAATATGGTAGAACAATATTTTATTGCTATTGGTAGTAAAATGAAATCTTTACATTGGCTGGCCTGCACGCGTAGCATGACCATCGTAGAAACGGTACTTTTCTAAAGTAAGGTAAACTTAGGTACTGTCAACGGCACATCAGTTGTGACACTTGCCCTACGAAATACGACATTTAAGGCCCGTTAATGTGCGATTGACTGTAGACCTACTTACTTAAAAAGTTGGATAGGTAACCAGTACCACTGCTGTCAATAATATCGTAAGAAAAAAATATCGTGAGGAAACTTGGATTTACATCTGACATCGCAAACAGAATAGATACTGAGTTGGTATCAAACTATCAATGCTCTTTTCTTCTCTGAAAGGGTAGGACAATTTTATTATAACAAATTCACTTACCAGAAAAATATTTATCATAACAATACGGCTTCCATTAAAATACACTTTTCATTTGCCTTTATTTCAAAATGATTTATTGGGAAAAATCCATTTCAAAGGAAAATAAATCGTTAGCACTCGAGAGTAAATTTTATTCCATCATTTTAATATGGTAACTCGCTTACACTTTCGGTGTTAAATGTATGAAAAATGTGAAATTTCAGTTTCAGTCACCTACATAATTATTTCCGCCAAACCGGCGCAACCATGGTTGTGCTGCAACAAAATGTAGACCGTATACTTACATTACCTTAGCTCTATGGTTGGTTGCGCAACCAGCGAACGCTAGGTGGGATGGTTGATAGCGCACCTATATATGGTTGCAACACCATGGTGTTTCAGTCCTAAAGCTCACTTACAAAAATCTCATGAGACTAATAAAAACAATTAACAAAAAAAAAGACTTCCAAAAAAAAAGTGTTTTTGCTTACCAATTTTTGTTTTTTGCCACCGACTTCCGAAATTAAAGTAATTTTTCACTTTTTAATGTTTTTTTTGGATGTCGGTTTTTTTTGTAAAAAGTTTTTATTTTTTCACTTTTTAGTTATGGTACCTTACCTACTACATCGGCTAGCGGAGTAATCGCGTAACAAACATACAAAAAAAAAAAAAAACATTCAGACGAATTGAGAACCTCCTGCTTTTTGAAGAAGTCGGTTAAAAATGTAAACAAGCTTCCAACATAACATCTATGGAAGGTATCTTTCGTCCTCTGACGACATCATTAGGTCTCTGATAGGAGCGAGACGAGATGAGACGCGAATTCCAATTCAGAGCTATATGAGAGGTTTTGAACAGGATCATCCAATTACCATTTCATGAAACCTTTGAATCGAACCAGACATTTTTTAAACAGAAAAAGAAGGCACAAAAATGATTGTATGCAAACTATTTTTATAACTGGCAACCTGCTATCGGCGAATTTCATATCCACGAGAACTTGGGCCCCAGTTCTGAATTTGAAAAACCATTTGGAATACTTTTCATTCGCTCTGTATACATTTTTAATTGATACCGATGCTACGGCAAAAGAAAACATACTGTGGAACAATCCTGAATTTAATTTCGCATCATTTCACAATGGAGTATTTGCTGGCTCATATTTTTCTACATATAAAGCCTTTTGGCGCCTTTGTCCCGCTTTCCATAAAGTCTGTGTGGATCGGAAAATATTCCTTTGACTAGCTTCAACTATTTGTATTACAAGCTGTTGATTAATTTTCAAACAAGAATGTGGTCGATCGGGGCAGGGTTTGTATATAAAATGGTTCCTGGTATTTATTGCTAGTAAGCATGAAATCATACGGCGGCGTCACGTAGTGGGGTGATGGGGTGGTCTATGTTCAGAATTGACTGCGTATGGCCGAGTTGATTATTAGATCCAGGCTCTTATTATGTCTAAAATATACCGATCTACTTATTTTATCTATGAGTTGTAGGTACCTATACAGTTTAAAATGGACTCGGTAATAAATCATTGAACTGAACAAGAGAAGCGCATTGTTCTTAGTAGTAAGATGCCATTGGCGAAGAACTGAAAGCCACAACTCGCACTGTACAAGTGCCGGATCGCGTGTAAATCAGCCCTAATAGTACACTATTAGTGTCAAACGACAACCCCGACAAGTGTAGGTAGTACCTAGTCTATTCTTAGCCGCCAGACCAAAGTTCCAGACCACACGGATATCTAATTACAAGATCAACTGCGAGACTCGAATCTATTCTCAACAATGGGAAAAGTTGAACAGCGTCCTTGAAGATTGCCTATTGATGACACATCTAGTCCTACCTTGCTTAAAGTTATATGCCAAAGATATCGGTATCGCTAAAACGTATAGGAGCGAACAAAAGGGTGCATAATGGCACGGTCATCATCGTATCTTTATCGCTGCTACGTTTATGGGAGGCTGGCACTAACGCGCCTGATCGCACCCGCACCTTGGAGACACACAGCCAGATATTACCTAATAAATGTTGAGCACACTTCAGGAAACAATGCAACGTTATTATGCGCGGCTATTATAGAACTAATTTGGGAAGGAATACGGGTGGTAATGGTGTTCGGGTGGGCTTGCATTTGTTTGAATCGTGCGCGCAACAAGTGCGGCGCAGGTGGTGGTGCGAGGTGCGGGGCGCGGGAGATGCTCATTGATCAGCCGGCGCCTGTTGCTCGACCTGATACCCCCCACCCCCCACTGACCTGCCCCCCTCAATGGGCCCGACGTGTGTAATCAAACTGACATGTGCGGAATAAGGGTAGGAATAGATTGCTCATCATCATATTTTGATACAAATATTTGAGCCGCGCGGAATTTTGATTTAGGTACGAAAAATCGGATCAAATATGCATGAGTGACTGAAAAAAAGAGATATTCGGATATAAGTATATTTTTGGCGGGAGAGGTTGCTTAGCTAATTAATGATCCCCTTTGGTCCGATACTAAGTTATTAATACAGTGTAACAGCCCAAACGAGTAATTGTCGGTTCGTAAACAAGGTTTTGATGAGTTGCTAAATCAACAGTTTACTGGGGATAATCGCCGAGCCAAATGTGTGGTTTGGTTGAGTGTTTGTTGATAAATAATAACATAATACGCCTAATTAATTACGCTTGCTACTTACTTAGGTATTTATTATTTAAACAGTTCCATTTTCGTATTCCGCTAAAAATGGGTGGGAATCTGATCGTTACACGATTCACGTGTGTATTGTTACAATTGTTATGATTTGGCAAACCGTACTCATGAAACTTTTCCCGCGTTTGTATTTCTTTATGCTAATTTTCGAGTGGCAAAGGTATTAGGTATCTGGCGTCTATTTTCCCGCGCAACTTTCCCAATGCCGCGAAGGAGGAAAATCTTTGAAGTAAAGTTAAGATACAACAGACATAATATAAACATTGTAATAATATGTCCTAATAAACATTGTTTCGGATTTACTGAATCTTATTTAACCTTATTTACTGTTATGTACAACAGTAAACTTCACTTAGAAACCGATTTATATGAAAATTTCAGTGCTCGATAACGGAGCGATTGAGAAAATCGGTCAAGTAGTAATTCACGCTGTGCTATTTGCTTTTTACAGGAAGTGCTTGAAAAATGGATGAGAATTGGAGTAACCGGAAACACATACGAACAGAGCAAGCTATAAAGCTTGTAAAAACCTAGGTGAAATATAACATGTTAGGTATCTTCTGCTATTGTTGCATATTGTAATTTGAATATAACCTAATAGAAAATTCATCGAGAACTGAAGAGAAATAATGTTAAAAACATTTTCAGCGTTTGTACTAACTGGATTTCCACTCTGCGATAAAGAGACTAAGCTAATTGCATTTAGTTGAGAAAGTAAACTGCATATTGTATTGGGCTATCGGGCTTATCCAACTAGCGGTCGGGCTCAGGAAGCCCCTCACTAATAGGCCGTTATGGGGCGCGCAGGAAAATGGCGCGAAACAATACTGATAAATATTTACTAATGGACCGTATCACTTTTATCAGAGAACCAGCTTGTCTGTAGCTCCATGTCCTTATTAATTCCTAACATGGTTCCTGATAAATGAATGTTTGTTCATACATATTTATGCTTCGTTAACCATCGGCAATGAATGTGTCGCCACGGACGGCTGACGTCAAGGGGTGGTACTTACTACAAAGAGCTCAAAATCTGTGATTTATTTCTGTCACTTCCTCGCTTCCGACTAAATGAGGAATATAAAAGCGCCACGTGGATACTTAAGTGTGGTCTCGACTTATTTTATTATATTTCGTCCCCAAATCCATCATTGTGTCGGAGAAAATGGCTCTAAAAATGAATTTTCTTTTCTATCTTATTGTAATAAAATAACGCCCGTGTATTTTACGACCGTCAAATAGAATCCACATTTTAAACGAGCTCATCTTCCTACTTTACATTCGCAGTAATCTCAAATTTCCTGAAGGCTCTGCTTTACGAGCATTTAAAGTATATATATTACTCTCATAAGCTGCGTCCTAAAAAATCTCGTTAACATGGCTACTCACATTTTTTTCGAACACCGTTTTCTCGAAGCACTGTTGAACGCAGTGTTCAGTGTTCAACATTCAATCTAGACAAAAAAGGGATACAATGGCACTGCAAGGGCAAGGGATGAGGCAATTAGGGAGGGTTGACGTGCCGTGCGGAAGGATACGTAAAGTACTTACAATATGGTAAGATACCTACTAGAAGACAGATTCACTGCCGGCTGAAATAATTAAGTCGCGGCAATTAACCTCGTCGTCGTAACCTAGAACCTGTGAATTCACAAAAGTCTTGATTGCTTAGTGAAAAAGTAGTAAAAACACAGCAAAAGAGACTAGTTTAAAATTAATTAGATTTACCTCAAGAAAAGCGGATTACAAAATTGCCTAATTACCGCGCTTTAATAGCAAATAGCCAAACCGAAATTGTCTAAATTGCTATCTCTAAATCAGGTGCGAAGTGTCATTAGTTAGTAGCTAGTTAAATTCACGTTGTTTGTGCTTTGTGGACCGTCCTAATTGGTGGAGGTCGTTACAGTCCTCGTAGGTGCAACGACGTCTGGGTCGCAAGGACGTTACGTCTCGGGCCGGCCGCAGCCGCCAGGCTAGTCAGACGTCCAGAGACAATGAATACCCACAATTTATTGATCTAAACAGCCTGGTCTACATTAACCAAAATGAATGGGTTACGATTAATGAATAGGTACGTTTTGCTCTAGACGTTTGTTACAATACGTAAGAGACACCCTCATTAAGTTTGTAATGGTTTATTCATTTTGCGGGCTCAAATATTTAGTTAGAGCTGTTTGGGACTCAATTTATTTGCGTCGCACCGATAGTGAGGTATGCGCAAACTGACAAATGATACAAACGTCCTTAGGGCACTGTGGTGTACACACCTACGTTATATGTTTTTATGTGGGACTCTTTCAAGATGTTCTTGTATACTTTTTAAATGAAAAACGTATTGCTGCATCGGGGATCGAACTATTGACGTTGCAATATCAGGTTTCTCAACACTGAACTACGTGAAGGAGTTAGAACTTCAGTTTTCTTTACATCTAACCGTTATTTATAGCCGAAGAGCAAAGTCAAATTGAGGATATTTTAGACGTTTTTCAGTAGCGATAAAAAGTCTCGACCTCGCCAACTTACAGGAGACGTTCAAAACTTAAGGGAAATAAAAAAAACTGAGTTCACAAGATGTGTACAATATTCTCGCATTTTAACATACTTTTCGCCGCAAAATTCAAAGTTTCAAACTGCATAGCAGTTTCGTCTCGTCGCGAAGAATTTGGATTCCAATCTGGCGTGTAATACAATCAAAACTTTTTACAGCAGTCGTTATCTTTATGACAGGACACGAGTAAAGTCTGTAAACTAGAGCTTGAGTGGCATATAAAAGGAAGTTCTTTGTATCCTACATAGACGTTTATTTCCTGGATAGCTCGTAACATGCTGTGTTATTTTCTACGTCGTGGAACGCGCGCTATTCTCGTGTGACATTTTCTTATTATAAATTAAAAGCATACAGCACACAGCTTGAATGGCAAATGAAAATGATAGGTAGTTAGACACGTTCAGTGCCGGGAGCCCTCCCGGAGTGTTCACTCAAGTCACATATGGGATGCCGGGAGCCCTCGCGGTGGGTTCATTTTAAATGTAGGTTTTGCTTTGTGAATTCATCATTATAAACTGTGACACTAAAATCAGTTGTATTTTACACACACTATTCAAATACGAGCAATTTTATTTAAAAAAATATATGTTTTGAGAAGATCCGTACTTCAGTGGTTTCCACCATTTCCATGGTTACAAATATGTATGTATGTAGCTCTATATGTATGTATGTAGCTCTCTATATGTATGTAGCTCTATATGTATGTATGTAGCTCTATATGTATGTATGTAGCTCTCTATATGTATGTAGCTCTATATGTATGTATGTAGCTCTCTCTATGTATGTAGCTCTATTATGAAAAACCAGCCAAGTGCGAGTCGGACTCACGAAGGGTTCTGTACCCATTGTTTAGAAAAACGGCAAAAAAATCACGTTTGTTGTATGGGAACCGCCTTAAATCTGTATTTTATTTTGTTATTTAGTATTTGTTGTTAAAGCGGCAACAGAAATACATCATCTGTGAAAATTTCAACTGTCTAACTATCACGGTTCATGAGATACAGCCTGGTGACAGACGGACAGACAGACAGCGGAGTCTTAGTAATAGGCTTTCACCCTAAAATGGCCAATATTTTAGATGTTGTTAGGGTAAAGGTTGCTGCGCATAACAACACTGTATTTTAAAGCCAAACACGTTTCTGACAATCTGTTGAAAAACTATATTGCGACATCTACATATATGATAAACTACTGATCTGAGTTTCTTTTTTAAGGGAATCGATAGATACAAATATTAAAGTAAGGCAGACAAGTAAGTACAAGTCATACAAGTAATTTGACATAATCTCACGGCTTGAGCAGTGAGGCTTTCGACTGCGGTATGGTTTCTAGATATTGTCAGTAATATTACTCTCGACCCCACTTAAATGACTTCCCCGTCCGGATATAACGGTACGTGACTTATACCCATTATTGGGTCGCAAACAGTAATTAGATTTCTTTTCACGAGGATTTATTTTTGGAAAATCTAAAATCGCTTTGTTTAAAATAGGGACCTGCCTGCCTGCAGTCGCTCCATGTAAAATACTGGTATTTAGCTGCATCCGGTTAGACTCCCCAACATAGTTGGGAAAAGGCTAAGTAGATGATGATGAGGGACCTGCCTACGAAATTAAGAATGCTGGCTGTAGAATCCTGTTGATTCCGTAATTAATTTAGTTATACAGGATGTTAGTGTAAACACCGTTATCCTTGAAACCAGTGGTTTGGTTTCATTAATAGAACGTAAAATCAATGGAAAAAAACAACTTTTTTTTTGTAAAGAAAATCTAGATTTTCCCACAAGAATATTTTACACTATACGCAAGGGTAACGAACTTGCGTCTCAACACGGCGGGCGGCGGTTGGCGGGGGCGGGCGGGGCGCGCGGGACGTTACACCCTCTTCAGTCAGCTGTTTCGCAGCTCTCTCGAGCGCGTATCCATGAGTATCGGGACAGTGACGGATATTTAATTTTTAAAATCTTTTAATGAAAATAAGGTTTTTTTTTGTTGTTACTGGGTCATTTATTTTTATATTTAAGTTAACTACCCATGGTTTGAGTGACAACGGTGTTTACCCTTGCATACTGTATACATCACTACACTACCGGCTCATCACCACCCCCAGCCTCGTCCAGCCACGCTCCACCTTCAACTGTTTATGTTTGACATTAGTGGCAGCGACCTCACTGCTGACGTGCATGAGATAGTGTTCACATAATATTAAATAGATACACTACACTGGCTTTTGTGATTCCTCCTGCTTAATCTGTCACGAAATTAAATTCTTGAAAATGGTTTTCTGTTTAAATCTCCCTTGTATTTTTCTATGCTAGAATTTCGAGATTTCACTTTTCTTTTTGCGATGCCTTTTCTGTTTGACGTGACGTTGTATTGTGGTCTAGGGGTCCAGGCCCACCGTCTTCCAAATTCAACTGTCCACATTCCTGTCCTACTGAATTATCGACGATACGAGGGTTGGGTAATATCTGAACAGATTGACGGGTGTCATGGACTTCGTAATAGTTACGAGTACTGCGGGTATTGCTGTGAACGGGCCGACACGCGATTAGTGCGAAATGTACAGTTGCTATAAGTAACCGAAAGCTCCGACCCCTAAAGTCAACACGAGCCGACTTCGTTGACCCGGCACGCTATAATAAATTCTAAACTTTTGACGCGGCCTTCCTGACAAATCTGATTCGAGAAGCCACCACCACCCTAATTACTCCGAGGGGCGCATGATATCCGGATATACCTACGCTACCAAGATTTTAACGAGACCACAAAATTATATTCATGTAATTATAATTTTTTCGAGCTTCCGACAATAAATGGCAGTCATCTCGGCACCCCTACCTAATTACGGAACGAAATATTGAATTGAAACGTCCGGCAGACTCGCAGCAAGCCAGAATGGAATATGGAAGAAATCTCTGATTTTAAATTTGCGGTATTTTTTAAATACGGAGCGGCAAAATTGTCCCATTTCCCCGCACTTTATTTTATTTAAGCGACGGCGGAGATAAGTGGCTTAATATTTATTTCATTGGCGCTTTTTTATAAGACACTCTCCATTCTTTTTTCTTTGAAATGTTAAACCTGGTTTACTAGTGCTAGCAGATTCAATTAAATAGTAATAAATAAATTATAGTCTGAAAATTCTTTCGAGTAATAAAATTAACATTTGTCGAGAATCTAAATGAAATTAATACCTACTTCGAGTGAGTTAATTGAACTAACTAAATTCTAACTTTTATGAGTTAGTGCCTACTGAGGACATAAAATATACGTATCTGATAGTTCTTTCCACTGTGAAAAATGCAATTGCTGTAATTCTCTAAGGTGTGTACCTTAGAGAATTACAGCGATTGCATTTTTCACAGTGGAAAGAACTATGACACAATTACCTACACAACGCACTCATACACATAAAATACATGTATTTATTCGCTCACTCTGGCTTTTTCATTTGTTGTTCGTCTCCCGAAGGCTATATCAATATTAATAGTGCAAGTTGTTAAGCCCTCTGGACTCCGGTGATCAATCAATTTGTTTTAACGTTATCTATAACAAAGTGGGCTATTGTTTAAAGAGAATTGGATATATTTTTAGACAATAATGGTTTTCTAAAAATATTCTGCACTTTAATTGCGTAATATACGATCAATCACAATCTGAATCATTTTGAAAGAGATTATTGCTATGCCATTGATTCGATCATCAACGAAAATAACGCAATTAATGTTGTTGAAAATTGTCAAATGAAAATGAAACAGATTAGTCTTAATCGTTTACTGAAAATGTGTTAAATAGCTGGTGTATTTTAGTAATGAATGAAATGTGAATGTATTTTGCTGTTTTATTAACTGTTTTCAGTTGATCTGATCATCTGATCATGTTGATCATCTTTAATAAGATTTTTTCAATAAATTTTGCATTTATTGGTAAAATATATACATTGGGTGACATAATATACTAATTATTATACTATTATACTACTATATAAAAAATTTCAATTGGTTTCAGAGCGCCTTTTTCCAATCTGAAGGCAACGAAAAAAAATGCACAGATAATCTAATTTAAAAGTTCACGGCCCTCCTACTCTTCTTGCATACATATTTCAAATGATTGTGTGGAAATTTTTAGTGAGACGTGCAATTTTATATACGACGACCTGTACCTACCTACTAAGTCTGCTGATTAGGATATGAAAAACTAGGTAGCGAATTCTCTGTGCAAAAAAGTTCCGTAATTTTCAAGGCATTTTTATTTTTACCCGACTACGGCGAAGAAAAAAGGAGGGTTATGATTTTGACCGGTATGTATGTATGTATGTATGTATGTATGTATGTATGTATGTATGTATGTATGTTCATCTGTTCCCTCCTATCTTCCAAACCACTTATCACAATTTGACAAATTAGGTATCGTTAGAAGCGTCGTGATTGTCCGCTGGTTATAGGCTATGTGAAGTCACTTTAAATTAAAAATGGCGCCTTCTAGAAGACATAAAGTGAGGAACTTAAAAAAAATATGGTTTAATCGTACCATGTTGGGTATCAAATGAAAGGGCTTAATGAGCACATTTCAAAAATATATATATTATAACCCCAAAAGAATTTAAAAAAAAATCAAGTATTAAAAACTAAAACCCAACTACGACTTAAAAGGTATAAACAAGACACCACAGACAGACAAATTAAAAATCCGGAGTCACACGTAATCTGTTCGATTTATCTAACACGTGTGACTCCGGATTTTTAATTTGTCTGTCTGTGGTGTCTTGTTTATACCTTTTAAGTCGTAGTTGGGTTTTAGTTTTTATTACTTGATTTTTTTTACAGCATGTTGTTTTCACTGTTATTCTGTTTATCAGCAATAAACGTACTGAGTTACCTCCCTCCCGGATCGCGACACACATAACTAACTAATATAAACCCCAAACAAATAGGGGAGCGTAGGGGTATTCCGAGTGTTGGGCGGTTGCCGGAGATGCGTAACTACCTAGTACCAGCAGTATCCTTCAAGGAACTGTTTACTTATGCATGGGAGCCATCCTTCATCGTGCGTACTTTACGTGGCTTTAAAGGACACCAACACCCCTTATCACGGCTGTAATTTCGTTTACCTCGTAAAAGGAAATGGGGGTGGAACATCTGAAAATTCCTGCAGATGTATAAGGGTTGTGCAAGGATTCGTAATATGTTGGGGGTATAAATAGTGACTGGCGAAATGCGGGTGTTTACTATATACTTCTGCCCAGCCCTTCGAAGAATACAGGCGTGATGGTATTTTATAAGTTTAAACAATTAGTGGTATGCAAGTCGACCTTAAAGATGATGTGTGTATTCATAGTAATGGAAACAAAACAATTTCAGGAAACGGTTCGGTATTTATAATCAGAATCTCTTACTCATTTTTATTTATTTATTTTACTTTAACATAAAACATCCAAGGTCAATTACATTAGTTTAAGACAAACACATTTTTAGGGTACAGTAACAAAAGTATACAACTACTCAATAGTCATACGCTCATCTCACAATACATACATAGTCCAATTAGCATTGTATTGCAGGATTATTTTCATAAATCTAAAGGTTATGTTAAAGGATATAGCGGTGATGGCAATAGGCTCGCCGCCTATTACATGGGACTTAAACATAACTGGCGAAATATTACACTGCTAAGGGGACACCTCTGCCTAGCCCTTCGGGGAAACATGGCGCGATGTTATGTACATATTTATAACTTCATTTTATACATGTATATACCTAGTAAAACACGTATAATATGCGAAGTAATTTACATTTAAATAAGTAATTTGCTTAGACATCTCTAGCAAAGGAATTTGGAGGGCTAACAATTTAAATAAAATGTAATTTCTGGCAACTCTGAGATGTGATGTACTGACTAAGCTACGTGCAGGATTTTATTGCAAGTGACAGTACAGAATATATTATCTTTTCTCTACATTTTACGGTCCACCTACATGGTTAACGCTGTATTATGACTAGCGTGCGCGCTTCAACAGAATGATTTTTAGGGTTCCGTACCCAAAGGGTAAAACGGGACCCTTTTACTAAGGCTCCGCCGTCCGTCCGTCCGTCTGTCCGTCTGTCACCAGGCTGTATCTCATGAACCGTGATAGTTAGACAGTTGACATTTTCACAGATGATGTATTTCTGTTGCTGCTATAACAACAAATACTAAAAACAGAATAAAATAAATATTTAAGGGGGCTCCCATACAACAATTTTTTGCTGTTTTTAATGATAATGGTACGGAACCCTTCGTGCGCGAGTGTTGATTAAGGAATCTCATTTTAAAACATAAAAAATTAAAATACTTAATAATAATAATTAGTACAAGTATATAAAGTGAATAATCATAGGGCATAACAAAATTCGTCCGCATCGCTGTCAACAGGAAAAGTGCCTTTTTTGAATAGGTATTCTGAAAATATTTGAAGATAAGGTCTACTATGCAGACCGTAGTTACGTTAGAATGATAGGTTAGTGGTTAGTCCTACCTACTGTTTATTCATGAGAAATATTTGACTGAACCTCTAAAAATGTATTGCTTCAATTGATGCCTTCAATTGATGGACACTTTTTTAAATAAATGGTGCCCTTTAAACTTTTTGCTCATATAATGACGCACACTTATTTTAATAGTTGAGTCTCTTTTTAAATTTCTGACCTTTTGCGAATGACATCCGGAAGCATACGCTTAAGCATACGCTTAAGCATAAGCATAGCTTACTATAAAAAGTTTAACTATGCCTCAACAGTAACGGAAATTTTTGAGATAGGTTTTCGCCAATTTAACAATAAGTCAGCTAGAGTAAGGTTTCTTTCCGCTGAAAAGTACTTAGGGGTGTTGGCGACAGAGTCATTTTGAACAGCTTCACATCTTGATCCCTCGTGATTACCAACACATTGGCAGAATGGCTCGTCTTCCTCGTTCAGCGAACATTCACCGTTGTTTAGACAATAACCATAGCACACGTTGACTTCACATCTTTCCCCGGAAAACCCGACATTACATCTGCAATTACGAAAATTTGAAAATAAATCATCACTTCATTAAATAATGAAACCAACACAAGGAGTAGGATATATTTTACCTGCATTTAGGAAGCCCGTCATCATTGAAACTGCAGTTACCTTGGAAACAATAGTTCTCACAGACTGAGACATCGCATCGCTCACCGATATAACCGGGTGTGCATTTGCAAAGAGATTGTCCATTTACTTTCATACCATGAACACAAAAGGGTCCATCATATTCTGTAGCAGTTTTGAATGAGTTGTTGGTTAGAGAGTTAATCCGTTCTAGACTCGTTAGTGCTGTACAATCCTGAAAGCCTTGGATTTGTTCTAGGACATTATTGTTAGCGGCTATACCAGCAGCATTAGATAAAATTTTGTAAAGCTTTCGATTAACTTGTATATCAGTGTTTAGATAGCTCCAAACTTGCTCTGTCGCCACACTCGCCCTAAAGAAAAACCTTTCTGACACGGTCAATCTGTTTGATACTCGTACTCGTTGATTTCCTCCACCAGTAATTCTTAAAGCCATTAGCTCGTTCTTATTATTTCCATTCAAATCTGCACGACACAAATGGTATAATAAACTAGTCTTAGGCTCCGACCAGTATATTTTTTGTGTCTGTTGATCGATAGCTAAGCTGTGAGGCTCCAATTTGTAGTTTGTGTTGATATAATACAGTACACTAGGATTAATAACAACTTCTCTCTCTGAGCCATTGAATAGAGCTCTCTCTATCGTAGGTGTCGTACGGTTTGTGTTCATCCAGTAAATATATCTGTAAATTGAAATCACAATTACTTTTCATGTAGCAATATACCTACTCCATAGGTTAAGGTAGTTAAAAAAGGGTTAACAAAAAAAACCACGTGACTCATAGATGCTAAACCTTTTATTTCAAATGTTAAAATCATATTATATAGAGTCGCATATTAATAGGCTCTATTCTGAATCTGAATCTGATGAACTATCTATTCCATTAATAATAAAGCGGTCAGTGGTACCATCAATTATTCTGTCTAATTTAAACATTTTCTGTTCCTCTTTTAGCGCTGTCAACAAAGGCGTCTGATCAACCGACTAAACGACTAAACCTGCCCCTACAGTTGCCAAACTACGTCTCAGTTGTACTCTTCAATTTAGCTACGTTATTTCGTTGTATTTTCTAAAAACGTTTGGGGAACCTGTCTTTTTGGGCTCTTTATAATAGACAGATTACAAAATATTATATCATTATAATAAATCTACCTAAATAATAATTGTGCTCAAGCAGTTACATCTACGAAGAGTAGTTTAAGAATAAATGATCAAGTTTAACATACTATAATAAAAGAGGAAACTATCCTGTGATCGAAAATAAATTTAATTTTGTTATAACTTATAACGTATTTTTAAACAAGAAAGTGTCTACTATAAAAAACTCTTTTTACGAGTTGTTTACCTTTTTTTAACTACCTAAACCATTAGAGTATACGTATAAATTTTGTGCAATTTAAAGATTAAACTATCAATGTAACTTACCCTCTACAGCTATCTACAGCAATGTCAGTTGGGATCCCTTCATCCATCTTTATTAAAATATTCCCGTTAACGTTGTTCTTAGATCCAGGTTTTAATGAAATCCAATTAACACTTCGTTCATTAGTATCAGTGAAAAACAGTAATTCTGTCACAGGATCGAAGGCGAGACTATGTATGTTTCGGCCGTTTCTTTCTGTCAAATATTTGTATTGCGTGGAAGATATGTCATAACTACATATAGCGTCGTTGTCGGTCTGTTTGTCGACGTATAGCATCATGTTGTGAACTTCATCGTAAGCTAACGCTGTGAGGTTTTGTGAATTAAAACGTACGGTGTCCGTTTTAGTTTCGTTGATATAAAATTCTAGTAGATCTCCATTAGATAGGGCTACGTCTGAAACAAAAGCAAAATAGTTTACTTGATAAGCTGAGAGCTAAATAAACCAATAGGTATATATTAAAACCAAATCTGATAATATTCTAGCATGCAATCGGGTATTCCCAAGACGGAAACGGTGTAAAACCTTAAAACCAAGTTTGTAAAAAAGGCTTGTCTTTAGTTTTTATTGTTTTGTCACTTCCGAAACAAAAGTTTTTAATTAATAATCCTTACGAATATTATAAATGCGAAAGTAAATCTGTCTGTCTGTCGCGCTTTCACTCCAAAACTACCGAACGGATTTAAATGAAATTTGGTACACAGATAGATCTAAATACCGAATGTTGAAAACCGCGTCAAAATTCGTTGTGTAGTGTAGAAGATCAAGGCGGTCACACAGTCTGACACAAATAGTGACTTTAATTTATAATATGTCTATGTCGTATCTCTATGTATTTTACTACATAATAAAATAAATAAATATACCTACCTATACGTACGGGTTGAATACAAAACCTCTTTATTTTATTTCTAAGTAACAAAGGTTTCGTTTAAAAAGGGGTGAATTTAAATGACGGCTAATAGTAATAGAGATGCAAAGAAAACTACATGCGGAGCCAACCCCAAATAAAGAAGGTTAGGGGCAGGCGGATGATATGTTGGCTGAGCCATGCGCATCGATTCCTAAACCATGGGGTGCTAAACTGCAAGCCCACACACACTATGACACGTCTACTATCCCACCCAATATTGATACTCTAATTACTAGTAACACTGTATTAAAAACATTGATAATGAGATAAAGCAAGCCCCTCGTACTCACCCCAAGAGTGCGCCAACCCCACGTACAGCGCTACCAACGCCAGCACACACTGCCTTCTACACATTTTAAACTTCAGAAATACTAAGTCGTTACAACAGAATATGGTGCGTCCACCACAGCTCTTGGAATTTGTAATGCAAAACGCTGGCTCTTAGAAAGATTAATAAGACTTTTATAGTCAGATGATAAGAAAGACGTATGTTATGAGCACATACATATTAATAAGTGGTTTTTCTCTCAGCCCGGTCATCGCATAGATAACTTGTTGACCCCTGGGAAATACTAGCAAAAATGTTTCATGTAAAGCAGGTTCCTAAAACTTACATGACGCTTGCACTGTTATAAAGTTATCCAGATGTAATGTAGAGCCAAGCCGCTAACTCTACAAACCTTACATCTTGGTCAAAATGAACGGCTTGGCCGTTTCGCGGCCATCGCACAGACATTCCTCCGGGCTTATAGTAAGAAATTAAGTCATTGGTCTAATGGAACGGCCAAGCCAAGTTAAGAAGCCTGGCTTTGTAGCACAGCTACTTCTTCTTTGGCTTAGTTTGTAAAGGCACTACAGAATTATCATCATTAGAATCAGCAATACAAATTCATAAAGATCATTTCATGAAGATTTTAAGAACTTACAGAGTTGTAATGATTTTTATGTTTATAATTTTATAAATAAACATTAGATACGGCCGCGAATCATATTTAGATAAACATACAACCTGATACTGTCCGGCAAATTGCAAAAAACGTAAGAAATTTTGAATTTCACGGGAAAGAAATTTGAATTTCGCCATTTTTAAGACCCCAAAAAAGGAATTATTTGTGTTTCGATTAAATGCATTTATTGGAAAAAAAAAATTGATTCGGATGATTGAGTTTTAACCTTGACTAAAACAAAAAACAAGACACGGTAACTGTTTACATACTTTTGAAGCAAACTTTTTAATCCAATTAATCTTTGATGCTCAATGAGCCCCTCCCCTTTATTTTTTCTTTTTATTTTTGTTATTTATGTAATTTTTTTTGTGAATTTAGTATAATAAGTTACCCAATGTATATATTTTACCTATTTATCAAAATAGTCGACTATTAATCTTTGAATCCAACTAATTCTTTGATTCTTCTATTTCAAATGAATTGGAAAAATGATCCCGTTTAAGGAGATAGCTTCGGATTTATTGAAGACGAACTTTTTATTAAAATAGATGAATGTAGATGTAGAGCGATTAATCAATCTTTTGTCAAACTCCTACGATTTTTGATAGGTTATTATCAAATATTTTTATCTTCACACACACCTGGTTCTTGAGGGATTGTCAGGTTGTTCGTAAAGTGTCGTCGTCTCGCCGTTTACTAATTTTAGCTCGCTTCTTTTTGTAGTGATTTTTATGATAAATCTTGAGATTGAAAGTTTTGACGAGCATATTTTATTGGTGACTATTAGGTATATTTTTTCATTGAATAATTCAGAGTAGGTTTTGTAGTAGGTAGTATATTTTTCGGCTTTATCGGATTTCTTCTTTTTTATGGCCAATTTATTTATGTTCTCTATTATTACATAATACTTACTTACAAATAAACTTATTTTAGAGTGAGACACGTATACCTAATACGTGTCTCACTCTAAAAATAAGTTTATTTCATAGATATCCGTCCGTGGTTTATTTCTTTTTGTTTAGAACAAAATGAATGCCGTACAAGCTAAAGTAAAACAATGAATTTAAACAAATTCGAGCAAAAAAAATAAACTAGTGACAAAGGGGAAAGTAATTAGGTACATAACCTAAGAATCTGTGTAACCATAGAGTGCATAGTATTCATATTATAATATTTAGTCCTCCAGACAGTATTTCGGCCATGGCGGCCAGTCTCAACTAATCTGTGTCTCAACGGAGACTACCCTTCGGCACTGGAGATATTGTAGTCTCTTGTTCCTCACTCTCATAGTCCGATGGGACGGCAATCCGACACGACCGGAGTATTCATACTTGTACTATAGACCCCATATTGTGAAAAGTTTGACTGTACAGCAAACCCCCAGGGAATAGTTGTACCTACGAAAATTGCCCGCTTTAATATTATAGTTATTTTTAACTACGTGTAAGAGTCAGCGGACAGCAAGAGCGCAGAGCAGAGCATTTTCTGAGACTAGTGAAAAAAATAAATCTTATGACATTTCCATACATTGCAAAATTAAATACACGAACACGCATCTTGCAAGCTCGAGGATGGTTGCGTCGCGCATCTAGTTGGACGTGTAGGTATTTAATTTTGCAATGTATGGAATTGTCATAAGATTATTTTTTCCGTTGTCTCAGAAAATGCTCTGCTCTTGGTGTGCGCTGACCCAAACTTTGCCGTTCAACTAAAGCCCTCTATTGTCTGTATTTCTATATACGGATATAGGATAAACCAAATGCAGTTTACAATCCAATCCTAAGGCTGCGACTGAGAATTTTCTATCCGAAAAGCCAATTGCAGTTTTCCTGACCGAACCGAGCCTCGAGATCGAATCGAATGAGATAGCTTTAACGGCTATGAATGGTGGTTTATTGAAACCCATCATTTTATTCGAAAATGTGAGTTAATAAGCACCTTAATTGCGTAATACATTACGCAATTAAGGTGAAGATCAGCAGCAGCCGTTATCTATCAGACACCAATTATATTTTTATAATAAACTATACCTATACTCAATCTATCTTGTTTTTTTATTTAATAATAAAAACATCACACGCAGTCAGTAGATAAAAATTTTGTTTACTGCAAAAATCGGTCGGTTTTCCCGATTCTCGACGGGTAGGTTTGTAGAGTGAGCGGCTTGGTTCTATATTACATCTGGATAACTCTGGATTGATCTGGATCTGGATCACAGTGGAAGCGTTATGTAAGTCTTGGGAACCTACTATACATGAATTACTTGTTGAAAGGCCTACATTGTCCTCCCATGCCTACCAACACTGCAATTTGAAAGTATTGTAAAAGCCAATTATTTTTAAAAGAGTAACCATGGAGTTTCTTGCTGGTTCTTCTCCATAGGAAACGACCAATTGGAACCGTGCACCTAGCTTCTGACGTTTCATAAGTGCCCATGTAGGTGTATGTGAAATAAAATATTTTGATTTTGATTTTGAATATTTTTTGGTGGTTTTCTTTTCCAGGGGTCTTCTTTTTCAACAAGTTATTTGTGCAATCACACGGATGAGGGAAAAACCACATATTATGTGCTTTTATCTTATGTATTTCTTATCATCGGGATGCCTAAAAGTCTTATTTTTATAGCGAAGAGCCAGCGTTTTGCTTTAATACTCCCAGAGCGGGAGTGGACGCACCATCTACTTCTGTTGAAAAAACTTAGTATTTCTGAAGTTTAAAATGTGTAGAAGGCAGTGTGTGCTGGCGTTGGTAGCGCTGTACGTGGGGTTGGCGCACTCCTGGGGTGAGTACGAGGGGCTTGCTTAATAAATCTTTATTTTATTTTATTTATTAGGGACAAAAAAAACAGTTACATGTTAAAGTGATACAATCAATCTTATTAGTTATTATCAATGTTTTTGTTACCATGTTGGTTGTAATTTATTCTATCATTATAACAAAGTCTACATACTTTCAGGAAGGTTTGAGTACATAATACAATAGGTTATCATTGTTATGAATAAAGTTATATGAACAACAACAACATCAATATCATCCATATTTTTAATGTAACCGTTTATGGATCTTCTTGTTCTTTTCGTGTGGTTGGTGACTAACCTGGTGTCAGAGTTTTAAAGCCGCCCATGGGCCTCTGACTTGGCTTCACATGCCATGTGATGTATATGGATGATTATGAAGTAAAAACTTAAAGCACTTTAACACTAAACTATCGAAAACACTACACTAACTAAAGTTAATTTTCAATTTAACTCTACTTTCGGAAGTAAGAAAACAATAAAAACAAACAAAACTAAAGCCAACCCTTTTGTGGAAAACTACCGTGTCCATCTTGGGAATACCCGATTGTATGCTAAAATATTATCAGATTTTTAATATGTACCTATTTATTTAGCTCTCAGCTTGCCAGGTAAACTACTAATCTACTACTGCTACTACTACTACTACTGTATTTTGCTTTTGTTTCAGAGATAGCCGTATCTCATGGAGAATTTCTAGAATTTTATATCAACGAAACTAAAACGGACACCGTACGTTTTAATTCACAAAACCTCACAGCGTTAGCTTACGATGAAGTTCACAACATGATGCGTCGACAAACAGACCGACAACGACGCTATATGTAGTTATGACATATCTTCCACGCAATACAAATATTTGACAGAAAGAAACGGCCGAAACATACATAGTCTCGCCTTCGATCCTGTGACAGAATTACTGTTTTTCACTGATACTAATGAACGAAGTGTTAATTGGATTTCATTAAAACCTGGATCGAAGAACAACGTTAACGGGAATATTTTAATAAAGATGGATGAAGGGATCCCAACTGACATTGCTGTAGATAGCTGTAGAGGGTAAGTTATCTTTTTTATTTTAATTATTTAAACTGTACAAAATCTATTTACTACGTGAAATGTAATTGTGGTTTTCAATTTACAGATTTATTTACTGGATCAATACAAACCTTACCACACCTACAATAGAGAGAGCTCGGTTGAATGGCTCAGAGAGAGAAGTTGTTATCAATCCTAGTGTACTGTCTATCAGCACAACTTACAAATTGGAGCCTCACAGCTTAGCTATCGATCAACAGACACAAAAAATATACTGGTTGGAACCTGATAGGACTATTTTAACATACAGTATGTATCGTGCAGATTTGAATGGAAAAAATAAGGAGAACGTAATACCTTTCCATCGTTCTGGTAAAGAAATCAATGTACGATAATCAAATAGAATTGCCGTTTCAAAAAAGTCTGTCTTCAGAGCGAGCTTGGTGTCTGGCTATGTTTGGGGTTATGCAAACACTAACGTCAGAGCCGGAACCGTAGAGAAGACTTACAAAAGTTTATCTATTCCTGCCGGTATAGCCACTAACTATAAAGTTTCAGAAGAAATTCAAGGCTTTCAGGATTGTAAAGCACTATCGAGTCTAGTACGGATTAACTCTCTAACCAACAACTCATTCAAAACTGCTACAGAATATGATGGACCCTTTTGTGTTCATGGTATGAAAGTAAATGGACAATCTCTTTGCAAATGCACACCCGGTTATATCGGTGAGCGATGCGATGTCTCAGTCTGTGAGAACTATTGTTTCCAAGGTAACTGCAGTTTCAATGATGACGGGCTTCCTAAATGCAGGTAAAATATATCCTACTCCTTGTTTTTTTTAATTAAGTTATGACTAATGAATGTCAGCTAAACTGTAACCATACCACATATAAGTCTGGAATAATGTGTTTCTTTTATTGAGATGGGCGTTGATAGCTGCGACACAGTTTTTAACTTTAGCAGCTATCATCGTTACCAATGTAATTAATCGTGGCAATTTGTTTTTGTTCCAAATAAAAAACCTTTTTACTTTTTTACTAATTTCACATTTTCGTTATTTCAGATGTAATGCCGGATATATCGGGGAAAGATGTGAAGTCGACGCGTGTTATGGTTATTGTCTGAATAATGGTGACTGTTCCTTGAATGAGAAGAGTGAACCAGTATGTCAATGCAAAGGAGATTATTTGGGTGATAGATGTGGTGTATCAGAATGCTTGAACTATTGTTTCCAAGGTAACTGCAGTTTCAATGATGAGGGACTTCCTACATGCAGGTAAAACTTATTCTATACCTTGTGTTGGTATGCATGTTATATATGTTTAAGTTAAAAAAAAAGATGAAGATGCGTTTATTTACGCCCGTTTGGCGAAACTTTTAAGCAAGGAATTCTTTATACTAAGAGCCTCCGCAACTTCTACGTCGCATTGCCCAAAAATAAGCAAGTGTAGACAGTAAACATTCTAGTTGTGCATTTGAAGGCCACAGAAAAGTAGAGTAAAATATATGAAAACTAAACTTAAAATTAAACAATGAAAATAGTTATACGCCTTGAAGTCAAATCGGTGCTCCTGGGGGCCAAGCCTGTCAGGGTTGCGGGTTAGTCCGAAAGGGATACCGGGACCTTGGCAACAGGCAACTGTAGGAACACGGGTGGGTTTTAGTAAGTAAAAGTCTGACACGCCCTTCCGCTCCACTCAGAGCGGGAGAAGTCAGTGGATGAAATCATCCACTCCAATCCACGAGATTGGGAAATCCCAATCTCAAAAAAAAGGGGCCTAGTCTACTAATTTACAAACTTGTCAGTGGTCTCACAATGATCAATTTTTGACAGATATGCCATACAAAATCTGTCAAAAACTGATCATTGTGGGACCACTGACACGTTTGAAAATTAGTAGACTTGGCCCCCTGGTGTGTGTTGTGTAAGCACGTATAGGAATGTAATTAATAATTATGTATGTGTGTGTGTGGTTGTGTGAAGTATTGCGACGTCAGGTGGTATAAAAGTTCTACTAGAACATGTTCTAATAGAACTAAAACAATTCCAACAAAATTATCGGATCGAAAGGGGCTCAAAGCAGCCGCTTCCACAAACCCATGCAACTTTGAATTGTTGATAAAATAGACTCGATATCGTCTTACATTCATCGCTATTATCTTCAGCCACCCGGTTACACTTTTTTTAAGTTATTCCTCATTTAGTTCTCATTTCTCATTTTCGTAATTTCAGATGTAATGTCGGGTTTTCCGGGGAAAGATGTGAAGTCAACGTGTGCTATGGTTATTGTCTAAACAACGGTGACTGTTCGCTGAACGAGGAAGACGAGCCATTCTGCCAATGTGTTGGTAATCACGAGGGATCAAGATGTGAAGCTGTTCAAAATGACTCTGTCGCCAACACCCCTAAGTACTCTTCAGCGGAAAGAAACCTAACTCTAGCTGACTTATTTTCAAATTGGCGAAAACCTATCTCAAAAATTTCCGTTTTTATTGAGGCATAGTTGAACTTTACATAGTATCTGCTTTTTAAAACCAGTAGTGTTGCGACGGCACGTCGCCTGCTGCTGCTGCCTGCAGTCGGCTACGGACTTGGAAAAACGATGGAAATACGTCGTACTGCGGACGCTAGCCAATGAGCCTTCGAAAAAGCCACCAGAAAAGATTGACAATACACCGGGAAACAGCGAACAAGAAATTGGCGTAGATAGTAGCGACAGCGTGCCATTATGGTCTATTGTCTACCAGCATCACGACGACCCACTCACCTCACTTAACTTTTACAACTGCCACCAAATCACTAACAGTTTTTTTTTATTTTTGCCCTTTTTACTGACGGACGCAGCCAGTATTTTGATTTAATTAAACATTACCTACGTCATTCTGTTCAGTCACTCGTTCTAAAACTGTAAAGTGGCTTGAAATTCATGGCAGAATTAAATTTTTGCGCCTGAATTAGATTTTTTTGCGCCTTTATGGAGGCCCATCTAATGGCAATGGCAGGGCAGTGCTCTGGATTTTTAGGTAGATTAAAGAAATAGTTGGGCAGGCTTTTGATTTTTTCAATTTATTTTTAAGTAGCTGTTGCACGCGACTTCGTCTGCGGATGAAAACTACCCTTCCTTCTCCGAGTCATGGTCTACCCATGTGCCAAATTTCATCCAAATCTGTTCCACCACTTAAGCGTGAAACTAATAAGCAAACTCACTTTCGCATTTCTAATATTAGTTAGTATACGTCGTGAGACTGTATATTGTATATTCGACGTTATTTATCGTAGGTTCGACCGCCCGGAAAGAAATTAATTTGTGCTTAACCCCCTGCGCGGTGGTATGTTTTATGGTCCCTCGGGAACGGGTGGGTTATCTTCTCGAATCCGTTTTAAGCCGAAAGATTTTCCAAGTATTTGTGAAAACCGCTCATTGCGGAAAATATTTGTATAAACTGACGATCCTCAAAGGTATGATAACTACGATGGATTTTATAATTTCAGTTTTCAGCCTTTCCATCGTTTAATCCAAACGGCCCTAGTAAACAATGTTTCGTGTTGAGGCATGTCTGAAGTCCATTAACGGATTACTAAAGACTTTGGGAGGACCACTCGGGTGCTATATTAGCTACGCTTAGACGCCACTATTACATTCAAGTGGACTCTTACAAATAGGTATTTCTACATAGACTGACAGAGATATTAATGTTTTGTACGAATTGTATATCAAGGTTTATGCTCAAGTAAACATATCGAACGTGAAATCTCAGGAATGAATTTTAAAGTAAAAAAACTTTAAAATTCATTCCTGAGAATTCACGTTTTGGCGCTTTAGCCATTTTACCTTTCTATCGTCGATATGCTTATTTGGGACCTCCGGGCGGTAGGTTGGTACTCAAAATTCGAGTTTTATTGTTTTTTAACCGACTTCAAAAAGGAGGAGGTTCTCAGTTCGTCTGTATGTTTTTGTTGTGTGTTTGATAGGCGTTACTCCACCAATTATGATTTGATTTTGATGATTCTTTTTTTGTTTGGTATGTTCAGAGGTGGTCCCATATAAATTTATTAACTTTCCTGGAGTTGTTTTTTAGTTAGCTTCATATATATTTATATATATTATATATTTTATTATATATTTTTATAGCCTATATATATATTTTTCCCATATAGGCTTACGGCTGACGGGCTCACGGGAACTTAAAACATCGTCCAATGTTTTAAGTGTTTATCCTTGCTCTTAATGGTGCAATACTTGCTTGCTTGCGAAGTACGAATCCCTCACAAAAGCATGAATAATCAACATTTTGTTAAGTCAGAAATACAATCACCATAACTCTAGCCGTTTGTCAAGCCTCAGCTTTCAGTCTAACCAGACGCCGAATATATTAGAATTTCACGGGCCGACTGCTATTTGACCTCCAACCATAATAGCCTGCATAGCTAACTTGATGTAGAGTGTGATCTATCTTGTAAATTCTTGTCTATGCGCACATATTACGGCGGCCGTAACCTCTCACGTGGAAAAATTGCGAGGCCCTTTATAGCCTTACCGTCCCACGGCAGTTCCAAGAATATTACGGCTAAAAGCCAATATTAATAACTTAAGTTTTCTAAGAAAAAAAAAAGTAAGTAATAGCTATATTTCACAGAGGTCAGTGTGGTGTCAAATATTTTTTGTATAGGTAGAATGCTAGGTCAGTCGGGTCGCACAAAACAAAGAGGTTTAATGCGAGGGCATATTAATATTATGTTACCATAAACACGCAAGTCTAATGTTGAGTTATTTTCGTCGTGATATTATGATCGTAATCATACTGTTAAATGTAGGTGGTTTTACTGTTTCAGTTTGCTGAAGGTGGCGGGGAGCCGCTGGACTGAAACAACCGGATTTAGGCAGTTAGTTTGTTTTATCCTTTGTGTTTGCTAATAAAAGGCATTTTGTTTGCTTCTCGTTAGATCTTATAAAAGAAGGCTTCAAGGCCTTTTTAGGGATGAAAGGTTTTAATAAAGTTATTAGGATTATTTGAATAAGATAGATTATTTATTTTGTTCCTACAATCTAACCTTTCACGTAAGTATCTAAGATTTTCCTAAGTTATTCGCCGTGGGCAGATTTTACCCATTTTATAATTATCCGAGTTTTCGCGAAAAATCGAATTATCAAATCACCCTACGAAATATACAACGTGAAACTCTGAAACTCCCAACCTAAAAGGTTGTGAACTCCTTACTAAAGTATGGGGTAACAAATTGTACGATTAAACTAATTGAAGCGTTTGGGTGAGTCGGACATAATGTACGCTTGTAGGTAGCCCTCAGAAGCCGAGTGGAATTTTCCGTAATCGACCCTTCTGTACGTTTCCGCGTAATTAATATTATAACACGTGCCAAACTCAATCAGAACTTCCGTACCGAGAGGCTGTATAATTCGATGCCTTGTTGTTACGATTATTTTTTGTTCTATCTCGTTTTTTAGTAGATCCCTGTCAAAACTTCGTGCATTCTAAACTTAAAATCTATCCGGGTACTTTGCCGAACGACAAGGTGACAAGGGAATTAAACAGTAAAGTAGTCGAATGACCCCTGAGAGTAAGTGCTTAGCATATTTTTTAATTTCCGAGCGCTATTTGCATAAGAACTCGAAGCAGTTTTACTTTTAGGCGAAAGAGCAAAAATTAAATTCCATTTGTTTCAAAGTCCTTCATCATGAATTCTTCGATAATTTTTCAATTTCCATGTTGATGTTTGACTATAAAATCAAGATAGAATCGTTTGCTGGGCGTATTTGTACTGTTGACAGGACTCATGTTTGAGTAACAAATGTTCTGTGCCATAAAAGATAAAAACAAAAGTGGATCCTTGTTTATTAAAAGAGCCCTCTGTTCCCGGGTCAATTAAGTTAATTCACACAAACGAATGACATTTATAATCGAGGAAATTGGAATATGAATTAGTGTTTGTGATTGTCGAAAAACAGAAAGTTGGAACAGATTACATGGAAATTACACTGATTCTATCGGTAAATTCGGAAAGTGGATGATTTAAAGCTGAGCTCAATGGGGGATTGAGCTAGAGCGAAATTAAATGTGATAAAGCGGCGAGGATTCGAACGAAGACGTTTTACATTCCGACATGTTTGGCGAGATTGTTCGGATATCTGAGCTCAATATAAGGCACTGAATGGAAGTAGATTTAGTGCCTACATTTATTAGCAACGAACTGAAACGGTTTAGCTATTATCCGTACGGTTTTCAGGTAAAGTAGGAGGGTTTATGTACTTAGGTACTTTGCGTACCTATTTCCTATCCTTAAGGCGAAAGCGTCAGGGTAGCCCGCGAAATTCAAATTTTCTTAAGTTTTTCGCAATTTTCAGGTCGTATGTTCGATTCCCGGCCGTATCAAATATATATTTACAGAATTCTCATCATAAAAATCATCAATACAACTCTCTAAGTTCATATTATAATCCTATTGAATGACTATTTCATGAAGTAATGACATTTCAGGATTATTCTAACGTAGGTAGTTGTATTGCTGATTCTTATGATTATAATTCTGTCATATTTATTACTATTACGGACGTGTATCATATTTTAATCAACATACAACCTGTCTCTGACTTGCAAATTGAAAAAAACTTAAGAAAATTTTAATGTCGCGGGCTAGCTTAGCGCATCCCCCTTAAGATAAATCCCGTGAGCTTTTCCTTTCGTTGACTTATACGATTTGCGGCGTCACAGACATCTGTTATAGACGATTTAACTAAGCTTCCTCGACACACACGTCTAACTAGGTACAAACCTTATGCATCTAAGGTTTGTACCTAGTTAGACGTGTGTGTCGAGGAAGCTTTATTTCAATCTTACGACTGTATTTGGTTATAACGTTACAAATATTGCGTTTGCGTAAAGATCATTTTCATCTAAAGCAGTAATAAGGATTGGAGATTTTGAAGGCGCACTCAGTTGGGATCAGTTTTCGGTTGGGGATGAATTTTGTCGATGCTACATCTAAATTGTGTCGTACTGTACTTGGAAATATTTGTATGGCACAGGAGGGGAACGTTTAACGTTAGTCCTAAGTTCGTTTTTATTCAAAATTATTATTACAATGTATCCTTATTATGAATATATCGCTGAAAATACCAAATGGCTTTATAAGGTTCGAGGTGGGATCCAAAATTATCCTTTATCACTATGCCATCGCACTGAGTGTGCGGTGGGGACACGGGGGACCTTATCAAAGATTATAAAATTTCCACTCATAATTGAGAAAGGTTTGCAATGGGGCCACCTGATGTTAAGTGGCCACCCACGGGTAGCGAACCTTCCCTAATTGTTGAGTGATACTTACAAATTTTTAGGGACTCCCAAAAATAGTATGACCTTCCAACGTATCTCTAACATATTTTAAGACACCTGGAGGCCTACCACCACCACTTACAGCAGTATTATTTTAATATTACGACAGTGTAGGGAAGAGATGAAGCTCTACAGGACGTATAGCTCCGTCTCTTTCCCTCATAATTCTGCTGTAAGCGGTGGAGGTAGGCCCCCTGGGATCAACTTGTTTTTAGAAGACAATCCACGTTACCACGTATACATTAATATTATATTAGAGAAAAAGTGAGTCTGTCTGTTGGTTCCGAGGCCTGTTTGTTACACTCAAAAATAGGCCGCAGTTTATCTGGATCCTCAGTATCTGTTCACAACATTCTGGAGTCTCAATCCGCCTAGCGTTTTCCCTAATATGTTGGGGTCGGCTTCCAGTCTAACCGGGTGCAGCTGGATACTAGTATTTTACAAGTGAGTGTGAGTGACTTCCTATCTGACCTCCACAACCCAGTAACTAGATAATACGATACTCCTTGGTAAGACTGGTTGTCAGACTTTCGGGCTTCCTAACGGCTGTCAAAGATCCACAAATAACAGCCGGGATCAACGGAATAACGTGCTGTCCGAGGCACGGAGGAGTCTCGATATGTAAAGATGGCCACCCATCCACGGACCAACCCCGGCAAGCTTAGCTTAACCTGATGGATCGACCCATGCGGCTGTTATTACTTAGCCATTCTTGAGTCCGTAGTCTAGAATTTCTGAAATAGTCGCAGGCTATCAGAATTTAATATTCCGTCCCTAAATTAATTCGGCATGCCTACCAGTCTAGGTCGTTAAGATGACACGGCTTAGACAAGGCCACAAAGCCTTCAGTCAAATAGCTTAGCTATCAGAGTTTCAGTTTAGATGATTTATTAGGAGTCGGAGGACTCTCGGGGTTTGTTAACGTCGTCTATTACCGCGCTGAATGGACTAGAGATTGCATTCTGGAATTTTAATTAGGTAGATACTGTTGGAATCTTGTTATCTTATTAATTCAATACAATAGACGTAGATATATTTAGTAACCTGCTTCACGGTAGCCCGAAATTCAATTTTTTTTACTTTTTTTGCAATTTGCAGGTCAGTATCAGGTTGTATGTTGATCTAAATATGATTCGCGGCCGTAAAAAATATGGATTTACAGAATTATAATCATTAGAATCAGCAATACAACTCTCTAAGTTCATGTAAATGCCACTTATATGAACCTAAGGAGGTGTGTTGCTGATTCTAATGGTGAATGATTATAATTCTGACATTGTCATTAACATTCAGTCATTTAGGACGAATTTATTTCGTAAGGTTTATATGTATAATTCATTCATTTCATTCGTAACAATTTTCTGAAGATCTATGTTAGTAGGTACAGTCACGGACTTTAATTGATGAGCCACCTTCAAACTTTTCAATTTTGCAGTTTCATACATTCACGAGATTACACGATTAAACACGAAATATCAAATCAAATCGCACGCTCGTAAACAAGATGACAAATAAATTACTTTTAATCGGAAATAGTCTTACCCATAGAGGTTGACTAATAAGTTCTCAATGATAAAAATAAATAAAATGTTGCATTAAGTTTATCCAATCTATTTGGTACCGACCTCCTTTGAATCATAGCTCATTAACTCGATAATTTTGAAACCTTAACTGAAGACAGTGACAGTTGAAATATCGATGTCAGAGACGTTGCTTACGAACTTGTCGAATGACTTAATATTTATCCGTACGCTAACGTTACTATCGCAATAGTAACCTAGCAACGATAAACAATCGTTGCTAGGTTACTGTTGCTAGACCTGCAATTGGTTGACTTTGGGTAGTCACTCTGCTGTCAAGTTTGTAGTTCTGGCTCTCAGGTTAGCCAACCGGTAAAGATATGAAATTTAATTTTCTTCTTCTAATACGAAGACATGACTTTACGTGTCGGGAACCGAATAAACCCGATTTGATCGTTGCTAGATTACGGTTGCTATACCTGCAATTGGTTGACTTTGGGTAGTCACTCTGCTGTCAAGTTTGTAGTTCTGGCTCTCAGGTTAGACAACCGGTAAAGATATGAAATATAATTTTCTTCTTCTAATACGAAGACATATGACTTTGCGTGTCGGGACTCGAATAAACCCGATTTGCATTAAACGGCTAAAATACAAACAGTGCTAGGTGGCTCATCAATTAAAGTCCGTGACTGTACATAGTTTATGAATGAGAGTAGTCATCTTAATGTTTATTGCAATAATATTCAACCTTTAAAATTCCACTTAAAAACTTTCCTATCTGCATTTACAAAATAAAAGCTTGTAACAAAGCGTTTTGCTTTATCGAGTTTCAGCCGTTTTATCTACCGAAAGCAAGATATAAAAATGCCATCCAACTTTTAATTTTCAACGAAAATTCGCACTATGAAAATGCTCTGTTGATATTTCACGGTCAATTTAAGTGACGTCAGGTGCAGCCCTTTCACCTCGTTTCACCCTCCGATTACGTAAAATGTTCTATAGGAAACATTTTATTTTCGAAAGTTTTTATTTGGTTGGGTGGATTCTTGTCCCTGGATCGTTGGGTCTCTTTTGTTTTGAAGATTACTAGCGGCCAATGGGTTTCGTACCACCGCACAGTATTTAACTACATACATATTATTTAAAAAAACACGTTTCTAGTATGGTGACACCCTTTAATTTTTAACTTTATTCTAAGTATTTTATATACACCTCACACTTTAGGTCCAGTTGAAAACCAGCGTAGCGTAGTTGTCTGGCATTTTTGCTGAACTGGGCCTATTTGGCGCAGCCGCGAGGCTTACTTACCTCTTAATTTCTTAGTTTAAGTACCTATAGGTACTTTCTATTTGTTTCCTTTTTTTTTACTTGTAGTTACGTTGTGTTGTGTGCTCTGTTTGTGATAAATAAATGGGTTTTTCTTTATTTCTTTCTTTTTCCTATTTTTTGTTATAGCGACCATGATGGTAGCACATTTGTAAAAATTTCAAGTGTCTACCTATTACCGTTCAAAAGATACAGCCCTGTGATAGACGGACGGACAGCGGAGCTGTAGTAATAGGGTCCTGTTGGCACCCTTTTGGTACGGAACCCTAAAAATATAGGTCGACAGGGAATTGGATACAGTGCAAAGTGGATTGTATGCGCTAGTTTAGAATGCAGCTAGTGCTGCTCGGAGTTTCGGGTGGTATAACGACAGATATGCATAGTAAAGAGGATAATTTATATGACTTTCCCCATCTCAGATGCAAAACGTTTTGAGAGATTTATCTCTCTACTAGCTTCAGTCCACGGTTTCGCCCGCATGGTGGTAGGAAATAATCCCACGGGAACCTACGACCAGGATAAGTATCCTATGTGTTAATCCAGGTTATAAACTATCTGTGTGCCAAATTTCATCCAAATCCGTTCAGTCGTTTTTGCGTGATTGAGTAACAAAAATACAAACAAGGTAGGGTAGTAGGATTCGTTTTTTGAATGTGACGTTATTTTAAAAAACCGCGAAAGTTGCTGCTAACAGATTGGTGACCGCGGAATACTTTTTTTATAGGAGCTTAGAAAGATACTGAGTCATGTTCTTGTCATAATCCTTTTATCGCCTTTGGGACACTCTCGAAAAGAGTAAGTACCACCCTTAACTTTGAGAAGACTCAAGTACGTAACTATGTACTTAGCTGACGAAAATATTGTATCAGTCACCGTATAATTATGAACTTCGTTAGTTTATAGTCTATCGATATTATTTCCGTTAGATTATAAACTGTCGAAAAAAAATTATCTGCAACAATCCATTCATAATTTAACGCATTATTTTTGGATAGTTTATAATCCATGGGAAATCGATAAATTGTGAACTGCCTGCTTGCGACGTAACGCACCTTGCGCCAATACTATATAGCCTAACTCAAACTCAAAGCATTTATTTCAATTAAACCATTTACAGGCACTTTTGAATTGTCAAAGAATCGGTCAGTTAGTCAAAAAGTTGAAGCTAGTTGCCCATTCCAAATCGTAGATCTCTATGGAGAAGAACGGGCAAGAAACTCCAAGGACACTCTTTTAAAAATGGATATAGATATTACAAAGTCCTGGGTACAGTATTCTTGGTGCGTCGGTGGACTAGTTGCGAGAAACTTGGAAGTAGCTGTTGGTCACAGTTCTAACTCATTTCACCCACACCCGGTTCTCAAAATCTTAGGGTTACATAGTTTATGTATTCTTTATTTCCCCTAGAATATTTATTTTTTATTAATATAATAACGTCCTATGTACGAATAACGTTTAGTCAGTGATTCATTAAATATTATAACCATTATAAGACAAATCTTATGTACTATTTAACAATCAATCTGTCTAGCCTTTTCCCAACTATTTTGGGGTCGGCTGCCAGTCTAACCAGATGCAGCTGAATAGCAGTATTTTACATGAAGCGACTACCTAAACGACCTCCAAAACCCATTAACTGGGTAATGAATTATCGGGCTTCTGACAACCCGTAATGGCTGTCAAAGATCCACGAATGACAGCTGGGGCCAACGGCTTAACGTGCTTTCCGAGTCTCGGTATTTAAAGATGGTCTGCCGCTACGCTAAGCTACGCTTGCCAGGGTCGGTCCGTGTATGACCCATCCACGGTCCGACCCTGGCAAGCGTAGCTTAACCTGATGGATCGACCCGTGCAGCTGTTATTACTTAGCCACGAGCTCCTGTCTAAATTAAATGACTAACTAACGAACTATACAAGTTTAGAAAGTAGCAAAAAATGCAAATACGTTAGTGTCACGGGTCCTAGTTTGCAATAAACTATTCTTTCTTCCCAACTCCGACGGTCGCCGGGAACCACGAGAGAGTAGTTACCACAATCTATCGGCTTTCTCTGATAGTGAACAATTAAAGTAAGTTCTCTTTCAGTTCCAATTAAAGTGTGTCCACCATCGTAGAGCTGGGTTGTAACAGGTTAAACACGATATTTGTTATAACGTTAACAGTTATAAGTAACTGTTAAAAAAAATAACAGATCTGTTATTAAATAACAGCCTGTTAAATAAATACGTTTAAATACGTATTTAATAAGTAATCATATATTCGTTTAAATACGTATTTAATAAGTAATAATAAATACGTTTAAATACGTATATAAATAACAGCCTTTTTTTTGTACGGACGATAAATACGTATTTAAATCTCAATTGAATATCTTCTTTTTTTTTTTAAGTCGACAGTAGTATCTCTAGTTTTAACAGTAACAGCCGCGGTAACAGTCTTGAGGATCTGTTATTTTATATTGTTAGGATCAATTGTTGTTATTTTTATTTTATTTATATTATTATATCTGCTATTTCTATCTGTTATGATAAATACGTCTCACCCCTACCTACTTACCCCACACAGTGGCCGATGGTCACCATCGGCCACTGTGGGCTGTGGGGCCATCGATGTGGGGTGTAGCCAGCATTCATAAAGTGTATCTCACCGAGATTTATCTCAGTATTTCAGACGAGCATCGTCAGCCATTTTTAAGACTTGGTTACTGTAAAGTACACAAACTGTTCTCGTAAACAAACCGAGCTTAACTAAAATGTTGGTCGGTGATAACTTTGATATGATGCATTTACATTTTTAATTTTGTTAATAACGCTAGAGCTCGCAGTTCGTTCTACGTTTACATACATCTTTGTTTTATCTTGAGACTTTAGATTAAATTCTAGTTCGAGCAAGAGATTTTATGAGAAATATCTCGGTTAATAAAACTCTGGGCCGAAATATTACGTTAAAAGTCACATGAGGGTCTATAGACCCTTGTGTAACTAAATATACGTAGAGACTCAGACCTGTGGCCCTAGACAAAGTGACATTATATCTGCGATAACGATTATGTAAAAGGCAAAAATGTATAGGACTGACATATGCTATCGAAAAGCTTATTACAATCCTGTAGAAAGTCGTTGTAGAAATACGAATCGCTTTCGAAGCGATTGTCACTTGTCTAAGCCCTTTGGTTATCATGTACATTTATTGACCGATTCATGTTTTCGGTTTACTCACGTGTTTGTTATGGGTTTTTCCAACTAGTCATGAAAGAAATAGGGGCTTTAAAAATAAAGTAGGCAATGCCTAGTATGATTAATTAAGTTTACAGGTTATACAGCGTGTAAAAAAACCCTGTCCGAACCGTGAGGGTGTTGTGAAGAATCATACTGAGAGTCTATTTATGTGGATTTTTATTAGGAAAAAAGAAAAAAAAAATTTCGTTGCATTTTTTTTCAATGGGGAACTTTTCCGGGTTTTTACACATGGGGCGCGGGCGGTCGTCGTCTAGCTGGTGTCAACAAGTCATACCTCTGTAGAATATTTGCTCATTTATATTATAATGAATTTTAAAATAGTATTATCTTTAGTATTTTCACAAAAAAAAAAAAAACGATTACTTTTTAAGTTTCTAGTAATGTTACTGCGGTCCCTTTCGGATTGGACAGGGTTTCTGTTTGCTGTATAATTTTCAGTGAGCTGTGTAGAGTAACGAACAGAATACGCAATAACTCCGTCAAAGACCACTTGCCAGCCAGCGCCACTCACACAAACCATACAACATGACATTTCACATAATGCTATTGTTCATAACTCCGGTCGTTTTCCTGTAATTACACGCCGAATGTGGCGATAAACGTTAGCATGGCCGAAGTACGGATAAACCAATTATATCCGTACTCCGGACGTAGGGTTAAGTTGTACGACGAGGGGGACTTTTAAGCCACTTTAGCACAGTATAGCGTCGGGCTGTGTAACTTTCAGTTTATACAAAAGTTATGAAAAATAAAAAATGGACAAAGCTAGAATTATTGTTCTTCGTTTCAGCGATTCGTATGTCTTTTGTTTCCGAGAAATGCAACGGCAAATCCAATTTGGTATTTCCGTACTCCGGTTAGCGAAGGGTTAACTTTCACAACGTGTAGGATTTTTTAACCACGTCCCTAGCAATGTTGCATTTGGCAAGGTCCTTTTTTGAGTTTAGTTGTAGTTCTTCGTTCTAGCGATTTGTCATTCTTTTGCTGGCTGAAAAGTGCGACGGCTAATCCAATTATTTCCGTATGCTCTGGTTTGTATATGGAATGAACGACATGAGAGACTCTTGAGTCGCACTTTTGCACTGAATTTTAAACTTTTTCAGTTTTAGAATTTGTTCGTTCCATTCTAGCGTCAGTATTTTGCTTGGTTATAGTTGTTTCCTACAACTAGCTAAACAAAAGACTATGGAATTAGTAAGTACTATAGGTACATAAAGTACAATATGAAAACAGCTTACGTTTTTTCTTGTTCTGTGTGTCAAAATATTTTAAAGAAAGAATACTTAATGGTTTATTCCGGGGCCTCTGTCCTACATTTTGCATGCAATTGATTTTGCAACACATTAACTAAGGGACAAATAATAGGTACTTACTAATAATTCATTATGCAGGTGGGAACAGGATTACAAACTTAAATTATGTGCAGCTCGGCATTCAGTTCAGTATTCGCTGAGCGTTACTTATATTGATTTTCAGCAGGTGCCTGAAAGTATAAAAGATTTTATTACAATAAAAATGATTTATTTACGTAACTCTAGCGACCCGCCCCTACTTCACACCGTTTTTATGACGTGAAAAAAATCGAGATTTCTTTATATATTATGTAGGTACCTAGTAGTAGTTTCAGTTTAATGTCGTACACATAAACCTTCCGGAAAAAATTCTCTAAATGATGGTGAAAACCGGGTTCAGACGCGAAAAGCGACTTAGCATAAGTATAGCATTACATTTTAGCATTTACAGCCTGTAATGTTCCCACAGCTGGGACTCAGGCCTCCTCTTTGTGCTGTGGGAGGATTTAGAATAATTACTTATGTATAGATAATATAGAATTAGCATCTTTTATTGCTGATCAAATAGGTACGGCAAAATGCACGTTAGTACACTTGAACTTATGGACACTGCCGTTACAGCTGCGAAATAACGGCGCTGTCAAAATGGCTGTCAAAGTCAAGTTGTTACCATGAACGTGCGGTTGCCTGTATTTAGTCAGATTTAGATTTAAAATGTAAGTTACAACGCTCGCACTCAATATTCTTGAAAGCCCGACAGCCGAGCTCGAAAATCCCATTTAATTTTTTACTCTTTTTGGGGAGACGTTGCAGAATGCACGCAGCCTGGGGCTTTTTCTGCTCCTCTCAAAGCAAGAACCGATTTCCTTCCGTATATCTCAATACACTTCCCTAACCTAGGCTTTATCGAGGTTGAGTTGCCATGGCGCAGGGATGACAAGTGGAGTAAGGCAGTGACCGAGGCGTCCATGGACTGGAAGACGAAGTGTCGGTCGTTCGAAATGAAATGAAATGAAATGAAATTGTTTATTCTGTAAATATTGGAATTATTACACGTCATATTAAAAAAAAAATGCTAGATGAGGTCGGCGTTTCCTATCTGACTACACTGAGAAGAAAGGCCGAAAAAACTCAGAGGTCGCAGTCTCTTTTAATTTCCAGACATAATCTTGGTCAGGCCTTATGAGGACCATGTAGAAATGGTCTGGTCTGGAAATGGAATGGTGGTGGTCATGCGTCTGAAATGGTCTTTTGAGGAAAGAACCACAACGATTTGAGTGGAGTGTCCAGTCAGTGCAAGCATTTGTCAGTAATAGTGGAGCTGTGGAGAACTCAGAACTTAAGGAGCTCAACGACACGGCGGCGAAATGGTAGGACGACATTGTTACCATCTTGGGTAGAACCTGGATAAGGCTGGCACAGGAAGGTGGGGATTGAAACATGAAAAGGGAGGCTTATGTTCAGCAGTGGGTGAAGTCTGACTGTGGATGATGGATGATGTTGTTAGATTTCACTATCAAGGCCATTTCATAATATCCGAATAGTTATAACCCACCCATCAACATGGATCAGAATTAAAATACAAAATACAAATAGTTTGAAATTTTAATTGAATTGCCATGATATTTAACGGGAGGTGATGGTGAAACAGGCCCTCAGTCTAATAATTCGATTACAAGTCTATCCCAATAATGGTGAGTATTTTCTATAATATTCAATATTTTCTACAAAGCGTCTGCCGGCTGGTTTCCGCACCAACTGGTGGAACTACCGGTGGCAGATTAGCGCATCTTGAAAGCCGACGCGACGAGCACAACAAATGGCTATTTCCTCCAGTTATATGAATAGTCTATAGTCTGGATTCATCTGTGTTGATTCAAGAGAATGATATCGAAGAAAGATGAGGTCTCGAATTATTGTTAAATGTTTCCCAAATAATAAACGGCAGTTTTCTAGCTTAAAAAGCGTCGCTTATCGTCGTTTATTAATTTAAAAAGCGTCGCTTATTGTTGTTTATTAATTTAAAAAGCGTCGCTTATAGTCGTTTATTAATTTAAAAAGCGTCGCTTATTGTTGTTTATTAATTTAAAAAGCGTCGCTTATCGTCGTTTATTACGTTAAAAAGCGTCGCTTTTTGTCGTTTATAGCTTAAAAAGGTCGATTTACCTCCACTATAAACGTTTTTTTTATAACATCTTCAAAAAAGGTTTCTACTCAATTTACTCCTCATTAACTTGATTTAAAAAAGAAACAGAAACACAGCACGTAGTCTATGCTTTACAATTTTATTATCTGTTAAGCGTTGGGCGTCGTTTTATGGACCATCCCTGCTTGGAGAATTTGCAATTAGCAAAATTAAATCAGCTCCGTAGCTAACATTTAATTAAGAAGCTGACGTACCAACACCAATAATTATCTTATTATAACCGTTTAGAAGACGTTTAGATTGTGAACAAATGAACTAGAGTTTCTTCATGTGAGTTAACACATCAAGTTACTCAAATAAAAAAAAACTTAAAACTTCGAAAAATAGGTAACTGAAAAGAGAAAAACGTAATTTTTAAAGAAGAAGACAATCCATAATTTGGACAGCCTTTTTGTAGTTACGAGCCACATATAGACGGTCATACATACATACACGTCAAACACATAATCCTCTTTTTTCGGCATCGCCGTAGTCGTGTAAAAACTTCTTTTGATAATGTAATTTATTGTTTTCCGGGGGAAAACTAAGGGGTGCAGAACAGGGAAAAAATGTAAAATAACGCTGTTCGAGATTATGGACTTCTCCCCCTTTACCTACTTGTAACATTGTTATAGACAATAAAAGTTGGTTGGTATTTTCATTTCGGATTGTAGCCATGCTTGAAACAAAGTGCGCGCCGTCAAGCATCCTCTTCGACGGCACACACAGCCGGCACAATGAAAATTTGAAAAGTTTCACACTGAATATCTTCAAGTTTTCAGAAGTTAAAGTTTAATTTCATCTACATTTATTAATAGCTTTTATTTAGCTTCACTTGTTTAGTATACAGGGTGAATAAATCGTTAGCATTGCAAAAAAAAAAACAGCTGTTCCCTGCATTTTGACGAGCTATGCGAACATAAATGTATAGAACAGCAGTATTTTTTTTGCGATTTCAGGGTTTGTCCCGTAGTGAAAGTTATTCATAATGATGAGTACAATGACCCTATAAGAGGATGCACACGAATTAAATGTTACCCTGTATAGGTACATATGTCTTGAAAGATATGTGGAGGAGTAATTTGTTCATGTTTTTTAGTAATTGAGCAGAAAATATATTTATTTATTAAAGAACACCAACAGCATATACATTCAACATTGCTTAAAGAAAAATACTAATAATTAGGAAAGGTATTGCTGCTAATGTATACACAAATTAAAAGTGTACATAACATTTAGGGAATGCAACATTGGACAGCAGTTATATGCAGCTTATATAGTAAAATTTAATTCTTTTAACAAAGCTTCAACAAGTAAAGTCCAACTGATTACAAATTAATTAATGAAATGAACACAGCATATACACAATTCAAATACATAATTCAGCTTTAAGATAAATTATGAAACTAAATGAAAATTGACAAGTATTTTTTTCCGAATACCACCCATGGAGTCATGAAATATGTCCAGGTTTGAATTTAAGTTTTTGTTGAGCAAATTGTAAAGGTTAATAGTTCTTACTAGCGGACCATGGGCACCGACATTGGTACGACAGAATGGAGGACAAAATATATGGACAAAATTGATATCTTTAGGGATATAAAATGGACAATTTGGTTTTGACAAACAAACAGCAATACTATCTGACCTCGTTTCAGGAGCGGTCCTACTAATTTGTTAGCCTCATAAAACTTCATTAAACTCCCAAAATCTGTTGCTAACCCGTAGAGAATTCACTAACTTATTTGGATTGCGTATTGATGCCACATTTGCCGATGATACAACTTAAAATTGGCTTGCGGCTCCCAGAGCGCGGGGTCCTGTGAAAATAGATTTCAGAACGTTTTCCAATAACATCTCGTACGTCTAAAATATTCGAATACATAATATTACGATGCATTACTTATGCAGCAATAACGATCTCAAGTACCGATGGAGATGGAGTAAGTATGTCGAGAAAAAAATAAAAAGCCTGGCTAACATTTATGCTAATAACATGGAGCCGTAAAACAAACTATGAGCGGCGCGAGTTCCGAGCAGGAGAGGATCCTCCCTCATGTTCATAAAGAAATGCAATAAAACATAAAATTATGGTCCGCTTCAATAAAACTGCGTACAATTCTTTTTCTTTGCGTCCATTGTTCGCATCGTTTGCACATGGCTGTGTTTGGGAAGTTGTGAAAGGGTGCAAGTCAGGGCGTCGGATCCGGCAGCGTGGCCCGTCCATCCGGCACGGGCCGGTATCTTCCGGCATTTCCCCGCTCCACAATCTCTTTTCCCCCTGCTTCATTATTCGGCGCCCGGCCCGGGTCGGAGGGGTGCGGGCGGGCACAATGTTGCCAACTTACTGCTTCGCATTATGTCCTAGTTTTTTAGGTAGAGTCTCCAATCATTTTAAAGTAATTATTCCTTTTATATACTGCTCAAGTATTACAGTCTTAGAAACTATCTTAAGCTTGAGGTCATTTGAAACCATTTGCCGGTAAGCGAACAATATTAACTGTGGCCTGAATATACAAAGATAACAAAGAGACCGTTTGAATTTCGATTTTCCACCAGTTTTCCAGAGAACACAAACCTACTTTCCAACAAAATTTTCATTTTTCAGTTTCAGGGAAATGGGTGTTTAGCTTGGCAACCCGGCTTACGTCGAGGAGCGATGTTGGCGGCGCGCGGGTGCGTTAGTCCGCGTGGAGCGGCGCGCTGGCTTGGCTCGCCAGTTTAGGGAGCCTCGGTCCTCCCCGCACCCGGCGCCCGCCTCAGGTACGCTCGCATGCATGACGCGCCACCCTGTTGCGCACTGCACTACAATGTTTACCTAAATGCACCTTCCGATCTTTCTTAATCTACACTCGGCTAATTTGGCGGGATCGCACCGTCTCTTCTCTCCATCTACCGCTGCTGAACTTCTCTCAAAATTTGATATATCCATATCGATAGGTTTATTTGCTCTCGCACTTTCAACTTACCTGGATCGATTTGCTCCTCGAAACTTGTAGATTTACACTAGGTAAAATAATAATGTATAGGTAGGTTACTATTCGCTCGAGAACACCTTCTGTATAAATAATTGGCTATTTGATGCCTACGCACGCTTTGTGTTCGAAAACAAGGAGTCCGGTGCGAGGATGTAATTATCGTATAAATATGGTGGGTGTCTCAGTTTCCCGCCTAATTTCATGACATACTTACGAGCTGAGAGGCGGCGAGGAAAACAATCCGATATTCGGAAAAACAACAGTACCCTATTTACTTAACAAATATTTTTTCTTTTTGCACAGCCTTTATTTGATAATAGAATTTGGAACTTTCGAATCAGTGCGACATAAATATACAATGAAGGGGAACAAAAACAAGACGTTTGTAACTTTTCGATCAAAATAAATTCAGTTGTAACAAATTGGGTTTGTTTGTTGTCGCTATAATGGACACAATCCATCATAAATCAACCTAGATCGATGTTTGTTATCTATAATGATTGACATCAATTTGTCCTTCCATTTTATATTTTAATACTTTCTGGGAGCGGCTGATTGCTTTTTAATCATTTTGGGCCTTAACTTATTTATGACCATTTGTAATCCTCGTCATTTGTAACAAAGTCTGTTCGTAATTCATGTTTAGTTCAAAAAGCTTTCAGAGCAATAAAATGAAGTCTTTAAAAATGTTCATCCGATTTCTAGAGAGAATTTTCTAAAGGACAATTCAATTTTAGAGGCGTCAGAGTTGAATGTCTAGTGGTAGTTAAAAGAAAGAATCCAAGAAACAGCCTGTTATTGTCAGGTCACTGGGCACAGTCTTGAAGTTTGTCGTTAACTGAACATTGTGAAGCATGAAAGGAGGGACTTTTCTCTCTTTGGCATTTCCTAGAAAATTCCTCGCTGAATAAAATGAAGCGTGTCGACAATAGACGGAAGTAGGTACAACGTTCTGCAGTAATCTGCACGCAAATGATTTCTTGATTAAAATATCAGAAATAATCGCAATGAATGCTCTTTGGAGAAGGAAATACTTTCATGATTGTGCTTTGTCGGTTTTTAATAAGAAAATTCTGGTTTACTGACTGACTTTGAATGAATTGACAGTCTTTCAGGGGCTGAATTTTTTTTTTAAATACCCGTGGAAAAAATTTAAAAGAATTGAATGGCGTAATTTTTCATATTTATGAGTATTTACCGCCTGAAAGGTTGTCAATGAATTAAAAGTCGGTTCGGCGGTAGGTGTGTAGTACGGTAGTTGGTACCTACATAGAAGAGTTCACTTCTATTACATACTCCGGTCGATGCAAAATTACAAATAGGTACCTAGGCTAGGCAGGCATGGTATATTACCTTCCGAGAACTAATAGTACTATTTGTTTTCCCTCAGACCCTAGTATATTATATCGGCAGTAAGTAGTTAAGTTATACGATAACTATCGACGCGTAAAAACACTATTTTCCGAATAACATACATATATAAACTCTTGCCTTCTTCTCATGAGTGTAGGCAGAACGCCACCTGCTACGATCCTTACATACCCCTTTCATCGTTAACGTTCATATATTTGGTCATACACGCATACATTTTAAACCCGTTACAGTAAATACATAACGGCCAAGTTCAATCTCAAATATGACGATGTGTATCTGTTTTATATCCGTGTTCGAAGGGTGGAAGTGAGAAAAGTGGGTCATTATTGTATTTTTGTCGAAAATTGAAGTAAACAAATTTTGAAGGGGCGTGGGTTTACACTGTGTAAACTGTGTTAAGAAATATGAGCAGTTCCTTTGTGGAAGGATGTGTGCATGATAACTTCTTTTTATGTGTTGTTTGTGAGTTATTATTCACTTTCATAGAGGTGCTGTACTAGTAAATTGCTGATAGTGTGGTACTTTAGGGACATCGACGAAAAAGTGATAATGTGGTACTTTGGAGTTGGGGACATCTACGCTAAAGCCTGAAGTTTTACTCAAGTAGGTACTACGTGCTTTGATTGATAAGTATTTTTTTGGTCATTTAATAAAACAAGAGTAGCACCAAGTTATAGTCTTCTAAGTAATTACTCGATTTGTAAGGAAAATTACAATATTTTCCATGACTGTGTCGTAAGTTGTGTTTGGCATACTATTAATATTCTAATGTAACATAACAATTAAGTCGAAGTAGTTCAGGTCATAAACTGAACTCATAAATGTCTGCTTCAACAGTCATGTAGTACAATGCAACCTTCAATTCAAATGTGCAGTTATAAATTCGAAAATGAACTCATTTGTTTTTAAATCATTTGACCAATTCAATTTCGGTTGTTAGGTCGAGAATATTTTACCTATTTACGGTTATCTATTTATATACTTATTCCTATTATACATAACACAATTAACTATTAATTAACTAACTTAATGATTAAGTTGGGCTTGTACCAAGACTGTTTGTTCATAATATCTTACGAATCAAATGACAGCTGTCAAGAATGCATTTCGATAGAAAAAGTACGTTGTGGTCATCAATATTATATTACAACTAACGCTAACAGTTATGCTCATCTAGTTATGCAGTCGCTCCATGTAAAATACTGGTATTCAGCTGCATCCGGTTAGACTGGAAGCCGACCTCAACATAGTTGGGAACAGGCTAGGCAGATTGATTGATTTTGAGTTATGCCCAATTTGACAGCGCAATAAAACGTTAACTTCTTTGAAATTATTTGAGTGCAGACAGTCGTACATCCACAGTTTGCCTCTGACAGTCCTAGTTCCCACGTGACAGGAGCCGAGGCTATTGCCATTTATCGGCCACAATCCAATTCCCGGCCATAATTGAAAATGTTTGTGACAGATATTCCAATTATACTGTGGGCTCTGTAGATCGAGGACTTAGAATTACAGCTGTTGTGGTTCCTGAAGACTGATAAGCTGTTACAAGCTCATACTAGTGATACTTTTTTTTTTTTAATTGTTGGAAATCATCAAATGACTTCTTCCGCTCTGGGCGGAGCGGGAGGGCGTGTCAGACTGTTACTGACTAAAATCCACCCGTTTTCATATAGTTGCCTGTTGCTAAGGGCCCGGTATTAGTGATACTACTATACTAATATTACTAATATTGTAATACAGTAGTTACAAATTGGTAGGCGATTAATTTGACCTAACATTTATTTGGTCGGAAATGTTTTTATTATTTTATTTCTATAGTCAGGCTGTTTTTGGTTGTGTTTCTAGTTTTAATTGCTATATAGTTGTGTTTCTAGTTTTAATTGCTATTTAGTAATTGCTTTCTAGTAGTAATGAGAACGCGGTTTGTAGAATAAATCACAGTAATTAGGAAATGACAAAGGCTATAATCATTTTTAGTCTGAAGAAGCTCTTGTGAACTTACTAAAGAAGCGAAGGAAATTAATTATGGTTAATACCTAGAATCAGTCTTCAGTTATTGATTTACTACATTGTGAACTTGTCAGACCAAATTAAAAACCAAGATACGAGTATAACATTGCGAATAATACAGTGAAGCATGCCAAAACTACACTTCCGCTCTGTGCATACACGCTCACACGTACACATTTACAATCAAACTACACCTCACTAAGTGCACACAAATGTTTTTTATTTGGTCTGAGTATGGTCCGTAAAAAAATTCTTGTTACCAGCTGGCGCTGGACGGTAGACTGACAAATGACAGCAGTCGGCCTTACAAATGGCGCGTAGCACATATTAGGTACTTAACTACAAAGAAAATCGACGTCCCCTAAATATTTTTCGCGAAAATCTTTAATAAAATACCTTCAAGACTAATTTAATAACGTCAATCTCGATCTCACCGAAAAAAATGTGAAATGGACATAAAATACCTACTTGAAGCCTCATCCATTTTCGTCTAAAGGTCGATGTGAAGATTGTGAAGTGAAGTGAAGTGAGTTCGCCTATTCATACTGATAATATAATAAAGCTGAAGACTAAGTTTGCATGCGCTAATCTCGGAACTAACAGTCGGATTAAAAAAAAAAAAGTTGTATTGGCTAAGTAATAACGTCGTAATAAATCGTCGATAAATGCTAAATCAGGTTAGGCTACGCTTGCTGCGGTCAGTCCTTGAATGGGTGAACATCTTTACATATACCGAAACTCCTCCGTGCCTCTGGTCCCGGCTGGCATTCGTGGATCTTGGACAGCCGTTACGGGTAGTCAGAAGCCCGAAAGTCTTACCAAGGGGTACCAACCAGTCTTACCAAGGGTTACCAACCAGTCTTACCAAGGGGTATCGTATTACACTGTAACTGAGTTGTGGAGGTCAAATAGGCAGTCACTCCATTTTTGGGCTATATGTCTGTGACTAAACAAAAAAAAAAACTATATTCCGAAAGAGTACCTACGTTTTTTTCTTCATTTTTTATTACTGCAAGCTATTACTTTATTTAAATTACTATTAATTATTTTAACTTAACAATACTGAAAACAGTATTTTTCAAGATTTTGTCTGATAGTGAAAAGTGAAGAAAATAACATGTTCTAACGGAATATATCATTTTTTTGTTTGGCCCAAAATTAATGATCTCCATAAAGATGTATGAATCACGTCAAACAAAGTCAGAATGACCGATACGCGAAAATGAAGTAACAGCGCGCACGCGATGTTTCAGGAGAACAAGAAATTTCACGCGCACAAAGTCGTGGGCAAAAGCTAGTAAATAAATTATTGAGGCAGAGACAATAATATTGCTTTTTATCGAAGACTCGGAAGTACTCTGAAAACTTTCGCAACACTCGGGCGTTATTAAAAAAGTTTATCGCCTTCGAAATTATATAGAGCCAATTGGAAGAAAACAAATGATTTATGTTTATTTCTTAGTGAAAATTAATATGGCGTTAACTGTAAGTAATTAGTGTGGTCAGAGTTTTGTGCTACGGAGGTAAGTGATCGCCATTTGGATGTTCTTCAGAAAGGTCAGGTGCGTAGTACACGCAGCCGACGTGCGTGTAAGACCTAATGTAAATCGTATGAACGTAAACGAAGCAAAAGGAGTGTGTAAGGATCGTAGCAGGGGCGTTCTGTAGTCTGCCTACCTCCATGGGAAGAAGGCATGGGTTTAGGTATGTATGCATGATATAAGGCATCCGAATTACAACTCCCGTAATTAAAAACGAAAGATTGCGATTTGATTTGAACGTTTTCAGGGACAGTCAATTCTAGGTAGGTAAATTAGATGTATTTTTGACACATTGACTGAGATGAGAATGCGTCACTCCAGGACACCGGTTTGGAATCCCGGAGACCCAAAATAAACGGTACAAGTATATGCCCAGTTATTTCCCGGTTAAAAAATATGGCAATTGCCCTCAGATCAATCATCATTTTAGCCGAAAGACGTCCACTGCTGGACATATGCCTCCCCCAAGCACCGCCACTTCGATGGTGTTGATTGAACATCTCTCTGATCATATTTCGAACAGAATGAAGAATCGTAGACAGACTATCAGGGGGCTTAAAACTGTCACTTTGTGGCAGAATCTTCTTAGGAAAATATTATAAATCATAGTAAAATGTCACAAACTGACGATTCATAATATGATCTGCGTGCGAGTCATATTACGAAATAATTCATCTATTTGACAGTTTTCTATGGAGATTCATAAAATGGTCCACACATTATGAATTTCTTTTGTGTCAAATTAGAGGAATTGATAATGACAGCTGGAAATTCAGGAAATTAATTGCTTTTAGAGGAATTGCTAATGTGGCCGTTTTAGGCCTTCAGTTTGTGACACACTCAATTGTTGTTAAATCAGAAAAAAAAAATTAGAACCTACCTAAGTACGTTTTTCCTCCAGTCTCGGAAGATTCTTCAGAGTCTTGAGGGAAAGTCGTTTCTGTTTGAGCTTATCTAAGAATAGATGTTTGTTCTGTGTATGAAGCCTAACAGAGTAAATAGACAACTCTTTGACTTAGATAAAGATATTTCTGGAATATTTACTTTATTCCTTAGCAATGTTTTGTTTGTACTCAGAATAAAACAGGGTAACAATCATAAAAATCATGAATAGATTTATTTAGGGTTAAATTAAATTAGTTAGCGATACTTCATAGACGTGATTGGTATCGATATTTGAACACGACAAAAATGGGGTCCAAGGACTGATACTATTGTTACTTGTCTTGTGTGAGTTGATAGGTATTATCTGCACCCAATCATAATCAGATTGTGATTGATCGTGTGTTACGTAAGTTCACACTGAGAAGTTTACAAAAAAAAAAAAAAAATTATACTGATATTTTAAGCGACAATAAGAACAAAGGAGTTGATGACCCCAAAAAAAAAACATCATTCAATTCATTTATTTTTTATTTTATCATGTTTAAATATCGATACTCATTAGGTACGTCTGCAGAGTTTCGCTAGCTATTTTTATTTAACCCTGTATACGGTAATACGGTAGATACCCTCTTAATCCTAATAATGTGGAAATAAGCTACTCACTCTTAAAGCTATAACATTTTAATTTAAAGGTCTCCCTTTTAAAATAAATTCACAAAAAGATCTTTAATTCCGTCTTTAACTAATTTATGCGAATACAGTACGTATGTATAATTGGAATTAAAACGCCCAATTACTTTGGTCGGGAGTACTTAACCCCTGCTAATCTGTGGGGGTAAAAAACGCGGGTGATTCGTCACTCCTGCGGGTGAAGTCCTGACAATGCTTAGTAGTTTTTTTTCATGTCTGAACAAAATCTCTGCTTGTTCGTCGCGGTTCGTTTGTTTTTTTTCAGTCATTGTTCGAATGAGGTTTTAAGCGTTATTTTATTTTTTGGGCTGGACTATAAACGTGTTTGTTAACTCAGTAACAATAGCTAACACTAAAATATATCAAGTCTGTAATAAAAAACGAAAGGGGAAGAGCTCATGGGACAAGTGCCCAAAAGGCTAGCAACATTGCCACGTTGGATGCCAATACTGATTCTTTGGGCTATAAATAGGCCAGCCCTCTGAAGAGTCATTCATCTGTCACGTGAAGATTCGACCAACCGCTTGGCGATGTCCCGAAATATTCGTTGAGCACTTGGACCCTAGTGTTTCAACCCCAAACAGCTGAAACATATATTTACCAATAAGGTACTAGCCTTGTGAGTGTCAAGCAACAAAATTTATTCAAAAAGTCGAGACGTGTCGTGGGACACCCGTTTGAAACAAATTTCCATTCGCTGAATATTACCTATGTATTATAATAATAGCAGGCACAATGAAATAATTAAAAAAACATTTGAGAGTAACTAAATGTAGGGTTCCGCAGTTGAAATGAATTCATCCCAAGAACAAACTTAATATTGAAGTTGAAAAACATAAATATTCGCATACATTCTATCTAACTGCAAATATAAGTTTGTTCGCACAATATTGATAGATTTGCCATGTTATTTTAAAAGCATAGACTTGTTATTAGTTTTCCTGTAATCTATGTAGAACTATTTTCTGTATTTTTATTTTAATTTTAGGCAGAGTGGTGTCGGAGATAAGGGGCTTATGGACAATTTTCATCTGTGTTCTTAAATAACTATAAAACTATGATACAATTATTATTAAAATTATGAATGTGGCCCTCACAGTTAAGGTGAAAGTTTCGGGGTAACGCGCGAAATTAAAATTTTCTTACGTTTTTTGTAATTTGCAGGTCAGTATCAGGTTTTATGTTGATTAAAATATGATTCGCGATCGAAACAAAAATGTGGATTTACGGATTTATAAATATTAGATTCAGCAATACAATTTAAAAAAAGCATACAGGCGAAAACCTCCTCCTTTTCGAAATCGGTTAAAAAGCACTTTCAGACAATATACTACCTCTTTTTTTTTTTTTTGGGTGGTAAATCATCAAATGACTTCTCCCGCTCTGGGCGGAGCGGAAGGGCGTGTCAGACTTTTACTGACTAAAACCCACCCGTGTTCCTTCAGTTGCTTGTTGCCAAGGTCCCGGTATCCCTTTCGGACTAACCCGCAACCCTGGCAGGCATCGGTCCTAGCCACAATATAGTACCTGAATGCAACTGTTTCCAAAGCCCGGCTTCAGAAAATTTCAATTACTTAAGATACGATGTCAAAACGGAATAGAAAAGTTATCGTTGTTTTGGATAACCAATCACAATACGTAGAGATCTGGCAGAAGTTTTGCTGATCAGAGATTTGACTTGGCTTACAGAAATCGCGGGTGAGTTTGTTTGTAGCATCCCCTCGAGGATTACTTTGTAAAAATAACATCAATAAAATCGTGAACGAATTGAGGAAAATTTCACCGCAAAGCTGGCGACAAAATATATTATGTATGACGTAGTAAGTTCTTTTGCTTTTGGTACCGCAGCAGTAATAAACTTAAAATACAATGTTTGTACAAAAATAAAATAACTGTTTATGCATTTTGTTCTGAAATTAAGACTAAGTTGGACTCAAGTAAGTAGGTACACACGGCTACACATCAAGCTATACATTTCCAATATAAGGTGACCTCGCATTGTACGGAAATTCTATACAATGCGAGATCAGCATAAACTGGAAATGTATAGCTTGATGTGTAGCCGTGTGTACTTACTACGAAAATTGCAAAAAAGTTGAAACTCAAAACACGAAGTTATTTCAGTGGCACTTTAATGCTATTGTAATACGTAACTCTCTCAACAAGAACAAAATGTTGTATTTTTAATTGTATAAAAATGTTGCAATGTTGACTTCGCTTCGTGACAAAGGCTATTCAGAAACTTGAGTTAACTAACCGCGTACCTGCTAACTTTTTAATGACGTGGTGTGAGGTAAAAACGCAAACACAACGCCTGTAACATTTATCTGTGGCACATTTTTCAGATAATTCACAAAAGCTTTATAATTTGAACGTAAAAAGCAACTTGAGCACAGATTAGCTTGAGTAAAAAATGCGCATAAAATCAGATGATGGCGGTATTTGTTTTTATTATACGCCATTCACAAATCGTAGGCGGAAAATAAGCTTCCAATTTTAAATATTTTTGCAAACTCTACAGAATGGTCCTCTTTGGTTGATTCTTACTTCCACCGCTTCATTTGTTTACAACGATCGATCAATGTCGACATAATCCATCATGAAGAATTAAAATTATACCAACGTGTACGTATTATAGAATAGGTAATAGAAAATAATTTAATAGACTTTTACTTTCCTTAAAAATGAACATTTTAATTTTTTTTAAAGCTATGTATCGAAACAAACCTCTTTTAGTAAAATTACAAACTATGCCACTGGCTGATGGTGACAATAAAGCACGAGAACGATTTGTGAATGCTGTATTAAATTAAAAATATAATCTATTATTTTCATCTGTTCTTTATATATATAAAGATATTATAAAACATGTCGCCATGTGGACAGTCGGTCGTAACAAACTTTTATTTTTTAATTAAACTTTAATAAGTTCGCCCCTTTTAACTTTACACGTGTTCATACAAAAATGTGCCCATTTACTCTATGTTTTTATCTGTGATTAAGTTTAACGATATTTTAAACCAAACTTTAATCGTTAAATAAATAGGAGCAATATCTCTGTTTTGTGAATATTGTAACCAGCCGCTGACAAATTACATTTACTTATTTACTTTCTTTCAGTACGATATTTTTTGATATTCTGCCTAGTTTACTTTCTCTATCATTCAGGTTTTAGGAGCATTAATATAAGCTTTCTTGAGTAAGGAATTACACTTTTTATGTGTTGGTAAGGTAATATTTTATGTTTATTCTACTTTTAAATAGAGCAAATATTTTGGCATTTATTATATATTTTCTAAGGATTATTGAGATTTTATCAATGGCTTTATACTTAGTAGTAAAATAGATAAATCTTTTACATTCGGCTACGTAGCTGGTTTCTCAAGAAAAGAGAATAGTTATTTATTTTGTTGCGAGCGATATTAGACCCAGATTTTTCATTAATTATTTTGTTTATACCTTAGATTAAAAAATAATCTAAGGCTTTTAAAGGTATAAATTGATTTGTGGTTTTTGTGAGAAGGAAAATTTCCTAACAAGCGTCTTAGGTACTTATAAAAGCGTGGGTGCTCAAATCCCCAATAAATAATCTCATAGGCATTAAAACAAACTGTCTGCTTCACAAATACTTTTGCCTATCTAAACAAATATAAAACCTCCTTGCATAAAAAACAGCTAAGGAACTTAGTCACTGTCAAAGTCAAAGTCAAATAAATACAGGGGTACGTATGTGCAGGCTATATAGATGTGCCAGACAGGCCATTACCTGCCACACTTTTTGAACTCTCCCCTAAATTATAGAGCTTTAGTTAACCTGAAACAAAAAGCATGTACTACCAGGAAAACTAATTAAAAGCGACTTTTTTATAGCCTATTTTGTGGCTCCCATTTTAAGGCCATTTTCATTGGTAATAAAACAAATTTTGGGTCACGAATACATGAGCGAAAAAATACTAGTAAACGTTATGTTCTTCGAACTTGATTTATTATCGACTCCTAGATGTCGGTATTCCTGGTTCTAAGAATTATTCAGTTTGGCAAGAATAGGTACCTGTCTTATATTAGTATAGTTCTCGGTATTTTCTGGGAAAGTTTTACCACCCCCTCCTCACCCGGTTTCACCCGGTTACTGAAAGTATGATCAAGTTTGTTCAGTAAATCTGCTGTCAAATGTCATGCTGGCTGCTGACTGATTAACTGATGAATAAGATGCTTGATTGGTTGATTGAAACAACGTTTCAGATTCAGTAATAAATAACAGACCAAACCGCAAAGAGATAACAGGATTTTTTCATGGACTCCAATTCCAGAAGTCGTGGTTCAATAGTGAACAGTTTTCCCTATTATTATTTTGCATTTTCTATTTATATTGTGTACATTTTTATTAAAAAACTTGCTGCGCCCCGCGGTTTCACGCGATCCCGTGGGAATACTGGGATAATGTCCTATGTCCTATTTCAGCACGCGTAGCATGGCCACCATAGAAACGGATTTTGTCGACGGAAGAATAGACAAAATGGCAGATTTTGATTGTTTATCGGTCATTTTGTATATTCTTCCGTCGGCAAACCCCGTTTCTACGGTTATCATGCTACGCGTGCTGGTCATGGCTACCCATATGCAAAATTTCATCCAAATCCGTTCAGCCGTTTTAGCGTGAAAGCGTAACAAACAAACTTACTTTCGCATTTATAATATTAGTTAGGACAGTAGCCCATCAGGAACAGGTTATTATTATTAAGAGCCTGTTGTGTCCCACTGCTGGGCAAAGGCCTCCCATCCGTCTTTTCATTTTTCTCTCTCTTTTACAATTGGAGCCCAATTCTTTAGGTTTTTTCTATGGCCTCTCAAGACAACTGGAACTTGGAACTCTAGGGAACTCTAACTTTTTATGCCCTAAGGGCGGTACATAGCTGATTTTAATTTAATTATTTTTGACCTGTATTATGTACCTACCTGTAAACAGTTCCTTACTCTTGTTTCATGTTTATTGTTGTATATATCTAATTATGTATATATTATATATATATTTATATAGATAAGATAATACTTTATGTGTGTATGTATTTATTGTATTTATGTAAACGGTACACTACTGACTACCGTCTGTATTGTCTCTCCTTCTCCCTTAAATCCATCCAAAGGTTGTCTGTAAAAGATCACTTTTAGCGATAAGACCGCCCATTGTGTCACCATATGTAAAATTTCTAATTTATGTCTGTAATTTTTATGGTGTACATATTATAGAGTATTCTATCTATCTATCTATCTATGATCCACAATAAAGATATTGATTGATTGAGGGTTTGAAATTGCAGCACGTAATGCACCCTACGCGTACGATTGATAGTGTGATAGATGTGGATGTGGAGATAACCGTTTAATTTCCCCTACATGATCGACAAATGGACATGGGTGCTAGATAGCCATCAGTAGCATGATTGGCACCTCTAATTTCCTCGGCGAGTTCAGCGGGACTGTAATCATTTTGCCTGACGTGTGTGGGAATGATATTAGGGAAATATTGCTTTAATTTTGATCAATGACAGATATTATTACAAAATCTTAGTTTCAGGACTACATTAGGTACCTTATTAAAGAACGTCGTGGCTTCGTAATAACAGCCGCTCGGGTCGATACATCAGGTTAAGCTACGCTTGCCGGGGTTGGTCCGTGGATGGGTGACCATTTTCACATATCGAGACTCCTCCGTGCCTCGGAAAGCACGTTAAGTCGTTGGTCCCGGCTGTCATTTGTGGATCTTTGACAGTCGTTACGAGTCGTCAGAAGCACGAAAGTCTGACAACCAGTCTAACCAAGGGGTATCGTATTACCCAGTTACTGGGTTGTGGAGGTCAGATAGGCAGTCGCTCCATATAAAATATGGTACTCAGCTGCATCCGGTTAGACTGGAAGCCGACCCCAACATAGTTGGGAAAAGGCTAGGCAGATGATGATTAAAGAAACTTACATTTTGAACAAAACTTAAATAAAAAAAAAAAATATTGTATAATTATTTTTATTTCTTTTTTTGTTATTGTTAATTTATTATAAGCTGCACCGATTGACGTCATCACGTCAACGCCGGCTGTCACTGAAAACCAGCGCTGGGGCTCTGTCTTGGATAGGGTCGCAGCATTATGCTGAGCGATGGCCGTTTTGCGTGAATGTGACGCATATTTTCCACCAATTTGTAATTTTCTTGTATTTGTTCTTTTTTCAGCGTCATGTTTGCCGCAAATAAACGTATTTTCTTTCTTTCTTCTATTTTGATCTTAAAACGATGCTCTAGCATAAGTAGACAACTTCTAGACAAGCTATAGATATTTAAAAAAATAAATGCTCTTCGTTGGTAAGCGCATCACATGAGAATGGCCATTTTGTGTGCTATGTTCGTAAAGGTCCAAATTCGGTTTTTTATGGAAAGAAAAATTGGAAAAGTTGTCTTAAAATTCGGGAAAAGTGGGCGTTCTTTTTCCTGTGGGATTTTTGCCTTTATTATTTGGACAGGACAACGCTTGAGGGGTCAGCTAGTCTTTACTAAAATCATGATTCAAATTGAGATTCATACTTGACTAAACTTGTTGCTTAAACTCGCTTCTGTTTGTCACTGAATTCAGTCTATGCGATCCTAGTATGTATAGATAGATAGATAGATAGAATACTCTTTATTATGTACACCATAAAAAATACATATATATATAGTTACATATATGTATAGTTGTCAGGCTTTAGTTCTATTCGATGTGTTTGCTCAGTTTTTCAGAACTACATTTGAATAGTACCTATTTGTTCAGTCCCGTTCGGTATCCATTAGCGAGCGTTACCTTTGTTTCTCCTTTTCAGAATATTCTATCAGGGTTAGTACCATTTCACAGTTCGATAGCTCTCTGAGGAATAGATGTATTGTTAACGTGTAATTACCACTATAGGTGAAGATTTAAGGCCTTTTTACCCGGTGGTATAGTAAAAGGAGATTGACGAGTTTGTTCAAGAGCCTCATTAGAAACAGTGGTATCCACAGGTGTTAGAAGGAATCTTATTTTTTTGTGGTTATCTTATCACTCCGGAAGACAGCGTTGCAAGGCTTCTCACAAAGTGGACCGATGACCTTGTGAAGGCCGCAGGAATCCAAATTTGGGGACCAATTTTTTTGCTACTTCTTTGAAATCAAAAAGATTTCTGCATGACGGTTTTCTGTTTTCTGATGTTTTACAGATAGAAGTCTGCAACAAATTTTGCCGATGACTTTCCCCTCTCCCTTGTAGGAGGTTGTACTTTTTTTTTTTTTTTTTTTTTTTTTTTTTTTTTTTGATTTGATTGAGCTTTGATTATCTCAAAAATATACCCGAAAATATTTTACGTGCAATTTCAACGAAATTGTTGGATTGTAAAAATAATCTAGGACATGACAATTGTAGAGGCAAGGGCGGCAAAAACTTTACCTGCCTATACCTTGAACATTTGTAAACCCGCCACTGACAGAACCGGTTGAAGTGGCGGTGCTTGGGGGAGGCCGGAGGTGTCAGGCAGTGGACGTCTTTCGGCTGAAATGATGATTTTTGAGTCTGAGGTATCCTTGACTAACAGGGGAACTTTTTAGGTTACAATGATAGGATCATAGCAGTGTTAGCATTAAGCTTTAAATGAAGATAGAAATTAGAAAGCTGAGATACTCAAACCTTCACATGATTACGAAACGATCAACTACTCAATGTTTCCGTGATTGATACAAATTGATGCGCAAACTGATCGTTTACGAAATGCAATTGAATCGATTGGCAATATCATTACAATTGCAATTGATCGTTTCGGGGATCCTATAGATCAGAGCAATTTTAAAAGTTTGTTATTCCTTATAAGTCGAGCTAGACATGGGTAATTTCGAATTTTGTCATAAAGCACAGATCCAGGAGAGATAACATATTACATGTCGTAGAACAATGTTCACGATTTATGTACTTATTTATGAAGTTCGTATCTTGGAACAGAACTATAAAATACTATATGAGCTTCATTACTTATTTAAATGGGCCGTGTAGTTTAGACATCACGTGAAGTCATACCTACAAATAGACTTTTGAATAAGTAAGTCTCGTCTCTGATATCTTTGACATTTTGTTGTTACTTAGATGAAAACATAATAATTACTTACTTATCCAGTAAGTAGGTGTTGAGGTCAGCCTCCAGTCTAACCGGATGCAACTGAATACCAGTATTTTACATGGAGTGACTGCCTATCTGACCTCCACAACCCAGTTACTGGGTAATACGATACCCCTTGTTAAGACTGGTTATCAGACTTTCGGGCTTCGGACGACCCGTAACGACTGTCAAAGATCCACGAATGAAAGCCGAGACCAACGGTTTAACGTGCTTTCCGAGGCACGGAGGAGTCTCGGTATGTAAAGATGCTCACCCATCAGACGACCGATCCACGGACAACCCCGACAACCATAGCTTAACCTGATGAATCGATCCGTACGGCTGTTATTATTTAGCCACGAGCTCCACCTGCTGCCGCTCTTCTGCTCGCTGACCATCCATAACATATTAGGTATCGATATACATATCCGAAAATAGTTGGGAAAAAGCTAGGCAGATTGGTCACCCATCCACGAACCGACCACAGCAAGCGTACCTTAACCTTCTATCGATCCGTGCGGCTGTGAGATGACTACCAACTTATGATAAAGAAATGCTCTATCTTGGTGATTTCGTTCCTACTTTTCAGCATGCGTAAACGACTGAAATTACTTTATGAAACGTAAAGTAAGCTCTTGTGATTGTTATTTCGTAATTACCCCAACATTGACTATTCAATATTGTTTATCCCGCTATTCGTGTGTCGCCGGCGCCCCATCGTTCACTAGCAGAATGCACCGCATGTCCCGCGGTTGCCCCTTTTTACGCTCCATGAATTTTCAGGCTCTAGTACCTGCACAATATTGGGCTCACTCTGACGTGTAATGGCGAAATGGTTGGAATTTTAGTGGCGAAATGAAAATGATACCGTAATCAAAGTGGCGGATATAGCTACCGTACTAATTAGGTGCTTTTGTTAGTTTAGGAGTAGGTGTGCTAGACTTAAAAAATACCGCTTTTCCTACGGAGACTAAGGGCTGATTTTATCAAAGTCAGATATCTTTTATCCGTGGAATAAATTGTTGTCTGACAGTTTTTGTATGGAAAAACTATCAAAAATTCAAATTTTATTCGCAGTCTAATAAGACTTATACTCGGTATAAAAGTTTAGTAAAATTCGTCGTAAATTGTTGAGGAAACACCAGAAAAAATTACTTTTACGGGGCATAGAAAATTGTATTACCTACCTCTCTAATCAACAACCATTACTTATTCCTATAGGTGCCAATCAGCAAAATTGTACCTGTTGTAACAAAAAGAGTGCCATGCATATTTCATAGCACAATAAATTCCACGGATGAATATTAGTCTCCCGGACACCTCGTTTATCTGCCGGACTTTTGTTTTCGTTTACATACCCAATTTTATTGTGTACGGGAATTTAGGCACTATCTAACACTCTGAATTGTAGACCGTTTTATTTATAGAGAATGTCCCCTTTGTTTGTTTACTAGATTTTTTATGAGCGAGTCCGACGGGTTATCTAAAGCCCTTAGGGAAAATTCATGAAGTGAATCCATGTATAGTACCTTCTATTGTTACTTACAGGCTTCACACCAATGTGAAATTCTTATATATTGAAACAGGAGATAACGAGAAACTATTTTCTTGATTGTAGGTATTTATTGTATAAATTATAATAGAACAGAGTTTAGGCTTAGGCTAGGTTCTAGATCAGAATAATCCTACAAAATGCGCTGCGCGACCTATTTATAAGTTTACCCCCACTCTAAATCGAGGAGGGGATCGCCGCTTGGTAACGCCTATCGCGTTAGGTTGACAAGCGGACGTGACGTGCTAGCCAATTGACTTCCTCTTTGCGGTGGCTGCCGTGGCGTACTGGTTGTCATGGCTATGGCTTGAGCTGAGGCTGTGGTTCTGGCTGTGGCTTTGGCTTTGGCTTTGGCTGAACTAAGGCGACACGACGCGGCATAGCATGGCTTTGGTATGGCTGGCAATCGGGTGATCGTTACAGTCGGCCATCCTGAAACAATTGCTCCCGCAATGGGAAACGGAAACACAATTAGCTTTCCAGTAAGTCAATTAGGTCTTCTGTCTCTAACTGCTCATCAGAGCTGCTGGCACTGTCAGATACAGGAGCTACACTTCGATAGGGTCGCAAGGAGTCAGCAGATACTAAACCCATGAAGTTCTTATATCCTCTCAAACCTTTTATACTCCTGATCCTGTATCTGTCCTTACCAACAACTTTTGTGACAATATAAGGCCCTGAATAGAGACCATCTAGTTTAGTACTGACTTTAGCCGCGCTACTTGTAGGAGCCTGTTTCCAAAGTACTAAATCACTTTTCTTATATGTGTGACATGCCTTACGACGCTTATCAAAATGGTGTTTCATTTTAGCGCTAGCTTTTTCAATGCGCTGCCTAGCCTTGGTGCGTTTCATGTGAGTCGATTCGACTACTCGTCCCGGAATAGAAACATCACACACCGGCCTACTACTCCGTGAAAACATCAAGTCGTAAGGTTTATATCTAGTTGTATCGTTTAAAGTGTTGTTTATACCCCAGATTACGTCAGGTAAACTATTAGACCAATTGTTTCCGGCTTCACTAGGGTCGGTAGTCCGTAACGCGTTCAAAATGGTTCTGTTGGTACGTTCAACTTGGCCGTTAGCTCGAGGACAAGCTATAGCAGTTAAAGTATGCTTGAACTGTTTGTCTGTAGCAAACTTCTTGAAATATCTACTAGTGAAGGCTTTTCCATGATCCGACACTACTCTATCCGGGTATCCAAACAAAGCGAAAATTCGTTTTAATAACCTGACTGTCTCGATGGAGTTTACTGTCCGAGTTGGTTCCGCAATTACAAACTTTGTAAATGAATCGGTCATCACTAACATGTACACATAGCCTTTCTTTGTCTTACAGAACGGTCCTAAGTGATCTACATGTACTGTTCTGAACGGTTCAGTTGGTTTGGGAATAGGATGCAACATACCCTCCTTTTTCCCGTGCTCCCCTTTTCCGTAAGCGCAATGTAAACACGCCGCAACATATTTCCGAATAAACCGCGTCATTTTCGGAAACCAGTAATCATTTTTAATAAGCTCGATGCAGCGGTTGAACCCTACATGGCCTATTTCATCATGGTGCATTTGAATGATTTTCCACCTAGCGGGTCCCGGCACTACAAGACGATTACCGCACAGAGTTTTTCGGTATAACCTATCATCTATCAGTATGAAATCTTTTGTTAAGTCGCACTCTGCTGAACCAGATTTTAATCGATCAATTATGTTTTTGACTTTGTCATCTTGATACTGAACTGTAAAGAACCAATCGGATACTTCAAGGCGATTAACATTAAGCGCGTCAACAGGATTTCGACTTAGTGCATCGACGTGTCTCATGCGCTCACCAGGCCGGTATTCTACACTTATATCGTAATCTTGAATCATCAACCACCATCTGGCTATCCGCGGAATAATGTCACGTTTTGTTAAAGTGGAACGCACCGCGGTACAATCCGTGACGATTTTTACATGTTTACCAATTACATAAACGCGGAATTTTCTCAAAGATTCTACAACGGCTAGTGTTTCGAGTTCGTAGCTGTGATATACGCTTTCTTGTTTAGAAGTTACACGACTGAAATACATCACCGGTCTTAAAGTACCCTCAATTTGCTTTTAAAATAATATACCCGCTATGCCTAACTTACAAGCGTCCGTATGTATTTCTGTTTCTAGCTCGGGATCGTATATCGCTAACACCGGTTTGGAGCACAAACACTTTTTTAATTCGATAAAACTCTCTGATTGGTCACTACCCCAATTCCATGCAACGTTTTTCTTTGTTAAATTTGTTAAGGCTCGAGCAATTTGAGCAAATTTATAAATAAACTTACGGAAATAGCTACATAATCCGATAAACTGTCGAACTTCGTGTACATTTTTGGGCACTGGAAACTGTGACACGGCGGTTAATTTTGACTCTGCCGGTTGCACACCACTTTCAGAAATTTCATGTCCTAAATATGTTACTCGAGTTTGTAAAAACGTACACTTTTTCATATTTAATTTCAGATTCTCGGTTTCGAATTTATTTAACACAACCTCTAACATGTCAAGGCCCGATTTAACGTCAACTGAGGGTACCAATATGTCATCTAGGAATGCTAAAATCTCGCAAGAATCGCTACAACCGCCATTTTGAGAAAAATGGATGGAGTTTACTATTTTGTTGATTAAACGCATGAAAACTGACGGAGAATTAGCTAAACCGAACGGAACACGGACATATTCATATTGACCAGCCTGACAAATAAATGCGCTTTTATGAGTATCCTCGGGTTTTAGTGCCACTTGATGGTAACTTTGAGACATATCTAAACACGTGAAATATTTTTTACCGGCTAATCTAGAAATATGATCTTCAATATTAGGTAACGGGTATCTGTCTCTAACGGTTATGGCGTTGAGTGCGCGATAATCTATGCACAGTCTGCTATCGCCGTTCTTTTTTTTGACCAATATCACTGGAGAAGCATAGTTGGACTCCGATTCTTTAATAATACCGGCTTCTAATAATTCAGAGACTTTAGATTTTACTATTTCTTGTTCACAGTGCGATAGCCTATATGGTTGTCGATATACTGGCTTATTGGTAGTCAAAGTAATTGGCATCCGAATTAAATTTGTACAACCGAGGTCTTTAGTGCTAACTGCGAAACTTTGTTTGAATCTAATTAGCAATTTGATTAAATCATTACGTTCCATTTCACTCAAATTACCTATTTTTATGTCGTCTAGCAAAACTCCACCTATGCTCAGATTAGAATCTTTAGCTACAGACAAAACAAGAGGCATATTTTCCGGCACAGATATTTTAAGCAAGTCACATGAAATAGGCAAATCAGAAGACTTTAAAGGTAAATATGGCTTGGCTTGGCTAACCTGACTTTTGGTGGATGATGTATCGCAGCTCTCGGCGCGTGTGAGGACCTGGCCAGCCTCCCACACGATGTCCTCAGCCCCGGTGTTGATGACCTTGATGTGTCCGCTGTCACCTCGGAGGAGAGTGGCGGGCAGGGAGTAGGAAACTCCTTGAAACTCGTAGTGGCGTGCAGCGGTACAGATATTGTTGTTCTGGCGGTTGCCCAATATCAGGACCTTGATGATGGAAGCTCCTGGTGGCAACGTCTCTCGCATATTCGTTACAATCTTGAACTTGTGGAGCTCTTCAATCACATCTTCCTTTGGCATGGAGTCAGATTCGCGCATCAGTGTGGCTGTTCCGTTGCTTACGACGAGTGAAATGTCGCTGGCATTGATGACGGGTTGGCCGATGAGTAAATGAATGTCACCCATCTCGATGTCTGTCAGATACGCATCGCAAGTAACTTGAATACCGTCTATTTCGAGATTAAATTTTACTTCTCCACGGGAAGTAATTAACCCGCCGGTAAAGCCTTTTAGGATCGTACTCGTAGGTGTGACGTCGAGAGATAATAATTTGGAGATCCGACTGGTCATGACGTTCACCTGGCTTCCGGTATCGACGTAGGTCTTCACGTGGACTCCGTTGATCTTGGCTATTTTCTTGTAGATGTCGTTATAATTTTGGATTAGCTTGATGTCCTTGACGCTGTTGTTCACCTCAAGCGTAGATTTTTGAAGAGCGGTTGCAGATGAATTATTGCAGCGGGTAGCAATGTGGCCTTGCTTACCACATTTAAAGCACACACGTTGATCGGGAAGAGTACAATTTCGCAACATGTGACCCGTCTTCTTACAGCGTGGGCACGGATCATTTTCCGTAAAAATCTTCTTTTCAGCAGGCATTGGTCGAGGGTCCTTACTCGGTAGGCGAATGTCTGGTGCGGGACTGCGGTAGTCGTCGAGGGCACAGAGAAAAGCTTCATATAGTTCATCAGGGCGTTCACATTGGAAAGCACGTGCATTTGGTTGCAAAGATGAGGGTAGGCCTCGAATGATGCACGAGACACTGGCGCCGTCTGATAGCTTACAACGGAAGCACATGGATACTTTATCTTGATAATATTTGGTCATTGTTTCATTAGGCATCTTCCGTCTTTGCATCATCTCGTCCAATAATGCACTGTAGTCCCGATGTTTTGGAAAGGCACGCAGCAGCATCTGTTTCCACTCGTCCCACGAATAACTATACTCGTCGAGTCGGTTGTACCATTTGCGAGCTTGTCCTCGTAGTTTGTCTTGCAGATGGAATGCCTTTATTTCTTCGCTCCAACGGTGTATGTCGCCGAGTTGATCGATTTTTCTTAACCACGCTGATACTGTACTATCTTCGCCATCCGGGTCGAATTCAGGAATGAGGGACGCAGCACGATGATTTTTGGATGTACCGATGTCTGAACCCAGTTCGCGGATAGCCTTGTCGACCTCATTTTGTAGGAGGTGTTTCAGAATTTTTCTGGCGGGTGGTGGTGTAGAATCGCCGTCTTCATCTTGCTCGTTGTCGCTCGAGGAGGGGTCCCATCCGGGTGGACGCACCCCACGTCCATGAAGGTCACGACGATTTCGCTTCATCCCACTTCTGAGTGAAACAGGAGATAACGAGAAACTATTTTCTTGATTGTAGGTATTTATTGTATAAATTATAATAGAACAGAGTTTAGGCTTAGGCTAGGTTCTAGATCAGAATAATCCTACAAAATGCGCTGCGCGACCTATTTATAAGTTTACCCCCACTCTAAATCGAGGAGGGGATCGCCGCTTGGTAACGCCTATCGCGTTAGGTTGACAAGCGGACGTGACGTGCTAGCCAATTGACTTCCTCTTTGCGGTGGCTGCCGTGGCGTACTGGTTGTCATGGCTATGGCTTGAGCTGAGGCTGTGGTTCTGGCTGTGGCTTTGGCTTTGGCTTTGGCTGAACTAAGGCGACACGACGCGGCATAGCATGGCTTTGGTATGGCTGGCAATCGGGTGATCGTTACAATATATTTATATATATTTCTTAATAGAAATTCTCATCTATAAATATTCTAGATTTAAATCCTATTAAATTGTAATCACGTTCTCGAAAACGGCTCTAACGATTTCGATGAAAGTTGCAATATTTTTTTTTATGTGAGCCTATACTGTCCCACTGCTGAGCAATATAGGGGTTTACAGGGGCGAAAATCGATATAGCTAGGTTCATATCTGGGAAAATTCGTTTTCTCTATTTTCACAGCCTCAGCGTTGGTATACCGACGATATGTTTATCTATTTTCACCCGCTCGGTCGACCAGGTAGGTATTATATGTTAATTTTACATAAAAATATAATTATAATAAATAAATCTCCATGTTTGGTCAAGTCGTGAAAACCGTAGTTTAATATAAAATGGAAACAGACTGGAATCTGCTTACGAACATAATTGCAATTACAAAACAAAGCGTAGTTTGGCGCGCCTCGCTCCTGCAATATCTCTATCGAGGTGCTACGTAGCTAATTATAACAATATTTTGTTTATTGTACTTAATTAGCTCCTTGCTCCCTTGTCTTGTACCTTACAAGACAAGGGAGCAAGGAGCTAATTAAGTACAATAAATAAAATATTGTTATAATGTCTTGTATATCTGTCTCTTTCCGTCATTGTTTTGTTGGAAGAGGAGTAAGATTAGGTTTAGATGCTAAGACGAATTATTGCGATCAACAAGTTCTTTCCAAGAGTGGGGAGGTACCTAAGTATATCTATCATTTGGTCATGTTTGAATGAGAGAATGAATGAAAGGCAACTAACAAAGGGTGTTTACAAGGCAGATATGAGTGGACTAATAGTGACCTTATTAGATATTCTTCAGAAAGGTCATCAGGTGCGTCGTACTCGCAACCGGCGTGCATGTATATGACAAGATATATGAACGTAAACGAGGCAAAAGGAGTATGTAAGGATTATAGCAGCGTTCTGTAGTTTCTGCCTACCCCCATGAGAAGAAGGCGTGCGTTTTATCTATCATAGCAAGTCAGTTCTTAGAAGTTTTGGTAGTCGATCTCGAAATAGACTTACGTTTTGAAATAGCCAAGCTGAGTATCCTCGTTTAATTCTACGAAATCAAGTACCGAAAGTACTAAAGATAACTCTTACTACTAAGGGAAATAATAGATTACACTTAACAGCTGTTATATTTCACCGAAACTTTTAACGGCAACATTATCGTTGAACAAGAAACAAATATAAAACTTAATGTTATCATTATTCTTTTCACGGAACTTAGTGTAAAGGAGATGGAAAACGGTGGGCCCAAATGTAATAAGTTGAGATATGATCTAAAAAATTAGACATATTTTTTTATCTAAGAATATGAAAAATCACTTCAATTCTCAATCTGGAAGCGGAGAAATATGAGAAAGATAGTTTTCGTGAGATTATCGATTCAATAATCGATTAAACAGTTACGAAAATAAAACTTTTGCACTAAACAATTAACTCAAAGTAATTAAATGCACTATATATACGTATATGCAATATAGTGCATATAATTACAGTCATATTAATAAATCAAATATCAATTAATTACTGAAATACCAATAATAATGATTATCGATTCAAATCTCTCTTATATTTTTAGTCTATGTCACTGACATGACAGCTGAGCAGCTGACTGACATTGACACTAGACAGTTGCCGACTGTTCTTATTTGCTCACTCGTCGTTTAGTGTTTTCCGATGCGTTTTCAGTGCTTTCCCGATTATTCGCCATTTTTCACGACCACTGCTTTGTATTTTACGGATTCTGACCCTGCCTACCTTGTACGACCCTTGCTTTCACCTTGGACACCTTCAGGAATCAACTGTTAGTTATAGATTGTAACATAACCTCACTTTTACTTAATCTCTTTGTCTCTTATATCTCCGTTCTCAGATTGAAAAAATCCGCAGAATTTTCAGTGAAAGGTTGATAATATATAAGCTATTAATTGACACCACTTTCATCTTCTTACACCTAGGCCCAAGATTGTATGTAATCGTTTCAGTCTCCTTTAAGTATGGAGGCGTAATATAAAAAAAACAGGATACTATGATAATATCTTTGATGCCCGAGTAATGCGATTCCGCCCTGTGGGCCCAACGTAATCAACCGAGGTGGTTACCTTGCGTATGCCTTCTCAAATTTAAATGTATTAATATTTTTGGGCTCCACATCAAAAAGAGATTGAAATGGATCACGATTTGAATAATTTTACATACCTACCAAAGTTACCTTCACTGCTAATGGGATGTTGATTTAGTACGAAACGATATAACTAACTACAGGATACAATGAAGTTATGTTCTAGACGTGCCGAATAAATTCCAATCGTCCGATTCAACCTTGGCTTCGCCTGACATTGTTCTTGTTATTAAGCATTTACGAACACATACACAATACGATACGTAGGTATATAGGTCCGTATTTCTCCATTACCACGTAGGAGCTCGGGAATATTCGGAGCTCCGAATTCCTGAATTAAACCAGATGTTTGACTATTAAGTGCTAGTGCTCCTCCCGACTTCCCAGCAGATGCGGTTCCCAAGCTGGTGAAGTATCGACGCAAATATTCAACACGATTCCGCAAACGTCTTTACATTTTTAATACGTTCCCAACGAATAAGGATGTAACATTTGTCGACAGTGAGATAAGATCTAGCGGACCGAACTACCTTTCAGATTTTTCTCCTTTGTATGTCGTAAACAGTTTCCTATCTTGAAAATTTTATGTCGAACCATGTTACCGTAACTGTGTACGTGAAACAGAATCTAGTATTGCAGTACTGTGTTTTGTGGATACATTTCATGGATCCTATCAATTTTATGCGCTAGTTTATAGAGCAGCTCTTTGTGTTTGGAAAACATAGTACCAACAATAGCTCTCAGCCAATCATCAATTACCAAGCCTAAATTACCCACGGCCTTGTTAACTTGTTGCCATGTTTGATGTTATGTAGCTTGTTATGAATTCCTACGCATATATCGATTCCACTGGATGTTACATATTATCGAGGATCTCGTGGCTAAGTAACAACAGTCGCACGGGTCGATCCGTCAGGTTAAGCTGCCAGGGTTGGTCCGTGGATGGGTGACCATCCTTACATATCGAGACTCACGTTAAGCCGTTCGTTCGTTATGGGTCGTCAGTAGCCGGAAAGTCTGACAACCAGTCTTAGCAAGGGGTATCGTATCACCCAGTTAGTGGGTTGTGGAGGTCAGATAGGCAGTCGCTCCATGTAAAATACTGGTATTCAGCTGCATCCGGTTAGACTGGAAGCCGACCCCAATATAGTTGAGAAAAGGCTAGGCAGATTGATTTTGGATGTTACATATTATGCGTGTCTGCCTACATTGGGAACTATAGATTGCAATCTTAAATGGGGAATTAGTCGAGGCGGGTAATTATAAATGCTTTGCAGAGGAATTATGTGCGAGCATCACAGTAAGGCTTAAATTGGTTAATTAACTTTATAAATTCACGCTTTTCAATTACGGTGCGAGGATAATGCTATTCATGGTTTTGTACTGATGTTAAATCAATACTAAAACAAGACTTGAATCAACGTAGTTAATAGTTATTCTATCTATATTTATGTCACCACAACGGCCGAACCACGATTCATTAGATAGATTGCATCCGAGTTCTCCCAAGCTGGTATTTTATTTATAAAAAATAGTACCTACTCTACTGTGATTTTTTAAAACTTTTTTCATTTAATTAATACTTAGGTTATTACTTACTTAATTACCTTACAGAGGGAAACTAAGCCAGGTGGAGATTTATATCCAATGAAATACTTTTACGAATCATCTCTAGGTATTACTCTTAATATTTAAGTAAACTCTTAATAAGTAAGTTTTTTTCTAAACTATTTTGTTAGACATAAGCAAATAAAATAATGAAATATTATAAAATATTTATTTAGCTTTGTGCATACATGAGATGACACATATAGAAGGAAGAAACAAAAGAAGATATACAATACTTAAAATTAAAAAGAATAAAAATGAAACAAAAAAACTTTTTACAAAAAAAAAAACAACCGACTTCCAAAAAAACACTAAAAAAAAAGTGAAAAATAACTTTAATTTCGGAAGTCGGTGTCTTTGCTTTTCAATTTTCGTTTTTGGCCACCGACTTCCGAAACTAAAGTTATTTTTCACTTTTTTTTTAGTGTTTTTTTGGAAGTCGGTTGTTTTTTTTTTTGTAAAAAGTTTTTATTTTTCACTTTTTAGTTGTGGTAACTACCCCACACAAATTCGTATACCGTTATCTGCTATGTGACTGAGTCAATTAACATGTCATCAACATACGCAAAGTGGGAAAAATACGTAATTATTGAAGCTAACTCAAGAACTACGCAAGCAAAACTAATAAAATTTATATGGGACCACCTCTGAAGCATGACCTACCAAACAAAAAAAGAATCATCAAAATCGATTCATAATTGGCGGAGTAATCGGGTAACATACACACAAAAAAAAAAAAAAAAAAAAAAAACATACAGACGAATTGAGAACCTCCTCCTTTTTGAAGAAGTCGGTTAATAAAAGAGGTTTTATATACTATCTTGTTGGCTCTAACAATAGGTATAAAGGAATAAAGATAATAAAATTTTGTTATTATTTCTAGACTTCTAATATTAAAATATTGTTAAGAATTTTATTGTCCTACAGTTACCGTAAAGTGTAAGCTCGATTTATAATAACTTTTATAGCCGGGGAACGGGTGTAAGAGAAACGCAGGTGCTTAAGAATTACACTATACTCATAAAGACACAAAGAGTTACAACAAATCACCTTACAACCAAACATCAAACAGAGTTCTGCTCATTATCTCTCTGACGGTAGCTCACGGCACACTGACACAGCGTTGTAAATTATTTCTAACATTTTATGTTAATATTTTACCAATTTTTAATACTGGATAAATATTCTATTCTATTCTATTCTAGTATGAAACTTAAGCAGTGACGAAAGGACGTTACTTAATAAAAATTTAACTGAAAAGGTACGGCCGGTGTTGCTCACTTCCACTCTTATAGATTTACGCAGTTCCTACAAATCCAAGCAGTCACGTAGACGAAGTATACTTTGAATTAAGGTCAGACGAAACAGATAGTGAGCCCGGAATTACTTGGATATCCCTTAATGTAATTGCTCACTTTTGTAAAAATCTTATTAGATTGTCGTACGAAAGGGTCTTTTTAGTTTGTAAAGATAAAATTACTTTTACAATATATAACTAAACCAGGCTAGGATAGGTGCATTTCATTCATTCATTTACTCAACTAAATATTTATCCTAGGTACCTAGTAAATTAAATGTCTAAATAAATAAATAACTTATACAAATTAAATGAAACAAAAGGACACTTAGGGCTGATTTCATCAAAGTCAGATCTTTTACCCGTGGAATAAAATTGTCGTCTGACAGATTTGTATGGAATAACTGTCAAAAATTCAATATTTATTCGCAGGATAAGACTTACACTCAGTATAAAAGTTTGGTGAAATTCGCTCTTAGGCGTCGAAGTACCTTATTCGTCCGCGTCGCTGTCATCCAGAAACGTGCGCAGATGACTGGCATTGCCACGTTGAATGTCAATGCTAATTCTTTGGCCAAAGAACGAGTCACGTGAAGTGTCGACCAGTCGGCGAGAAAACAAAGGAGACGCGGTCTCGTGACCCGAGCGTTGTGGTACAATATCAGTTATAGTAGAACTAGAATTTTATATGGTCCCCTGGCGTATTGTTTGGTGATTAGACGAGGATGCACGGTAATGCACCATCAGTCCCAAACCTCGGTTGTACCTAGTAGTAACTAACTGCTGTTCGTTTGCCGGATGGGCTTCAATTTGGTAGGTACTTCTAAAGGGTGACTTGTAATGTGACGTATTCTTACCAGAACGTGAAAGTGTGACCCATTTCCAACAATTAAGCTTCCTATAAAGCCTAGGTGAAAATTCATTGAATTTGAGAAAAAAAAAATTATGTTCTTATTTTTTACTAGCAGCGCCCCGCGGTTTCACCCGCATATGTCCCGATCCCGTGGGAATATCAGAATAAAAAGTATTCTATGTGTTAATCCAGGTTATAAACTATCTGTGTCCCAAATTTCATCCAAATCCGTTTCGTAGTTTTTGCGTGAAAGAGTAACAAACATACATCCATCCTCACAAACTTTCGCGTTTATAATATTAGTAAGATAGGATTCTTCACCACTTTTTCTAAACTTTCAAATTGAATGGCCTTCATTGCTATTCCGTTGGGTACCTACCTGATACTTTAAGAAACCTTTCTAAAGCATGACCATTATCAAAGAGTTCTGGGAAATTTTCAAAAATGTTGAAGTTTTGGGTAAATCAAACCTCTTGAATTTTCTTCTAGGATTAATGTGGTGCTAATTGTTGCAAATAGGTCATACTTTCACGTCCTGGAAGAAATACGTCAAATTACAAGTCACCCTGTATAATTCAGGTTCGGAAGTTACAGGAAGTCTAATTTTCCGACGCGGAGCGCCGAACAACTTTGTAAAGACATATTCCGAGAAGTTTCCGAAATGCTTTCGTTGTTATCAGTGATTGAGGATTTTGAATTTTTAAAGCTTTCAGATCAGTATGTACTGCATGAAAGTTCAGGTAGATGTAACATGGTTTGATTAGAAATGACTAAGTGATTTTGAGATTGTGCTATCAGGATGGTGTTGGTAATTTTTATAGGCGTAGCTGAAGTGTCAGTTATTATACCCTAGAGTCTAATAGGAAAATTTGATTGGATTGGCTTTTGTGATGGGTAAATCTTCCTCTCTGTTCATCATGTTGAATACAGTGTCCACCCGTCTAAAACTGCCAGTTTTTAAATAATACCTGATCTGACTACTTTAACGCAAATATATAATGAGTGGTTGTCGGCAGGCGCTTGCGCAGGCGGGGCCCCGGGGGGCGGTGCGCGCGGCGCGGGCGCATGGCGCTGCTATACCGCGCGACGCGGCTCAAGGACCGCGCCGACACCCACGTGTTCACCTTCGTGGTAACGCGCTCCGCCACGCGCGAGCCCGACCGTGATGTCACCTCCAAAGACTTCTGCTGCGCGCACCAGCGCTGGGCCGTCGCCTTCAGCCGCACAGACGCGTCACTCGGTCAGTACCTAGGCTTCACCAGTCTTATGACACCTCCAGCAATGAAGCTTGTCTAACATGTCTGATAAGCTTAAACTTGACCATACTTTGTTAGAATTTTACTAATATTGTTGCAGGTGTGTACTTGGTCTGGCGCGGTGCGTGCGAAGGCATGCGGGTGTACGTTGACTTCACATTCACGCTCCTCAGTCGTGATCACTTCACGGCAAACGAGGGTTTTTCCGGAAAACAGGTGCGCTTTAGCGCAGGCTGCGCAGCGCAGGGGCGCGGCCGCTGTGTCTCCATCGCAGAACTCAACACCAAGTACGCGGATGCGCGTGGCGAGTTTCAGCTAGAGCTCAGCATGGCACGCGTGCGCACGCTATACTCCTGTGAACTGCGCGCGCCTCGCCTTGACACACCACCCATAGCATTCGCCGGCTTCGACTGGCAGGTGTCAGCTACCGGTGGCGGTGGCAAGGAGCCGCTGACATTAAGGCTAATGAGATTATCAGGGGAAGGACAGCGTTGCCGTGTTCGATATGCTCTTGCGCTCGGCGAGGGCGAGAGAAGACTACACTCGGGGCCACTAGAGTGCGTATGTGACGCAGATGGTCGTACGCCGCCTTGGAACCCGCGACCACCGTCGCGGCTACTTACTAAAGGAGTCCGACTGACAGTAGAACTGGTGTGGGCCCGTGCGCTGGCTGAGCTGGCGGTGCCGGCGGCGGGGCGCGCGGCCACGTGCTACGACCGCGACAAGCAGGCGTGGGCGGTGCGCTGCGACATGCACTCCGAGATGGTGCGGCTGCACATGCTGTACCGCGACGTGCACCACGTGCCACGCAACCACCTTCGCTACGTGAGTTGGTCGGCGTGGCTGGTGCGCACGGGAGTCGCAGCCGGTGAGCCTGACGCCGAAGAGCTGCCCGGCGCGCCCTTTGAGCACTACTACGCACAGGACAGTGCCGATGAGGGGCTCATGATGGAGACGGCCCTGCGCGTCGAAGACATGTCTCGGCCCGGCAGCGCCTTCTTGCATCCGGGTGGTGAACTTCGTGTACGCCTCGAGTGGGGCGATACTTACCTACTCTTTCAAGCTACTTATCATGTCTACGATGACCTTTGTCGGCTACACGCGCATCAGATGAGGTATGTGTGATTGCTGCTGGTGCAACTTATTCGTGAATGATTTTCCTCCGTAATGACATGGATAACTTTTTCAGGCGCGAGATTGCTGTTCTTCAGGCGGAGAACTATTCACTGGAGCGGCAACTGTTCAGCTACCAGAAGAGCCTGGCGTACGCGCAGGCGCAGGCAGGCGAGCCGGCGGTGGCGGAGGCGAGCGGGCGGCGCTCGCCCGCGGAGCGTTCGCTCTCCACCGACACGGAGTACGCGTGAGAAGGGCCTGAGGACCTACCCTCGTCGTCACCTTTGACGTCGCCCGTTCTCTACTCTTCTATCTTTTCGACTGATTCTGACGTTTTTGAGCGATTTATCTATTTTTCTAGACGTTTTATGGCGAGGTGCGCCCTCGTCCGCACCGCTTTCCGCCGGTCGCCTGCACTCTCGCCGCTCGATTCTATCGATAGCCGATAATTATACTCGACTACTTTTCTATTTGTCTGTACATAAAATATATTTAGAAGATATTATATATTATGTATATTTCTTAACTTGAAACTCGAATTCATATACTGCAACAGTCGATTTATGAATAAAAAAGTCCGTAAAATAAATACCAATTTTGTCTCTTTATTTGTATCTTTATTCATTATCCCTCGAACCATCATAACTTTTAACGTAACGTAGTTATAATGTTAATTACGTAAAAAGGAACGCTTCACAATTTTAATAGAATAGATACTAACTTGGAGCATGATAATATAATATACTTTCTTCTTCACTCGCACTCGCGACACCCGTAAACAGACGTCTTCGGCACATTATGCTGTAATTCTAAACCATTCTTGGACGGAACGCTCAGGCGTCTGCTGTCATATGTCACTGTCAGAAATGTTATGTCACATGTCATCGTATTACGACGTCAAAAGCACGTCGTTTGTGTATTTGTGCAAAATTATAATAAAACGTAGAAATGGCTCAAGGAAAACTAAAAGTAAAAAGTAAATTGCCTGCTGGCGCAAAATCAAAGAAGAACAAGGGTAAAGCCGGCAAGGCGGTGACTAAGCGTCCGAACGCGCCAGTGAAGAGCAAGAGTGCCGCGGAACGGAATAAGATGAAGACAAATGTTTCAAAGATGGTGAATGCTGCAGCTGAGCAGCAGTTGCGAGCACTGGCTACCACCACACCGCAGCTATCCGCAGCACAGCAGCGCGTTGCTGCGGCCCCCACGGCACCAACCCCTGCCAAGTAACCTTACTTTAAATTAGTCTAAATGATGACGTTCGCCTCCTGTTGACCATTCATAACTAGCAAGTAACTCTGTGTTCAAAGTTCCACAAGAATATTAATATCTAGGATATACAAATACTTTTACATGTCAATCATATTTTAAAAACTAGATGAGGTTGTCACATTGTGTAATATGGTTTTTTTATGTGTATTGATCATTTTACACTATGAATTCAAATATTAATACGAAAACTGTCTATAAAAGCTTGTTAATGTATACTTGTTTAGAATAAAACGGTTTAAAAATCAGTTTGATTGCAAATCTATTTCTATTAAAAAGTTTGTGGTCAGTGGGTCGTATTAGGTCTTCGGGCGGTTTCAACAAATACATCCCCAAACTGTGTTAGGTTTTATTATACAACTGCCCAAGTGTAATGTTTTTTGTTTTTATTACCATTTCTACTTTTTTTTTGTTTGTCAGCTACCATCATGGCATTAAGGTATAGTGGCCCATGATTATCAAATAATTAATTCAAAAAAAAAAAAAACAACTGCTAAGTTAAAAGATATACTTGTAAGATAAATAGCAGTCTTATTAAATATTTTTGAAAATCTTTGTAAAATGAGCAAAAATATTTCTCATCTTTTGTAAAACTGTTAACTATCCTTTCCTACTATTAATTTCTATGTGTCTTACTTAATTATTGTTGTAATATAAACTTGTAAAATAAGTATAAGTAAGGAAAACTTAGTTTTAAAATAAATTATATTATTTTATTTATTGTTTTCTTTTCTCTATTTACATCTTCTCCTTTTAGTATGAAAATAGAAAAATAAATACTCATTTCAAATGGGATGTTGTGTAATTTGATACATATGCAATACTCAAGTTCGGTTACAGATTGAATACTTTAAACTTAAATCAATACCAGCCTATTGAATGATTTTAAATTAACTTTAAAACATTGTACAAAAGATCTTTAAGTTATCCAAATAAAATAGTTTTCTAGGCCCCCATTCATAATTAAAATAAAAAGGGTATGTATTTGTATAAGCATATCCTTTGAATTAGGCTCATTGTGAATAAGGCAAAGTGCCTAATTTTGTCACTTTGAAAAATTAAATAATGTTTCAAAGAATTAAATAAAAAAACAACAGTATTAAAGTCTTCATCTTTGCAAAAATGACTGTTGAAAAGTTTATTCACAAGCCTGGTTTTATGATACCAGTTTCTGTAGTATTTTATGGGTTATGTTAATTAAATATTGATATTGAAAATGCATTATTGCTGCTTTATTAGCAGACTAGTAGGTAGTTAAAATATAAAGCTTAATGGTTTTTGACCTTATCAATAATTGAATTATGTTATAAAGTTTTAACACTTCACTCGAAATAAAACATAATTTAGATGCTTAATTTTTATGTTTTCTTTTAATATATTGCGATAAGAACGCGTAAAATAGCTACCTAATGAATAAAATAAAGATAAGAAAATTGAATCGAACTAAATAAACTTACATAATCAGACTAATGTTCCCACTGCTGGGACATGCCTCCTCTCTGAGAGGCGCCTGTCTCTACCACGCGTGTTCAGTGCGGGTTGGTAGATGTCACATGTCTTCGAATTTTTGGTTCTAGGACATGCCGGTTTCCTCACGATGTTTTCCTTCACCGTTTTGAGAGCAGTGTTGATTATATAATTTACACAAAGTAAAACGCCTGTCAGTGTTCGATCCTATGACCTACAACTCGTAAGTTGCGGCTGCTACCACTAGGCCACTACTGCTCGTAAACTTATTTTTATAAAAAACACATGCTTTCTCTGTATGAGAAGAGGTCTTTGCCCTGCAGTGGGACAATAATTAGGCTGGTATTTTTTAGGGTTCCGTACCCAAAGGGTAAAACGGGACCCTATTACTAAGACTCCGTTGTCTGTCTGTCCATCTGTCACCAGGCTGTATCTCATGAACCGTGATAGTTAGACAGTTGAAATTTTCACAGGTGATGTATGTCTGTTGCCGCTATAACAACAAATACTAAAAAAACAATAAAATATTTAAGGGGGCTCCCATACAACTAACGTGATTTTTTTGCCGTTTTTATACATAATGCTACGGAACCCTTCGTGCGCGAGTCCGACTCACACTTGGCCGGTTTTTATTATGTTTTATGTAATAATATTATAAAAGACGTGACAGTAACTACTTACTTTGGTTTTCATGAGTAATTTATTACGTCATCGTATTTAAATAAATTGTGCAATAGGTATAAAGTAGGAACTCGTGGCTACGTAATAACAGTCGAACGGGTCGATCCATCAGGTTAAGCTACGCTTGCCGGGGTTGGTCCGCGGATGGGTGACCATCTTTACATATCGAGACTCCTCCGTGCCTCGGAAAGCACGTTAAGCCATTGGTCCCGGCTGTCATTTGTGCATCTTTGACAGTCGTTACGGGTCGTCAGAAGCCCGAAAGTCTGACAACCAGTCTTACCAAGGGGTATCGTATTACCCAGTTACTGGGTTGTGGAGGTCAGATAGGCAGTCGCTCCATGTAAAATACTGGTATTCAGCTGCATCCGGTTAGACTGGAAGTCGACCCCAATATAGTTGGGAAAAGGCTAGGCTGATGATGATGTGCAATAGGTATAAAGGTAAGTAGTACTTTGTCGAAATAGCTAATTGTTTTGTAGAGATTCTAAAATTAAACACTGGCTCTTCGAAACAAAAGCCTATTCATTTGCATTATTTTGCATCAATGGAATACCTATTCAAAGCAAGATTCTAGGAAAGACCTCGAGTATAAATTGTTTTAGTGTGAAAGCTACGCAAGTGGACGCCTTCTGATTCAGGTACCTACAACTTACATACATAAAACTATGATCTTTCAAATTAATGTGCGATTAATAATTAAAAATAATTACTTATCCTATACTATTAAATGAGCAATATTAAAACTTTTACTATGGGAACAAATACGAAATCTCGAAAAAAGAAACAGCTGTTCCGTACATTTATGTTGTATATTATTATAGTATATTTATAATCACTTTCTCGAAAATGGCTCTAACGATTTCGATTAAATTTGCAAAATAGAGCTTTACGTAAAATTCATTTATAAATAACGTGCAGGAAGATTGTCAATTTATCTAAAACTCCTGGCGCGTTCTTAGACGATATACGATAAAAGTCTATTTGCAGAATCCCAAACACAGGTCAGCCCGAGAATAAGGAATCTAAACCAAGTACAGGGTGCTTAGCAACCAACTTACAACCATTAGTCCAAGTCGAACACACATCCGGTAATTATGTTTTAAGGTACCTAGTCGATAACGGAAGTGCTGGTAAGTCAGAAGCCTGGCGACCTTGAAAGTCCTGTCTGTAGGAAAGATTTGGATAAGATCGACCAACCTGTAACCTTGGTAGCTAATGAAGAAAACAAACAAATAACAGGGTGAATAGGTAAACAAGGGAAGCTCACTTCAACATCGTGTAGAACTAGGAAGACAGAGAGGTGACTAAGGAGCTGAACAGACGATGGACAATTTGTTGCCTTAAAGGGTGGGTGCAAAGTCATGTGGTAGTTGACACCATTTTGAGCATTTTGAGCCATACTTGTCTCAGACGAAATACGTTTTTTTTAACTTATTTTTTTAATAAATATCCCAATTTCTGACTGGAATTCCCAAGAGTGCCACAGTTAAAGTTGAAAAAAAAAGCTAGACACTCTTGGAGTCGTAGAATACGATTGAACAATTTGCGTGTTTTATGTCATTTTTTTATTTTATAAAACAGCCTAAATCGTTCAAATCTTTTTTTTAAAACATGCTCCAAAGGGTGTCAACTGTCCAATCACCCTGTATTTGCAATAACGCACACGTAGGACAAATAGACTGTCAGGATTTATGTTCTATCGTCGCGGACAAATTGACCATCATCTGATCAGCGCTTATGATGATAAATTAGTATTTTTTTATCCAAGTCGGGAGGCGCAACTTGCTTGTTTCAATCTGATCAAGTCCATTTTTGGATTTGCTTCTTCCATTTTTTTTCACCGAAACTCGTGTGTTTAAGTAAAAAAAAATAAGGTACTTATGAAATAGGTACCAGAAAACAAAAATGTTCAATATTTTTTGACTAATTTCGTTACGGGTTGCACACAAACATACAACGTTATCTGCGCTATCGCGTCAATGCATAATGATCAATTTTCATTCATTTATCGGAAGTTCGGAACCAAATAGACTTAGGTATGATTACCAGCTGCGCCCCGCGGTTTCACCCGCGTAAGTCTCGATCCCGTGGGAATATCGGGATAAAAACTAAAAAGTATCCTATGTTCTATTCCCGGTCATGCTCTACCCATGTGCCAAATTTCATCCGTTTTAGCGTGAAAGCGTAACAAACAAATTCACTTACGCATTTATAATATAAATAATAGGTATATACTTAATATTGTTAGGATTATGATTTTGGTACTGGTTTGGCATTGGTAGAATATAAATCAATAACTAAAACCATTTACTTTATCATTCCAAACGAATTCAAAGAAATCCCTCTTCAGTTTGTTCAATCGCGTTCAAAAGTCGGATTGGTGTAAAAATAAGTGGTGTAGGTATATAAGGCCAGAAATCGATTATATATAGGTGCCTATAAATAAATACATATGTATCAATTCAAGGCGATGTCGCACGGTGAGTGAACGGGCGTACCGGACACTGTGGTGTCCATGAAATCGGACGGTCTGTGTCCGGCTACTAAGATTTGATCCTTGTTTAGACTTTATTTAAAGATATTTTATGTTAAAAGTTGAAGTTAGAAATTATGAATCATAAGGTACTTATGTAAACTTCTTTATGAATAGGTAATAGCAAATTGGTAAATCCCCGACCTCAAGTTTAGAGGGTTTACCTATTTTCATACAAACGTTTTATTTACATAGGCATATCTTAAAATGCGCCTCTACTAGACCAAACAGACATTCATCCGTGAAGTTATAAGCCAGTAAAAAGTTGTTGACCTCTGATTCTAAATACCTATCAAATTAGGCACTTATGTCAGCATACAAGCCACAACTTCTCTAGCTCCTACAAAAACTTTACTGGAACGTTCTAACATCATCAAATACCAATATCATAATCTCCTGCCAAAGAGTAGAGACTTTATAGTCATTGTTTCCTACCAATATCCTGAAGTTTTGGTATCCTCGCGGCGAGGTGAAGGGGAGCGGAGCAGTCTTGTGATGCGTCGATTTCTCCGAATAAGATTAATAAATGCAGGCGGGGGCGGCAGGGGGCGAGGAGGGGGGACATCGCGGCTAATGACACGCGCCGCTGCAGATATTTTTTTATCGCGAATTTAAAACATAAACTGGTTGCGGTAGCTATACGGAGTGGGAGAACAGAAGGTTGAATTTCAACAAATCTAATAAGAAATCCACGTCAATGTACAGTGGCACAAGCTTAGCATACATACAACGTGTTCCTCTTGATATCCCTTAACTCTAGGTTATTATTTTATGAATGAAACCGAATCTGAATGATGTCAAAGAATCAACTGGCATATAAATGAATTATTTTTCAATAATTATTTTTTTCGTTCTCATTTTTCATACAAAATAATTCGACACAGTCACGATTATCTATGTAAAACACCCTTACGTGAAATATTATATTTAAAAAAAACCATAACTAAGTAATTCAGACTATTTTTGTCTATAAAAAAATGACAACGTCGCATTTTCTTACCTTCAATCAATCAATCAATCAGTTTATTTGTGAAACATAGGTATTACATAGGTGTTACATAAATAGGTGGTGCGCTATGTTTTGTCATAATTAAGACATACAAATTTATAAGTGACCCATTAGGTGTCATTACACTACATCATTAAAAAAAAAAAAAGAATAATCAAATACAATAAAATTAACAAATAGTCATAGTACTTCTTATCAAAAGGTACAAAATGCATTATTTTAATAATTGGTCGTTCAAAAATTCGTCTACATTATAATAACATTTGTCAATTAATAATTCGATAAGAGCTTTTTTAAACTTATTTAATGTCATGTTTTTTATGTCATCAGGAATTTTATTAAACACTTTAGGTGCCATACCAAAAAAACTTTTCCGCATCAATGCGGTCTTACATTTTAGATGACATAGTTTATTTACGTATTGGGCACGCAATGGAGTTTTTTTAGAAGAAGATATTTTTTCAAATAATTGCGTGTTTCTTTTCACAAACAACGCAGTTTCCAATATATATAATGCTGGAAGGGTAAGTATTTTTAAAGACTTAAAATAGGGTCTACAGCTATCCGTTGTTTTTAAATTACACATTGCTCTGACACATCTTTTTTGCATCTTAAATATAAGCACACGGTCAGTCGACTGCCCCCAAAAAATTACGCCATATCGCAAAACAGAAGCTACAAGTCCGTGGTATGCTACCAGTAACGTATCTTTATTCACCTTTTTTGATAATTGAAAGAGTGCATAAGCAGATTTACTCAGGCGTTTACAAAGTTCTTCTATCATGGGTTTCCAAGTAAGCTTACTGTCGATGGTAACACCTAAAAACCTAGCATTATCAACTTCTTCTATTTTGTGGTTATTATAATTTACATGAATATTTGGATGTGGTTGCCGCTGATGAAAGTGCATCACCTTAGTTTTATTTAAATTAATTACAAGATTATTAGTATTCATCCAACGGATAATATTGAGTAGGGATTCATTAATGTCATTTTGATAGGTTGTCACATTATTGCATTTAATAACAGCTGTGCTATCATCGGCAAATAGGATCATTTTGTGTCGTATTATTTTTGGCAGATCATTTATATATATCAGAAATAATAACGGCCCTAACACGCTTCCTTGGGGCACGCCATATCTTACGTGTCTTGGTTTTGATTTATATATGATCTGCATTTTAGTCTTATGACATATTCTAGATATTTCCGTGAATTGATATCTGTCACTAAGGTATGATTCAATAAGTTTCAGAACATTGCCCCTTATGCCATATCCATGTAATTTTTGCAGTAATATCTTGTGATCTACGTAATCAAATGCCTTAGTCATATCAGTAAAGATTGCACATACTGGATTATTTTTGTCAACTGATGTCATAATATGAGATAATAAATCGTACAGTGCCCTATTAATACTATGATTTTTACGAAATCCTTTTTGTTCCTTGCAGAATAGGTTAAACTTTTCAAAGTACATATAAATTGAATTGTAAATTACTTTTTCAAATATTTTTGAAAGTACTGGGAGTTTTGCTATCGGCCTATAGTTTTTTACATCTGTTTTGTCGTTTCTTTTAAATAGAGGTTTAATTATAGCTTTTTTTAGACCTTTCGGAAATATGCCATCAGTTATGCATAAATTAATTATGTGTGCGAGAGGTGGCGCTATAACATCTTTAACATATTTAATAACTCTAGTAGATACACCATCATAACCAATTGTATTTGTATTTTTTAGATTGTCAATTATTTTAATTATGAATGATTGGTTTGTATGAAAATGATTTACAGGTGTTGTGTTTTCTTCGAAACTACGTATTTTTGTAAACTTCTTTCTACTATTTTTACTTAAAACATAAATATTCTTAGAGTTATGGGACATGCAAAGGAATACGGTATAATATAGCTTAGGAATCTATTCAAAGAACACATTTTGTGCAGCTAAGCTTTCAAAGGGTAAAGAAGTCGTTTGTTCCTTCGCGGAAGATAGTTTGATCCGTCCGAAATTCGCAATACTTTCAATGTAGGTATATATTCAATATCCTTTTGTGTTGGTCAATATAGTCCTTTTTATTACTTTGTAGTAGTGAAGCTACTTTTGCTGTCCTATTGTTAAGTGGGTAATAGACATGCGTAGTTAAAGTATGCCGTCTTTAAGTTCGCGACCTTACTCGGCTCGCCGTCGGTGACACACGTGAAGCTTGCTCAAAATTTCATTGTCAAATTGGCTCGTGGCGATGGACGAAGAAGAGAAGTTTGCCGAGGTACATTAAGAAAATAGATGTACTGTAGGTATTATATATTTCAGTTTTGAATTTCGTTTATTCTTACAACCTTCAAATTAATACAGTCTTTGGTATGCTACAGTTTCATAGGTAAACATTAAGAAACATTACAAGTTGTATGAAATAGTTTATTTACGACTGTTACCAAAAAATAAATATAAAGAAAAAAATTTAATGTAATCTACAATTATTATTATATTTTAATAAAACAAATACGTTATTAATTATAAGACTCACATTATCTTAACTAATATTATAAATGCCAAAGTGAGTGTGTTTGTTGTTTGTTACGATTTCACGCTAAAACGGCTGAAAGGATTTGGATGAACTGTGGCACAGGGGTAGACCAAGTCTACTAATTTACAAACGTGTCAGTGGTCTCACAATGATCAGTTTTTGACAGATTTTGTATGGCGTATCTGTCAAAAACTGATCATTGTGAGACCACTGACACGTTTGTAAATTAGTAGACTTGGTCCCCAGGAATAGGACATGGGTTACTTTTTATCCCGATATTCCCGTAGAATCGAGACTTACGCGGGTGAAACCGCGGGGCGCAGCAAGTAAAACATACAAATATAACAAAGTAGGCAAAAGCCTGGCGCTAGCTCTTCCCTTTCTTCTTTCTAACTCGACATTTTGTAGTAAGTAGGCCTTCTACCTTTGCCTTTAGCGGTAGCGCCCGCGCCGCAGCCTCCGCCCGCGCCCTACGGCCTGCAGCCTGCAACTCTGCATAGTTCACCGCTCTGCGCCTGCGCATCGATACTCAACACTGCACTAATCACGAGTTAACACCTATTGTTAGAACTTCAGTTTACTCGCAATTCGTATTTAGCTTTACGTTGTAATTTCTGATGGAGTTCTGTATCTCTGAGAACTGGCTTAGTAATTAATTATCCATTGGCTTGTGTAACGCACCCAGAGTGGTGGTCCGGTACCTGAAAATGAAAAGCCTTGTCTAGCAATAGCGGTAATGGTACTTTTATCCACAAATACCGTTAAATAATTACAGATCCTGAATCATATCATTTGGACCCCATCAGATGTCACCGGATACGCACAGTTAATCTTTGCATCTTAAATGTTAACTTATGTAAGATTTAATCTACGGGCAGCAAAGTAGCATATCTATTAATTTTCCAACAGGAGACTGGTAATAGCAGGAATTACTTGTTAATATTTAATTATACAAATGTGCCAATTTGTACGTGTCGTGGTGAAGTACATAACTGCTATCTCCCGATAAGAAACACATTCACAATTTATTACGAAATTAGCTGTTACCCGCAACTTTGTCTGTGATTCAGGATGAAAAGTACCCTATTTCCTTCTCCGGGTCATGGTCTACCCATATGCCAAATTTCATCCAATCCGTTCAGTCGTTTTAGCACGAAAATGTAACAAACAAACTCATTTTCGCATTTATAATATTAAAAGTTAGGATTTTCTTGAAGTCAGTACAAAAGTATGTGAGCATAAAAATGAATTTGATATTGAAGTAAGCAACGATAATGAACTAATTTTCTCCCTTTAAACACAGTTAAATAGTTGTGTGAGCGTCCAATGTCTTCATATAGGCTCGTATTACAGCGCGCGCGTTGATGTCTTTTACAAGTGCGTCGACGCCTACGAATGTCACTCCGGCGCAGGTCGCAATTCCAGCCATACCCCAACACTTAAGGCTCTCAATAACAGTTGCAGTCTTTCAACAGCTAATCAAGTCAAGCCTAGGACAACCGGTTACGGTGCGTTTACGGAACCCTGGTCGATTTCTCTGGTTTCCCATCAACGTCGAGGTGATATCGACCGGGAGACAATAAATCCGGTTCTGCTGCAGCGGACGGGTTGCAATTAAACTAGTGTCGCGACGGGGTTCGCGGACCGTGCGAAAGTGAAGCACGTGGGGGGCGAGCGGGGGGGGCAGGCTCCGTCTGCACACGCACACAGAGCAGGAACTACAGTGCGATCAGTAAAGCCTTAAAGCTCCCGGTGAGCTTTCGTTGCATTTTGTGGATCATTTTCACACAGAGTAAAATTCCGTATGTTTCGCTTATCTTAATAGATTTTTTAGACTCGAATATAAATGGTGTAGGCCCCGCTCGCCCCTTGGATCTTGCCCCTAATTACCTAAGTGTACCCACTCGCCCCTTAGAATATTAGATGGCCCCGGTCGCCCCCGATTGCTAGTAGGTTAAAAGTACAGGCAACAGTCTAAGTTTTTAAATATTAAAATAAATATTGTTTTCTTTAACTTCAATCAAAACCTAACAAAATGTACTAGGCTTGCATGAATTCTAGATAGTATTAACTACAGAAACTCTTAATTTTCTCAAAGTCCTATTATGTCCAATTGACACGACACTTGAATTCTACTGTTGTCGGTATTTTGAACCCCAAAAGTATCGAATTCGAAGTAGGTGGTCTTAGCAATCAGGGCTACTCTCTGAAAAGGGGTTCATGTTTATCCCCATATGGCATATAGGTATAGATATTAATTTCTTGCTTAAACACACTGGTTATTCTACTCTGTGTCTCTTGAAGTTCTGCGTGTGTGTCAGCGTGTAGGTGTTTGCGAGTGTATTCAGTCCGCGCGCGACGGCCGACGCAGACGCACGCGCCGCTGCCGAGTGCCATGTCGCGCTAGGCGCGCCCCCATGGTGTACCCCGAGGCGTCCCGCTGGGGCGCGCCAGACGCCGCGCTCGCCCCCCTCTACGATGACGTCTACAGAGGTCAGCTGATATTTGCAACCTCACCTATTTTTAACACATTCCCGCTGTGACTACCAGACAAAGTGACTTTCTGCAATCGTAAAGTGCTCCAACAGGCTGATTTCTCCATCTCAGCCTGGCGTCATTAATCCCAGCTTTTGCCAGGGTCAGACTGATTTACCAGATGATAATTGTCTGGTACGAAGGTCCCGCGATCAAATGTTACAAACGAATACAGGTAGACTTATTATCATCAGATAAATCAGACTTTGCATTGAGCAATTGAACGCAAAGAAACATCAACGAAATGTTTGGAATTGACATAAGCTTTCGGAAAGGTACGTTATTGTCACTGTCAACTCCATTCTCTTTATTGAAGTTTCTATCCGTTAACTATTGTTAGAAGTCACTTTTTCTAGAAGATCCTGCAAGCCTAAATCTGGGATCACCAATGATAAACGCTGAGGGAGTTTATTTAACTGTCTTAGAGCGAAACGTAATGCAACCTCCAGCTCCGCAATGCGAATCCTCTTTGTGTGTAACCTGTGTCTCTTACCGTGCGTTTGCACTGGCGAAACATTCACGACAAAAGATGTTGAAATCTCTAACTTCTGTCAATGTTCCATACGATTTTTGACAGGAACTAGAGATTTCAACATGTTTTGTTGTGAATGTTTCGCCACCGCAAACGTACAGGTAGGCAACCTGTCGACAATCCTGTGCAGAACCATATAACGATCCTTACGCGTGGATATAATTATTAAGTTGTTATTAACATTTAAAATTCAAAACCGGTGCTTAACGACTCTTTTATAAGTTCTCCTTTTTTGTTAGACCCTAATCAGATTTAACTTTTAGCGCGATTTAACTTTTGAACGTTTCAACCCCGGCTTCAAAAGATATTTCTTTGTTCCGTTGTGCTTGTTTAAAAAATTCACACTCGGTGAGACTGGTCGCTGATGACTCAGGCGGCAGACATCTGTTACTTAACCATTATATTTACATTTCAATAGAGCCAGCTCATAATTGTAATGGTTATTTCATATTCGCCGCAGCACAGTGAAGGGAGTGTTAAATACTTTAAAGTTCAGTAAGTTTTGTGTCAGAAATAATAAGATCCACTTTAGTTTCTAAAATATTTACAGCTGAGAACAAAATTCCAAAAGGCTTTTTACGATATTACATCATACGATTCATACTATTACTTGATTAAAGTACAACATTGAGTAAATAAATATCCTCCTACAAAATCCTTTTGTTTGCCGAGAAGTTTATTCCACGCACGTCAGTTTCCTAATAAGAATGGTTTGCAAACATTTTCTTTGTTTGGATCTAGTAACGCTTTGGCCGCCCGATCAAATTATAAATCACCATTCTCAATCCCGTTTACAGCAGAGACTTGTGAACAATGATCTATATAATCTGTTCGTGTTGGTAATTAAGTGAGTTACACAAGGGAGAGTATTCTCAATCGCGTCCTTATTGTATCTTTCGAGACTAGAATTCGCGAGCATATCCTCCACCTGTGGCCGACCTCGTCTCGGCTCATTTTATAATGACATTACAGTAATTCTATACAGCGTAGGAGTATTATGTCCATAGTGTTTCGACGTAGTCAGGTCGTGTTGAACGGTTGTTTTATTGATAATTGGGACCTCATGTCGGTGCTTTAAAGCTCAATTAAACCTTGAAAATTGAACTGTCTTAAGGAAATTCAAATTGTGATTTTATAGTAGGTATCTCGTTTACGATCGTCTATAAAGTTTCTATGCTGAGCGGTCGAGTACGATGCGAGATGCAAGAAGGCCTATAACTAAGGTACGAGTTATTAAGTGACCTGCGACTTTCCAAATGGCCTACATCTCAATCGCGTGTTATACATTGAGATATCTCGCGATTTCACGATCATTTATCGCATGTGTGGCTTGATGGTTTTTATGTCAATTATGAGTTTTAATTGGTCGTTAATATTTATAATTCGATGGTCCCATGTGATTAGCGACGTAGCTGTTAATTGCGTGTTTATAGGCTTCTGTAGAATTTCGTGAATATTTTTCCTCTATATACTTTTTACTACTTATAGTCGTTTTGTATGTTAGAAAAATGGCGAATATTTTTGTTTTTTTTTAGTTAAACATGAATATTTATGTTAAAATCTGTGTTAAAATAATAATTTGGTATATTTTAGGTTCTATATACAAGAATTTCTGTTTTCCCACTCATTGTAGTAATGTTTGCACAAAATGTAAATTGGACATATTTTTGGAACTCCTCCAAAATACTACAATTTACATAATGAAGCCTTGGGTGACGGAATTTGTTCCTGACATTTACATTTGCTAATGGACCAGGGTAAAAGAAATAATATTTTAAGACTACAAACATATTTAAGGTCCGGTGAGGTCACAACATCTTTCACAATTTTCAACAACCTAATATTTGACGTTGTTCTAAATTGCAGTTATTGTATTTGGCAAATCAACGAAGGCTTTATTTTTGTGAAAACATTCGAATATTTGTTTAGAAATAAAAAGTACTAGCTGCCCCGCGGTTTGACCCGCATAAGTCTCGATCCCGTGGGAATATCGGGATAAAAAATATTCTATGTCCTAATCCAGGTCATGGTTTACCTATGTGCCAAATTTCATCCAAATCTGTTGAGCCATTTTAGCGTGAGAGCGAAACAAACAAACTTTTGCATTTATGATATTAGTTAGGATAAAAATTTCATATTCGTGACTGAAGGAATTTCGCTGTTGACTCTAAGGCGCGGCTCATTGGGAGATGCTGCGACCGTTAGTAGTGCCTGCGCATGTGGGGGCTCCCCACACGGTGCAACATGCACAGGACAGTCTCAGATGCAATCGCTATTATTCTAGAAACTGTGCCTCAAGTATAACAGCACTTTATGCTGTTTGCAAGCCGTCTTGAGATTATCCTGATTCATGGAGAAACCATATTACTTTTCGGATATCCGGATATGTGAGTTTTTAAAATCTTTCAAGTTTAATCATCATGTGGTCAAACTACAGAATAAACAAAGGATTGTTCAAAAATGCAACTGTTTTTACTGTTGAAAACTAATAGAGCTAAGCTTCCATATTTTCGAATAATGAAAAGCAGTGCGTTAGTACCTAGGGTATTCAAAATTCCTTCAAAACTTCTCCAGGAAGTCGTCTGAAAGTTGCTGTAGAAAGCTTTGAGAGTGAGCTAGATTCAGAATGAAACACCGGGGAAATTGACAATAGACATAGAATTGGATACCTGGATACTTTAGACGGGAGAAAGTGTTAAACAACAGTTGATCTTACTTATCGGATCGAATGAGGTTTCTGAATCTATTCGTGCGGTTAACTTCATTCTTTTGCTCAATTGGTTCACTCAGTTCTGTTAGTTATTGAACAATCCAAAGTTTACATTAATTAGGAACGTTGTAAAGGAAAAATAATCTCTTGATAAAGTTGAAGGCTATCGAAGACCGGAATAACAATCCATCTTCGAGTTATTTTAACTTGAATCTGTTATTTTTATTGCAGAAAAACTTGTATATTTATGGTCTGTAGGGAAAATGGGCAGTAGGTAGTGCTTTTCTATTATTTTAACAGTAGCCCTTTCTTCGCACGATTTTTACGACTTGAAAAAACATGGAGATTTGTTATTCAGTATACTGAGTGTGCTGTGATTTCTCACAGAACATTGATGGACAAGTCTCTCTCAAGTTACGTAGAAGATTTCTTTGCCATCCAAATCTAGTCCCCAACCTGATACCTTAGTGACATCATTCGTCTGCCTGGCTGAGGTCTACAATGTTGTGTGTATCGTTGAGAGTTATATCTCGTATGCTCCAATCAAGAGCCATCAATATTTCGGCATACATTTCTAGCTTATTGCCACTTCAGATTGGTGATTCTGCAATCCTCGAGTTTATCTGTGACGTCCGTTCTTCCCCAGAAAATCTAATTGCGGATCCCTCAAAAAAACTCCAAACATAAGCCGCTCCAGTCCGTTAACTTTATGTTAAGCCGTAAAGAAGTAATTTAAGTTATAATTACATTTCCAAAACAAGTATTATTTTGGACGAAATACTTTTACCAAACTGTTTGTAATACTGTGATCCAATTTGAGGAGGTTTTACTCTGAAATACTTCAGTGACGTCACCCTTCTCTCTTAAGGATTATTTCGGATGTCGCTCGTCTGCTGTCAGCCTTAATCTTTTCCATTTTCTGCACTCAATAGGATCTATTCGTCTTTGAAAACTTTTTTACTTTTTCCTCTTCGATGTACCTAAGCCAGTTCATTTAAGAATTGGATAGGGTGATGTCCAAGATTGTTACAATTGTGCGTAATTCATAATTGCTTGCCTTTAATGATTTTCGAAAAAACCCAAATTCATTCATTATACAGTATTTTAATTAATAAAAGGCGCTCACGTTAACCCGCAATAGTATAGCGTCAATACATCATAAAGAAGTAAAAAAAATCTACAAAAATGTTAGAAAGAAAGTATAGAAACACTGTACGCACTTGCCTTTAAACGTGAAGAGAGAAGTGCGCGTGTACAGAGTATTTCTTTAACGTACTCGTATCAATTTAATATTTTTTGTGAATATTTTATTATATACTAGCTGCTCGCCCCGGCTTCGCACGGGTAGCAAGTACATATCTACGGCGCACCTACCCTACCTACCCTACCTACCTACCTACCCTACCTACCTACCCTACCTACTTACCCTACCTACCATACCTACCTACCCTACCTACCTACCTACCTTACCCTACCCTACCTACCTACCTACCCTACCTACCTACCCTACCTACTTACCCTACCTACCATACCTACCCTGCCCTACCTACCTACCTACCTACCCTACCCTACCTACCTACCTATCTACCTACCCTACCTACCTACCTACCTACCCTACCCTACCTACCTACCCTACCTACCTACCTACCTACCCTACCCTACCTACCTACCTACCTACCCTACCTACACCTACCTACCTATCTACCGAGATATTATCAAAAAACCCATTCTATACAGAATGTATGAGAAAACGATTTTTCTTCATATTTTTTTTTCGTGATATAAAGTATCCTATGTCCTTCTCCTGGCTCTAAACTACCTCCCTGCCAATTTTCAGCTAAATCGGTTCAGCCGTTCTTGAGTTATAAGTGGAGTAACTAACACGACTTTCTTTTATATATATAGATTAAAATAACAAAAAAAAAACATTTTGTTTTTGAATGGTATTTTTTTTTTGCAAGTATGGACGCTATACTTTTACGGGATAACGGGACGCCTTTGGTTTATTAAAATACTATATATTTTTCACTAAATATTGAAACCGGAATGTTTTGTTAACTAAAACTTACTGAGCTATTTTCAAGATATTGTATTATTCACATTATCATTTGACCTTATGTACACATGATCGCATAAGATAGCATCTCCTCGACGCAAAAGCCTTTATAAAGCTTATCAGTTTGACTGAGAAAGCGATTGTTTTGCACCTTATTAAGATAATTAATAAGATAACACTTACCGTACTCTCTGTGTAAGGTAAACGTCTCTATTATTAGATTAAGGTGCGCTCGTTCAATAGGATTCTGAGTTATGATGCCAGTTATTGCGCCGTTTACCCTAATTTGTTGAACTTGTATTAATTTTGGTTGTTATTAATTTTGCCTTGTTTCTAAGATAATTGTTTGGTTTTGAGTAAGCTATTTTGGGAAAATTTTGGGGGTATTAAACTTTCTTTTGTTTCCGCGATTCCGGAGTGATTGTTCAGTTGTTAAGTCATAATATCACGCCTGTAATCCCCGAAGTGTTAGGCAGAGGAACCCATATTACATTCATTTCGCCAGTTATGTTTTAAGTCCTATGTAATAGAGGGCGAGCCTATTGCGAGGTTCTTGTTGGAAATACCCAATTACACTGCTCGACCTGGGGATCGAACCGAGGACCTCATGCTCAGCATGCGCTTGCGACCACTACACTAACGAGGTAGTCAAGTTGTCAAGTTCTTAGTAATGAATAGTAATTAAATCATCTGTATTGATCAATTTACCTACGTTTGGTTTTGTCTTCATTCATTTGTAACACGTCAAACAATGTGAAATAATCATCGCGTCTTAACGAGAACGTCCAAATAACATGAATGTAATTATGAGAGTTGCTAATGAACTTCACAATTTCGTACGCTTTTGGCAAGTTCTGAAATTAATTGTTACTACATATTTGACGTTCAATATATAAATACAGTATTAACGACTTTTAACATGACATATTGGCTTTATGACTGCCAAAGCTCTGTTGCTAAGTCTGAATAAAGAAAAAAAAATCATTAACTTTTTTCCTGTTTTTTCTCTCATGATCGTCTCCAAGTGAAGATGATCCATGATCGTCACCGTTTCCTAAAAATACAGAAATTAGCTCTACTTATTTATAGAAAGACTAGCTGTTGCCCGCGACTTCGTCTGCGATCTAGGATGAAAAGTAGCCTAAGTCCTTCTCCAGGTCATGGTCTACCCATGTGCCAAATTTAATCCAAATCCATTCAGCCGTTTTAGAGTAAAAGCGTAACAAACAAACAAACTCACTTTCGCATTTATTATGTTAGTTAGGATGTAATAAAATAGTTCTATTTACGATCGCCTATTTTCATCCCCAGTCTGTAGTGTGCCACAGTTCAATGAATTCACTCGTCCCCCACTGAGGGTCACAGGGGCTCAGTGGGGCACAAAGCGACCCTGGTAATGACATAATTGCTACTCGGCAGGTGGCTATCGTAGGATGACGCTGCTAACCGTCCATCCACCTGTTACTTATGAACTTATGATCCCTTTGTAGGGCTGTGGTAGGCGTCCTTTGTTTAAACACGGTACTTTGGTTTGACAACGACGTAACTAGAGTGCTTCAAGGACGTTTTGGCGCCTGAATGACGTTAAAAAGGGGGCGTTGTAGGTAAACATTTGTGAAATTGACACAGAAATTGTATTGAAAAAACAATAATGGTGGCGTTAGTTCCGATATTGGACACGCGCCAAAAGAACGTTGCTGCGTTGTAATTATTTGTAGATTACTCTGCATTATTAAATGACACTTGTTTAATTATCGATCTCTTGAACTGATGATGATGAAGAAAGATAATTTATGTCACCAAATTATTCCGATGATAATACTACCAGCTATTCTGACTACTAATAATACCAGCAATTCAGTTGATGTTTGTGTTTTTGACAGCCCCTTTTGCAATTATAGTTTTTGAGTTGAGAATGGGTTATTATTATGATGAGTTCAAAAGAGGTAAAACCACAAAAAAAATTCCTCTTTGAGCACGTTCTCCTGTTTGTTTAGATTCTAGAATCGAGACCCGTCTTTAGTAAGTTTGAATAATACGAAAACGAATGTAAAATTACATCAGCTATTGGATAATAATGTATTTTCAGATTGTCCTTAAAAGTTTTAGAAATAAGAATGACAAATCTATCCCATCTTTTCACTCCAACTCCTCTACAAGAAACCTTTTCGAGACAACTAAATAGTAAATACATTGCGGAGTCAGGAAAACAATAAAACAGTGGAACCGAGCAGAACCGAGCCCATAAATTGAGTTTCGCGATAAACTATCTTAGGATATATCTGCGACATGATACGCTGACTCACATATTACGAATTCCTACGCCACGGGCATACAGAGTGTACCACAGACCACAGATCTACCGCCCACTGGTACACCAGTCTAGTAATCGCTGAATATCGATAGTACTAACACTGGGTACATAGTTGCGATTTTGCGAAGGTGGATTTAGTTCGATTGGGTCGCACGCAAGTCGCAGTACTTTTTTGACGCATTGATTACTAGAAAAAATAGCCTAGAACTCCTTTTGAGACAGAATCTCGGCAAGAAACTGATAATGTTTGCATATTGTGATTTGCAATATACTGTGCATTCATCAACGCATCCCATCTTAAAACATGAAATATTTGTTATCGTCTTGTTGAGTATCATAGCACCATTAATTTGCGGTTTCATAAGACCTTTTATTATCCAGGGGGTAATTGCGTAACACACGAACTATAGCAATGGGTTTCATTTGACAGTTCAACAACATTCATTGCGATATTTACGTTTTTGAGCAGACAATTCCAATATATGAAGCAATGGATTACCAATATCCCTTCAAAATGATTCAGATTGTGATTGATAGTGTGTTACGCAATTAGGGTGCACTTTAACAATATAGATTTACGGTCAGTTTCTTCATCAAAAGTAACAGTCAACTGCTCTTTTGCACTGTTATATTTTCAATCCTCGGGGCTGAGCCGAGGGTTGTAAATCCAACAGCAAGAACAGTTGACTGTTACTTTTGATGAAGAAACTGGCCGTAAATCTTCAAAAACAAAGCTTCGAACACGACTCTGTAACACAAAATCGCACGACCAAGTCGCATCCATACCACACACTTACACTACTTCATTATTCAATCCGCGCGTCATACGATTATTTCGCATAGTAATTCAGGGATTATTTTGGGTGTTAATACTACTAACCTAGCGTTAGGGTATGCGATGCACGTACGACCTCGACTTCCTTCGAGGATTAAGCCTTAATATGGAGATGTATGAGGTGTTGTAGTGTCAAGTTTTGGAGTACGAATTTGAATATGAATAAGCCGTTTCAGGGGTTACGGTTTTAGAGTAAGAATAAGTAACATTAAGCCAACCTGACTCGTTTGAAGTTGGAGTTGAGAGGTAGTTTGGATTACTTAACTCAATCTGCCTAGCCTTTTCCCAACTATGTTGGGGTCGGCTTCCAGTCTAACCGGATGCAGCTGAATACCAGTATTTTACATGGAGCGACTGCCTATCTGACCTCCACAACCCAGTAACTGGGTAATACGATACCTCTTGGTAAGACTGGCTGTCAGACTTTCGGTCTTCTGACGACCCGTAACGACTGTCAAAGATCCTCGAATGACAGCCGGGACCAATGGTTTAACGTGCATTCCGAGGCACGGAAGAGTCTGGGTATGTAAGGATGGTCACCCATCCATAGACCAATCCCGGCAAGCGTAGCTTAACCTGATGGATCGACCCGTGCGGCTGTTATTACTTAGCCAAGAGCCCCTCTGGATAACTTAACTATCATAATATTATATTTTTTTGTTCAATAGTCCCAAAACTCTCACTGCAATGCAAAAGTTCCTGTTAATACGTTTTCGTTTCTTGACTCAATAGCTATCCCCTTAACAAAAGAGATAGATTTCAAAAAACAAAAGACGAACTACCACATTCTGCCCAACAATAAAACTTCACGCTATCACCAATTTACCTGGCGTACATTGAATTGTTTAATGCCTCTCAAAGATCGTTCGTAGTGTAATCTATCGGTAAGGTTCGTTCCCTAGGGAGGTATACCGTCTGGTAACTATGTATGTACGAGTCGTTATCACGTTAGTTTGTGGTTGTTAGGCAAGGTTCAAGTATAACCTAAAATGTTTTATGAGCTCTTTATGTCATTTTGTTTTTCTTTCTTATGTCAGACTGATTCATATTTTGATGTTTAGAGTTATCTTTGTAATACTTAAATGAGTTCAAGGTCTTATGATAGACGTCATTAGACCATTAGTTAATCCAGACATTAGGTCCATTTTATTGTAAGTCCTACTGTAGTTGTTGTGTTTTAGTATGACAATAACGGTCATTGACCTACTTACATTTTCTTATTTCAAAAACTGAAATACAGTCCGTTAACGTCCTGAAACAATATCTATCGTGATCTTCAACGCTTTCCACTTACGAAAAACCATACATAGTTTATTGTTTGTGTTCCTACGGCGAGATATTAGGGAAAGGGCAATGACCGCTATTGCCACGCTAAAACGTGATAACTATACTAAACAGTAGTCATATACTTACCTACAAGATTCTCTTCTGTCGCCTTAACAAGGTGAACTTTGCATTTTCTTTTGTTGTGCTGTGTGACTATCAATTCTACTCGATCCCTCTAGTTGGCAGCTTGATTTATTAGAGAACTTGGACACAAAGTAACAGCTCAAGGAAAACGAGACCAAAACTGTTCATGTTTTTAAACCGCTTACAACTGTGCCTACATCATTACACCTATATCAAAGAGTCTACTCCGATGATTATACTTAGGTATAATTATCTTCATAGAGGCACGTGAGCCGGCAATATTATTGGCACTTTGTTTGCTACTACCAAGTCAATTTAGAACTTTATTGCTCTGAATTTAAGAGTCTATTTGCTTTTGGTGGTTTACGGATAGATTGATCAGGCTTTCAAGTAATATTAAAACTAGTTGCATCGTTGGTTTTGTATGCTCGTATATTGTAGCTATAAACTAGGCTATAAGCTCTGCAAAGCTGGGGATTACACATATTTATGTGTGTTCGGATTGATAGTCCATTAACTGGAAAACTAACTGCGCTGCAAACAAAAGAGCGTGAAATTCAGTTGTTTGCTATTCTGTAAAAATCTCACCGTGAGAACTTAGGTGAAGTGAACTGTCATGTATTGACACTATTGACAGCTCACTTCACGCTCACTTCTGCTGTCAATAGTGTCAATCCTAAGTGGAATGACAGCTCACATCACCTAAGTTTGTCCGCCCGCTGTCACCCGCTGTCATTATGAATTAACGATCCATAAAACGAACTCTACGTATGTAGATTGAGTTTTTGAACAGGGATTAAAAAGTGAGATGGAAAAAAAATTGTTAGAGATTCATATTATAGGTTTAAGATAGAGTTTAGTAAACCTGCATAATTTAAGATTTTTAAACTATTTCTTCAACTTCAAATCTTCAACAGTTGTCACAGCTGACGGAGAGTCCTTTGCTTTAGATATAGTTAGCTTTATCAGCAAGACATGTAGTAAACATATCGGAAGTGTAATTCCCGTAATTTTTAAGCACCTTTGCATTCGCATCTCTAGAGCAGCTCGTGGCTAAGTAATAACAGCCACTCGGGTCGATCCATCAGGTTAAGCTACACTTGCCGGGGTTGGTCCGTGGATGGGTGACCATTTTCACATATCGAGACTCCTCCGTGCCTCGGAAAGCACGGTAAGCCGTTGGTCCCGGCTGTCATTTGTGGATCTTTGACAGTCGTTACGAGTCGTCAGAAGCACGAAAGTCTGACAACCAGTCTAACCAAGGGGTATCGTATTACCCAGTTACTGGGTTGTGGAGGTCAGATAGGCAGTCGCTCCATGTAAAATACTGGTATTCAGCTGCATCCGGTTAGACTGGAAGCCGACCCCAACATAGTTGGGAAAAAGGCTAAGCAGATTGATCGCATTCGCATCTCATTCACAATCTGTCAAAAATATAATCAATTTATGTTATATTGACGACATATAATTTCCTCATCGACGACGGTGCGGTGTAACCGCAGCTGTCATAGATTATTATTTAATTATAGAGAGCGAGTATTTGATCAGAGGAGAATTGTTGATTACAAGGGTCTGTATGTACGGGGTCGATACTGGTAAGGTCACGTCAAGGGGTAGGAGGTTACAGAGGTTAGGAGGTTATCTATCTTACTCGGAAACTTAGAAAGGTTTATGTTATAATGTTTCTTGACTACCGCATCAAGTTTTATTTATAAAAAAAATATTTGTATTGTATTTTAGGGGTATGAGGAACAGGGTGTAAAGTTCACTAATCCACCATAGAAAAGGGAGGATCCTCCGACCAAATGGGTGTTGTGTCTGGCGGGCAACTGCCCGACGATTGATGTCGGAATTTTGTATAATGTCCATCGCGCGGTAAACTCTAATTGCGCGATGCAGGATTTATGTGACGTCAGGTCTTTGATGCGTAGTTCGCATGTGGCGATGTAGATGCCGCCATAGTATCATAAAAATCTCGCAAAACTACGTTAAAGTTTAATGTTTGTAAGCTTATGAAAGTGTTAATTGGCTTTTAGAGATCAAAATTCCTGCCTAGCAGAAATAGATACGGTGTTAGTATCTTCCTGATTTTATTTATTTATTTAATTTTATTGTTTCATATGATCTACATACATACACACATACATAAACTAACTTCGCTTCGTTTCGTTTCAATCTCTGTAAATATTATTCTTTTAACTCAATATACCTAATCTTTGTTGTTCCGTTATCATCGGATACTGATTTATTTCACTAATTAGTATCTTCTGCCAATTTCTTTCTCCCGGAAACCTGATTATATTTCATAATTTCATTAAGTATTATTTACGTACACACACACAAATACACCGCACATCACACACGCACACATACACACACACAGACACACATTAAAACACAACAAATTAATCAAAATAAGTAAATATTTGACAGTCATTTCCAACGTTGCCAACCTTCCCAATGCACCTTGTAAAAAGTTCATTATTAATGAGTACGGAGCTTCAGCTGATTTCCCTAAAGTCAGTCGGTAGCTGTATGCAGACTACGAGACATGAGTTTTGCCACAAATTGCGAAGCATTTATAAGCCGTCTCGAACTTACATGTGTGATGTGTCACAGCAACTTTGATATGAAGCAGGGGTAATCTAAATTAATGTCTGACATTCAGACGAGGAGGAGTAGACGACACGTGTAAACTATACGGTTATGATGGGTCATTAAGTTTCAATTTAATTACAGCTGTAGTTTAATTGATATGTATTTGTTTAAAATAGGAAACTTTACTAAGAATCTGCGTTCCGCAGTTTCACCCGCGTAAGTCTCGATCCCGTAGGAATATCGGGATAAAAAGTATCCTACGTCCTATTCCCTGGGCATGGTCTACCCATGTGCCAAATTTTATCTAAATCCGTTCAGCCGTTATAGCGTGAAAGCGTAACAAACAAACAAACTCACTTTCGCATTTATAATATTAGTTAGGATATATAACTGGCGATATATAGTTAGGTACACCTCTGTCGAACGCTTCGGAGAAAGAGGTGACATTATGTAATATTGAAGACAATTAAAACTATTAAGTACGACATCAACATGTTCTTTTTCGATTTTCAACATTTAATATTTTTTTTAAGTTGAAAATCGCAATCGTTTTGTTTTTTGTTATATTTCATTATTGTTCTTCTATTACGAAGTCAACGACGTGTTATTCGATATAAGTTGTATGATGTTGTCAGTCTTGTTTACCTCGCACGGCTACACATCAAGCTGTACATTTCGGGGTCTATTCTTATACGATGATTTTTTTTTTTTTTTTTTTTTTTCCTCTTTGGCAACTGAGCCGATGTCGACTATTCTGCCAGCGTCATGTGGTGACGGCAATGCAGCAAGTTGGGCCGTCGAACTTTGCACTTTGTGGTAGTTATCTAGTTATTATGTTAGTAGCTGAAACGACAACACAAGTTAGTAAGACTAGCTAACAAAAAAAATATATATATAACACTACAATTGGACATAATATATATATTAACAAAAAGTTATTAATATTACACACCAGACTACATTTTGATATCATTTACATTTAAAAATTTTGATAGGAGTTGGATTAGTTTAGGAGAAAAATTTGTCAAGAGGGAGTGGAAGTTAGTGGGAAGAGGGATTTTAATTTTGGAGAGCTTATGATACAAGTCAAAGGATTGGGAATTCAAAGGGCATGAGAAGAAGATATGATCCAGAGTACCATCATCAAGACCGCATTCACACAAGGAACTATCCCGAACCCGAATCTTGTTCAGGAATACCGGACTGGAGCAGTGACCAAGTCTCAGTCTGCACAAGGATGTAACAGATCTTTTAGACAGTTTGGGGCATTTAAAAAACCAAGGTTTCCGCTGGATGTCAGGTTGAACACTGGCGTAATATGCTCCCTTAAGTTTCGAACTTACCTGCCACACTGCTGACCACGAGTTGAACAGTTTGTGTTTGGTGTCAGTACGTAAGTCGTAACTTTGGACCATGTAGTGTTTCCGATCTACCGGGTTAGATGAGGCAAATTTAGCCAGTGAGTCGGCGCACTCGTTGCCACCTATTCCCGAGTGGCTGGGAACCCAAGCTATTTCAATGTTTAAACCGTTGTTCGAGCAAGTGAATAGTGAATTTAGGATGTCGAAAATGATTTTACTGTGAATTTTGGATTTAGGTTGATATTGACTTAAGGCTTGAACGCTACTGCGGGAATCTGTAAAAATGACCGAATTTTTAATATTGTGTGTTAAAATGAAATTAATGGCTTCTAAGATACCAATGCATTCGCCTGTAAATACTGAGGCCTCTGGCGGGCATTGGAATAAAAGGGCTATTCTAGAGTTCTGGAAGTATGTTGAAACACCTGTACATCCAGTTGAAGATAATTTTGATGCGTCTGTATAAAATAAATTCCAACCCTCCCAGTATCTCTCAATGGCTCGATCGAAGTCGCCTTTTGCGTCTTGGGAATGTTTGGAAATACCCAGTCCCAAAACGACCTTTGGCCTAAAATGAACCACCTCATAGGCGGAAGAAAAGACAGGAAGAGAGGGGTATTGACAAACAAGTGAGGAGAGGCGTTTAAGCTCTCTGTACCTATTCATCAATGGAATAGATTTATTATTCCAGTAGGGAGACGCGTTAAGAGAGAGGTAGATTTGTTCCAAAATGGGGAGTAAAGGATGGGACGAAAGGGAGAAAACTTTTGACAAGAAACGATCTGCTAAGTATTGTCTTCGAAGGTTAAGGGGAGGTTCTGCACATTCAACCTGGAGAGCATTTATGGGGGAGGATTTCATGGCACCAATTATAATCCTCAGACATTTGGATTGGACAGAATCCAGTCTACGTAGAGCTTCCTTGTTACATGGCTCAATTAGGTAACTGCAGTAATCCATCACGCTTCTGACCAGCGCATTGTATATCAGCTTTAAGGTGTATGGGTGTGCTCCCCACCAAACACCTGCCAAAGCCTTGAGGACCGAAACCGAGCGCTCACATTTTTTGACTATATTGTCAATGTGATCCACTCCAGACAATTTGTGATCCAGGGTAACCCCAAGAAATCTGGCCTTCTCCTTAATGGGGATGGCTTGACCGTCAATATTAATTTCAACCTGCGGGATGAGGCGTCTACGAGTAAAGACAACTGCGGTACTCTTTGGAGCACTTAAAGATAACCCGTGATCTAAAAGCCATTGGTTTAATGAGGACAAAGAGATATTGATGGATTGAGCAGCAACTTCGATGGAGCTGTGACAGACCAATAGTGCAATATCGTCAGCATACTGAAGTACTTTACAGTTAAAATTTAGGCAAGATGGAAGATCAGAGGTATAAATATTATATAAAGGAGGACTAAGTACGGATCCCTGAGGTAGACCTCTCCAAACCGACCTCGGTTCAAAGCTTTCCCCGGAGATCCTGAGATGGACACTGCGATCTAAAAAAATGCTGCAAATGATTTGACGAATCCTAGCCGGGATTCTCAGCTCTTGCATTTTCTGCCTGAGAAGAGGTAGGAGTACAGAATCATAGGCAGCAGAAATGTCTAAGAAAACGGCTACCACAGACTCATTCCTACTCAGGGCCAGCCGGATCTCTGATGTGAGGATACCCACACTATCAGCAGTACCTAGACCTTTCCTAAAGCCGAATTGAGTCGTTGGGAGCAGTTTCCTGTTTTCTACAAACCATTCTAGTCGGTTTTTAATCAAATGTTCAAAGAGTTTAATAAGTATGGACGATAGAGCAATTGGTCTGTAAGAACAGTGATCACTAGGATCTTTACCGGGTTTTAATATAGGGATTACGACTTGAACCTTCCAATTAGGAGGAATATAACCGGAAGTAAAACAATAATTGACTAAGTCCAGATAATACTGATGGGTCTTATCACCAGCTTTAGCAATGAAGGAGTAAGGGAATCCATCCACTCCAGGAGCAGAATCCCTAACATGGGCGAGTACCGATTTAAGTTCACCAATAGTAAACGGCCCATCCAGAGGATCATCCGAAATCAGCTGGGAGTCCAAAGCGGTACACTCATCCATACCGGGAACATACACTGGAGCGAGCTTAGAAATAAACTGGTTACCCAGTTCCGCAGATAGTATGCTCCCGGAGGGAGGCTTCAGACTATTTCTAAAAGATTTCAATTTATGCCACACTGCTGACGTTGGAGTGGATGGACTCAATGAGCCGCAATACTTCCTCCAACCTTCTCTCTTCTTATTTTTGAGTAATTTCTTGGACTTAGCCAAAATATGTTGAAAAGCAATGATGTTATCCAGGTTCATGTCGGAGTTGAAATTCAATTCGGCCTCATTTCTGGCCCTGATCACAGCAGAGCAGTCCTTATCCCACCATGGCGGGGATGGAATTTTGCCTGTTGGCGGTTTTTTTGGAGGGAAGCAATCATCTGCTGTTGAGGATATTGTGTTGGAAAATGAGGGAAAGCATTCCTGAGCAGACTCAGGACTAATGGGTGGAAGGGAAGAGACTCGTAAGTCTAGGATTTTGGAATAGAGGTTCCAATCCACTGAATTCAACTGGTATTTTAACAAAGGAGGGGAAATTTTGTTAGAGATAGTCTTGGAAGGGATTTCAACCATGATGGGATAGTGATCACTCCCATAAGTCATATTCAAGCGACTCCAATTTAGAAGGCTGGCTATATTAGGCGAACAGAATGTTAAATCAACACAGCTACTGTTCTGTCCTGGCACCGACCTACGTGTGGAACTGCCATCATTAATTACACATAGGTTAAGTTCATCTAATATATCCACTAAGCCTATACCAAAGTTGTCACAGGTTTCAGATCCCCATCTATAATGATGGCCATTGAAATCACCCATAATTAGTAATGGACCTTGTACATTACTTAGCAAACTTTTTATTGTAATAAGATCTTCAATTTGAGGGTGAGCAATATAAAAACAAAATATATTTATATCCTCAGCCTTAACAGCAACAACATTGATGTTATCACCAACAAAGGGTAGAGGAATTGGGGAGAATGGTACTTTGTTACTAATAAACAAAGCACATCCCCCATATCCATCTGATCTGTCATGGCGTACACCACTGAAACATGGAATCCTAAAATTACTTTCAGAACGAAGCCACGTCTCAGCAATGCCACAGATCAGTGGTTTAAACTTATTAATTAGGAAGAGTAGGTCAGATTTCCTGGGAGTAACACTCCTCACGTTCCATTGAAGGAATGTCAGGGGAAGGTACATTGTGAATGTAATTAACAATGGATGTCAGTTTGTTGGCAACGTGGTCAGGTAGGGATTGTTTCGGGTTTGCTAATACAGTCATTAGCATACTCGATATGATATTCAGAATATTTTCTGAGTTGTCAGGACTGGCTGCACCTTCCCTAGGGTAAGCGCAACCATTTTGGGAAGGAGAGAAGGAGTAGTTCTGAGTGAGGGCTTGATGAGCCTGTTTATCATAACTAGGTGAAAGTGGGGCATGGGGTTTTGGTTTAAGGAAGACCGTTTTACGGTAAGAATTTTGATTTTGGGAAAGTGGACTAGGAGAATGAGATGGACTGGTTACTGATTTAGTCTTTGTGGCGACTCTCGACACTTCAGCATAGGATCTTGAAACTGGAGGAAAGACCTGACTTGCCTCTGCATATGAGACCGACTTCTCTGCCATAAGCGCTTTTATGCCCTTCTGTCGACCCAATTCAGGACAAGCCTTATCGTTAGCATAATGATTGCCAGAACAGGAAATACAAAAGGCACAATCAAGGGAAACTTGGCATCCATCTCCTGGGTGGTCTTGACCACATTTAAAACAGCGGGGTTTCGAACGACATACTGTGCGTGTATGACCATACCGACAACAATTAAAGCACTGGATGGTTGGGTACATGTACCTCTCTACCAAAAGTGCAGAATAAAAGCAAAAAACACGCTTTGGTAAAATTTGACCATCAAAGGTTAGAACAACCGTTTGAGTGGGTTTCCATTCGGTAACACCCAAAGAAGTCACCTTACGACTCATTCTCCTAGCCTTAATTACAGGACCGCATTCAGTGGGAACCTTGATGTTCTCTATAACTTCTTCCTCAGTCCATTCAATGGGAACATCTCTGACAAGACCTAGGCGAGTAATATTAAATTGTGGTATTGAGGCAACAAAATTATTTTTCTCTAAAATGGGGCTGATTAAAAAATTGTTAGCATCCTGGTGGGACTTGAACTCGAGTGAAATTCGGTTTCTTCCTAGGCGTTTTACACTTCCTAGGAGTATGTTGCTGAAATTATTTTGTGTCAAAAACATACCAAATTTGACAGGGTGAAGAACAGTACCTGGAGTCTGACCTTCTTTTAAGGATGCGTGAACTATATACGGGGGGTAGTCTCTCATCGTATATATCTGTCTTCCAATTGTGTTTTTAGCTACCTTAGGAGGGTTGATTAATGGAGCCGGGGGGGAAGCGGCCGCTCTTTTCCTGTTTGTAGATTCGGAATCCATATTTACTATTTGCACATTGTCGTCGGGGAGAGTAACAGTTAACACCGGAGTGTATTCAAAGGAATCCGGAGGGTCAGGGGGTTTTTTGTTATCCATAGTGGATAACGGGTAAAATCTTTAAAAATAAACTATATTAAAATGTTAAAACAAACCTTACGCTAAAATACAAACACAAGGAATAATCTCGATTGAAGTTAACACTAATAAAAGGCACTGAAATCGAAAAAATTCGTAACACAGACAAAAGCACTTGTTAAGCCTTCACCACTACCCACGAAAGTCTATACGATGATTAAAGTTAAGTGACGTTCAAACGTCAAAAATGTATAGTTAAACAGTCGCGAATCATTACTTAACTTTAAGCAACATTTATAAATAAACCTTAAAGTTTATGTTGATCTCGCATTGTATAGGATTCGATTCGTACAATGCGAGGTCAGCTTATACTAGAAATGTATAGCTTGATGTGTAGCCGTGTGTACATTGTTTTGGTCAAAGGGTGTATAGATTGTTTTGTTAAAATAAATTGTAGTATACATACTATGTTTTGTACCTATACGGTAGAAAAAATGGTATGAAACAAAGGTTGTTGAAAATAAAACGGTTCCTTGACCGTGTTTTTTGGGCTGACTGTACCTATTATTTATCTGTATTTTTTTCTCCTTTCGTTCTAAAATGTAACAGTAGACCCTGGTAATTTAAAATATAAACGGGCAAAAACACTATACATTCGATTAAAAAAATGTGCACAACCGCAATAGTTCGATTTCCTTTCAAATCCTCAGTGGTACAGTTCATCTACACGACCTTATTTTTTACAAACATAAAAAAATAATATCACGTCGTCAGTAAGTCCAGTTAAATAATAAAAACCGCGATGTCGGCGCATGATTGGATGAATATAATTATTTATTGATGTCGTAAAGTGATCAATACAAAGTTAAACGTACATAATTAACGGTCGACTAATTCTTTAAAATGATTGGCTTGAGTTTTGTTTCCTTGTGAACAACTGGTTTTTGTAATGTGAAGCAGTTTCGGCCAGTGTTGTTATATTTGGAAGGTTGAGGTGAAGTAGGATTATGAATTTATGGTTTTAAAAAGTATAGTTGTGAGTCATAGACGAATTTAAGTTGAGAATCCTTTTGGGAGGTGGTTGACCTTTTATTTAATTTTTTTTTGCATTTTTTATAAAACCTTCGTTCAATTTTTTTAATAAATTCAAAGTTAGAACTATTTACAAAGAGCACCTAGTGACTAATTAAAAACAGTAGGAAATATATAGCAAAACACTCGCGGAACATCATTTTGTGATGAACAATATGAACATGTGCCACGAGATGTGTCGAACTGTCCACTCACACACAGTGGTAGGCTTGCAGAAAAAAAATCGATATATCGAAATATCGATTTTTTTTGTTCGATATATCGATATTTTCATGCGATATTTATTATTTCGATTTTATTTATTTTTTATTTATTTATTTTATTTATTTATTATGTTAACACGGTTTTAGACCACTTACATTAACATAGACATAGGTAATATACATATAACACAAATATACAAATACGAACAAAACAGATACGATATAGATAACAAACAAAACAAAAGGAAACAAACTATAAATTTTCACAAAAACTTAAACATATACATTTAACATTACGAAACTCGCCCGCAAAGAAATCACAGTCAGGGAAGGCATCCACGACGGCATTGATGGCAGACAAGACGCGTGGGATAGGGGATGATGCGCGAGCCACAGTGCGGCACACGGGCACGGCTAGTAGACGATGACTACGACCGCTGAGGTAGTTACTGGGAACGAATAATCGAACCAGCTCATTGTGGAGATCAGGGGCATCTATTAATCCTCTACCTATTTTAAGCGCGATGCTCAGCTGATTGAATACTCTTCTGGTTTCTAACATATTATATCCCAAACACCCTATCAAATATTTAGTTGGATACAAATATGGATAGTAACCTAACGTAGATTTGTAAAGGAACCTTATGAACGCTTTCTGGACCTTTTCAAGTAATAGCGCATAAGAAGCCTCATGCGGATTCCAGATACTGGAGCTCGCCTCTAACTTGCTTCTGACAAGCGTACTGTACAGAAGTCGTAAAATATTTTGGTTTTGAAACTCACGTGAGTTTCTCAGCACAAACCCAAGCCTTTTAAAGGACTCTTTAACGACCGTGGTTATATGATCGTGGAATGTCAACTTTTGGTCGAAAACGACGCCCAAGTCTTTCATTGTCAACGACCTGGTTACTATCGAGCCATTAATTTTATATTCAAAGCTGATTGGTTGCCGCTTTCGACTAAAAGTCATGACATGGCACTTAGAGGAATTGAATTCCATTTTATTTGTGATTCCCCAATTGGAAACCAAGTCTATATCTCTCTGAATAGCCTCACAATCCGATACAGTGCTGACAGAGGCGTAGAGTTTGAGGTCATCCGCATACAAAAGACATTTTGCATGCTGGAGAACAGAGGGGAGATCGTTGATCATTAAAATGAAGAGTAAGGGCCCAAGTATTGAGCCTTGGCTCACACCAGAACGAGTGTGGTAGGTGCTGGACTCGTAGATCCCGAGTCTCACGTACTGCTGGCGATCGCGGAGGTAGTCAGCCAATAGTCGTAAAAGCCTTGGGCAAAAACCTATGGCCTTAAGCTTTGTAAGCAAGATGTCATTATTGATCCGGTCAAATGCCTTACGATAATCAAAATACAATACGTCGACCTGCAACCGCTTGTCGAGCTGAGCAGAAATGTATTCAGTTAAGGTCAACAAGTTAGTTTCAACGGATCTCCTGCTTCTAAAACCGTGTTGAGCGTTACTTAGATATTTCTCTACTTGGGTATAAATTAACTTATGAAGGACATTCTCAAATATTTTGGCAGGTGCGGATAGTATTGCAATAGGCCGGTATTCTTCGACAACTACTTTATTAGAAGTTTTAGGTATAGGTGTCACACGTGATATTTTCCATTGGCGGGGATAAAACCCTGTTCTTAGTGATAGATTAAATATATGACACAAAGGAGGAACAAATGAGTCTTTCAAGTGTTTGAGTATCATAGGCGGTATACTATCTGGGCCTATAGAGCTACTGTGTTTTAACTTATTTATTCCGTTTAGGACATCCTTGCAAGCAAACTGGAAAATGTTAACGTAATTGCTATCTTGTGTAACGCCGCAATTGTTGGTGTTAGCGGCATTCAGCTGTGGTATATCCGCCAAAAAGACACTGGCAAAAAACCCGGCAAAAGCCTCCGCAGCTGCAGCACCGCAGCAACTCTCTCCACGGTAGCTCACACACGGTTCGAATCCACCCTTTGATCTTAAACTGCTAATGTGCCGCCAGAATTCACGAGGATTAATTTTTATATTGTTCTCTACCCGTCTGATATACGTTTGGTAAGCTACCGCGACGCGATGTTTTAAGGAACTTCTAAGATCTGAAAAAGCCTTATAATCATCGTTGCGCTTAGAACACTTCCAGATTGCATGCAATGTGAGCTTACGTTTGATATCCTTAGTTATGTCAGGAGTAAACCAGTTCGATATATCGATGTATCGATATAAAATATCAAGTATCGAAAATGTATCAAAAACGATATATTTTCAATAGCAACAACGTTGTCGCCGGCGACTAAAACCGCTGGAATTCAGAGCCGTAAAAATTATTAGTACTTTTTTTCCTAGTTTGGTATTTAAATGATTATAAAACTTTAACTACATAAAGTAATTTTTTTTTTTGATAATTCAACCGATATATCGATATTTTTTTTTCGATATATCGAAATCGATATTGATATGTTTTTAAAATATCGATACGATATATATCGATACTTTTTTACACTTCTTGCATCCCTACCCAGTGGTCTCCAACAGTCCAATGTCCACTTCACGCTACTGTTCACACGATGCGTCTTTATTCTGCGAGCGACGGACGGACGTCCCATTTCACATCCGATCCGACATGACAGCGGCGCCATCTGTTGCCGTTTTCATGGCTGTAACATTTTCGTTTTACTTATTTTTGGCACTCGCTGTTCCAGTTCGCGTCGCGTGATATTTCATGGTTGGTTTTTCGGGATGAAAGTAATGAAAAGTTACACTGCGACTACTGCGAGTAAATTCTCGTGACGTAGACATTTTGTTCGTAAAAGCTCAATTATTATTGATCTTGATTTATTTTCCGTTTCTATTTCGCTCTAGTTGAATTTCAGCTTCAACTTACTCAGCCTATCGCTGTCCGCTATTGGAAATAAGCCTGCATCCTAACTAATGTTATAAAATACAATAGACGCTGATATATTTAGTAACCCATTCCGCTTGACAAAAACTATGATGGGTTACTAAATATATCAGCGTCTATTGTATTTTATAATGGATTTCCGCAAAGTCACGCCTGAATCAATTAACTATCTTAATGTTATAAATGTGAAAGTGAGTTTGTTTATTTGTTTGTTACGCTTTCACGCTAAAACGGCTGAATGGATTTGGATGAAATTTGGCACAGAGGTGGACCATGACCTGGAATAGGACATAGGAAACTTTTCATCCCGATATACCCACGGGATCGAGACTTAATCGGGTGAAACCGCGGGGCGCAGCTAGTAAGCAATAAAGTAGTAACTAGGTACTATCAAAGTAACTTTTCCGAGGCACTGGCACTGGCTGTCACTCTAAGCGTACCTTCTTACATATTCCGGTTGATATACCTATCTTTAATTAGGTTCCCCACAATAGTCCACGGTAGTACGCCATAAATTTAAGCCCTCTCAGAGGACCTAAGACGCTCAAGCGTTTACCATTTTCATTATTGAATAGTTACTAGGAACCTTATATCTTCCACCCTAAAGCTTATATTATGTCGGTAGGTATTAACAATTACATAGCCAATACCTAATAGATATTCTAGCATGTGATGTCGGATTTCGCTAATACCCCTAACCACAACGCTGGTATGGCTATTAAATAATTAATTTGGTTTCATTAATTGAATTGTTACATTAGACTAATTGATTTAGTTGTAAAACAATTTAGATTTGCGTATTTGAATGAGTAAAATAAACTTTTATAAAATCTCTCTAAAATCATGTCACCAAATTGCTTCTCAAAACTTTGAAAGATCAACGGCGTGGCCCCCGTAGTGACTTACGACTAAGTTTATAAACTGTGTATATATTTATACTGTGCTTACGATTCGTGGGTTCAAAATTAGAACTCATTATTTACTCATACAGGCGAGCGCTTTACTTGGAGCAATTTTTGTTTCTCCACCTTTACTTTAACTTAATGAAGTAAAACATCTTGTTGAAACCAGCATAATATAATGATAATATGCCTTCTAACGACTAATAAGTTTTGACATGTGATATTTGTGATACGCGGGGCCCGCGTGCTGGTGCGTGGTGTTTCACGCTAAAACGGCTGAACTGATTTGCGTGACCTGGAGAAGGACATAGGCTTCTTTTCAACCTGGAGAGAAGTCGCGGGCATCAGCTAGTTCTAAATATTATTTTCTACTAAAATGTTGATCAAACGCCCAATTTGCTTTACAATATCAGTTAATAGTTTGTCCTCTATAAACGCTCGTTTTCTATTCGTAAACGCGCTTTCAAGTTTGAATTTCGATCCTTAAACTTTTCTATCTGGGTCATTGGTCAATTTTATTAGTTAAAACTAGCTGCAGCACGCAGCTTCGCCCGCAAATTCTTTTTTCTAAAATAAAAGTAAGCCTAAGTTACTCCTTAAAACATCAGCTATCTGCCAGTCTCGTTAAAATTGGTCCAGCCGTTTCGGAGATTAGCCGGAACAAGCAAACAGACAGACAAAAATCAAAAATAAACTTTTTTTAGTTTTTTTTGTTATAACTACTTACTGTGTATACTTTCATATGATTTTTTTCATATACTAAAGCTGTTATTTTGACATTACAAACAGACACTTCAATTTTATTTATTTGTATGGATGTACCTATAGATTTATAGATAGATGTCCTTGACCTTGACCTTAACTTTCCAAGGATCCGACATCCGACCTTTGGGTTCAGGATCCCTTAAGTTTTCATTCCTCCTTTATTGCGAATCCCTTTTTGACATATGAGGTTGTGATATGGGAATTATGATTACTTTGCCTTCGTGTAACATGCGAAGGGGGAGCGATGGGAGGTATAAAGTTATAAGTATGTAGAGATATCGCTAGGCCTTTGTTCTCGATGTTCAACTCCGGTAAACAAAGGTATAATCGTGGTGTTTACACGCGCAATTATGGTTGAGGGTTGGCTTATAACTGATTTACTTTTATAGTACATCCATCATACTACATATTCCTGTAGTAATCAAAGTACTATAAAAGTAAATACAACTGTTTTGACAACCCTATTCACGATGTAAGTTGAGGTCCCATCCCGTAATGGTCCCGCTAGATATTTTTGAGGCAAAGGACATAATTTAAAACGTTATTCCGTCAAGCGTCACAGAGGATTTGGGTACAAGGCAAAGGACCATACAATGACATGTAAATCATCAGTCTTAGAAGCGTTAGAAGTTAGGTCCTACTATTGTTTAGAAGATGCGGCCTAGAGTCAGGCCGCATCTTCTCTCTTCTCTTGTCAGGCTGCCTGACAATCATTCACGTCACGCAATCGAACATAAGAGCGTGCATTCTGAAAGTGGGCAACGTCGCAAATAGCTGTCAATTAATATCTCGCTGTTTTGTTTGATTAATTTGGCAATATTCAATTCGCCTAGCCTTTCCCAACTATGTTGGGGTCGGCTTCCAGTCTAAACGGATGCAGCTGAATACCAGTATTTTACATGGAGCGACTGACCTCCACAACCCAGTAACTGGGTAATACGATACCCCTTGGCAAGACTGGTTGTCAGACTTTCGGACTTCTGTCGACCCGTAACAATTGTCAAAGATCCACGAATGACAGCCAGGACCGACGGCTTAACGTGCTTTCCGGGGCACGAAGGAGTCTCGGTATGTAAAGATGGTCACCCATCCACGGACCAACCCCGGCAAGCGTAGCTTAATCTGATGGATCGACCCGTGCGGCTGTTATTACTTAGCCACGAGCCCCTCCCTAATTTGGCAATATTACTGCATGGAAATAAGAAATATCGCTAAATGAGAGTACATAATGTATATTCTATTCTATCTCTCATTACTCGTCACAATATTTATATAGGTCGTGATTTGTACTGCTTCGTCACTGCGTCACCGAACCAACTCAATCGACAATTTACGGGCCTGTCGACGTCTGTATTCCCTGAGGAGTCCGACTCAATTGTTGCTTTGACAACACACCCTGTATATAGATATTCAAATGCATAGCATTTACATACATAACATAACATCACGCCTGTAATACCGGAAGGGTTAGGCAGAGGGCAGAGGTGTACTCATACGTACTCATACGACCACATTTCGCCAGCTATGTTGAAGTTCCATGTAATAGGGGGCGAGTCTATTGCCATCAACCGGGCACAAATCCAAACTCCGAACTGCTACTGAGAAATTCCTGATGGAACAAGCCCAATAACGCTTTGCCCGACCTGGGATTCGAACCCAGGCATGCTCAGCAGTACTCAGCTCAGGTTGCGACCACTACAAGCACGAGGCGGTCTTAACTGATGGTATAGAATATGTAGATACTAAAGATTACGGCGTAGTTGGGATATCTTCCGCTACACAAACAAAGCTAAAGTGAAAAGTTTGTATACTAACTGTCACGCTAATAAATTAACGAGTTGACCTTTCTGTAAAATAATCTACGGCGTGAAACCCACTTTAGCGTCTGAGAAACTCGCACAATCATCGGTGCACAGATTTAATCTGCACGTTAGCGAAATGACTTGCAAAAATAAGAAGAATCATAATTAAAAAAACGTGTTAAAATCCCATACGTGGCTTTCAACACATTGTTAGTTCTTCATTAATTTCTCACGAACTTTCTAGAACGTTTGGAATAAATTTTCATATGCTCACATCATTCTCGTGTGAAACATATCATCCGCCCGCTTCTTAGTAATTGTTGTGTGATATGAAACGTTCGTCAATTATTGTCGGTTCGCAATTTACTCGTCTATGGACGCACTCGGCTGATTGATTGGTCCAACGGTAGTTTGGCTGGTAGTTAATGACAGCTTCAGAATCAATACGATTGCACACTGTGAAACTAGCGGTAACGTTGCTATGGGCTCATAGCTAAATGGCTACAAGTATTACTTGTAGGTTATGATTAATGGGTCACCCTTAATAGGGAATATGCATGTGATTCAAATAAGGGTCTAGTATTTTTTTTTATAAACTTCAGAATTATGCCTCCATCAATATTTTTGAATAAAATTTCTTTTTGAGCGAGATTTTTTTTTTTATAAGTCCCAAAAAACTGTGGGTAATTCAAATACTTGAAAAGCTAATAGTGGATATGACGTAACAAGCCAGGATAACATTCAAAATGTCAATGTCAAGTCAATCAACAAGTGTCAAGTCAATGTCAAACGGTCCTACAAAAAGGAGTGTTTGACGTTGACTTGACACTTGCTTGTTTGTTTTCATGGAATGTGACGTCACCACACCAAGCGCGCCCAATGGAGGGCGTTTAAATAGCCCGGATCGGTTGGATATTTTTACGTTTTTTTAAGAACTTTAAATTGCTTTTTTGCTGTCGAATTTAAACTATCGAATAAAAAATTTAAAAAAATCCATGCATATTCCCTATTATCTGTTTTTAGGTAACCTCTATTTCGATGGGTTTCTCTTGTTTACTCATTAAACCCCTATCTTCTTCGACGAGCACGTCAAGTCGTGCCCGCGAATATTTATAACAGCTGTCTCGGGCAAACTTGCAATCTTTTGGAACTGCTGAGATTCGAGGTCATTCGGAAGTTCAGAAAGTTCAATATACAGTTGAGAAACTTTACACGGAGCTTTTCAGCTGCATCTGTGTAACTAAGATGGGACCAAACTTGAACTGTTTAGCGCTAGTTTGAATTTAAAACTAGATTTTGCCTGCAGTTTCGTTCACTTGGATTTTGGAAACACGGGGAATCAGCATAGCTATTCACAACCAATCGATACACATAATAGAACATGAATCAATGTTATTTTAGTACTTATTATACAAATTCTTGGAACTTACGTAATTATTAATTATTAATAATTATTCATTACTTTTTTGGAACTTTCTTGGAACTTACATAGGTATAGTATGTACAATTAAATAACAAAATTAAAAAAAGGGGAACAGCTCATTGGGCATCAAAAAATTCCTCCGCATCGCTGTCAATAGGAAAATCCCTTAGTGATTTGTCCGCGACTCAGAAAATCCATAGTTACATTGACTACTGCTTACTATTATAAAATCACGTTGAAGCTCACATTCACATTCCGATCAAAAACGCCAATAAAATAAATAAAAATGTCTTCAATATCAGCGCTCGAACGATCTCTATTAAACGAACAATTTTCCTTCAAATGACATCGATATTGGCACAATAAACGTTCGGTCGCTAAACCTCATACAAAATGAAGCTAAATAAATACGTACGACTATTGCAGCAATCTCCCCTGCCTGACTGAATGGATGCAGTGTGCCTGTGAATGAATGTTTTGTTCCCCCAGTTTCCCCTGGCAGATGCAACACAGTAACCACGGGACGAACTAGCCTCGTTTAGCGTTCTGACGTGCGGTGCCGTAAAGTTTAATGTTTGTCTCTTGTTAGACCGGCCACATATATACGGAATTCCGTTTTATAATATCGATTCGGAATTTCGAAGGCAGCTAATCCTTATAAAAGGCCGGCCAAATTCAGATGGAATTCCGTTTCGAAATTTCGAATCGGAAAAAATTTCGAACGGAGAACCTGACCCTGTGTATGATAGATCCTTGATGATGTATGGATTTGCTACCTTCGAAATTCCGAATCTATATTTTGAAACGGAATGCCATAAATGTATATGGCCAGCCTTATATACGATAATTTTTTCCTTTATCCTGTATTTTATAATGAAGTATTGTCTTTTTTAAAACTCTTTGAGGGTTCTATTTCGTATTCGATACAATCGTAGTGTTTGGATTTCCGCTGCACATTTTTCTTTGCTACAGTAAAACTACGTGAAAAACTTTAAAGATTTTTCTTAGAAACTTGAAACGTGTTTGTAAGAGCTATGATAAAAACGGTAACTAAAATGGTAAAAAAGGTAAAAAGCAGGGTAAAGGAAGAAAGTTTCTTTTGTGTGGGAAGCATTCAAGAGTACTTCGCACTGTATTTCCCTTGGAACTCGGTGAACGTCAGTTTCACAAGTTTTTTTGTTGAATCTCTTTGGCCTTAATATTTGTGTTAGAAATCTTCCTGTAAAAAGTTTGCTTTTTTATAAATACAACGTTTATAAAGTTATTATTACAAGTTGCGAGTTCACGACATAAACGACACGATTTTGGCTATAAAATTTTCTAGTTTAGATTCTAGAGGTAATAGGTTTACTTTGGAATAATACTGGAAAGTATTTGCAAAATGATAACACCCTAATATCCAATATTAGCTAAGACTTAAAGACAGAAATAATCAAAAACAGTTTGCGAAACGTTTCGAAAAATAAAACGCATGAACTTTCATGCGTTTAATTTTCCAAAAATTTACAAACACAAAAAAAATATGCACAATGAAACAGCACATATTTAACTTATCATCCATGACAGTCACTGTTTTTGTTATCGTCCCTAATTACTTTGATCACCCCTAATGTGTGACGTTACATGACATACATAGAACTAGTGGCGCACTCAAATGTAACCATCAGTAAATCAATAACCGGGATATTGTTTGTATGTTTATGTTGTGTTTTACGATGGGAAAGTTACAGATCTTTGTTTTCTTTACGACGCTATTAGAGAGTGTGTACTAGCCATGAGAATGTTAACTTGTTTCGTTTGTGAAATTATAATATTGAGGAATTTTCATCGCGACTCGAACTGACTACTTCCCAGTATAACAATTGGTACTTATATTGCAAATGATCAATGTGTGTTAATTTTTCTCAGAACACAAGCACTCTCATGAATAAAAGACCAAATACATACCATCCCACAAGGTTACAGTTAAACAAAGTAGCGTTCGCAATATTTGCATCATTTTTCACTCGACTTCTTAATAATGAAAATCCAAATCCGTCTGTGTCTTGAAAATGTCTTTAAAATTGCCTTCCCCGGAAATTTCGCAACCGTTCAAAGAGGAAAAATCCTGTGAAATCGTAACGGATGGGGACAACAGGGGAAGCTGACAGAGAACCCTCGCTACAGACGCTACAGTCGCTTTTCAGAAACAGTCGACTCATTGTGAGATAATAATGTCTACGGGGGAAGAGCCGAGGAAGCGAACCGCAGTGCTTTAATTTTTACTTCTATTTGTACTCTCAATAGTTAAGATAAGAGTGTGCTCTATTAAATTAATTAGTTGTAATACGGAAATGGAGTACATTAGTCGTTGTTTTTAATGTTTTTGTCAGAGGAATTACTGTTACGATTAGTATTCATATTCATTTATTGCATTCCATATTGTGAAAAAGATGTTACATAAACGCTTACAGCTAGGTATAAACATTATAAATAAATAAATAAATAAAAGTTTATTGAGGTAAAAAGGTAAAACACTAACTACACACTAAAGTAATTTGGCTTTTGAAAGAAGAAGACAAAGCGTTGTGTAACTATACAGGCGCTATACAACGTTTATTAGTAAGGCGGAGAGTACAAAGCTTAAATATACGAAAAAATTCAATTGTTTTATGTGCCTGAACTAGGTCATCCAATTATAACGGTTATTATTATAGACCCAGTAAGGGCACAGCATGATGATAAAATTTAAATTACAAAAAACGAAATTAAAACTAACTAAGTAGAACATGATGTTTAAGAAAAAACAAGATTAGCAACAACTGCCTCACGTAAGCTCGATATTACGAGTACCAGACCGTGTACAGAAGCTTTCCACTGAAAAACGAGCTTATGTACGGTCATTTCCCGAGAAAAATATTACCAGGGTTAATATTTTTCTGGGGAAATGACCTATTCTAAACTTTTTGTTAACTGAAAAACCTAATTATACTTTGGCCCCAACATCTCTTCACTTAGAGTCCGGAAGCCGTTTGCCATAAAGAAAAGTTTTAAAACTTCTGTACCGCTCGTTCAAAAGCAATCATTATTCGGGGCGAATACTCGCGGATTTGACGTTTGCAAAGTGATGAATTTTATACGAGCGATTCATAAATTAAGCTCGTCTGCGATTTGCATATTTTCTTCGTCACAAAGCGATTCGAAAACCGAACTCATTCATTTATGTAACGATGCTGAACCTTTATTATAAAATAATATTTAGCCGTTTGTAGTGGCATCGCGGTTAAAAGATTGTAAAAGAAGATGAAAGAGAAGGGAGTGAATGATGTGACGGTTGACAGGAGAGAGTGGAAAAAGAAAACGTGTTGCGCTTGCGCCGACCCCAAGTGACATATATGAGACTATGGCAGGAAGATGATGATGATGGAAGATGATCGTTAGGTACATCAAATCTAAGACAATAAACAAAACAAATCATCATCATTTACTTATAAGATCCCAAAAATCTCTTCCTACTGCTGAACACGTCCCGAAATTACCGTTATAATCACCACTTTTGGAAGAAGTTTTGGTAATTTACAATAGACTTAGTTATAATCAGTAACCTATTCCGCTTAACTAGAGAGCTGGACGCAGAGTGAATCACTCGCGCGTGCGCTTGGTCGGCTACACGTTGTGTTCTGGATTGCGACTAGTCAATCGTCATCCTGAGGATCCCTCGTTGAGAGGTGAAACACGTGTCGATTTCTTACAGGGTTTTTATAACTCTTGGAGAATAGTTAAGCGGAATAGGTTAGAAAATCTACGTCTATTGTATTTTGTGATGGATTTCCGCAAAGTCACACCTGAATCAAATAACTAGAAGTTTTGGTGTCATATACTATTAAATAGTAGGAGTAGACATTGGCTTGTTTTTGACGTCTTTACGACATCCCCATGGAAAAAAACGCAGGTCTTAGCGGAGAAGATAAAAACATTGGCCCGTCGAAACCGTTTCATCAGTTTATCTCAACTACAATAGTGCTTGTTTACTAGGTATTCCTCCGCTATGCTATATCCCCCACAGACCACTAATGGACAATTATGGAGGATAACGCTATAATCACCTTGCGGGATACGCGGCTCAAACGGATTAGTGATGACGAACATAATTTGCTTTGCATTGGTGCAGTTACCAACAACAACAAGATTTTATACTAGCTAAATAGGTATAAGGTGAACCTTTATCAGGAATACTTTGTAGGTTCCGTACGTCAGAATGAAAAAACGGAACCCTTACAGCCCTTATGGCCTTTTTTATACCCTTACTTGTGTGTATGTTTGTCTGGCTGGATGGCAGTCTGCCCGTTTGTCACAGCCAATTTGATACGAAACTAAAGGAACGATTAAGTTGATATTTTGGAAGGGTAACGTAAATAAATGAATTTTGAATGGGCATTTTTACAAGCAAATAAGAAAAAAAAAATGTTTTGCAAACTGTTCCGTGTGACATATCAAATGAAAGGGGGCTATGGAGGTGCCCCCACCAATAAATACTTTAAATTGTTATTTAAGAAAATTTATGAAAATTGACCATTCATCTCCGAAAGTACCGAGCCTAAAATAAAAAATACAGAAAATAGTTCCATACTTACATAAGATTACAGGAAAACCTATAAGACGTCTATGGTTTTAAAATAGCATGGAAAATCTCTCTGCAATGTCAACTACAATGTTAAGTTTATTCTTGGGATAGGTTCATCTCAACTACGAAACCCTACATTGTACGTGGTTCGACACGCACTTCACCGGTTTTTACTAATAAAGACAAGCTTATTATAAAAGCTAAACTCAATAAGGATGCCAGTTACATGAAACAACTGTTATCTTTATTAAAAAAAAACAGTTTAAATGAACGCTCATCTGACATACGATGGTCTAAAGGCGCGGGAATAGTTGTGCTTCCACCATATCCTGACGTTATTAAAGCCATAACCATTACAGAGAAGCCAACGGAAATATGAATAAAGCCGAGGCTTTTACAAATAAATTGCTTGCACTGATTGTGGGGAAAATGGCGAGACAAATTGGATGTCTTATTTAAAACGGGAAGTGCTTGATGCTTTGACAGTAGGGGCTCAGATGGTAAAGAGTTTTGCTCAAATGATGTTTAAATGTACAAGTTTCTGTATTCATGCGGGTGCGTTTGATCCTGAATTGTTAGCTTAAATAGCTTTTACTGAAGAATTTTGGATGTTGCCCAATTGCGAAATGTTTGCAGTACGTTGACAGGGAATGTGGGTCATTTTCCTTAATTCCCTTGTCAACAACTTTAGGCCCTGTTGAAAAGTTGGCAAAAATAGAATGATTACGGGTCACCTCCCCAAATTAAGAGGCTCTGCAAAAGTTTTTATAATGATGTTTGCTTTTCTTTCCTTCCACAACGTTTTCCAATTTACCTTTTCTTTCCTCCTCTCCTCTATTACAGTTTCCTTGATTATACTTTCCTTCATATGCTGAGCTGGAGTTGACTCTAAGAAGTCTAAGACAATAGTTACTGTGTGAATCTGAAAGTAGTTTGTGCAGATCATCTAAAACTCCCTTTCCTTCCACCAGCTGACGGAGTCCTATCAACAGTAAACGTGGTGGAAGCACTGCAAGAGTTCTGGCAGGTGAAGGCGGCGCGGGGCGGAGGTGCGGGGAGCGGGGGCGGCGCCCTCGTCATCTACGAGTCTGTGCCAGCCGCGCATCCGCCCTACGTGTGCTACGTCACACTGCCCGGAGGAGCATGCTTTGGGAGTTTTCAGGTAACCTGTTCAGGGCTACAACAGTGGCATATAATGTCCAAAACTTTTTTACTTATAAGTATGCTAAATATATGCAGTGTAATACAACTGTACTACACAACATTGTAACGAAAATACACATTTAATTACACAAAATAAACCGTGTTGATTCTACGTGGCAGTAACGGCACGACGAAAGTCAACAGTGGAATATTTATCTCAGTATTTTATATCAACATTTCGGATTGGATTTCATTACACACAACAAACATAATCAGCCTACCTACAAAGTGTTCACAATGCTGGGACTGAAACCTCTCCAATGTGCGGTATCCACGTGGGCCCAGTGGATGTCATATGTTTTTCCACATGTGATATCCTTGCTATCCTTCCGCACAGTGTTTTGATTCACCGTTTTGATAACTACTGATACTAACACGTTATTTCCTTCGTCTAGAATTGTCCGACAAAAGCCGAGGCCCGCCGAAGCGCAGCGAAGATCGCGCTGATGAACAGCGTGTTCAACGAGCATGAGTCGCGGCGCATCTCGGAGCACTTCATAGAGAAGGCGGTGGCTGAGGCACGTGCCTCTTTCGCAGGAGATGCCGCCGCCCACCATCAGGACCCCAGCGCTGGGATTGCGGCCTTCAGGTGAGCTAAGAGTCTATTGGGGCTGGTTGTAACCTATCGTAACTAGTGTATCGTATTACTGTAGGAAGCAAGAAGCAAAAGACGTCTTCAGAGGTCATAGATAGATTCCTTCTCTTGTGTTAATTTATACGATGGAATAGTTCATGCCTTGGAAAGAATAGGAAGGTAGTGGAGTTGACTGTTGTAGTTGCACTCCCTGGCTTTGTGGAGACTATTTTAATTAACTCCATTTTGATTGATCATGGAACTAACGAAGCGGTCAGCTTACAATGAAGTTGAAACCAACACTCATTAGTACCTAGTCTATGCGAAATTACATTGTTTCATGATCTATTGTTACACAACGCGACTGAATGATTAAAGTCAGATTGAAAAAAGGATTATTCTTTTATCTGTCTGTCCGAGATCCGTCCGACTTCCAAGACAAAGAAACCGTGGCGAGCTTTCTTTTCATTGTTAGGATTATAGTCTGGATGTATGAACTAGATTCTTCCCATTGTTGTCAAACGTGTCAACATAATAATTTGTGGCAGGTTTATGCTGGAAGCGAACAAGGGCCGCACGATGCTGGAGTTCCAGGAGCTGATGACAGTGTTCCAGTTGCTGCACTGGAACGGATCGCTGCGAGCGATGCGCGAGCGGCAGTGCTCGCGGCAAGAGGTGGTCGCACATTACTCGGCGCGCGCGCTCGATGACGCGATGCGCGAGCAGATGGCGAGGGAATGGGCCGCGAGGGAGCGCGACGCAGCGGCGACGGGCGGCGGGGTCCTTAGGGCTGAACTTGCTCGTGCCGAGCGCGAGCTACGCGCCGCTCGCCTGGCCGCGCGGGAACTCCGCTTCCCCAAGGAGAAGCGCGACATCCTCCACCTAGCCGCGCGGTTGGCGCCGCCGCAGCAGCAACAGTGATCTCATCGCGCGCCGTCACACGCGTCCTCGCCACACTCACACTTTTGTTATTTAAGTATAGGTATATAGTCTAAGATGTGCGTGTTTTATTTACTGCAATCACCTATTACACTCCTCATCTCTTGCAGCTCATTTTATCCAACTTTCCGTACCCACTGTCTGGGAAATTGCTGAAAATAACAAGCAAAAGTTTCAGAGAACCTAATTACACGAATACGAATGCTGTAGGTAGTTATGCATCCACTGAGCGGTGCAGTCAGTCAAACATTGTCAACACTTGTCAACGGTCTGGAAAATTCGGATTTACACATCAGAATTTTCATGTAACACCAGAAATAATTACTACCGAAAATGTGTGTATTTTGTGCGAGTATTTCAGCAAAACCACATCAAAAGCTGTTGTTGATTCGCTCACATAATAGAATGATTATTAAAGCATGTGCTAGTACAACATTGAACGATCCACGTGCGCTATCGCTATTACGATGCGACCGCCGCCACATCGCATCGAGCAATTAATCCGTAATCGTTTTAGATGCATGAACGCATTCATCAATTATTTCATATAATTACGTGAATTTGATTCACAATCGGTAATTCTAGTTTCGTTTGATCGGTATTACGTCATTATTAACTGCAGTGATGTCACGCAATGACAAAGGATTTAGCTTAATCCCTAGTGACCTAGTTCGTACTCATAAATAAACTATGTTTTATTAAGTCTCTGGGAAATTCCGCTACATTTTTATTTAAATATTGTAACCACTATTTTTCAACATCTACGTTAAGCAGGACTGACATGCCAAAACAGTCAAAAAAACATGTGCTACATTTTGCAGTGCACGTCGCTGAATCCAGGGTTTATAATAAATCTCCGTGTTGACGCAGTAATGCATACATTACAACGTTACAGCGAGCATAATACAAAGCAAGATATATTTTAATTTAATTCATCTTGTCTATCAGACAACTCCGCGACGAGCTCAAAATAGTTTGCGGCGCATACCTTTAATTATTACTGTAGATAAGCTTTTCACGCGCCATAAGCTTTGCTAACGTCAGTAAACGACCGATAACTGTCTATTTAGATATGTTGATGACATCGACCTTGGTATCGCTAATTAGCTGTGGTAAATGACGTACCCTTTGTTCTGAGCATCCGGGAATCGAGACGCGCGATGATAACTGCCAGTACGTGCGATACATATATGCGGGCTATTTCTGTGACGAACTGATGTTACATACACATATACATACATCACGCCTGTTTCCTCAAAGGGTTGCGTAGATATGTACTTATAATACACCCACGTTTCGCCAGTTTGTAATAGAGGGCGAGCCTATAGCCATCAACCGGGCACTCATCAGTCATCACATAAATCCAGACTCCAGGCTACTACTGTGAAATTCCTGATGGAACAACCCAATGCACTGCTCGATCTGGAAATCCTAGAACCCAAGACTTCGCGCTCAGCAATAGCATTCGCGACCAATAGACCAAAACTGAACTACTACTGTCTATAGGTATAGCTATGGTAACATAACATAATTATTGTCTGTATTCCCGAAGTGATAGACAGAGATGCATTATTTAGTCGTCATATCCAGACCCCACTCTAAGGGCTGATTTCATCAAAGTCAGATATCTTTTATCTGTGGAATAAAATTGTCGTCTGATAGTTTTTGTATGGAAAAACTGTCAAAAATTCGAAATTTATTCGCAGGTTAAGACTTATGTATACTCGGTATAAAAGTTTTGTGAAATTCGCCCTAAGTAAAAAAGTCAATTATGAAAAAAAAAAAAACCCTGGGTACTGCCGGTCTATTCTGTAAACACCTCACCGTGAAAACTTAGGTGCTGACAATCCCTAGCGTCAAGTGCAGTGATAGCTCACTTTAAGCTCACTTCACCTAAGTTTTCACGGTGAGATTTTTACAGACCCCTACTGAGGGCCTAGACAAGTGACAATCGCTTCGAAAGTGTTTCGTATCTCACCAACGACTAGCAACAGGATTGACATAATCTTTTCGATAGCTTATGTCAGTCCAATACATTTTTGCCTTTTCCATCATCGTTATCGCTGATAGAATGTCACTTTGAACGCTGCTGCTCGTTAACAATTGTTACTTCTTGAGGTTTCAATTACTGACGCGATTTTATAGTTTAGCACGAAGATTCACTACCCAAAGAAAGGTAGGATACTTTTTTTCAGGTACACCGTACATGGAGTAGTTTTTCTAGGATACAAGTGCAAGCGTCCATCGAAACTGCTACCTATATCTATTGCCCGCAAGGTTGCGGTATCATCCGGCGAGTTATCAATCAATCTATGGGTCTGATTGATTAGACAGGCCTTACACAAAAGTAACAGTCAACCCCGCTGTTGCCATGGTGACTAAATGGATTAGAATTCGAAGAGCTGGTTACTGCCCAGATTGTGACCCTTTGCCGGCCCTACGTAGGTTTTAATTAACACTGGATATTTAGCGATTAGTCTGTTGGTATTTTGTACCTATATGAAGAACATGGTTGTGTATCAAGGGTTTCCTATCTGGTTTCTCCGCATCTAAAATTCACCTATTGTTCAAAACTTCAGAAATAGATGTCGAGTTATGACAGAGCGGACATGTGACACAAACATGAACGTTGTTATTAGTTTGGTGTCCCATCTGATCTAATTTAGCGGTACTCAATGTATTCAAATTAATTTATGTAACTTACACATAGCTATCAAACATACATTGTAAATTGATCTGTGTAATGTGACTCTCTCATCTCATCTGCCAAGCCTTTTCCCAACCAAGTTGGGGTCGGCTTCCAGTCTAACCGGATGCAGCTGAATACCAGTACTTTACATGGAGCGACTGCCTATCTGACCTCCACAACCCAGTAACTGGGTAATATGATACCCCTTGGCAAGACTGGTTGTCAGACTTTCGGGCTTCTGACGACCCGTAACGACTATCAAAGATCAACGAATGACAGCCGGGACCAACGGCTTAACGTGCTTTCCGAGGCACGGAGGAGTTCCGATATGTAAAGATGGTCACCCATCCACGGACCAGCCCCGACAAGCGTAGCTTAACCTGATGGATCGACCCATGCGGCTGTTATTACTTAGCCACGAGCTCCTCTAATAATGTAATGTGACTCTCTCTGTTTAAAAATTTCATTCGGCCTGCACAGTTTTGTACTGAATTATTGAGCTATTTGGGCAAGATCGCGCTACACGAGGACATGCATGTGTCCATTGTCGGTTAATACTTGAAAAGTTTTACTTTTAAACATACATGACTAACTCCTCCAAAGTCCTTTCGAAGGTCCACAACATTCTCTAATAGTCGTATCCATAGCTAGTCATCTTAAATACAATATACAAGCTTACACTAAATCATATATTACCTACTAGCTGATGCCTGCGACTTCGCCCGCGTGGATGTCGGTTATTATATACTAAAACCTTCCTCGAGTACCACTCTATCCCTTGGTGAAAACAGCATGAAAATCCTTGCAGTAGTTTTTGAGTTTATCGCGAGGAGACATGTCGACAGACGCGGCAGAGGACTTTGTTTTATATCATTATGTAAGGATATTTCGTACGATGAATGAATGAATGAATGAATGAAACTTACTAACCCCAGCATGGTTTAACCAGACTCTATACATCGAATGAACCCCAAGATTTGCACTAGCAATATAAAAAAGGAAAGAGGTCATTGGGCATCAAAAATTTCGTTCCCACGTTGTATGGCAATGCTCATTCTTTGGTCAAAACATGGCCAGCCCTCTGGCCACGTGAAGACTCGCATAATCTTATTATTATATGAAACGTTTTGGACGCCACTAAATGGCATGGAACAATAAAAAAAGACCTTGGCCTATAAATAGGTATATGTGTGTGTGTGTTGTCTGTATTTGTTCTCAGAGGTCATCTGATAGGAACTTTAGACCTCGTCTAGACACAACGTGAATAAAACTGTTACAAATGACTGATAAGAGATCGTGTATCCACAGTTTTTGAAAGGTTCCTGCAGACAGGCGCGACGCGTCTCTAGTAGACATTCTATCAAAACTTCATGGAATTTATTCTACCAGAATCGCGTCACACCGTTGCGTCGCGCCTGTCTGCGGGAGCCTTAATAACTGAGAAGGAATGCTTTCCTTGTTCCCTAAATTAGGTACTTACTTTATGTATAAAAAAATCTGTTTATGTATACTGAACATTTTTAGAAAATAATTTAAAATATGAAAGAAATCACGATGTTTTGTCAAGTCATAAAAACCAAGCGCAGCAGGGGCGGTTCGGTAGTTTAGTATGTACCGCTATGTCTATTTTGAGATAGCTTTGATCTTTTCGTATTCCCATCTCTAATCTCTAAATAAATACGTACTGAAGGCTAACGACCACCTTTTATTCGACATTTCAGGATCGCTATGAACTAAGTATGATTGTGCGGACGTGTCCCACATGCGAGAGAGCTGAAATGACACCCACACAATTTTTCTGTAGCCCATCGCTGCATATAGACCCATTACTATACTAATAATAAAGTTTGTTTTTTTGTTTGAATCTCTGGAACTACCAGTAGGACATGAAAAAATCTTTTTGCATTTGATGTCACAATTCTTGAGGGAAGCTATAGGCTATTTAACAACACGGTAGGACACTTAGGAGCCGTGCAGAAAGATAAAACGTTAGAAAGGACGCTGAGCGAAACCGAAGCGCGCCAGGCGATGCGATGCGACAGGATGGGTCGGGAGAACAAGAAATTTTACGCGGACGAAATCACGGGCAGTAGCTAGCATATAAAGTCCTCTACACCGTATTTCGGTGACGGCGGTCAATCTCAACGGAGACTAGCCTTCGGCGCGGGAGATATTATAGTGCACAAGAAGTGTGTGTGCAGAAATCACAGGTGCACTCTGTCTTCCCTCACTCTCAAAGTCCGATGGGACGGCAAAACGACACGATCTGAGAGAGATCAGGTGCAACGGCTTTCCGACTGAGGCACAGGGGTATCACACCGCCAACTGTGTATTTTTTTGACGCGTTGTGATGAACTGTTGGATTTTCTAAGGTCGGTTCAACACCGAGAGTTGAAAATTCAGGGTGTGATAAAAAAACGTTGCGTAAAAAATCTCCCGTGCATACCCGGGCTTACTACCTATAACATATGACTTAAATTAACTCAAAATGATTTAATACATTGCTTTTCTGCATTTCATGTAATAGCTACGACGAGTATACGTTTAATTTTATCATTTCCATTTTTTATGAATATTTTGCTCAACAATTAAGATCTTAAAAAAATCAAGGAACTTTTTCTCGAATTTTTTCGCCAAACGTTTGCAGGCACGACGCGAAAGCGCGGCGCGACTCTAGTGATACAATTTCTATGAAAACTTCACGGAAATTGTTTTAGCAGAATCGCCTCGCACCGTCGCGTCGCTTCGCACGTGATACCATCGATGTCAAAATCTAAGTACCTACTTCGTGTTATGTCAAAATCCAAGAACCCTCCATGTTATACCTGTTTCCATCTCTAAATAATTAATACTCGCGGGTATCGTCCCTTTGTTCGGCATTTGGTAAACACACGCTATGATTGCGTGAACGTGTCACCCATACATGTGGGTTATTGTTTCGTGTACCTGATCTAATACGTAATGCATATAAGGCCGCTAATGGAAGCGTCGGGGCGCGTGTCACGTAAGGGCTCATTTATATGAGGCGAGTTGCTCGCCAGTCGAGAGGACAGTTTTCCCCCTTTGTAGGCTTATTGGACTGTAGATTTATTGAACATCTTCTATTTTGTTAAGTACCTGGTACTTACTTGTTGAAAGGCCTAAATTGTCCTCCCATGCCTACCAACACTATAATTTGGAAATATTGTAAAAGCCATTTTTTTTTAAAAGAGTAACTGTGGAGTTTCTTGCCGGCTCTTCTCCATAGGAAACGACCAATTGGAACCGTACACCTAGCTTCTGACGTGTCATAAGTGCCCATGACCTACATGGGCACTTATGAAACGTCGAAATACGTGAAATAAAATATGTTGATTTTGATTTTGATGTTTTGGGAAGCGTGAAGATCCATGCGTCTCGTAGGCGATTATCATACTCATGTGACAGTGACAAACAAAAACTCGCCTATAATAAATACGATTATGTATCGAGAGTCGAGACTTGTTGGGCGAATATGTCGAACTGCGATTTTCGAGGTATTCCACTCAGAGCACTGATTTCAACGGCACTTGACTGAGGGGCACCTGAGTTGTTCTACTAACCGCACTGAAACAAAATTTTGATAAGTGCGGTTCGGTGAAACAGTTTTCAACTCGAAATAAGTACGATCTTTTATTAAGTGTCGGCTATGTGAAATCATGTTGTGGGTTTTGGATAAGTTTATATTCAAAACTTAAAGTACAGACACGAAAAAAAACGTCTAGCTAACTGAAGAGTTTGACCACACAGGGAAAAAATCGGATTGAGGATAAAGTACTAGAATATTGTTAAAAAAAAACACTAAAAACGTGCAAAAGGCACTGCCGTATACTTAAATAAAGATAACAAAGAACGGTGATTCCGCAGTTTTTTTCTGTTTTCCATAACATTACTTCTGTTTTGCATAAAAAAGTTCGGAAATTTACGAAATTTTCACGGTCACGAAAATGTAACATTGACTTGACAGTGAAAATTCAGAAAATTTCCGAACATTTTCCGCAAAACGGAAGTCATGATAAGGTATCGGTCACGCAGTTTGGCAGGTTTTAAAAATGTATACAAGTGTTTGGTCCAAAATAAATATATATTTTTTTTAAACCATTTGGCACCCGATTTCCTATAGCCTACCCTTAACAAGACACTTCTATGGTAGTTCTTATCTCTCAAAATGCGAGTAACGTTCGTATATACTATTTACAGGACACACCTTTTTCTTGAAATCTCTTTTCAATTAATCACCTGAGGCTAGAAACAGTCCTCGTGTAAATGAGCCTAAAGTCGGCAGTTAACTATTGACGTAAACGTGAACCACCGCGTTTGTGGACAGTATGCGTTGCTGGTGATACTGACTAGGTATTATGAAATCAATTATATATACAGGATGTTAGGGTAAACACCGTTATCCTTGAAACCAGTGGTTTGGTGGCATTTATGGAACGTAAAATCAAGAGAAAATGTTTTTTTTTTTTTTAAATTACATTTTACCACAAGAGTATTTCTCCTTTTCACCCTATGCGCTAGAGCAACGAACTTGCTTCTCAACAAAGGTGGGGGGCGTGGGACGTGACCGGCCGCGAGCGCGACCCCTCCCTCAGTCAGTCAGTCAGCTGTTTCGATATCGAGCACACCGTGCTCGATATCGAAACAGCTGACTGACTGACGGAAACTTTTTAAAATCTTTTAATGAAAAAACGTTTTTTTTTTGTTTTTACTCGGTCATTTATTTTTATATTTAAGTCAACTACCCATGGTTTGAGTGACAACGGTGTTTACCCTTACACCCTGTATGTGGGTAGACAGATATTGAATATGACGCCAATTAGGCAGTGTTCTATGAAATAATTAGTAACATTGCGGTATTATGTCGTGATATCTGATGTTTATAGGCGTATTTAGGCCGCCGCGTTAGTCTGTAAACTTAGTCTATTGACTGGGAATGTCCTAGTTTTCCTAATGACTCTCTTCAAGGTTGTAGAGAGATGTTTGCATATCGTACCAAACGGATTAGTTATTGCCGTATACGTTGTTAATTATGGCACATATCGATGCCCAAAGATATACTCCAACAGTCGCCGTTTACGTTATCAACGATAATAAAAATAAAAAAAACAGATTTCAGGAAAAGTTCAACGAGGCTGCCTTATAATAAATAATTGTCAGTCATTATTTACCAAATTTATAATAATTAATTACAAACCAACTAAACCGAAAAGAACAGCAACGTAGGTACAACCGTCTTAATAGCATGGGATTTGCCTTTTGCATGCTTATCAAGATATATTGGCAATAGGTACGCCAAATATTCGATAATTTTGTTAATTCTACGAAAAACCCGTTTGCAATTCCGTTAGGTTTTAAGATGAAATTCGATCGATTTTCCATTAAAATTGCATTGTGTAAACAAGAACATGGTGACTGTCATGATCGGCTTTTGTGGTATTTTAGTGCAAGATGGGTTGGATTTATAGCCAATATTTCATACTTTGTAGTGGAGCTCGTGGCTAAGTAATAACAGCCGCACGAGTCGATCCGTCAGGTTAAGCTACGCTTGCCGGGGTTGGTCCGTGGATGGGTGACCATCTTTACATATCGAAACTCCTCCGTGCCTCGGAAAGCACGTTAAGCCGTTGGTCCCGGCTGTCATTCGTTGATCTTTGACAGTCGTTACGGGTCGTCAGAAGCCCGAAAGTCTGACAACCAGTCTTACCAAGGGGTATCGTATTACCCAGTTACTGGGTTGTGGAGGTCAGATAGGCAGTCACTCCCAAGTAAAATACTGGTATTCAGCTGCATCCGGTTAGACTGGAAGCCGACCCCAATATAGTTGGGAAAAGGCTAGGCAGATGATGATTTTATATCATTTTTTTATGTAGTATTAGAATATAGTACTTAGACAGTTCTAATTATTATTGAAGGCCACAAAAAATCTCTGATTAATTTCAGCAATAGGGAATATGCATGTGATTCAAATATGGGTCACATATTTTTTTCTATAAACTATTTTACTTCAGAATTATGCTTCCATCAATATTTTTGAATAAAATTTCTTTTTGAGCGAGAAATTAATTTTTAAAAAGTCCCAAAAAACTGTGGGTAATTCAAATACTTGAAAAGGCTAAGAGCGGATGTGACGTAACAATCCGGAATAACAATCAAAATGTCAATGTCAAGTCAATCAACAAGTGTCAAGTCAATGTCAAACGCTCATAGAAAAAGGAGTTTTTGACGTTGACTTGACAGTTGCTTGTCTGTTTTCACGAACTGTGACGTCACCACACCAAGCGCGCCAAATGGAGGGCGTTTAAATAGCCCGGATCGGTTGGATATTTTTAAACATTTTTTTAACTACTTTAAATTGCTTTTTTGCCGTCGATTTTTTTTTACTATTATTTGACGATGTAAACTATCGAATAAAAATATTAAAAAAATACATGCATATTCCCTATTAATCAGAGCTTTACTGTGGCCTTAATGATTTTACGAATACATTTTATTATAATTTCATGATAAGTATACATTTCGTGCTACTAAATATAGGTTACTAGAAATTGGAATATTTACTCAAACTGCATCATGAAAACAATATTTCAGCAATCGAAAACAAATACCTATAAACTTTTGAACTATTACGAACTCCTTATACCCTAAGTAAATTGTTCTAACTTAGAAGATAACTTACGTTACGTTAACATGAACTTCAGAACAATATTAATATTAGACGTCATATATCACTGACATAAAATATAATGTTCATGGGCGTACCCAGGGGGGGGGGGGCAGGCGGGGGCATCTGCCCCCCCCCCTGGAAATCTCGCAGAACATCTATGAACTCTCTTAATTACTAATCAAAGTGTAAACGGGGCCTTATGCTCTAACTTTTAAATAAACCGCGAAGTAGACACTGGCAAAATGCACGGTGCAATAGCCAAAAAACCGCTCGCTACGATGGTACACTACATTACATATACCCTAATGTTTCATGTAGGTGTGTTTGTGTAGTGTGTATGACAAAACAGCCGCGGACGATCCGACCTAAAAAATCTTGCCCCCCCCTAGGCCAGAAGCTGGGTACGCCCATGATCATGTTATCGAAATCATAGGGAGTGTATTAACTTCACCTTAACACACGGACAGCCAGCTGCAGAAACGAATTTTAACTTTTAAAGCTGTCATTAGATACTAATCTTCCATTAACTTTTTGCAGAAAATCAACATTAGACTCGATTTAAATGGAATTTAAGTTAAATCATTATCGTTAATGATCCATTACGTAACGGGGCATTAATGTTTGTCTTTGTGCAACTGGGAGAGAGACACCACCTTGTTTGGCATAAGCTTCACCCGCGCGGATGTCGGTTATTATATACTAAAAGCTTCCTCGAAAACCACTCTATCCATTGGTGAAAACAGCATGAAAATCATTGTAGTAGTTTTTGAGTTTATCGCGAACAGACAGACAGACAGACGCGGCGGACGACTTTGTTTTATATTAAGTAGTGATGGCGAGAAATCAATCCTATTTATTTCAAACTTTAATAATTTATTTCAATTAAACCATTCAGAGACACTTTTGATTTATCAAAGAGTAAGTCAGTTAGTCAGAAAGTTGACAGTTGGGGAGCTAGTTGCGTCACTTCTTCTTCCCAGCTAAAGCACTAGGAAGTGGTGAAGAGTGGGCGATTTGGGGGACTGTCTTATGTAATTTTGACTTTCGAAAAATATTAATCTAGTTTGAATAAATGACTTTTGATTTGATTGATTGATTTGAGTTCCGTTCCAAAACTTAGATCTCTATGGAGAAGAACGGGCAAGAAACTCCAAGGAAACTATTTTAAATCCCTGAACCTAAACTATACTAACCTAAACTATTTTAGGAAACTATTTTTATTACCTGTAAGAACTAATGTAAGTGGTAAGTAAATAAATAAATAAATAAATAAATAAAATAAAAACAAGATATTACAAAATCCTGGGTACATTATTATTGTTGGTTCCACATGTACAGTCAAAAAGCTATTTGGTATACAGGCAAAATATAGGTATTTATTTTGCGCTACACTGCCAAAATTCGTTTTGATTGTGTGTGAATAGAATAGAATAGAATAGAATATACTTTATTTGCTTTGAATGTAGGTACATACAAATAGGATCGTAAATAACATAATAAAGAACCGTGTACATTCTGCCTTGTTGGCATGCAAACACAATAATTATTATACAAGTTATCAAAATGATGTATCATTTAGGAAATCCTGAACAGAATAATAACATTTATCTACTAGTAATTCAGTAATTCAGGAGTATAATTGCACTTTTGTTGAGTACAGACGTGTCGAAGATTTATTAAAATAAATAAATAATTAGTTGCTTATTTGTGACCTGGTTTTAACAAATAGCCGGTAGTAAAGCAAACTGGGTTACGCGTTGTAAATCGTTTCTGTGAAAATGTGTGTGTGATTAACAAGTAAATAACTTGTATCACAATGGCATCCAGTCCCTTTAGCAGGGGTGGCAGATGTGCTCGGAGCCCACCTCCTACACCTGTGCCCGCACCCACACCTGCACCTGCACCTGCAGCCGAGCCCGCACCCGCACCTCACCCTCAACCACCCAGCCAAAGAGAAGATGTCATGATGGAGGTGATACCTACGCCGGAAATCCAGAACTGGATGTCATCCATTGAGCAGTGCCTAAATGAAGTGTGCTCTATTGTATCGGAGGGCAAATTAAACATGGAGCAAAAACTACGTATAAGTGCCCTATGCCGAAAAGTTAGTCACGGCACATCGCAGTTGGCCGTTCAGTACCAGTCTCTTAAGATGAGAGCTGTCCGGGCCCACTCCACCGTCCAAACACTCGAAGACCAAAATGATCTGTCGCAGCAACTGCAAGACCTTAAGCTGTCAATCGGAGCTTCAATGAAAACAGTTACGGGAACTTCTTTTGCTGAGATGGTTAAAAAAGGTACCAACAATTTTATACAGCCGACAAATCTAAGCTCAGTGGCCATATACCCTAACGACAAACTGAAGTCGAGTGAGGAGACAAAAACACTTGTCCAAAAAATTATATGCCCCGAGAAAATGAAACTTCAGGTAAGAGGACTACGTAAGACGAAACATGGCGGTGTCATTATCAGCACTGAAACAAAGGACGATATTGAGAAGGTGAAAAAATCGATGCAGCAATCAAATTCAGGCCTGACAGTCGACGAACCCCCAAAAAGGAAACCAAGAGTAGTAGTTATCGGAGTGCCCTCATCCATGCAAGAGAACGAAGTTTTTAATTGTTTATTCCACCAAAATCTAGCAGAGACCCTTCAGGATTGCAACCTTGAGACCTTTTTGACCTCCATTAAGTTAAGCCATAAGTCAGGTAAGCGGGACGCGGAGACCTGTAATTATATAATTGAAGTATCTGCAGACATACGCAAAGCCCTGATAATTATCTAAAGACAGAGTGTTTGTGAATTGGTCGTCATGCCCTGTGAGAGACTTTACTCTAGTCACACGCTGTTATAAGTGCCAGCAGTACGGTCATGCGGCCAAATCATGTCGGGAGACCACCGTTACCTGTGGCCACTGTGGGGATCAGGGTCACTCCATTAAAGAATGCACAAAGAAGGCTGAGGAACCAAAATGTGCTACTTGCTTGCACTTCAAAAAGCCGAGCAATCACAAGACAAATGCTTCTGACTGCCCAGCGAAAATTATGGCCGAAAAAAGGTATATTAATTCTGTTGATTATGGAGGCGCCTAAGAGCGCCGCTAATTACGTATTTTTAAGCCCTTGCTATTATTTGTTTGTTTTTATAAGAATATGATTAGTAATTTAATTAATGACATAGATGATTTCTCTGTATCTGAATCCCACGTTTGTGACGTTGAACACTGTAAGCAATATCTCTCCCCGCACACTAGTCCACTAACCATACTAACACAAAACATTCGCAGTATTTTTAAAAATTTTGACAACTTTAGCATATTTCTACAACGTCTAGATATAAACTGTGACGTTATTGTAATAACTGAATGTTGGCTTTCCAAACAATATAACATACCACTAATTCCGGGATATAATATGTTTAGAAGTAACATAAACTACAATCAGAACGATGGGGTGATAGTTTATGCCAGAAATCATCTCAATGTGTCTGTCGAGGAACCAAATATGCAAGACTGCAACAGATTGTTAATTAAAATTGGGTTCGATTTAGCGATACTTGCCTTATACCGACCCCCCTCTTTTAGAAATATAAACAATTTTACCGACTCTCTAAACAATACCTTGCAGAACCTGTCATCCTTCAAAAATACAATTTTAGTTGGAGATATTAATATCAATATTCTTCCCGAAAGTGCTGATGCGTCCGCTGAGGAATACCTTAACCTTTGCGCCTTCCATACTTTGCTTCCTGCTCACACGCTTTCTACACATCAAAGTGGCTCCTGTTTGGACCATATTATGCTCAAGTCAAATTTCCCTGCACTTGCCCTTGTAATTAACTCAACAATAACCGATCATAATGCTACCCTACTTATTTTAAACTGTAAATTACCTAAAGTAGACACTCGCACAATTTCTAGTTTAATTGTAAATAAACTTGAAGAAGACTTACGCAATATCGACTTTGACCCAGTCTACGATTCCGCTGATCCGCAGTTTTGTATGATGTACCTAATCAAAAATGTACAACATGCAATTCATAAGAACACGGTCATGTCTCGGCGAAATAACAAAAACTACAACATAAAACCATGGATCACGACAGGACTCATTCGCTGCATGAAAAATAGAGATAAACTGCATATGAAAGCTAAATCTAATCCAGATAATTTAGTTTTGCAACTGTCCTATAAACGATATCGTAACTTCTGTAATAATCTTCTAAAAAAAGTAAAACGTAACTATGATAAAATTGCACTAGAAAAAGCTGGTAAAAATAGTAAAAAAATCTGGAATTTTATTAAAAGTGTAACGTATAACTCGAAACAAAATCAGTCATCTTCAGGTTTATTACAAGCACACTCATCACAGTTAGCATCTGCTAACTTTGCGAATAATTTCTTTGTTAATGCTGGTAAATGTTTGGCGGAAAAAGTTCAGGGCCAATCACAATATCTAACAAGCACACCATTTACGCGTACCACTATTTTATCATCCTTAGTATTGCAAGACACTGACGTGACTGAGGTAGAAACGATAATTATGAATTTGAAGGACGACTGTGCAGTTGGCTGGGATAACATATCAAATAAAATTATTAAACAGTTCAGGCACATTTTAGTGCCGCCACTAACTTATATTTTTCAAAAATGTTTATCGACAGGTCTTTTCCCCGAGTGCCTAAAAAAAGCTGTTGTTGTCCCTGTTTACAAATCGGGCAGTAAAGATCAAGTGACAAATTATAGACCTATTTCCCTGCTGCCTACTATGTCTAAAATATTAGAAAAAATTATGAATAAAAGACTTTTCAAATACTTGGAGGATAAATCAATTTTATCTAAACGGCAGTTTGGATTTAGGCCTAAAATGTCAACAGACGATGCCGTGCACCATCTAACTAACTATCTAGCGCAAGAACTTGATAATGGTAACCACACAGTAGGAATCTTCCTGGACCTCGCCAAAGCTTTTGATACGGTTTCGATTCCTATTCTGTTGCACAAGCTTGAAGCCTTAGGTATCAGAGGCACCCAGCTAAAATTATTTAAGAGCTATCTAGAAGATCGTACACAATGTGTAAGGATTGGTAATGTTCTTAGCGATACTGAAAAAAACACGTCCTTCGGAGTTCCCCAAGGAAGTATTTTAGGGCCTACACTATTTTTGATTTACATAAACGATCTTTGTAACCTAAATCTAGATCACGGCCAAATTGTTTCTTATGCTGACGACACTGCCCTTCTTTTTTCGGCTGACTCAGAAGAAAAAGTCTACAAGCTTGCACAACAGGGATTCAATATTGTTATTAAATGGCTTCAATACAATTCTCTATCACTTAATGAAGACAAGACAAATTACATTAAGTTTTCGATGCGCAAGCAAACATCAACACGCACTCCCTCGACATTATATGCTCATTATTGCACAACTCCTACAGATAACCAATGTGTTTGTCCTAACATAAAAATAGCAAATACAACCAAATACCTTGGTGTTATAATAGATGAAACACTTTCGTTCAAACAACATATTCAAGCTTTAAATAATAGAATCCGCAAGTTGATATTTGTTTTTAAAAAGTTACGCTATATTGCTGACCCAAAAGTCGTTAGACAAGTTTACTTTGCTCTGTGTCAATCAATATTAACTTACTGCATTACCACATGGGGTGGAGCGGGTAAAACAATGTTACTAACCATCGAGAGAGCTCAAAGGGCGATTCTCAAAGTGTCTACTTTCCGCCCTTTCCTTTTCCCTACTAACCTCCTATACAAATCGTGTGAAGTATTAACAGTTCGGCAACTATTTATAATGGGTATTGTATTAAAGCAGCACACAGCTCTTCCCTATAGCACTGCAAATACTAATAAAAGACGTAAAGATATAGTTTGTCCACAAAATACAACTAAACATGCTTTTGTATCCAAATTTTACCTGTACCTCGGTCCTCTTCTCTATAATAGACTAAACTCGAAAGCCAACATTTATTCCCTGAACTACATAAATTGTAAGAGAACTCTCAAGGATGCTCTCCAAAGTATGCCTTACGAAGATACAGAGAATTTACTGACTGTGTTAAAGTAAATATTCTAATGTAAAAACTTCACTTAAGTTAAGTATTTTTCGAATTTGAAACTAAGAATTAAGTTATTCAACATAGTTAGTGATCTATTGTCAACTTGTTGATTATTTATTTATTTTATAACTCTAGTTTTAGCTCTTCTCGCCTGAAACACAGGATAACCTAGTTCAGGCACGTAAGTCTTAGAAAAATAATTTACATTTAAGCAAAACTGTACTAATTTTTATGCCTTGTTTTTTTTTTTTTTTTTTTGAATAAAATATTATTAAAAAAAATATTATTTTGAATAAATATATTATTATTAAATATTATAGTAAAACATTTTTTAAATTTCATCAAGGGCAAGGTTTTCATATGATCGGGAATTTTATTAAAGACAACAGGAGCCATACAAATTACATTTTTTTTTAATAACCTCGTTTTAAATGTGCCTGTGTGAAGTAAATTCTGATATTGTGATCTTAATGATGTACTCCGTTTTCTGGTTTCTGTTAATGTGGCAAATAAATTACGGTTTGTTTTTACAAATATTGCTAATTCGAGGATATAGAGGCATGGGAAAGTTAATAGTTTCTGAGACTTAAATATAGGCACACAACTGTCAGTAACTTTGAGGCTAAATATAGCTCTCAAACAGCGCTTTTGAGCTTTAAAAATGCTTTCTCGTTCACTACAATAACCCCAAAATATAACACCAAATCTTAAAATAGAAATTACAAGACCATGGTAGGCCACTAGTATTGTTGACCGATTTACTTTTTTGGATAGCTTGTATAACATAAACGCGGCTGTGCTCAGACGTTTACAGATATCTTCTGCTTGCGGCTTCCATGTTAACTGGCTATCAATTAAGATTCCCAGAAATTTTGTGCTATTCACTTTATCGATAGTTTGGCCATTGTAGTTGATATCCATGTCACCTGGAGATATACGTTGGTGAAAATGCATAGTTTTAGTTTTTTGTAGATTAATAACTAGGTTATTATTGTCAAGCCATTTTATTAAACTGCTGATCGAGTTATTGATGTCATTTACGTATGAGTCTTTATTGGTACATGAAACAATTGAAGTACTGTCGTCTGCAAATAAAATAATTGGATTAGATATATGGCGTGGCAGGTCATTAATATAAAGTAGGAATAGTAAAGGTCCGAGGACACTTCCCTGCGGAACTCCGTATTTTATTTCTTTAAATGACGATAAAGTTTTTAGTTCCTTCCTAGATTTTAAACATAAGCGTGATATCTCTGTACATTGTCTACGGCCTTTGAGATAAGTTTTTATTAATTTAAGAGCATTGCCACGAATACCGTACGCATCAAGTTTGGTTAAGAGAATATCGTGGTCCACGCAGTCAAAGGCTTTCGACATATCGGCATATATTGCACATATCGGTATTTTGGAATCTACTTTAGGCATTATTTCATGGAGAAAATCAAAGATGGCCATGTTAATATTTTTATTTTTCCTGAAGCCCATTTGTTCGTCACATAGTATGTGGTATTTAGTTAGGAAGTTGTCAAGAGATTCATAGACAACTTTCTCTATGATCTTGGAGAATATAGAGATAAGAGCAATTGGCCTATAATTTACCATTTCTTCTTTATCGTTTTTTTTATATACTGGTATGACTATTACGCTCTTGAGACTTTCTGGAAATACGCCAGACTGTATGCTTACATTAATAATATGAGCAAGGGGTTCAGCTATACAATGTGCAACAAATTTGATAACTGTTGTTGAAATGCCATCGAGGCCAGAGCTCTTTTTATTTTTCAGATTTCTAATTATACGCATTACATCTTGAGGTATAACAGGGGCCATAAATATTGTATGCGGGTTTATATTTATGTTAATGGTATCGCATAACGTATGTTTAGGTATGCCAGAGGTTTGTTCAATGAAAAAGTTATTAAAAGATTCAGCTATTAAATTAGGGTTTGATATTATTTCATCTCCTTTTTTTATTTGAGAAATGGGTTCTCTTACAATTTTGTTGTTATTAATAATTTGCCAGGCCGTTTTGGATTTGTTTTTTGAGTTATTTATTAAGTGGTTATTCTGCGCTTTTTGTGTAAGTTTAATAATTTTCTTAAACCTCCTTGAGTAAATCTTAAATTTATTTTTGTTTTCAGACGTTGGTTTTAGTCTCTGCTGCCATAATAGTTGCCGTTGTTTTTTGCTACATATTCGTATCCCGCGAGAGACCCATTTTATTTTTTTCTCTGATTTTACAGTAACTAATTTGCTCGGGAAACAGAGATCGTGTAACAGTAGGAAAATGTCAAGAAAGTTATCACAGGCTTTGTTAGCATCCTCTGTATTATATACATTAGAAAATGATAGACTATCGAGGTGCGATCGAAATTTAATAAGGTTTTCTTGAGTTATATCTCGTATTAATGTTATCCATGTTTTTATTTGATTCGTTTTATTAACTTTTATCTTAATTATTTGAGCAGTGTGGTCAGATAATCCAAAGTCAGTGACTTCATGTTGGCACTTCTGCTTAAGATTATGTGCAAAATTGTCTAAACAGATATTACTGATAAATCTAGTTGGCTGATTAATTTCTAGTTTAAGGTTGAAGCTCCTGAGAAAGCATTCAAATTCAGAGGTGATTCTATTCCTGTTCGAAACATCTATATTAAAGTCTCCACATAAAATTACTTTTTGAAAGGGTTTTTTACAGACATTTTTTAAAACGAGATCTAAATTTTCATAAAACTTACTTAGATTACATAATTTAGGAGGCCTATATACACATATAGTAATAATTTTTTGAGAAGGAAATTCTACAGCACAACATTCTATAATTCCTGATATCGAGTATTTCATTACGTCAGGTCGTTCTTTATACTCGTGTCCAACTCTTGCTAAGATACAGGCACCGCCACGTTTTTTATTCTGTCTAGCAAAGCATGCCGCCAGCTTATAATTAGGAATATATAATAACTTTTCTTGGCCTGACATTATAAAATGCTCGGTTATACATATTACGTCAACTACTTTTTGTTGACTCAACAATTCCTGAATGTAAATATTTAAAAGGTCTGATTTATTTATAAGTCCGGCAATATTTTGGTGAAGAATATACATAGAATCAAAGAAAAAACTCACGACTTGAGGATGCAACGACGTTATTATCAATCTCGTGAATAAAGGCATCACGTTCTATCGAACTTACAGATATAGTTTGCAATAAGTTATTAAAAATATTGCTCATTCCGCGGTCGTTTATCTTTCTATTTATTCTTGAAAACATAGAGAAATCATACAATAGATCTAAGTTAGTGTCAAAAGCAGTTGCATAACCATAAGTTTGAAGATCAAGATGTAGTAAATTGTTAAAAGTCTCAATTCGCCAATTAAACATAGTTGAGAAGTTACTTAATTTAAAGGTAGGAACACATAAAATTACATTTGTATGCTGAATTTTAAGCAAGGATTCTCTTAATTCTATAATTATATTAACATAGTTTTTTGTTTGCTGAAAGTCTTTTTCACCAATCAAGATGACACAATGGTCGGACATTGTAAAGTCCGCTAATTTCTTATCTAAATTATTAATAAGTTGTAATATACCACAGTTTGGCAAAATATAGTGACATATTTGAGAGTTTTTAAATGTTTCTTCAGCTATTGATGTAATGTTATTAACTTTGTTAGCACTAACAACACATAATTTATTCTTCACTGGTATGTTTACATCTTTTATTATTTGGTTTTCATGGTTTCTGGGTATAATAACAGACGTCTTGCTGGAGTCCAGGTTCTCATTGAGGTTGTTACTATGCTTCTTCTTGTTTTTCTTTTGAGAATTAATACGTGGAGTTGATGAGGTAGGTGTATTCTTGCTTTTGACAGGAGTTCCTCTTTCACTAGTTAATGTTTTGGTAGCTTTTTTTAAAATATCATATTTAGAAGTCAGTTCAAGGACGGTCTTCTTTAGTGAAGTATTTTCGAGATTTAGGTTCTGAATCTCCTCGTGTGCCGAATTTAGTTGTAAATTGAGTTGTTGTATTTGGGTTTGAAGTTGTTGCGCCTGCACATCATTTTCATCAGTGGATATATTTGGTAAGCTACAGGTACTGCCATCTAACTTAGAACTGTTGGGACTAGTTTCTACCGAATTGGTCTGGGTCAATGAACGACGTTTTGTATTCGATTTTCTGAACGTGATGTTCTCGAAGAAATTCATTATTGAATTTTTATAATGTTATCCTTAAACATTCACAAAAAGACAAGCCGTATGCGAGGATCGAACTCAGACCACTCAAGCATACAAGGTTGGTTGCTGGAACACTAGACCAGCGCGACTGTTAGTGAAGGTGTTGAAATTGTTGATCAGTAGACTTTTTGGAATAGAAAGTTCGTTAATACCCGTCAATTTTGAAAACAATTTGAATGTTAGCTTTTACCCACTATCTAAGCGTCACTTTTATAAAATTGAGTTTTTAAGCTTTATATCGTTTTATTTTTAATGTTTATAACTCACAGTAATATTAGCCCTGTATCTAGCCGTTGAATGCAAAAATAAGTAGTTTTTATCACTCACAAAGGTAAAAATAGTCACAGTGTTTTGATCACTCACTAAAGTTGTGTTTATTTTGTTTATATTGAATAAATTATTTAGATAACACTTCCACTCACGAATTGAACTATTTTCTTTACTTTTATAATAAGATTTCAGTAGATACAGGTAATTAACTATTTTTAAACAAATTTAATACGGGAGCAGTATGTTAACGTGACGGCTGACACCGAACGATTGTTGACTACTGAAAATACTCACAAAATTGTTTAAAGTAGTTGCAAGTTATCTGCCTGTATACCGCCGCGTACAGCGTCGTATGAATGAGAAAAGACTTCAAAGCGTGTTATCTCCGCTAAGACGCTTGCACTTTGTTGACAAGGAGTCGAGAACCATCCATGAACAGCGCTGAACGCGGTAGAACAGCGCTGAACTCTATCTATAGCACTCGCATGATAATAACAAATTTGTCCTCATTTCATACTTGTTTGCCGCGAAAGCTGAACCCACACCTTCAGAAATCCGCAAAGAACACCTTCCTTCAAGGAAATCAAGTCATTAAATTAAAATACATGCACAAAAACTTCACACCAGCATCGAAGCTTTTAAAAACATTATCTTACACCGGTGCAACCATATCGTAAGATAATATTCCGTGTGCGGCGCGGTGTGTGTGATCAGGTGGTGTCCGGAGAACGTCGCACGCGCAGCGGCTAAATATTGACATGACCTGTCGCGGACACGACGTGGGAAAGTGCAGAAGGATCACGACCACTAGAAAACAAAAACGTTGCATGGCATCTCTTCTCATATAGAGAAGCAGCGAGCACTGATATCCACGTTTCTCACCATAAAGAAGGTATAAGAATTACTCATTCATGTCACCAATTTCAGAACATTATTAAGTCCAGGCAAGCAAGCAAGCCTTTTCCCAACTATGTTGGGGTCGGCTTCCAGTCTAACCGGATGCAGCTGAATACCTGTATTTTATATGGAGCGACTGTCTATCTGACCTCCACAACCCAGTACTACGATATCCCTTGGTGAGACTGGTTGTCAGACTGTCGTGCTTCTGACGACACGTAACGACTGTCAAAGATCGACGAATGACAGCCGCGACCAACAGCTTGAAGTGCTTTCCGAGCCACGGAGGAAAGCAAGCAAGACATCTTAGGTACATCATAAATGCTTAAGCTTAAGCAGTCACATCTGCCTAGAACAGAAGCATCGTCTTCATCCGTAGAAATGCATGAAGGCTCTTATATACCGATTCGGTCGACTCGTCGCGACGCGACGCCGCCGCATTATTCGCCGTGAAGTTTTCTCAGAAATTGTTTTGTTAAAATTCAAGGTCGCTCAGCGAGCTATGGAACGTGCTATGCTTGGAGTATCTCTGAGAGATAGAATCCGGAATGAAGTAATCCGGCAGAGAACCAAAGTTGTCGACATAGCTCACAGAATAATCAAGCTTAAGTGGCAATGGGCCGGCCATATTAGCCGTAGAACCGATGATCGCTGGGGGTAGACGTGTTCTTGAGTGGAGACCGCGAATCGGAAAACGTAAGGTAGGACGCCCTCAGGCTAGGTGGAGCGACGATCTTCGCAGGGTGGCTGGTAGCAACTGGATGAGAGCTGCCGAGAATCGAGCTGAATGGCGTGCAATTGGAGAGGTCTATGTCCAGCAGTGGACTGCTATAGGCTATAGGCTATATGATGAAAATTCGCGTCGCGCGGCGAATCGCGCCAGTATGTAAGAGCCTTAATTAGTGTTCTTGACATGCGCTTCGCCAGCTTGCAAACAAACGCCTTGCTTCAATTAAACCTTCTGAGTACCTATATTTTGTACTTGCTCCCCCTTCCCCTCTCCCGCACGCACCGTCGTCTGGTCGGTTGAGCCTCTTGTTTCCTTGAAGCTTTAAGTTGGGAGTTATTGTTGGATTACATGTCATTTACCTAAAAGGTTTCGGGACCAATACCTGGCGCACAATCATGTGTGAACACTGTTCTAATGATTGGCTCAAGTGTTGATAAAGTTTATGTAGTATTTGGAAAATATGGCGACATTACTTGCAAGGAAAAGTGACTGTCATGAAAACCTTTATTATTATACTAGTGACCGCTCCTGCTTCGCACGGTTGGACTTGAAAAAACATCGAGATTTCTTAGTTATATTTATGTAACTTTAATATTAACGTACTATACACGTAAACCTTCCAGAATCATTTCTATAAACGATGGTGGAAACCTCATTAAAATCTGTTGCGTGGTTTAGAAGAGCAACGCGGCGATTCAAAGACGAAAATCGACTTTAATTTATAATAATTATGTACATATTTTATAGAAGTATAACATATTATTATTTTCACAACACATATACATCACGCCTGTATTCCACGAAGGGTTTAGGTAGAGATGTACCTACCCACAACTCGCCAGTTATGTGTAAGTCCTGTGTAACAGTGGGCGAATAAATACAACAATTACAATAGCACAAAATAAATAATTAATAATGATACCATAATAATACAATTAATAAATTAAAAAATATATATATTAATTATATTACAATTATTATAGCGTTAGTAGCTGAATAAAGGTCCATTCTTCAAAATGAACTTGATAAAGACCATCTTAATTGACATACATAGAGCTACTTACGCCAGAAATGTACGATGAAAGCAAAATGATTTATTAACAGAATATTCATATAACACTGCATCAAATTTCGAGACCACACCATAAAACCGTCGCTAAAATTAGATTCAGAACTTAATTAATAAAACAAAGCCAATGAAATTGGAGTTCAGAGAGTTGGCTGACTGCAAAACTACATCACAAATTAAATATGAGTACTACGTAGTATAAAAGTATTTGTGAATTCCTACACTCCAGAGTCCCAGCATAAATCTGAAACATCCATTCATAAATACTAGATTTTAATTAGCAATTTAAAAAGATAATAACAATTTGAACTTTATACACCCTGTATACTCATCTGACATGCCAAATAACTTCTCAACTTTAATAATTATAATCATAGTAATTGACTGTTTACAGTCTAGCATTTATTAGACTAATGCATAATGCAATAATCATATTTATGATGATGCGAGCACTGGTGGCCCAGTTGTTAAGAGTTGCAGGTCGTCAGTTCGAACCCAGACAGGCACTTTACTTTATATATTTAACTAAGTCTCGATCCCGTGGGAATATAAAAAGTATCCTCTCCTATGGTCATGGTCTAGGTACCCATGTGCCAAATTTCATCTAAATCCTTTCAGCCGTTTTAGCGTGAAAGCGTAACAAACAAAGAAACTCACTTTCGCATTTATAATATTAAGTTAGGATTTCATCACCACTGCTCTCAAAACAGTGAAGAAAAACATCGTAAGGAAACCGACATGTTCTAGAACCAAAAATTCGAAGACATGTGACATCTGCCAACCCGCACTGGACCCGCGTGGTTGATTACAACCCACTCCCGCTCACAGAGAGGAGGCCTGTGTCCCAGCAGTGGGAACGTTATAATATGCTAATTATACTATGCATATAATTATATTTTGCAAATAAAAACTCCTTGGAGATAAAACTCGCGGTTGTATGGAAACTTTTAATTAGGCGACTCTTTTAAAAAGTGATTAAAAAGTTGTGTTTTTCTTTTGTTAGAATTCCGTACCCAAAGGGAGGACCAGCGGACCCTTTTATAAAGCTCCGCTGTCCGTCTGTCCGTCCGACCGTCTGTCTCAGGGCTGTATGTTTTGAACCATAATAGGTAGGTAGTTATACACTTGAAATATTCACAAAGTGCGTACTAATATGGCCGCTTTAACAACAAATAATAAACATAAAATAAAGTTAAAAATTAAAGGGATTCCCCATAAAAGAAACGTGTTTTTTTCGGCGTTTAAAAAAAGTATATAGGTAGTGTTATATTGTACGCTGGTACGGAACCCCCTGCCCGCATTTTTTCATTATGCCAATGCTACAGGGTTCGTTATGAGATACTTAAAAATAAAGGGCGGTCTTATTAAGACTTCTTAGTAAGTTGGCTTGCAGGGGCAGTTAGGCAGTTACCGACTGGTAGTAATCAAGGAAATATATGGAGCGTGTGAGGTTATAGTACCTAGTCGCTAAGGTCTGAGTAGAGTCGTTGAGTCAAACGAGTTAGGAAGTTTCAGTTACTTTGTTGCACAGGTTGCACTGGTAAGTAGGCAGTGTTTGTCATCATCTTGTTAGCCCATTAGTGCTGCTGAACATTTACGTTAACTATGTATACTTATGGGTACTGTACTGCCATAAGTTATGGTTGTTAGCCTTAGGTAATGCAATAATCACCTCATGAAATCCTTGAAATGGAACCTAGACATGTAACGAGTATGTGAAATTTTACGAAAAAGTTATAGTCCTGGTAGTACGTTTACGTAGGATAGTACACACAGGCAAAGCTGCGGCAAAAGCTAGTAATAGATATATTATAGGTAGATTACTTGAAAGCGTTGTAAAGATCATCTAATTAAAAAATGCACGCCCCTCCACTGTTTGTTGCAAACGTATTTCAAATGTTTATATAGTTTTTATGCAGTGGAGTGCAGTTTTAAATTAGAATTTCTACCTAAGTATACCTGTAGCCGAGTGTAGCCTACCTGTACTTACCTTCACTTAAGGCCCTACCCTACCTCAAATTGCTTAGCATAATCCTCCGTTATGCCGAAAATAGAAATAAATATATGTTAAAGTTAAAGATTGATACTAAGTTCTATGTTCGGCGAAATCAGGATTGCAAAAAAATTCTCTATAGAAAAAATCCAAAGTAACCTCTAAAACGAACTAAAACCCGCTGGTATTAAAAAAATACTTCAAATTAGATCATGAAACTTTGCTTAATAACTGTACTAACTATAAAGCAAGATTCATATATATTTTTTTTAATTTACATAATTTTCACTGTAAAAAGCAATAACCTAAACTATTCGAGGCATGACAGCCGCCAGCACCCCAGTCCGTCTCGCTCTCATTTAGGCCGCGAGTAGTATGGTGCGAGCGAGATAAAATTTGAAGTAGGGTACGGCCTTAAAGCCTTTTAAACATTTTGCAGTTCTGCTAAGACCAAGGTAAGGCTTCGTTTCAGCTTCAGTGTTCATGTACGTCACTCCATTAACGTGTGTGCTCGTAATTAATTCGGTAACTAAAATGTATGCACTATGCAGCCCTGCGCGCGAAGCTTGGGGTTAAATCTAGCGATGTATAAGGTTACCTACTGCTGTTGAAGGTTACTGCAGTATTATGCATAGGTGTTAAAATTAAATAGTGTTAGCACGTATTCTAAATATACAACTTACGTTTAAAACCATTTGTGAAAAGCTTTTTTTTCACTAAATAATAATGGATTTGATTCTGTAAATCTATACATATACTAAAAATGAAATACTGATCCATATTCCCACGGGATCAAGACTTATGCGGGGTGAAGCCGCGGGGCGCTGCTAAAAAAAGAAAGCTGCCAAATCTACGTTTTGATTAACTTATTAGAGAAACTGAAATGAATTTCTTTTAAAAGCTGAACATTATTTTGATATTATCCAATAAAATTATGAATTTGATTAATCTTACTTGAACGTTTTTGACAGTGATGAATTATTAGATATTTGTAACGAAATTAACTGAGAATTACCTAACGGGTAGGTACTTTTCAGTTACTCTAAAATCTATGAATAGCTAGTTTATTCCAATCCTTGTTATTTCAATAATGTTATTTCCACTTAAACTAAAATCAGCTTAAAGCAAATGTAAATTAAGTTGATTTCAGAATGCTACTGAAAAAATCCTAAAAATGATTGAATTTATAGCGCCGCAAACTCCGCAGACAAACGTTAACCATGGATTTTAAAGTTGTTTTTTCTTAAACGTATACTTGTTTATATGTATGGGAACTAGATCGCGAACGCGTAGGTATTTACATATTTTATTTTCAAAACCTTCCAAAGAAAATATAGATAGGTAGCTACCTCTGACCAAAAAAAGAACCAAGACAAAGCGCTGCGATACAGAGCATGCCAAAAGTACACCTCCGCTCTGTGCATTCACGCTCACACGCACACATTTACAATGAAACTACACCTCACTAAGTACACACATGTTTACGAAACCGGCCTCACGTCACTGTTGACAGCGCTCTATCTTGGGTTTTTTATTTGGTCTACTAACAACATCTTATCTCATCATCTCGTAAGTATATTCATGGCCTTAAAATAAAACCTGCCTTCTTGTAACACTCCCCTAATGCAAACTTTCAGTACTATCAATTCAGTGTCTGTTATCAGTTCGCGTCGTAATGCACTATGTTCGAGCCGCGGCGCCGCCCGCATTCTAAGCTACTTCTTATCCTCCTACATGCCATACATTATTTTCACGAGACTTTTACTACTTCCGCGGAAAGATAAAGAGAGATAGGGTATAGGTAGCTGATGCCTCGTATATTTTTCTCAGTAAGTCTGTCGGAAATGGTGCCGTAAGAATAGAATTACTGAACAAAGATGTAGGGGAGTTTTGTTTTATAATGTGCCAGCGGATATGTTGAGGAATATTTACGAGTACAGATAGGAAAGAAAGAAAGAAAATCCATTTTTTTAGCACAGACATTTAGGGACACAACACAATATATTATTAGTTATACTTACTACAAGAAAAAAAGAGTTTCAAGTGTTTTGTATGAAATTAGCAGGAAAGTTACAGGAAGGAAAATGTCGTCGGAAAATTCAGACTGACGAGAACTTTAAAACTAACGAAATCCTGAACACAAAAAAAATACATGTGCGAGGCCAGAAAGGCTCCTATCTCAGCATATTTAAAGTTGTACCGTCGTTTAAAACACTTCCAGCGTTTCGTTCTACGTAATGGTCAACTTCTAGTTTAACCTAGTTAACGCTAACTTCATCTGGGTTAAACTGGAAGCTGCTCGTAAATAATTACATTAACTACTAACTACTTTACTAAACGCATGCATAATATAAATATAGCTACTTATTTTTGTATCGAAATACTAAAAATAAAATCTAAAACGGGCCGAGTTCTTGTAATGGTATTTACAGGACGAAATTCGCACTCTCATTGCGTAACACACTTTCAATCACAATATGAAATATTTTGAAAGAAACTGCTAACTAATCCATTGCTTTATATGTTTGAAAAATGAGTCTGCTCAGCAAAAATGAGTCTGATGAAAAATAAGTATGTCAAAGCGAAAGGCATTGCCATTGTAATTGTGTTACGCAATTACCCCGCCGGACTAAGTATGAGAAATAGAGATAATTGGTTGAAGGATTTTTGAGATGAATAAAATTTAATTTATTTTTGTTGATAACGATTGAATTCTTCAAAAATACACCTAATAAAAATAACTCAATTGAAATCCAATCCATTTAAATCCGATTGCGGTTTAAAAACCCATAGTAAAATGTACGCATTCGTACTATCGCACTCATTAATCTCCGTATGAACAGGGCTGATCCATATCTAATTAGTTGGCGCCAGTGATTTCATTAAAGCTTTAATCTTAATTAGTATCTGGGACTACAATGATAACACTTGTATGAAGGCACAGACGTGTAGGATTGCTGTTTTCCTTTTTGGGATGAGATGCTGGACTTAGGTGAAGTGAACTTGAAGGGAATTGTCAATAGTGTATAATAACGATGTGTAAAATCTGACATCTTGGCTGTCAGTACCAACCTTTCGGAAAATGGGTTGGTACCATCTGATGACCAACTCTAGCACCGCGCGCGCTCATTGGTCAAATCAAATAGCGCATGCTTCCTCGGCTTCCTGTTACACACTTCCGTCCCTTTTCACGAAATCACTCTCAGACAGATTGCAGGAAAGCGAGAGGAAAGATGTTACTCATCAATACCCCCAGATATGGTGAAATGACGGCTCACTTTACCTAAGTTTTCACGGTGAGATTTTAGTAGAGTACATCCGACTATCGTCAGTCCAAGCGTCTTCGTCTGTCTCCGATTCAAAGTCTAAATTATGGAGGTTTTATTGCATATTATTGGAGGAATGGTCTAATAAATTCTTCTGTAAAATAGCGTCGTTTGAATAAAGCACAGTCACTGAATAGATTCAGCAGTAATGCATGAAATAATGCGCGTAAAAAGTAATTGAAGAGGCGGTGTAACATGGCCAGAATTCGATTCAATGGATAAATTATTAATGCGGAATGTTCAATACCTACATTATTCTGTTAACAAAAAAGCACCGTTTAAAAAAATACATTCACTGAACAAGTCAGCAATATATACCTTTTGCCTGGAATAAAGCAATATGCGTAAAAAGTAATCGAAGATGCGGTGTAACATAACCAGAGTTCGATTCAATGGATAAATTATGGAGGGTTTATAGCTCTTTTTGAGGAGTGTTCAAATAGATGCCTCTGTAAATAACGTCATCTAAATAAAACACAGTTAGTTAATAAAAAGAGCAGTAATACATGAGAATATGGAACATAACGAGTAGATATCGTGTGGTGGTGTGCAGTAGGTAGGCGTAAGAAATTAAGAATTAATCGAAAATGCAGTGTAATGTAACATAGCCAGACATTTACAGGTCTAGTGGTATTCAACAGTTGGTTATGTAAGGGCGAATTTCACCAATGAGAGCAGAAGAGCAATTGTCGTATTTAAGGTGGATGCGCCAAGGTAGCCCGCGAAATTCAAATTTTCTTACGTTTTTTACAATTTGCAGGTCAGTATCAAGTTGTATGTTGATCTAAATATTATTTGCGGTCGTAACAAATATGGGTTTACAGAATTATAATTCATGAAAGTGCCAAATGTCATGATTTCATGAAATAGTCATTAAATGCACTTACATGAATTTAGAGAATTTCGCGGGCTACCCTAGCGCATCCCCCTTTACTAAAATATTCACACTGATAGCTCTTGAACGCGGTTTAGATGTGTACTGATCGCGTTCAGTTTCATTGGTAAAATTCGCTCAAAATGTATAGTATAGATATTTACTCAATAAAATCATAAATAAGGTAAGTTCACACCCGATAACACATGCGGTGTAATAAGATGCGATTAGGAGTAATAGGAAGTGAGTGAACAGCATCCACCCACACGGCGCACGAATGATTGAGTTCAACGGTGATGTGATTACCGCATTACCCTCAAACGAACTCGTTGTGCCGATCAATGGGGGACTTCTATGTGTGGGAGTTAACGCCTGCGGCCATCATAATGTAATTATGACCTATCTACATAATGAAAATCTTAAATTCACTGACAGACAACGCACAGCCAGAACGATTAATTCTATAAGCTTGAAATTTTGCACAAGTGTAAAGTGTGTCTTATTATAGCAAAAGTGACTAAGCAAGGATTTTCTCAAATTCATCCCCAATAGGGGTTGAAAATTTGGGGAATCCCCCTCTTGGCATACATTTTTTTGTCATAATATTGTTTGCCATAACGTTTTCTCATAACTTTTGTTGTCATAATAATGCTCTGGCATAATAATATCTTGGCATAATGCTAAGGTTAGCATAACTGTCATTTGGTCTAATTTATGTTAGCATAGTTTGGAGTTACATAATTTTTTAAGGCGTAATATTTATTCGTCTATCTAATCTTAAGCCGTAAATATAAACATTATTTATACTAACGATTAGCAAATTTTTGTATTACAACGTTTCATTTGCTAGAATTATTGTTAAGCTGATTATTATAATGACACAAAACGTTTGGGACATTTATCATTATTTTGTTAAACATTTCAATCTTAGGTTACGATAGGTTAGGTTAGGTTAGAGTATGAAAAAAAAAAAAAAAAAAAAAAAAAAAAAGGTTAGAGTATGACAAACAACACACGAGCCGATCGAGGGAAGCGAGCGTGCCGCTGCAGCGGCCGGCGAAGTGCCAGAAGCGAACTGCTTTTGTAAAAGGAAACAGTTAAGTTAGGTCACATTAAAGATAAAGTAAAAAACACTCACTCATTTTAATTGAACTCTACTTGAAAGTTGGCATTTTAAAAAGTGTCATTATGAAAAGCAGACCAAACGTGTGAGGTTGGGAATTATAACAAAATTATATGATAGGTTGGCAAATGATTATTCGGCGAAATAAAATTCTGCGAGACCTTAGTTGCCAAGTGAAAATCTGGCAAACAATTTTCGGCGAAAGGGTAGAGAACCGAATTTTTCAGTTGTAGTGTAATTATTTCTCGCTTAAATTTCGAAAGACGGTGGCAAAAACCAAAAATACAAAACCAAAGGAGTGAGTTATATTAGTATTTATTATTTTTATTCCAAAGAACATTATGTTTAAATATCATTTATAACATTATGTTTTATAAAGTTATGCTGCATTATTATTATGCTAAAAGTATTTATGGCAATTATCATTATGGCAAAACATTTATGCCTAATAATATTATGCGTAATGATCATTATCCTGAATTTCGTTATGCCAATGTAAATTATGACAATCTATTTTATGCTTAACATTAGTAAACCGTAAATTAGTAAGTAAATTTGTATAGCACACAGTGCACAGCCATCAATTATGCAATACTTAGTCAGGTTCTAAGTAATCCGTTATTGGGTTATCAAGGTCAGATGATATGCCAGTCGGGTCGACCCCTATAAAACTATAATTATTCAAGTTAAGTATATCGTACTTCATAACTCTTTTCTTTGTGACCTATAAACCCGCGAACCATACGTGTCAGGGCTGACAGTGTCATTATTTTCTGTGAAATATTGACACTGACAACTCTTGAATCAGTTTCATTGGTGAAATTCGCCCTTATAGGTCTAGTAACAAATATGCTACTCGTGTACATACATTTCCCATCTAAGCTCACACTTTACCATGACTTAGAATACGTACTCAGGGGGAAAATTGAACCGCGTGCCGCCATTGTATCGTGGGGTATACAGGGAACTAATATTTATTACCCCCTGTAACCTCACTGTGTTCCCATTATATTGAACGTAATTCTGTTGCGTGGCGACCAAATGAAATATTTAATATGTTTTTCAGTAGAAGAGAAATGGAGGGCAGAAAATCGAGTCTACGGTATTACAATTACCGGAGTCGCGTCGCGCCAGTCTGCACAAGGCTTTAGTAGTCTTTAAAGTTTATTGTTTAGTTTTACTTTAAACTCTGCTTATGCCTTCCATTCTGTTTGAACTTATAACAATATCTGTTGATAACTTTACCTATTACCAACACAATTATGAACCATTATGAAATGGCTCCCTAGTCCGAACCAATCCAAACAAAAACGAGTTTGAAAATGAATGAAACTTCATCAACATGGCGCCTAGTCAGCTTAAGTGGTCTTCTTACTAAATTAAATAGTGGTACTAAAGTAAAATAAACACACCAAAGTGAACAACAGTAAGTGCACGAAGCAATATTCTTCTGTATGTGTTCTTTTGTCACCTAACTCCTCCTAAACGGCTGGACCGATTTGGATGTGAGTGGCACCTGGATGATGGTTTGAAAATAGGTACAATTGACCCCGATAAGTGGCGCTGTTCGTGATATGTGTACAGAGTGTCCGGACATGGACCACTTTAAAATAGTTTATACTTGTAGCGCCCCGCGGTTTCACCCGCATATGTCTCGATCCCGTGGGAATATCAGGATAATATCCTATGTGTTAATCCAGGTTATAAACTATCTGTGTGCCAAATTTTATCCAAATCGGTTCAGTAGTTTTTGCGTGAAAGAGTAACAAACATCCATCCATCCATCCATCCATCCACCCATCCATCCATCCACCCATCCACCCATCCATCCATCCATCCATACTTATAAACTTTCGCGTTTATAATATTAGTTGGATTAGTTAAATAGTGAGGAGCTCGTGGCTAAGTAATAACAGCCGCACGGGTCGATCCATCAGGTTAAGGTACGCTTACCGGGGTTGGTCTGTGGATGGGTGACCATCTTTACATATCGAGACTCCTCCGTGCCTCGGAAAGCACGTTAAGCCGTTTGTCGCGGCTGTCATTCGAGGATCTCTGACAGTCGTTACGGGTCGTCAGAAGCCCGAAAGTCTGACAACCAGTCTTACCAAGAATACGATTTACTGGGTTGTGAAGGTCAGATAGGCAGTCGCTCCATGTAAAGTACTGGTATTCAGCTGCATCCGGTTAGACTGGAAGCCGACCCCAACCAAAGTTGGGAAAAGGCTAGGCAGATGATGATAAGTACTAACAAAAAAGTCCTAGATAATACTAATGAAATACTATCTTGCATTCATGCAAGCTAAGCACTTATACGTGAACCGAATACCGTCTTCACATGTAAATTGTACACGTGTGATGCCGGGGCGGATCGCTAGTACAAAATAAACGTTTGTTTATAAATAAAATCTCAGATCCGTTATATTGCATAGCTTGCAACCAAGATGCGGGGTTCAGCTCTTGAAATAGAAACAGATTTCTATTTCCCGTGTCCGCATTTGCATGAGAAAAGGCTAGTTCCCGCTGTTCTCGCAGTTCTCGTTGTTCCAGTTTTCTGAAAGGATAATAGACGTTTTAATGTACTGAGATTATTGCATGCGATTTGTTCGCTTGGGAATATCCTGTAAGTGATATTTTGCTGTATTACTAAGTGTAGGTGATGTTAATTTAAGTTATACAATCACTTACATAAAGTAAGTGATTTATTTAAGTAATATTTAATTTACAATTTTAAATAAAATATACAATCGAACAAACATTTTTTTATATTTTAACATTTTTTACATATTAGATACAAAGGGAAAAAATCCATACTCATCTGCCTAGCCTTTTCCCAACTATGTTGGGGTTGGCTTCCAGTCTAACCGGATGCAGCTGAATACCAGTATTTAATATGGAGCGACTGCCTATCCGACCTCCACAACCCAGTAACTGGGTAATACGATACCCCTTGATAAGACTGGAAAAAATCCATACTAATATTATAAATTTGAAAGTAACTCTGTCTGTCTGTCTGTATGTTACCTTTTCACGCCTAAACCACTGAACGGATTTCGATTAAATTTGGCATGGAGATAGATGGCATCCCGGGGAAGGACATAGGCTACTTTTCATCGAAATACCATGCGGACGAACCCGCAGTCGAAAGCTAGTAAAATATAAAAGAAGAGCTCATAGGGCATCAAAAAAGTCTTTCGCATTGCTTGCAGTGGGATTGCATTCATTTCCACGTTGGATGGCAATGCTGATTCTTTGACCTAGAAATTGGCTAGCTGCTGGTCACGTGAAGAGTCGACCAACCGCTGGGCGATGTCCCGAAATACTCGATGAGGTGATTAATTACCGTACGTTTGCACTGGTGAAACCGTGGCGACCGAAGGCGTTAGTTAAAGTAGTAAATCCTAACTAATATTATAAATGCGAAAGTGAGTTTGTTTTTTTGTTTGTTACGCTTTCACGCTAAAACGGCTGAACGGATTTAGACGAAACTTAGCACACAGGTAGACCATAACCTGGAATAGGACATAGGGTACTTTTTATCCCGATATTCCCACGAGATCGACACTTACGCAGGTGAAACCGCGGGCGCAGCTAGTTACTCTATAGATTTACATCGATTAATCTGATTTATTTTACAGTTAGGTTTACAGTCTCTTAGTTTAAGGTTTATCGCTGGCTTTGACGCTGAAAACTTTAAAAGTTTTACTGATTTTGAATAATCCTTTTTAGAAATAATAGTTAGATAGAGCTGCTGCGAAGGCCAAAGGCCAAATTTCGTATGAAAGACTAGAGACTATTGTATTTAAGTACTAGAAACTTGAAATTAGATTAAAACTACATAGATTATGATCACTTTATTATACTAGACTAACTGATGGCCGGGGTTTCGCCCGCGTGGATGTCGGTTATATACTAAAACCTTCCTCGAGAACCACTCTATCCATTGGTGCAAAACAGCATGAAAATCGGTGCAGTAGTTTTTGAGTTTATCGCGAACAGACAGACGATGACAGAGAGACGCGGCGGAGGACTTTGTTTTATAATATGTAGTGATACTTGATTACTTTTGTTTGCCAGCTAACTGTTTGACTTACGCAATACCTACCAATAATTTATCTACCCCCCAACTTGTACAACACTGAACTATATCACATAAATATTCCAAAGGTACATTCAAAGATGGGTAGTCTCAAAGTGGTTTGTCATGTCAGAAGCGACGCAATTACCGCGACATCTCTCCGCATCCCGCTCCCGTCGCATCCCGCCCCCGTCGCATCCCGCCCCCGTCGCAAAAACGGGCCCCGACCGAAAATTGCAACGACCATCTTTGGCACAATTACCACTTTTTATCCAGTTACACAGTAACTGCATTTTTGGAGGCGAAAAAAATTCTTTCATCAGACGTCAGCCTATACATCAAGAACTCGTATGATGGAATTTGAGTTCAAATCTTTTCGCCAGATTGCAATTTTTTTTGGGCTTTGCTTTTGCCGCGTATTTTGTTTTCGTTTTAGTTTCGCGGTTGATTTGATTATGGTTTTAATGACATTTTTATTTTAGGCTGGGGTACAAAAAATATTTTGAAATTGATGTGCGTAGTCTCCCCGATAATTTCGACCGGGGCAACTTGCTAAGGCCACTATAGTAATCATCTGCCTAGCCTTTTCCCAACTATGTTAGGGTCAGCTTCCAGTCTAACCGGATGCAGCTGAATACCAGTATTTTACATGGGGCGACTGCCTATCTGACCTCCTCAACTTAATAACTGGGTAATACGATACCCCTTGGTAAGAATGGTTGTCAGACTTTCAGGCTTCAGTCGACCAGTAACGACTGTCAAAGATCCACAAATGACAGCCGGGACCAACGTGCTTTCCGAGACACGGAGGAGTTTCGGTATGTAAATAATGGTCACCCATCCACGGACCAACCCCGGCAAGCATAGCTTAACCTGATGGATCGACCCGTGCGGCTGTTATTACGTAGCCACGAGCTCATATGGCCAATATAGTAATATTACATCCCAAATACATAAAATATGAATGTAGCGAGCTAAGTGATTGATCCCTTGCTAGAGCCTCCCATTTATTTCTACGAAAATAACGCTGTGTTCATTCCCAAATGCCAGGAAGATAGTAGTGTCAATCCAAACAAATCTATGAAGGAAGTGTATGCAATAAACTTATGTATGTAAGTTCAGTTTCGGTTCAGTAACTGAGACGATAGTTCTACAACTTCGCCGATACATTACATAATTACACGCTCACTACACCGAAAACTCTGGTAAATTGTCTTTAAGTAAAACTTGGTGAGTTAACAATAGTTAGTGCGTAAGCTGGAGTTCAGACGGCAGTTTACAGAACGTTTGAATTACCTACTGGCGTGCACCGAACGAGTTTGCTTTACGCCCGGCCGACTGGCTTAAAAGGTCGGAATGAAAACATTTAGGCGCCTAAGTAAATAAAAGTGAAAACGGCTTCACTTGCGTGAAGGTACTGGGCTAAAGCCGACATCCGTTTATTGGTTCAAACGTCACTTTGACAGTTTGACTTCGAAGGTGTAACTAAGTTTGTTATTTTGTTTTCATAAACGTGTTCACTGCTACAGTATTTGGATCAAGGTTCTGAATAAAAGATAATCGCCTTCCCTTTAATTCCCTAAGGAGACCCTCGAAGGGTACCTTCGATCGATTATGGTGTCTACGTTCAACGGTCGTTGACAGCTAATACGGAGCGAGGCTTCCGTGAGTTACAAATAAATGAAAATGTAAAGGAAAAATCTATCTAGAACGTGGTTTCGAAACACTTAAGTACCTGCCAGTATCGGCAACTGATACCATTAGTTTAATGAAACAGCACCTTTCAAACGTCGCGAGTTTAAGAATAGACAGTTACACTCATCCACCTACTAAAATAGGAACTAAAATAAAATAAAAATAAAATAAAATAAAATTAATTCAAGTTAAAAAGTAAAAATAAGATTTACATTAATTACAAACGAGGAAACTTTAATTCTAGCTGTAATATAGACCTGCCTGATCTAGGTTTGTGAAAACCTGTGTTTCAGGTCATCAATTTACATCAAAATTTTAAAAGGAACACAACAATTTTATTAGATGCTAAATTAAAAAGGAGACATAATATTTTCAATGACTTAAAGAGTAGGTAACTATTTTGGTATATTATTTTAAAACTAGATTAAGTAAGATATATTATGTTTAAGCAAATTACCAAATAATATTAAATTAAATAAAGAGGAGACTATTCAAGAGCTGTCAGTGTCAATATTCCAAAGAAAATAATGACACTGACAGCTCTTAAGCGTGCTATGTGCTGATCGCGTTCAGTTTTATTGGTGAAATTCACCCTAAGTATTTAGGAGCAACAGCAACAGTATACTTCTATACATTATTATACATTAAAGTCGCTTTTCGTGTCTGTCTGTAACCGCGTTGTTCTTCTAAACTCCGCAACGGATTTTGATGGTAGAGTTTATTCCGGAAGGTTTATAAATATGTATATTTTGTATTTTAATTTAACTTTTAAATAGTACAGTAAATCTTGATGTTTTGACATACCAAATTAGTAGATTGTAACAGTGCGAAACTAAGGCGGGTCGCTAGTACCTGTATGAATAAAGTTTAGGCAGTGTGTAGAGTGCCGCAAGCGGCATTGTATCACAATCAGTTATAGTAGTCTGCTTGCGGCATAGTACAGGTACTAGAATAGTACATCGTTTTGAATTATCACGCGAGGCGTGATGTTATTTTGGTGAAATGCGCGGGCCAGGCGGGGACCGTGTTAGGCGCCCAAGATCTCATGATCCCCGATCCAAGTATAGGAAGGGAACACGGGGAAGAATTTTCGAAATCGGTTCACAATTGACGAAATGAACCTAAATATAAATAATAAATATAAAAATACAGACGAATTGAGAATCTCCTACTTTGTAAGAAGTCGTTTCGCTTCGCACGCTTTTGGCGTGATTTTGACAGATCCAACCGTAACTTTACGATAAGTTTCATCTCTGTATCTCACCCTAAGGTGCAATTTATGTTATTGCTACATGGTTTATGAAGTTGTTGAGCAGTGTAAGCGTAGCGGTGCTGCGTGTAAGCAAGCGGTCATGATAACCGCGTGGTGAACAACATTGGACATGGCTGTCGCACGCGATGTGCAAGGCAGGCAATTGATTGGTCGCCACTCAGCCTAGCTTGGAGGTCTAACGTATTTTTTTTAAATCTGATGTTATTGTAGCGACAACAACGCTACAAGTACAAAGTTACTTTGGCGTGTGGCCAAAATCAGAACTAATGCCGCCATGACTTTTTGACAAATGTCAGTGACATTCGGGCACCAAAAGATTACCTATTGTATTAAAATCTCGCCGTCGTCGGTGCGTATATGTTCCTTGTTTAAAAAACATTGCTTACAATGATGTGAGAGACAATTAGTTTTGTTTTTGTGAAAGATGAGATCATAAAACGTTTTTGCACAGAAGCTTTAATTGGTCATAAATTATAAATTTTATAATGCAAGGAATGCTCTTGGGTAAACATTTTCCTGTCAAGTCGGAAATATTAAAGAAAATTCTCATAAAATGTTGACCGACGCTTTTGGAAGGTAAATGGTGACGGAAATTAATATTTCATAATTAAAAGGGTACAGGACAAAGACTACTAAAAAGAGAGAAGTGGTGGCCCAGTGGTAACGGCCCCGACTTACGAGTTGTAAGTCGATGGGTTCGAACCCAGGCAGGCGCTTTACTTTATGTAAATAATTACATCACCACTGCTCTCAAAACGGTGAAGGAAAGCATCGTGAGGAAACCAGCATTTCCTAGAACCAAAACGTCGAAGACATTATGTGACATCTACCAACCCGCAGTGGGCACGCGTGATATATTACAGCCCACTCGCTCTAGAAGAGAAGGCCTGTGTCCCAGCAGTAGGAACAATATAGGCTGATTATGCTACAAGGACAATTCAGATCATTATTTCTTAATTAACCTTCAAAAGGTGACATAACACGAGAATATTTGAATCATAGAAACAGGCTTTTTCGCCCATTTTAGAATTACTCACAGACATTATAAAAAAAGCGTTGCAAATTCGTAAATAACGTTTCTGCGCGTATCGTTATCTAAAAACTAAAACAGAATATCTATCTGAGTATTAGATCTATAAACAGATGAAGGTAGATATAAAACAGACTAACACATGAATAAAATAAACTAGTTTTTTCTCTATCCTACATAACATAGAAATATATTGCTTCTAGAAATAATTAGTCAGGCTAAACCAACAGATCAGTAGTTTGATGAAATTGTATTTTATCAAACTACTGATCTGCTTACAATTATCAATTTTGAATACGTCTACAATTAAAAATAAATCATAATTCCTTTACCTACATCATTAGTAGGTAACTATAGTACATGTTAGAGAGAGTAGAATTACCTTATTAAGGCATTTGATAGGGTCTATAGGCCAAATAAGTTATTGAAATTAATTAATCAATCCATTCAAAATCATCCACAGCAACTCCAAATAAAAATCCATCGACTCAGGCGCAGATCACATAATATACATAGCCGGTATCGTTTAGCGGTCGATCGGAATTCGCGTAGAGTCGGCGTCGTTATCACACTTTAGTCAATATTCGTCAAATTAGCATCGATGCAAGGCGGCGAGGTCAACGACCCTGTTCGGCGAGCGTGGGAGCGGTGCGCGGGCGCTGTTTTTGCAACTACCCGACTAACTACCCGAGCTGCCCGACAGGTAGTCCGCACCCGAATCTTAAGTAAGTATTCCACTCCGGTCCTGTTTCGGGAATTATTCATTGGAACTTGAGTTTTATTCGGGGAATATTATAATAATGTTATTCTCAGAAACTTTCGGTACATTTTATTGCGATAAATCTCTACAGAAATCACAGAATATTTTCATCTAGCAAAACTTGAAAGTACTCTATCCCTCTCTATTTCTTTAGACAAAATATGAACGCTGTAAATTCTGAAAATTAAACAACCATTTACACCCTCCTATAAAAAAACAAGCATGTAATGTTACGTATTAAACACTTTAGCGAGTGATGCCTATCAGAAGCCTTTTCAGCAGATAACTTGAATGCGCTCAGCAACCTTTTAAAAGGACTGATTAGTTCAGTGTAGCGCTTGGAGGCTGGAGGCAAGCCAAATGGGATGAAACGTCGGACAAACAGCGCGTTTGATATAACCAGTACAACACAAGTTTAATAATGAGCTGCGGGTCGGTTTTTCTGCTATTATTAATGCTTTATTTGGTGTTCATATAAGGTGTCGCTTGATTTGTTGAGTTCAGATTATTGATCGAAGGTTCAGATGGATTTTTTAGAGCTTTGGTAATGGCGATACCTGCGCAATTCTGGTTACACTGTTAAATCACTTTAATTTAATGTGAATTTAGGAAAGGTAGTATTTACCAAACAAGGTAAGTATATGTGTATGACATACCTAGCACTAAATCTGATTTTTTGGACTTTCCCAGAGTTTCCCATACAGACATGTTTCATATTTTTTACCGAAACCCCGAATGCAAATTATTTTTTTTTTGATTTTACCTTAAAAATGATCTTATGTGTTTGACATATAGGTATGTATGTATGTGTGTATGTCCGTCTCTATGTTCCCTACTAAACGGCTGAACCGATTTTGATAAATGATATGTTGAGAACTTTAGATCATAGCTTTTACTGTTGTAATATCATACCTTCCTTATTATTGTAATTAAATGTAGATTTTAGCTTTTGAACTACAGTAGAGATTTGATTAGATCGAGGTTTTTGTATTAGTGTTATCTTCACTCTCACAACCGTATCATATAAGTTACGAGCAGTGAACCAAAGAAATTCAAGCTCATATTTAGCTACTACAAAAAGCCTCCGTGGCTCCGTCACTAAACGTGTGTTCATGAACCAATACGTCTAGACTTGTAGAAACTTGTTCAGGCTGCATTAGCTCTTCTCACTCACTATAATTAAATCAATAATGACCTCGACACAGCCTTTACTAAGATAAGGCTTCTCTTTAAGTTTCCAGGAATTGAAATAGAAGTCTCTATTTGAATTCCAGTTTCAAAGTGATTTTAATCAAACTACTCTCATCTAAACCCGGAGTAAAGAGAGAGCTAAAATTAATCGCATTTTTCAGGTACCTACCCTGAGCATTATCTTTTGAATCTTTATTCACGTGCAATATTTACACAAATGAAGTAAAACAGTAAAACGAAAACCTAACCAGTTATGCTTATGCGTCATGTTTGTTATAAACAAAATCGTTATAAACAAAAAAAAACAAGGATCTAAATTGCGAAGTGCAGTTTCTCGGGACTCATGCGCCGCGCGACACACTTCGCTGAGGCGACGTCCACACTTTCGTGCCAAACCAGTTATGTGCTACACACAGACCACCGCGCGTGTGTGCGCGGCCTTTGTCGTTCCTAAATCAAATTGCACTCGAACGTTTAAAACTAATACATTTGAATAAGTCAAGAAACCGATTAAGGACCATTCGGCCAGATTCACGTCAGATTTTGGTCTGTATAACATTCGTTTTAATACTTTCTAACTGTTAATAAATATTATTTAAGCGTAACAACGTATTTATTATGTATCGATAAACCATGACTAAACTAATAAAATTGTTCGTGAGAACCTACCATTTTTTAATTACTGATTGATAGTAATCAAAAAAGTTTTAACTCTGATGTCATTCGGCGATTAAATAACTAAAATGCGTGTATTTCGTCCTCCACATGTAACGAATAAAGTCAATTAGTTAAACTTATTTCAATAGTATGTACCTATTTTATTACCTCACTAACTAAAACACTTTGGTACTTTCTCTCCGGTATTTATGAAAATGCCTCTAAAGTGTCGTATACTTACAATAAATCTCCATTTCATTAAGTAACACAATAGGCTAGTTTTTCATTGTCCCAGTTAAAAACTTTGTGTTGTATTAACGGCATTACAATAGAAAAGTTTTAACTTCCTCCTTTACAGGTGCGACAATGGAATACTAAATCAAAAGCTCTTTTTTATAACACATTACAATATGCTGGCTTCAGTATAAAAGTGCCTCAAAGGTTAAAAAAAAAAGAAAACTTTCTGTATTAAATTGTCAATCTTTTTCCCGCCAATAATTTGCGCCACAGATTATCGAAGCCAATTATAACGGCCTGGGTACACGAGTCCAATACATGTCTGATCGTTTTGCCGTGTGTATTCGTCGTATTTACATAAATGCCAGCTACGCTAAATGATTTTATCTAGCCGCGACATGGTTCTCTAAATGCTGTGCATTGCTGACGGCCCGCCATTTCCAATGATCCCGGGCCTCATATAGACGTTTTTACTTCGCGTTTCGCTGTTAACAAGGCCATAGATTAGCTTATCGCGAACGTGATATCACGGCGAAGGGAGTGTGTATGATATTGGGAGATGTTAATAGAATGGCGGGGACTAAATATAGATGTACCTCGTTAAATTGAATGGGTGTTTCGCTCAAGCATTATAAGCAGGCCTTATAGGTTTATGTAGGGTTGTAACTGGATAGAAAAGTGTCTGTGGGATATGAGGACACAAGAATAATGAGCTTAATTTTATAAATACTTACCTGTGTTTATTCTCGTTCGTTAACAGGCTAGCTTTTTCTATACAAAGTGACAGTTTGTTTCTTCTTTTTTGACATCCACCGTAGAAATCTTTCTATAATCTGTCATTTTGTCTTTCATTTCTAACGATCTTTGTCTAGGTCTTTTTATATGTAGACTATTTCGGAAGAAAGTTTTCTATCCTTACTGTTAAAATCACACTGACAACAGATAAATCCTATGATAAAACAATATCTGTGATAAAACTAAAGAATTCTGAGTCGAATTATGTAAAAGAGTGAATTTCGTAAAAAGTGCCGTTGACTCTTTCTACTTTGCTGCCGTCTCGTACTGTCTACTGTCTACAGGAAACGTCATTTTTGTCTACTCTTCCGTCGACAAAACGGTGCTCATGCTACGCCTGGTGACGTCACACAAAAATCCTGACGTCAGATAAATCCTGCATCGCGCAATTAAAGTTTACCGTGCAATGGACCTACAAGAACCCAACATCAATCGTTGGGCAGTTGCCCGCCAGACACAACACCCGTCTGGTAGGAGGATCCTCCCATTTCTATGGTGGATGAGTGAACTTTACACCCTGTTCCTATAAGTAATTAAAAAATGATCATCGCTGTGTAAAAACAAACGCTGTCCTTTTTGGCGACTTAACGAAAACACAAAAGAATTATTCGAACGAAAACTTATTCAATGAAAATTGATTCGGTATGCCAGAGATAAGACAAACATTTGCAAGGAGACAGATAAACATCGAACAACAAACGTTAAGATCAAAGGAAAAGAACATCTCTTAACAAAAGGATCTGAGACCGGAATTATGGAATTAACTGATTCGTGAAAGTCCTAACCTACGCGAATTTGAAGTTGGAAAAACGGCGAGGAAAATTCTCTAAGTGATAAAGGAGCTAATACACTCAGCAGATCACATAAAACATAAGATGTAGCAAAAACGAAATAGCATGGAGAAGGTATGTTAGGCTCAGTACACATGGTGTATTATTGAGTCATCCATCTTAGCTCGCGGCGGCTCGCACCTGACCTAGCGAACCTTTCTACATTTTTCCACATTTTTATCTATTGAGTGTGACAGCGGTGTTCCAGAGCGTCTGAGACGTGGATTACTTAACGTAATCCATTCGATCTACTAAGAAAATACCTTTCAATCTAGAAATGTTTTACCTTTTGCGGCGTACATTGCGTGGTTAATAGACGAGTTTTAGTAAAACTTACTCGTTTGCTGTTGTAATGGCGCAATGAATATTAAACTGAAGTGTTAAACTTTGTGAGTGCAATGCAATTCTAGACTGTTCTAATGCGTAACGAATTAACTAAGTTGTTATTAAGTGTACTTAGCTAAATGTAATTTTCCTAGAGGAATTTAAATTGATAAAGTTTCCACGTAGTGCTGTGGTAAAAAGTAGACCACGAAACAAGCCGAAACTAACAACTCTTAGGTAAAAGATATTCTTTGAGACCATTATATCATCGATATACGTATGCGGTCCCAATAATAATTATTTTAGAATTACCAGCTATTTATTTGCGTAACTTATTTTCGTAACCAATTAAGACTAATTCGTTTCATTTTGACAGTTTAACAACATTCATTGCGTTATTTAGTGAGTTTGTTTATTTCGCTTTCATACTAAAACGGCTGAACAGATTTAGATGAAATTTGGCACATGGGTAGACCATGACCTGGAATAGGACATAGGATACTTACATCCCGATGTTCCCACGGGATCGAGACTTACACGGGTGAAACCGTGTGGCGCAGCTAGTACTTAATAATAGTTTTGTAGTGCAGCTCCAGTCGCTCCATTTAAAATACTGACAAAAATATTCAGCTGTTTATGGTTAGACTGGAAGCTGACCACAACATAGTTCGGAAAAGGCTATCAGATGATGATGACAGTGCAGAATTTCCACATCCATGAACACACTAATCAGATTCAAAAGTCAGAAATTTAAACTAGGTAAGTACGTATTCTACTGAATAACATTAGTATTCTGAACCCACAGCACCACTAGTTGCACTTCGCAACTAACCTGTAGAATCAGAGTTCAGAGACCACAACCATACGAATATAAAACTACACAAAATCAAGGAAACAAAACAAAAACAATAAATTGTAAACTAAACTAGGAAACAAAACGTGATTACTAAAGTCGTTGTCGGTTGTAGTGGCAAAGGCGAGCCTGCATACAGCCAGGCAAGGTTCATACAGCCAACGGGCAACTCGGAGCTTTACGTTTCGTTTTACGTTAACGTTGCAATCTCAACTAATTGAATTTGAGTGGACGACTCACACAATCGCCGCGGAGCGAGGTACATGCCACATAAAGATGTTTTATTATGCACGTGTGTGACAAGTGCAGCGAACGAATGCGGTGGGGTTCGGCCATGGTGATGGTAGAAGCGGGTGATGCAGTCGAAGCGGTGATATTGAGGAATGAAAGGACCAGTCAGTGACTGAGTGCACTGTTCGCACAGCTCGTTTGAGCTCTACAGGCGTAGCATGGCGCTCTCTATCTCTACGAAGAATAGACATAGCTTTTTCTATACAAAGTGACAGTTCTTTTCTTCATTTTTTACATCGCACCGTAGAAATCCTTCTACAATCTGTCATTTTGTCTTTCATTTCTAACGATCTTTGTCTAGGTCTTTTTATATGTAGACTATTTCGGAAGAAAGCTTTCTATCCTTACTGTCAAAATCATACTGACAACCGATAAATCCTATGACAAAACAAAGAATTCTGAGTCGAAATATGTCAAAGAGTGAATTTCGTAAAAAGTGCAGTTGACTCTTTCTAGTTTACTGCCGTCGTACACTGTCTACAGGAAACGTCATTTTTGTCTACTCTTTGACAAAACGGTGCTCATGCTACGCCTGCTGGTACTGGAATAGATACGGCGTTGCCGCTTAATAAGAATCACATAACATAACATCATCATCTGCCCAGCCTTTTCCCAACTATGTTGGGGTCGGCTTCCAGTCTAACCGGATGCAGCTGAATACCAGTATTTTACATGGAGCGACTACCTATCGGACCTCCACAACCCAGTAACTGGGTAATACGATACCCCTTGGTAAGACTGGTTGTCAGACTTTCGGGCTTCTGACGACCCGTAACGACTGTCAAAGATCCACAAATGACAGCCGGGACCAACGGCTTAACGTGCTGTCCGAGGCACGGAGGAGTCTCAATATGTAAAGATGGTCACCCATCCATGGACCAAACCCGGCAAGCGTAGCTTAACCTGACGAATCGATCCGTGCGGCTGTTATTACTTAGCCACGAGCTCCTCTACTCCCCATAACATAACATCACGCCTCTATTCCCCGAAGGGTTAGGTAGAGGTGTCTCTATAATATTCCCACATTTTGCCAGTTATGTTTAAATCCCATGTAATAGGGGGCATATACCTATTGCTGAATGTCCCAGGACAGATTGCATTAAAAAAAGGAGTTATAAAAAAAAAAAAAAAAAATTAATAGGGGGCAAGCCTATTGCCAACTACAGGACACAAATCCAGACTCCAGACTGCTATTGAGAAACTCCAGATGGAATGAACCAATAACACTTTGCTCGACCCGGGAAATGAATCCAGGACCTCATGCACAGCAGTAGCACTTGTGACCACTAGACCAACGAGACAGGCAAACAAGAATCAATTGTGATTTTCGTTTCAATTAAACCAATTAAAACCTTTTGAATAGTCAAGAAGTCAGTCAGTCAAAAAAATAACCCAATTGCCCATTCCAAAGCGTAGTAGGTTGCTATGGAGAAGAATGGGGAAGAAACTCCACGGACACTCCTTTACACTTTAAATCCAAATATTCTTACAAAACTTTGAATGTTACATGTAAAGAACGATGTGCACAAGAAAGAATTTCCCCGCTCGCGCTCCTTTCCTCCACCATGTCCGCACCCTTGCATGCGCAGGCGCACCGGAGACAACAATGGCGGGAGTCGGGAGGTCGCGACACAGCGTCACGCGTCCCGCTCGTGTTTGCTCGACAAACCCGCCGCGCTCGCTCCCTGCTCAAACACCGCCACAAGAAGCTGTTTCACATACTACTTCACTTTTTTACCTACTTAAAAGCCCCGTGATACACGGGTGGTGATCTGGATTTATGTTTATTTGAAACAGTGCATTTTTTGGCATATAAAGTTGCCCTGGCGCTTGAATAGTGAGCTTTACCATCAGTCATTTTCGTGAACTCTTTAAAAACCAAAATAAAAATATTAAAACATCAAATCAACTATACTTACAAGATAGAAAGTTAATATACTCAGTGCTTCGTTGCATAGACATACCTGAAACAGTACAATTCTAAAAACTTTTATTCTTTAAAAAGCTTGGAGAAAGCTCTCAGCTGCCAGGACAATATTGTAGCACTTTTTCAAATTCAGTAGCACAGCAAAGGGAAGAATAAATCTAAAATGTGCCAGGAAAAATATAAATCTTGCTTTCCACGCGTTATCTCTTCAGAAGCCATAATTTAGCTTTCCATTATATGTAGCAATATAGGTACTACGTTTCTATCACTTTAATTTCACTTCGGTACTTGTCACTTCGTTTTCAAGTTGATATTTTCTCTTTCTACTCATGAAAAGGTGTTTAAACTTTGCCAACACATCAAAACTTTTGAAACGCGACAAACCAAAAACACTTCCAAACTTTGATAGCACTTCAACACTTTCAGAAGCTCTTGAAAAGACAACATCGAGGAAATCGACTTACTCCTTTCATCCAGTTTTGAATTCTTGATCCCCGGTGTATCACGCGGTTAAGGGTCTGTCGCCACCACAACCACCGATCCACAGGTGAAACAGCGAGGTGTGTGGCCACACTTCACACTTGCCTAGATGGGCGGTTGAACAAATGTTCCAGAGGGCTTTTAAGTCGTTCCCATTAATGGCCCTTCTCGCCTTAAGGTCCTCACAATCCCAATAGAAACTCTATTTACAATCAACTTGCGATGTCAGTGAACTAATTATTTCTTTGTTAAATGAAAAACGAAAACGAAATTGTAGAGCCTGTCAACGCCAGACGTTTTTTGCATCACTTTACGAACATTTTCGCAGAAAAAATTCTATCGGTTCGTTTTATTGGAAGCCGCGGTTCTATTCTAGGACACCTTCCAGACTTTATTACAGACTATGAAATTATTTAAAATGTGATTCTGCATTGTGATGTAAATCAGGCACCACAAAGCACTACGAAAACAGACTGTAACTACACTATGTAAGTAGTGGGGATGCGCTGAAGAGCCTTTATTATGATAGGTGTGCTGTCGCGTCACGGCATTGTATGCCCGTATCTATCAGGAAGTAACACGACATTCCCGGCGTGCACAATGCCGAGTAGCGCGCGTGTGCCGCCAGTCTGACATCTATTGAAAAGAAAATTCGCTCGAACACCAGATAATATCGAATCGATATTAGAAAACCCAGTCTAAATAAAAGAGCTCGATTGTTATCAAGTCTAGACGACGTTAACGAAGCGGGGAGCGATTGGCTCGTTTTTACCTTTCGGCGCGACGCGCGACGTCGTCGAATCTTGACCGTATCAATCATAATTGGCCGCTTTTTGCGATTTCGAGAATCGCAGTGCTGCGTGCACGCATGGTGATGGCGGGGGCGACGCGCGGCTCGCGGGGGGTGTCACTGTGCAAATGCACTCGTAAACCTGGCCCGAGGTCAACGCACCCCCTCTCCGCGCGGCCCGCCCCGCCCCGCGCACCCCCGGGCCTATAAAACGTTTACCGCTACAATATATTTATTTTATTATAGACGTAGCAGGTCTACGGGTACGGGTGGGTCGCCGAGCTAACCGCATCATGCACTTTTGTCTGTTCCTACACTCGTGTTCTATTGTAATTGGCAAACGACCACATCTCGCCGCCTCTGAACACAATCATGCTTTTAGTGTTCATTTAAATTCTCAATAAGCTATCTATTTATACAATAGCGGAATATGAATATTTATAACGCTAATCTACGATCTAATGGCCTGTTTTACAACAAGCTTGAACATTAGTGATACCTACTTAATATTAGCGAATAATTCTCCAGAGAATGTGGAGTCGTGCTTGTGTTATGTGAAAATGATCAGATAATCGCTCAAACATGAGTTTAGCACTATTACACGCAATTCATGCGATTAAGGCGTCAATTGGCTTGGATAACGTCGCGTCGCGTCGTTCACTTCAGTCGAACGAGAAGATGCCATTCCATTACACACTGATTGTAATTTGGATCGATCGCTTTGAAGATACGAATTTTAAATGTTTGGATTTCGTTAGGTATTAGTTATTCAAACGTTAAATTTTATTATTCATGTTGATAGCTCTTATATTTTGTAAGCCTATGTAATCTGAGACACTTTAATGTAATGTAAGATGTATTTAATTGGAAAAGTGATTTATATAGATCGGCAATTGTTTTGCGGACGGTGACGAACTGATGACTATGATGCCCATTTTTGCTAACACTAAGCGACACCTAAATGAAAACGCACGGTTCTATGGCGTTGAACCGAGCATTGAAAATCCAACATTGTGCTTTTATTAGATATATAGAGATAGACAGAAAGAGCAATGCCTAGGACTTTCTACATACAGACCCAACCCGTTAAAATGGCCCATTCATAATGATTTTTTGAAAAAAAATGGCTCCCTAGAGCATCCTCTCTCCCATTGTTACTTTTGCGACAGTCTCTTTTTAGAACTCGATATAACGATCGATCTTCCTTCACGTATGCGAAACGTCTTTCAAAAGAGGTTTACCTAATGTATCATCTGAGCAGGTGACAAGCACCACATAATAGAGCTGGATAGCGCATATTGAAGCGAGTTTCACCGCTACGTACTGCACTGCCTTCCCTAGGGAACTCAGCCGGGACTCCAGCATAAAACGCCAACTTTAGGACTCGTTACCTATTCCAGAGCGATTTTATATCCACGTTAAAATAAATTTTCTATGGTTTCCGTACACCAGAACCAGTGAATGTGACGATTTGACAAGTTTAGGAGGATATGCTATTCCTTTTTTTTTATTAAGTATCTTTTTGTAACCTTGTTTACATTTGACATTTTTGTATTTTTTTTAATTTCATTTTCAATACATACAGATTATATTTTTAAATATTAGAACAAAAAAACATTTTTTTATTATTATTATGACAAACGAAACAATTAATGTTTGCATTTTGTATTATTTCCTAAAATTTTAATTCAAATTATAATATCTTTTAAATTGATGTAAATTAAATAGGTAAACACCAACTTTAGGACTAGTTACGTCAACTATTCCAGAACGATTTTATATCCACGTTAAAATGAATTTTCAATGGTTTCCGTACACGAAAGGACCAGTGAATGTGACGCTTTGACAAGTTTAGGAGGATGCTATTATTCCATTTGACATTTTTTCTTTTTTTTATTACATTCTGTAACCTTGTTGACATTTGACTTTTTTTGTATTATTATGAAAAACGATTCGACATTTAATTTGTAGTATTTCATATTAGTTATTAAAAAATAAAAGGTCTTTTAATTTGGGGTAAATTAAATATGATTTGCGTGCGACTGTATAACATGGAGTAATTGTAAAAGAAAAATATCTTTATTTAACCTCTCTGCTCGACAAGATTTTGACACGTGACACATCAGCTAACTCGACGGGGTGTTGCGAATTCCGTCATGAAAATCAGGAATTTACATGAACTTTCAGCATTCGAATTTATCAAAAAAAGTATGTTACCGCATCTATTTTATACAATAAATTTGTGGTAAATATCATAAATTATATGTTGAGGTCGGTCAAACCGCGTCAGTCGACTGCGAAAGTTGTATAAAATAGGTATAAATACCCCTATTCAAAAAGTAGGCAACTCAGATTCCCTGAAAATATGTACATAAACAATCTTCTCTCTTGCTGAAAATATGCAAAAGGACCAAATAAAGATATTATCATTCTTTCTGCATTCTTACTTTTACCATTATTCATACTTATACTAGATAAAAAACACGATCAAATATGAACAAAAATTAACAAAAATTGTGGTGCGACGTGACACTTCTTAGTGCTTACCGTTCACCCAATTTTTCTATTTCGATTCAAATGTTGCACTCAGCCTAATCGATATTCGTTATAATCAAACTTGATTAAAAATTGTAGAAACTGAATAAAAACTCTTTGGTATATTTTTCATTAATTATTTTATTTTTTAAATTAATTTTAGTAATAAGTACATACACGTACACTGTGGAAAGTGGTGTAACGTTTTAGGGTTCCGTACGACCGAATGAAAAAACGAAACTCATATAGGATCACTCATGTCACGAGTCTTGTGTCTGTCTGTCACAGCCAATTTGCTTCGAATCTACTGGACCGATTAGGTTGAAATTTGGTACACATATACATTTTAGTGACCCAAACACGGAAGTGTAATGTAAATAAATGGATTTTGCAAATAGTCACTTTTGGGGGGCCAAACCAGAAAATTAAAAAAAAAAGTTTTCGGAAAAGCGTTCATACTTGCGACGGTCTTCTTCTAATTTGATAGCAAAAGAGAAAGAAAGGGAAAGTGTGAATTTAGTCAAAATGAAAATCCAAGATGGTGGCTGCAATTTTTTTTTTTCCTAATATCTGTCGTTTTCATAGTTTGCGATGGTGATAAAGTCAATAGTTAGGTCAAAATGTAAATCCAAGATGGCGGCTGCGAAAAGTTTTTGTCATGTGTGTCGTGTGGTTTTCGGGTGATAGTGTTGATACCCAATAAGATGAAATTATAATTGTATTTTAAATAAATTACCATAGACATCAGTCGCTATCGATTGTAAACTCGATAGCCAAAATCCGTAAAAAAGGACCTCTTAATTATTTCGTCACGTCCGTTCGTCCATGGGTTCAGATATCATACAGGCATTTTACTCGGACACCTATTTATACTATATCGTTGAAAATTTGGAAGAAGGTTTATTCTTTACACCACCAAAAATCGTTTAGTAAAATTACGATAAACATAATTAGGGGTGTCATTCCTCAACATGCAATCGAGGGACGAAAAAAAGATCTATTCACATAAGCATGTAGCATTGTTGGATCTTATAATAAAAATGATAAGATGCTTATAAGTGACTGCTTTTTAAAGTGAATAACCCATTGTAACCGAAAATAACCCGTATTTCAACAATGAATTATGGGTTATTTTCGGTTACAACTGCAGAGTTAACTTTGTTTTTCGTAGTTTTTTCTAGAAATACAAACTTATTTTTGCAGTCGAAAAATTAATGCTGTGCAATGTGCATGCGTATATGTTCATCCCAACTACGGAACCCTTTTGTGCGTGGTCCGACAAAGACAAGTCAGTTTCTTAAATTTCGTTGGGAAACTCCCACAAAAAAAAAAAAAATTCTAGTACCTACTAAAGTAACCTAATAAAAACAAAAACTACCAAGCTCATACAACTAAAATAAAATATTAGCGTTTGCGGAATTCATTTATCACCATTACCAAACAAAATTTTGTTAAGCCTACGCCTACCTAAAAAGTATACTGGGCATTCTGTAGCAAACTATCAGAAAAGAGTATAAAAAATAAATAATTGTCCAATATAGGTATTAAAATAATTTTGAACAGCGAGCGCATTCCGTTTTTAAATTCAATTATAGAACATTCCGGCGCGAAATTTTATTCAAAAGATGAGGTACCTAGCCCCGCCATAAGGTCCTGTGATCCTAATAACCGAAAAACGATTAAAATAACATTAGAAAAGTATAAATTATTAATTTAACCAGTGCTTAATGTATTTATTGTGTAAAACAATTTTATTTCAATTTCCAAGTATCGATTTCTTATATTCGACATATTAATTAATCGAAAAGAACGAAATTTAAAAAATAATCGTTTGGCATAATCGTTTTCGGACATCATTACAATAAAAAAAAGTATAATGGTCGGCGATTTTGAAAACATTTTCAGTAGTGGTAATGAATAATACGTGTTATTGGACCTGTGTTCGTATATTATGTTAAGATTTGGACATTTTCTAGTTGTATATAATATCACGAATAATATTTGTCACATTTTAAATCGTATCTGCATGTGTATGAGTGATATTCGTGAAAAGAAAAAATGAAAACACGCACGATTGGCGCGAAACTTCGTCTTTGGATAACACAAAACTTCATTACCACTATTTATTTAACTTGAACAATGGATGAATTCGTCAAATAATTAAATGATGTATTATTCACTGCCCCTGTGGTGGGGTATGGATGTTCAAAATCACCAATTTTTATGATTTTTAGCCTCGACCACCACTGTCATCAAAATGGTGATTATGGTATTTACAGTCTTGAATTTTATATAGGTTCATTAATTAACTTGCACGCTGAATATGAAAGATTTAATGGCGTAAACATAATGAGTTTTTATCCAACTCTCATAATTAACGCACATTCATAAGATTTGATGGGTAGCATATTAAATATTTCCATAATCGAGATAGGGTGTCGTATGTGGTAATTCTGGGGTCCAATTGGATCCGCTACCGAGCCGGCGGAGGTTTTTGTGTTGGGGTCCAATTGGGGGCCCTTCCGAACTATACGGTTAATCTACTAATTAGTACGTTAGCAAACTCACTTATTTTGCTGTGCTGTGCAGGGTCCTAATGATCTAATTATAAGTTTACCACCTAAGAATACCTACATGTGGAATGCAATAAAGTATTGAGTATTGAGAATAAATGATTTGATTCGTTTTTTGTTTTTATATCAATAATAGGGTAGCTCTTGCCCTGCATCTCAACTGATGGTAGGTGATGATCATGCCGAAGGTGGAACCAAGCTTCACCCTGTATCTTCAACTAAAGAGGAACTGGCTATATCTTTCTTACCTCTAACTGCCGAAACACAACACTGCTGTTAACATTGTTTCTAAGGTGACAGAATTAGATAAGATGGTGGTAGCTAGCCAGGCGGACTTAGATAAGCCCTACCATCAACCAAACAGAGCAGCAAATTTTACCCCCATTAGGAATCGAACGCGGGACCTCTAGGTCTGAGACAGATAGTCTAACCCTCTCACAGAGGCGGTTATTTGATTGATAATTGATATACATCGGTTTTGAGGTCGTGTATCATAGAGTTACTGGTCCTTCTATCTCTGTGGACTACAGAAATAAAGCAATAAAGAACTACATAAACTAATTAGGTACATATGAATTGCCAAGAAATTACAATCCCATCGTATCAGGCCGTAAACTGGTGCTCCACATGGGCTCCCAATTTCCGCTCCCGCCGTTCCGTATTGAACGATCATAAAGAATAGTTTCCATTATCATTACGACGCTTGGCGATGGTTTGGTGATCGCAATAATTTGAACTTAAGGAAGGCGGAAGATGATACTCTTCTACAAAATGTTGGTGCATCCTGGTAAAGAATACTCACATAGGTATTTTTTGTCAGGAAACTCGGTACACTAATTAACACAATCTGCTTAGCCTTTTCCCAAATATGACGGGATCGGCTTCCAGTCTAACCGGATGCAGCTGAATACCAGTATTTTACATGGAGCGACTAACTTTTAGGTACGGTAATGAGATTGATCATAAATAAATACATTTTGGTTGAAGATGACTTGTTCTAAAAGTAATATATCAACAGTTCCATCATTGTCAAGATAAACTAAAGATGAGTGATTTTCCTACAGAGAAAAGCCAGGATGGACCATTGTATATCCTCCCTCGATCCTCAAACATCACTCAAGAATGTCAATACATCGTCAAAAGTACAAGTTGCCTAAAAGCTTTCCATTTTTGTGCCAAGTGCTGCCCAATCGGGCAAAAGTAATCGTTTCACATTAAATTTAAGAAGGTACGAAGTTAGCCTTTTACATAAAAAGTTTTGCTGCGTGATCGAATTTAATAAAGAAAAAATATGCGACAATCTTGACGAGGGTGCTTCATTGAAACTTATAAATAAAGATGGCGGACAATTTTGTGTTTTTAAATTTGTTCCAGAGTTTTTCTTTCGGAGCTGAAGCATAATGAATTTGAACTGGAGGAATAATTGGCTTAAAACTGTTTTTGTGTATTCAATTAGGGTCTTAAGAGGTATTTAGACATTGCGGAGTAGAAATAAGTTTGTTGTCTTATAGTACAATTTTCTTTTGATCCTTTTCTTCCGTTATATACTTTTCCACAATTATCCGTGCCAGTTTATTTTCAGTTTCTTATTTTAGAATTACATTTTGTAGTTCTTTCGTTCCCATTTGAACTGTAATGCAGAACAGTCTAGTCTCTTTGCCAATATCGAAGTATCATCTTCAATCTTCATAAATACAGGGTGTAAAAAGACCCATCACATAGCCGTCAACTAGGTACGTATTCTATACATCAAATTAAGTAAAATTGCAAAAAAAAAATGCTGTTATTTTTAAAAATAGCTGTTTACGGTAGTGCGCAACGTAACGCACGCAAAACATTATTTTTATGGCATGCAACAGTTCAGGGTTTGTGGGGTTATTTAAGTTATAGCATTTAAAACGTGCTTTCTTTAATAAAAGTCCGAAAAAGTTGGACCTTCAATATCTCCGTAACCAGAAGCTATAGTCCAGAACAAGAAAATTATCACAATGACGAAATAACAAGTGACTTTCGACTTTGATAAGCGTCTTTTTACACCCACCCGTTATAGTCTATGGCTTAGGTGACACTTTCAAGCTTAGACACCTCTAAGCATGAAAGTGTCACCTAAGCCTTAGACAGCAGATATTATTACGCTTTCAGCCAGCATTTTTTCAAAGGCGAATTAAAATAAGGCACGATCAAAGGTTCAAGTAAGAAGCACGTTCCACTTTTGTAAACGGTCGTAAACACTCCTTTTGCATATTAATTAGATCCCTAATTAATTCATCTAAAGAACTGCAAGCTATTTAACGCCTAAATGACAATGAAACTTAAATCATCCTGTCTCGCAACACTTAAATAACTTTTCCAGGTTAAGCAGGTGAAGCCAAAAGCTATAATTCCTAGTTCATTATAAAACAAATTACGTACAGTTAACTGAATTCAAACATTATATTCCTACTTATCTACTCACATAACTAGTTGTCGCTGCAACGCCTCGGAATCCTAATTAAAACCGTTATGGTCAGTACGTTTTTATTGAATTCAGACAAGTTTAGAAGTAACGAGACATGATCGAGAACGATGTAATCTGCTTAGCCTTTTCCCAACTATGATGGGGTTGGCTTCCAGTTTAACCGGATGCAGCTGAAGACGACTATTTTACATAAAGCAACTGCCATTCTGCCATCCACAACCCAGTTACTGGGTAACGAGATACACCTTGGTAAGACTGGTTGTCAGACTTTTGGCCTTTTGAATAATAGGTACCTACAAAATTCAAAAGCCCAAAAGTCTGACAACTAGTCTGACAATCAAATGTCAAAGATCTACGAATGACAGCCTGGACCAATGGCTTTCTGAGGCACGGAGGGGTATCGAATTATCATTATGTACTTACCTAATGAATGGCCTCCCATCAGCTGTTATTTTTTAGCCACGAACTCCCTCCTAGCCTAGAACTATTCTAGAACGATGAATGTTGATCAAACTAGATTTGATCGATTGATATGAATCTGCCAATTTCTAATAGCGATTCACGTTTGAATATACATAGTTCTGGAATTCGAGTGTAAATTGTTCGAAACTAGTATCTATTTATTTTTTAAAACGCGGTATTGTTTTGTTTCATTTTTATTGCGGGCCTCATAAATGTTCTAGATGTTCAAATGAAATTACATTTTAGAGTTTTCCTGCTGAAATGTTGCTTATAAAATTACATAATATGATCAACAATTCCAGAAGAAAGAAAATAAGAGAAGCAATTTGTGCCTACCAGAAAAAGTACCCCAGGTACCTAAATAAAGTGCATTTCACGGAAGCACTATTTACCCGACTACGGCAAAAAAAAGGAGGGTTATGATTTTGACTGGTATGTATGTATGTATGTATGTATGTATGTATGTATGTATGTATGTATGTTCATCTGTTCCCTCCTATCTTCCAAACCACTTATCACAATTTGACAAATGAGGTATCGTTAGAAGCGTCGTGATTGTCCGCTGGTTATAGGCTATGTGAAGTCACATTAAATTAAAAATGGCGCCCTCTAGAGGACATAAAGTGAGAAACTTTAAAAAAAAAATGCTTTAATCGTACCATGTTGGGTATCAAATGAAAGGGCTTAATGAGCACATTTCAAAAATATATATATTATAACCCCAAAAGATTAAAAAAAAATCAAGTAATAAAAACTAAAACCCAACTACGACTTAAAAGGTATAAACAAGACACCACAGACAGACAAATTAAAAATCCGGAGTCACACGTAATCTGTTCGATTTATGCCCTAACACGTGTGACTCCGGATTTTTAATTTGTCTGTCTGTGGTGTCTTGTTTATACCTTTTAAGTCGTAGTTGGGTTTTAGTTTTTATTACTTGATTTTTTTTTTTTATTCTGAGAAACACGCTAATTTATCTCTGCAATTCTTATTTTTACTAGCTGTTCGTAACAACACCACAGACATTTTAACAGGAAGCATTTTAGAGTTGCCTCAAAGGTTTTCTTATTTCGTTCCGTTTCCTCGTCAGCCCATATTTCACGTGCCAATTCGAACTGAAACAAGCGTAGAATTTTGATTACCCATCATCGCCCGTTCTCGCTAACTTTCGTGTATAGGGGAACCATTTTTCCAAAGGAACAAGGCCAAAATTTTCCACCGTGCCGAGCTGTGCGTTTGTTAGGCATAAGGTTTTCTGCATTGGTTTAACGAAACATGTTTTTTTTTCGATTGGGAATCTTCATAATGTACAGCTCTTCTAAACGGTATTTTTTTATATTCCGTCATTTTATAAATAGATTTTAAATAGGCTGTCGCCTAAACTGTGTTTTCGTGGGTCACTGTTGTGCCATCTCACATGGGTTGGCACAACGGATATCTTATTTGTTTGGTTTTGTTTTGTTTTGTCAATTGTGAGTTCTTACTAACATTGTTGTAAGTCTTACTAACCATTTTTGAGTCATGTGACTTGAACAAAGAAAAATTATATTCTATTCTAATAGTTTTTTTTTAATAAGCGCCTTCTATAGCCTTCTATAATAAAGTTAGACGATAGATATTTTAATGTCGCAATAATAACACTTGTCACGTGTTACTTTTTAGTTAGTATTTTGGTCTGTACAACGCCTTAGGATTACATTCTGTTATGTTCTGCAAGAAAACTTAAATACTTAAATAAATTATTTTGTAATTTAAAGTTGATTGGTTGGTAAAGTTAAGGGAAGAACAACTAACGAGTTGTAGGTTGTATAGTTTCGAACCCTGACGGGCGCTTCAAAATCAAAATCAAAATCATTTATTTGCCAAATAAGGTACAGAAGGTTGGTAAAGTGTACAAAATTGTTCTCTTATTCTGCCTTTAATTTCGGCGTGCAAATATAAATTAAAGTTACATTTTATTTAATTTAAATTTATCATTGATAATAATCATGCAGTCATTAACATAAATAATCCCATTAAAATTGTATTAAGTATTGAATTAAGTGAATGTCAATATAATGAAAAAAATAACAAGTAATAATAAAATAAAATAATAAAATAAAATAATAAATGTCAATAATAATCATGTCAATAACTTAGAAAGACCGCGCAATTTACAAAACTTACAATTTATACTCTAAAAACTCATGTACACTATAAAAACATTTTTCAATTAAAAACCTCGTCAAATTACTTTTAAATCTAGAGAATGGTAGCGTTTTTATAGAATTTGGTATTTTATTATACAATTTTATGCACATAATATAGCTATTTTTACCTGTACATGTGAGATTCGTTCTCGGTTGTAATAACTTATTAGTATACATAGATCGTGGGGTATAGTAGCTTGTCGCTTGCTGAAAAAGTCTCATATGTTTGAAAACAAATAGACAGGATTCCAATATATAAATACACGGTACAGTTAGTATTTTATATTTCCTAAAGAATGGACGACATGACTCTATTTGCTTCAACCCAAATATAGCTCTTAGACACCTTTTCTGCATTACGAATGCTTGATCAATCTCAACACAACGCCCCCACAGGATAATACCATACCTTAGAGTGGAGGTTATATAGCCATGGAAAGCTGTTAATGCGGCATCTCTAGATACCTCGCAGCTAATACGCCTCAAAGGGTATATAAAATTATTTATTTTAACACAAATGTCATTTATATGATTTTTCCACGAGCAAAATTGATCTATATTTATTCCCAGAAACTTAACACAGTCAGTTTCTGCCAGGGCGACGCCTTTATAAGATATATTTAGGGCCTGCGGTTTTGATCGATAGGTATGAAATTGCATGAATTTTGTTTTATTAATATTAACTTTTAAGTTGTTAGCCGCTAGCCACTCTATAGTTCTTTGAAGAACACTATTTATTTCTTGCTCGTACGAACTTTTATCTTGCCCTTTAATAATAATTGTAGTATCGTCGGCAAACAGTACACATTTATGATTTATAATTTCTGGGAAATCATTTATGTAGAGCAAAAACATTGGCGGCCCTAAAATACTGCCCTGTGGCACGCCATATCTATTGTACTTAAACGAAGATTGGCATGATTCGAACGTTTTAGTTTGGTCACTATAATTCACTACTTCAACTGATTGTACTCTGTCGGACAAATAAGATTCCAGCCAGTTATATGCCGTTCCTCTGATTCCATATCTGGAAACCTTTTCCAATAATCGTTTATGAGAGACATGATCAAACGCTTTACTCATATCCATGAATAAAACTGTAACAGGAATTTTCTTATCAATACAGTCTGTTATTTCTTTTATTAATTGAAAGGCTGCTAAAGAAGTACTTCTATTTTTACGAAACCCATTCTGTTCTTTACTTGTTACCCATTCTTTACTTTGTGTAAATTATTTCATCACCACTCCTCGCAAAACGGTAAAGGAAAACATCGTGAGATAAACCGGCATGTCGTAGAACCAAGAATTCGAAGACATATGACATCTACCAACCCGCACTGGGCCCGAATGGTAGATTACATCCCATCCACCTCTCACCGAGAGGAGGCCTGTGGGCTTTGTCCCAGCTGTGGGAACACAGGCTGACTATGCTATTATTATTAAGCTAATAAATAAACCAGAACTGTTATAACAAAATTGTTATAAATAACGTTAGACAGAAAACAGATAAATAAAGGAAAAAGAAAACATTATAGACCTCATAGAGCATCATAGAGCCCAACTTCTATTTACCTCTGTTGCTAACAGAAATAGAACAGCCTATTCTCGGGTCAAAGTGTAGTTGAAATAATAAAAGTTTTACTTATTGTTTGTCGCCAGTGCGTTCGCCCCGACACGCGTTGCTGCGTACCGTGTGACCAGAGACGGTGCCTGGTCGCCGACCAAGCTAACAATAGAAATTGCTTCAAACACTTCCACTAACTATAACTTAGAAAATATGCATTCCTGGTACCTTTATTGGAAATTTTCCATATTGCTGCAGTATTTATTGCAGTTTAAAAGTGGAATTGAATGAGAGGAAAAATTGGTACGTGAGAAATGCACCTGTACCTACCGACGCCGACGTATGAAACGAAAGCAGCTGTACCAATACTATGGAGATATGATATTGCATAAAGAAGAGCTCCATAAAATTGTAGACAACTCACGAAAAAAGCTGGTCCTTCGGTACCTACGCGGTCCATTCATCCAGGGGGCCAAGTCTACTAATTTACAAACGTGTCAGTGGTCTCGCAATGATGAGTTTTTGACAGATTTTGTATGGCATATCTGTCAAAAACTGATCATTGTGAGACCACTGACACGTTTGTAAATTAGTAGACTTAGCCCCCTGGCCCCCTGATTCTGAATGTTTTAGGTACATATCGATGCTTAACGTTCTAACTTGGGACTGTTTTATGTAAAAATCTTTTATTTCTGTAAAGTTAATTTTTATTGTTGGAACAGCTAACATCATAAAATCAAAAGGACCAATAAATAACGCATTCAAATATGCAAAAATTCATTTCACAAAACCCCCATTATTGTCTATTATACCTATAAACCATAGACAACGCGCTATTCTATTAGAATCTTCGAGTACCTATGCGTCTCGAGCCGGCTTTAGCTCCGGTGTCAAAATGCCATTTACGGCATTAGGACACTCATAGGCTGCAACCTACTTAGTAGATTGTCCGTCGATGTGAATGCCCTACGTACTTAGCGCTTTTTAATGGCGGTATTATATTGTCAACTGTCATGCTCTATCTAATTGCGTAACTTATTTTCTCCGACTAATCTGTTTCATTTTGACAATTCAACAACGTTTATTGCGTTTTTACGTTGTTGAGCTGATTTTTTTCGAACTTATGATAAGCACAGATTGTGATTGATCGTGATGCCACAACCACAATAGCTATCAGAGGGCCTAGACAAAATGATATTCTATCAGCAGTAACAGCGATAATGATGATGGAAAAGTCAAAATGGCTTATTGGTGGATTCGCACGAATTTACTCGCAAGAAACGAAGGAGGAAGAAGGACGAAGAAGGCGAATCGTAAAAAAAAACAAGTAAATTATTAAAAACATTTTACGCTTATCACTTCTTTGCGGTTAAGTACTTTTTCTTAACTTTACTGCTTATAACTGCTTATAATACATTAAAAAAACATAAATCTCTTCCCTACATTACTTCCAAGACACATTCTAGGAGAAAGAATAAAGTAGCTGAAGATTGTCCAGTGAATACTACATTTGCTGCAAGGCAATTTATTAAACAATCCCCCCGTATATATAACGTTCTCAATGAACAATGTGCCATCTACTCTATGACATACCACAACTGCAAAAAAACGCTAACTGAATGGCTCAAGAGCAAAAGTTATGAAGAAATCGAAGATATCCTACACTAGATCACATAACTAAGGAACACATTAATTTGTACACATATACACACCACACACCCCCACGATACACAAACCATATTTATCTTACACACATGCCCATTACATCCCGACACCCACAAAAGCACACACACAAACACACACACGCACACATACGAACCCACACACAAACTCACGAACATATTCTACACCCAGTGCCCTTACTAATATAATATGGGTTATATAAAATCTTAATTAGTTTTAAATGAATCTTTTGGCTTATTTCTCACACATTTGTAGAATTATTGTAAACTGGAGGAGCGGAACCACCTAACACAAGCAAATCTATGCTTAAAAGGTGACTCCAAACCTAACATAGTTATTTACTAAAGTGAAGAAATAAACATTTTTATTATTTATTTATTATTTTATAATGTAAAATGTGCCAATTACCTAATACGTATTTCGGGAGATGTCAAATCGCCCACAAATTAATAAAAAATATATCAGGCTAAGGGATCCATAAAGTGTTATTGTGAACTTAGCATATGTTAGTAACACAACATTAATTGGCTACATGAACATGTGCACGCACATTTCTGCCAGCCCAGAGCCTTTATACATAAATGGTCCATCAACCTTGCCCGCCAGTGTACCTAAAATACTGTTAGGACTTCCCCTGAATCGCCGCAAAATTGATGCACACCGTCGATCGATGTACACAAATAAATTAACAACGTGCGAATCGCCTACAGAAAAAATAAAGTGTCGATTTGCCTCAAAAATGTATGGGACTGACGCAGACTGACATAAGCTACCGAAAACTGCTGAAAGTCTTATTAAAATACGTAACGCTTTTGCCTTTGCCACTTGTCTATGTCTAATGGTGTTTGTTTACTACCTACTGTAAGTAACAATACTTATAAACGGTCTCTTCATTATTCACTATTCAAGTAGGTTAACGCCCATTGAAACTATTGCAACTTTACGACACAATTACTATCTCCACAAGGCATCACGTTATAGGCTCCCGCAGACAGGCGCGACGCGACGGTGCGACACGACTCTGGTAGAATAAGTTCCGCGGAGTATACGCTACGAGTTTGACACCTTCTGTAGCATATTCAAAGGAATTGTTCTATTAGAGTCGCGTCGTGCTGTAGTGTCGCGCCCGTTTGCGGGAGCCTTAACGCTGAAAAATTAGATGCAAAGGTTTTGCGGGTATTTACCTACTTGTATAGGTACCTAGGTCTGTTCATGGCTCATTACTTACTCCGTCCTCATTGCGAAACGTACTTCATAAAGTACCAACTCCTCCAAGTACCTTTAGACCCAAATGAAAAGTGGATTGGTACATAAACAGTCAGAAAAAGTCTTCATTCACAGAAATGCAATAAACTGTCTGAAATGTCTGAATCAATCATTGGGTGCTCATCAGATCGCGATTAGCAATGCGAGACACGTAATCAATTTCCTCCTCTTCTCCGATCCATTTACTAACAAGTGATAGAACACACTTAGGAACGTTTAGTGAGGCTGGCGGGTAAACATATTACCCTCTTTGCCATCATCGTAGCCAGGCTACATTGTCTCACTTGTCGGGAAACGTAGCGATAGTTTACAGCCGTCAGCAGTAGGTACCTATACTATCCACAATGTACAGTCCACAGCTTGAAGTCCTCGGGAAAAACGAAACTTCATAAATTAGGATTTAGCATAATCAGCTTACAGTGTTTAACAAAAACCCTGAACGGTCCGTGAGGGTGTTCTGAGAGTCAATTTATGTGGTAATTTTCTGGAAAAAAGAAAATTCGCCGTATTTTTTTCAATGGGGCACTTAATGTTTTTTATTTTCAGTGGGTTCTTTACACAAACCCACTTCAATCAAACCCGGTATCAATTCATACCAGGAAAATGTCAGCATCTGTTATTTTACATGGGGCGCGGGTCGTTTAGTCCTACAATGTCATAACTTATGATCTCTGTATAAAATTTGCTAATTTATAATGAAATTGGGTAATTTTGAGATTAAAAACCTGAATTTTAAATAGCAATAACTTCTCTATTTTCACAAAAAATAATGCTTTTTGGTAATGTTATTGCTGTACCCATGCTTTCGGCACCTTTCGGATCGGACAGGGTTTTTGTTACGTTCTCACTGCTAGGACAGAGGCCCGAGTAAACTGACGTCGACGGACCCAGTGCGGGTTATTGAATGTCACTTGTCTTCAGAGTTTTGGTTCTAGAACATGACGCTTTCCTCACGATGACGGAATAGGAAAGCTTATCTGTGGAAAATTGAGTGATAGCTTGAAGACTGCAGTTTATGATGATAGCACTATCAAATGGCTTGACTCTATGTCAACTCATATTTAAATCAGTGGAGAGCGAACGTAGTAACCATCATCTCGGGCAAAAGACATCCATTGCTAGAGACTACTCCATTCAAATAGAGACGTGATTAAAAACTTGCCTAATAAAATTACGTCAATTTAAGTCAGGCGCTGATTTTTTGTCAGGGGACTAAACTAAAATTTATCTTCTGTCCTTTTCTTAATGAAATAGAAAGAAAAAGATGCACTGAACTTGTTTAGTTTGTGAACAACAGAATCGGCACCAGTATCGCCATAATGTATTAAAATATTTCATAGAAACTTCGTTTCGTCGAAAACGTAACGTTTATTAACTAACCTACATGCTTCCAACACCTCATTTACAGTGTTTATTTTCTGTAAAAGAGCGAGCGACCGTGTTTGTCGTACGAAATTAATTTTTCCCCGCGTTAACTTGAACGAGCTCTCTCGATTAGCGTAATGAAATCGTATCTACTTAGTGATGACAATCTAATGGCTTACCCGCGATATGATGAGGCTTTATTGAAGGTTCTCGGAGTGTTTTGGTACAATTTTATTATCTTTTAGAAGCGTCATTTCAGGGGACCCTTGAAGAAAGACAGAAAATTCCTTCTTTGAGATTGGACTTGAGGAGTGCCAAGACGCAAGCGATAACAGTACATTATCATGTCACTGTGTTAGGGACGAGTAGAGAGTATTCTTTTAGTAAATTACTAATGTAAAGGGTCTGAAAGGAATAGGATAGTGAAGCTAGAATTCTTAAGAATTTATTGTATACAGGCTGTTAGGGTAAACACCGTTATCCTTGCCAGTGGTTTGCTTTCATTTATAGAACGTAAAATCAATGGAAAATTACAACTTTTTTTTATTTTTTTTTAAATCTACCTTTTACCACAAGAGACGCAAGTTGCGTCTCAACACGGGCGGGGGGTGCGGGATGTGACCTGACCGGCCGCGAGCGCGACCCCTCCCTCAGTCAGTCAGCTGTTTCGCTAGCGAGCACGGTGTGGGATAGAAACTTTTAAAAATATTTTAATGAAAATAACGTTTTTTTTTTTTGTGTTCAGTAATTTATTTTTATATTTAAGTCGACTAGCCATGGTTTGAATGACAAGAGTGTTTTCCCTTACACCCTGTGTAGGTACCTACTAAGCTGGATTGGTTTCCTGACAGTTTTTTCGGAAAACTTGAGTTCGAAAATATGTCAATAATATTAAGTAGGTACAAAGGTAAGTACGAATAAGGCCCACTTTAAAACTTAAACGTTGCATAAAGTTAAGTAATGATAGGTAAGCGACTAATTTTTGACGTGTGAAAATCACTTAACTTTAAGCAACGTTTATAAATAAAGCCCTTAATAGGTAAATGTAGCGTCAGATGAATGAAGGAGAGGTAATAGGAAAATATGTACCTAGCTACTTCGCCAAACTCTAGTCATCATTTGTCTACCCTTTTCCCAACCATGTTGGGGTCAGCTTCCAGTATAACTGGAAGCAGCTGAATACCAATATATATTTTATATGAAGCGACTTCCCATCTGGTCAGATGGGCAGTTGCTCCATCCACAACCCAGTTAGGTAACACGATACCCCTTGGTAAGACTGGTTGCCAGACTTTCGGGTTTCTCACGACCTTTAACCATTGTACTACAAATGACAGCCGGGACCAACGGCTTAACGTGCTTTCCGAGCCACGGAGGGGTCTTGGTATGGAAAGATGGTAACCCCTCCAAGGACTAACCGCGGCAAGCGGAGCTTAACCTGGTCGATCGTCCCGTGTGGCTGTTATTACTTCGTGAAACTCTTGTAGGTAATGGCTACTATTTTTGTTTTTAGTGTAGGTTAACGGTTAGCATACCTACCGACTTCAGACATCTAATTACACAAATTAAAACGCTTCCCGTGCCGTCTACATACAGCCTTAAGTAAGTATACAGATAGAATAAACAGACAACTGTCATTAGAAGATGCCGCGGGCTGTTCTCAAATCAATGAGTCACGTATACCGTCCACCTGGGCCTAACAACCTCTTAGCTGCCACACAGTAATTTGAAGCGCATGTGATATACATCACGGGATTCACGGGCGCAAAACATAACTTAGGTTGTGCTATTTTAGTAATAATTATGTCATTAAAAATATTAACTTGCAAAAAGAATCTGGTTTGTTTAGTTTCCTAGCACTTTTGGATTTTTCAGCATTAACTTTGACACCCCGCTTCCTTTATGGATACTTTCAGGAGTAAGTAGATTTAAAACCACCCCTGAACTAGTAGGTAGGAATATTATATGCCTCTGTCCTCCATTAGGGTTTAATCTGTTCATAGGTGTACTTACCCACTATCTTTACCGTTATAAAAAAATAACTTTACAAAAAAAAAGCTGCCCCATACAGTTTAGAACAGCAGATTTTTATTTCGCGATTTCAAATTTGGTCCCATAATAAAATGTATTCAGTTCGACGGTCAAAAGCACCAATTTGAACAGTTTTGCAACCATTTAACAACATAATGCGAAATGCTGCCATCTGTAGTTTACAAGAAAACTAAATTAATTTAATAAACCGCCATCTGTTAGTAAAAGTACATACTATGTACAAAGCCACTGTTTGAGATAGTTCGTACATCTAACGTGATTTTGCTGGATAATGTGGCGCTAGTAGCGAAATTAGCGTGCTGCCAGATATTACATAATCTACCATAATAGGAGTTACTAAAGAGCTCGTGGCTAATTAATAACAGCTGCATTGGTCGGTGCTGGTCCCAGCTTTCATTCGTAATCGTATATCTTTGGCAGTCGTTACAGGTAATCAGAAGCCCGAAAGTATCATAAAGGAGTGTCGTGTTATCCAGAGCTTCTGCCTGTGTGACCGATACAACCCTAACTGGGTTGTATCAATCACATAGGCAGAAGCTTCATGTAAAATACTGGTGTTCAGTTGCATCCGGTAAGACTGGAAGCCGACCCTAACACAGTTGGGAAAAAGTTAGTTACTATTATTTACCACAACTTGCATAAAATATTATTATCGCACTAGGCTGGTTATAAAATAAGAAAGTTTTAACATGTTGGACATAGCTTCTTACATGCTTACACACACTTATTGAACCTATACTATTCCCATTGCTTTACACACACTTATTGAACCTATACTGTTCCCATTGCTGGGACACAGACCTCTCGCATACTCTCGATGAGGGAGAGTGGGCCATCATAATCCACCACACGCGCCCAGTGGGGATGGATGAATATGCAACATGTCTCCGTATTGTTCTAGGACATGCTGGTTTCCTCACGATGTTTTCCTTCACCATTTCGAGAGCAGTAATGATGAAATAATTCACAGAAAGTAAACCACCTCTCTAGGTTCGAACCTAAGTAGCGGCCGCTATCACTAGGTCACCAGTGCAATCCTCTTAATGTGAATTTGCAATGGATGTTTAGGTTTGAGACAAGAAAAATGTTGTAACATGTAAATGAAATTAATTTATTTGAACTCGGTTTGTCATCTCCGCACCTCCACTATAGCGGATTGCAATGCGTTTAATATAACGATTTCCTCCAAAAGCCACTATAATGCATAATACACTTCCCGGGTTCGCGATTGGCATGATTACAGTAGAAAAAAGAAACCGCTGGTGGCAACACAAGCTGTTCGTTGCTGTCAAAATGACATTTCGCCATACGTTCCGTTCCGTTTGTTTTGTCAAGAAGCACTTGAATCAGTTGTCAAATGTATTTTTGTGAGCGATCGCGAGTGGCGAACGGCGCTGCTTCACAATTACCGTTTTAATTGAAATACGATTGTATATAATTCATTTACTAGCCACGCGTATCGATAGTGCGCTGGCAAATTATGAAAACAACGCTCGATAGCTACTAAAAATACGAAGTAAGTGAGCATAACAATAAAATTGGTTTTAATCTATCTACAATGGTGAAAGATGGACGTAAATATCGGTCGTTGTCGATCTAGCTTGTCTTTTTGACGCCGACACTCTATGAAATGTGATCTAGTGCAAAGGAAATTAAGGATTTTTTAAACCGCAGTAAGTATTGCTTGGTATAATGTTTTTATAACATTGCGTTCGTTGCGGATACTGCGTGTTTTCTTATCACCTTTCTCTGAATGATAATCACTCAATAAATGGATCTAGGTGGTTGAATGCTCAAATAAATATTGTGTAGACCATATTTTATCTATGTCTAGCTTCCACCCGCGGCTTCGCCCGCGTTTTATTTCGATAATAAGTCCTTTCTCAGGCTCTAGACTATCTGTGTAGGTACCAAATTTCATTTAAATCGGTTCAGTAGTTTGGGCGTGAAAGCGCGACAGACAGACAGAGTTACTTTCGCATTAATTATATTAGTAAGGATTAATAAAAGAATTGTTTAAATATACTCTACATTCATTAAAAGTCATACTTTTATGGTATTAATAAGTTATCTTGATTGTTATTATCTATTGTGTAAATCTAAATAATAGCATTCTCATTCTTTCTTAAAAAATGTGCTACATTATGTGATGACATTATTGTTCTTAACACAAAATCTGTCAAGTTTACTAACAACATGGCACAGGCAGGATATATTCAGCCTGCATATGCTAATATACTGTGTTTGTTATTATGTAAATAAATGTGCAAATGTTTGCTTATTTACATTGCAATGTAGTGGAACTATTCAATGTTTGTTATCGTTTTTAAACAAGCAGGAAACACTATTTTTTTATCAAATCTAGTTCAACAGTTCTTGAGATTAGTAAGTTTAAACAAACTGATAGATAAGCTACAATTTTATTTAGTTTGAAATGTCTCTTATCTTTGCACAAGTGAATTGTATATCTTGAAGGTGCATGATTAAAATATTAATTTATTCTTAATCCATACTAATATTATAAATTCGAAAGTAACTCTGTCTGTGTGTCTGTATGTTACCTTTTCACGCCTAAACCATTGAACGGATTTCGATAAAATTTGGCAAGGTGATAGATGGCATCCCGGGAGAGGACATAGGCTACTTTTTATCTACATACCACGGGAGCGAATCCGCGGGCGGAAGCTAGTTTGAATATAAACAATCATGTTAATGTCAAATAAATAAAATCATTCATGGCCCTTATTGATTTTCTAATGAGGTAAATCTGTAAACAAGACAATACTTATATGGGTAGAGGTAGTTCATATAAGGTAAATATATCCTGTACTAGCTGCGCCCCGAGGTTTCTCTCGCGTTAGTCTCGATCCTGTGGGAATGTCGGGATTAAAAGTATTCTATGTCCTATTCCAGGTCATGGTCTACCCATCTGCCAAATTCCATCTAAATCTGCTCAGCCGTTTTAGCGTGAATGTGTAACAAACAAACAAAGTCACTTTCGCATTTACAGTATGAGTAGGATGTACATAAATCCTGTTAAAAGTGTGTATAAGGAGGTTATGACAATAGGAAAATAACTTGTTCTCACATCCTTGAAAAAAATATTAGGTTATAAGATAAGCCTAAGCATAATCAGCATATAATGTTCCCACTGCTGGGACACACGCCTCCTCTCTGTAATAGGGATAACTCTAGTAAACTGAAATACTACAAGATTAAAGTGTAGAGGATGTGTTAAATAATATAAGTAAGGATAAGATAATGTTATCAAAACAATAATAAAAATAAAACAGATTAAGTATCAACAAGAAAAATGTAAAGTACTAATCAGGAAAAATATGTCATAATAATGTGGAAATTAAACATTGCTTACACGGCTGATGATATTTTAATATTTTTGTTTATGCCTTTACAAAATTAAACTTTACAGCAATACTCTCAAAGTTAAATTTAAAATAAATTTATACAAACAACTTCTGTTTTGTTATTGTAACAAACAAAAAGTAAATGAATGAATAATGAACAAGTATTATTGTAATTCCATTGTATGTTTGAGAATCAATCAATTTTGTTATTATTGCATACATCCATTAAATCATTGAGTTTACTACAACTTCCTTTGTATTATTTAAATGATTTTCATTCAATACATTGTTATATAAAGGCATAAGCATTAATTTATGACTACCCAATACTTACAAATGTTTGCTACAGATTAGCTATAATAATTAATTTTAATTAATGAATTCAAAATCTTGTGTTGACAGGATCATAATAAGTAAATTGATTTAAATTAATTAAAGTCATAAAATGTTGGTAATTTATGAACAGAAGCCATCAGTTACCATTGTCGCTAAATAATTAGTTAATGTTAATATTTTTCTGTAGAAGGTCGTTGACAAACAGCTTATTTTGTAGCAGGGAAAGCCATCTTTTGTGATGTTTAAGAATAATAATTATTTGTGTCCAGTCTGAATATTTGTTTTTAAAATAAAATACAAAATCATCAAACTAGGCTGAGAATCAGCACTTTTCGAATGTCAAAATTACATAACACAGTCCTCCTAAACGCCCACCCTTCACCACTTCCGAGTGCTTTCGCTGGGAAGAACAAGTTGCGCAACAAACTCCCCTGCAGGCGTAGCATGAGCACCGTTTTGTCGACTGTAGACAGTAGCCAGTACGAGACGGCAGCAAAATAGAAAGAGTCAACTGCACTTTTTACGAAATTCACTCTTTTACATAATTCGACTCAGAATTCTTTGTTTTATCATAGGATTTATCGGATGTCAGTGTGATTTTGACAGTAAGGATAGAAAACTTTCTTCCGAAATAGTCTACTTAAAAAAAGACCTAGACAAAGATCGTTAGAAATGAAAGACAAAATGACAGATTGTAGAAAGATTTCTACGGTGGATGTCAAAAATGAAGAAACGAACTGTCACTTTGTATAGAAAAAGCTATGTCTATTCTTCGTAGAGCTAGAAAGCGCCATGGTACGCGTGCTGCAGTAACATGCCAGGAGCCGTCATAACAGCTGGTGGTTGACTTAACGTGGGGCCAGACCGTAAACGATTCCGTAAATTATGCTGCACAAAGTGAACAACCGAAATTTGAGATTCACACATCCTATCCTAATCCTAACTAATATGTATTATAAATGCGAAAGTGAGTTTGTTTGTTACGCTTTCATGCTAAAACGGCTGAACGGATTTGGATGAAATTTGGCACAGGGGAAGACCATGACCTGGAATAAGACATAGGATACTTTTATCCCGATATTCCCACCGGATCGAGGCTTGCGCGGGTGAAACCGCGCGGCGCAGCTAGTAAGAATATAAGATCAATGATTTCTAAATTACACATTTTTACTCTGGTCCAACCCTTGAAGAAACCCTTAGAATTCATTTTACGGTTCTTTGCTTAAACTAAACAAATTCTTAAGGAATTTAACATGCAGTAAACAATATCAAATTACTTAACAATAGTAGTAGGTACTTATGTTTTAGGTTTGAAACAAAGATCTAACAAAGTTGTCTTTGCGCAGGTGCACCGCGCAGCCATGGCTGACGAGTCCAGCGTGCGAGTTGCTGTCAGGTATGTTGATAATCAAATACTTACCCAACCCACATAATATATGAACATGTATACATCTCCATCAATCCATCACCTCATAGGTACCCATGATATCGAATATTCTTTCGTTTCCTCGTCCCAAACTAATTCGTTTCGTATTGTATACGCGTTTACAGATGGGTAGTTACAAATCTGCTTGGAACAACAAGTCGTAGGCCATACGAATATTGCTTCCGTCCGGTATTGTAACCCTTTAGCGCAGAAAGAAGCCAATTCCTCAACCACTGCATCAACCGGCAGGCGTGCCATAATATTATAACTTCGATATACAACGATTCTACAGCAAAATGATATAAAAATTCCAACATCGGCATCGTAGGTGTGATGTATAAGCAACGGAAACCACGCCGCCGCGGTCTACGCATTGCTTTAGTAAGAAACAGTAACAGATTCAACTATCAGTGTATTGGTAGACTGTGTAACCAAGCATAGACCACAAAACTGGCAACTAGAAAAGTTTATACTCAATCACTCGGACTCTACAATGTGAAGACGACATCAAAACAGTGGTATTACTAATGCAATCGAACTCGACTCGTTCTAACATCGAAATTATACCGGCCAAGTCCGAGTCAGACTCGCACACGAAGAGTTCCGTACCGTAGTAAGATCGAGCAAAAAACGACAAAATGTACGTGTTTTTTGTATGGTCCCCTTTTATTGTTAATTTTATTATTTATTGTTATAGCGGCAATAGATAAAAATTTATTCACAAATACCTACGGTTCATGAGATACAGCCCGCTGTCAGACAGACGGACGGACAACAGAGGCTTGGTAATAGGGTTCCGTTTGGCACCCTTCGTGTACACAACCTTAAAAAGTGATTTTTTCAAACCAACTAAATAGCAGTGATGGCCCGACTAGGTTTTGCCAATTTTTGACTAGCTAGTGACTAAACTATTGAATATTATTTGGTTGAATTTTTGTAATTCATACAAAAATTGGGAACGTCGTTAGATAAACGAAGTCTAATTTACTGTCTTTTTCTCAACTCCACCTTGTATACTGAAGAGAGAGTCATCGCTTCTTGAAATTTAATTTAATTTCGCTTTTGACTGACTGAAACATTGTGTTCATACAAAAGTTAAATCAACCGTGAATTTTAGCAATGTTTTGTACATAATTTACGTAATTTTTTACATAATCATAAATCATGCAGAAAACATTTTACTTAACGCTACTGAAGTACTGTATTGTAATTATTCAATCGTGTACACTATTACTAATAGCTCCCAAAATTGCTTGCTACATTTGTTCGCATCAATGCAATAACTAAACGTGATTCGTGACTGAAAATACAATAATTTATGCAAATATCTGACCCAAAGACCCAGCGAATGTGTGAAGTATTAACTAATATCCATGTATGTGTGTATTAGTACACAGATTGTTTCATTGTATACGTACACAATAGGATTGCTACTTCAAGACATTGTGTATTCAAACGTAACTTGGTTTTGACACTTTGTTACGTAATTGTTAGTGTTTGGTCATTATGACACTAGTTTGTAATATCCTTGCATAGTCTCGTTTTAAAATACATGTCTCCGAAATACAAAAAAGTTATCAATTCTCTGATAGTACCCAACTAAGGGAACAAGTCCGTAGCCGACTGCAGGCAGCAGCTGCAGCAGGCGACGTGTCACCGCGACACTACTGGTTTCTATTGTATTTCTATTTAGCGTCCGTAGCTAGCGTCGGCTATGGACTTGTCCCTTAACTTGGCCTGTCCCAATTTCCACTGCTGAACTTTGGCCTCTCCTAAGATACGCCAACCAAAGCACCCAGTTCTCCGCTTTCTGGATCCATTCAGTCCTAGCCGCCAACAACAACCGACATAGACCATGCCACAAGTTTCACAAATTGAATAATTATAATTATTATACTAGCTGTTGCGCCTTCCTCTACGATCCAGGATGAAAAGTAGCCTACCTATGTCCTTCTCCAGGTCACCGTGAAAGCGTAACAAACAAACAAACCCACTTTCGCGTTTATAATATTAGTAACTTAGTATGTTTTCAGCGTACAGTACAAGGCACAGATTAAGTTAGGGTGCTAAAATATACGCAACTTGAGCCCCAGCCGGCCCTAACTTAAGTCAAGTAGCAAGCACTAGGGTCTCTTGCTGATTACAGAGTCAAGTAGGCAGTGGGGCACATATGAATGTTAATAATAAAGCCCTTTAGGAACCCAAACCCTCTCCCTAGACAACGGCCGGATGTAGTGCGCCCGTTTATACCTTTGTAGGGTAGGGTATCCCGCCCCGACCCTTTTTATATGACTAAAACAATCTTCGAAAGATGTAGGGTAGGGTAAAGTGTACTTTTGACGGCTTCTACATCGCCACATGCGAACTACGCATCACAGTGACGTCACGTGAATTCCTGCATCGCGCAAGCAGAGTTTACCGTGCCACTTCCCTGTATTAACCGTCGTCGTCGGGCAGTTGCTCACCAAACACGACATCCGTTTGGTCGGAGGATCCTTCCTTTTCTATAGAGGATGAGTGATCTTAACACCCTGTTTCTCATACCTCTAAATACTAAAACAAAATTGTCTCGACGACAAATCGCCAATTTTTGCATCGAAAGCATACACTATGGAAAACGTACGTTTTACCGGCGCACTGAGCTGCTATGCTGTAATGATTGCGATAAGTTACTCGAAAGTGTTACATTACCTGAGTTACATATAAATGTATTACTTCATACATGTATCTCAGGCTCATCTTCCATGGTCAAGAGATTCTCGTGGGTGCTCAGGCGTTATATTGTGAATACCAAAATTCTCCATAAAAATGAGTTGGATGAATCTTTACGTTTACGTACGTTACGTACGATTTGAGGATCACACATCTCTAGTCTAGGTCTAAGGGATTAGGTGGGAATACTTTTGCGGAACCTCTAATCTCTAGAAGCAAAATACAGTAAACCGTTTCAAACATTGGCCTTATTAGCTTTCCAGTTACAAACGCTTTTTGACCGAGGGAGTTGCCAAGCTGCCTTTCAGAAAAGGGAGATAATCCAAATCAAAAGTCATTTATTCAAATTAGGCAGAGAATCAGCACTTTTCGAACGTCAAAATAGCAGAAGACAGCCCACCAAAACGCCCACCTTTCATCACTTCCAGTGCTTTAGCTGGGAAGAAGAAGTGGCGCAACAAACTCCCCAGCTCAGCTAATGTCAGTATAATACGATAGGCTTATGAAGATCTAAAAATCTTTCCTGTATTAAATAGGCACCTAAATCTAAACACTTTGAAGCATCAATATTGGAACATCTAAAATATTTATGATTAACTACCGGTAATAACTTCGTAAACAAAAATAACGACCTTTCATAAAAATTAAGATGTTCATAATAAATCACTCCTCACATCATGCCTGTCTAAATCGGGCTCAAGATGGTCTTAGCACGTCGTAATACATTTTATATGTATCTTTAGTTCATCTTCACAGAGGTCGTTTACGACTCAACGGGCTGCAATACAAATGCTCTGAGCACAAAAGGTGTCATACAAATAATGGAAGCGCCTCATTATAATAAACTTCGACAAAGGAGGATGCATCACTGGCGATTGTCATCGGCGAGAGGACAGAGCCCGTGTGGCCGTTTAAAAAAAAATGCACCTCAACCTATATTTTTAACGCATTTTTTCATAAACTGTCTGATTGTCGAAGGCTTGCACGCAGGTCTCTTTTATACCAGTATTGCGTGACGCAGACAGAAAGGTATAGACGAAACTGCGCTGCGTCGACGCAATTTGATTTATGGCCTTACACTAACGAGCATAAAATAAGTTTTTCCTATTCATTCATTTCCACTGTTAGACTGTGTTCATGCGAATCATGTTGCTTTATTTTGGGCTTCTTTGCATTAGAGAAAATTAGGGGTGACAGCGACATGACAGCGAAATACGGTGGAATATCAAATATTCTCATAACCCAAATCTTTTGATAAATATGCTCTCAGTCTCAGATGCACAGCGTGAAGTTAAACTCGTGATATATTTAAAGTGTGTGTAATGTTTACGGCTATTACATGACATGGAGCTATGTCCATGACATCACGGCCTCAACTAGCTTTAAAAATATCGTCGTCATCACTTTGCACAATCACACATTAAGCGTCAAATTCTGTTACTAGCGTTATGTGGCTAAATCTGGGAGATGACTGTAAAGTTCGTTGGACTAGGTATTATTTTGAGAGAGAATTTATTTTTGGAAAGAGTCACTCAGGTGACCAATAGAGAAGATATTTATAGAGCTTCATTATTAGAAAGCTAAATGGAGCTTTCTTCAAAGCTAAACACAGACACTTGTTCAGTAAAGATTCATAATGCTCAAATAGAAAGTAAGCACAAACTGCAATAACAAATACAAGAAGAAGTTACGAAACCAAATCTCAAGAACCGACAAGTAGCGATCAAAGACGAATTAATGCCGTACATGAAATCAAAACATACAAAGCTAGACGTAATGTCCGCAACTGCAGTATTGACGGAGCACTGTAATCATAGGAGTCCTCGACATCAATGAACAACGTGATTAGGTACTTGGTATACGTACTTTTTGTACCGGATCTCATCCTCAGAGATGTGATTGATGATCTGCTGTGATTACTGTCAAACTTTTTGTGGTCACTTTATTGGGATTATCAATTAATTTTATTTTAAACAAGACTCCTGCTGTGTTTATTAGTGTCAGATTTATTTTGTTGTTCTTTAAAACGTCTGGTGTTTTACGTTCAGTGAGATAATTAAGGATTCAAAAGATCGCTGGGTCACTGTTCTAAATATATTAGAACAATATAAAATGAATCAGCGGCTTATCAACCCGCGCTAGTCGTGAAATACGTTAGAGGTGAAAGGTTATTGTTGTACTAATTGATAGACGATGAACTTTTGTTTCTCTATTTTAAACAATACTTTACTAGGAGAAATTGAACACGGATAAACTAATATTCTGCCAACGAACTTTCTGTGCTTTATAGCAAATACAAGTTCCACAGAGTGCGTTTGCTCTAGAAATCATTCAACGTGTAGATGTTTCGAAACTTGTCACATGAAACAAATCTTAGAACTTGTTGAATTTGCGTTCGCATTGCACGCAACATGAGTAAGTTTTAAGACAGATCTCAAGTTAGTATTTTCCAAACATCGACACATGTAGAGGACAACAAATTTGGCAATTTATCTGTTAAATATGTCAAGTGATAGAAAACACCAAACATGTTTCGCATCAACAAGTAGATGCATATGACAGAGAAAACAGTGATTTCAACATGTTTTTACCAAGCAAGTGAGCTACTAAATGCGTTAAGGGCTAAACATATTCATTTAGTGATTTCTGGACTAAAACTTCATTTTCAAAATGAAGTCCGTCCGCTGCCAAAACCACCAATTCTCGTATGAGGTAACTGACAAGAAAAACGTTGCTAAACTAGCCGGCTAGCAGCTCCTTGAACTCTGCCATGTCAAATCTGAGACAATCGCCTCTGAGGACAAGCCACGACCTATCCTCGACTTGATTCAAGATGTCTATCACACCGGAGTGTGTCTAGTATCATCCTAAGCTTTCGTTTGTTTTTGTAAAGCTCGTGTGTCAGCTCATGAACAGACAGACGATAGGATATATTGAGAATTTACCTATTACGACATGTGTACAAAAAAATCCCCAAAAATACTATTCTGTGGAAGAACTGTTTTCTTCCTTGTGTTCAATACAAGTTTTACAATAATAATTTCGAGACCATTATCAACCCTATTTGATCTTCCGACGGCTGTCGAAATAACCGCCAGCCCCTAATCCTCACCGCATGAGGTAACTGACAAGCAAGCGTTGCTAAACCAACCGGCCAGCGGTTCCTTGAACTGTGCCATGTCAAATCTGAGACAATCGTCTCTGAGGACAAGACACGACCTATCCTCGACTTCATTCGAGATGTCTATCACACCGGAGCGTATCTTTGGGAGTCGTGAGTTGGTTTATAACATCCTACGCTTTTGATTGCATTTGTAATGCTGTTGTCTATTATGACCAGCCACCGAGATTGGATCATCCATGTTTTATCGTGTTGTCTTAGATATCACACTCGAGGAACACGAGGGACAGGATCTCCTTGCATCCTTTCCCACGTGTATTTTTGGTGAAGAAAAGATAAACCTCACCTACAAATTATCCTGATGTTCAGAATACGCCAACCTCTTTGGCTATATTTCTGAGATATTATAAGCATTTTCTGAAGTAGGAAAATTAAGAATGATTGGCATTAATTTCTAATTTAAATCAATCAGCTACGCCAGCCAAATGCTAAATATTTCATGTTTCCAAAAAGACTTTGTTCCAAACTATGAGCCATTAGTATCAAGCAATTAAACTGTTGAAAGGGCGAGGGTTGGCAGTAGGCATGAGGGTGGAACACTGCATCTTGGTAAAACACATCGATTTTACTTCCCCCAGGAACAGCCCTTCGACATTATTTTTCTATACAAATCGGGGTTTATGTCAGAACAAATTCGATTCCATTTGTCAATTCTGTCATTTATGGAGATTTTGAAAATAAATGAATCAGTTAAAATAATAAAGTACCATTTCATTTCTGACTATTATCTTAATGTTTTCTACGGTAAACATTTACATGTAGTTTTCGCTACAAATGTGTTAACACAATGAGAATGCTATACAAATAGTACTTCTGTGCACAACTCGGTAAACCACAAAAAAATACAACATTAGGTATGACATTTTCCTTCGCGACAGTTGCTTTTGCAGAAAGTTATGAAATATTTGATTTGTTCAAGCTTCTAAAATATTTCAAGGTTATATTAATTAGGTTACACGTCACATTTTAGCTAAATCCAGGTCAATTAGAACTATTTATCGCTGACAAGTTGATACGTAGGAAATATAGTGGATTATTGTGAAATGTGAACTGAACCTAATGAGCCCTAAAGTTACTGAACCGCGAAAAATATTTACATCAAAAGAATCCTAGATTACTTTATAATCTCTACTCATCTCTAATTTACAATAAGAAATACTGACAACATGGACCTACATACACAAGGTACCAAAAGTTGACTAAACAAATCTATATAAAAATATTCACGAAGAAATTAATATCAGACACGATCTTCGACAAAACACAAGCCAGATGAAAACATATACAAATACGAACTCTGTAAAATTACGCAACGGGCAAGTGTCAAAAACAAGTCAAACAGATTACGCACTGTGTCGCACTGCGTACAAAAGTTCAGGTATTATAGACTTAGTTTGAATCGAACGGCTATAATATAGTCTGTCTCGAAAGTATCTTATGTGTAAACAAACCCTGATCAGGTTAAATTCTTATGCAGTCACACTAACGGGAATCAGTAACACATTCATTATGAAGGTTTCAACTTTTATATCTCACCACTTTTTCCAACAATCATTAATAATTGACATATTTTGATTAATAACATGATAAAATTGTAATTGAAAAATCATCAACAAAAATTGATGCTATAAAAAGATCTTTAAAAGGTCATTTAAAATTATAATTTAAATAATCAAATCGAACCAGTCAATTTGTAAGTGGCACTACAGATTGGCATCCATAGGCACGTTTTCTGATCCATCTGTTTACATTTTCATCAGATACTTTTTGATCAGATCATGCAGTGCAATATTCTCAGTCCTAGGACGATGAGTTACGCAACCGTGTGACAGGCGGCCAGAGATAATCAGTTTATAGTCATTAAATTGTTCCCGTCTCACAGCTTGTTACTGTAATAGTCTTTATCTTGTATCTATTTTTTTTCAAGTCGTCTATAGTGGGCTGACCTGATTCTCGCTTCTTTATTTATGTGTGTGAATGGATCTTTATTAGGAGTTATAAATCTAAATGATCTGAACGGCTCATTCTTTTCACTTAGATGTTTTTTCTTGAAGCAATGGTGTGTTTCGAACAGAATGCAGGGTTTTCCATCAACGCTATCATCGGTCTTAAATCTAGCACATACATTTGATGTTGAATCGTAATTTGTTTAATGCTCTAAGCCACGAAGTAGCTAATTTGAAACACCCACTGCGCCTACACAAGACGTCTATTAAACCGTCAGTAGTTACCTCAACATTGGCCATCGAGTATATACTAGTAGTACCTCAACGAGTATATACTAGTATCTGTATAAGGAACATAACGGCACCCTGTCGTACTACGGTACACTATTACTGGGCCCGCCCGGTCTGTCCGCTAAGTTTTTACCAAATCTTTTTATTTTTTACCGTCAACTTGGTCGATGTTCTGGTATTGACGTTACGTATCGGAGGTAATTATTTCAATGGACTGGACTTGTGCTTCCGTAAGAGATAAAGTCTTAACATTCCAAGACATTTTTTTGCGAAGAACTCTGCGGTTGCTTATTTTTCCTATGCGAAGAAATGAACTGTGGAGATTAGATCATCCATCAGGCGTAGCATGGCGCTTTCTATCTCTACGAAGAATAGACATAGCTTTTTCTATACAAAGTGACCGTTCGTTTCTTCATTTTTGACATCCACCGTAGAAATGTTTCTACAATCTGTCATTTTGTCTTTCATTTCTAACGATCTTTGTCTACGTCTTTTTGTGGGTAGACTATTTCGGAAGAAAGTTTTCTATCCTTACTGTCAAAATCACACTGACAACCGATAAATCCTATGACAAAACCGACAAAACAAAGAATTCTGAGTCTAATTATGTAAAAGAGTGAATTTCGTAAAAAGTGCAGTTGACTCTTTCTACTTTGCTTCAGTCGTACTGTCTACAGGAAACGTAATTTTTGTCTACTCTTCTGTCGACAAATCGGCGCTCATGCTACGCCTGCATATCCTAAGATTGTTCTTATTCTGCTTTTCGCGTCGACGCCGACGGTACTTACTTTGATTTGGCTTCATTATTGTTTGAGCCCATTAGTTTATAACAGTGTTTTTCAATCTTTTTGAATACGCGACCCCTTCAGAAGTTAACAAATTCTTGCGACACCCCTAGGCCCTAGGGTCATCGGTTACGGCCCAGCCGCGGTACTTACTGCGGCCATGCCCCGAGTTGTCGCTTCGCGCCACCCGCCAGAGGCGCCAGCGCTAGTGGCAACACTGCTGGAAGGGAGCGTCGCGTCGCGCCGCACCACTCGACATTCTTTTCCATTCAAAATCAACACAATTCATCTTCATCCATCACGACCATCGTACAGAAACCAACAGAAACCATTTTATTCAGAATACATAGTATAACCAGCAGCAGTCTATTATTTATGTCGAAGTACACAGCGGCAACAGCCGAAACACATCCTTCTGACTGAAATTGTATTTTTAGTCTGAAGTGTAGGACCTAGAAACACTTGCCTTTTTCTTTTGTCCACGACCCCCTGAGTAAGGGTTGAGAAGGCTTGAAAAACACTGGGTTATAATATTACTTCTCATAAATAAATACCTTCACAACTTAAGAATATAATTTACTGTTTTATTTGAATTGTATACGGAGGTCGGAGGTGGAGTTGTATACTAGGTCGTATACACTTTTGAATTATTAGTACCCGGGAGAATAGGTCAAGGGTGTCAGATTTATTTTAAGGGTTTCAACCTTTACAAAAACTGCCTCCACATTGCACACACACTTTTTTGTTTATGGTAAACCTTAGAATAATGACATGGAGCATGGAATTAGTATGTACTATACATTAGTATACATGGAATAAGTATGAACTATCCTAAACTATCCTATCAGACTTAACATCTAAATGAATTATGGTAGAATTTCGACTACTGGGCATTGTAACAAATCCAGCTGTTACCAAACTCAGTAGCCATTTGAAGAGATTTTTATCGTCCACGATAACACATCTGTTACTTAAGATAACTATGTAGATGCATTCTTTGACCGCAATACGCACTGAGATAAAAGAAGTAACGCTTGGCTGAGCAAATATTAATTACACGCGTTACAATTACCTTCTGTGAATCATTGTTGATACCAAATCGGGTTATCGTATAAACAACTGGATCTAGTCCTAGGAGAGTGTATTTACTAGCTGACAACATTAGGTTCCAGTCATTCAGGCCATTGGGGTGAGTATCACGACCATAGAGCTAACTTTCTTTGACCCAACGCGTGATGCGTCTGCAAATACGAGATCTGGTAATAACTAGCTAACTTTTCTTAAAATGTTAAAAACTTGCTCTCGAGTAACCAGCATTTCGGCTTTCAGTCATAACAAAACACCCATGATGAGTATCATGGCCTCAAGCCCTTAGAGATCTGGGAGCCTACCACCACCGCTTACAGCAGTATTATTTTAATCTTATTCAGTGGGGGAAAGAGATGGAGCTATACGTCCTATAGAGCTTCATCTCTTTCCTACACTGAAGTAATATTAAAATAATACTGCTGTAAGAGCTGGTGGTAGGGGGGGCCCTGATCGCGCTTGAACGCTGACCGCAATCAACATCAAAATCAAAAAATTAAATTTAAATTAAATATTTTATTTCACATAAACCTACATGGGCACTTATGAAACGTCAGAAGCTAGGTGCACGGTTCCTATTGGTCGTTTCCTATAGAGAAGAGCCGGCAAAAAACTCCATGGTTACTCTTTTAAAAATACTCATCCGAATTTGTAAACCGGTGATTAGATGTTCCGGTGACTATTTCCTATTCCGACCAATGTCAATTGATAATTATTATACAAAGAATTTACATTTTCTTACACAACTTAAAAGAATATTCGAATCCATCAACAGCTGCCATCATTGTCTTCTGCCCTTGACTCTATTTATTGGGGTCGGCACCGTATACTGTTGTTGCATACTTCTCTATCTCCCTTCATCTCAGCATTCTACCCCTTTGCGCATCATCATCCTTCAAACAGCTCATCCAAAAGTTTGTTTGGGTGGCTCACAATGATGGGTTTTTGACAGATTTTGTATGGCGTATCTGTCAAAAACTGATCATTGCGAGACCACTGACACGTTTGTAAATTAGTAGACTTGGCCCCCTGGTGTCAGAGCTTTTATGCCGCTCATTGGCCTCTGACTTGGCTTCATAATGCCATCTAGAAATATCTCTCAAGCATGCCGGTTTCCTCACGATGTTTCCTTCACCGTTTTTGAAGCAAGTGAATAAAATACTCACATGAATCCGAAAAGTCAGAGGTGCGGGTTCGATTTAGAACTCGAGACCTATGACTTGGCAGTCCGACAGACGGTCACACCACCGGCTATCACTGCTGGTCCTCACATTTTAACATCTGTCAATATTACAATTTATTGAACAAAATTCAGAATCAGAATTTAGCACACGATCCTTTACATTACCGTCATGCAATGCATATCGAAGAGACGATCCTTTGATGAGCGCATTAAGCCCTACATCGGCGTCATTCCTCGTCTAGGTCGACCAGACTATCAATAAACATGGTAGGTAAACATTCCAGCTATCAACCGATTAACATTAATCATCCGACAAATAATTTACGTTTATGTTATGCCTATGAACTTTGCAATTTCCATCCAGTCTACTGAATTACAAACGTTGCAATGGTCTCGCCATTGTGAGTTTTGGACAGGGGGCCAAGTCTACTAATTTACAAACGTGTCAGTGGTCTCACAATGATCGGTTTTTGACAGATATACCATACAAAATTTGTCAAAAACTTATTATTGTGAGACCACTACTGACACGTTTGTAAATTAGTAGACTTGGCCCCCAGATTTCTCACACTGAAGAGGGCCTATTAGTAGATTTGGACCTCTATTTTCGTTGTCCCTTTGCCAAAATGAAATTAAAATCAGCTGTTACTTTGGAAAGCCACGAAAGTCAGAGTCAGATTTCATTGCCAAGTTTTCACTCCTAATTTCACTTTTAGTAACTAGTGTTACTTCTAAGTGCGCCTCATTAGTTGAGCTAGCCAATGTTTTCCATCGCCATGTCGTGGTGCCATATCCCTAACCTTTTCATTTTGTAAGTTGGTGCCCAGTCTATAATAGATAGGACAAGCCATGCTGTGTTCCAATTAAGTCTATCAAGAGCACCACTCAGCCTAAACGGACACTAAATGAAAGGCACTAGTCCGATGTGGTCTGAATGTTTTTCCTAATTGTTGGAATTGCCATGTTGGCTTTGAAGCCGTCCTAGGGCACAACTGTAAACATTATCGTCATACTATGCTCTAACCATGGTTACCAGGTCACAATAATTCATAGGCCGCATTAGCTACTTGTCATAATTTCTCGGGTTACTTGAGACAAGCCGGTTGTTGTATGTCTCGTTAGCGTCAGGCAAATCTCTTCTAATTATGACAAATTGTGGTCTTTAGCCCAAAACTCGCGGAAGTACGAGCTTTGAGGTGCCGGCGAACTTATTCTTACTACTTGTTTGAGTTCACTCGTTTCTTATAATGTTTTTCCGGTATTGTTGATGACCGCTTAGCTTGATCCTGCTACATTTTCACTCATTTGCTGAACAAATTTTTGTGGTTTTTGGATATATCTCGTGCAGACTGGCGCGACGCGATACCGGTAATTTTCCATCTGTAGAAGAGCTGTCGGCTCTTTTGGAGTATGTAGTAGGCTGAAAATATCTATAGTATCAATAAATCACCATCTCGGGCAAGTTACGTCGTGTTACCAAGGGTAAGGATATAAAAATCGTAATTGTTTCTAAGACAATCATAAAGTGTTTATTTATTTACTTGACGATCGATGACGGGATCTTGTAAGGTCGCGACACCTACTTAGTCCAGTCAGTTATTTTAAATATTTTAATAGTTTGTTCAGACGTGGGAGGTGAATGTCAATTGGAACATGTGTCGTATCGATTTAACATCACAAGTTCGACTGGTCTACATGGCTTAAATATCTATTATTGCTCCAGTTTTTGTATGTTATGACGGTTTTGCTTTATAAGGAGTGGCTGTTATGAAATCGTTAGCAGAATCGGATTAAGGATTTCGCAGATGCCTTGAACTGGAAAAAACCTTGCAATCTAATTTATGGTATCTATACATATAAAACGAAAAAAATATACCTGTTTTTAAGAAAACAGCAATTTAAGTATTTAGAAAATGAAAATAATGCCTCATTTAAAAGATGTTTGCATTAACTGAAAAGATTTAATGACGTGCATTAATTGCCTCGCCCAACACGAAATTTAGTGTGTGCGATTAACTTTTCAGCACAGAAATTTACGATTACGTGTTGCTCACGGTTTTCCGTAGAGATAATAGCGAAAAGCGCAATTGCATTATGTTAATGGCAGGTTGTTGGCCCTTCACCAACACCTCACTGACCCAGTTGCTTCGGTTGATGGTGTAGGATGATAACTAGCGCATTCACTCTAGCTTGTGTTCCATTCTTGTTTAGAATTTTGCAAAGTTTTTTTTTTTTTTTTAAACGTTTCCCCACTAAGAATTTCTTCCTGTATCGTGGGTGCGTTTACAAACATAGAAACTCACATACACTAACACCCAGACCCGGAACAACTACTTGGCTAGGCTGGTTATGTATTTCTTTTTTAATCACTCTTTCATCTTTCTTTGTATGAATCAAAACAGTTTGACGGTCGCTGTGCACATCAACTTGACTTGCAAAAGTATGACTGGGAGACATAAGTAACTGCGCAATTTGTAAAAGATCAATGTCCATCGGTAAATTGCTATTCTGTAATGATGTTGTGGAAATGATTGTTGACATCTAACTGAAGATTACTTTCTATTGTGAACATCATTGTTTTGCTGAGCTGACGCAACAAGGCATTAGGTACCTTTCTATATTGCAAAGAGATGCAAGAAAAAATAAGTAATAAGTTATAATTTAAAACTAAAACCCAACTACGACAAAAAGTCAACTTAAATGATGTAAAAAAAAAAAATGTAAACAAGACATCACAGACAGACAAATTAAAAATCAGGAGTCACACGTTGTAAATCGAACAGATTACGTATGACTCCGGATTTTTAATTTGTCTGTCTAAAAAGTCATGAACTAAAAACAAAAATTGTTTAGTTCATGACTTTTTGTCCTTTAGAGGTCGCCATATTCAATTTAGTGTGAGGTCACCAGCAGATAACTAGTCTATAACCAGCGGATGATCAAGACGCTGGATCCAACGATACTCCATTTGTCAAATTATGATGAGAAGTTTAGAAGTTATGAGGGAACACATGAACATACATAATTATATACCCCTCATAAACCTCTTTTTTGCTTCGCCGTAGTCGGGTAAAAATACTAAATATAACAGTTACCGTTAGTTATAGTCAACGTTATATTTTTAACCGACTTTTTCAAAAAAGAGGAGGTTCTCAATTCGTCGGCATGTTTTTTTTTTTTGTATGTATGTTATGCTATTACTCCGCCAATTATGAATCGATTTTGATGATTCTTTTTTTGTTTGGTAGGTCATGCTTCAGAGGTGGTCCCATATAAATTTTATTAATTTTGCTTGCGTAGTTTTTGAGTTAGCTTCAATAATTACGTATTTTTCCCACTTTGCGTATGCAGACGATATCTTAGTCTTTATTTACATAACAGATAACGGTATACGAATTTGTGTGGGGTAGGTACCACAACTAAAAAGTGAAAAATAAAAACTTTTCACAAAAAAAAAAACAACCGACTTCACAAAAAAACAATAAAAAAGTGAAAAATAACTTTAATTTCGGAAGTCGGTGGCAAAAAAAGAAAATTGAAAAGCAAAGACACCGAGTTCCGAAATTAAAGTTATTTTTCACTTTTTCAGTGTTTTTTTGTGAAGTCGGTTATTTTTTTTTGTAATTTGTGTAAATATTGTGTGCCTTAGGGTCAAATAAATTTATTTTCTTTCTTTCAACCGCGTAATTGCGTCAATAACCTAAGATTGAATTTAGTTCAGTTTTATTGCTTAGGTCAGGATGTGGTCGCGTATGTTCCAGAGATTGCTTTTCCGACCACATTTGCAGACGCCAGCTGGTTCCTTCGCTTTCCTAATTTAAGTTAATATCACTGCAGATAACTCTTGCAACACTAATAGAGCTAGAATTAATGTTACTATTTGCACTAACACTGAAGAATGATGTGTATGCCTCTTATCTGCACCTACATTATGCGGGCAAGTGTAGAGGATAATTTATTATGAAGGCATTACACAACTTTAGATAATGACTAGCTTCTCCCCGCGACTTCGCGTGAACTTGTTCCCCGACCCACCCTGTCGCATCGCATCGCCTGCCGTATACTTTTTTTTTTGAGGGTGGGAATTCATCAAATGACTTCTCCCGCTCTGGGCGGAGCGGGAGGGCGTGTCAGACTCTTTCTGACTAAAACCCACCAGTGTTCCTTCAGTTGCCTGTCGCCAAGGGCCCCGGTATACCTTTCGGACTTTCCCGCAAACATGACAGGCTGTTTACTTACTTCGTTTTCGCTTAGCGTTCTTTCTGACATTTTTTCTTTTTGCTCGGTTCCTAAGGGTTCCAGCGTGATGTTTATAACCTATAGCCTTCCTCAAGAATTGGGTTATGAAATGCAAAAAAAAAAAAATATCCGACTGCTAGTTCCAGATATTACCCCATCCAAACAAACAAAGAAACGAACTCTTTAGCTTTATTATTAGTATATGTATGTAGATTTAAATATTCAGTAGCTTGTCCAAATTCTAAAAGAATGTTTGATAATATGACCATTTGTGTGTACGGCACTGTCTCTATATCCGTCTATTGTTATACAGCGTGTTGTTTAAACGATAAAACCGACATGTTTATTGTCTTTTCCGCCGCCTGCATCCCACAACTTTATCCATGCATTCGAAAAAGCTACAGCTCTCGAATTCTCATCGAAAACTCGTAACGACTCCATCGCGCCTTAATTTAGTACCGGTAAATTTTATTTGGTTTATTATGCATGCAGTGCGTGCTGTGATTCGAAAACCGTTAAATTTAAATGACCCAGTCCTTATTTTGAGGCGCTACGACCTATAATGTTACCTGTATTTGCGCTCGTACTAATTTTGAATATGGTGGCACTATTGGTCGCATTCGGAATTGCATTGTGCAAATGAGTGCCACCCTCGCACTGACGAGAATGTGGTTCAATTATACAACCTGTTTATACCTAACTTTTGCGCATAAATGTCAATGGATACGGAACTCTATGGATTGACGTCAGCTCGCGGTGACTGTTTTTTTTATTACTAGAAAAACATTACTTTACTTGTTCTTTAGAAAGGTCAGGTGCGTAGTACTCGCAACCGGCGCCGGCGCGGGCGGCGTGCTTGTATGACCAGACGAATGAACGTAAACGAAGGAAAAGGAGTATGCGAGGATTGTAGCAGGTGGCTTTCAGTAGTTTCTGCCTACCCCCATGTATGTACCCGTAATTTTTATGCTACGGCTACACTTCGCGTTATCGCGAACTTTTCTTCGTGCGCTCTCTGTTGCTCAGCGAGTAATCGAGGTGTGTGCGAGAGAGAGCGCACGAAGAAAAGTTCGCGATAACGCGAAGTGTAGCCGTAGCATAAAGACCATTCACATTCGCATCTCATTTGCAATCTGTCAAAAACACAATCAATTTACCAACATTTTTGACGTTTTTGACAGATTGCGACTTGAATTGGCCTTCTGTTTAAGATTTTTGTTCGGGAAAAACATAATTTATTACTGTGTTTACGAAAAATATGCCATAATAACTATATCACTAAATTCATCGAACGAAGCATATCATCAAAACAATACAGATATGGCAGATATTGATATAACGGAATTACTCTTATCGCGATTATTTTACTTTTATACTGGTAGTGGACCTTCACTTTTTGACCTAATTTTAGCACATTTAATTTGGTAAAGGTTCGCCGGAATTGGTACGTGGATGGGTGACCATCTTTACATACCAAGACTCCTCCGAGGCTCGGAAAGCAGGTCCCGGCTGTCATTCGTAGGCCTTTGACAGTCGTTACGGGTCGTCTGAAGCCTGAAAGTCTGACAACCAGTCTTACTCTAGGAGTATCGTGTTACCCAGTTACATGCATCTGGTTAGACTGGCAGCCGACCCCAACGTAGTTGGGAAAAGGCTAGGCAGACTGATTGAGTAAAGGTTCCTTCCTACTATGCCTATCATTATTATCACCAAACCGTAGATGCTTTGTTATCCATCCATAGCTTAGGTAAGGCTTAACTTTTGTTTCTAACCTGACTTTATGTTTTTCATGGTTTCGCATAGGTACTCTACATGAGCTAAACGCCACTAAAATATAAGAATGAAAAACAACATCCCGAGTGACAAACATAACCAATGTATATGTAGATAGCTAAACGGGAGTAACCTATGATGCTGTAAAAAAATGTTATAGGCATTCCAAAAAGCCGATCAACACCGCCAAAAGCGATTTCTTTCGATAAACAAATACCTAAACTTTGTATTAAAGAGACTAATAAGTAAAATATTATGTTATTTCCTCTTACATTAACACGATTGCAACACATTGCATATCATTATCAAGTACTAAATTACTAATGTATTCAAAGGTTATAGTTTTCTATCTGCCCACATCGCGCCAATGGGAGGTGGGCGCCAATCGCTAAATATTTGGGCTCCTATCAACCCACGGCTGTTCTACATTGCCTTATGCACTTGGCAAATATTCGCAGAAAGATAATATTAATAGAGATATTTTATAAGTATAGTCATCCTAGACTGGTCATAAAGCCAATGCCATAATACTTAATAACAGCTTTGTTTTCATAAGCTTCTAACATTATGACATCCTACTAACTTTTGCCAGTAGCTTCGCCCACCGGGGGTCGGAAATCTGTCGAGATAAAAAGTATCCTAACCTAGAATTTCATCGAAATCCGTTCAGCCGTTTAGGTTAGGTGTGAAAAGGTAGCAGACAGACCGAAGGACGACAGAATTACTTTAACATTTATAATCTTACTAACTGCGCCCCGCGGTTTTACCCGAGTCTCGGTCCCGTGGGAATATCGGGGTAAAAAGTAGTCCTATGTCCTTCTCCAGGTCAAGGTTTACCCCTGTGCGAAATTTCATCCAAATCCGTTTAGCCATTTTAGCGTGAATGATAGCGTAACAAAAAAGCTAATTTTCACATTTATAATAGGTATTAGTAAGATGAGCTGAGCAACACTTAGAAGCTAACGTATCCATACTTATGGATACGTTAGCTTCTAAGTGTTGCTCAGTAAAGCCGAGAGCTCATTCTCCGAGCACCAAAAGACTGATTTCAATTAATAAATTGAACATGAACATCAGCCATCAATCAACATCACACAAAACAAAGAAATATACGTCAAACCTTGACGAAAACTGACACAATGAACTCGTGGGAAATGCAATAACGTCTTAATTAAACCCATTTCCCGTTGTAAAGCATAACAGTAACAGAAGCCATTGTGAAAAACCAGCTGACTCATACGAATTAAACGACAAAATTCGATACAAAAAGACTGATAGCACAATGTGTAGTGATGTCCGTTTATAAGCTAAGCGAGGTTTAATAACAGCGAGTGGTTGTGCCATTGTGGTTCCGCACAAAGTATTATAGGTGCTACGTACAATAGAAGTCTTACACCCGGTTTCTACATTGAGAATTTGGAGTTGAGAAACTTTTCCAACTTTAGTTTAGCATTACTTAGAGCGTTATCACACTGACGACATGTTCTCCGCGGGTACTAAGCGGGCTAACCGCGACTACGCCGCGTTTTTCACAATAATGTACACCCACTTGTCTCGCTCACTCTTATACACTCACGTCAAACGCTCTCGTTACGCAAACGCGGTGAACACGTTGCACACGCGCGGCGTGCTCGCTACGCACACGCAGCGAACACGTTCAACAATCGCCTCATTCGCCTCGCTTATAACTCTTTCGCAAATCGCCAGGGTGAAAAGCCCGCGAAGGTCAACAATTATTTGCAAAAACGTAAGAAATTTAGAATTTTGTTGGCTACATCGAAGGAACTACTACATAAAATATAGTAGAGTTAAGTAGAGTATTCCCAGTTCTTAACTTCAAATTCTAAATTCTGAAACCGGCTCTTACATGCAGCTACACCTACCCGGCCTGTAAATAGCAATGTTTTCTTAGAACATGCCACTGATTTCTGTTCGTCTAGTGACTCTAGTGCGCTATTTTCAGTGCGTATTTGCGTGTTCGAGGTTGATGTATCACTCTGCTTAGTAGTCTATGATTATCCACTTAGTACTTTCATCTTACACTTAAATTTTCTCTGCTTTAAGTGCTTCTTAAGTATTGAGAAGTGGTCTTAAATGTATTTAGCCGGAAAGTAGATAAAATACAGTCATTATAACATCGTCTGTTTTCCCCATAGGGTTAGCAATAGGTGTGGTGTATAGGTGTAGTACACACATAAGTATATTTCGCAAGTTATTTTGAAGTCCCATGTAATAGGGGCAAGCCTATTGCCATCAGCCGGGCACAAATCCAAACTCCGGCCTGCTACTGAGAAATTCCTGATTGAAAAACTGAAATAACACTTTGCCCGACCTAGGAATCCAACCCAGGACCAACGAGGCAATCAGAATATAGCCATGTTGTCAGTAATGAAATCTTTTACTTACAATCTTTGATTTACACTGCCCATCGTATTTAGGTCAAGAGTTTACTACCTGCGGCGTATTCCGTAGTGATCTGAAATGTTTTCTTTCAGCGTCTTATCTTACTTTGTCCTTCTTATTAGCTTTACTCTCTTCAATGTCTTTTTACCGTCCTTACTTAACCTCTCAGAAACCCTCTAGAATCCACGCTCTCAACGCTGAATATAAACAACAAAAGCAAAGCGCTTCAATCTACAAGGAAACATTAACGTTCTTTAAACAGGACACACCCAAGAAACACTGCATAACAACTGCAATACCCAAAACAGGATAAGCAAAACTGCAACCTCGCGTAATGACTAAGGACTAGGTTATTAAAGGGCATACACCGCTTGTAGAAGTTGGTGTTGAAAGTCTGAACTACTAAGTATTAGGAAGATGGCGTGCCGCGTCGATGGTGTTCCACACGGACGCTCGCGTGTTCCATTGTGTAACGTCAGTACAATAGCCCCTGTGTGCTGCACACACAATATAAGTGCACGGAATTTTGCACTGGAAGGAACTAGATACGGAATGAGAAGGTGCATTTGAAATGAATGCATTGGGAACTCGTGCTAAAGACGCTATGGTAAAGGCAAATTGAAGTCTAGAGCATACTACAGACATAGCCTATAGGTCAAAAGAGTTAATCTAAGGTTTTCGAAGAATGTACCTTCGGAACAATAAGGTTTCTCAGTGTATGAGCCTTATGAATGACAAAGGAGGAAAATAAATATGCCGTAAAATTATTAATCTTCAAATGAAATCTCAATTAAGCAGAATTTGGAACAAAGACATAGGTACTTCCCAGGATGTCTCGTGTCCTGAATTCGACAGAAAATGTCGGCAATTACAATGAAAAGACGCAGCAAGACCAACTTGATCCTAATTACGGCTCATCATCGTAATAATCTTGGCAAGTGACACGCGGGACGAAAAAAAGTGAATCATGTTCGAAATATGAATTTAACGCTTCTATTTTTATGGTATAACTGTCACATTGCGCACGCGGTCGACGTTCGGTAATGTTCCCTTTTGAACTGTTAATTGGTACTTCCGTCCCTCATTGAATTGTGGTGGTCTAGCTGCAATGCAGCGGTGCAATAACAGAGCATAATAAGCTGACAACTCGATGTTAGCCTGTATTCTCTACGGGCATTGTGAAATAATGGAAACTGCTGTTAGTTCATTCAACTTTATGACTCTGAGTAATGATGCGACGAAGTCTATAAACTGTGTAGTAAATGTTGTCTTTGAGAAATAACTATCGCATTGTGTCAAATTTAATTGTTTTGGATGAGCAAATTCACAATATGTCAAAAAGTTTTGCGAAAATTTGTAGGATAAATCGATTTTATTGAACAACATCATTTCACGTTGCAACAGAAATCTTGAACACTAATGAAGAAAATGGTCTGACTTGCTAATTAACCAACTGTAAACAAGACTTAAACAGACAGCCATGGATGAGTCAATCAATACCATATTGCCACATACCTGCATGGCAACAACAAAATCCAAAATCTAATCACTCATCATCACACTCATCACTGCCTAGCCTTTTCCCAACTATGTTGTGGTCGGCTTCCAGGCTAACCGTTTGCACCTGACCACAAGTATTTTAAAGTAAAGCGACTGCCTGTATTCTACAACCCAGTCACAAAATGTAACCTCTCATCCAAATTATTATTATCCTTAGAATTTACAACATCCTTATCTCCACCATCACCAGTCAGCTGGAGAGCATAAGCACAGATAACCTTGACAGATATCGTTAGACCTTCACGAGATCCAGTTTGTTTCTTGTACTATGAGACTATGACCAGCCTTGATGAGACGCACCTTTGCGTGATGTAGGTAGGTACCTAGTTGCGTTCGTGAATTAGCATTTTATGATGTTGTAGGTTCTATGCAGATTCGCTTAAGCTTATGTAACTGGCTGGTCTAGGATTTTTAGATTTATGTAGGAGCTTTGCCGGCTGTTTTTTTTTTCTGTATGAGATGTCGTTATGTTTTCTCATTGAGAATACAGATTTGAGTCCGGTATTAGCTACTAGTAATAAGTTTATCCTAGATTTAGATACACACGTAATTCTTTAAAGATTGTAACTTTGTTCACGTTTAGATGTCGATGTAAAGCAATAAACTGTACGTGACCGATATGCTAAGTTGGAGGACGGTCTCAGAATTGATGGGCATAACACAAACAGTTTTATGGCTGCGAATATATTGCATAAGGTCCACTAGAGTTATTGAAAAGTTTTTGGTGGCTACCCGTTTACCTAAAAACAATTCCTAAGAAGACTGATGGTCCATTTTTGATCTTCAACCTTTTTTTTTAACAAAGAGTCCAAATGCCCTTAAAACTCTAAATAAATAACTCTAGAAGCTTTCAACCAAAAGAAAACAATAATGAATCATTGTAAAAGCCAAGCCTTCGATAAGAAGCGCCACTTGTTTCGTTATTGAGTGCGAACTGCACGTTCTAAGTATCATGTACCTTCGGTGCAACAAAGTCACAACAGCTCATTTTATAATTTTACCATTTGTGACTTTGTTGCACCGAAACAAAAGTCAAAACAGTTCATTTTTAATTTACTAATTGTGACTTTGTTGCACCGAAGGTGCGATTGTGTCAAAACAAGAGCCACTTTGATTTCACACGCGATCATGCACCTTAGCTACAATAACATTGGTTTCTATGACCTACACTATTGTTTCCGAAATATTCCTCTTACGTCATCATCATCACCATTATCAATTATCATTTATCATCATCTGCCTAGCCGTTTCCCAACTATATTGGGTTCGCCTTCTAGTGTAACCGTATGTAGCTGAATATTCAATATTTTACATGCGGCGACTGCCTATCTATCCTCCACAAACCAGTTACTGGGTAACAAGATACCGCTTTGTAAGACTGCTTGTCAGACTTTCTGGTTTTTGACTACCCGCAACGACTGTCAAAGATCTACGAATGACAACCAGAACGCCTCTTCCGTATTCTCTTAATTTCTCACGTGGCAGTCACTTATGTCATGTGAGAAATGAAGAAATTCTTGCATATTTCACGATGATTACCATGTGTCCGGGGTTTTAAAGGCAATTGAGTTAACCTTTTAGTATTATCTTATTCACCTTTATTAAAATGTCAACCTTCGATAACAAAGCGCCTTGTTATCTTTATTTATATATAACAAACATCACGTTTTGAGTATCAAGTGCGAAAACCCAAACAAGTGCGCCACTTTGGTTCACACGCGATCGTAAAGATAGTTGTTTTCTAAACTCAGTCCGAATAGTTTACGTTTTACAGTATTTTCATTTCATCAAGTCAGTCTTAGTTCATGCTTTCACAAGTATTAGATATCTGCAGTAGTTATTTCTGCGACGCTGTCATAATTTGAGAAGGACATTGGTCTATCACATCCTAATTTCCATTCGACCGATATATATCGAGAGAGATCAAGTTAAAGGGACATTAGAGTGTCCATTTTAGTAATCGATGGTCTGTTTATAAAAATCACGTTGTGTGGCCTCCTGAATTTAACCCCATCGACCACCATATTTTTTTTATTTTTATGCCTTATATCTACCTGTCCTAACCTATCTTCACATCTTTCCAGGATCCGTCCGCAGACACCAGGCGAGGTGGTCGAAGGATGCGGTATATGCGCACGCGCTGGAGGCGCCGCGGGCGATGGCGGGGTTGCCCTGGGGTCAGAGCGCGCGTTCACATTCGATTACGCCTTCGAGCCGTGTTCGTGCCAGCAGATTGTGTATGACACCTGTGTGAGGAAGCTCGTGGAGGCAGCCTTGGATGGATATAATGCTACTGTACTTGCATATGGACAGGTTAGTGCATTTCTATACAAATCTTCTGGAAGGTGGCATTTATTAAGAAGCCTGACAGTTTGCTGCTTCAGCTATGGAGGAGAGTGCCTCTCAGAAAAAGACATAAAAAACTTATGAACTATTAAATTCCGGATATTTATACAGAAAGTCTCTACTTGGATGGATGGTACCCATTAACCTTCTGAGCAAAGGGCAATGCGCCAATGTCTATCGTTTATAAATGTTTACAATATCTACGCTAAAATCAATTTGCTCTGCATAACCTTCTAAGATCATTGCCAGCAATAAACTGTCGATTTCTGTTATAAATCGTCTGGAAACGCAAAAATATTTAAATATTTTTCAATATGAAACGGCAGCTTTCATTGAAATAAAACTCAATTCCGAAAGAGCGACGACCTGAAAACTTACCGTAAAAGAAAGTTAGCGTTTCGTGCATTTTATTTGTTCGTGTCATCAAAAAACCTATTTATCATGCGAACTTCCAGTCTGTAAGCTCGTCGTTTCGTGAAACTCATCTACGAACTACTCTTGACCTAGTTTAACTAAAAATATGGCGAAGAACACAGTAGTCTGTAGTGCAATTTTTGCATCGGACGAGTGTGGTGACGCGTCGTGGGTTCCGCTTCGCTCGGGGAGCATTGTGTTGTCTAATGTGTAGGTTAAGGTTACTGAAGAATCTCTAGAATGTAGAAGTTAGCTTATGACAATATTTTGAATTCGGCTCTTGTCATCATCTTCCTACCCATGTCCCATGTTACTTGGGGTCGGCGCAACACATTTTATTTTTCCACTCTCCCCTGTCAACCGTCACGCTATCATTCACTCACTCTCTTTCATATAATTCCTCACACACACAATCCATCCATCTTTTCTTGGGCCTACTTCTCCCACTCCATCCATCAACATTTATATTCGGCTCTTGTAAGAATGTCATTAAGGCTGGAAGTATCTATGAACGTAAACGAAGCAAAGAGTATTTAAGAATCGTAGCAGGTTGCGTCCTGTACTTTCTGCCTATCCCCATGGGAAGGAGGCTTGAGTTGAATGTATGTGTATGTATCCTGGGAGTTGAGAGCAAGGACAAAACTTCCATCAAAAACACTTCTAATCAGCGCACCACTGCCAAGTTTTCTAGAATATTTCGATGAAAAATGCTAGACCCCCATTAAAATGCTCACACCCTACTCCGGTAGTAATTCTCCTCATTTAAAATACCATGGGTTAATCCCATGAATCACTGGGCTGCGGGCTTGGCAAGTTGACAGGACTCGACCACAACGCAACTCATATTGAGTCCTAATAATAATTGTCAACAGCGCTATAGGCATTTGGCATTAGAGAAAATTAATTAGCTGGAACATATTTGTAGAATGCAATTAGTTACAAGAACTATCCTATGCCCATCTCAAACTAAATAGCCCGTTATTAACATGCTTGTTACTTGGATATCTGCCATCGTTATAGAACATCACTTACTTATAGGTTAGTTAGTAGTTCGAAAACTTGGGAGATAATGGTATAATATCACCATACTTATCTTCAACATAAGCAATTGATAATTGTTACGTTACTTGCTAGTGCTACCTTTGCATCGCTCACGAATGGAGTGTTGTAATGATACCTTTTAATTATTTAATTTTGTCCAACTTTGTTTTTCCTGCAGAAACAGTAAATAATATTCTATTATATTATACTCTACTCTAGACTAAGCCTAATTGGAGCAGTGGCACATATCTTAAGCCCACTGCCACATACTTCCAACTGTGCCAAATGCAAACACTACTTGGAAAAATGTGGGAAGTCGCAGTCACGCTCCTTGACCGCATTGTACTGCAGAAGGTTGGTAGAAAAATGAGTAGGTACTAGTAAGGGCACGGTCTGATGGTCCGGACGTGTTGAAAGAGTGTCCGAAGACAATAGAAACAGTTACTGCGATAGTTCAAGGCGGAGATAGTGACGTTGATAAGAAACAAATCCATTGTTACTATCGAGTAGGCCATACTTTTGGTGATAGATGTGAATGACGGAAGACTAACGGCTACTTAAGCTTGCTTTCGTAATATCGTAATCATTTTGAGGCTGTAAAGAGTTAACTGCAATTTGTTATTGATACTACTGATGTCTAAAGCCCCACATTTTCATCAAAATATTTGCCGCAGTGACAACTTTTTCTTTTATTCCAAAATCTTGAAGTTTTTTTGGAGATTCTAGTTTTATATCAACAGTAAACAAGCAGAGGTAGATTGAATATCATTAGCATATCCTTGTACTATTGTGGTCACTTATCCCTACAACTTCCTGGGTCTTAGCTAGATAAGTAAACCGCTCAGGCCATGCCCATATAGTGTTACCACGAGTTTAACACAATTCAATTAAAACACCGTGAAGGTCGCGACACCTGATGACATTAATGACTCGACACAGATACAAAACACTATGGCTGTAATGTAACTTATGAATTTATAGCTACAGTTTCCACGTGCTGCGATATCGCTGTAATTTTCGGAAAAATTAGGTGATTCACGGATCTCGCTCTAGTTTTCGAAACTTCGGGATAAAAGGTGTTTTAGGGTCTCTAGTCTCGCATTAGTTTATAGCTTGTCTCCTAGAAAAGTTCGATTAAGTCCAGTTGTTCAGAAGTTTTCAGAACTTTCCTGGAAATAGAAACTCGAGGCTTTTCCAAATAGTACCTTAAGACGGATTTATATCACTTTTGCAAAGAAGTTTGCGGCTTGCTTTCCTCGACAGTATATGGTTGCCAAACACTGGTTGAGTTCCACAGACTTTAGTACTTAGCCGTACCTGCACTATAACCTATAATTTAACGGCATAATAAACTAGGAATCTGTGAAGTTACTTGTATGGCGATAATAAACTTTAATAGAGTTGAATTTAATGACCACTCCGAGCTTAGGGTGAACCAGGAAAAGAAGCCATATTCGAACGAAGTAAGTCCGATTTGAAACGATCGAGTGGTAAGCTGTACGACTTAGAACCTTTGTTATGTAAATAAAAACTGTAGTGTACAGTAACTGAGGAAATCCCGGGTCAAAAGTGCAATATCATATTGCACATTGTGCAAACTCGCACGATCTTCTTGTTCTAATACTTTTTATTTTCATGCTTGTGATTATTGTACAACCGATTGACCTAAAATAATCTAAATATTTGCCCGAGTAAGGCAATCATTAATGGCACGGTGACATAATTTAGGTGAACATTTTAACGCAATCGATATTATAATTAGAGATTATTAGGTCAAGTACGTAAATAGTTAAATACCTACTGAAAGGTTACGTGAAAATTGAGGACATCAGCGTTGGCAGTGCTTATTGTACAGAGAGTTATGATAATATTATTCATTACTTATGGGATACGCTTATATTTCATGACTAAATCTGTTATGGCAAAGCTTGGTAATGTAATATTTCTCCACTACCTTCAAGGAGATTGAGATAAGTTTTTCGGTAGCTTTTTTTAGTTTTCCATCATTATTTTCGTTGATAGAATGCTACTTTGTCTAGGCCCTCAGGGCTCTAGACGTACTTACATAAGACGTTGCATGCATTGATGATACTCTTACTTAATGCATCTAACGTCTTTGGGGTGAAGTTGATAACGAAATCTCAAGAATATGACAAATTCGGAATATTCATTTATTCCAGTGTCTCTGTATTTTGCCATCAGCCAAGAAATACAGGGTACGGTACAAATGTATTTTGTTTCTTCCTTCGTAGTACGAGTGCTCACAATAACCACCTGCCAACCTGTCGCTCCTCTATTGTATTTAAAACTCACTTTGTTTTGTGTTACCCATTCATTTCAAGTGAAGTCTGTCCATCAAACTAGTTTTGAATCAGTTAACTTCATTAGAGATGACTATAATATACTATGTATGGAACTCGTGGAAGAGTCCTTTTTATATCTACCCTGAACATCCTCTATAGAGCACGAGGCTGTATCCAATATGCCTCTAAAATTTGATGTGTACAAAAGTTCAATATGTCTCATAATTTCCTTTCTTCGCCGACAATTTTGTACTCTTCGATTGATGGATAAAAAAATGATGGCTCTAAATTAGCTAACACCTCAGTTTCTTCCTCTTCTCGAGAACTCAGCAAAGATAAAAAAAGATATAGATACAAACACCACCCTTTTTTTTTTTTTTTGAGGGTGGGAAATCATCCAATGACTTCTCCCGCTCTGGGTGGAGCGGAAGGGCGTGTCAGACTTTTACTGACTAAAACCCACCCGTGTTCCTTCAGTTGCCTGTTGCCAAGGTCCCGGTATCCCTTTCGGACTAACCCGCAACCCTGGCAGGCATCGGTCCTAGCGGACCCCGCCAATTGTGCTGACATCTCTTTGAGGCGCGCGTGGAACACGACGCGCCATCGACCCGGGACAAACACCACCCTGGAGCAAATTTTAATCTGTTCTAACCTGAATCTTCCAACAAAACTGACATAGAAACTAATACTAACATTGAATTAATTAATGTAATAAAATGGCTCGGGGACAATAATCTTAATGTTAATATTAATAAAACCAAAATTGTTAAATTTCAAACATGCAACATGTCGGTAACACCAACAACAATTCGACATGATAATACAATTTTGCAACCAGAACCATCGGCTTTATTTTTAGGTATAATAATTGACAATAAACTGAACTGGAAGGAGCATGTAGATAGAGTATGTAACAAGCTTGATAAGTTTGTATATGCCCTTCGCAAGTTAAGACTGGTGTCCAGTAAACAAACTGTCCTCAATGCATATCATGGGTATGTTTCATCAGTACTGCGTTACGGCCTAGTGATATGGGGTAATTCAGTGGATGTGGGCAGAGCATTTAAAGTACAAAAAAAATGTATCAGAGCCATGAGCGGAGCAGAATACTTAGACCATTGCAGGCCATTATTTAAAGAATTAAAAATTCTTCCGCTCCCGTGCCTTTATATTTTTGAGGCTTGTTTATTTGTAAAAAAATACCCACATTTATTCCTATTAAATGAACAAGTCTCCCAAAGACTGAAGAAAAAACATGCCGGGGAATTGCTAGTACCTCCTCAGAGATTGCAACTATACAGTAGAAATGCCAGTTGTATGACAGTAAAAATGTATAATAAATTACCACCTGGCTTGAGAATGTTACCAATTAATAAATTCAAATGTAAAATGTTTACTTGGCTCTTAGACATGTGTTTCTATTCTGTTAATGAATTTTTAAATCATACTTTTTGACATAGTAATTAATATTCTATGCTTTTTGACATAATAATTAATATTTTGACATTACAAATAATACTATTCAATTAATCTGAATCAATATTATTGTATAAAATATAAATTCAAACCAATTTTGATAATTTAATATAACTTTTATTGTAATGTCTACGATTTGCATGCACTTAGCTTATTTAATTTTTCTACACCAGCAATGGTAGTATATGTGAATCAATGTTTAATTTTAGATCTCAATGCACCATATACTTAGAAATAAATTATTCTTATTCTTATTCTTAAAAACTGTGAAGGTACGATCGCAAAAAACCCACCTTACATTGCGTGCGTACTTAATTCCAATTTGCTGAGCTACAGTAGCCAAACTTACCACATTATAACTTTTACAATATGCCTGCGATATAAATCTACGGGATCATCTACAAACGTAGTGGCAAGGATCAAAAAGTTTGCAACAAAAACTGATTGTAAAATTGATACTTAAACTGTAGGTATCAAAGATTCGCAATCAGCAACTAGTGAGTTCCGTGACTCCGAGCTAGGTTTTCGTGCTACTTTTATATTTATTTTACAGCCGTACCAAACTACTGATGATATTGATAAAGAGTTACTACTTCAGTACCACCAACGAATACTATCAAAAGCCATATACCAAAGACTAAAGAAATTCTATACTCATATGGCATTGTGGGTATACCGCCTAGATGTTGGTCGGCACAGAAGTCGACGAACCGTAAAAACTTAATTTTAGTTCAACTTTTTAGAGCATTTTTTGTTACGAAACTTTTTTTGGGCTTATTGTAGGTAGGTGTTTAGCTTCCTTCGTTTGGTAGTATTTACAATTATCCGACAAACCAAAGTACCAATAACCGATAGGACTGTCACAGAGGGGACAGCCTCTTCATTATCGAGAACCAGTTCTCCAGAATAATCAATCAAATTTCATAGCTGAGCTTTTGCAGCATCACTGCAAATGGAATTAGCAGGCCTATCGCCACTGCATCACGGTCAATTTACACTCGTTCCGACCCATTTCGTTTAAACACTGGCGGTGTTAAACCAACACATATACTAAATTCTACACGATTGTACACCCACACTCGGACCACATAAATTATGCTCGCCCCTTTCAATATATTACATGTAACGCCAACAGTTATAGGTATAAATTGACAGGAAGTTTGCGTAAAAGTGCGGAGGGGAAAGGGCTTCTCTTATTTATTACTTGAGCCTGTTGGGAAATATTGTCGCTTATAGCGTTTTGTGATAATGATCTATTCATCCGATAACAATGGTCTATGTGCCTTGTGTCACTTGCAAAATGACAGCCGATCCATTCTGAAATATCTCACCGTGAAAACTTTGGTGAAGTGAGCTGTCCCTAGCGTTAGGTAACAGGAGTGACAGCTCACTTTTAGCTCACTTCACCTAAGTTTTCATGGTAAGATTTTTATCACAGAATAGACCGTCATGGACTATGCAGACCCTGTTTTTTTTTTTACTTTGGGTAATTATCAAATGACTTATCGCTCTGTGCGGAGCGGGAGGGCGTGTCAGACTTTTACTGACTAAAACCCACCCGTGTTCCTTCAGTTGCCAATGGCCCCGGTATCCCTTTCGGACTTTCTCGCAACCCTGCCATGCAGAGTTTGTGCCTTCTTTACAAAACTTTGGTTAATATTGCGCCGGCACATGACCGATTTCTCGTCATCTAGAAAATCCACATTACAGAAAGGAGTTTCCCAAATATAATCCCTCATAATTCTACGTGCCAATCAGACCAAGATTCTTTGCAAATGACGTAACAACCATGTAAAACAGATCTACGTTCAATGCGTTCTTTATCTAGCGTGTAAAGTGGTCTCACCATATAGGCTCGTAGTAACTCGGCTGACGGCCCACGTGCGTCCACTAATTATGTTACGTTACAAAAACTCAATGACAGAACATATTTATGATTTGCATGCGGTGTTAACAATAAAAGTTGAACGCCGAGTTGCGCAGGCGGCGGCGCGGTCCTTGCCGCTTGAGCCCGCCCACGGCGACCTCCTTGCGGTATGAAATGAGCAACGCCGCTAATTATGTGCCTGAGCAAAACATGATTGCTTTATATTAAGTAGTTATCCGATAAAGAATGGTGCCGATTCTCTTGTACACCGAACTAAACTAACTAAACTATCACTAAAATTCCTTACTTTTTACTATGAGAATCTTAGAGCTATTCTGCCAACAAAAATCTCTAAATTTAAAAATTATTTTGACAGAACTAAAATCGAATTTGACAATCGCGACTCCACTTGGTACCTACTTGTTTGCCTACCACGTGATTTTTTTTGAGCCGGTGATGCGCGCAATGTGGCCGTCTCGACGTATTTTTATATGGAATTTTTCGATTTTTGGAAGAAAACAAAAAAATTAAATTACCAACATGTTAAGTATTACGGGTTTGTGGGTTGCAAAGGGGGTCAAAATTTTCATTATTTTTGCGATAGGACACACCGTTTTCGAGATATAAGCAAAAGAAAATAAAAAAAAGATACAGTACCGTTTTGCAACTGAATTCGAGGTGTTGGTTTGAATTTTAGTTCATGACATCTAATTTTATTCCACACATTTTTAATCGTGATTAAAAATAGTCAGAGTTAGTTCGAGGATTTTAGATATAGAACAAAAATTTTGGTTAAAACGTCAAATTCAGAATAGCATTTTCACTAAATTAAAACTCAGTGCCATCTTAGTGCTGTCAAACTAAATTATAGTTAAGTTGTGTCACTTTAGTCTATTTTCAGAATGGGAAATCGTCGTTTGACAGGAATTAACTAAATTTTAGTGATTTTTAGTTTAGTTTAGAGAATTTGTGACAAGAGAATCGGCACCATTGTCTGAATAAGGTAATTCATAATTGTCCAATTTACATTACAGATTATATCTTTCACTCTGTTTAAAATTAATTGGACGATGGTTGTCGCTGTAATGATGGCCGATTAAATAATGTGTCTCGTTTAAACTCGACTGTTTAACTTTCATTACCGTCACGTGGGAACTTTTATTTACCTGAAGCTACTGCAGTATAATTACGGAAAGTGCTTTAATTCTCTTTGAAGTGCATTAAACCAATCAGCCCTGGTATATTGGGTTGTTTAGACGATGCGGTTGTTCATACACTTCCCCTTTTGTTCCCGGGTGCTCATCGTCTGCCGGAACAAATATTTATCCTGGTTTAGAACAGTTTTTGTCTATGCCACCCAGAGAATTGTTAGTGTTACTTTTAATAATACGACTTCCTGATTTGTCATGTCGTGATCCGTCTAAAAATCTTCATACTGAAGTTTCGGATTAAATTATACCTACCTAAAATACAATAGACGTAGATATATTTAGTATCCTATTCCGCTTGACTATTCTTCAAGATTCATAAAAACCCTGTAAGAAATCGACACATATTTCACCTCTCAATGAGGCATCCTCAGGATGACGATTGACCAATTGCAAACCAGAACGCGATGTGTTGCCACACCGAGCGCTGGACGTGAATTTCCGCAAAGTCACGCCTGAATCAATTAACTATCTTATACCTACCTACACTATATTTTCAGCAAGATCTTTTGCAGGTATCGCTTCACAGCTCTAATTATAAATTATTCATCCCGATTTTATCTCTAAAAGCATCAAGCCAAAAAGATCAAACGAAGGCAACTGGAAACTTCTAAAGAGTCGCTCGTTACTCATCTCATTTATTCCAGAAATAACCTGAAAAATAGACAAAGTATATTCAGCTCCACCTTACGTGAATTGTCACTTAACCTACTTGAACTCGTAAGCATGCATTTCCGAAACAATTTTCGCTCAGCTGTACCTGAAATATCCATGACCAGTCCGTAGATACTTGATTGTTACTCCTGAGTGAAGTCGGACTGATGCCCGTTTTCAGTCACGTACACTAGACGACACCTAAATGAATGAATGCTTAAATAAAAGCGCGCTGGATTTTCAACATTCGGCGCTGTACTGAGGGTTGAAAATCCAATAGCGCTTTTTTCATTTAGGTGTCGCCTAGTGTTAGTAAAGTCGACCGGCGTCAATTGAGCGGATTAGCCATTACCTCGCAGATGAGTGCGTCGACCTTGTACGTGAACTTGGATGGAGATGTAACAACTGGGTTATCTTATCTTGACGTTAAACTGTTTGTAATTGCTATAATAAACCTGTTTGGTTTAATTTATTGGCAGTGATGAAGGTTTTTAGGCGCTGTGGTACCGTTACGTGAGGAATTGGTGTTAGGAGGTGGTAGAATTATTATAATTTTCATTTTGTGCGAAATTAACAATAATCAGATATTTTGTGTAGACGCAAATAAACAATACTAGAAATCATAAGTCTTTCCTTGACACCCCGACAATAGAGCCAACATATAAAAACCAATTGCCTTCTTGGGTCAAGATTTTCGGAACAAAAAATCGTGATTATTCTCAAGGCAACAATAATTATACCAATGTACCTTCCCAAAAACAAACACAAATTGCTAATGATAATTGTTTAACGTAGTACACACAAAGATTTCACAATTCCACACAGCGATGACGACAAAACCATTTTCCACGGACATTTTGATGAATGTTCCTTTAAATAGAATATTGGTTCCTTGTTTTCTTTGTCTAGCTGTTATCGGCGGATATCCGGGCCTTTGACAGAGCCCTTTTATACTGATAAAGGGCTGACACACTTCCACAAATTACCTATTCAATGAAATATCTAATCTATGAATGAAAGGGCTAGAGGTAATGAAAGAGTTTTTGGGTGAAAGCTAAGATAAAGTAATAGTTGGTTTAACTTATTGAATCAGTTGGTCGGTGAATGAATAAATTAATGAATAATGACGCTAATGATGAACTATTACTTATTCATGTATGGGTCGAATCAGAAAATGTTATAGATATACCAATATTCAGTGCGGTTATTGAGGATACTAACTCGGGACAGAAAGGTGGCGCAAAGCAGAAATGATATTCAACTGTGGGTAGTGACCCAGATTTAATAATAGTACAGTAGATAAATGTGGGCTTAGCTGGTGTGTAGAACGGCTATGGAACTACCAAAGGATAAAATAGTCCAAGCCAATAAAATTCTCAAGAATTTAGAAACCAATAAGTTGAACTTCTTAATTAGTAGCCAATAATTAGCTTTTAATAACCTGATTCATTAAGTCATCGGAATGTCGCTCAAAGCAGCTACATAAATGAATATTAATCAGATCAAAACATCTTTCTGATAAACATAATATCTGGAAAACCCAAATCTAACGACGCAAAACAACTCCATTCGAAATAGCTACAAAGATATTACCCGTCGATCACGCATTTTTTTCATAATGGACCATAAAATGCGTGGTGCTATTGACCCGTGGCCATATGCCTAGGAAGGTCGAACATCATACTGGCCTCCAACCGACCATAGATATTACGAACGTTCGGAGTTCAAGCTATTATCTAATAGATGGACCGAGTAATATAAGAATTCCGATTTCAAGGCGTTCTCCATTTGGTAACTTGAAATATGAATGGAGCCAAGACAGGTGTTGGTAAAACAATTTCCGTTTTGCGATTGCTGTTTGCGGTTTTCGCCTACTGCTTTCCGAATTTGGAATATTTTTGGGTTAGGCGTCGTTTCGCAAAGCTGTTTATTATCCTTGGTCCACACTTGGAAAATGGTTATATTTCATTCATAGACATGAAAGGAAATTGGAACAAATATCTGCTCTGATATTCGCATATTTTGTAATCGATTATTCATTACAAGAAGCTATGAATGTACACACGGCTACACATCAAGCTATACATTTCCAGTTTATGCTGATCTCGCATTGTATAAGATTTCTGTACAATGCGAGGTCAGCTTATACTGGAAATGTATAGCTTGATGTGTAGCCGTGTGTACAAAGCAATAACGAAGATAGAGATATAATTATACAGTCTTATTTTTCTCCCAACTACAACAAGACAGTACGAATAAGAGGAGCCAAACCCTCAGCAAAGTTTAAACTATAAATTAAGTGGATAAGAGAGTCCTCATGAATCAGAAGTGTGGAAACCTCAGATAACCTAGAAGCAGAGCAGATTAGACGTAAATATTCAAAAGCTAAGACCAAGTTTGTAAAGTTTACCGCACTCGTAAGTTTTTATGAAGGAATCTAAAAAGATTCATGCCTCAAAGTTGTTCTTTAAACGGATATAAAGCATGATTTATTAAAACTTTTGAAACAGTTCAAACAACTCATTAAGCCACTAGGCACCTGATTTATGATTATAACATTAATAACCTATGGCTCATTTAATTATACAGACTGATAAAGAAGCTACATAATTTATATTTCGAACTTTACGACTTGTTTAATTGCAAATAAATTCCCAATTATTATCAACAATAATATTCGCAATTAATCATCACTTCCACTTAGTTTATCACAGTTCGGTAGAGGGCAAAGAATTCTCCCTAAGGAACTCCTCATAGATTGGTGCACAAAATAAACAGCCCGCATCTATTACTGTTTCAAAAGTCTTAGCAAGCTACAGTTTAGGCTATTTCCACTACAGAAATTTACACATACTTCTTCTCGTGCCTTTTGTGTAGTTAGAAACACGGCCTATTGAAAACAGTATCAAACGTTTAAGGGCAGCGGGTGACGACATTAGCGCCTGAGCCGTAAATGGGCGGGCGGCGCGCGCCTGTGATCTATATCTGTGCGTCCGCGCATACCACGCCGTTTCCTACATAATTATAAAGCGTTAGGACGACCACACACTTACTGATGGTTAGTTGTACCTTGACTTAGAAATTTAAGCCCATGTTTGGCCTATGCCGTTTCCCAATTAGGGATTTATTTCACCAAACCAGCCAAATCCTACAGTAACGATGTACAGAATAACGATGGCACAATACACTACTGCAGTCTTCAATGATTCTGTTGTGATGTGCGTGGCAGTGTGTATATTTTTCTTATCTTGTGTGATATTTGCAACGTCTTTGAAAAACAGATTCCTGCTGACTGAAACCGCAGGAGACCCGCAAGAAGTGGCCTTCTTCAGCAGCGTGTTGACGTTTGATAGTCTCTTTCCTCGCATAATATATTACACTCAGTACAATTCATACTTCATGTATATCTTTATATACAACATTAACCTGCTGTGTGTGGTCTACCTTATTGTTTATGTTGATTCATTCTCTAAATATGTAAATGCCGCGGTGGTCCCATTTCATGCCTTTTAGAGTATCGTGCTCTTTGTCCAGTATTGCACGTAATAGGGAGAAAAATGCTCCGGTCGTTAGTGTAATGGGTAAGTTAACACCACTTATAGCTCAATTTATTCAGTAATCAGTACAAATTGAGTAATGATTGAAGAGATGTTGACCTTGAAGAGCTGTTATTGCATAGAAATGTGGCATTGTCTTGCGATTTTTATTGTGGGCGCTACCGAGAAAAACGTTGGTGACGAAATACATACATTCGTATTCAAATGATACTCGCATTGATCATTAAAATTCGAAAATGCAGTACCGTGCCTTATTTGATCATACCTATAACTTAGGTGCCAATCTCTCTAGTCTTAAGTCTTAAGCGTTTAAAATCGACACCGCAATGTTTGTGATAAAATCGAACGTGTATATAAGTCCTGAAAGGGCGACGAATGGTAATGCCATTTGTCACGCTGGGCATTTACTACACCGTAACGGATGCATCGTGCGTCAAGTATTCCCATCTATTATGAAAGCGCGCGTTTTAGAGAAGAGCAAACGACAGCTCGGCTACTTTCCACCGTCGTCGACTGTACATAAATCAGGACAAACAACATTATTTCTTCCATTTTCGTCGGTTCGCTCTTGGTCTCCTATTTGTGGTCGTTCAAAGATTACCATCTTTACTACGAACCGTTTCTGGTCATTACGTTTTGCAGTAATGCTCTTAATTTTGTTTTAGGAAACGATGGCAACTATTCGTTAATTATTAAAATGTCATAAAGATAATGCATGCCATGACAATTTATCATAAACTGAATTGATATTATCGGTTATAAATTACTCAGAATACCGTATCGAATAATTCTCTGATAAATAATTGCTTTGCAGGTGACAGCACAAAATATTATCCTACCAGCAGGCGTAGCATGAGCACCGTTTTGTCGACGGAAGAGTAGACAAAAATGACGTTCCCTGTAGACAGTAAACAGTACGAGACGGCAGCAAAATAGAAAGAGTCAACTGCACTTTTTACGAAATTCACTCTTTTTACCGACTTCAAAAAAGGAGGAGGTACTACGTTCGGATGATTGTTTTTTTTTTTTTTTTTTTTTTTTTTTTTTATGTATGTTCACCGATTACTCCGCCGTTTGTGAACCGATTTTAAAAATTATTTTTTAGTTCGAAAGGGTATACTCCCGAGATGGTCCCATATAAATTTTATTAAGTTTGCTTGCGTAGTTCTTGCGCTAGCTTCAATATTACGTATTTTTCCCACAGTCTATGTAGACGATATCATTATTAGACTCCTTCACTGTTATTTACATAGCAGGTAGTAACTTGTATGGGGTAGGTACCACCACTAAAAAGTGAAAAATAAAAACTTTTTCCAAAAAAAAACAACAGACTTCAAAAAAAAACACTAAAAAAGTGAAAAATAACTTTAATTTCGGAAGTCGGTGGCAAAAAACGAAGATTAAAAAGCAAAGACACCGACTTCCGAAATTAAAGTTATTTTTCACTTTTTTAGTGTTTTTTTTTGAAGTCTGTTGTTTTTTTTTGGAAAAAGTTTTTTACATAATTCGACTCAAAATTATTTGTTTTATCATAGGATTTATCGGTTGTCAGTGTGATTTTGACAGTAAGGATAGAAAACTTTCTTCCGAAATAGTCTACATATAAAAAAAACCTAGACAAAGATCGTTAGAAATGAAAGACAAAATGACAGATTGTAGAAAGATTTCTACGGTGGATGTCAACGCTACGCTTGCAGAACTTGAATGTCCGGAAATAAAAAAACAGTACCGCAAAAACTGAATTCTACTTTTCGTTCCATAGCCAAAAAGAAAATCATGCGTCAATATGTTCGTCAATCTTAAATTGGTCACCCATCCTCCTGATATACTAATTAAATCCTCTCTTACGTCACCAGTAGGAGAGTAGGTCGCCTATTCTTAGCTTAGGACTAGACAGCATAACAGTTTGCATAAGTATTAAACACAAACACACAAAGTCCACAATCATAATCAAAACATGAGTACATGACTCACTGCAGGCGCCAAATTGATAAGATCAAATTTTCGTCAGTAGAGCTTGTAATCCTGCTAGATAAGACAAAGATAAGGATAACAACTATAGCTTTAATTCTCAAGGTGATAAAGTCCACATTTGCGTAAGTCTCATGGCCGGTGCGTTAACGGGGGACCCACAGACTGCACCTGACCAAATACTTGTTAGTAATGTATTTGCTTTGCAGAACCTTGGGGTTTTAAGTTACTGCGTTTTACGCCTTGTTAGTTGATGAGGCTTTTAGTCCGAACTCTACAAGGGCGTAGGGTTCGAAAAAAAAGTAAAATTAAGTGGTCTCACAGCGATTCAAAACTAGTTGAAATAATGATAATTCGGTAGAAAATACTGTCCAATCATGATCAAAAAGGACCTACCAACCATTATTTGCATGTCGTGTACAGACTCCTATACTATATCACCTACTTAAATATCTTTTACCAAGGTTCATTACATTTAATATGCATATTGTAATTGGATGAACTGAGAAAATCATCTGAATGCAATCTTAACAGCAGCAGATTTAAATATCGTCTTACTTTTCCTTATCAATACAATCTTAGCAACTCAGATACGGCGATTACAGACCATTCTAAGTACATACTCGAACCACTTGAATTGAATGATTTGAAAGCCGATATAAGAGGCAAACTGACCGTGGAAAAGCCGAGTAGGAAAGACAACTGAAAAGCGAAACCACGAAGACAAGAGAGTAAAACGAGGTATTCCACTTTTAGCACTGATTTCAACGGCACTTCTCCCAACCGCACTTGAGCACGTCTACCGAATCAAAATGAAACAATCAAAGAAAAAGGAAAAGAGGAGAATTGGAAAGAGTTCGAATAATTTTGTGAAGTAAGTAGAAATATAAAACAGTTTTATCGATCTTGGCTCTGCGCAAGTTAGAGGACCAACTTGGAGCCAATAAAACGATAGAGCTACCACTTAATTGAACTACCAGTCTAATACTACACGCCCACGATTTTTGAATCCTTTTCATGCAATCTTGGGGGATATTTATTGAGCAAAGCAACTTGTGTGATCACGAAACATGACAATAACAAACTATATTATGTATATCTGTACGATATAAACCCAAGTGGTCTAAGTACTAGGTAGAATATAAATGCAATTATCATATTAAACAGCTCCAACTATATGGGCATTCGGTATGTATGTCCATATTGTTGTAAGTCGTGTGCTTAGTCAATATGTATAATTGCACATATTTAAGGACGCGTTATTCCGTATAATTAACCTAGTATATGTATAGGAACATTATATAACTATATACATACGTTTCCGCACCATACAGTCTTGCTTCGCGCAGGTGACATCACAGTAAACAGAACGGTCGTGTCGTGAGCGATCCGTACGATTTATTGAAGCCCTTGTTACAAGACATAAGCGATGGCGAATATTTATGCTTAGTACTGGTTTACTGTCTGGCTACATAATCCTACTGCTAGACTAAAACCTCGAAAATGACTTCCAGTTGGTTCTGTTCAGAAATTATGTGTTCCATTGCTTGCGGGTCATGCCATCTTCAGATTTATCTGAATGAAGACTGTGACTTCTAAAGAGCTTGATAATTAATTATCTTCAACTAAACCTCCTTGTCGTCATTGTAGTATTGTGTAACTATTGTTTGTCTATAATAACTCCAACGTGACAAAACAAGTCTTATTTTGTATCTCGCTGAAGTTATTGAAAGCTTACAACTTACTCAATAGACAAAATTATGTAAGAGCGCCTCAAAAGGAACTGCTAGAAACAGGTTATTAAAAATATTGATGACTTTGAAGTGATAAACCAATCAATTAAATACGCACCTACGATTTACGTGTTTCGCGTGACAAATTAGTTAACGTTTTATACAGACAGAGATGAATTAGGAACATCGACAAAATCTCGGTTGGCCTCTTTACCTATTTGGCAATCATAGACAAGAACAAGCATGGCAATTTCGATACTTAGGGCTGATTTTATCAAAGTCAGATATCTTTTATCCATGGAATAAAATCGTCGTCTGACAGTTTTTGTATGGAAAACCTGTCGAAAATTCAAAATTTATTCGCAGGATAAGACTTATTATACTCGTTATAAAAGTTTGGTGAAATTCGCCCTAAATCTGTGTTCTTGAGTATCATGTATTGTTTTTTATGAATACATAATCAGCCTATAATGTTCCCACTGCTGGGACACAGGCCTCCTCTCTGTGAGAGAGCCACACTCTCTCACGCCTTAATCTAACACGCGGGCCCATTGCGGGTTGGTAGACGTCATGGCTTCTTGATGAATATGAGATATAGGCCATCATTCTGCAGGCGTAGCATGGCGCTTTCTATCTCTACGAAGAATAGACATAGCTTTTTCTATACAAAGTGACAGTTCGTTTCTTCATTTTTGACATCCACCATAGAAATCTTTCTACAATCTCATTTTGTCTTTCATTTCTAACGATCTTTGTCTAGGTCTTTTTATATGTAGACTATTTAGGAAGAAAGTTTTCTATCCTTACTGTCAAAATCACACTGACAACCGATAAATCCTATTGGTAGGGGAGCCCAAGCGGGGATTTCGGGAGTCACTCGAGCGCGGCAGAATAACATACGGGGGGCAACCTTGTACCTTGTGAAGTACTCCCACCATACCTGAGCCCTGTACATAGGGGCAAACGCCTAGGGCAGCCGATCAGATTAGTAAAAACTCTCCCATTTCCTTATTTCAGCTTAAATTGTCAGATTATTGAAATGCACACTTTTCTGCATGTAACCAACTTACCTTATCTTAATCTGACGCGCTCGAGTTTTTCTAACGATCGATTTTTTTTTACGGGGGGCAACCCCGTATGTTATTCTGCCGCGCTCGAGTAACTCCCGAAATCCCCGCTAGGGCTCCCCTACCATAGACGCTCCACCAGTGAAAGGGTATACTTCACATAACCTTTTTTTCTTTTTAGCATCTAATCTTCACAATCCAATAGGTCCCCACGACGCTCGAGTAAATCCCCATTTAGCATCATTGCCCCCCCTACTATATGATAAAACAAAGAATTCTGAGTTGAATTATGCAAAAGAGTGAATTTCGTAAAAAAGTGCAGTTGACTCTTTCTTTTTTGCTGCCGTGTCGTACTGTCTACTGTCTACAGGAAACGTCATTTTCGTCTACTCTTCCGTCGACAAAACGGTGCTCATGCTACGCCTGCTGCTTTAACAACGCTTTCAAGTTGTGTCAAAAACTTCTCATGCAAAATCAGTTTGACCTATAACGGTCTGTAGGCGCTTCATAAACATAACTCTATAAAAATGTAACAAGCTTAATACAACTTTTGACTTAAAAGGCGTATTTATGACTAGTCTACCAGTCGACGTATTCTTGTAAAAATCTTACCGTGAAAATTTAGGTGAAGTGAGCTTGAAGTGAACTGTACATGTGAAGTGAGCTCACTTCACGTAAGTTTTCACGGTGAGATTTTGACAGAATAGCACTGTTGGTCGACCGGGGTCTGCTCGGGTGAAAATAAATAAACTTATCGTCTAGGTATATACCAACGTTCTATCACATTCCCGAGGCTGTAAAAAAGAGAAAACGAATTTTCCCAGATATGAGACCTACCTGGATCGATTTTCCCAGATATGAGACCTAGCGGGATCGATTCCTCTCCCTAATAAAAAACATTTTTAACGCCTGGGAAGAAGCACAAGATGCCATTGGAATCTTTTGCGACCTCTCGAAGGCGTTCGATTGCGTCGACCATGAGACACTTCTGCTGAAACTAGAGCACTATGGGATTAGGAATACAGCTCTTGATTTACTAAGATCATATCTGAAAGATAGAAAAGTTAAAGTTCAAGTAAACGGCGTAAACTCATTGGGGTCTGAAATGGCAATGGGCGTTCCTCAAGGTTCGATATTGGGTCCATTCCTCTTTTTAGTTTACATTAATGATTTACCCCAATTACTACTAAATCAACCGAAGATGGTGTTATTTGCAGATGACACATCATTGATTTTTAAAATAAACCGACGGTCGCAAAATCTTGACGACGTGAATAGCGCTATTCTTCAGGTTCAAGATTGGTTTACGGTAAATAATTTGGTACTAAATAAAAAAAAAACCAAATGCATTCGATTTAAATTACCTAATGTTAGAAGTAGCGAATGTGACATCATATTGAATGGAGAAAAACTGGAATTTATTAATCAAACAGTTTTCCTGGGAATCACGCTAGACGAGAAATTACAATGGGGACCCCATATAACATCTCTTGCGGGGCGGCTAAGCTCGGCCGCTTATGCTGTTAGAAAGATAAGACAGTTAACAGATGTAGAAACCGCTCGTTTGGTCTATTTCAGTTACTTCCACAGCATTATGTCATATGGCATTTTACTGTGGGGTCGGGCGGCTGACATTGAATCCATCTTTGTTTTGCAAAAAAGAGCTGTCAGAGCCATTTATAATCTATGTCGCCGCGAATCTCTCAGGGAACTATTTAAAACGATTAATATTATGACGGTACCTTGCCAATTCATTTATGAGAATATTATGTATATAAGAAAAAATCTAAATCTTTTTAATAAAATAAGTGATAGACATAATTTTAACACTAGAAATAAAGATAAAATAGATCAACCATTTTTCAGACTAGCTAAAGTACAAACATCTTTTATGGGGTACTGCGTTAAATGCTATAATAAAATACCTAGTCATATATTGCAATTAAATGAAAGAAAATTTAAAACTCATATTAAAAGTACACTTTGTAAACAAGCATATTACAAATTAGAGGATTATATCCAAGATAAGAATGCTTGGAAACATGCTGGTCTTGCTCCATAGGACAAATTCGAGGCTGGACAAAATCAAACTGGTTGCTAATCTAGTTGTAAAATTTATTATTTTTATATCTTCGATTTTTTTTTACATTTTATGATAATTAATCTCACACACTGTCCTATTAGTATTACTTGCAAGTTTGTAGAAATATTGTGTTATCGTACGTATACTTTAATGTTTGTAAATATGTGAGCACCAAGTACCTATCACATACTTAATTTATTTATTTGTCATTGCTCCATTTTTAATTTTTAATTCTTTTTACCTATTGTAATTGTATTCTCGGTGCATCGTCTTCACATGTAATTATATAATTGATGTACCTATACCAAATATTGTATAACATTTTTTTTAAAAGAGTAACGGTGGAGTTTCTTGCCCATTCTTCTCCATACGAAAACTACCTTTTGGAAGGGGCAACTAGAATCAGTTCTATTTCTATGTATTTGACGTTCAAAAGTGCCTTTAATGTGCCTACTTGAAATAAATTATTTGACTTTGACTTTGACTTTGATTTTCCAAGATATGAGACCTAGCTAGATCCATTGTTCGCACCCGTAACCCTATATATTGCAACTTTCATCGAAATCGTTAGAGCCGTTTTTGAGAACATGATTACAAATATATATATATAGGTGTATACATATATATAAATATTGCTCATTTTAGTATAACCTAACGTTCCTCCGCCTACATACTGCTGCACCTCGTTTTCGAAACGGCACTGACTTCGTGACCTATGCTTATCCTACATTTTAAGCAACATATCAATTTCTCGTGCGTCCTTGTAATCGTTAGTTTAACGTGTATTCACATACATTTGATAATTGTTTTGCAAACATCTACGGAATCCGTTTGCTCAAGTCATTAAACCGACACAATAGAGTTACTTAACTTTGCTACGAACAGTACTATTCATTTCTGCGAAGTGTGGGCAAAAACATGGCTTTAATACTTTGGCATTCTTATTAAATCATAGTTTTTGTATCATTTGAGACGTGATGTGAAATGATGGTGGAAACAGCACCCCAATTGCGTAACACACTTTCAATCATAATCCGAGAGTTTTGAAGGATAATCCACTGCTTCATACGTTTGAAAAATTCTTCTGCTTACAACGTAAATAGCGCAATGAACGTGGGTGAACTGTTCAAATGAAACCCATTGCGATCAATTGTCATTCATGTGTGTGTGTTATGTAACTACCCCGCCGATACTCCCTTAGAAATTGGGGTCTGCTGACGCTTCATCGATTTTGGCACTACATGGGTCGTAAAAAAGAAAGAAAGAAAAATTGGTTAGTCTGCGAAAAAAAAAGACAACAAAAAAAAACTTAAAATACACACAGAGATGGGTTGTAACAGGTTAAACACGATATCTGTTATCACTGTTACTGTTACACAAAATAACAGACTGGTAGCAGACTAACACAGTTTTTGTTGTGTTTGAAATAGTCTCTGCCAGTGAATTTGGTAGATTTTGACTTTCATTGAGTTTCACTACAGATCGTTACAAAGAACCGGTGAAAGGGAAAGGTGGCTAGATTCCGCTATAAGCTCATTTTACTGGCAGTTCAATGATTGCTGATGCAGATACCGGGTGTAAAGGTCCGTTGTCACTCAAACCATGGGTAGTTGATTTAAATATAAAAATACAAGGCCAAGTCACAACAAAAAAAAAAATTATTGGTATTACCATTATTTTCATTAAAAGATTTTTTAAAGTTTCTATCCGACACCGTCCGCAAATTCATGGATATGCGCCAGAGGTCGCCGCCCCTCCTACCTACCTATACAACACATGAATGAATACACAATAGGGGTCGCGCTCGCGGCCGGTCAGGTCACGTCCCTCCCGCCCTTCTTGAGACGTAAGTTCGTTGCCCTAGCGCGTATGGTGAAATACTCTTGTGATAAAAGGCAGATTCTCTTTAAAAAAAAAGTTAAACCCATTGATTTTACGTTCTATAAATGAAACCAAACCACTGGCACAGCCACTGGTTTCAAGGATAACGGTGTTTACCCTAAAACCCTGTATAGTTGCTTATACCAGCCCCACAAGTAGGTGTCCATCCTTCTGAATAAAGTTATAATTAAGGTCACCTTCGAGCCTTCGACCCAAAGACCATATATACGCTGGGTATTGAATTTGATATGGAGAATTCGGGACAATACCTAATATATTGCGATCTACAACCAAAGTTATTCTGCGAAAAAGGTCAATGATATAAAAAGCCGTCTGGATAAAATTGAAAAACCTTTTTCATCAAAACTCGTTGGCATGAGAACAGTTCCGATTTAGGATTGCGCCACAACAATGCTCGGTCCTTACCTGGTGTTATGACGCAACTGAGTTCAGACCTATATCCAGGACAAGAAACAATACAAGTAACTGCAAACTAGTGTTTGTACCTATCTATGCATTGTTAAGGTCCTAGACCATCTTTGGAAGGATCTAAAAAATCTAAAATCGTTATAGCTAATTCGCCATTTGAGATTGAATGTGGAATAAGTGCCTTTAGTTTTGGGTAATCAAGACATCTGCAGGATTACGAGACTTTTTTAGAGAAGAATTGAAAGATGTATTCGACATGAATTCCTTTCTCATACATAAGTTAAATCCATTTCCGAGAAAAGCAATAACAAGGATGTTTGCAACCGGTATCGCCGACAATGCGGTACAAAAGGAAATTCTAAAGCCGCCTGGGATTTGTCCATTGTCTTCCACTACCGAATACCCCCCAAGAAATTCTAAACCTTCTAATTAAGCGGTGTCCATTTTCCACGTTTTATCTCACAATTATCAGCATATATGTGATTAGAGACGCATCACCGCGCACTTTCTCTCTTTGTTACACCTCATCTCCACTTATCTGATTGAGTTAACTATTCTGTATCACGACAAGAGATTTTTTCGATAACTTATATAATTGTAAAGCTATAATTGCTGGATGGTCTCACGGCATCGGATTTGTATTCTATTCACGCGTCCGCCGCGGTAGACATGTTGTCGCCCCGTGCGAAGTGCAAAACATGTGTAACAATGGCCATTAATGTTTTACTTATATGTAATTGAATGGTTTGATAGGCATCTCTATTTAATTCAGTAGCACATCCGCCTCACTTAACACCCAGGACATCAGTTTCCTTTGTAGATAAATTCTCGAGAATATTTTGAATAACGGCACAATCTAGCAAATTACTTAACGGACAGACTGTCGTGTCTATCGAAAGGAAACTCAGCTTACCTTATCCGACTTTCCATAAATGAATAATCAAATCGCAGCGATAATCATACTTTCGATTTCTGTTTTACAAACACTCATACATTTGCCAACGTTGTACTCGGAATGAATAAGTTATTACTTCAGGCTAATATGCCAGGGACACAATTGTTTATTTCGTTCCAACACCTTATGTGGAACCTACCTAAATTCGGGTAAATAGAATAATTAAAATCCCTGAAAACAGTTGAAGTATTTGGATGATCAATCTGGACAGCGGACACATTCATTCAATATGGTTACCGCGACTGTAGTCCTAATTTCACCACACCATGTTGTCCCACATGTCTTCGTTTGTTAATTTATGCGTCTTAGACGTGTAGAACTCCAGATCTCTATCTGAAAATCACTCGCACCACACTTACTTGTAGGTACGTCAATTATTTGAAAAGTGATCTTTGACCATTTACTCTCACAGTGCTATTCTATCTATATGAACACAAGATTCACAAGAGCACTTCTTAGTCAAGAGTTTAGAAAGTGAATTTCGTGGTCGCACAGCGTGACCGTGGGAACTTGATATAGTTACGCCCATCCGTTTATTAAGTAATTAATGTACCCAGTGGTTCCGTCCGTTACCATTTCCGGGGTTCTATTTAAATAGACAGCTACAGATGCATCTGGCTGCAGTTTTTTGGACCATACAATTTAATAGTTGGTTGTTATATCGCTACGTACATATTATAAAACAAAGTCCCCCACCGCGTCTGCCTGTCTGAACGCGGTAAACTCAAAAACTACCTAACGGATTTTCATACGGTTTTCAGCAATAGACGGAGTGTTTCATGAAGAAGGTTTAGGTGTAAATTGGCTGTAACATGACGGTGCAAAATACTCCAAGTGGGATGAACATCAGTTACATTTTAATCTAACCCTCCCCGAGCATGTGCTCGACGCAAAATTCTGATACGACACTTAGACAGAAATATAAAAAAAGTAGGCAATGCTCTGCTTCGGTATCGGTATTGATATCCATCCCGTCTGTGTAGTTTTGCCAAGTAATTTTTATCTTGTATTTTTCACATTATTGAGATAATAAATTATATTATTCATTCATGATCTCAAAGCTGTATCATTCATTGGCCTTTAACGCCTATTAAAGATTTATTAGCGTTCGAGGTCAGGTCGTTTCCGGCCATAGCGAAATCCGCTGTTTGATGATAACGCTTTATAGTTTTATTATATCTATAGGTGCCTACTGGTGCCTACATTTACTACTATAACTGTAAACAGATTCATTCATCCATTACCATTATATACTTACCAATGGGTAAACACTGGATTGCACTTGGGAGTATGGTTACCATTTCGAAATTTGAAAAGTCCGGACAAATGAGAAGGCCGGGTATAGTTCGGACGGGGAGCCAAAAACCCGGACATCTTTGGATAAATCCGGACGGATGGTAACCCTACTTGGGATGGACAATGGTCGTTCCCCTTTTATTTACTTAACCCTTTGTCATGAGCTCTTCAATTATGGCGGGAAAGCTTCCCAATGTGCTGATCCATTGGTAGATCTCAATCCCACTGTAAAATGTCAAAATTTTCCAGAAAATATCATTGATTCTAGTTGCCTCTTCCAAAAGGTAGTTTCGTCTGGAAACAACTGACTCTGCCGGACACCCTCTAACCTGCAGACTGTGGAAGACTTATTTCTAACCAATCAATAGCTTATAACTCTCTATGAAGTGTAATTTATATAATTCTCTCTTTCTTTCCAGACTGGCTCCGGCAAGACCTACACAATGGGCAGTGGTTGGGAAGGTGAGGGGGATGGTGACGAGGAACGGCGCGGCATCATCCCGCGAGCCATCCGCGACCTGTTCGCCGGCGCGGAGTTGCGGGCGGATGAGGCGCGTGCGCAGGGGCAGCTGCCGCCCGAGTTCTCTGTGCAGGCACAGTTCATAGAGCTGTACAATGAAGATATTGTTGATCTGCTAGATCCTGCTAAAGATCCTTTTGCTAAGGTTGGTTTTTTTCGTTTTGACTAAGTACTAAGTTTCTGGTCTGGGTCCTGCTTTTAATGTAACTTGGTAAAGCGATAACTATAATACTGTTGTACGCTCGACCGCACATTAGCAGGAACAATTTGACAGTGATTTATATTGGACAGTCAGACAGACACAGTCATTTGACAAAAAAATCTACCAGACTGGTTAAAAAGTCGCAATGAGGGCCCTATCGCGTATGAATTCGCCGCGAGAGGCGCTAGTGTAGCGTGAGGTGTCCGAAATGGCAAATGTCCCTTCACGTTCACGATTTGCGGGATTTTCTATCGGGAGTTTTACGTATTATTCATATTTTTTGTAAACATTATGCCATTCCTGATTAATTATGGCTTAAAGATTTTAAGTAACAACTCAGGATCTAATTTGGTAGCGCTTGGAGGAAGAATAATATTCGTCTGCTTCATGCTTGCCAATTTGAGGAACATTATAATGTAAATATACATTTGATGTTTTAAAATGTCATAAAATAAACATTATCTAAAGTAATGGGTACTTAAAACATTACCACGTAAAAACATTATCAAATAAAAGTTCTGACAGGACCTTACTCGTCAGTGGCGCCAACTGGTGAGCACTAAAACGATAGCCCCTAGTAGGAAAGAAGTTGAAAATCATTCGAAATCAGACACACTTTTGAGCAATATCAGTAATAACATAAGTGAAGTAATGTGTGCTTTATAATTTTAAGGCTCATTTAAGCAAGCAAACACTTCAAATCTAAAACCGGCCATGTGCAAGTCGGACTCGCGCACGAAGGGTTCCGTACCATTATCTATAAAAACGGCAAAAAAATCACGATTGTTGTATGGGAGCCAGTTGTTATAGCGGCAACAGAAATATATCATCTGTCAAATCAAAATTTCAACTGTAGAACTATCACGGTTCATGAGATACAGCCTGGTGACAGGCGGTCAGACTGACAGCGGAGTCTTAGTAATAGGGTCCCGTTTTACCCTTTGGGTACGGAACCCTAAAAACGATTAACGACTATTGCTAAACCGGTCTCTGATTTATTACAAAGAAGTACGAATTACAAATACTTACCTAAATGTTGCAAGTCAGGACAGCCGATGACTTCACACTTACTGTGTCACCTTGATTACGGAAGCATTTGGACATTTGTGCAAAAAATTACAGAATCACACTTTATTTACTCGCACTTATTCGATAACATTGAGCTGTCCAAATATTTGCTCTTTCTACCAGATGTTATGAAAGGTTATATAGTTTTACAAAATTATTATTTGCATTGTTTAGACAACATTCAATGAAATGATAATTATAATGCTGGAAACTAAATTTTACTCTGTTTTGTTCTCTTATTTTATCAGCTGTACTACACGTAACAGCTGTACTGCACAGTAAATATTAGTATCATCATTAATTAGAATATTTATAAAGACCTCTGCGTCTGTTGTCCTTGCTTAAGTAGCCGGAAAGTTTTCTGCCTTCATTACCGGCACCATTCCCTTCTTTTGTAAATACACAAATCAAATTATGTTCCTAAAAGGCCTCGTTATTATTAGCTACATACTAAAGGACCTCCTTTCTGCCCTCTACTTGCCTCATCATCTGCCTAGCCTTTTCCAAACTATGTTGGGGTCGGCTTCCAGTCTAACCGGCAGCTGAATACAAGTATTTTACATGGAGCGACTGCCTATCTGATCTCCACAACCCAGTAACTGGTTAACACGATACCCCTTAGTTAGACTGGTTGTCAGACTTTTGGGCTTCTGACGACCGGTAAGAACTGTCAAAGATCTACAAATGACAGCCCCCCCTCTACTCTCATTTCCGTACGTCATTTTTTTCGGGTGACCACTGAAAATCAGCGCTGTGCTGTGGGTCCCCATAGCGCAGCATCATGCTGAGTGGAAGCCTTCTTGTCACTGTCATCTCACAGCCTTCTTGTCACAGATTTAATATTGCTGATTAGCGATTACTGTTATCTCTTTTTATGCACGTGTTTCTGTGACAAAAAAAAACAATTTTTCTTTCTTTTACTTGCCCACTGGCATAAGACATCTAATGAACCTGACATAAACCTGTAAAGCTCTTCCCAACCCACTGAACCATACACATCGTGTGACAAATCAGTGCCTCGCAGAACTAATAACGATAATCTAATTGTTTCCCTGAAGTGCGCTGAAGCGTGCTATCTTTACATGCCCGCATGTGTTTCATATTTATTTATCGGGCACGTAGATTGCCACATGTCTACGTAGTTATGGAAATAGGTAGTTCGGGAAATGGTATACATATTGGAATTGGAAGAAGGGAATATATAAAAACTAACTATTTCCGCTGCTCCACCCGCGTGTAAAAGTTTAATTTTCCGGAAAGATACGTGTGCCCCTTCTTCAAGCATCCAGTTATCTGCCTTTCTTCTATTATCGTCGAAATCGGTTTGATAGTTTAGCCAGCATAAAACGGACAGACAGATTAAATTTTTCATTACTAATAATGGTACGGGTTACTTTATATACCAACAATAATATTCTTCTAGAAAAAAAAAACTAGACAGTTTTAATTTAAATTCATGCCAGAATTATACGCAGTTCGTAAAATGACGATTTTTAGATGAGAACCTTCTTCAAAGAAATCTACGAACAGCATCTCATTTCAGGGCGCCCTCAGGATAACAGAAGACGGTGTCGGCGGCGTTCGAATAGTAGGAGCTTCGATGCGAGCCGTCCGGGGGGCTCGCGAAGCTTTAGGAGCCCTCAGAGCCGGTGCCTTAGCCCGGACAACGGCAGCCACCAACATGAACTCATCATCCTCCCGATCACATGCAGTATTCACTCTATTACTACGCCAGAGAAGGCTAGCACCAGACCAAGACGCTACGATAGAAAGGGACGCCGATACAGAAGCACCTGAACAGTATGAGACTCTAACTGCGAAGTTCCATTTTGTTGATCTCGCTGGGTCGGAGAGATTAAAACGAACAGGTGAGACTTTCGATACTATTTCTTCCAATATTTTTTTGCAAAGGATTAATGTGATAAGTTTCTTAAGGCTACAATAAGCATCAAAATTAATTTCCAAATGACACCTATCGCTGGAATACTCGGGTCTGATAACCCGCAGTATTCTGAAAGGGGCAACGTCGCAAATAGATGTTAAAACACAATGCTAGTTAGTTAGCGATATTTCATATTTCCCTAAAGTAATATTTTCAACATAATCAAAACAGGTATATATTTGACAGTTATTTGCAACGTTTCCAACTTTTAGAATCAACGCTCTTAAATGTCATTTGTGTTTCGTAATCTCAGTAGATCTACGTCTCAGCAATCAACGGTTCCCCTTTTCCCCTTTTATTTGGCATCATTGGTATTCGGCTTTTCTCATTCTAGAGCTTTCCCAATCTGTATCTGTTCTCACAATATTCACAAGTCTTTATGTACGTTCTTCAGGTGCAACCGGCGAACGAGCAAAAGAAGGCATCTCAATAAACTGTGGCCTCCTAGCTCTAGGGAACGTGATATCAGCTCTCGGAGATCGATCTCGCAAAGTATTACACGTTCCATACCGGGACTCGAAACTCACAAGGTTACTCCAAGATTCTCTCGGAGGCAACAGTAACACGGTCATGATAGCCTGCGTGTCTCCCAGTGATAGGGACTTCATGGAGACGCTGAATACGTTAAAGTATGCGAACCGGGCGAGGAATATCAAGAATAGGTGTGTGGTGAACCAGGATCTGACTTCGAGGACTATTCATCAGTTGAGGCAGGAGGTGGCGAGGCTGCAGCTTGAACTTGCTGAGTATAAACAGGTACGTTTCTTAACCGCTGAAGTTCCGCGCCGCTATAACAGGATCTATTACAGCATATTAAGCATAATCAGCCTATAACGTTCCCACTGCTGGGACACAGGCCTCCTCTCGGTGGGAGGGATTGGGCCGTATTCCACCACGCGGGCCCAGTGCGAGTTGGTAGATGTCACATGTCTTCGAATGTTTGGTTCTAGGACATGCCAGTTTCCTCACGATGTTTTCCTTCACTGTTTTGAGCAGTGGTGGCCTAGTGTTAAAGACCGCGACTTACGAGTTGTAGGTCGTAGGTTCGAACCCAGACAAGCGCTTTACTTTGTGTAAATTATTTCATCACTGCTGCTCTCAAAACGGATTTATTACAGGATTAAAATAAATTTGTTAGTGAAACTCCACAGACGTGATGGGATATCTAAAAACCATGAAACAAAAAATAAAGACTTTTTTTTCAAACACGACTGCTGTGTTTCGCAAATTATATTGTATTATTAGATCGAGAAGCTTAGAGAGAGTTAACATAATTATCTTCTGCTGCAGTGTAGATTTCTTCTTTTGGTCTGGTCTTACTTGAATCCTTAGAGCCAAGTCGGGTAAATTATAACGCCAATTTCAATTCAATGTCATTTCCTTGTTCCCTCCCCGTATGAGAATTCTTTAAATTATGTTTATTTGTACGTCATCCCAAAATGTCCACAGAAATGTCCCGCGTTCGGTCGGAACTCCGAACGCGGTCGAGGCGTAAAGTCGAGATAGTTAAAAGAAACTCACACTAGGGCCTCAGCTTATCCAACTGTTAAGAAACAATTTCGAAATAAATCAAAAAACAAAATCAATCATTTACTTACTACTTCCATTTATTCTTCCAGGGCAAACGCGTTATATCAGAGAACGGGGAAGAAGGCTGGAGTGACGTAGTCCAAGAGAACGCTATCCTCACTGGTGAGGCGGAATCCCTCCGTCGAAGAGTGAAGGCCATGCAGGGGACTATAGAACAGCTGTCTGCGAGGAACAGTGAGCTCATTGCGGAGAAAGCGTTAGGGAACTGGGGGCCCAAGGATGGCAGTCCTGATGCCAATGATTGTTCGCTTACGGCGCTTGTGCAGGTGAGGAGAGAATAGTTTTTGCAGTGAATCCGAATAGCTTTGTGTCCTTTTTTGGATGATTTTATTTCAGTATTTAGCATTAACTATGAACATCAGAATTCTAGTTGTTCTTAGAAGTCGTTTTTTTAATTGAACGCGTGAAAACAATAAAACGCGTAATTTTATTCTTTCCAGGGTTACGTCAGTGAGATAGAAGATCTCCGAGCTCAACTACTAGAATCTAACGCGATGTATGAAGCGAGTCGTAAGCGTGAGGCAACTGTCGCGCGGACACGACACGACTCCGTGCAAGACCCTTCACTAATCATCGATGATGCCAAGCGGGAGTTGTATAAGGCATGTTAACACAATTATATTACACTAACTAATTTCAGATACTCACGTTACACTGCTGAGGAAAAGGAAGAGCATTTCTTCCTACTCTGAAGCCTTAATTCCCTCATCTTAGAGTATTGATATAGAGAATTACTAACGGACAGGCAAAAAAAAAAAAATTAGTTCAATTTTTATCAAAAACGCAGTTTTTGCTGCCTGCTCATGCGACCGCTTATAACACTTCCAGGCTTCTGTATCTTTCAAATGATTGAATTACTCAATCCTCAACTGAACTCGATTCTCTTCTTAATTATTTAAACTAATCTAAAATAAAATGTCGATAACCTAATAAAATTATCAATTGTTTTTCAGGAAAAAGAGCTCCTCGCACGCAGTATGGGTGAGCTCGAATTCCAACGCAAACTGAACATGAGTGAAAGCATGACAAGTGCCGTAGATGACACTCACATCGGCGAGAGGGAGAGGGCGGAGGGAGAGAGTGCGGAGGACTCGGAGCCCTCCGACGGAGACGCGGAGGTGGAGCCCAGTGACTCGGACGAAGAGGACTCTGAGGCTAAAGGTAATAATTTAATAATAGAAACTTTATCAACAAAAATATTAAAAAAGGTTTTATTAACTTTTATACATATTGGCCCCAAACTAGAACAGTATGTATCTTTGGCAACAATATTAAGTTTGTGTTCTTCCGATGCGAGTCCCAACAAATACTTTTTCTCTTTCTTTCTTTCAAAGAATATGCAAGGTCTCAGTGCCAAACTTAATTCTGATGTAAAAACTAGCTAAAGGTTTAGAAACTTTATTGCAAAAATATGAGCCTTGATGGGTATAACTATAGATAGATCGGAAGCCTCGGCATCTTACAACTATGTCACAACAGATTAAAAAAACGGGCCTCTAAAAAGGTGTTGTGACCTTTTTAAAGGCCCGTTTTCTTTATCTGTATGCTATCCCAACAAGGTTTTTCTTTAGAAATGGTATGAGATCATGGAGCCAGTTTTTATAATAAGAACCTTACTATAATCGAAATACAGTTCTTAATACAAAACCCACAGCTTAATTCAGTACTAAGTTGTCAATGTTTGAACTTTACCTCAGTCGGAATAAAGTTTAAAATTTGAAAACTGTCTCCATGATGTAAAATCGTTTTGTAATAAAAATTAAGTTTAATTTATCTTCCTTTTCCCAGGTCAACGCGTCCTCTCAGCGCAACTAGCAGCTTTAAGCGAAGACATAGATACTAAGGCGCGTCTGATAGAACAGTTGGAACTGTCGCAACGTCGCCTCGCCGCCTTGAAGTCGCACTACGAACAGCGGCTCGACACGTTACACCACCAGATCAAAGCGACCAATGATGAGAAGGATAAGGTGCTGGCTTCTCTTGGTAAGTAAAACAGATTGATTGTTGTGCAAAATAAAATTATAAATGATACTTATTCACAAAGACTTTACATGTCAATCATATTTTAAAAAGATAGGTTGGTGTATCTTTCCTGACTTCTCTAAAAAGAAACACCGAAACATGCTTTTAAAGTTCAGACATAATCTTGGTCAGATCTTGTGAGGACCATGTAGTTTATAGTTAGCCCTCACCGCAGTACCGCGCCTGCGCGCCGCGAGCGATAAGTGCGCGCACTGCGCAAGCGGAGCGCGTGCCTCGCTAACTATAATGTCGGAAATGCTCTTTTGAGTCTGGATAAGTTCATTGGCTTGCCCCTGATGATTCTTGAAGTTGCTCGTAAATGTAGGGATGATTCTATAAAACACAAGATAACTGTCTAGGGCGGTATAATTTTATCGAGTCGATGAATTATGAAGTTTCAGTTATACCAATTTCCGGTTTTTTTTGTTTTACTGCTGACAGCATTACCAATTACCAAACGACACTTCTCTGCTTTACCTTCCAGCAACACAACCATCCCCTCCAAGCGAGAAACTAAAGCGCGTCAAAGAAGAGTACGAGCGGCGCGTGGCCGGCATGTCGCGCGAGCTGAAGCGTCTGCAGGCGGCGCAGCGCGAGCACACGCGCCTGCAGCGCTCGCAGCAGCACACCGCGCAGCAGATCAACACGCTGCGCTCGGAGCTGCAGAACATGAAGCGGGACAAGGTAATCATAATAATAACATTTATTTTCAGACCATAGAAAATTCATGCAGTAGTGTTAGTAGTTAAAACAAAAATTTTGTGTCCAAATAATGTTAATGCAGTTGGTGTACATGCTTTAAATTACTGTCAAAAGCCCGTCAACAACTGGGCCCAGACCGATCATACAGAATATGTTACCAAGTAATCGCTCAGATGGAAGTTTGCACCGACCGAGCATTTTGCCTCGCGAGGCGACGATGTCGTAGACGTCACAAATATTTAATTTGAATCCACTATTGAGCGAAATTTTATAATATAATTTATTAAAAAAATTAATCAATACAAAATTCATTACAGGTGAAGTTAGTGCAACGCATGCGCGAAGAGGCCAAACGACACGCACAAGCGGAAGCGGTGCGGGCTAAAGAGGTTTGTAGAATCATTATTCTTAAGATTGCAATTTTTCTTTAAATATTTGAACATATCAGTATACATAATTTCCTATGTAAAAATAGATTATAATAAGTACTTTCTGAAACAGTCAAATACTGCACAATTAAATCGAGAATCCCTTGACCATAGAAACATATTTATTTCCTTTAGGTGGCACAACTGCGCAAAGAATCTCGTAAGAACGCCAACTTGATACGATCATTAGAAGCGGAGACCAAGATGAAGGAAGCGGTAAGTTTAATCAAGAACATTATAATATTAGTTTGAATATTAATCATCTGAATATGAACCATCATATTATGTATTTCTGTGCAGGTGTTGCGGCGGAAGCAAGAAGAAGTGTCGTTGCTAAGGAAAGGACATCGCGACAAGCTTAGCAGTCGAGCGGCTGGCAGGCTGCATGGTGAGTAAAATATCAACTAGGCCTTTAATATAAAGTACTAGCTTCCGCCTGCGTGTTATGTCGATAAAAAGTAGCCTATGTCCTTTCTCAGGCTCTAGGCTATCTGTGTACCAAATTTCATTTAAATCGGTTCAGTAGTTTTGGCGTGAAAGCGCGATAGACAGACAGTTACTTTCGCATTTATAATGTTGGTAAGGATGATTTTAGAAAAAAAAAAAAAAAAATTATGTGTGAGGTAATGCCATAAAATGAAAGTAAAACTCCCTACGAATGCATTCAGGGCCCCTCGGGCCCAATCTGAATATCAGCGCTGCGGTATTTGTTTATTTTTTTCTCAAATATCGTAGCATTATGCTGATTAGCGCCTTTTTGGCCTTGCACAGGTCTTGTTATCACTATTGTATAATGTTTTCAATATTTTGTTAAGTATTAATGTTTTTTTTATTGTTTTCATGTTTTTTTAGTTTTTTAGTGTTGTATTTTCTGTGCGTGTCCCAAATTTTTTTTTCTTTCTTTCTTATTCAATACGCCTACGGTCTACAGTTTTGAGGCATAAAAAGATACGTTCAACTCAGTCATAGAGTATTTAATTGAACCGTCGTCGCCTGATCCATATCAATACAATATTGAGAACATTATTATGCGGGAGTTGTTGTGGGGTGGTGGAAAGCCTTATTAATCTATTTAACCGACTTCAAAAAAGGAAGGAGGATATAATTATGTTCGTTTTGATGTATTTTTTTTAATTTATCGTCCGCCTCCCCTAGAAAAGTGTTAATGTTTGTACCTATGAAATGAATATTATTCTACTTACTTAATTCCTTACAGATCGCACACGGAACCGCAAGAGCACATCTTACCGTGAGGCGTGGTCGCGCCTGGAGTGCTGGGTGTCGCGCGCGTGCGCGGCGCGCAGCACGCTGGGCGAGCTGGAGGCCGCGCTCGAGCGCTTGCTGCTGCAGCGGGAGCGCGCGCGCGCCGGCGAGCACGAGCCCGACGCCAGGCATCTGCTGCGCTACCTGCGAGAGGCCATCGCCGACACGCAGGCGCAGATCATGCAGATTGAGGTAAAACGCAGATGCTAAGAAAACTATGCGCTTCGGGAATCTCCGTGTTCCCGAATTAGCACGAACGTCGCGCCTCAGAGTAGCCCCCACAGAGGAAAACTTCTACGTTTTTCACTGCCGCGCTTTGTAGTAATGTAATTTATACATTTGTACCACTGAAGTTTTGCCAGCTAAGAAGTTCTAGAAACTTCACAGATTTGACGGGTATCAAAGCATAATAAAACTAAAAATAAGATTTTCAAAGACAAAGTTAAATGATTTATTTCAAGCAGGCCGTTAAAAGGTGCTTTATAATGCATGTGCTCGAAAAGAGCGTTTCAAAGCAGATAAATCGTGCGGAAAGTGCCACTTTTTCGCACTAGTGCTTTTTACTTCAGTACTTATTTTTTTCTATTAATAGAGAATATGCATGAATTTTTTTTTATATTTTTATTCGATAGTTAATATCGTCAAATAATAGTAAAAAAACATTCGATGATAAAAAAGGAAATTATAGTACTTAAAAAAATGTTAAAAATATCCAATAGATCCGGGCTATTTAAACGCCCTCCATTTGGCGCGCGTGGTGTGGTGACGTCACATTCCATGAAATCAAACAAGCAAGTGTCAAGTCAACGTCAAACACTCCTTTTTGTAGGAGCGTTTGACATTGACTTGACACTTGTTGATTGACTTGACATTGACATTTTGATTGTCATCCTGGATTGTTACGTCACATCCGCTCTTAGCTTTTCAAGTATTTGAATTACCCACTGTTTTTTGGGACTTTTTAAAAATTAATTTCTCGCTCAAAAAGAAATTTTATTCAAAAATATTGATTGAGGCATAATACTGAAGTAATATAGTTTATAAAAAAAAATCCTTGACCCATATTTGAATCACATGCATATTCCCTATTGCATTAACGATTCTATCTTACCTCCACAGGAAGAGAACGACGAGAACATGCTCCCTCGTCTGCTCGACCACATCGACTCGGCCGAGGCGGGGCGCTACTCGCTGGAGCGCCTGGCCGCGCTCACGCTGCAGCACGCGCAGGACGCGGCCAGGAACCTCAAGATGTTGCAGGACACGCGCGCGCAACTCAAAGAGGTAAACACTTGCATACTCAAATGTTGCTCAACACTGTCACTAACAAAATTTTTTTGTGTTGCGGGAAATTGTTATGGTGCTGGCAATATGTTAGAGCTTCGTAATGCTGCATATTAAAAAAGTAAAAAGCTATTAAGGTATTAGTAAAAAGTTGAGAAAAAATGGCGCATAACAAAAAAAAATTCGTGTAACAATGTTATGGAACTTTGTTTCACAATGAATACGAGGCTAAATCGTGCTAAATATTGTTTACAACAACGTTTTCTCAACTTTTTATGGAGGACGTATGACGCGCGCGTCATTGTGACTTGAATAATGATTAGCTTTTTTTTCTGACCATCAGCTTGAAGAAAGTTCAGAACGTACAGCGAGTGCACTACGAATAGCGAGTACAGAAGACCAGAACCTGAACCCTTGGGGAGGCGTGCCCGCGGCCCTGCACGCGCTGCTGGCGCACGTGTCGTCGGGCACGTCCACGCGCTCCGTGTCGCCCGTCGACAGGTACGACACGACACGACTGGACGCCTGGAGGGCACACATATTCATTTACTCTGTAGGGTGCAAAAATACTCATCACGTAGCCGTTAACTGTGCATAATACAATATTTAACTTGGATATTATTGGATTAAACTTGATATTGAACTTACAAAAATCTCGATATTTCGACATGTCGCCATTGTATCGCGAAGCACGAGCATCCGTCGCTACTAATAGTTATTTATGCAACTGTTATATAATAAAGGGTATTAAAACACGAATGTGGGTTGATACCTAACCCACATGAGTGTTTTAATACCTTATTATATACAGTTGCATACAAGATTTTATCTACACCCATGATATGAATCTTCTATAAAATTTTCTTTGCATTACCAATATCGAAAAAAATGGCGCGGTACGACGTGAATTCGAATGTGTGTTTTGTTTTTAAATTACGGTGCTTTGTTAGTGAAACGCTCGTGAATGAAAATGTTCTTTTTTTTAAATGAGTTGCATTATGAAATTCAGTACAACATTATAACACCCGTTTGGATGATATTATGGTTACTATGACACTGGATGTTTTAATGTTGGCTATAAGCTAACTGTTTCAGAAACTTTTAGAGAAGATTTATAGCATGGGTGTAGATAATAATAATAAATAATCCTCATAACGTTGAAATAATACAAATCTAATTACACCGTCAGTTATTGGCACAGTGCGCAGCTTGAGGCGCGTCCTGCGAATGGAGTGCGTGAGTCCAGCACGGCGCCCGCGTCGCCGCCTGACGACAACACTGCGTCGCCATTCCAGAGGAATACGTTAGTATACATCAAAGAGTATTAAACCACTTGAGAGCTCATATACCGATTTCGTCTAGGCACACGACTTACTACTGCGGACCTTTAATTTCATTTTTCCGGAATTTCACTTAAGAGAATTTATTGTTCTATCCGACAGGGATTGACATTGCCATTACTTATTTTTAATCTGCTGTGAAATGCCTTATACAAACAACGCTATATTTATTTGGAAACCAATTTTCCCTGTGAACTGCATTAATCCACTTTTCTTTCAGTTACGGAACATTTTGAAATCTAAAATGTAAACATTAAGTACTTAATGTTACTTTTTTACTATTAGAAGTTGTCACTACACTCTACAGTATAAGTGCAGATAGAAAGGGACAGACGTATTGCAACACCCCTAGTGAGAGAAAGGGACTTTTCAAAAAGACATCAACGCGGTGTACATTTTTGTGCCATTTTACGTAAACAACCAGTTTAGCTGGAGCCCTGCAATTATTCTTAATAAAATATTTATTTTACTTACCGATGAAAAGTAATGCAATCTTTTTATAGCTGGATGTTCTAGAGGATTTCCTACAACATTTAATTGAACAGGAACTCAAAATTGTTTTTATTTAAGCAGAAATGTTTTAAAAGGTATCAAAATAACCGCGTGTGCCTAGATCCAATAACTGGTCAAAACTAAAATGGCCAGTCATATTTCCATCTAGTATCAGTGCTATTCACTTTATGTGTCGTGAGCCTGAGTCGCCCGCATGAGCAGTCAAGAGGCTATATAGTCATTGGTATACATTTATACACACACATATCTATACATGTTATAAATTAAAGTCGCTTTTCATGTCCGTCAGATTGAACATAAAAATGTTCGAAAATCGAATTGTTTTTATTGCCTCGCAGAAGGTGTGAAAAGTTGAGTGTTCTCCACGGGGATAAAGGTGTCTTCGTCTTGGGCCAGCTTGAATCTCTTGGTTACGCTTGGCATTTAATATAGCGCCTGTGACATAAGACATTGTTTTATGCACTAGTGAATAATCTACTATTATGTAACGTTTGAATGATTTTAATTCGTGTCCTTTAGTGTCCGTCGCGGATCGGTGCGCCTGCGCGACCTGGGCGTCATCGGGCGCGAGGACGACCCCATGACGCAGTCCATGGTCGAGCCCACGTCGCCGCGCCCCGTGCCCCTCAGCCGCGTGCCCAGCGCGCCCGGCAGTCTGCGGTACGGACCATTTGTTAAATATACTATCGCGATGACCCTGGCTAGCTGGTAGCTTGCGAAATTAAAATTTTCTTACGTTTTTTGCAGTTTGCAGGTCATTATCACTCTCTATCAATTCTAATTTAAACGGACATCCACAATAAGTGATTTGGGTTCAAGCGGGCTTTACAACCGTGACTTACACCATATTTGTTGTACCCTCAGAGGCCTCCAGCCGCTGGCCAGCACGCCCGGCGCGCTGGGCCCGCCCGGCGCGCTGGGCCCGCCCGGCGCGCTGGGCTCGCCCGGCGCGCCGCGCCGCCCGCCCGCGCCGCCCGAGTCCCCGCGCCCGCCGCGCCGACACCACAACCTGGCCAAACCCGCCTCCTTGTACGTATACAACACACCACTGTACATACCATAGTGAGAAAGATATGGCAGAAATTATCACGAACAATCGCGGAATGAAAAGGTTAAACTATCTTCTCTTCTAAATAAAAATAGTATATTATGCAATTAGTGAATAAAGAACGGATTTAAAGCGAGGGTCATCGGTGAATCACGAGCAAGTGAAGGATTCTAACGACTGAATCACGACCGTAGGGAGTGATTTAGGGAGTGATTCAAGTGTTAGAATCCTGAACGACGCGAGCGATTCATGGCCCTCGATATAAATCCGTTTTATTCAAGAGTTGCATACTATACTTTATACCATGACTACGAGAAAAATAACATGCAACTTCGAGTATGTTGTTATGTCAATTTTATGCCTTGTTTTTATAGTAACTACACCGAAGCATAGAATACATACTCCATAATGTCGATGACTTCTTTTTCTTCGACAACTCATTAAAATAAGTTAGGAAAACAGACTCTGAAAATGTGCCAGCTTGAAACAAACAAACTCACACTCAAACTCATCGTAGGCTTTGATGTAAACCAGCCGTGATTTGTTGGTTAGCAAACTTTCTACTATATCGGCCGCCCTCTCTTTCATAAACTCAGGTGTTAACACATATTCATCACTTGAATACATTTTCAATCGATTTATTAAGTAACACTAAACTTTTTGTTCGTACAACTTACAATATTTAAAATAGCGCCACTTTACTAATGACAGCAAAGAACACAAAATAGTTTTTATATCTAATGCTAAACTCCTGTTCGAAAATCAAATAGGAGTTTGTATAGCATTGAGATGGAGTTCGAATATATTGGTGTGTTCTAAATTCAAACACCAAAACAGTGATTAAAAGTGCTTTTTATTCACTGTTTTCAGTGAATAAAATAAGCTTTTTAGAGGGGGCATGGTATAAATTAAATTAATTCACTGACACAACGCACAACCTAAGCCTCTCCTCTCAAGGATAGAAACATAAAAATTTTCACAAGAACTCCTTATATAGCGAAAGTACGGAACCGCTGACACCTGTCAGTTGGACAATTTCTAGTAGTAATAAGGATCAAATTCGCAAAACACATATTCCTCAGTATGAAACTGGCAAATGTCAAAAACTTATTCTTTCGACGACCGGGCTCAAAAAAGGATTATTGAAAATTCACCCCCTAAAAGGGTTAAATACTGAAAGTTTGTAATTTCTGCCGATGCTAAATTCCATCGGGCACACGGCTTGTTTTCAAATAATTTACGTGTCACTTCTTTGTGCTGTTATTTTTAATGTTGTTAATAAATTATTTCTTAATTTGCATAAGAAATATTTACAAACATGGTGAAGCCCTGACTCCTGCGTTAGGTAAAAACACCTGTGTTATAGGAGCCATTGTCTTTTACCAAACAGTAGGTTCCAGATTTTATGCACTATACATCAGTATATTACAAGTATGTTGGCAGCACGTGGTCACAAAAATTATGCGTAAGTAAAAATGCGGCGCTTAACCTTTTCATTCTGTGACTACACATAAATATGTTAGCGCAAATAATTATGTGCCGTATTGGACCTAGTATTAATTTCGAATTTTCCTGTTTTTCAATTTGACATACTTGAAAAATTCGCATAGGTTTAATCAGCACAAAATTTCGCCCTATTCACTGAACTCTTCAGATGTACATTGTAAGCGTTTCAAGTGTGATGTCAATATTCTGTGTTGTTTTTATTATAAAACCAGTTAAATATTATTTTATGATTGGGAATTGGTAAACTGTTTATTTTCTTATTTTTTTCTTTGATGGCTGTTTTTCAACCGTCTGATTACTTTATTCGATTTTTTTTTTATGGTTACAGTTTTTCTATTTACAATCTGTACGACAATTTTACTCCTCGGATAAAACATATATCTGACGGTGAAAAATCAGCCCAAAGTAACATATTTAACAATCAAATTAAAGCTTGAGTAGTTAGAAATATATCTGTCTCTTTCACTCTGGTATATGTGCGATATCGGCGTCCCTTTCTGCATGGTACACTGCTTGGGTATATGTGCTACACTCTAGTTGGTGTGAGGTAGACATTTCTGTAGTTGTTTTTAGAATTAGGACCTGTGTTTATGTATGTTATTAGAAAGAATATTATTTACTACAGGTTTACTTAAAAAAGAACTTACAAATTATGTTTCCTTTATTGATATTTGCGTCTCGCTCTCACTCACTCTTTTCGAGTGAAAGATAGATATTAACCTAAACACAATAACTAAGACTCGTAGCATGCGCGGTCATAAAACGTGCGAGAAGGACGATGAATATTTGTCGTGCTGTCTCGCTTCCATTGAATTCGTTGTTTTATGACCACGCTTACAACATTAGCGTTTAAATACTGTCATTTCTAAATCCATTTTAAGAAAACCTGTAGTAGGTACTTCGTACCGTCTAGTTATATGTGCAAATTATTCAATTATCAAAATGTTCACCTAATATAAATTACACACGTATTTTTATTTTTAACACAATCGAACTATGTCAAACCAAAACCGACTTTAAAGGGGACGCGTTAAGGTAGACTGCGGAATTAATTTTCTTATGGTATGTTGATCAAAATATGATGACCTGAGCTATTCAGACCTAAACAAGTACAAAAAACGTAGGAAAATTTGAATTCCGTAGGCAATGACGGCGTTTTCGCCTAAAATAAAATCGATTCGTCAATCCAAAATCGACTTTAAGTACCTTGACTTAGAATACAAAATCAGTTTGCACATATAACCGGCCGGTACTCCCGGTGATGGCGCTCGGTGAGTGGGCGCGTCGCTGACGCAAGTTTCGCTTGCAGCCTGCTGACCGAGCTGTCCATCGTGGAGGACTGACCCGCCGCGCCGCCGGCCGCGCCCCTCTCACACGTCATACAACACTCTGCATGCTTTTTCGTTATTTATTGCTTCTTCTACGTATTATTAACTTTTTTAAACGCTATTTTTGATGGTTTTAGAGATGTTTGTGGCATTTTCAAGTATTATTATTTTGAGACTTGAAAAAAGGTTGCTAATTAGGTATGAAATATATTGTATAAGAAAAATAATATATAATTTTTCCTTAAGATATTAATAACAAGGGTCATAATAATACTTGCAAATCAAGCACGTATAATATACAAAAACCATACAAATTAATGGTTGTATTTACTAAAAAGTCGGCGTGCTAGGGTTCAAAGAAGTATGCAATTATTTACGGGCGCGCACGTATTATACGTACGTACGCGTCCATATTTACGCTAAAAGTACATTATATAACTATGTATATAAACATTAGGATTAAGCTAAAATATTAACTGTTTGACTCGAAACTTTGCAATGTAAAAGTAAAAAGTACAATATTTTAGGCACTAACCGTACGGGTATCGAACCAAAAATGTCTAAAGACGCTTGATACCGCTTAGAAATTTCTATCAATGAAGCTGCAAATTGAACTTTACTGTGATGATCTTATGATCTAATTTTGTATAACTAAAATATTTTCCAAGCTTCAATATAGTTTTAAGGGAACTTTTGCATTTAAGAAGTGCATAAAATGTTAATTAATAATACTAATCCAAAGGAATTGTTTAGCTTCATGCATTTTACTGTAATATATCGAAGTAGTGTGTAAGTATTTCGTCACAAATGTAACGTAAGCTTTAACTTGGCAGTTGGTTATTACAACACATACTACGAACTATACAGATGCTTAACTTCAATATTTGTCGATAGAAAACTCAGGGACTTCAAATGTTCAATCAGATTTCAAATTAGATTATTTACACATTTTGAGCGATAAAGTTAAAACATTATTGGTTATAACAAAATTTGGAAGACGATAAATCCTTTGTAAAATGTTTTTCATAATATACATTTGCCAAGCATTTTTATATCACCTCTGAGTGAAATTTTTCATGTCCACAAATAAATAGAATCATCTACTTATGAAACAGAAATGTGCAAAAATTCATAAAATAAACATTTTTTGGGTGGCAATTTTTTTAATTCAGTAACTGTCCAGATGCTAGCGAAGCGCCAAGTGATAAATATCAAGTCAAGTGTCCGTATAGTTCGTAATGTGTGAGTACAGTGTATGTACTAAGTATGTATATTATGTAGGCACAATAAATAGATGCAATACAGCTTGTGTTTTGTTTGCTACCGGCATGACGCACCCCCGCTATATACAGCATGATGAAGCATTCAATATAGTGCTATCAAATTATACAGGAGTATCTCTATTTTTCTTCCATACAGTGAGTATGAACATTATCACAAAGTTTTTGTAAGAGCTTATGGCTCAGAGTAGAAAACATTTCTATTAGATGCATTTCCAAATATTTATTAGCAATACATTAAATATGCATGATTTAAAATATTATGAAATCAAGGAATACTGTCGCTCTGTGTGCATGTTTTTTAATCAATTGATTATAAATTCTTCCATCAATTTCTTGTGCTAAAAAACAATATAAATATATTATCTTTTTGTATCTGTGAAGACTATATAAACTCAATTATTTTATGAATGACCGAGCTGCACCAGAGTCCTGATTATTTGCACCTAAGAGTATAATATAATACAATACGCTAGCACGTTTTACACAATTGTTCTGGGGCTGTACCTACTATGAAGTATTAATGCCATCATTATTCCACTGCGAAAAAAGGATGGTGCTAGCGGCCTTGTATAGCTCCATCTCTCACTAACACTGGAAAAATGGTGGCATTAATACGTCGTAGTAGGCCCCCAGAACTTCGAATGCAATGTTTAATAATAACACCAGTAGAAAAACACATGACAATCAAGTTATAGAAGGCACATGTAGCCGAAATTTAAATCAAGAATAGTTTCCGCTTCAAACCAAAGACATTGTAAGTATTTTTTTTTGTGTTGTGGTCCATGTTCTCATTGTAAACCATCTCCATGGCATGGCTACCATTATGCCCCATTGAACCATTCGTTTTGTTGCTACATTTGATGTTGTGATGTCCTATTAATAGTCTAAAATTCCTAGCTTTTAAAAATACCTTAACGAAACATCTGCGAGTACATTCACGTTAGTAAATATGGAAAAAATACGTTATCACTTTATTCAATAACGAACTGAGATTATAAGTCATAACATATTCAGCTATTCTTACAAATCACATAAATCATTTTAAACCAATGAATTAAACTTATCTAATATTTAAAGACGACATTATATTCAATTTTACAAATCCCATGTATAATTTAAGCCAAATAATGAATTAACTTATCCAATTAGTGAAGCTACGTCATCTCTTAACGAATGACCAACTTGACCTGACTTCCATTTCAGTTACATTACTTTTGCACTATCGTGATAATTACATAATGTCCTTAAACTGGGACATAGCACCTCTCACAGGTACTAACTACTTCACAATGTTCACACTAAGCCGCAGCCAGAAATATCTTAATTTTTCAATATTTTTTTAAGTTTTTAAGCTCTTACCTGCACTATAACTGCGGTTATATTTGCACTTCACACTTTAGGATATATCTGGAATGCACTAAAGCTTAGTGCATTCCAGATATTTCTGTTGTATTCAGGAGCCGACTGAAAAGGGGTCCTTTCCCCGCGGACTGACACTTTTTCATCTGTCATTCGTGCCGTAAGAACTTGGAATAGTTGCTTAACTTTTTAATTCCTCGAGTCTACATACCATGTCTAAATCGATCAAAATTTTTAATAATTTTCCGGCCACGGCTTCTTCATTTGCCATCCTATGTCCCGTGTTCCCGCTTGCTAACGCGCTCACTAACGCAGAGAGGCGAGCGCGACTGTGGGCACGCCGCCCGCATCGCCGGGAGCGTCGCGACGTGCTCGAGACGATGACGTGTTTCTACGGCTCACGGGGGCGGGGCATGATAATACACCGCAAGGAGTCGTCAAGGAAATTGCTCTAAAGGTGGGTAACGTAACTTTATCCTTCTCCCAATATATTTGTCATCGATGTAGTTAAAAAATATTATTTTATCCGTCATCTTATCATTCTCTTCCTTATTACTATATCGGCTTTCTCATATTCCATCTATCTTTTATTTGATCTAACTCTTTTCTTATTGCCTCCTCTTCACTTTCTTCTTATTTGAGTATGAATTTAGTAGAGAAATTGTAAAATAGTTGTCTATGTCTGTCTTAGCGGGTTAGCGGCAGTGGTGGTAACAACACAGGCGCGTGGCTGCAGTGCACGCACGTGGCCGAGGGACACGCGGGCGCAGCACTCGCACTCGCAGCCACTACGCACATGCTGTACAGCGGCGGAGTGGGTGAGAGCATAAAGATACACCACAGCAGGAATAGGCTGGATTCGAGATTTACGAGTATTTCCTGTCTAGAAGATTATCTTGTCAGGAAATACTTATTTATTTATTAATCACCAACTCGCACTCGCACGTAGTAAGACATCAACAAACACAAACACACAAGATATAGGCTAATAACAATAAGAGACAATCATGAAATTAAAACAAGATAAAACTAAATACTAATAAACTACTTTCGTTCCAAAAAATACTTCTTGCAGTCTGAATAGTGTTGAGCAGATCGTCAGATACACTACGTCAACTTGCCGCCATTTCTTACGACTGACAACTTCGTCTAATAATTTCGTGTCGATGGTATTTTTTTTGTCCCTAAACTTGGCCATTTCCTAGGCGTCTTTGGTGGCAGTCCAAAGATCACTATGGTTGCGTTTTTTGGGGCACAGAGGGTAGGATAGGAGGTGGAACATAGTTTACGCCACAGCTCCACATCCACTCCGAATCGTCGAGGTAGCCCGACTTTACGAGGTGTTTGTTACATCTTCCCAATTGGGTTCGGAGGCGGTTCAAAGATTCCCTATTCTCCTCTAACTCGTATCGTCTCCCACCAGACCGCACAGTCCGCGGCTGGGACTTCACGGCGGGCACGGAGGCGTGGCGCGGCTGGTGCGGCGCCAGCGTGGGCGCGCTGGCGGCCGGCGAGCGCGACAACAGGGACTCGCGCCTCGTGCTGGCCGCGGCGGGGGCGGCTGTGAGGATGTTCGATACCAGGTCCAGGACGCCTGTCACTACACTGTGGTAAGGAGTTTTCGCCTTTTAAACCATGTCTCTTCCTTTATTCATTGGTAGTGAAGACACTTTGCTTACGAATATTAGAGCAGAGTTTTTTTTTGTCGATAACATAGTCGATAGAATAGTGGGAATATTTTGATTTAATATCGATTAACTTTTGATGTCACAAAGCAAAGATGTCAAAGACTCCAGGTTTGATAATACTGAATAAGATTACTATAAAAATTATATTCAGTAATTTTATCTTTTAGCGTAGCGACACATTACCGAATAATTACGCAACGGAAATTCCGCATGCTTTGTTTTGTACTAAAATTACGCGACGTAATTGCGACCTGATGTATCATAGGTAATTTAAAACGGAAAGTGTAATTTAAGACGGAACGTTCAGCGCTTTCTAACCCGCAATGCTGTGAAAGAGCCGAACTTTCCGTCGCATAATTTCGGCAGATAACATATCTGAAATTACGTTGACTTAAGTTTACTATCAGTTCAATTCAGATTTCCTTATTCATTCCTTCTAAAAACACCTTTTGTTATCTTTAGGTCGTCAGGCGCGACAGGTCCTTGCCCCGCCAACCGCGGCGTGGGCGGCGAAGTAGCCATCACAGCGCTAGCACTCACACAGAACCATCGGCTGTACACCGCTGCAGGAGACAAGCTGAGATTGTGGGACCTGCGAATGTAAGTGATTTCAATATACTAAGTGTTACTGTCCTACGATCTCCAAAAAGGAAATCGGAAATATCTAATAAATCCTGCGTAAATTGTCAGTTCCTCAGGCTTATTTTGATATATCGTGTCTCCGGTCGGGTTATGTATTGGGCAGGTCTCCATAAAGTTATATACTTAGTAGATTTATGTACCAAGGGGAAAGAGCATGTCGAAGCTCTCTTGTCTTAGCTCGTGGCTAAGTAATAACAGCCGCAAGGGGGATCCATCAGGTTAAGCTACGCTTGCCGGGGTTGGTCCGTGGATGGGTGACCATCTTTACATATCGACACTCCTCCGTGCCTCGGAAAGCACGTTTAGCCGTTGGTCCCGGCTGTCATTTGTGGATCTTTGATAGTCGTTAGGGGTCGTCAGAAGCTCGAAAGTAGCTCCATACTGGTATTCAGCTGCATACGGGAAGACTGGAAGCCGACCCCAACATAGTTGGGAAAAGGCTAGGCAGATGATGATAGAGCATGTCGAAAGTCACGGGCATTTTCGAGCGATTCAAGCGCACCAAAAACAAACATTTCTTTATTCTCAAGGAGAATACTCTACTTTTCACACCTTCTACGGATCAATTACACAGATTGTTCATAACCTGGATTAACACATAGAATTTTTATCCCGATACTACCACGTGATCAAGACTTGCGTTGCTAGTGTAGTACTATTGTAACTACTATATTTTTGATCATTTGCTCCCCTGAATTACGTATGATATTCGTATGCTAGGATGGAGTGCGTGTGCAAGCTGTGGACGGGCCACGCGGCGGCCGTCATGTGCCTCGCTGTGGGCCGCGCGGCCGCCGGGGACCTGGTGGCCACGGGCTCCAAGGACCACTACGTGCGCACGCTGGACATGGGGCCGCAGGACAACGGTATGTGTAGAGATAAGGGGAAAAGCCACAAGGATCGCTCAAAAAAGTAGATAATATATCCGATATAATAATGTCCCTGTGCAGGGCAATGCCCTAATCCTCCCTATTCAGAACACTTTATGTTTGCTGCCAATACAGTATTTTTGGTACAGTGAAGCAAGTCCGATCATCTGCGACTTGATCGGCCGCGATGATCCCCGCTCTATGATTCTTTAAGCTCCTATAAAATGTACCAAATAAATCTGTCCCAGACATGTTTAAGTTCAGCAGAATTCTGTGTAATGTTTCTCAACTTAATTTTGAATGGGGCTAAGATAGTTCTTTATGATATCTACTGACAAATCTTACGCGTGGATTATTAAGTCTTACAATTGCAGGTAGTTGGGAAGCAAGTAATCGCTGGCTCCTAGAGCCGCCGCACTACGACGGAGTTCAAGCTCTAGCGCTGTGTCATGACGATGCCGCGCTGTACAGCGCTTCACGAGACACCAGCCTCAAGCGATGGAGTCTCACCGACCATACGCTCACACACGTAAGTTATAATATAGTGATGATATAGCGAGATGTTTCACTTTAAAAATATATTTGACCCTGTGGTCAAACTAATTATGCTAGCGAAACTCCACAGACATACTGGGTAACAAAACGATGCTTTCGAAAGATTTTCAGTATTGCATTTCATTGTTGTTTATAATATGATTAAAGTAAGCTGTATAAAACTTTGAGAAGAACATCTAACCTTTTATTAAATTACATTGCATTTCAATTAAATCATTTATTAAATTGCATTTTAAAGTGGAGATACAATTGGTATCCGCAGCACCTCAATTACTTCTCAAAAGATAAATATTAATTTTTCCTGCGTAAAAACGAGCGTACTTTTATGTCCATTTGATTCATGCACTACGGATTTTAGTTGTATGTTGCACTCTGGAAGTTTTTAGTCTTTTAAAAGAGTAACTATGGAGTTTCTTGCTTATTCTTCTCCATATGAAACTACCTTATGGAAGGGGCGCCTAGAATCAAATATATTTTGAATGGCCTTACCCCTCAGACTCCAGGGTAAAGCCTATTCGAAATAAATTGTTTGACTTTGACTTGTATTATGCTATGGTTTGTCTACCAGAATAAAATGAATGAATAAACGCACTGTGCGGTGCACCTTCCGCGCTGGAAGTTTTCAGTCTTATAACGCTTTATTTCTTTATACCAGGGCGTAATGAACGCACACAAGGGCTGGGTGACAGGCGTGTGCGTGGTCGGAACCGGCCAGAACACGCTCGTGGCGAGTTGCGGGCGCGACTCGGTCCTGCGCGTGTGGAGCTCGGCCCTGCGGCCGGGCGCGCCGCCGGCCGCGCTGCCCGACCTGCCGCACGCGCTGCGCGCTCACCCCGACCCGGGCCTGCGCGCGCTGTACACGGCCGGCAAGTGAGTACAGGCTAACTGAATTTTCAAGGCGTGTTATGTCAACTTACTTATGTGATTCGGTGTCGTTACTTTCGTCACAATTAAGTTTAATGAGGCATCCAATAATAGATGTAGGATTAATGTTTCTAAAAAAAGTAGTTAGATCACTAATGGTCAATTTTCTGTTTGTTATAACTGAGTCTTTTAATATTAATTGAAAATTATGTTTTAACCATTTTATAATAAACAAACCCTGTCTTATATAAGAGGTAATTTTCAGTAAAAAGGAAAAAAATACGCCGTTTTTTTTCAGTGGGGTATTTTACCGGGATTTGGGACGCTGCAACCCGCGCCCCAAATCCCGATAAAATACCCCACTGACAAAAAAAAACGTCGTTTAGCGGGTGCTACAAGTCTTAACTGAACTCCTGTTGAAAATTTGCTATTTTTTTATGGAATTGGGGTAATTTTGGTATTCAAATGTTTTATTTTTAAATAGCATTTTTTTTTTTTCAATAATATTGTGTTTGTATAACTTTTTGATTCTTGGAGTACCTAAATACTCCTTTCGGATCGGACAGGTTTAGTTTTACATATTGTATTGTTTTTTAACATCTTTTAGATTGTTCTCTACGTCTGTTTTTTCCTGAACTGATCGTTCTTGTAATTATTATGAAAACGTTCGTGATTTCAACACTTTACGTCGTCATAACTATAAGAGTTAGTATGTTGGTAACTTGTGAGTGTGTTGCAGCGGCGGCGAAGTGCGCGCGTGGCGGATCACCGTCGAGCAGTGAACGACCACAGGTGCATACACACAGACAGACACACATACAAACATTTTGTTAAACTACCAATAAATATACACAAAATATGTAAGCACAATAGCACTATACCTTTCACATTTAAACACACGTGTCAAGGGCCGGCAGCACCGATTTGCACCTCGGAAATCGTTGTGCTAACTGCCAAACAAATAGCTACACTGTAGTCGTTAAAATAAAGTCGACAATAAAATATTCTCAGGAATAACTGTTCAAAAATTGTGTATTCGTTTTTATACATACTTTGAAGAACTTCACGTCTACGCACACTCTTACGGTAGGTTTTTCCAGGTACAGTCACACCACAATCCACACCACACTCCTACAATCAACACCTATTTCTACCATAGCTTTAGATGTCGCTAAATTATCACTAACAGAGCAACCCCGAATGAAATACTTGTTACATATTACGTATTTATGTATAAAACTTCATATTCACGTATTTGTGTAGATATTTATCATTTCATCTGTAAGGTCAGGTGATAATAGTATCATTATTCTTCATTGGATAGAGAGGCAACTAATATATACTACAACTATTTTCTTAATGTCCCTCGGGAATCATCGCATTTCCGAATACAAACGAATGCTAATTTCCATGTCCATCAATTATTAGATTTATCGTGTCCGAATTCAGAACTAAGTACTTTATTTTTTGTTTTGTTTTGATTTCCGTGTGAACTATATAGAGCTGTAAAAACGTTTTCGTTAAACTATTTCCTCACATTTTTATTAGTCCCATTTTAATTAAAAGAGTATTAACAACTCTACATACTTCCCAAGTCGATTGAGAGCGTCCGGTCTGCACCAAGTGCAAAGGGCAACTGATAAAAATCCGACGACTGACGAAACACGAAGTTTGCCGAAGGACATTAAGAAAAAAGTTGTACTGTACTTAGCTTGAATCATGTAGTTTTGATTTTCATTCATCAAGGGGAGTTATCTTTAGGACCTAATAATAGGAAATATATTTTATTTGGTAGTATTTAAAGAGCTTTCAGAAGATTAAGATACTTTATATATAGGGTCAAATTAAATTACCTAGCGAAACTTCGCACAGGTGACGGTAACGAAATCTAATAAAAAAATTGATGATTTGTTGGGGTCAATGACCGCTGATGGTGATCTTACTTGAAGTGAGAGATGATAAAATCTGTTTTATCGTGAGCACGTCTGTGAAGTTTACACAAAAAAAATGATATTTTAAGTGAAACTACCGGCAGTTGACAACCCAAACAAAACATCATTAAAATGTCTTCTTTGTGTTATCATGTTTAGATATCGATACGCATATCGTCGCGGAGTCTCTCTAGCTAATTTTATTTGACCCTGTATTCAGTCTTTGGTAGAACAAAAAGTACTTTGTTTCTATCTTTTTATAATTAAATGTAGGAAAACGCCGGCAAGTTATACATTGTCAAGAGGTGTAAACTTGCAAGTACAGTAGATGTATTAATAAACTAAACTGAATTTAGACAATAGTTCTGCGTTCAAATAGAAACCTCGCATTCATTGTAGCAGTCATGTTCATGGATTTTATACCAAACTGAGTGAGTAATAGCCAGGAACAATAGCTGTCACCCGTCGAGTGCTGGAAGTAGACTTCAGCAAATTCGTACGAAAGCTCCCCGCACTACCCACAGTGTGTCGTGGTGTGTCACGTCAGCTTGCGCACGCGCCGCCGCTTCACCCCCACTCACACGGCAAAACTGCGCTTCGCTCTTGACTTCATGTTCCTTTAAATTGTTTAACACTTGTACTCTTCTGTGCCTTTATAAATGTCTTCTACTTCCTTTGTCTAACATGTTACAAAAAACGCTAACAAGATGTTTTGGCTTTAACAAAAAAAAAATGGTATAAATCTTTTTACTGGCGTATTTTTCAAACATATAAAGATGCTGGCAGTGGTATTATTTACACCAGCCCTCGACAGTTTACGGGTCAGCTCAGACCGCGACGTGAAGCGACGCGACGCTGCGCACACTTTTTAACAATTATCGAACTTATTTTCTGCACGAAAAGGTCCAATTTCAGTGCGAGGGTTGACACGTGTCAAAATACGCTGAGACGGGCGGAGCTGCGCAGCGCGTGTACCTTATTTTGTAGTAAATAAATTCGATATTGTATCGGATCATAAGAAGTGTGCGTCGCTTCGCGTCTCGGTGTGAACTGACCCTAACGTTAGCCGACTTGCATTAAGAGGGGGCTGGTATAAACTTTACCATCGTAAATAAAATCCTTTTCATTTCAATTCGATGTTTTTCCTGTGAGTGAACCCCTGATCTGACCTTGTTCTACGGCTTTCCTTTAGTTACTAACAAATTTCAACCAGTTCAGATGTCAATAGTATTTAGTTGTAAGTTATTTCGTTGACTAACCTAAGCTTTAACTGTTGTGTGTAGTTTTCTTAGCTGTTCTCATCCTGTATTTAACACCCTCTTATAGTAAATTAAAGTATTTATTTGAATTATTTACTGAATAAACAAAGTATTTAAGATAATTTATTAGTATGAAGGATAAAGTTACTTTTCCAAGTATTTTTTTTTGACATTTCGAAATTCTTTCTATTATTAATTTGCTACAAGCATAGGGTGGAGGCACAATATTGCAATTCTCATTTCTTGTCTTCTCATTTCCAAATACGTTTAACATCATACACAAAAGATTCAAAATACATTTTGTAATTACTTAATCTCCACTAAAACCAAAGCTCATATTGTGCTTCCACTATCATTATACTAACAACAAAACTAACCAATCACAAACACCATCTATATCGCACGTTCCCTCAACAGTGACGGACGCATACGGTGCTGGCTCATCCGCAAGACAAGATGACCATCACCCGCGTGCTCGCCCGGCCAGCCCGCGCCGAGCACGCCAGCCGCGCACTCGCATGCTGTGTACCCCGCGCGACCACAGCGCAGGGCTTGGAGGTGACTGCAGGATCTCGCAACACATAGATATACCCGCTGGACACGCTTTAAACGTACAATTTAAACTGACACGAATAGTATGGTAAAATAACAGTATTCATGGAGTTTGGCAGTCTTTTGTATGTCGCCTACTTTATTTGGGACCCCGATATGAAGGAGTGGGGGTAACAAACTACACTAAACATCAGGACTCGTGGTAGCCACGGTCATAAATCGTGCGAGTAGGACGTTGAATGACTAGTACAAAAGTCTCGTGCCAACTCGCTCTAATGTTTTATGGCCGCGACTTCCCCGAACATTACCGTTCAGTATAATGCAGAGTTCCATATTCCGAATGGACTCAAATAATACAACCTTGTGATGTTCACTCGATTGTCCGTCAAAATGTTGACTGTTTTGGTCGTGACAGAAAAAACAATTGTATTTTAGCATAGACAAGAAGCAGAGTCGTAGAACAAAGGAGTCATGAATCTATACTTGTCGTCCTGTAGAGTAGATTTGTATGTAGATTGTTGCAAATTTTTATGGCCTCTGCGACTACAACGGGGATGAAAAAAAACAAGATTAAAATACATTTTTAAAAGACAACTGTATCTCGATAGTTAGCGAATGTTTGATCTCTAAAATTGTATATAATTTTAAATGAACAAATTAAAAAAGATAAGCAGTTTTCCCTGATACTGAAAAATACAACGATTTATTCACGAAAACGAAAGATGGAGTACTATAGGATTTATGTTCTTGATTATTGTAAAGACTTATTTTGAATATTATCATGCGTTTTATGTATACTTTCAATATTTTATTATTTTCAAATCGAATTGCATTTTATAATATTGTACCTGGATTGTTTTTAACTTGAGAGAACCGACTGCAATTGAAATCTTGGACATTCCAATATTAAATTCAAAAGACATTTTAAAAGCATACAAGCTATTTCAATGAAGTTCTACAGGCAGGCCTAACAAAATGTAGGTAAACTAGTTAGAAATAAGTAATTTTAAAAACCATTCATCTTATGCAATGATTATGAAGTATTAAATAATGAAACATAGATTTATGGTAAAAGACACGTAGTGTGTAGCTTCACGAAGTTCTAAGTTATTTAGTTCGGTAAATCGTCGGTAGATGTTAATGGCGCTAGTGATTCTAATTGTGGATAAGAGGCCGTTTTTTTTTTAAATATTAGAATCTTAGTTTAAATCTAGTTTCACTGATCTTAAATTTAGATACTAAGTTTTGGCCACTTTTACTCAAACGGTTTGGCAGCTTTATAACATTGGTCGCAAAATAATTAAGTTCGTTTTTTTAATTTGACGAGGTGTGGTGTAAATGTCAAAATCCAAATTGAAAAACAAACAATAAATACTTGAAATGTCAAATTAATCTAATAGATTAAAAAACGTACTATTAAGTTTGACGTTTAGGCTCACTAGTGATGTAGCTAGACGAATTAACAAATAGGATTTGTGTGATAGTGTCAGTATACTGCTAGAAGATGGCCTTCATTTAATAACATAATACTGTTATTGTTGTAACCGAATTTATTTCAACGCTTACGCGGTGAAACGGGGATTTTATTTGTTTCCAAAAAAACAACAAATTTGTTGCTTTACCAGGGTGAAGCATATATCTTAGGTCCGTATTACAGAAGGAAACTCAAGTATTGATCTGTGTTTAAAATTAGTTTTATGTCAGCTTTTAATTTTAGAACGTTGCTCAAGCATAGTTTCATTGATCTTAGTTCAATTGAGTTTTGCTTTATTTTACATCGCTACTCAGTTACTCAATCGAACCCAAGCAGTGATCAAATCTGTAATCACCCAAGTGTGGTCGAGACCGCGCTTGAGCATAGATTGTCATGTCAAATTGTCAATATTTCTTCTGTTCCAATAGTGCAACGTCGAGTTCTGTTGATATTTTTTTAAATTAGGTACCTACTATCAAAATCATAATCGATATATTTGAAGAGGTAGATAATTATAATAACTTATTTAACGATAATTCTAGTATAAGGTTGAACTTTTTCCAAAGTACTAAATTTTTTCTTCCGTCCTTGTATTTTAAAAGTGTTTAACCGATCGATTCCCAATGTGATGAGATGTGGATGAATGTGGGGGGGTTGATCCGTGAATAAAATCAGCTAAACAAATAATTAAAACAGGCAAACAACAAACTAATGTTTTTCACACTGATGTTTTGACTTTTGACATACTGACATTTTAAATAGCTTATCTATTTAAGGCCACAAATACAAGTCTTTTAAGCTTGACGATTTTGCTTACAAAATTACTATACTTCACTTCAAAGAGCTTTACTTCAATAAATGGAGCATTTTACTTTTCAGGAATGAAATAATAACGCTGATTTCATAAATAACTGGGCTTCTATGGTGTATTTTAATATTTCTAATTCAGTGAAGATCGGATCAAAGTCGGTTATTATAATAAATCGTAAACGAAAACAGGCTGATGCATAGACAATACACATCTCTGCTTGAGGCTCGATTTGAGTCTCGATTCAGTTGAGTATAGATTGATTACCGTTCTGGAATAAGACCGATGCTCAAGTACTGATTCTATACTCAAACAGTGATCAACTGATTGCAGATCAAACTGGACTTGAGGAACTTTCTGTAATACGGACCTTAGTCTTTTAAACCACTAAGGGCGAATACCACTAAACTTTTATACCAAGTATAAGTTTTATCCTGCGAATAAAGACGACAATTTTATTCCACGGATAAAACATCTCTGACTTTGATAAAATCTGCCCTAAATTAGATTGGCAATGGCAAAGGCATTAGAGGAAAATATCAATGTTCTGAAATTTTCATCTCTCTTGCAACTTAAACTGTATTTAAACATTTTTCAATTTTCATGCTTCTCGATTTCTTACATTTTTCTAGTATGTTTCGAAATATGGAATCATATATATTCAGTTGTTAAATCCTCGTTTCATCACGTAAGCTTCTCTTAGAGATTTTATTCCTAAACTTTAGGAATAGCCTTAGCTTAGCTTAAATTCGTATAAATTATTTAAAAACCGTACTAATTAGTAGTGTCACGCGTGTAGTAAGGTTTCAAATAGGGGGTGAGATACATTGATAATTTCGCGAGTAATTTGTATGAAAATTTTGTAGGAATGTTAACCAGATTTCGGGTTAGAAATAGTGCCATCCCCTCGGTTTGCCAATAAGTGTAAACTACTCGCTAATAGAACTTTTAGACAATGCACATTAACCCTATACAACACTATTTTTTGCGAAAAAAATCTGCTGTGTTGTGGTTACTTAAATCGACAAAATGTATGGAACAGCTGATTTTTTTTTCGCGATTTCAAAGTTGGTCCCATAGAAAAAGTTGTTCAAAATGATGAGTACAATGACCCCTTTTCAGGTTTAGCATAAACATAAAATAAGGTTGTATATAAAATTGAGTTTGCAATTTTAAACAGTTTATGAAAAACAGTTTTTTCATTCATTAAAACTTCACTGCCATTGTTCATCTTGTCTGAAAGTTAAATTGACGAGTAGTCGAAAATGTAAGAAAATGATTTAGTCGTCATTTAGAAGCCAACGCATGCCAAATTGTACGCACAATCCCTGGCCATTATTATGGAAGCCAACATTTATTAGCCCAATTTAGCCAACTTAACGACATTACTTTTTGACTGAAGTCTAATTCTGTTTGGTTTTACAATGATAAACAAGATCTTTTTCTCACTCGACCAATTTTATAATAGCCCTTGAACAAAAACACAAAAAAAAACATAACCATTTTCTTAGGTTTTTTTTTTTTTTAGAACGCGGGACCAAAATGTTCTTGTATCTAATCTTAGAACTTCCATAAAAGTCACATTTCAGTATCGCATATTGTTAAAAAAACAAAAATTTACTGTAAAATACTAGCAGAATTAGACTTTCGCTACTAAGTAAACAGCTACAAACCGTTCACTAGAACTTGTCCCTTGCCGTCATATTGGCACCATTGTTTGTCAAGCTATTTTTAATACTAATAGAGTTCAACTACCAATCACAAGACTGCATGACTCAGTGCTACCGATCGCGTCACGGGACCAGTTATAATGAACGCACTGTAGCTCCCATCAGGGGGCCTACGACCACCGCTTACAGCAGTATTATTTTAATCTTTCTTCGTGGTGGAAAGAGATGGAGCTATACGTCCTGAAGCGCTTCATCTCTTTCCTGCACTTAATTAATATTAAAATAATACCGCTTTAAGCGGTGGTGGTAGGCCCCAGGTTATGTTCTAGCTATAAACTTGATTCAACACGTCCACATTCACATCTTAGAGGTAGTATTAGACACACATTATTTAAGCGTTAGTATATAGCTAGGGATACATAACCCGTGGGAGCCAGTTTGACTAAAGTCTGCTGAGATAATAAACTATGAGATTCGTCTCTACCACTCAAACTAGAACTGATACATCAATTAATGAGAGTCTGTGATTAATCGAATAATTATATTTTTGTACATTCCTGTACTACGGGTACACTTAGCAATCATAATAACCATGTAATCACATTTATTAGACAAATAGGTCGACGTCAAATTATGTAGAAGTAACGTTTTTAACATTGTATACTGTCCAAATATATTAGACTTTATCTTAAGTACACTAAAGGCTATGATTTTCAAACAAATATGTATCTGTTTTATTTACAATAGTTGAAGGTTTATTTTGTGTTATCTCTCCCCAATGCGTTTTTCAGTATTATATTTTTAAAGGCGAACGCCTTGTATAATTATTTTAATTAGTATTAAATAAGAATCACAAATCAATGAATTTAAATAAATAATCAAAGTTATTATGTATATAATTTGTATGAAATGCAGTTGAATGCTTGCGAGGCTATCAGTAATGCTAGGAGCTTTATTAACAAACAAAGATATATTGTTATGTTATATCTAGTATAATGTATGACTTATAAGAATCCTTGGAATAATTACTTGTGAAGTTATATTTCGCGTTCTATGAACACGTACAAGCAGACAAAATCATTTTTCGACTGTCTCATTTAGATTAATTTTTAAGGGTGGAGCCAAAAAAGTGTAATCCGTAATTTTCGTCGCTCAAAATGAGTCAAAGAATTTACGATCGGCTTAGTTAGCTACTTACTCATTTTTGAACGGCGTAAATTACGCCGATTTCGTCAGACCCTAAAAAATTTAGAATATTATTTTATAAGAGAAAATACTTTGAATATGTAATCATTTTAGTTACCAAGTCGATAAGTCTGCGTTAGTACTGTGTTCAGGTGCCGTATTATAAAGTATTAAAGCAACCATTTTTCCAGTGTGAGAGAGAGACGGAGCTATACAAGTCCGCTAGCACCATCCCGTTTTCGCAGTGGAATAATGATGGAATTAATACTTCATAATACTACCCCTGGTGGCTTGAGAACGAGCCTAGCAGCTAGTCATGTGTAGTATCACTGTTATATATTAGTTTAAAGGGGTGTTTGTAAACTACATCATAATAAAAAAATAACATCATAATAAAAAATATCATAAATAATATTTCGTTTCAGTATATATGAGTACATATTAATTAGCACATTAGCCGAACCCAATGCAGACCGAAAAACAAATAGGTAATTTTCAAGTCAGTTCGTTTTTATTCTCATATAAACCGGCTAAATTCAGTTTGCAAACATTCCTAAATTCCAATTGACAACATCAACTCTCATTGACATTGTACGAAAATATTTTATATTATTAGTTTTTTTTTTAATGATCATTTTTGTTACTATTGCATCAGGGAGTAATAAAATATATGAGATTATTATTATTACAAATAAATTATAATTTGTGTTCTCAATTAATTTGTATCCGAATGTTTTGTACTGTTTAGACAATGATATTAGGTGTTTTATGATTTTTATTATAATTTTATTTCGATACGAATGAAATGTTTATTAAATAAAATTATACAATACTAATAACAGGACATTATTTTTTTATGATAACGAAATGTATCCTCAAATATTTTGGTTTTAGAACGAGCGAGCTAAAAGCAAGACATACCTAACTGCAAATTTGTAATGCCAAAAATGCTGTCCTATCCTGGCCAAGATTATTTTATTTGTATAATTGGTTAATTTGGTTGTTTTGGCGCTCGAATGAGGTTGACAAACACCGTACAATACGGCCGTGACGAACTTAGCGCAGTAACATTAACAGTAACATTTTTTAGGAACCAAATGGTCACTTGAGGCGAGTGTGAGTGTGAGAACATGCGCGAATTTTATATGCGCCTATGTTCATACCTGCCAAGTTATATCGGTCGTATTGTAGACGAGTCGATGAATTAAAATCTCTCCGTTGGGGGGTCAGCTCAGACCGCGACGTGAAGCGACACGACGCTGCGCGCACTTTTTACCAATTATCGAACTTATTTTCTTCACGAAAAGGTATCATTTCAGTGCGAGGGTTGACACGTGTCAAAGTACGCCGAGATGCGTGAGTTAGCGCGAGGCTGCGCAGCGCATGTACCTTATTCTGTAGTTAATAAATTCGATATTGTATCGGATCATAAAAAAGGGCGCGTCGCTTCGCATCTTGGTGGGAACTGACCCTTAGAATGCTTCGAGGTTATAATTAATCTCACATGAATCACTCACAGATATTGTGATTTTTATGGTCGTACAACTTTGTGATCATAACTTGGGTTGCTGTCTAACTGTGTAGGTAGTTCAGTTTTTTAAACGATTGATCGCAGCTGTATGCGACGGTAGGACAGGTTGTCTCAAGAGAAGGAGGATGACGATGTCAGTTTGAGCGGAAGTATAGAAATGAAACGGTTGTTTTATATAAGTAAAATTATATTTATTTTCTTAAATATATCAGTACATTTCGCGTCACTCGTCGGTCAGTACTTATACTTGGCATGTTTGCTATGTTTTCGGTGGTGATGCGTAGGGGGCGTGGCTGGCGACCGTGGCCGTCGCCTACTTTCCCTATCCCTGTCTCGGTCCCTCTCTCTATCTCTTTCTCGCTCCCTCTCGCGAGAACGTTCGCCTTCTCTTTCCCTCTCGCGCGATCTTGAGCGTGATCTTGACTTGCGGTCACTGGAATAAAAGTAGGCAAATTATTGCTATTATTATTTGTATGATAGACAGGCTGAAAAGTATGAATAGATAGATATCCTTCGTTGTACTACGAATGAAAATTACTGCAGTTGAGACTACAAAATGGCTGAAAGAATGCAATTTGAAAAACCTGGTTACCTGTAACGGGATCGCTTCGGTGGCGTTGGTGACAAGGACGGCTCACGAGATTTCTTCGACTTCTTAGATGATGCTCTGTAAAACAAAAAGCGTGAATAAGCTGCTAATATTGTAAGTAAATACAAACCCAAGTCTATCCGTACTCCTAAATAATGAAGTAACTACAACATTACAATAATAATTAACCGTTTTCATTAACTATAAATAAATGAGTGCTAGGGCACTATTAAGCAGTTTCAACATAACTGAAGTCTATCGTAAAATTACGATCGGACACAGTATTCCTTCTACTAATAGAATTTCATAATCTGGCTCGCTGCTATTTAACGAATTTCACACCCGTTTTTTTGACATCTACAACATGATTCCGGTTGTCAAGTAATTAGATTTCTGATGTTATAGTTGGTACCGTTAGAATGTGTATCTGTGCGTTTTGCACTGGCGAAACATTCACAACAAAATATGTTGAAATCTCTATTTACTGTCAAAAAACTAGATATTTCAACATATTTTGTTGTGAATATTTCGCCAATGCAAACGCACAGTAATAACTAGTATTAACAAAACAAGATGGCGACTTTAGTTCCAATTTCGGCCACACGCCATAATAACTTTGTAGCGTGGTATAACACTACGCTGTTCGATAACTACAATATAGTAGCCACTAACATGTGCCTTATTACTACCGATGTGATAGTAACGTAATAGGTACGAGAGGCCTGTGAGAGGCACGTATTTATCAGTGGACGTTAACGGTTGGTTATGTATGCAAATATCACCTCTCCGAAGCAAGCGCGGCTGAGGATCTTGAGGTCCTGGGTGCGAGCCCCAGCGCGGGCAAAGCTTGTTGGGTTTTTCTGTTAGAAAATTCTTAGTTATAGTCTAGGATTATTAATACGGGGTTCGCCTATCCGTTGAGACTCTTGATATAGGTGTACATGTATACTGCCGGGATCTTGAAGCTGGTGAACTAATGTGAGTAAAGTTCTGCCGAAGATCGTTGGAATACGAATGTACACTTCTGTCGGGTTTCACGGGAGGTATTTATATATATACAATGTAATGTACGTCTGTGTAATAAATGATTGTTTACGTACGTGGAGTAGGTGTCGTCTTCGACGGGCGATCTCCGTCTCGGTTCTGGCGATTCTCTCACTTCTTCTACGGCCTCTTTAGCTTCCCGGGACGCCTGAAAAAAATATATTATATCTTATTCTTTACGGAACATTGCTAACTTTACACTCGCACAATAATTGATTAACACTTATTAATAAAGTCATTGTGTAAAAATATAAACAAGACAATCATATGCAGGTTGCACTCATATGTTCTGTTGTATTAGTTTTTTTTTAAGTGAAAACTTCTTTAGGCGCGTTGAGCACTTTTTGGGTGAACAAAAATCATGGAACTCGCGTCATCGTCACCGGCACGCTTGAAGAAATGTTTTAGCGCCATCTATCATCTACCGTTTGAATTACGTTGAGGTTACGCATTGTTGCTTAGTTTTCACTTCTAACGTCCCCAACTGTGTTATCCCACTGCATGGCAAAGGCCTCCCTTTCTTTTTTCCACTGGACCAATCCTGTCTGAAGGCGTCAAGCTCAACTCGCTATCTTCTCCCGGGTCTGCCTTAATGTCGACAGACGTTTTCTGGTATCATTTTAATCAGCAAGGACCCTTTATTTATTTTGAAAGCAATAACTGCGACCCTAAACCCGAATTTTGTTAGGCTAATTCGTAAGGATCTGAAAGAATTTTCTGTTATTTACGCACCTTCTTGATAAGTTTCCTGCGGTAATGGTGTATCTGCTGCGTGGTTGACAGCCCAGTACGCTTTGCTCGCACGCCAGCTTCCAGCTCGTCCGCGTACTTCAACACGCGCACTTCGATGTCGCGTAGTGTTTCACGCTTTAGAGCTTGCTCCTCACTGTGAACAAAAAAGTATGTTTTTATTGTTAGAGAATCATAGTACAGTTAGTGATTGATTCAAAATCGGATGATATCAGCTCTAGAAAGGCAGTAGATGACAGTTGGTATGAAACAAAAAGACGTACTGCGACCATAAAATCAAATATACTGGAGGCAGAAAGATAATTATGAGTTAGTTGCTGATTGAAGTGGATTTTACACATTAGTAGTTGGTACAGCTATCTGCGTATGCGCAATTTGAGTGTTCTTGCTGTAGGAATGCAGTTGATTGTTTTAATAAATCCTGTATGCGACTGAATAATCAGAACGAGTCAAGTGATCGTCTATGTTGTTTGAGAGGGTGTGGGTGTTTGAGCGATGGTGCGCGTGGGGTGTGAGTGGACGTGTGTATGTAACCTGTCGTGTTGCTGTTGCGTCATAGGCGTGGTGGGCGCGGGCGTGTCGTCGTCACTGTTGGGTCGCGGCGGCGCCAAGATGTTGGAGTCATCGATGTTGTCCGTGTCGACGCTCTCCCAGCGCGACGGCACGAACGTGCCGCCGGCGCGCGCGCGACCTGCTTCACTGTCCGTGTCGAGAGGGATGCCGTCTATGTCCTCGTCAACTGCAATATAAGATTATGTTTTCTGATTACTGTATCATACTCCTATCGTTATTTGCGACACAGCGCATTGTTTATAAGCGTTCGGTACAAGACGTCTGTCGTTTGATAGTTTGGTCAGTATGTGTATCGTTAGGCCTCTTGTTAACGACGGTTTTTGTCAACGGGCGCACATCCGTCGTCGTCAACACACTTTTGTGAAATGACGTGGCCCACTGTATCGGACCGACGGCCGTCGCGCATCGGGTATGTGCCCGTCACGTTAAGAAACACCCACACTAACCTATTGAACAGTGCGCGTCACGGTCAGCGACAAAAGTCAATTAATGGTCGATTCCTATAAACAAAAAACGAATTGTTTTGCCAAACTTCCATATGGGAGGGTCTACTTTGCAAAGCTATGATCGATGAGGTCTTTGCTTCACGAGACTACTCCGTGCCTCGGAAAGCACGTTAAGCCGTCGGTCCCGGCTGTCATTCGTGGATCTTTGACAGTCGTTACGGGTCGTCAGAAGCCCGAAAGTCTGACAACCAGTCTTACCGTGGAAATCAGATAGGCAGTCGCTCCATGTAAAATACTGGTATTCAGCTGCATCCGGTTAGACTGGAAGCCGGAAAAGGCTAGGCAGATTGATATATAGAGGTGGGTTCACTCACCGGGTATGCCATCAATATCATCGTGTAGCGCGTGCGGCCTCGCTCTCGGCGTGAGCTGGCGCGCGTGCGGCGCGTGTTGCTCGGCGAGCAAGTTGGCGCGCTCGGCCGCGAGCCGCCGGAGCGCGGCGCCGTCGAGCGGGCCGCCGCCGGCCGCGTTGTCCCAGGACTCTTCGGACGCCGAGGAATGGGCGGGAGAGGCTCCGGATTCTGAGCCGTTGCCTTCCTCGCCTTCTGCGGGTACCAGGCCTGGGACCACGTCGGTCTCCTACGAAAAATATATTATCATTTTATACTTGAACGCTATCAGAAAATAAAATTAAACAATAAAGCGAGAACATTCAATATGTATGCAGCAGAAAGTAGTTAGAGCTATCTATAATATAATTCGAAAAAACGTAACCGGAATTTAACAAAAGATCTGTAATTATGTAGTAAGTTCTCTGCATGTGACCTAGTTAGTATTGTTTTCCCGCGCAATAAACTAACTAGGATATCGTAATGACCCACCTTATCATGCCCTAAGAAGACGTCGTTGATGTGCATTAGGAAGTCTGTAGGGTACACGGCCCAGTCGGCCCACGCCTGCAGGATGCGGGTCACTCTCGCGCGGAACCCTTCTTGCTGAATCCGTGACGTCATGCGAGAATATGCCAAGTGACAGTTGCGCATTATCTCTGTTAGGCGCTGCTGGAAACTAGCAAAAGAGAGATTAATCGTGATTAGGTACTAAAGCGATTGAAACAAGCATTACTATTCAGGTTGCAATGGACACTATCCATATGTCATCTTATCATAAACTGATTGTACAAATGTTGATTTTGAGATTAAAGATCAGTTCACACCGAAACTCGAAGCGAGGCGCACTTTTACATATGATCCGATACATTATCGAATTTATTTACTACACAATAAGGTACACGCGCTGGGCAGCACCGCGTATGTCAGCGTTCTTTGACACGTGTCAACTCTCGCACTGAAATTATACCTTTTCGTGTAGTAAATAAGTTCGATAATTGTTCAAAAGTGCGCGCAGCGTCACGTCTCTTCACGTCGCGGTCTGAGCTGACCCTAAGATATGCAATGGAATGTGAAAGCAACATTGGAGACAAAAGTTTGATCAAGTTTATTTCTGACAGGAAGTCTTCAGTTGTCAATTTTTGAGGCTGAGCTTGCCTAGGCTATGTTAGTACTAGATATATTATAATATAGACACTCACGAGCTCCTGTAGGCGCTGGCGTTAGTGAGCTTGGCGCCCGCGTTGTGCAGGATGTCCGACAGCAGGTACAGGCGCGCCACGCGGCGCTGCGGCGGCGTGCTGTGGCCGGCGAGGGACTCGGCCAGGCACGTGGACACCTAGCATTCAATAGTAAATTATTCACTAAAGGGATAAAGTAGTGTCTAATGTCACGGACACTAAATTGAATCCAGCTATGTGCCACCATTGAGGCACACAAAATTTATTTGTTTCATGCACACATCACACATTTTACGACGCAGTAATTGCACGCCTAAATCCGATCACTAATTATGATACTTGATTCTATGTCAAAATGGCGGAACGTAACTGTTAATTATTTTATTGTTGGTGTTTGTTGTAGTATTTTTTTGATTCTTGGTGTTGTGTTCTTCTGATCATAATATGATTAAAATAATATGTAAATATTACCTCAGGCGCCGCCTCCGCGTGCTCGAGACACCACGCCATGGCCGCGCCCACGCTGCAGCGCGCGGGCGTGAGGCCTCGGATCAGCTCCTCTAGGCGGTCGCGTTGGCTGGAATGGACACAACCATCATCATCTTACTCATATCTCGATTTATTTGTGGTCGGCGCGACATTTGTGTTCTTCTTCCATACTTATCTATTAGTCGTCATCTACGTAAATTACCCATCTGACCTCCACAACCCATTTGCTGGGTAATACGATACCCCTTGGTAATAGTGGTTGTCAGGCTTTCGGGCTTTCGGCGACGACTGTCAAAGATCCCCGAATGACAGCTGGGACCAACGGGTTAACGTTTTTTCCAGAGCACGGAAGAGTCTCAGTATGTAAAGATGGTCACCCATCCACGAACCAACCCCGGCAAGCGTAGCTTAACCTGATGGATCGATCCGCGAAGTTTCGCCAATTAATTTAATTTGACTGTTTACTAACTTGTTAGATAGCGTTCCTCTTATATTCTCTTTGGCATCTTCTTCCTCCACCAGCTCGTCGGGCATGCCAGCCGTGTATAGGTTCATCACAGGCGGCCGCCATACAGAACCGCCTGGAAAAAAGTACCAATATCTTTAAAGCCTCAAAGATGACCAGTAGATAAACTACAACCCGTGCGCATTAACATGTCACCTGGCTCCATGACGTGTGTACCTCCCCTCACTCCCGCACGGCGCGGCGCGGGGAGCGGGGGGAGGATAGAGTTCCGGGACAGGTGACATGTTAACTAGTCCTAAGGCACTTGTCCTACCGCCGGCGCCGACGAGGAATGGACTAGCTACCAACGGTTTTCTTGCTTCAGTAACGTAAAAAAATTTTAGGACCCGTGTATGTAAAAGAGACATATACAGGGTGACATTGAAGACAATCGACATTTAAGGGGGTGTTCTACCCATCAATACAAACAACTTTTACAATGGGACCAACTTGGAATTTGCAAAATAAACACGCCTTCCTTATACAGGGCTTTTGGTTATACAGCGGCTATCCGTGAAGGGGATATAGGAGAGGTCATTTACAACCAAATTACCCCGATGACCCCTATGCCAACGTCAACCATTTTCGAGTAATTTGACATTTTATATTTTAAAATGGATTGCCGACATATAACCCTGTATAAAATATTCCAAACTTTATATGATGGGAAGGTGGTGGTGAAGTTATTTTTTTTTTACCTTTAAACATCCTAAAGTCATCAAGCGACCATTGCTTCGGGGAATCTCCTTGCAGCATAGAGAACAGTTTCCATCGATAATAGACGTGCGCCGGCGACTGGTTCTCGAACAGGAACCGGAAGAAGGGGTTGTTCATCTCCTTGTTCATTATTATGGCCTCGAACATCGGACCTTCGCGGATCACGAACTCGACCATGCGATGGATTAACATGAGGATATTTCTGAAGAGGTGATAGATTGTACGAATCGTCATTGATATAGCGAGATATGTATGTCATGCGTATTTCTTATTTTACAGTCATTGTGATTTTCTAGTACTGTTAAATGACAACAGTTTGCGTCGAAAAGAATTTCTAATAAAAGATGACAGTAATTTCATTGAATGTTTTCAGGACAGTAAGATTTCATAATGCGTTTTTTTTTTTTTTTTTTCTTGAACTTACCTCTCTGTAGGAACCACAACTTTCACTATAGACTGTGATAAAATCTGTAAAAAAAGTCAGTATTAGTAATACATAAGCTAGTTAGTGCTTCGTATAAAAGGTCAAACCAATTAGCTAGCGAAACTTCATGCGCCAGATGATTCAATTTGATTTGTATTTTTTTTTTATTTGATTTAATTTGATATGTGATTCTGGCAGTACTTTCTAAAACCTATGTGTATTTTACCTGTTCGTATATTTTCCTATCATCTGGGTCACTCGGGTAGTACTCTCCGGGTCGCACTCGGGGAATCTAAACAGATTTAAAATAATCCGAGTAAGCCTCTTAAGCCTTAGAAAAAAATGTTGTACACACGGCTATACATCAAGCTATACATTTCCAGTATAAGCTGACCTGGCATTGTACGGAAATTCTATACAATGCGAGATCAGCATAAACTGGAAATGTAGGTATAGCTTTATTTGTAGCCGTGTGTAAAACAGTTGCTATACGTTTAAGAAATCTTTATATGTATAATTCTTCTGTACGTGTGTTTGTCACCTAACTCCTCCTAAACGGCTGGACCAATTTGGATGAAATTTTGTGTGTATATTTGAGTGAGTACAATTGGACCCAGTAGGTGGCGCTGTTCGGGCAGGACAACGTCTGCGGTCTGCTAGTTTTTTTTATATCTTTTTTCATATTGTTCACAGTGAATCTGCTTAAGACTGTTAGCCAATAGCCACCTTACAAGTTGCCGGCAACACAAACACGTTGCTGCAACATGGAAAATCATTTAGCTCAACATAGTCAACATTAGTTTACCATGCTTATAAGCGCAATTTTAGAAAGGATGGGTCCTCTGCTCTGCTAACAGATTTGCATTTTTTATCGTGATTTCCAAAAAGAATAGCCCTCCCTTCCTATGGTCTGTTCCAGAATTATGTGATGAAAATGTAAACAAAAGTAAAATGAACAATCAGAAAACGTACCTGTGGATGCCAATTTGTTTCGCCACTTACAAATTGAGTGATTTGATTATCTCAACACTTAAATCCGAAATTCTAAATTTAAATCACTTTTAAGATATTTTTCATTTGATTTCTTTGATGATTGTTCAATTACAATTTAATAATATTATTCAAAAAATAATTGTTGGAAAAAGTAGTGGAATGTGTTGCTAATGAATAGATAATTTAACTTAATAGGGTTTGTTTACACTTTCACCAGATAGTTTTTGAACAGAATATACCTTGTTAGCGAGATGTTTGGGCGGCTGCGCGTTGAAGGGCAGGCCCGAGGGCGGCGGCGGCTTGCTCGGCTGCTGCAGCGCCGGCGGGATGTAGATGGGCACCGGCGGGATCACCACCGCCTTGCCCCAGCCCAGCTTCATCTCGTAGCTCATTATCTCTTTACCTGGAGACAGAAATATATTTAAATATATTGGCGGCTGCCATAAAATAACTAAGATACTGAAACATGCTTACCAATTTGCTGACTAGGAAGAGCAATTAGTAAGTCAGGTGTGTTGTGTCAAAATAGTTAATAAATATTATGTAATGTACACCTTGATAACTATGTATTTAGTGAAATGATTGGTAGATACCTTGATACCCACATAACAGGTGTAAAAAGACGCTTAGAAGCCGAGAGTCGCATATATTCCCAGTCATTGTGATAATTTTTTGTACTGAACCATACCTGGGAACCTTCTGGAAGGACCTTCTTATGGAGATATCGAGAGTCAAAGTTCCAACTGTTTTCACGAGAACAAGTTTTAAATGTCATAACCCACAACTCCCCACAATTTACTGTGTGTAATAAAATGTTGGTCAATGTTACTTAGTTTGAAGTACGGAATGGGTATGTGATGGCTATGTGATTTGTCTTGTTACATCACATAGTAGTGTAATTTTCGAGTAAAATAGAATTTAAAAACATGTTTTAATCTCCTTACCATTAATACACCTCAGCGCCCGTTCCCCGTCCTTCCGCGACATGAAGGCCACGAAACCACAGTTCCTACCGCGCGCCTTCTCCTCATCAGAGCGCGGCCACATGATCTTGATACTAGCTAGTGGGCCGTATCGACCAAAGATCTCCATCAGCTGCTGTTCTGTTATCTGTTGGGAGGTTGTATCTTTCCTTTAATAAATCCCCAGTATTGAATTTAATCAGTTGTTAAATCTTTAGGTGATTTCATTCGCTGATGTTTTTTTGGCTAATTGTTGCATAGCAGCATATTATAACATGAAATTTTGAAGTAATCGTTATTTTTGTGTGAATCAGCCTTTCAGAAACTGGGTGTAAAATATTCTTTTATTCAAATAAAAACCACGGCCCATAAAGACATGTTTTGAGGTTGCACTATACCTTGCTAATGCCTCAAGGGTCAACATTACACAACCGTAGTATAACTTTTGCTAAACATACCTTAGGGTTGAGATTGCCAAGGTACAAATTGGTGGTATTAGGGTCTCCCGTATCATAAGATCCAACATCAGGTATGATATCCAGCGATGGCTCCACCCCCACCACTCCACGCTCACGTAAAACATTCTTGTATTTGTGTCGCTCTGATCTTTCCTCTTGTATCCTGTAATGGAATACATTAGGTACTTTGTGAGTGAATTAAAAAAAATATAAAGAATAAATATACTTTAGTTGAAGTTGCAGCTAGTAAAGAACCTGCTAGAAAGACTTGAATGGTTTGTTATTAAAATATTTGCCTGGTTATTTTTTAAATTGGATATTAAAATAGTGAGATAGTCATTTCATTATAATCTATTCCTGAAAATAATCTCAATACAAAATGCACTTTTTCCTTGTGAATAGTTTCTTGAACTTTCTTGGAGCTAACAGAACTTTTTTATCTATTACACTCACTGCCTCAATTCTTCTTTGAACAGTTCCAGGTTACTTTTCTTCTTGTCCTGGCCTTTCTTCTTGGCATGTGGTCGTCCCGGAGGCTCGGGCCTCTGTACAAGCGTGCGGACCACATCAACCTCAGGGATAATGCTCCGCTTCTCATCCAAGCGGGAGACGGGTTTGTAGAGCTTGCCTCTCTCTGATGTATCTTCCTCTGAAAAATTTAAGTATTCATTTCGTAAATGAAAAGAAGGATGAAGGAGATACTGCCCACATATGATTTAAAGTTGATAGGTCTGGCATTAGAATGTCGTCAAAAGCTTCATGGCAATATTTTCAACTACAAAAAGAAATAACTATACAGCCAATAACTATTTTAACAAAAAGCCTTTTTTGTTTGGACCAGTTGGCAATGGAGGGATAAGAATAGAAACCAATTTGCTTATTTAAATTGTTCAAATTCAAGTTGCAATCTCATCTCACAAAGTCATTATCAAAAATGTAGGGAAATTAGAGATTTTATTGACAGAATGAGACTGAGATTAGATCGCAAATATTTACAGGAATTGCTCATAGTAACCAGCTAAATACAATGTAAAAATGTTGCTTACTTCTGGCTCCTGCATCGTATGTGCCAGCTTTGACCCAGACCTTGCTTGTGGTGCTGGGGACCTCCTGGAAGGTCTCCACAAACTCCTTGAAAACCTGTAGTGATCAAACCATATTAAAAGTTTGTATGAGTTGGAAGCAGTCTATGATCACCAATATACTTAATAAACTGTGTTGGCTCAGGGGATTCATACACATATTTGTTTAGTAACATAAAATTTATGTGTTTTTCATTTAGGCTAGATAGACCAGCTACCTTTGTAAGGTGGCTGGTAGAAACTGGAGTTTAGTGAAGGGTCTAGTACAGAGGCCTCAGTCCAAGACTAGAGTGCTATTGGCTATTGAAATGCCACTATTATAATGCGTGTGTGCTACTAACGTAGGTAGTGTCACACCGATTATTTTACCAATTTAACGAAAAATTACATGTTTGATGTACCTACTTATTTCCTATGTTGATAGTTTGATATCAAGCGAGGAACAGTGATAATACTTACATGAGCGGCCGCTTCTTCTTCTTCCTTCTTTTTCAACTCCTCTAGTTCCTTCTTGGAAAGCCCTCGAGAACTCATAATGCCGAGTCTTCAAAAAGCTTGTTACATTACAGATTTGTTATTTGTCAATCAATTAAATTGAACGCTTGATTAATCATTTATTTCTTTGTATTGTCACATATCAATAATAACATGTCCGATAACCATAATTCTACATTAAACTCGGAAACAATCGGAAATTAGTTTTTTACAGTAAATAAAATAACATAACCTAAAATGCTTGACATCATTGACATGACATATCGGCTTGACAAGGCAGCAGCAGACAGCATTACGTTTCGTTATTCGATAATTCGTTTTTTTCTCTTTTAATTCATTTTCGCTCACGTATTGATAATTATGATCTATTTTGATAAATTATTCATCATACTTTTTATTGCTAATGTTACCCTTTACTGTAGACAGATCTCTGTATAAGCCCTTAAAAAAAATAACCAAAAAGAACGAGCCTTTTATTTGATTACTTCTGTGCACGTTCCGTGTAAAGCGGTGTAAAAAGGCTAGCGCATGGGGCTAGCGCTATACGCTACAGAGAACTTTTGCTAGCGCAAAAGGCGGGCCCACAGGGCACTATATAATACTGGGGCGGGCCGCGCAGCAATGCAACGCCCAACGCACTGCAAAATTGCACCATTAGGAGTCGCGTCGGGCCGCACCGGAAGGCAGTAAGCGCGATTTGTCTCGGTCAGATTCATATTTCGAATTTGAATTGTATCCAATACAGTCTCAGACCAAGAAAAATAGTATATTATGCAATTAGTGAATAAAGGACGGATTTAAAGCGAAGGCCACAGATGAATCACGAGTAAGTGAAGGATTCTAACGACTGAATCACGACCGTAGGGAGTGATTCATGATTATTGAACCACGAGCATAGCGAGTGATTCAAGTGTTAGAATCCTGAACGACGCGAGTGATGCATGGCCCTCGATATAAATCCATTTTATTCAAGAGTTGCATACTATACTTTATAAGTTTATACCATGACTACGAGAAAAAGAACTTCGAGTATTTTGTTATGTCAATGTTATGCCTTGGTTTTAAAGTACTTACACCGTAGCATAGAATACATACTCCATAATGTCGATGAGTTCTTTTTCTTCGGCAATTCATTAAAATAAGTTAGGAAAACAAGCTGAAAATGTGCCAGAAGCTTGATTTTCATTTTTCCATTTGCAAAACTCATCGTAGGCTTTGATGTAAACCAGCTGCGGCCGCCCTCTCTTTCATAAACTCAGGTGTGCTTTTTATTCACTGTTTTCAGTGAATAAAATAAGCTTTTTAGAGGGGGAATGGTATAAATGGATTTTTTGTTGGTCTGAGAGTACAGTGTAATATAATAAGCCAGGCCGCATCGCAACGCAATACAGCGGCCACAAAAATAATCCCTGATGAGCGATCCACCAGTGCATTGCGCTGCGGCCCGCCTGTAGTGTGCGATGATTCAAATACAATTTTAGTACTATGTACTAAAATTCTGTAATGATAAAGGAGGATTTCTGCAATGCCTTGCGTTACGGTGCGGCCAGCCCTAATTTACGCCGCTAGCTATTCTTTTAGTCAAAGCGCACCACAGGCGGGCCGCCCGAGCCGCAGAGCACTTTTTTTGTATGAAAATGCGTTGCGCTGCGAATATCTCTCTGGAATCCGTGCAGTAGCGTTCTGCCCGCCACCCATTTGGTCTGAACAGTGCTTTATACATTTTAGGACGCAACGTATGATAAACAACGGTCAATTAAGGCATCAATTAATCTCTAAAATTACACAAACATCCCAGGGGCGTTTGAACCAGTCTAAAGTCTAGTTTTTGAGATTCTTATTTGCGAAAAAATCAAAAAGGATCCCTGAAGTGGATATTATCTTTGCGCAAGTATCTCAAAAACTTTCTCAGTAACAAGTAGATTAATAAGAAAAATAAATAGTAAGAAATAAAAAACTTCATTGGTTACATAATTATTTATTGAAAAAAGTATACTTACATCAAAAACATTTCGATGTAAAATTAAAAAAAAGAACGTGTGCGATTTGACATTAGTGAATGAATTCTGCACAGGACTGCGGTGTAATACCAGCCATAGTTGAAACCTAAACTGAACTTTATTAAGATACTCAACTTTATTTAGTTGAAACTGTATAAGTAGGAGTTTCAGTATGGCTAATAATTACATCAAACATATTGGGTCTTGGATAAAGTACTAGCTAAAGATTTATCATACAGAGTTATCTTTACAGCCAAGTGGTATACAAGTAGAAAAGTTTTCATTTTTATGTGTAAATTACATTTGTGCAATGAAAGTAAAAAAGTTAGCCTCTGTTATGTATAAATTATGTATATTAAAAATGGCTAATTGTACTTAGAGTATTGTGCCAGCATAGGCCACGCTATAATTACCTATTGGCTGTAAATTCCACTGTTTCGTCTTTTTATTTTGTTCCTACTATCAATATTACATAACGTTATTTTCACTTAATACTTACATTTTAAAATACATAAATAATACAACTTGATAGTAACCGAAACACCGAATAATTTAATGCATTGAAACGTTATTTTTGTGAAATTAAATTCATAGTAAAATAAGCAGTGCCCTAAGCCACCAGAGGGCGCGGCGAACGCGACCCAGACACCCATAGCTCAAATGTAAGGATTGAAAACTCGTTGAAAATATCACAAACAATAAAATTGCTCGGAACTTTTACGTATGATAAGAAAGAGAGCGGGCTATGTGGCCAATCTGTATTACGGCCCGTCCCGAGTGTTAAGGAATAGAATACTTTGTGCATCATAAAGCTTATTATACAATGAAACATGCCACGTAATATACATAACTATTACACTGTACACAGCGAAACTAATGTACATAGTCACAGAACGAATATCATAAGACGTTAGTGTGTACTCGCCGCTAGCTGACGTCACCAGCACAGGTTACATACTAGAGACACTGTTTTGTTTTTGTTACCAACTTGATGGAAAACAAGATGACGCACTTTCACCGGTATATTTACCACCACTGTGCCGGTATATTTACAGGCACATGAGACATTTCCGGGGGGGGGGGGGGGGGGGGGGGGGGTCTTTAGTACAAAACCTGTGACGTGACGTCGTGACCGCGCCATTTACACAGACGGAGTCAACCTATAACATAAATATACTAAAATATACTTTTACATAATTTATTTGTTATCTTTTTATACATTGGTGGTATACGAAGCTGCATTTTATTAGTCAGTAGATATGCAATTAAAATCTTATTGGCAATAAAACGTTATGATACAAAGGTTGGAGCTCGTAAATTCATTGCGGCCATTGATGACTCTCTGTGTAGACATGTAAAATGCACTATGGCAAATTAGTGCGACAGCCAATCCAACGAACTGTCAGATGACGTAGTCCTACTAGTCATGTCTGAGGGCCTAGACAAGTGACAATCAGTTCCAAAGAGTTTCGTATTTTTACAACGACTTTCAACAGGATTGACATAAACTTTTCGATAGCATATGTCAGTCCTATACATTTCTGCCTTTTCCATCATCGTTATCGCTGATAGAATGTAACTTTGTCTAGGGCCTCTGATTGGTCAATACAGCTTGGTTGCTGTGACTGGATTGGCTGCCGTTATTTTTGCAGTTCTTATCCACTGCGTTTTCAGCCAAAATAAGTTTACGTGTTATTATTATTTACAAAATAGTCCCATTGTTATGTTCGTAGAGCTGAGCGGTGAAGCTGCAGGTATGAAGATGCAACTTACGGTTTGTTAATTCTTTTTGTGTAATACAAATTAGAGTTTTGCGGAAATTAAGTAACATTCATTTGAATCAATATGTGGATTGTATTCATATGTGTCGCTCCGTAAAAAGGAAGTAGAGAAAAGGAATTAAATTTTTTTTTAATATAGTTAAAACCGTTATAAAATCCATCAGCTTGTTTGTGAATGGTGCAGATAATAACAATAATATATTTTCACGATAAGTAATATAAAATAAAACATACTCTAATTTATATGATATACAAGTGTTAATACGATAAATTAACAATCAAGATACTTGTATATGTCGTTACATAAGAAGGCCACATGCTGTACCTACCGCGAGCCACACAAACACAATGCGATGACTTTGTGAACACAAGCAATAGCAGAGGCAATTCCCGTAATTTTAAAGAACATTCGCAATCTGTCAAAAATACAATAAATTTGCCAACATTTTTGACAAGTTTGACAGAATGCGACTTGAATGTGAAAGTACTGTCAAAAATACAATCAATTTGCCAACATTTTTGACAAGTTTGACAGAATGCGACTTGAATGTGAAAGTACTGTCAAAAATACAATCAATTTGCCAACATTTTTGACAAGTTTGACAGAATGCGACTTGAATGTGAAAGTACTGTCAAAAATACAATCAATTTGCCAACATTTTTGACAAGTTTGACAGAATGCGACTTGAATGTGAAAGTACTGTCAAAAATACAATCAATTTGCCAACATTTTTGACAAGTTTGACAGAATGCGACTTGAATGTGAAAGTTCTGTCAAAAATACAATAAATTTCCCACATAAGTTTGAAAGATTGCGACTTGAATGTAAACGTTTCTACGAGAATTGGCGTTCTGAGCGTTTTCCCCTTAGTTAGGTGCTGATATAGGAAATCAGAAATTTATCAACATGTAGACGAAAGCGGAAAAATGATCGGAAAGCGGTAGGTAAATTACTAATGGGTTTGAGTATTAGTTGCTATGGTAAAAAGACAGCAACCGATGAGCTTATTTCCGTTTCAAAATTACAATAAATATTTCCACCCGACAACTGCTATACTTACAGAAAATGCTCGATCGGTTACATGAGTACTGCTGTTACAGAGGCTAAAAGACCATTATCCCATAGTATAAGGTATAATCAACCTTATGGTATTAATAATAGTGCACAAATACAATTAACATTACATCATACACCTATGACCACACTCGGCTCCCATTCTTCACAAAGTCAACACAATCAGTATATTATCTTCAACATCAACAATAAGACATACAACGCTACCGTCGAAATGTAAACGTTACGTTACAGAGGTATAACACTTCTTTTACACTATTAAATGCATTCGTCGAACATTGTACTACTTCTAAAAAACAATGGCCAATGATAGTGAAAAATAAATGTAATTAAACATTGTACTCGCTTATTTGATCAATAGACATCTATTAAAATAAATTTTCACATACAATATACATCGAATATAATATAAAATTCTTTATTATATAACGCTAGTTGTACGTGTGCGCGTGTCGGATATACGTGGCGTGAATGTCGGATACCTCGGATATTAAAGTCGCTTGTCACTTGTGCGTCGAACAGCGATCGTTATTGTATGTCCGACAGGCGCGCACTATATTGTGAATAGTCAAATCCTCTCGATTATACACTGTACAGGGATTGAATATGTTCATGGACAGATTGTATTTGCGTTTGCATTCGTTTCTTCAAGACACAAGACATTCATGTATGAATTAGAAACATCGACATTTGTGCGATACCACCGACTTCTGTATTACCAGCGACATTAGACTCTTAACACATACATTTTTCAAAATCCTTTTTAGCAGAACCACAAGTCGCCTATGAACCCTATAATTCACCCTATGTTTTAGTGATTCATGGCGAAGTGGCAGAAAATCATTAATGGGAAAGCGCCAGAGTGAAATTAGAATTTTCTTGCTTTTTTTTATCAATTTGCAGGGTTGCTGATTAAAATACGATTCGGAACCGTAAAAAATATGTATTTATCATCCACGTCATCATCATTTGGCATCCACGCCGGCGGCATGGCGCGGAGCGGGACGAATATGGGCTTTCCAAACAGATGTCGCCGTGATATCGGATTTGGTGGGCTGAGCATAACCTGACTTAGGTGTTCAAGTTCAAAAAATTCGAAATCATGACTTTCCATGACGTGTTTACTGAAGCGTTTGCGCATCAAGCGACGCGGGACCCACCGGGAGGGCCAGCGGGGTAATTGCGTACCACACTAACCATTGCAATGCCTTTCATTTTGAAACCTTTCATTTCGACAATAATAATTTCGTTATTTAGGTTCTCGAGCAGACGAATTTGTCAAACATATGAACCAATGGATTCGTAATTTCCTTCAGATTGAAAGATAAGTGTGTTACGCAATTGGGGTGCAGGTACCGTCGGGTTGTTCGAACGTGTGCATGCGCTTGACAATGTGCACGAGCAACGAGCCCTCGTAGGGGTGTGAGTAGTGCAGGCATAGCGCGAGGGTTACTAGCGGGGGGGCGGGCATGTGGGGGCGGCGGGGGGGCGGGGGCGCGGGGCGGGGGAGGCGCGAGGGGCGCAGTGTGCACGAGGAGGGCCGTGCTGGCGGGGGGCGCGGGGGGCGCGGGGGGCGCGAGAGGCGAGGAGGGCGAGGCTGAATCTCAGGCATCCGCGTCCGCACCTTTCAGTCTGAGCCGTGCGAAGTCCTCGAATATTATGTCGTCATCCTGCTCTTGGCCGTTCTCGTCGCTGTAAGGAAAAGAGATAGAGTTAGGCTGATGTCGTTGTGATATTCATAGATTGACTGATAGTATATCGGTAAACTTTCTTGGTGTACAAAAAATTGGCACCGCCTTCTTCAACTTGTTTGAAATATGACATTGCTTTGCAAGTTTTACGACTTATTAATTTAGCGTCGGAAATTTCGTAGTAAGTATTTGATTCTGGTTGCAAATGTGTAAAAATAATTATTATCTATCAAGATTAGACCAACGAGGTGGTCAGTACAGTGGCGACCTCGCCGGTCTAGCGGGAGGTGTCTACTCGACTAGGAGCTGGTGTGTACTCGTGACATACGGGTGCGGGTCCAGCGTGATGAGGTCGTGGTCGGCCGCGCGCGGCGCGTCGCCGGGCGCGCGCGGCTCCTCGTCGGGCTTGGGGTGCATCAGGATGAAGGGCAGCTCCGCGCTCAGGTCGCTGAGGGACAACAACGCATGCTAATTAAAACTCTAATTGCTAAAAGAAATAGTTTTTTTTTTTACTCTCATTTTGTCCGTTCATAAGTCATTTGCTCCATTTTTGTATGTACAAATTTTTAGATCAATCATCAATAATGCCATATTTAGCAATGTAGGGTAATCGTATAAAATTATATTTGGAATCCTCAAAAAACGAAGGAATTCGTAAAGTACAGTTAGCAATACGGAACTGAAGAACAAAGGAAACGTTGCAATTTCTAAATGACTTCTTTACTATAAAGTGGTAAGTTTGCCCTCACCACAGTGCCGCGCTTAGCAACGTGCGGCGGCGTTGACCAATGAGCGCCGCACTGCAGCGGAGCTAGCGCGGAGACTGCGGTGAGGGCTAACTATAAACTAAAAGATAGTGCTGTTTGACTTACCCGCCAAGTGGACCGAGACACAGCTTCACTTTGACCTTGTATTGCACTATGATACCTAGGTTCTCCCGCTGCGACGGGTCTGCGATACTGAAATAGATTTTTTAATACATTTAGCATTGCATTTCTTGCATGTTGGAAATGGTTTTAGGGTAAGGTTTACGAAGCTTCAAAAATTGTGTTCGTTGTCGTGTAAAATGGTCGTTTTGCTACAGAACACAAATAAATTTCAGCACGTGAACAACAAAATGACAATATGAAAAGATGGGGAGCTCGAATGAGAGTGTATTCTACGGGAAAGGAATCTTTTTAATAAACTTTTTCGTTTCGCGTTTGCGCGAGCGCATTTCTGTTTTGTATAATATATTTGCATTTTCCGTATACAACTGCATCCGGTTAGACTGGAAGCTGGCCCCAACATAGTTGGAAAAAGGGTAGGCAGATGATGATGATGTTTGTATTTTCCGTATCAATGTACTACGTTGAAGGTAAAACTATGTTTATTTTTAGTGAAATTCAACAACGATTTTCTCTTAAAATATGTATTGAAACTAGGAGATGTCATGGCCAGGGCTTGAAAACGATACCAACTCACATTAAAAGTAACGTTAAGTAACGGTATTTCCGTAGAGATACTTCGATATCGGTACAATTTGGTAGCGTTACTTAGTAGCATAACATAATAATAACGTTAAAATTTTTGGTAAAAATTACCGGTATTTTTAATGTTATTGTAAAAATAGCGGTAAAAATTATCGGTATTATTTTGTTATTTTATGTGACGTTGCCAGCCCGTCTCAAAGGCGGCCGCGGCCGCCGTGCGCGCGCGCCCCTCTCACTCTCACATGCTGTCGGCGCTGTTGCCATTTCGTTTGTCGTCTTCATATCTCTCACCGCTCACGGCAGTCGTCCGCGCTTACAGAACACGGTGGACCAACCAACCAAGTATATTCTCAAGTACAAGCACAACACAGAATAGCAATGATAAGATAATATCTATTAAACGCGCAAATAGTCGTACGGCAGTCTTAGCGTCGATGCAATCTGACATTCTTTTGCGATTGGACGAGAGCGACGGTAACAAAACTAATTATAACGATAAAATTATCGTTACCTTAGATTTTAACGTTACGTATGTTTAACGGTAAAATGTAATATAACGTTATTTATTAGTTAACGATACCTGCATCAGAAGGCTGTAACGATACCATATTTTTAACGGTATTTCAAGCCCTGGTCATGGCATCTTCTTTGGCATATACATTTGAACAATTAAACCGCTACTCTACATGAATTGGTGCAGAAATGTGATGCGTATTTTAGTTCTTGACTGAACAATAAACTATATTGTAATTGATGGTGTTATATCGTATCATACTCACAGCGTGCTGGAGGCGAGGTTGGTGTCCTCATGCTTGAGCTGTCCGTCGAGCGCGAGCCCCCACTTATCCTTGTTGTTGGCCAGCAGAGGCGTCACCGTGAACACCTTGCTCAGCGTGAACCCGGGACCCACTGGACAACCCTCCCTGGACACAAAACATTATTATGTAAATTAAAATGAAATGCTGTTCGCTGGTAAGCGAACTTGAGAACGGCTGTCACACCAACCGCGAGTGTACACACCATACAAAGTTCGCGCCGTAACCGTTTTGGACTGTACTTTGTATTCTTATACCCTTATTAAAACAAAACCCAAACCACGTGCATTTGTAATGGTACATTCACCTTTTATCGCCGTTGTATCTTGTGTTATAACTTTAAAGGGGGGAAAAAAGGCACTGATTTGGAATGATAAAATAATATTACAATAAAAAATCTATAGCAGTTAGTAGCAGTCAATTCACCGAAACCGTTAATATAAAATCGTCACTAATCATTTCCGAACACAAGTCTGTATATTACAGCGGGCTTTGTTTACGCAACTCTACGTCTAAGCGCGCATTTTGTGTACTTAATACAAAATTAATGCATTTCAGGACTAGAATAAGAAAATTCATTGAAGAAAATCTCATAATCAACGCCAAGGCCAGCTGCCGCTGAGAACCAGCGCTGGGGCTGTCTCCCATAGGGTCGCAGCATTATGCTAACCGGTAGCCGTTTTGCGTAAATGTGACGCATATTTTCCCTCAACTTGTTCTTTTTTGTGTTTGTGTTATTTCTTTGCATCATGTTCACCGCATTTTTTTTAATTCTTTTTTTTCTTATTATATTTTCACTGAGTAATGATGAAATATGTTTTTGGAGGTTATTTTATAGGCTTTTCATGGTATCATTGAGCAGGTTCCGGAAGGAACGAAAAGCCTACTGTGTTGCTTTTATGCCAGTTACTTTCTCAATGATTCGGTCGAGAGGTAGAACGTATCAGCGCATAGGATATTTTTTCTTCTAAATTAGTATATTACGACCCGGGCGGGCTTCAACGTTGAAAAGCGCAATCTTCATGTGTCGAAATCCTTCGTAACAAGACAATTTGGACAACTGGTATGTCGAAAGATAACGTAATTTTAAGTGATAGGTATGTATGCATGTACAATGTAAGTGTGACAAACTCCAGGCATATTGTAGGAAGCGAGGGGGGCAAACAAGTCATCAATCTCATGCAGGCATGACACACTGTACTTACGCAGACTGCATAGATAGTTTCTTAGTGAATATCCCGATAAAGGGGAATTTAAATAGTCTCGCCGACATCGATTTGGGCTCCCTGAATAAGAAATGGACATAACTCAGCTGTTTAGATGGTAAGATATCGAACATAGTAGGAAAATGTTGAGGAAGGAGGAGATTTTTCAGTAAAACAATGCGTTTCGGCCATCATCGTCTATCTTCGGAAATACGAACGCCGCCTATCAGATCTAATAGAGCAATGGAAGTACTTTACCTATTTTGTATTACCACGATTATAAACTTTGCGATTAACAGTATAATTGTACTTCTGGTTTGAATCTGAATTTAACGATGTAGGTACTTACTTAGATCTTTATAACTTAAATCATAAGGATATGGACTTACTCGCTCTGACACATTTATTAGAAACTAGCTGCGCCCCGCGGTTTCACCCGCATAAATCTCGCTCTCGTAGGAATATCGGGATAAAAAGTATCCTATGTCCTACTTCAACGTGAACCGACCGTCCTGATATAGGTCGGTCTACCCCTGTGCTAAATTTCATCCAAATACGTTCAGCCGTTTTAGCGTGAAAGCGTAACAAACAAACTCGCATTTATAATATTAAGTTAGGATTAGGATACTGACAGGTTGATCTCGTTATTTTTGAATATTGTATTCTATGTCAATAGTAATAAGCTCTCTACTCACTCGCTATCTATCCCCGTGACGGTGAACGTAAACTGTGCGTTGGAAAACTGACAGAAATCCGCTAGCTGATGCAGACACTTTGTGTATATTACGTTCGCCATTAGACTCTATAACTATAGCAATAAGGTCGAAACTTACTTGCTCTTGACGTTCAGACACCTTGCTGCGTTTCACTATAGATAATCAACTCTACGTCTATAACAATAAGGTCGAAACTTACTCGCTCTCGGTCTCAGCAACGGTGCATTTGTATTGCGCGGTGGAAAACAGGCAGATGTCCGCAAACTGACGGACAGACACTTTGATGCGTTTGACTGATCTGTTGGAATTGTTCGCTATGTGTACATTCACTGCTATGTTCTCGCCATGGTGGTATAACTCCTGAAAAACACATAAATGTTTAATATATTAGCGGGCTACATGACCGAAGATGGATACTAGAAAAGATTAAGAAATTACAGTTACGATAGATTACGAGCGCGCATCATATGACTTTGACATTCATTGACATAAGGTTTAAAGTACAATGATAGACGCGCGTTCGAGAGAAATGCAAAAATAATAACACAGGCAATAACTGAGGCCAAGGACTAAGGAAAGAAAACAGTAACTGACCGTTAAATACATCCAGGTTTAGAAAGAGACTCTCACGCAGGCGAGTCTCTTTCTGGATGTAATAATAGGTTTAGAAAGAGACTCTAGGTGTGGCTCGAGGTATGGCTGATAGTTTGGCCAGCGAGTCGTGGCACAAGGAAATGGCGGCAAATTTAAAAAATCTTCAACTGGCAACATGATATACAATGTGGAGACGACAATACAACAATAAATGAAAACACTGGCAATACTAATGCATAAGAGTATTTTGTAAATATCAAATAAATCCTAACATCGAAATTAAAAAAGTCATTTTTTCAAACAAACAAACTAAATAGTAGTGATGGGCCGACTATGGGGTTTGCCGATCTTTAATTAGCTATCGTAACTAAACTATTGGAAATATTTGATTATTTTTTTGTATGTAGACCGAGAACGTCATTAGATATACGGAGTTTAATTTTTTGTCGTATTGTCGTCTCCACCTTGTATAGTCTGAAAGTTATCAGAATCCTACAATCCTACTCAATAACAACAAACTAATTAACATAAAAATACAAAAGTATCAAGTTGTTTTTTTTGAGACTACCTATAGTCTGTTTTTTAATCTCGTAGACTAATTTAACATTTCAAGTGATTGTTCTTTGTTTTTTCAATTTGGAGTTTGACATTTGGACCTGTCAAATTAGTCTACGAGATTAAAAAACAGACTTTAAATATATAATTCATATTGACAGCTGAAGATTTTTTAAATTTGCCGCCATTTCCTTGTGGCAAGATTCGCCGGCCAAACTCTAAGAGACAACGCTCTACGATTTTTTTTTTTAAAGACTGTGCCATAACTTTCGGATACTGTAGGTAATAATATAATCATAATAATATAGATTGATGGTTACCTTATCCAAAGAAGCTTCAAGATACAGTTTGTTGGGGCTCATCATAAACTCTTTGGACACTTCGACAGAGGGCTGCTCGCCTTGCTTGCTGGGCGCATACATTATCTTCCGGATAGCTAACCGCACTGAATTCCTGCAAAGCAAGCAAAAACAATAAATAAAAAAATGAAAAACAACGATTTTGAAGTTTTCTAGACAAGCGTTTTCACACATTCGTTTGAGCGCCGCGCATGCCTTTAAAACTCTAACGTCACCCATACAAGGTGACCAGCTCATTCAGCAAAGCTAAAGGCGTTAGCACAATGACGCTTACCGCTGCGATTTCGTAGCGCAACGCGATACATTTTCAAACATTTTGTCCTGCTTCCTCAATGCTGTCGCAGCCGGCTGCGTTGGTGTGCTAACGGCGTAAAGTAGAAGAGGTGTGTCAGCAAAAGTTGGGCAAAGACGGGGCTTTCTAAATACTTTTATACGTCAACTTAAGGCGATATCAGATAGTTCATTTTGGACTTTAATTGTCATTGGAATCTTCTTCTTCAGCATTGAAATAAGGCAAACGTCAGAGCTGTCACATATTGGTTAGACGAAATTAGAGCTTTGAGTTATTGACACGACAGAAGAAGATTTGTGTACCGATCAATCATTATTAGACTTTTACTCGTACTTAAAATAAAAGAAAAATGAATGTGAATTACAGAGTAAACATTCGGTTATTTCTAATCATCTTCTGTGGCCTTGTCCTAGACTGTGTTCTTTCCAAGTGGAAGAACAAGTGATAGTCATTAAAATAAACAAAAAAAACCAGTCATGGGGACTGCCGACAGAAGTGAAAACTTAAAATTGGTATTAGCGCCATCTATATTTTAGGTCAAAGCACTACGGCGCGCGGTGACGCGAATCCATAAGTTTACCCCCTACCAAAAATCACTCAACACACCTAAAGAAGTTTTCATTTCAAGAAAGAACATTCAGTCGACTAACCGTTCTCCCCAGTGATTTGTCTGATAGGACGTTATTTGAACGCTTACCAAAACTGTACCAATTTTTTAAACTAATGAAAAAAAACGCAAACCAAAAAAAAATCCAATTCAACTTATTGGTGAGCATATACAGCGCTGTGCAGACGACGGACTATTTGTCCGCCGGACAGAAATGACCGCAATGAAATGGCAGAAATGTTCGGCAGTCTATTTTCGTACATTCTATCGTCACGGACAAATTTTCCATCGTCTGCTCAGCGCTTAAAGGTGATAAACATTTAAATAGTAGCCTATCTGATATCGCCTTCACACTTGTATTATATTGTTCCGAAACCCACCTCTTATGAGGTTTATCATCCTGTGAGTCAGCGACGAACGCCTTCAGTTCGTAGTCGACCCCGCAAGGCTTGCCGGTCTCGCCGGGCGCGGGCTGAAGCGTGACGGAGGCGGGGCAGTGCGGGGGCAGCTCGAAGTAGAAGGGGTGAGCCGCTGCGCCTAGCTTGCGGACTAGCCTCTCTTGCAGCCGGGTAAGTGGTCGCTTTGTTGTGTTTATTGCTGGGTATATCTGCGAAACGATGCCATGGCGATTATCTTATCATAGAATACAGGGTCATGTTAAATATGCTAGCGAAACTTCAAAAATGTTATAAGTGAGTAAATCGGATGTGATATCTAATGATGACAAAAAACAAAAAATAGTAACTGCAGTTTGTCGGGGTCAATGGCCGCAGGACGTTTTAACATTATTAGACTTCGATACCCATGACGTCTGAGAAATTTCGTCAGCCAAGTAATTTAATTAAACCCTGTATATGAGTGAGTCTGTCGAGTAACTTCTTAAGAGTCGAAAACGTGCCGAAAAATACCTACTCGAATGACAAACGATTACTAAGTTGTTTCAGGGTATTGCTAAAATGAGATGTCCCAAGCCAAGTGTATTCTTAGAGAAAGTCAAAGTCAAATAATTTATTTCAAATAGGCACATATATGGCACTTTTGAACGTCAAAACAAAGAAATAGAATTGATTCTAGTTGCCCCTTCCAAAAGGTAGTTTTCGTATGGAGAAGAATGGGCAAGAAACTGCACCGTTACTCTTTTAAAAATGATTTACAATATTTTGTATACATCAATTATATAATTATATGTGAAGACGATGCACCTACAATAAGATTACTGTACCACAAAAGGTAAAAAGAATTATAAATAAATAAATTAATTACCAGATACATGGTGCTCACATATTTACAAAGATTGTGAAAGTATACGATATTACAATAGTCCTAACATTGTTACAAGTAGTACTAATAAGTCAGTGCGTGAGTTTAAGTAATGACAGAGTGTAAAAGTCTATGACATACAAATAATAAAACAAAAAAAGGAGTGAGAGAAAGAAGGAGTGGGTCAACTTATCTATGCCACACACAATCTACGTTACGAATTTATTACGAAGTCCACATAAAGAAGAAAGTACTCTTTTGACCGAAATTGATACATTAAGTCTGTTTTTTATCTCGTTGACTAATTTGACAGGAGCAAATGTCAAACTCCAAATTGAAAAGACAAACAACAATCACTTGAAATATCAAATTAGTCATAAGTAGGTATATATTTCTTTCCACCATTTTATTTAACTCTAAAGCCATAAATCATATAGATTTTAAACATGAATAATTTCCCTTCGATTCGCAAATCAAGGCGTTCATTTATGTGTACTGATTGAAGAGTTGATTGCTCATTCAAAACGGTGTGAAGAATCTCCGATAATCTGTTTACTATGAAAACGTGACTAATTCGAAACGCGATTTGTGGCTTAACGAGCATTACATGGGAAAAATCAATGAACGCGATATTTATCGTATTATAACCTTATCGTAGTGTGATAAATGAAATAGCTGGCAATACAGACTGATTTTTTGAGCAAGCCACGAAGCATGCATTTTTTAATGTATGTCAAAAATGCCAACCGATAGACATAGGAAGATTTGATATTAAGTTCGTCAAAAGGATTCAACCAACAGCATTTTAGATTAGGAATTGTTTTTCAAAAAAAAAATATGTCTTGGTCTACAGAAGTGCCTCACTAAGTCCTATAGGCATCCGAAAGAATAGTTGCCACAGTATCAGTATTAGAGATGGGTTGTAACAGACTAAACACGATATCTGTTATCACTGTTACTGTGACAAAAAAATAGCCGATCCAAATAACTGTTATTAAATCACAGCTTGTTATTTTTGTACGGACGATAAATTCGTAGTTAAAAGATAAATTCGTAGTAATTTAAATCTCAATTGAATATCTTCTTTATTTCTTTTCGAAAGTCGAAAATCGTATCCGAAGTTTTAACAGTAACAGCCGCGGTAACAGTCTAGAGGATCTGTCATTTTAAGTAACCGATATGTTTTATCGTTAGGAACAGTTGATATCTGCTATTTTTTAATATCTGTGATTTCTATCTGTGACGATAAATACGCCTCACTCCTAATCAGTATCTACTAGACCAAAAACAAAGCTTGCGTACTGAGCTACCGACCGAACTCAAATCTTCATTAAACTGTGTTCACAGAAAAACCGCAGAAGAAAACCAACTGCCCGAATAAAAAAGTAAGCATAGCATTCTATTATTAAGTCCTAAAGTAGTATGGAGGTCGAAATAATACCATTAAGGTTAGTTACCTGTTCAGCGGCCAGGTATAGATCCTTCCTAAAGGTAAGTCCCAGCACGTCCAGGTCTTCTCTCCCGTACCTGAACGCGGCCAGCACGTGGCCGAACACCTTCCTGTCTTTGACATATTCTGGGTCGATAAGGACAACGCCGTCTGGAAATGTACATAGGATAGCGTTAGAAAGAGCTAAGGTCTAAAGAAGCGCCTCCTCTTCAAACCTTCAATAGATCGTGACTTTACTACTGGTCGAATTGGTGGTTATTATAGGAGGAGGATATATCAAATGAGGGTATGATGAGTAAGCCAGATATTATGCACACCCTAATAATTCCATAAATTATAGGATTCTATCGACATAACGTTAACTATCAATTGTGCTAAGGCGCTAATATTCCAATTAACGATTCGATATAGTGCGGTACTACCATAATTACACGGTTTGATCCAAATCGTGTAGAACTACTACGCTAATTCATATCCGTGATCGCGTGAAGATCTGATTAATACACGAAATGGATGCCTCATACCTTCCGGGTTTGTCCCGCCTTGCGATGCACCATACGACACTAACAGGATGCAACGCAGCCAAGATCAAACGTCATTGGAGAAAGGTAAATAACCTTCTCAAAAGACAGGAAAAGTCCATGGAGAATACTGACGTATTTATAATTCTTGTGTTTACCTCAATTAGTGGAACTCCACGCACATTTCTTAAAGCGTGCAATGTAAATAGTAGTAAACACTTACTCATAGTGAATTACAATCTTTGCTGAGTCTAGATCCGTTCCATTCAGAAAATTATTCGCGCGTCATTATGATTCATTGATAAATAATTGCATGGATCAAACCGGTGTTTATCATACAAATAGTGTGGTATATGCTTGTGTTGTATGAAGGTGTCGTTTAACAGATAGCTGGCAGCAATTTAATCCGTCGTGCATTAGAAACATTTGGCAACCAATATAACAAACCTATAGCCAGTATTTTCACATACAGTACTAACTGAAAGCACTATCTAATCGCAAGCTAAGTGAGCTGCTAGATAACTTCCAAGCTGAAATGCCAAATAGAACTTAGGTGGGGCGGAATTGGCAATTTATTATACAAAGATCGGCACTCCCTTTACGACCAGAGCGAGGTCCACTTTAGACAACTTGATTCAAGTGTTCAAATGCTCTGCAACTTTGATCAATTGGAACAATGAGGTCTTTGTCCAATCTCGACGATAAAGCGATGACAAGAAAGCGATGTTTAAAAAAAAGTTAGGCAGATTTATTTTGTGCCAGCGAAAAAAAATAGAGGGTGGCCCAGTGGTAACGGCCGCGACATACGAGGTCGTCGGTTCAAACCCAGAAAGGCGCTTTACTTTACGTAAATAACTTCATCACCACTGCTCTCAAAACAAAACGGTGAAGGAAAACATCGTGAGTAAACCGGCATGTCCTAAAACCAAAAATTTCAAGACTATTGTGACATCTACCAACCCGCACTGGGCCCGCGTAGTTTACAGCCCACTCCCTCCCTAAGAGAGGAGGCCTGTGTACCAGCAGTGGGAACATTATAGGCTAATTAGGCGGAAAAAATATATGTTAATCTTGAACATATTTCTGAGAACTTGCTTATTTCTATAGAAGGAAAACGTACTTACCAATCGGGTCTACATGTGTGATGTGGTCTACGAAGTCTCTTTTCCCTAAGTATACTGTGATCTGAAAATAGAAAAAAAAAACTGCTTAACTTTATTATGACCTCAAAATGAAGAGCTAATTATTTCATGTGTCTTGTTTGGCCAAAACTAAAACCAAATTTCATAGCAAAAGCTTTTATGCAATGGCTCAAAAACTGTATAATAAGTTACCAGGACAAGTTATCTCATGTATGAACATTAATGAATTTAAAAGGAATCTTTTCAAACTGTTAAATAATAAGGTGTATTATTCTGTTGACGAATATTTAAATGACAAATTTTAATTAGTCTGTTTTATCATATGTGACATAATGAATGATTTTGATTATTGATTTGAATTTAATTATTAGTGACATTATTTTTTCATTTTGTATTGTTTGGCCCTTTTACTTTATTTAACTGACATATTTTTAACAATTTAATCTAAATTTGACATACTTAATCTATATTTTTTGTGATATCACCTACTTTGAAATAGTTATGTTTTATGCATGTAAAACCTGCTAAAATTTTGTATGCCTTTTGGCGGAGCACAGCTCGGATCTTATTATTTTATGAAAACATCTACTGTATGTACCCTGTGTTCACGAAATAAATGAATTTGAATTTGAATTTGATTTCCTCGGCTCAGCGCTGTTGCAAATCCAACAGCGCGCTTTTGTTGAGACATTCATTTAGGTTTTGCCTAGCGTTAGTGAAAACGGGCAAAGCTCTCGGTTCTGTCCCATACCCATTGAAAAGATGACATTTTGTTGCCAAGAAACCCGTCAATAAGTTGACGGATTATGTTTATCCCATCGAGATATAAGTACGTTAGTACTTATATCTCGATGGTTTATCCCGTATTTTCTGATATGGAATATATTTCTCGTAAATTGACTGAAGGCAATGCAGTTGGAAGCCAGCACAACCACGTGTGAGTAAGTTTGAGCTAGTGTCACTTAATCAGCCGGTTCACTCGAGTGAATGGTTCATTTTTGTTTAATTCCACGTTCACACGACATCCTTTCATTTCCTTTTTTCGACCGTTCGATAGGCGAGTGAAAGATGTTCCGAAATCCAAAATCGTTGGATCGTTTCACTAATGAATTTATTTTTCACGTTTGTTTCATTTTCACTTGGAGTGAAAGATGACGAATGAAATAAAAAGTGAAGCTGATATGCTTAACATCCGCTGTTGCAAGCGACTCTTTACAAATAATTTTAGTCCCACCTTCAAAACGGTTGCTGGGTCTAAGCTAAAGACAAGAGATGATTAAAAAGCTCCGTGATTGTGATTAAAAATCCTCCGCCAACTCGAAAGGTAACAAAAGATTAATGAAACCATCTCAGATGCTTCTTGAAATCTATTTGAAGAAAGCGATTGATTAAAATGGGCCAAATTGGTTTTCCTTAATTACCATTTCGACTAATTTAGAAAGTTTTTGACCGGATGATGTTACAGTATCAACAGAGCCTTTTGTAAAATTCGTGGCCTCAGTTATCTAAAAGGGTAGTAAAGGCTTGCCCAAAGGCGTTTTGCTGGGCAACCTTATGTCAAAATCCTTTTCCCCCTCCAAGCCCCGTAAAATTGCGACTGTGAGAATTGGAATATACATAACATCATAACGTTACGCTTGTAACCCCCCAAGCGTTAGGCAGAGGTACATGTACATGTAGGTACATGTACGTATACATGTAGTACACCCACATTTCGCCAGTTATGATTAAGTCCCATGTAATAATGGGCGAACCTTTTGCCATCAAGCGGACACATATCCAAACTAGAAAAGAGAGAAATTCTTAATGGAAAAACTCAACAACACTGCCCGGCTGGGAACCCAGGATCTCATGCTCAGAGACGAACGAAGCAATATACGTGGAATGTATAACAACATATGTAAGTATATACCTTGCCATTCGGCGAGCTCTTCTTGAAGACTCGCGTCGCCTGTCGCTGCTTGTTGCTGCCGGCGTCTTCCATTTTGCCGCCGCGCCCTCCTCAACACTGAAAAAATACAACGCCTTGGTCAAACCTTGCTCTATACATACTGCACCCTTGCGACAATATTATCGTGTTGGTTTCTAACTGCCTGTGTCTTCATCAAAAGTAACAGTCAACTGTGCTTTTGCACTGTTGTATTTTCAATCCTCGGCGCTAAGGCGAGGGTTGTAAATCCAGCGCGGAAGAACAGTTGACTGTTACTTTGGCTGTTACTTTTGATGAAGAAACTGGCCGTTAGTCAGTTAGCGAAATATTATTTGTAACTGAAGTGAACCACATAATAACGTTTCTAATAAAACCAGTTGACTAACATAATATATCGACTATGAGACACCATATTAGGAAAAGGTAAATATTATGAATCTCCAATTACTATAACAAGAGTGACGGCGTGCATCCGCGTCAATACTGTGACTACAATTTACTACGAAGTGTGCGAATACGTAAACCTCATAAGTAGGTATATTTCTCATCAATGACTTATCAGGAAGTTGTTATAAAGGATAAAATATAATTATAGCTGACGGCACTAAACCGGCCAAGTATGAATGTGACAATGACATGCGTATTCTTGAAGGAAAAAACAATGAATTCATTCAATACCAGTACTTAATAACATGTCTAAACCGATAAGTTACGAAAATATTAAAACAGATAACATTAGGAAAAGTTCTTAGTTGTGCCTTGGAGTAGAAAACTTCAAATACTATGGCAAACATTGGTTGTAAAAAGTTCCGCACACAAGCATACCGGTAAATTGATTTGAACAAGTTAATCACGAAGAACAGGCGAAGATTTGAAAGACAAACCGAAGAACGTGGAAGTTTGTCACTCGGGAATAAATGTTAGGACAAGGAAAATTTTCTTGCAATCCAACCGAATACTTTTCTAACAAACCTAGAATAGTCGCCACAGATTGATTGAGAGTTCTTGTTTTCTTGAGCTATACGAGAACAGCTTAGTATATACGCCAGATTGAAAAGAGGACCCAGATAGTAAGTTTGGTAGTAAAGGATCCGCAAGACTTAGCTGCCCGAGTGCACTGGACGCACTGATGTATCATAGCTTGTGCACGCTTCATATGTACTGGAGAATTTAAGGTTTGTAGGTATCTGCTAACTTAGTCATAGCGCCGTCAAGCCTTGTTTTCAGAAGTCGAGAGACGGTGCGTTAGCGTTTCGTAATTAAAGCTCTAAAGCAACGTTATCATGTAAGGGAGTCAGTTTCCTTTGAGGCTCTTTGATCATGATTGTCGTACAATATCATCGTACCATTAGAGAAATAGCTATCGTTGAAGATGTGACTGTCTGTCACCTATTCCTAGTTAATAACAAAATATTATATTTATTTTAAAACAAACACATAGTTCGTGCCTCTTAGGAAGACATAAATTCTCAATTTTATGGGAAACAAGCTATGGACAAGTGCCACGAAAAGGTCGAAGGCAATAATTCAACAAACTCTTAAGATACGACTTAAAATATCCGATTTCTAATCTTAGGACAATACTAGTTGCACATATGGTAACCATAAACCGAGCCCAGGCAATACCCAAACGGACCCTTTTAAAACAATTGAGAAATTGTACAAAAACGGCAATAAATCTATTCTGTGAAACGGTGGGAAGACGCGCTGGCTGAACGTGGTGTTTTAGGAATTGAGGGCGGATTTTGAAGTCCAGAACGACACTTGGTTTCAGACTTCGATAGGGTACGGACGTCCGTATCTAAGCTAGTTAAGTTAGGAGGCTTGGTGAATACCAAAACGTCATGTTCGAGTGGGTTGTTGTAAGATAGCGAGTATTAGTTATTAATTTAAATATAGTTGGGTTAAAGCCCAGTTTAGAGGAATCTAGTATTTAACGTAGTATGTGTGTGTGTTTGTTGGTGTGACCGGGACGCGGTCGTGGCTGATCGGAGGAAGGAGCTACGTCTGAGGCGAAACTGGTAAATTGTGCAGTATTCTGTAAGTGAATGGTAATCTAATTCTCTAAGGAATTATTTGGTAAGCGTCAAGTTTAATTAACTTTTAACTCTAGTAGTAGTGTGTACGTCGTAGTTACAAACTTATCTCTTATTAATTAAATTATATATTGTTATTTATAAGTAACAGTTAGGTGATATCGCTGTCGAGTTATCAATGGACATTTATTCCAGAATGGCGAAATTACTCTTATTTAGTACTTATCGTATTATATAATTCACGTTAATTTCTTGTATATTGCGTGTCACCTCCTAATCCGCACCTTGGCAGATAGTTGTCACTTGCATTTGGTTATAGGGAAATGGTGATGGCCTTCCACCATACTAGACACTGAGCATTAGCGCTCCTGACCTTTGACTACTATTGACCTTGAGCTGACACACCACACTTGGAAGGCAGAACCATAAATACTCACAGCTCATTTAAAACAAGCTAGGCTATAAGGCCGACTTGTAATTGCATTATAAAGCAACCAAACGTTAGTGATGATATCTGTATCCAAAAAGGTCTCGCCACAGAACACTTTGCGTGAGACTTTGTGATCGCGCATTTCTCGGGAGAGGGTTAGGCTTCACTAAGTATCACAAACTGAATTGATAGTTCGTTCTAAGGAACGCTAGAAATCGTGTCTCGTTAAACCACAACCGGCTTTCGGGCCTCTCACAAATTTTATTAGCGAGACACGTCATTGGGATGCCAAATAGAAACGCCCCGTTGCCAGATAAGGACGATCCGCACGGCTGCCTAGTACATTGAAGCATCCACTAAATGGGGAAGATTAAAGAAATGTGAAGTGACGATATACCACTTCAGCGCTCACCAGGTACGATCGTATTGTGTTCTGCTAGAGACTGAGTCTACGGTGCGCTTGCGCTAGTTTTGAGTTATCCTATTAAAAAGGGGTTACGTGGTTGTAAGGGTGTCTTACACAATAATAAGTACGCGATTAGAACTACTCAATACTTGTCTTGCTCAATAACAGTTGGGCTTCGCAGTGCTCTGTTATAGGATTGAATAAGACATTTATATGGTGCTTAGGGAACGTGTTCCGTTAGAATCGTATTAGTGTCCTCAGAGGTTCTATGCGTTAGGCCTAACAGAACACGTACAATGAGGCAAACGTTGTGAAACGGTTCCCAGTCTCACTGAATTGGGCATATTGTAGACAGACAAATGAATGTAGCTATAATTAATGATTTTAAAGCGCGAGCGTAACGATTCCTATACCTCCTCCACATAATCAAGGTTGTATTGCAGACATGGGTGTTCACCTGCGGGAGGAGAAACGCTGGCGTTCCAACATTTATATATTATAGACTTTTGATTACCCTCTCGTCTTCTTAGCTTCATAATACTATATTACTTTTATACTTATGTTTACTAACTGTGAATTCCCAATATTAACTTCCTTGCATCCCCCCTGTCCCCTAGCCAATTCGGAAGGGACAGTTTATGTTATGGGAATTCATTTCTTATATCGGTGGGAGGGTGACCAAGTCTGGGACGAGCCCTACAGAACAGTGCGGATTCGGCGGGGCACTGTTCTTTCCCCTACGGGGAAACCGACCTAAAACACTAATATAAGCATAATTAGGAAAAAACGAAAATTTTATCAGCCTAGGGTAATTTAGGTACAGTCACATGTGGTGCCGTGACCAGGATTCTCGTCATTAAATGTACTGATTCACTTCAGTGCAACGAGAAAGAACAACTTATGGGTTACTACAAAAACAACACAACGTAATTTTATGGTGCTATTAATTATAAGAAACGGCAAAAGTTAAAACGGCTAGAATAACATTATTATGTTAATTAAAATACATGTTTAATTTGAATTCTTCAACTACTGGTAGTGGGTTCAATTCCCGCATAATATTTATTAGTTGATGTGCTAAGATTCATTGTAAACGAATCTTGGGTTCGATTCCCGCCTGATGTATTGGATTATATGTGCTTGGATTCCTGTGTCACGGCTTGTGGGTTCAATTCCCGCATGGTAATTGATTTTAGGGCTTTGATTCCGATGCTACTGATAGTGGGTTCGATTCCCAGATGCACGGATGTAATTTTAAGTAGGTTATGGTATGACTGTTGTTTGGGTTCCTTTGCTAACGTAAATAAGGGTTCGACTCCCTGCAAACGTGAGTTTTGTAAGTGACAGTTTGTCAATATGATATAAGTTTGTTCAGTTGAGATTTATGTGTGTGTGTGTGGAATGAGCTTAGGTATAAGACACACCCTTATTATGGGTAAACCTAATATTATTAGTAACTAAGACCTAAGAAGCGTAATGCTTATAAAATGACTATTAATTTACCAAGACTGCAGTGTGAATATGAAATACGTTAATGGAAGATTTTTAATTTTAAAGTTACCTAGTAGTTTAAGTTTAATTAAATTACTTATTAGCTAATAGGCTAAAGTAGCACCAACTGTGATTTTTATAAAAGAAACAAAAATGAAAGAGGAGAAGTAAACCAAGCTTTCTAACTCTGCAATCAGCAGGCGTATGTCATATAAATTGAATAGATACTCGTGTGGCCTTATTTCAAATTCCAGGATGTTTAAGTCTTCACTTGGCCGCGACTACGCTATGGCAAAACCTTGTTTGTGCGTTGCGTTTCCTAAAAAGATTCTGCAAAATCAGCTGCCATCGGCTGACTTCAACAGCAGTGGCTGTAGCGTGGCTCCTGTTACGAAGCTAAGTTTCACTTTTATTAGACACCTCAGTTACTCATATCTACGTGGTATGATTTTTGTTATCTCACAAAATACAATTTTATAGGTTTATGTTTTAGGACTTTGGTATCTACTTCTATAGTTATCAGTTCGAATATACCAAAGAATGTTCTTGTCAATGTTTTATAATCTGAGGGGTATTTAACAGCATTGTGTGCTAATAAGCCAACAATTGTTTGGACAGTCTAGGATTCCTAAATTTTCTAATCAGTATAGTTTTCCAACTCTTATTGGATTTCAAAACTGCTCTAACCTCTTAGAATCAGAGGGGGGTGCCCAATTGGAATAAAATTTAATATGTTTATGTGCGGACTATTTCAGTTACTGGATACGACTTCGGGCAGTTTACCAAGCTGACTCAGCATTGAGATGCATAAGGAGAGGCCTCTTTCCAGCGGCAGCAGGCTGAGTTTAGAACGAGGGAGCACTGTAGGTAGCGTGCAACGATAACACAAATACTCTTAAAAGAGACCCTGGTATGTAAAACTACATTATAAGCATGCACAGGTCTTCTGAACTTACTTGAAGCGCGGTAGAGTGATTTGTATAGGACAAGAGTATTTTCAACAAGAATAAATTCAAATAATATGGAGAAATTATAGTATCGATTGAAGATGCGAAACAGTAACAGATTATAGCAGACATTGCAACTTATTGGGATCTTATTGGATTCATGTTCTAACTGAAGCAATTATAATTAATTGTTTGATTAGGTTAACATAGCAGCACCATTGTGAGCGTAGCATACCTATGGGTATATATTCTAAAACACTTTCATTCAAAGGCAGAGTTCATCCTATTTTGAAAGCTCATACGCTGTACTGCGTCACGCGTCTGATTTTCAGAGGGGGGAATGTGACTGTCTGTCACCTATTCCTAGTTAATAACAAAATATTATATTTATTTTAAAACAAACACATAGTTCGTGCCTCTTAGGAAGACATAAATTCTCAATTTTATGGGAAACAAGCTATGGACAAGTGCCACGAAAAGGTCGAAGGCAATAATTCAACAAACTCTTAAGATACGACTTAAAATATCCGATTTCTAATCTTAGGACAATACTAGTTGCACATATGGTAACCATAAACCGAGCCCAGGCAATACCCAAACGGACCCTTTTAAAACAATTGAGAAATTGTACAAAAACGGCAATAAATCTATTCTGTGAAACGGTGGGAAGACGCGCTGGCTGAACGTGGTGTTTTAGGAATTGAGGGCGGATTTTGAAGTCCAGAACGACACTTGGTTTCAGACTTCGATAGGGTACGGACGTCCGTATCTAAGCTAGTTAAGTTAGGAGGCTTGGTGAATACCAAAACGTCATGTTCGAGTGGGTTGTTGTAAGATAGCGAGTATTAGTTATTAATTTAAATATAGTTGGGTTAAAGCCCAGTTTAGAGGAATCTAGTATTTAACGTAGTATGTGTGTGTGTTTGTTGGTGTGACCGGGACGCGGTCGTGGCTGATCGGAGGAAGGAGCTACGTCTGAGGCGAAACTGGTAAATTGTGCAGTATTCTGTAAGTGAATGGTAATCTAATTCTCTAAGGAATTATTTGGTAAGCGTCAAGTTTAATTAACTTTTAACTCTAGTAGTAGTGTGTACGTCGTAGTTACAAACTTATCTCTTATTAATTAAATTATATATTGTTATTTATAAGTAACAGTTAGGTGATATCGCTGTCGAGTTATCAATGGACATTTATTCCAGAATGGCGAAATTACTCTTATTTAGTACTTATCGTATTATATAATTCACGTTAATTTCTTGTATATTGCGTGTCACCTCCTAATCCGCACCTTGGCAGATAGTTGTCACTTGCATTTGGTTATAGGGAAATGGTGATGGCCTTCCACCATACTAGACACTGAGCATTAGCGCTCCTGACCTTTGACTACTATTGACCTTGAGCTGACACACCACACTTGGAAGGCAGAACCATAAATACTCACAGCTCATTTAAAACAAGCTAGGCTATAAGGCCGACTTGTAATTGCATTATAAAGCAACCAAACGTTAGTGATGATATCTGTATCCAAAAAGGTCTCGCCACAGAACACTTTGCGTGAGACTTTGTGATCGCGCATTTCTCGGGAGAGGGTTAGGCTTCACTAAGTATCACAAACTGAATTGATAGTTCGTTCTAAGGAACGCTAGAAATCGTGTCTCGTTAAACCACAACCGGCTTTCGGGCCTCTCACAAATTTTATTAGCGAGACACGTCATTGGGATGCCAAATAGAAACGCCCCGTTGCCAGATAAGGACGATCCGCACGGCTGCCTAGTACATTGAAGCATCCACTAAATGGGGAAGATTAAAGAAATGTGAAGTGACGATATACCACTTCAGCGCTCACCAGGTACGATCGTATTGTGTTCTGCTAGAGACTGAGTCTACGGTGCGCTTGCGCTAGTTTTGAGTTATCCTATTAAAAAGGGGTTACGTGGTTGTAAGGGTGTCTTACACAATAATAAGTACGCGATTAGAACTACTCAATACTTGTCTTGCTCAATAACAGTTGGGCTTCGCAGTGCTCTGTTATAGGATTGAATAAGACATTTATATGGTGCTTAGGGAACGTGTTCCGTTAGAATCGTATTAGTGTCCTCAGAGGTTCTATGCGTTAGGCCTAACAGAACACGTACAATGAGGCAAACGTTGTGAAACGGTTCCCAGTCTCACTGAATTGGGCATATTGTAGACAGACAAATGAATGTAGCTATAATTAATGATTTTAAAGCGCGAGCGTAACGATTCCTATACCTCCTCCACATAATCAAGGTTGTATTGCAGACATGGGTGTTCACCTGCGGGAGGAGAAACGCTGGCGTTCCAACATTTATATATTATAGACTTTTGATTACCCTCTCGTCTTCTTAGCTTCATAATACTATATTACTTTTATACTTATGTTTACTAACTGTGAATTCCCAATATTAACTTCCTTGCATCCCCCCCTGTCCCCTAGCCAATTCGGAAGGGACAGTTTATGTTATGGGAATTCATTTCTTATATCGGTGGGAGGGTGACCAAGTCTGGGACGAGCCCTACAGAACAGTGCGGATTCGGCGGGGCACTGTTCTTTCCCCTACGGGGAAACCGACCTAAAACACTAATATAAGCATAATTAGGAAAAAACGAAAATTTTATCAGCCTAGGGTAATTTAGGTACAGTCACAAAGAGGAACACTTATGTGTGGGAAAGGCATATATTGTAAGTAGAAGATCAGACACCAACACTTAACATAGAAAATTATAATGAAAAACATTATATTAACACCCCGCATCCTGTCTCCTCGTAAACGGATACTCCTGAACATAGGCCTCCTAATGACTGCTAAAGTGAACGGTCACGGGTAGTGTGACTGTGGGGGTCATTTAAAACACTTATTGGTCTGGAGTTGTTTTAGATACCATTCAATCCCTGGGTCACGTTTGAGAAAATTTCTTCAAGATTGTAGAAGTACATAAAATTTATCACAAATCACAATCTAAAATTCACATGAATCCGTTTAGTTTCAAGAGCTTGTTCTATAAGCCAACACAAGCCATAGACACAAGTGGTGCAAAACATTGGATCTGTTTATCTGAAGTACGTATGCGGATTCGCATGATAGCGTATTATTTGAAATGACAACGGAACCCCGCGGGGGCCGTGGAGCGCAGACATCTTTAATATCGCGAATATGTCCCTCCCATACATACATGATATTATGTAATGATATCGTGGAGACAAAATTCACTTTAGATAACATGGAAATGTAGGTAGGTAAGTGAAAAACGTGATATTGTATCAACTGGGATTGCCGGAGGCGGATGACACAAATCCAAGAATCCTAGATTCTGGATCATGTTGACCTTAGCTTAGCGGGATTAAGGATAACCCATAAAGGTCACAAAATAAATATGATCTGTGAATGTACAAATAAACAAGGGTAATGAAGAGTAATGATACGGAAACGTAAAGAAATCAAATTATAGAAATAGAAAACAGTTTATTGTCCAGGTAATACAGTAAGCAGGTTCACACTCAAGTTGAGTCGACATGATTAGCTTTAAATATTACCTACAAAGGTAACATTCAAGGTATATTTCAACTGAAAACTTTGAAGCTAATTTCACCTAGATAGTAGAGACTTGTACATAGGCAAAGCGCGGTGCGGGAAGGGTGGCAGTTGTCACAAGTTGACGAATCACTGAGCTCTCGCATCACAACACCACACCCCTCCCGCACCGCGCAGCTACCTCAGGAACGGACTCGTTAAGCGGTCGGCCTATAGATTAGATGTACTGAGAACAAGTGTCAGCATCAGTTTTGTTCCCAGGGTCACGTTACACGTATCGTGCCAAAGCGAACAAAACCGCGAAAGCGTTTCTTCTCCACTTGATTGGAGAATAGGAGCTTGTGAACAAGGTATCGAATAATATCCATGTTTCACTTAGCGCAAGTGGTGTTTCGTGTACTGATTTCTGTTTTATTATTATTGTATCCATTTGTATAGGTTGTTGTATGGAACCAACGATATTGGGGAATGAAAGGTTCTGGCTGAATGGACTAGCCCACATAAGCATCGAGGTTATCGAAAAGGGAGAAAAAGCCCTCTTCGACACAATTTTCTTCGCATTTCAGTTGAAAAAACTGGCTAGAAAGATGGATCTTCTAAAGAAGAAAATACTGACATGACTTGATGACTTTAACAGTTTTTTCTGGAACATTAGCATCTTTTTCCATGATTGATCGGAACTAGTTCAACATCTGAACTTCTATATAAAAAAAAATTGTATTCATGGGACGATTTTACAGCAGTCGGTTTAATGTAACTGAAAATGCGAAAAGCGGTAGAAATATGACAATTGTCTTTACAAAGCGCTTCAAAATCCTTGTACGCTTAACTGATATGTTCTAGACATAATTATGTCTCACGCTAAACACGAAGTTAATGTTTATTTCTTCTATTAAAGTTCCATTCGAGAATTATTATTTCAGAGTTTTCGAAAATGTGTATGTTGTCTCAATCATGCTAGAATGGATGTATAAACGTCTTGAACATACGTACTTTAAATACTTTAGATACTTTAGCCAGAGTTCTAGAAAAGCAAATAGCTATTTGCCTGCTAGAACTCAAGATAAAGTTTAAAAGTTAATGTTGTGGTTCAAGGATAGAAGGGCCCGTTTCTAAAGAGTCGTCTGATCTTGGAGATAGCTGGTCTTCCAATGGTAACAAAGTCTGAAGATTTTTAACTTTTTTTTTGTTAAACAACCATGCCTACTTTTGTCATATTTGTCGAACGAAACACAACAAAACAAACTTTTATCAGTTTCGGGTTTTTGGTGTCAGCTGTGTAGGGGGGCGTATTTGGTCGGGATTTCCCCCCATATCATGAGACAGATATACAGAAGTAGGTAGATAAAAAAAGCATGCAGCATGTCAAAAGCCAAAATCTAGAATATTCAAAGCGAATTCAATTTGATGTCCTGTCAAATGTTGTGTCAACTTGTATGGATAGTTCTTGGCGTTATTTTTCATGCAAAACCTACTGTGAAATCAAAGGTAAGTATATAATTTGCACTTTACATAATATTATTATCTTTTGCCAAGTAAATGCCACAAAACCATTCATTTTTGGCCAATTAATTTTGTGGAAAATAAAATCTGGCGCTAAGCCCCGGATAAAAGAAGAAGACAAAAACAACGAATTATAAAACAAGGCCAATTGAATCCCTCCTTAAAAGATACATTTATATAAATTTTGTTCATTACTTATTCAATGGCGTTCTAAAAATATAGAAGTGCGCTACCAGCTTTGAGTCACTTCATTACAAATCGTAATACCCCGGCGAAAGTACGCAGCCGTAGGTATAGTCCTTCTAATATATTCCTTGTACAATAAATATTAAGGGAGATATTACCATATTCGGTACCGACGTAATATAGCATTCGTTACATATTAACGTAGGTACCTACTTACGTATTTCATAAAGACTTTGTACCTATACATAATGTATTACAAAATCGTATTGTTAATTCGAACATAAGTTGCCTGAACATTCCTGATAAAGTAAACGAATTTTATAATAAAGTCTATATAGACTTTACTTGTTATCCTAAAAGATTCGGTCGGTCTATGACCGCATGTAGATATCTCAAATTCATCATCATCATTCATAATTTCAGCCCGGAATCACCCACTGCTCGTTATACTTCCCGATTCCGTGCGTCCCTCATCGAGGTGTTTCCCGCGACTTTGACGATATCATCAGCCCACTTTTGGATGGCCCTACCTTCTTTGGCCTAACCACCACCATTCGGTTATAGAGGTCAAAGGAATCCTGTGACGTTTTAGCATCACTACCTTCAGAAGAATTAGGTTACTTCAATACAAGAAGCATCGCAGTTGCCTTCCCGAGGCATCGGAGATACGTTGCCATGTAGAAGACATAGCTGAAATGTCTCATATTATGCTTGTAATTTCACCGGCACACGTGTCCTTCAAACCGGAACAAGGTAGATAGTATACGTATGGTGGAAGTATAATCAAGTTAGCTTAATTGTTTTACTCACGTGGAACCCAGTGCGGCTCCAGTGTGTGCCTTCCCGCTCCACCCTAACCCTGCGCTGCCACGCCGCCCTGGAACAACACAAGTATAAGTTTATAGTAGCCTTAACAACACAAGTATACCTCTAAAGTAGTCTATAGTAATCTGATTACCACACGAGTAGTTGAGTCCGACGAGCGAGCGGTCGCTAATGGAATCAACATCACCCATTAACGTTTCGCAAACATTGTTTCTGGGAATTTCACCCTTGATATTTTGAAAAAAGATATGGTCTATTCATTAAATACACATTTTCATTTAAGCTCATATTTCTAAAAACTCCTGGATCGAGAGCTTACGCTTCTGCTCCAGTCGCTACGTTTAAGTTCAATGCTTTTGTTGTCGATAGCCTATTGTTATTGAAAATGTTTCCCATATTTTTCCAAAGCTTGAAAATAAAACAAAGCTTGAGTCTCAATAGAGTTAAAACATGAACAACAATGAACACAGTGACACGAAATGTGTTTTCCCGATATTCTGAGCAGTAGAGATAGGTGTAAACAACAGTCCATTCAAACTGGATTAAGCAACAACTTCCACAGACGTCAAACTTGGAAGGGACCAGAATGTCGGCCGTCACCCGTAAATAAATTGGCGACAATGTGCCTTCTATTTCATCACCCTGCCGAAATAGGGCCATAACTTACAAAGATTATTAACCGTCGTATTCAAACTAAACTTCAAAACAGGCTCACTATTATAGGTTGATTAGTGTTATGAAAACAATTGTGTTAATTCCCATCCTATTAGTATAATAGGCAACTAAAAGTTCTAAATATAGGTAGGTACCCCACTCATAATTTCGCGGGTTCTCCCAGTGGAGATGCGGACGAGGATAATGAGATATCACGTCATACATTTTACATTCACTGACACTCGGAAAAATTAACACATGTAGATATGTAGGTGGATCCTCGGACATGACGTACTATCTAGGGAGCACATTTAACGAGTTAACTCGAATTTACTTTAGTTTTGTTTATTTAACTAGACTTCCAGTTTTATGTTTTTACGCAGTGTGAATCGCTTATTGCGGTATTTCAATTCTGATTATTAAACGTCCCTTACATTTTATTTCCTACAATACACGACACTCACATGATGACATCTAAATATTCCGTCGTTTCTCGTTTCTAAGAAACCAGAAACATATGGAAAATGTTATGTACAAGACGTTCTATGACGTCAGATATCCGGAATCGAGCCCGAGGCACACCTTTCTGTAACGTTGTGCGAATACTCGAGCATTCCGAGCCTATCGCTTTCCTGCAAGATGTCGAAACAGCTAGACAGCCTTATAACTTGAAAGCAATGTGTACTGTAAACATAAATGTCAACTTAGTTAAAGAAATCGTTGTAGCATAAGTTTGATGCCTTCAAGCTCTGAAAACTTGAGTCCGATCTTTCACAGGTCTAATTAACAAAATACTTTTGGAAACTTGACCTGAAAAGGTATGGAAGGGGGAAAAATTGCGTAACCATGCGAACAAAAGCGAATGCTTGTTTAATTTTAAGGTACTATTAATTAATATTCTAAAGTCCTAAGGGCCTTAAAAGATCGAATGTCAATTAAATTCCTTGGAGCTTTAATTATAAATTGGATGGGGAGAAAGAAAGTATAAAATTCTTTGTAACTAGGCCGGCTTCGCGATATTGCCCATGAAAATGCTTTAACTCTTTTCAATCAAGTCTTTTATCGCGACCCAAGTTTGTTTTCTAAAGCCATAATATTATTTTATTTATTTATTTACATACCTACATATGCTACCATTACAGTGTCTCAATTCGGTAGTAATTGTTAATTTTCTTTAGCACATTAAGAGTAATCCATGCGATATAAGATTTACAAATTAAAAACGTGGCACGTGTAACGTTACCCTTGCGAACTCGCTCAGTGAACACGAGAAAGTACTAATCTCGGCAACCAAATAAATGGAAAAACATGTAATTTACTAAACAGAGCGAAATTCCAGCTTTATAAAGCTTTACAAAACGTAGTCAGAACAACACTTTATGACGTTCTCCAATCTATCTGACACTCGCTACAACAGATAGGCACTCGCTATATGTAACAGACAATTTCAGGTATGCAAATTGGTGATCGAAGCGAGGATTACTACCAGCCATCAATATGCAAGTTAATTGAACCGACACGTGTAACACGGTCCCTTCGCAGAGGAGCATACCTTCGCATTCATAGATGAATCTTAATCGTTATTTGGGGTCGAGTGAGCCCCAACAAGTGTGTAATCGAGTGGGCGGTCAGTAAGTACCGATGCTGAGAACCGTACAGTGTACTGTACATGCGTCCTTCGAGTCCCTAACAATGGATATGAAAAAAGACTGTTCAGCTGTTGGATACAAAAGAGGTTTTCTTAACAATGCCTGAAAAGAAAACGATTTTGATGTTTGATTTTGTAGAAGACTAAAAAATTGAGAAAATAATGAAACCTTCAATGTATTGGCGGCTGAAAAGGCTTAGGTATACAATACAGATAGACAAGCCTTTCAATAGACTGTTTTATTTCATAACAGTTAATACATAGGTACATATCAAAGAAATAATATTAATAGTTAGAAGTAACAATCACATTATATTCACAAACATTAATAGAACGGTGAAACTATCTATAATAACCGATACTTGTGTTGAACAGTTCGGCACAATAAGAAAACTCATTAGCAAACTTCGCTAAACGATGCATTATAGGAAAACGAGAGCTGTTAAAGCTTTCTAGTTTCCCAAGTATTCTTTTATTTCTAGCGCTGAACCTGCTTTTATGTTATCGCCGTACATTATAGCTGTGTTCTGGGGATATCGCCTCATATAATTTACACAAAGCAGTTTAACAAGTCGTTATAAAGGGGCGTTGGACTAAAGCGGACGTTATATGACGGAACTAACGGTCCGACGATCATTTCATAAACAATAACTTCTATCATGTTTTATTATGGTTATTCGACATTAACATGTACACTGTACAGACAATACCGGAGTACATACAACACTGGACTACGGGTTATTAATTCATGAATACATTTATAATTCTCCAATGTCGATCGTATTGAATTATTTTGAGTAAGTACTGTTAAAACTTCGAATGATCGGTAGTTTTATCTTGTCGGTCACACATGTTTGAAACGTTTTAGAGTACAATATTAATACCAATAACATTTATGTTAAACGCCTAAAGACCGTCAAAATAAAATACAGTTGATATTTCATCTTTCTTTTCTCACTAAGCACTGTCGGCAGATCGTATTTATTTCTAGGCGGTACATGTCAGTGTGGAAATAGTTACTTGATAAGAATTGACACTGCCATGATTACCGAGATCCGGGCTCCATTTGGCATTGAACCGGTGACGGGGGATCGTATAATCGGATTGCCAACCATCCGTCCTAGTGCCGGGGTCGCCACCGAATACGATAAAGCGAGACTTTCGCATTCGAAGTCAGAGGTAACTCCCAAATCGATTACGTATTTGGGTTTCTAGCATCAAATACTGGGGCGGCCTTGACCGTTGATAACTAGATTCATATAGAAGATAAGGTAATTTGAACTTGGTAAAAGCATTACCAGAGAAAATTTCCTGAAAGCGAGGGACAAAGTTCTGTTATAATTTAACGAAGGGCAACGTTTTGATGAACTGTTCGCACCACGTTATAATCATAAGATACTTTGGTTAGACCGTTTTCGCAGTGGCTATTGATTAGCTAAGGATACGTCTTCTTTCCACCATTATGGTCACAATATCGCGCCGGGTCGAGACTGGCCGTCATTGCCTTGTTTACTTCTCCATTTATATCTGATTCCCTCGTATTGAACATCACCCTACCAACCCTAGCTTGATTGAAGTTTTCCCGATTTACTTGAATACTCCTCGTGTTCTCATGTTTGTGTTAGAAACTGATGTTCATTAGGTTGGATTATTGAATTAATTCCGTGTTAATTCCGTGGTAACTCAGTGTTACATGCTGTTGTACAACTGTGCCAAATATTAACACAGTCGGAAAATAAATATTAGATGTAATGGTGACCATATAGTGTGAATACAGATAGCGTAAAGATAAGATAAACACCCAACGCAAATACATTCCAATGAGGAGATACTTTATTAAGATTTACTTAGCCATTGACGTCAAATTAATGAGATTCCAATTAATTCAATAAAGCATGTGGACCCAGTGTTTTCATACATGTACTACAATCGCTCGCTGTAATTGTCGATTCAGAAGATTTCACCTGACAGGACACATTTTTGGCATAGGTACTTCACGAAACTTTCCAGAATCTGTACATTATACGTTTGTTTTTTAATCTGTATGTGGATCAAATATATGCCCAGACATTTTGTCATTACATTCGAGAAAGAAAGCACATAACTCGAGCATGACAAATATGTACTCACGTGAACGTTAGAAATGAAAATAGACCGTAATATGCGTCGTAAAATGTTATAAAACATTTAACCCATTGTAGATATGTTCTTAGAATCCTAATAGTCGTACTATTTGGGGAACGTACGTAGTATACATTAAACAAAATCATTTATACTATTAATTAAAGAACTGTTTACGCGAGTAATTTGCGAATTACGGCGCCCGCGCCGGTTTCTGTGACTAACGACTTGCAATAAATTGATGAGAAAATTTCCGCAGGGTGGCGTGAAACCGGTGGAACATCCATCTCATTGTGTCAGTGAAGCGTTTTTAATACACTCAAGATGCGCAAGTCTCCGGCATGAGGGAGTCACCCAGGTGAGGGTGGTATCGCGGGTAGGGGTGCGTCTCCCAGACATTTTCAATAAACAACACTTCATCCCGTTCCACAAATGCAAACAAAGCCTCATCGACGCGTAATTATGTCAATATTCTATACAAACACAGCGGGGACGTGACAGATCACCCTCTTTTCCTTCGCGCCCAAGTAATGTCTAAGAGCTGCGGCTTGAGTGGCAGTGACTTGAGCGGTATAAAAGCGAGTGAAATTTTGATGGGTAACCAAAGTTTTCAAATTATAATTACTCTATTAAAGTATGGTGCAGGGATAGCTGAATTCATTCACAGTCGAAATAAAAAAGAAATACAAAAGTTTTCCAATAACTTCTACGCCTCCGCAAAACAAAACCTAAAAAACGAAAATGTCAGGATAAGTTAGAGAGTCAGAGTCAAAGGTGTAAGCGCTAAGTATCCATATCTCTCACAGTGCGCTGATAACTCATGCCATCTGATAGGGTACGTACCTATAATTTATCAGGCACATTTCTAGCTCGCACTAAAAGAGACTTGTTCTATCTATATCAACACGATATTATGCTTGAGGACAGTCGTGACGATCAACAGCCGAATGCCGAATTATTGACAACTAGTACACCAGCCAACCGGACGGTATCCTAACTAAATTCATAAATGCGAAAGTGAGTTTGTTTGTTTTTACCTATGGTTTTTACGCTTTCACACTAAAACGGCTGAACGGATTGGATGATATTTGGCACAGGGCTAGACCTTGTCCTGGAAAAGGACATAGGCTACTTTTGATCCTGGATCGCAGACGAAGTCGCAGGCAACAGGTATAGTTCTTAATAATTATTTCAGAGGCCAAAAACCCACAACACACTATAAAACTCGTTTATATTTTGACGGACACAGCCAAGGCTTACCACCAGATGTATAATTCAGAAGCTAACGTCGGTATTCCTCACCTGTGGCTGGATGAACTCGCTTGTTCATAAAGTCGACGAAAGTGACGACCAAATTCATTAGCTACTCAATGCTTAAAGTTGTGCTCAACCATTGAATATATTTAAAGGTCAGATTTACCCGTATAAAATCCGCTTATATGTATGACGTGAATGATGTCGACGAAATTTGATTTCCTTGGGTTTTTCAATCTCGAAATAAATTGCAATTTAATCAACCACTAATCGATTGAAAGGTCACGTCCAACTAATGACGTAAAACATTAAAGTAAATTTTGTGTGCGTCTTAATATATATAATATTTGAACAATTAATCGTTTTTTAACAGGAAAAGTGTTTAGTTTTCCTGTTTACCTTTGTTGCGCATCTTATCACAGTTCAAATATTTCGGCTAGTGCTATATTATGCCACTGCTACTAATTAAATAACAAATAATCTCAAGTAGCTGACGTGGTCACGACACGACTCACGACTCGACAGAATTGTGACAGAACACAAACAAATTCAAAAAAACTACTTATTATTTATTCAAAAGCGCGTGCCTCATTGGTAGAACCCTATATCGATTTTGTCTTTTTCCAATTCAGTATTGGGACGAAATCACTACCTATTAGGCCTTGAACGTTGTCCTTCTTTAACTATGAACTATGAATCGAAATATCAGTTACGAATCGCATTATCTCCGTCATTACAGTGGGGTTGGCGGGGCAAGTCACAAGTGTCAGTTACGTGTCAAGAGTGCCTCGAATACGGGTCAGGTCCGAACTACGTCATAACGAGCACGTTTGCGAGACTCCGAGCCACGTGCACAAGTCACAACCGGCGTGTAACTCCATTCAAATGTTTCCTTCACATTTTTACCAAACCTGCCCCGATGTTTTAATAAAAGGTCAAATAAAGGAGGAAAATCTGTTGGAATCACGTTTCCCTGAAATGTCGGGAGTGACTCGTTGCTGTTTCGTAGGATTTCATTTTCGTTTCTATGTGGGGTTCGGGGCCGAGTCGGAATTGGTATTGTATTTGTAAACAATGTGTTGCTTTTAAATTTGAAACCCTAATTTTCCTATGCTTTTACTGTGAAATGTATTTAATTTAAAAACCCCAACCACATTTTTATGTTACTCTGAAGTTAGAAACCCTAAAAAAAATAAAAAATATGTAATCTACTTTCAAGTGAAAGTAGAACATCCCTAAACTGTACTCTACTATAGGCAGAGTCAAACATTTGCAAAGGTATTGTCACATGTCGCACGACTCAGCTAAACGTTCCGTAGGGCGTAGCGTGGAGTGCATGTACGTACATTTGCGAGAGGTCACGAGGTGTAGTCGACACCTCTCACAACACTCCAACCCTCGCATCTAAAATAGGTTACCGTGCAACTAGACCCGCCACGCTCAAACGATCGACGCTTTCAGGTTTGTGGATCAGATTGACTTTATCCCGAAGTATTCTAGGAGAATTTGCTTCGTAACAAGGTAAACTTATGCTCTATCTTCTTTTTTAGATTTTAGTTAAACCTGAAAATTCAGCACTTAAAATGTTGGGTTTCTCGCTTGAGGTAGCACTTAACCATTGAGGCGTGTTTTAGTAAAGACTTGGGGTCACGGCACGACAGAAATTGTTTCTGCTCAAATTCCTCAGACTTCAAGCGTGCTTTTCTTCATTTTTTCGCCAACTTTTTAGGGAACCTTTTCAGAAGAACCTCTTAAGGGACTGCGGAATTGGCTGCTGCCGACAGCTAATTAATTTTTATTTCAAAAAGGTTAATTAGCAAACCAAAAGCGCAACATTGGGGATTCTTGTGGGCGTTTCACATCCCGTTTTATGGACACTTGCGTCAGGCGAACCAGAATTAGTGGCATTGTGAGAGTATCCCTGAGACCCAAGATTTAATATCTAAGTAATTCTTTGCAAAGCAATAATAACGTTATGGCTTATGGCGCTCATAAAAAGTGCGAAAATATCAAGAGTGACTTTTATAACGAATGTGTTTCTGGTTTCTGTCAGCCATACTTTCTGAATGTGATGTTATTATTAGATTTAAGATGTACGCTCGGACGAATCTCCTGATATATTTTCCTCTGGAACAATTTACTCGTAAAATATCACACCCGATTTTGAAAACAACATTATTAAATAAACATAAAACAGGTCAAACTTCTTCTTTATTTATTTTGCTTTGCTCATAAATTATTTGAAAAAATATTCTTGTATCCCGGCCGTCAAGTGATGATTGATGGAGCTTATTTTTAAAAGTTTTTCGTCAGTATCGTTTCACGTTTGGAATTTAAAAAGCTTCTTATATGATATAGCGTTCCCGCTGAAATGTATACGGTATTATGTCAACACTGAATACTGGCTGGTACAGGAAGGTAAAGATAAAAACTTTAGTAGCCATTATAAAACCGAGAGGCATTAAGTTCCTGCTACAAGTATACATAGATGATTAAATTTAAAAAATATTTTAGGTATAATAGGAGTCTTCCTCCCTCGGGAACTAGTTAATGCTATTATAATGGTAGCGAGCGGTGGTGTAGTACACAGTAATAACCTGTAACTAAGTTTGTCTGACGCTATCATTAATATTGTTGCCATATTTCTCTAGAAAGACAGTGGAGCCCAGTTCTCAGCGGAATTTCCACACAAACATTTTATGAAGGTGATAGAACGATTTTTAACACAAACGTGCCGAGGTGAGGCGTATCATTTTGGGAAGTTTATTGGGGGTGCTTTAAAATAGCCTCCACTAGTGGCGATGCCATACTCGCTCGCTACCATCTCGCCGATATTCTTGCCATGACATTAGATTTTATAATATGTCCTAGTGCGTATAGATACAAAATAAGTTCTAAAAAAATAAATTGCCGTCATGTGCAGTCTCGCAAAAACTCGAATTGTGAGCGCCGGAGAAGGTTCCTAATAAAAAAAGGCATTGTAGCTAGTCGTCAATATAATCCAAAGCCAGTTTATCAACACATAAAAGAGGGATTCCATTTATTTCTTTTGTATTGAGAAATATATTGCTAAACGGATTTTAATTGCTTATTGATCTGGTATAAAGCGGGACGATAAAATTGGGGGCGAATTCTTAATCGGTGTGACGGGCTCGCCCAAAATTGAACGACGCCACGACAAACTGTGGCGCAAATAATTATTCCATGATATTGTAATAAAGCGCTTTTCAGTTGACAAATTGATTGGATAATAATTTATTTAAACACCCAAGCGATTTAGCAGTATGAAATACTAAATCGCCACTCAGTGACGGAATGGGATTTGAGTTGCCTACATTTTATAGAATTTGTAAATGATGACAGTGATGGATTCAATGTTAGAATTAGTTGGACCCCTTTCAATGTTGTTCTAGTTGAATTGTAAAAAGCTTCATCTATAGGTGCAAATCATAAAATAGTAACGAAGTAAAAACTGTACATTGAATATTTTGACAAAAAGTAATTGCGAGGAGAGGAAACGAGTCCGATCACAAAAATATGGTTTTTAGAATTTTGTCCGTTTGTCTAAATGTATCATATTTTTAGGTATATATGTTTTATTATATTTCTATGAGATGTATGTTCCGGATTGGATTAGGATGCAAAGCGCACAGATAGTTCATAAACCTTGATTAACATATAAGGGTACTTTTAATCGCGGTAGAAAGTTCCTGAGGGATATTTTCCGACATCCATGCGGGCGAAGCCGCGGGCAAAAGCTATGTAGTCCAACAAAATACTTTTCCTGCTATAGAGGTACTGAGAAAACCGTGAAAAGTGATGCATCAGGCCATAGTTTATCCATAATCCTGAATCGATTCATATACATAGGTCATAGACTTGCGCGAAGACGGCATGTTATTGGTACTATTTTCTACAGACTAAATTATTATTTAAACAGTTCCCTTAGGTTTACCTACTGCATTGTTCAGTTGTTAGCGTAGTTAGGTACGCAAATTGGCGAATGCACACTCATCGTACGTCAGAATTTGAATTCGCGGTTGCAATATGGTTCGCGATTCTAGGTTTTTGAACGTCAGTAAATACATTTTAACTGTAATCCCGCTAACATGCAACAGGCATTTTCGTTTGACGTCATTGAACACGCCACGCCAAGTTATATCGTCAAAACACGGTTCTAGATTTTTGTTTTGCATATACATTCGCTGAATATGTTAAATGTAACATGGATTTATCTTTTACCCTTTTGGAAGCGCTAAGCGTTATTTATCTCTACCGTCGCCACATTTTGTTGAAGAGAAAATGACAATGACTGATAAGACTTATCAGGTATTTATGGGTGGTTTGTGAATATCATTAGTTTGGGATTTGCTCACGCTTCGACTATTCAAGTGTCATTATAGGTTTTAAGATAAGCGCGTGCTGAATGTAATACCTAAATGTAGGCATTCTTAGTTTGAGATAACAAACAATGTTCTAGTGGGCGGGGCGTTAAGCCTTGGTTCCACGTTGAATAAAAAGTAGAGTACAGCGCCCAATTTACAAGTCCTGTCCGCCTTACGAGCACATCCTCACGTCACCATTTGGAACTGTGTCTCATCATCTGCTTAGCCTTGTCCCCACTATGTTGGGGTCGGCTTCCAGTCTAACCGGATGCTGCTGAATACCAGTATTTTACATGGAGCGACTGCCTATCTGACTTCCACAACCCAGTAACTGGATAATACGATACCCCTTGGTAAGACTGGCTGTCAGACTTTCGGGCTTCTGACGACCCGTAACGACTGTCAAAGATCCACAAATGACAGCCGGGACCAACGGCTTAACGTGCTTTCTGAAGCACGGAGGAGTATGGTATGTAAAGATGGCCACCCATCCACGGACCAACCACGGCAAGCGTAGCTTAACCTGATGGATCGACCCGTGCGGTTCAAATTACGTAGCCACGAGCTCCTCAGTTTCTTCTCATTTGGAACTGTGTTTAGGCCTGTAAAAATGGTCCTAAAAAGGGCCTAATATTTTCCTTCCTCCATTTACACATTATTCTGATTAGGTGCTTTTTTTGTTACAGAATTCGTATAGAAAATTGTAAATAATACAAAATAATATAGAAACTAACTAGAATGCTCGATTGTTAGTGCCGGAAAAGAGAATTTGTCGTAGGCCCGACGGAGACCGGAACTCGTACAATGGACCATTCCGAGGACTGATGATGGGCCCGCACTACTTGCACACATCAAGCTATACATTTCCAGTATAAGCGGACCTCGCATTGTATGGAAATCCTATACAATGTGAGATCAGCATACACTGGAAATCTTTCGCTCATCTATCTTAATGGTTATCTATAATTTCTATCTCTATTCTTTGTAATATCGAAGAAAACTATTACATTGTACTGAAGGTTTACTGACCACATATTTCATGAAAACATAATAACGAAAATAATTGTGTTTGATATATTTCTTGTGGATAGATTTGTAAGGCTCTGGTCGTCTGGCGTAAGTACTTGTTATTAGTATCTTTTTTATTATTTATTGATCATACCTTAGGTTAGCCTTGGCGATAGTAAATAGGCAGTTGTTTTTATAATCTAGATAAAAGATAGGACCTGATTTACAGCGTATAAAATAAGGTTTTTCCAAAATATTATGTAAGTTCACAAACTCATTTACAATTTAGGTATTAAGAACTTCTTGTCGTAGGTAGGTAATAATATTGATTATAACAGTTTAATTAAAAAGCTTGACGATTTATCGGCACTAAATAAAAGCTTTTATTAACGCAAGAGATCATTAAAAATGTTCAATGTGTCATAAAACAGCGGAGCGTGTTTAATCCCCAACCCACGGTGCATGTTGCAGTCAGAAAGCGAATCTATCGTTTATTTTGCTAAAACTCCTAGAAAAATCTATACTAATAAGTACCTGTAATAAAGCTGAAGACTTTTTGTTGTTTTTTTTTTTTACGCGCGATTCTCTCTCTTTTAATATCACGCTACGCACCTTAAGGGCCGACCAAAAAGAAAAAAAAATGAGAAAGAATGCGAGGAATGCGATGCGACGCCGGAACAAGAAATTTCACACGGACAAAGTCGCGGGCAGAAGCTATATCTGATAAGAAGACAGTGCTCTCTGAATGGTGGAGACAGAAGGATTATCTTGGTTTAATTAAAAAAAACTACTTTTAGAAACGTAGGTACAGTCGATAAAATTGAATTCTGACCCAGCATAAACTTATTTTCTTACAGACATTCAAATACAAGTGGGTCATGTCATGATTCACTTAGTCCGACTGTACCTAACGACCGCCTACTGAAAACTTGACTACGCTGTGTTATTTTCGACGAAATGAATTGTTAACGTTGGATTAATTGTTCAAGATTAGAACGCAATAAATAATAAGGAGACCAAATACGCTTTGCATAATCTGTGGTCCTAAAACTTATCAAATTCGAAAATGCCTCCGTGAGGATTCCCAGAAGTTAGGAGGGGCTTGTGGCTAATTAATAACAGCCGTACAGGTCGATCAAAGGTAAAGCTACGTTTGCCGCGGTCGGTTCGTGAATGGGTGACCATCCAACACATACCGAGACCTCTCCGTGCCTCGCCGTTGGACCCGGTTGTCATTCTAGATCTTTGACAGTAGGTCGTTACGTGTTAGTCAGAAACCCAAAAGTCGGACAACCAGTCTTACCAAGGGGTACCGTATTACCCAGCAACGGTTGTGGAGGTCAGATGGGCAGTTACTCTGTATAAAATATTGGTATTCATGTGCTTCCGTTTAGACTGGCAGCCGACCCTAACATCGTTGGGAAAGGGCTAGTTTGAGGATTCCCAAAAATCATTTATTCAAACTAGGCTGCGAAGTAGCAGTTTTCGAACGTCAAAATAGTTTTACACCCAGACATTTTAAAAATGCCCCAATGGCACCTTAGTTACTGCGGCACGTTTAAGGACGTACGTTTGGTTCCTGTTGATACAGCGTGCCATATGTTCTACAACACGCTGTAGATAACGCGAACGAGGTCAGTTTATAAAAGACGTGTTTGTTTTGTTTACACTCAAACAGTACGGGAGTTCTCACGTTTTGCGTAAATTGTGGCCCTCGAGGGCTTGCGTAGACTGCGGTAAAACTGTTTACGTTGATTTTCCTCGCACAATCCAAGGTAAATTGTATAGGTAATTAAAATGTAAAATTCAGAATATGCATTGAAAAAAAAAACACACTGCTAACAGTGCTAACCAACAATCACAATAACTTTGTTATTAAATCTATGATGTTTAAATGATTTTTATCGAGCTGTTAAGGCGACGGATTTTACAAACAGACAGAGCAATGGATATCACTAAATTGTCAAAATGAAAACAATTTTGCTACTCTCGTGTCGTTTTGAAGTAAGGGTTGTTGCAGCTTATACGGAAACTCTGTAAATTGTTATTAACAATTAATTAAACCCTAAACTTTCTTCCATAAACTTGTATGGTGCCTTCACAGAAATATTGTTTCATTAGGGCAAACTACTTTGCCTTGTAAAACTTAATATTATTAATAAATTAATTAAGGGATACTGTTTCCAAAGTTTGTATTGCGTCTTCAGAAAATTGTAGTTCACTATTATTTCTAATTATTATTTTCAAATTAATAGACTTGTCTGTGGTGTCTTGTTTATACCTTTTTAGTCGTAGTTGGGTTTTAGTTTTTATTACTTTAATTTTTTTAAGTTACTTATTGTAAATGTGTCCCTTTTTATAAATAAACGATTATTGTTATATTATTATCATAGGGGAACAAGGACCAAATACCATCAGGCGAAAGTTGGACGTATGGCACCTAACCCTGAGGGAATCACAGGCGTGACGATTATTATGTAATGACAGACACACAAAAAGATAATTTGATGTTTAATATTTTATGTCACCCTTAGCTGGTTTTTACGCATTTCGTGGTCAATTCCAGATTTGACTCAAAACCATTAAAATATAATTATATAACGTAGCTAGAAACTTTTCCTTAAGGAAAGCCATTCAGTAATCCCCCAAACGTCAGTAGGTCAGTGTCCTAAACGCGTTGCCATGCAAATAATGAGCCGTCAATACAAAACGGGACTGGCCTAAATTAGCGTGTGATTTAACTGTACGTACGTAAAATAATAAATGTGTTTGCGTCATGAGTCATTAGTACATTAGAATTATCTTTATTTATGGCTAACGATATGGTTAGCGTCAGTGGCGCTAGAACATCCCGCGTCATACAGGGCACGTGTAATGTTTAATTTGAACATGTACCTACATGTATTCGCTTTAAAACCATGTACAACATAGCTATATTTAGTTCTATAAGTACTTTCAAACTTACCCAAGTATAGCTCTGTAAAGTAGTTACTTATAGTGCTATAATGTTAGGGAAATCCATGTGGCTTTTCTTTGGAATAGATCATCATCTAATTAGCAATCAATTGTTGGTGCTACGTGACGTACAGATTTATCCTCATGAGTCTGTTTATGGTACCCGTGCTATCTGATAATCACAGTACCGGTTTCCTGCATTAACAAACCACGTGCTGGGGGCTTAAAACGGCCACTTTGGCAGAATCTTAATAGGAAAATATTACGAATCATCGTAAAATGTCACAAACTGAAAATTCATACTGTGGGGAGCTGATTTCGGCTCTCAAGCCTCGTGATCTGCGTGCAATTCATATTACGAAATAATTCATCTGTTTGACAGTTTTCTATGGAGATTCGTAAAATGGTCCTAAAATTATGAATTGCTTTTGTGTCAAATTAGAGTAATTGCTACTGAATGAATAAAGCTGGGAATTCAGGAAATGAATTGCTTTTAGAGGAATTGCTAACGTGGCCGTTTTAGGCCCCCTGGGGGCCTACCACCACCGCTTACAGCAGTATTATTTTAATATTACTTAAGTGTAGGAAAGAGATGAAGCTCTACAGGACGTATAGCTCCATCTCTTTGCCCCACGAAGTAAGCTTAAAATAATACTGGTGTAAGCAGTAGTGGTAGGCCCAATTGTTGTAACACGATATATCAATCAAAACAAGGCCGATATATGCCACATTTCGATTCTATCTCACGCAATTTTCTGCCAATAAATCTGTAGGCTCGTTCGCATCGGCAATCTTTCAATCAAGCCGTCAGTTCGGACTGACGTGCACGCGTCACGAAACTGCGCCATAGTGCTGCCGCTCATCGACACATCTGTTCAGTCTGTCAACACCTCAACAAGTTACCTACATACATGTAAACATGTTTCAAAACGATTTATTTTTACGAGCGTTAAAATGTGGATAAAAATAATGGGAACTATAAAATATGGATTAGATAGGCAACTGTTTATTGAAGTGAGTTTATGTGTTGTATATATTTCTTATTGTAAAATTACTGTCGGACTTTTGGCAAATGTAAAGAATCAAGTCGAAAGGCCGATTCTATAATTAAGGAGATGCTTTGGGATCAAGGGTAAACTGAAGGCCAGGCCCGGTTTGAATTTCCCCAAAACTATTAAGTACACGGACTCGTATACTTACTATTATTTTATTTGCATAAACAGCCTCTAATGTTCCCACCTGCTGGGGACACAGGCCTCCTCTCTTCCAAAGAGAGTGGGCCGTAATCCAGCACGCGGGCCCCGTGCGGTTTGGTAGATGTCACATGTCTTCGAATTATTGGTTCTAGGACATACTGGTTTCCTCACGATGTTTTCCTTCACTGTTTTGAGAGCAGTGGTGATGAAATTATTTACACAAAGTAAAGCGCTTGCCTGGATTCGAATTCGAACCAACGACCTACGACTCGTAAGTGGGGGCCGTTACCACTGGGCCACCACTGCTCTCATCTGCTCACTTATTTTATTTACTATCCAGCTATTCCAATTTAAGGATCTCCAACAGAAGATATACAGAATACATGAAACATAAATAATGAGCAACGTCAGAAGGCCAAGTCTCGTACTTAAGAAACGTTCACATTCAAGTCGCAATCTTTCAAAAATGTTGGCAAATTGATTGTATTTTTGACAGATTTCGGAATGAGATGCGAATGTATAAGTTCTCAAAACTTACGGCTTTGTACACATCCTTTACTAATATTAAAAATGCAAAAGTGAGTTTGTTTTTTTGTTTGTTACGCTCGCTTTCACGCTAAAACGGCTGAATAGATTTTGACGAAATTTGGCACATGGGTAGACCATGACCTGGAGAAAGACATAGGCTTTTTATCCTGGATCGCAGAAGAAATTGCGGGCAACAGTTAGTATAAAATAATTTCACCATGAGAAGTACCTATGGATTAGCAAAATTGACAACGAATTCGCTCTGCGAACTGTGTTTCAGATTACAGTGTATTAAAAACTATAATGAATATATCTCGCTTCTCTGCTCCGCTGAGCGTATGTGAAAGGAGTGTTCAGTTAGAGATAAAATAAAATTAATTTCCTCGGAATTTATGTACATTCAATTATTCATTCCATCAAACGGGAAGCCGCCATCAACGCTTCTATTTGCACAAATATCAAAGATGAATATTAAAGAAAATTCCACCGAGTGATGAGTTACTACGAAAACTCGAAGGGAATTCTAATCTTCAGTTTACCGTTCATAAAGTAAAGAGTACTTTCTTGACCTTTATGCTTTTTATTTTTATGTGTAATTAAGTTAGATATTTTTCGTAGAACCGTATATAAAAGAGGGTCGCGATTATGTAGATGAGAAAATAAGAATAAAAACAGGGTGGGTTGGAGCTTAGCCCTAGGGAGAAGTCCTGAGTGCTTATAAAGTAATAAAAATGAGTTCTTAGTTTTAAGGACAAGTTGCCAAGTCCCTGGTTTTAAAAAAAAACATTGAAATACTCTAATTGCTTGTTTTTATTCTAAACCGCTCCGAGCATTTTGTATTAATTTTGCTCGGAAAGTAAGCTTTGAGTTTTATTTTTAACTAGATGCGCCCCGCGGTTTCACCCGTGTAAGTCTCGATCCCGTGAGAATATCGGGATAAAAAGTATCCTATGTCCTATTCCAAGTCAAGGTCTACCGATGTGCCAAATTTCATCCGAATCCGTTCAGACGTTTTAGCGTGAAAGCGTAACAAACAAACAAACTCACTTTCACATTTATAATACGTACCACGTATTTATCTGGATAACCTTTAGTTACAAATGGTTTATAGGACCAACGCAGATGTTTTTTTGTCGTTCTAGTAAAAATAGAGTCTTTTAAAAATACTAAAACAAAAGTGAATTTTCGTGGCCTTAGGTCCTCCGTCACCTAAAACTCCAGCGAACCGAAATTTATGATAACCGTGCTACGCGTCTACGTTCGTAGCGCTACGTAATTAAGTACGCTACGGAACGTAGTGGGGTAATGCAGGCGAGAGAAATAGGTTACCCTTAACTACATTACCTGTCCAAGTAATTGCGTTATAATTGAAACTTACGAATGTATAATATAAAACGTATGGTTATAGAGGTATTTGTCGGTGATGATCATAAGTGTCGTAGAGGGTCTACGAGCACCAACACTTTTCAGCGCGGAAAGAAGGACCATTATTTATTTTATCCTAATTGCTCATTTAAATCCGTGAGATTCGATAAGCACGAGTTGGTTAACGGATTTATATTGATCTTTTAACAACATAGAGACATTTACACGTGTATCCGCAGGGTATTTGTGAATATTACCGTAGTGTTTCATGGAAATCGTAGTGTGACCGCAACGAAGGATTTTAATTGCGTTTCCAGTATTGTGCAGTCTGTTTACAGTAAATAGTCTTGCCCGACATTTATCGCAGATGTTGGGAGAGCGGGAATCATGTTACCGAGTAGTGTATGAAGTTCCATTGGTGCTCTGTTGGGAATCTACTCCATGAAGTAGTGTACGTACATTAAAGGTTTTATTTAAAAAGGTTTTAAAAAACATTCACAAATGAACGGGCTACAAAGACTAAATTACATTAATTTACTCACGACTCCACGTTTTTGTAAAAGTATGTTCTTTTATCAAACAAAACATTGCGCTAGTAAACTATTTTCACAAATAAAACTATGTAGGTTTAATAATAATTATAACAACTGCATAAATCTCGTTTCACAATGCTCCCAGCAACAAAGCGGAGGTCAAGCAATAGAGAAAATAATAAAGCCGGGATAGAGAAATTTTATGCGAATAATAACAAACAAAACGAAAGGATACTGGTATAAGAGGAATATTACTTCTGTGTTATTTCTACTACTTTGTATTCACTAGACCGATTGATTTTACGGGGTAAGTTTATTCTTACTTAGATTTTTTGTCAGAAACAGCAATGGAAGACTTTGTTGACACAACTAAAAACTAAAGGTTTTTCACGAACTTCAGGTCAGCACTCAGACCCTTATCAAAAAGGCGTTTAGCACGCTTGAGCGTAAGTCAATATTATTTGAAGGCTTTGATCGCATTGCGCTGGCGAAGGACCAAGAAATCTGTCCGCTATACGTCCATAAAGCGCACATCAATACTTTCAGAATAGCCCATTAAAATCAGTGAAGTAAAAACAGATAGGTAGGTACCGCATGCGGTTTATGTACTGTGTTCTCTACAATAGGCAGAACATTATTTAGGAATAACTCCTTCCTCAATCATTTTCTGCCTACTGAGGTATAAATTCAATTATATTATTATATTTTTCAGTCTATTTTTAAACTTCTTAGGTTAACAGACTCGTTCGTTTTGCTACCTGCATGACAACCAGAGGAACGGGTTTTGTCGACGGACGAATAGACAAAATGACAGATTGTGATTGTTTATCTGTCATTTTGTCTATACTTCCGTCGACAAAATCCGTTTCTATTGTGGTCATGCTACGCGTGCTGAAGTAGTGTGGTAGGGGGATGCGCTAAGGTACCTCTCGAAATTCAAAAACGTAAGAAAATTTGAATTTCGCGGGTGCCCGGGTGAAGCTTTCGCTATAAACAAAATACCGAATTCAATAACCCTTATGGAGTTTCATTTTGTCGAGTGCTATAAGTTATAACCTTATAACAGAGAAATGTTACGACCAATTACTTACCCGTATATTGGATGGTTTAGACAAATTAAAACGAATATACGAGTATATTTATATTGTATGCTTTACACATAAATAGAAAGGTTGGAGTAAAGAAGAAAGAAAATGGAAATAAAAGGAAGACGTACCAAGTCGACTTTTTTATTGTATTTGTAGGGCTGTCAAATGCCAGGGCAGGTTTTATTCAAAGAAACAACTGTTTTACGGTAGCACGGATCCAAGGAATTGATTGGGAAAACATAGTAGGTAACCACAGACTATGCAGTGGAGGAGAATAAGCAAAGTAATTGTAAATGTATGCTTCTCAATTGTCCAGCCATGAATCAACGCACCGCAGTCGTATGGCGATCACGTACACTCGCACATGTAAGGTAATATTATCATTTCATTGACGTACGGCCATTGTTGCTCATGAATAGGACGAGGAAAAGTTAATAATGTTATTATTTGCTATATAAGCAATTAAGTAGGTAGCTTTACCGATTGTTTGCTGTGCGGTGGCGGTAAGCAACAATGAATTTTATTTATATTCATGGAAATAGTAGTTTCCCGAATATTACCTATTCGTTTTTCCTGGCCCTTGTTGTAATTTACAAACCAATACATATTTTTAACAACTACCAGCCAACCAACAATTTTTTAGCAACCCAGTTACTGGGTTGTGGTGATAGGCAGTCGCTTCATGTAAAATACTGGTATTCAGCTGCATTCGGTTAGACTGGAAGCCGACCCCAATATAGTTGGGAAAAGGCTAGGCAGATTCATTGACATGATTTTTAACAAAACTCTATTAATCTTAATATGTCTTTATTTAAACCTTTTAATTACAGACAAAATTAAAAATTATTGGGTAACACGATACCCCTTGGCAATCTTAATAAACTACCGATAAATGAATAAGCACGTAGATACTGTGTGAGTATTCCCCATACAGCCAGACTGCTTCGTTATTAAAAATTAATTCCCTTTTTAATTACACTGATCTACTTACAACAGATGTGAGAATTAAAGCCCCGAGCATATGTGCCCATATTAAGTAACGAGATTTCAGATTTCATCATTATTGAGATTATTTCAGTGTTGATATAGGCTCGACAATATTACTAAGTAAGGTTATGTTTGAAAATGGGAACAGAAATCGAAAACTCATATTGAGAAACGCATAGTTGGTGAAATCTATTACAGCATGGATCAGAAAGGTGTGGACATCATTATTTACCGAAGTGTGTGGAACAGACCATCATCAATCTGAACAACTTTCGCGAAAAAAATATGAACTGTCCCATACAAAACTTCTATACCTACTCCAACCAAATGTACGGGACGGCTGATTATTTTTTAGCGATAACAATATTATTAATTAAAACTTTATGCACAAGTAAAAATAAATACTGTACAAAGGCGGGCTTAATGACTGAGGCATTTTTACCAATCAACCTTGGGGCGATGCAGAGACAGACATGGCAGGTGAAACATAATTTATATATAACTCGAAAAATAATGAATACTAATTAATACATACATAGTTACATATATATAAACAAAATAAACTTGGTCAGGGGAAATAACGACAGGTAGAGAAAACGAATGCAGAAAATTAGCGCTGGGATGATTCTACCAACTTCTTACTGAGGGCCACGTTTACTAATTTACAAACGTGTCAGCGCTCTCACAATGATCAGTTTTGACAGATATGCCATACAAAATCTGTCAAAAACTGATCATTGTGAGACCACTGACACGTTTGTAAAATAGTAGACTTGGCTCCCTGGTCCCATGGAAAAAGTTGTCCTATTTGATGGTCTGTACTGTACCACAGATATTATACTGTACCAAACTCTTAAATTTGACCACAACTCTTCTGATACATGCTGTGTAGGTATAAAACAAGTTTTAAGTGCGGTTTTTAGGTTAGATTGGGGATAAAAGCTAAAAGCTTTATGTTATTTTATCTAACCGCATAAGTGATAAAATAATATGTAACAGCAACAGAGGTATAACAATATTTTTATTCGCAAATATTCAAGCACTCGTTTTTATTTATCATGCAGGTTATTATCTGCTGAAATTCTGTGTAGGTACCATAGATGTAAATGTAAGTGATTGACATGGAGCTGAAACAATTTTATACTTATTTTGAAGCGCTAAATCACAGAAATGTGCTAATATTAGTGTTAAGTGCTGGATGAAGATGAAAAAGGATGGATTGATGTTTGTTACTCTTTCTCGCAAAAACTACTGAACGGATTTGGATGAAATTTGGCACACAGATAGTTTATAACCTGGGTTAACAAATAGGATATCTTTTTATCCCGATATTTCTACGGGATCGAGACTTATGCGGGTGAAACCGCGGGGCGCTGTTAGTTACTCTTATTACATATGTGTAAAATCATCAATATAACATAACGAACTTACCCAATAAAGGCGAAAGGACCAACGTAACAATACACTCTAATTAATATTCTACACACTTCTGAATAAGGTCGTAATCCGCCAAAACTTGACGCCTGTGACTACGGCTGTAGTATTTTAATCTTAATTGAGCCTCAGCATAATTAAGCTGGGAATTTCGTCGTCAATTTTTCTCATTTAACTAAGTACTAGTTCAAAGGGATGATGGGTGATTAAATGATTAAGATTACTCGTACATTTTAATTACGCGAAAGTAAATCGTCTTTCGGGGAAGTTGTTTGATGAAAATTAAACGATTTTAGCAACCCTCTAGTACTCGAACAGACAATAGCAAATTAAAATTATTGAAGCATTCTCTTGAAGGGTGACTAGATCACCAGATGTTATCTATGGTTAACTGCTATCTAATTGCGTAACTTATTTTCGTAACCGATTAAGATTAATCTGATTCATTTTGACAGTTCAACAACATTCATTGCGTTATTTACGTTGTTGAGTAGATATTTTTTCGAACTTATTAAGCAATGTATTAGACGTTTGTTTCAAACCAATTCCAATTGTGATTGATCGTGTATTACGCAATTTGGGTGCAGGTATTCTGCTTACAAACGGAATCATGTAAAAATGATAAAAATATAGTAGCCATCTGTGTAAATTAACTAGCTGTAATTAAATTTAATGATTCCAGTATATTTTGGCAAGCAGCGAAGAGTAGAACTATAAATGTACCAAATTCGAGGTATTATTGACATTACCTCGTATTTACAGTGTGCTAATATAAACTGGCTAATTATAAATTACACTAAAGTTTATTCCTAATTGAGAGTTAGGCGTACAGGTACCCGTTTTCACTAAAACTAGGCGACACCTCAATGAATGCCTCACTAATTTAATTTAGTTACTCGTTTTGATAATCAAATATTTAGTTTTCAGTGCTTCTCGATAAAGCTTGGGCTTAATTAGGTCACGTGAACATCCTTTAAGTCTCAAACTTAAACGAACAAGCGTTAAAAGGTCAAGCAGCATCGTTTTTTGCCTCATAAGCGAGGCAATCCCTCTCGACTCCTATCTTGAGAGACTTAAATGCAAATTATGTTATCCTACTCTACACGTATATTAAATGAGCAAGTTTGGAAGCTTGTGACGCTGCGCTGGGAGCTTGTATGTATGTTCCTCCATCAGGCTTTAACGTCTGGACGGATTTGCATGTAATTTGGTATACATAAATATAGAACATGAACAGCCAGTCTATTCTGACGAGTTTGGAGTGAACTGTCACTGCCTTAGCATCAGTAGGTATCGATGACAATGACAGCTCACTCCACGCTCTCTTCACCTAAGTTTTCACGGTAAGATGGTTACAGAATAGCAATGCTGGACTGTAATATGTATATACTTCAGGACACATGAATCGAGTCCTCCAGCATTTTTTTGTAGGTATACTTTTACATGTTCGTGAATTCATATTTGGAACAATGATGACACCAAAATGATGGCCAGTATGTTGGCTTCAAAACTGCATAAAAACTTTTTATGATTCAATATTATTTTGATGTTTTAGACCTTGATTACCTGTACCTATATTCACGGTGGCTCGATTTAGGAGTTATTTATGTAAATTGGTTAAAAAAAAATACTTGTATATTAAAATAGCTTAAGTTTTCAAACTAGATGAGTTCGGTGTTTCATATCTGACTATTCTGAGAAGAAAGACCGAAACAAACACAGAGGTCACAGTCTCTTTTAAAGTGCAGACATATTCTTGGTCACGCCATGCAGATTAATATCTGAGCTATGGTGTATAGGATAGGGGAAGATCAAAGAAACGATGGATGAGCTGTGTGAAAGATGATATGGCTAGAAAGGGGGTGACTACCGAGATAACGACTAATAGAGAAGTATGGAGGAAAAGGGACATGTTGCCAACCCAACTGAATTAGGAAAAGGGCAGGAGAAAAGGGCAGTTTCCCTAGGATGCGAGTGAGGAACAGTTAATCACTACATATTATAAAATAAAGTCCTCCGCCGCGCCTATCTGTTCGCGATAAACTGAAAAACTACTGCACCGATTTTCATGCTGTTTTTACCAATGGATAGAGTAGTTCTTAAGGAAGGTTTTATTCTATAATAACCGACATCCACGCGGGCGAAGCCGCGGGAATCAGCGACAGCTAGTCTATTATAATTTGCAACATACACTTACAAGCTACGATAACAGCCGTCCCACTTCCCCATTCGATTTCCGTTCCAAATGTTATATCGCATTGCTTTGTTAGAGTTCAGCAAGTTAGTAGACAAAGCTGCATTCACCCCGAGGTCACCCCATCTCGCTTCGGGAGTTAGCTCAATAAATCTCAAAACTGCACGAAATTTATACGAAAATGGTTCGGTAAGGCTACGAATTTTTAATATATGTTTTCTCACACAGAAATCATAATAAAAACCATTTTATGGAGTCAAGTTGTAAGGCCAGGTAGACCCAGCGATGTAGGCATAATGTGTTTAAGCGCCCGGCAACCATAATAGCCCCAAAATTGTATGGTCGGGGCAACCATGGTTGCCTTTTTCATTATTATAGAATGTTTGTTGAAGCAACACTTCCATGTATATTGTATTGTTAGCTTTATGTACACACGACTACACATCAAGCTATACATTTCCAGTATACCTAACCTCGCATTGTACGGAAATCATATAAAATGCGAGATCAGCATAAACTGGAAATGTATAGCTTGATGTGTAGATGTACCAGGTTTCCATATCGTCAAGGAGATCTGAGCGGTGTCCATGTAACTACACAATGTAGGTGGTGAAGAGCGCGATTGTGAGTCAATAATTTTACACCTACATTCCTAATTAATTGGAGAGATAACGCTGATATGTAGGACGCCCACACATTACGATAATGCGGTCGGTATACACTATACATGTACAGGAATTTGTTTATTTACTTGATAAACTTATTGCCAACTAGCCACCCGCCACTCACTGCTTCGTTGCGACTTGAAAAAATATCGAGATTTACATATACCACAAATTCTCTAAATGACGGTAAAAACCCCACCCAAATCTGTTGCGTAGTTTAGAAGAACAACGCGGTCACACAGACAAACACGAAAAGCGACTTTAATTTTTTTTTTGTTCTCGAAAAATCGAAAGAGACATTTTGACAGGACGTCTAACGGGTCAGCATTGCGATCGATTGTCATTTTATGTGTGTTACGTCATTACTCCATATGTCTGTTCAGAAGCAATATTTAAAAGCCCATCAGATTACTTATTATATCACTCACAAAAGAGCCAATAACCGTCAGATATCATTACATTTTCATATCGATAATAGTGCTGTTTCGACTGTTTCAATTGCCGCCGACCTCTGACTGAACTAATTAATTGATTCGTACAGTAAAATTCAATAAACACTAATATCTGGCGATCGGATTCGATACAGATTGGGCCGGCATATAATTGTCACTGTTGATGATATAACAAACAATAAAACTGGATATTATCGATAATCGATAACTGATTTCGCATTTTATGAGCAACCGGTATCTGACGATGTATGTGTGGTATTCGAGTCATATCGATTACTTTTGAGAGCATATAGGTCTTTCTATTTACGTAAGTTCAGGCACAGTTATGACTGAAAGCTGAACCGTGACTTTTAGATTTATCCGGCTGGAAATAAACTTAAGTAAATAAGCGTCTCAGTACGCTTATTTACTTAAGTTTATTTCCAGTACTGAAGCTAGCTTTTCCTTGTCTGAGTGGTTCAAAAAAGCCCCGCTAGGTATTGGTAGGCACCTACTACCAATTTCCTGCACTTCATAGAAACGGGTTTTGTCCACGGAAGAATAGACAAAATGACAGAGAAACAATCACAATCTTGTCTATTCTTCCGTCGACAAAACCCGTTTCTACGGTTGTCATGCTACGCGTGCTGTCGTCAAGTTGCTCGTATTTACGTTTCTATGGCTACGTCTAGGTTTAGCTACGTGGATTTCAGTATTTACTGAAATAATAAGACGAACTTTCACAAAGTTTCAGGTCCGTGTTCTGGAACGTTGCTCATCGCTCAAGTATTAATTTAGATTAAAACTGACGGGTGAAAGAAGTTCTCAAGTGCATTTCAAATTGAGATTCATAATTGGGTTTTGAACATTATATTAATTTATCATATGCGATTTATGTGAAAGCTAATCAAAGTAATATTCTATTCACTTCACTCTCTTCAACAATTGTTAAGGAAGGTTTGTTAAAAAAACAAAATTTTAAAGTTTAAATCCGGTGTTCCCAAATAAATTTAATATTGTGGTGCATTTCGCAAACGTAGCGTTGTCACAGTCCAAATATACGCTCGTTTCTGTCACCGCTTGACATCTGAACTTAGCCTTATTGTGCTCCGGATGATGCGCGCTGAAAGCTTTTCCGTTATATAACCATAGAGGTAATAAAAATACATACATTCTCATACTTTAATGGATTTTTTTATGGAGCTTTTTTATTTGAAATATGTAGTACAATGCCATTCTGTTAGGGTTCGACATCCTATCATGCAACTGACTGGATAATAGCTTAGGTGACTGTATGTTCAAAGGACCAATTTTGGATACTGAAATAGAAAGATATCGGTAAGTATTCAATTGTACACCCATCCATCATAAATATAAGACCTATAATCCTGTATCCCTCAACCCGACTTTAAAAATGATGTTTTTAAAACGCGCCTAACGTCAGATCGTTAATAACAATTAAATGTTAGCTCTGTTTACACAATTCGACACAGAATCATAAATTGATTCCTATGAAATATACGAATACATTAAAAACTGTAGTTCATCATGCGCAAGACATTAACATCCTTGTACCTATGGTAAATCAGTTATGTGCGGTAAATCAACCGGCTCTGTCTTTCAATAAAACCGTTAACTCGATTGGCAGCTTGCCTGGATTTACGTAACAATATTTGGGGTTCCAGCAACGTTCTATTTAGGAATAAAGATAATCCCTGCGTAGCCAAGCAAAAAGGTTTTAAACCTTTTGAGGTAACTCTAATGCGGTTGGAAATTATATGGATAAAAGGACCAAGTTTTAAATTCAAAAAGTTTAAGCCAGTTTAAACAATTTGAGCCGTGACAATGCGAGTGGTATAAGCCGGCAAACGTCAACATCTGAATACGGGTGGATTTCACAAATGAAACTGAACGCGATCTACACATTTAAACCACGTTCAACAGCGTAATGTTATCCTTGTTGTGGAATATTGACACTGAAAGCTCTTGAACGCAGTGAAATTGGAACTAAGAATAACAATCCTAACTAATATTATAAATGCGAAAGTGAGTCTGTTTGCTTGTTTGTCACGCTTTCACGTTAAAACGGCTAAACGGATTTAGATGAAATTTGACACATGGGTAGAGCATGAACTGGATTAGGACATATGATATTTTTTATCCCGATATTCCCACGGCATCGGGACTTACGCGGGTGAAACCGCCTGGCGCCGCTAGTATTAATATAAGTTGAGAATGTATGAGTATGTCGCTGGTCAAACCATCGCGAACTCGCACATGACGGGCGGATTAACTTGGAACGATCGAAGTTGTTCAGGCGTGCAGACGAAACTCGCTGCGGAATGAATATTCAACGGTAGCTTACAATAAAACAAACAAAGTATTCCACCACAATCTGTTGTGTTCCAACTAGACTCAGAAACTGGATTAACATTCCAGATACGAGTATACTAAGTAATCACAATACTGACATAAAAAATGGACTGTTCATGCAAAGGAAGGCTCGAGCCTTGAGCCGAAAAGATTTTTCAAGATTGCTTGAGATCAATTACGAGTACATGAGGCATTGTAGAATCCTGTTATTCCCGTATTTAAGCTGGTTATATCACTACACTAGCTCATCACCACACCAAGCATCTCATGCAGGCACGCTCCACTTTTCAACCATTTCCCGCCATTCGTGGTGAACTGACAGTTGACATAAGTGACAGCGACCTCACTGCTGACATGCATGAGATAGTGTTTACATATCTATTAAATAGATACACTACAGGCATGTTTTAGGAAATGCCCAGAATTAACATAGGCAGGACAATGTCCTACAATCTATAAAATCTAAAACTTAAGTTTAATCGCGATAAGCCCATATTGATACATTTCGATTTCTAATACGGTTGATTTGGAGAATCTTTTGTTCATCCCGTTCCCTAAAAATACTGCACTATACCAACATAATGATGTTATGTTCTTAAAATAATAAAGTGCTCTCTAGCACAGATATTATTCTAGTAATAATCCGCGTAGAAGGGTCTCGAAACTCCAACAAGGGAAAAACAATTTGATGATTATTTCATCAAATTGTTTTTCCGCAAAACTCAAAGTAATCATAAAAGTTTTACCTTGATGAATATGTATCGATTTCGCAAATGTGAGGGAAAGTTATTATTATGTTACATGGATCATGTTTACAGAACAATGTTTTAACAAATACAAGTTTTTGGTTGATTTATTAGATTTGTTATTAGTCTATTAGTACCACAGGCCTCCTACAAGGTGGAGCAACGACCTTGTGAAGGCCGCAGGAAAGCGATGGATGCGACACAGAACCGGCCGAAGTGGTGATGGAGGCCTGTCCAGCAGTGGACGTCTTTCGGCCGAAATAATGATGAATGAGTACCATAGACACCTCGCGACACGAAGCAGCGAGTGATGGATTCATCGCAAAACTGAGGGTCTAGACAAGTGACAATCGCTTCGAAAGCGTATCGTATTTCTACGACTTTCAGCAGGATTGATATAAGCTTTTCGATAGCATATGTCAGACATATACATTTGTGCCTTTTCCATCATCGTTATCGCTGATAGAATGTCACTTTGTCTAGGGCCTCTGATTCAATCAACAAGCAATCTATGGATATATCGAAGTGTTTAATATTGCTATGTTTATCGCAGACTAGAATTTGGTCTTTTGGGCTATTGAAAGCCGAATACAGTGGTGTGCTCATGAAAAACCCATCCATAAATATAAATATGGGTTTTTCATGAGCACACCACTGTATTCGGCTTTCCCTCCACACCTTTTTCACACCTTTACCGAAACAGGTATTCAAAGGAAAAAGGACCATTTCGACGTAGTTTTGAATGTTTGGCATCCAAAACTTCCCTCACACCGTCAAGGATGATTTTATACGTAGGTATACGGACTTCGCCACGTAGCGCACAGTATAAGTCACGGTTGCAGTCACTGCTTTCAAGGTTTAGAATTAAAAGACAATCTAAGTTCCAAACACGTTGCACTACTCTTAACGAAGTACTGTGCAGTAAGGTAGCATGATGTATGGCGCACATAGTGCGGATGACATTTGCACGTTGTACAAATGCTCGGCGTTATGACACGAATATGGAGGCTGAATAACCCGGTATCTATGATAAGTTTTTCATGAGCATTTCTTTGCCGAAACAAATGAACAGAAGCAAAATAGTCATTTTGAAGTACTAACATATATGTATTTTGCCACGTGACACGCAGTACCACGGTTGCAGTCAGTGCATTCAGGGTTTAGAATTAAAAGATCATCTAAGTTCCAAACACGTTGCATTACTGTCAACGTTCTACTATGCAGTACGGTAGCATGATAGATGGCGCACATGGTGTGGATCACATTTGCACGTTGTGTAAACGGTCGTCACGCATGAATAACAGACCACTACATCATGTGATTATGTTCTGCGACTCAACTGTAAACATCGCATCGACGTACATACACAAGGTACAAGTACGATAAATTCTATGAATAACGTTACACATTCAACTCACCCTTGAATTGGGATTACGTACCGTGGATGCTACATACAAATTTTATGCAAAAACATCCAGAAGGATTTCCCTTTCAAAATATTTATTCGGAACGAGATCTGTGCAGAAGCGAGGGCAGGGAATGTCGAAAAGATCAAAGAACTGCTTTTACAATTTCATCAGGTGTTACCATCTTTTAAATTGTATTCTTTAGGTCCGCACGTCAGTTTCCTACAGCAGTAGGTACCAATATCACTGTTAGTACAGCTACAAGCCCAGTTCTTTAGGAAAACCGCAGGGAAATGTAGTGGAAAAGTGAACTTACGTTTTAAGGAGCGGCTAGGCGGCGCGGTCCCTGCGCGAGATACTCGTGTGCGGACCGTCCCCCGTGCATCAACCTGGGAAGAAAAACAATGACGTCACGTTATTAAAGTTCGTAATGAATCTTCGCGGTAAATTTTTGGAGAGTGCGTACGTCATGCGCACCTTGGGCAGTCGGCCACGATATCAACCTTGCTGACTGGCTATCTTTTCATCAGGAAGTGAGCTATTCTCGTATAGCTTTCAACTGGAGAAAAAACGGGTCTTCGGCATTAGCAGAATAGCTTCTCAAAATGCAGTAAATGGCTCACTATTTATTAAAACATATTTGTTAATTTTTCTATCTGGCCTACAAATTTTTACTCATAATTTTTCTGGTTTTTAGGGTTCTGTAGTCCACAAGGAGGAACCGATAGAACTACTAGTTATGTAGTTATAGTTATACACCTTTGACGCACAAAACAACCTTTAAATGTAAATAAGTTGAAAATTAATCTATTTAATGTTTTTCTATTTACGTGATACCTATTAGCATACCCGCATGCTATGCCACATAAAGATAGATATTACGGACGACCTTGAAGACGACCTATAAGCCTCGTGCAAACAGGCGCGATATCGCGGGCGCGACAGGCAGCGCTACCCTTGACGCACCCACGAAATCGCGCCTGTTTGTGGGAGCCTTTAGCATACCTAATGGTTTACAACGATTCCTTCCTTACAAAATTCACAACAATGATAAGTTGCAGTAACATGCGACATTACTCATTTTCGTCGTAGGGATTGAAAAGCATAGAGTTCAACTCGGGGACTCGAGCTCACGGAACGGAGCGAGCCGAGCTTTGGAATTGGATAGGCTTATATCCAGCAATGGACTGGTTCCTTATTATGACTTGCAACTAGCTTCAACTTTGTGACTAACTAACCGACTCCTTGGCAAATCAAAAGTAAATGGTTAATTGAAATAAATGCTTTGATTTATAATGTTGAACAATATAACAGGTACGCAGATATATATATTGTATTACAAAGCAAGCCTTCTAAATCCTCGCTCAAAATAGAAAAAAAAGCAATTTACATTTGTATGAAAGCACCCGCGGTTTGCGGAGGCGTCAAAAATCATACCTAATTGTATTATTTCTGAGAAAAATGACAAACAGCGAAAGTTTGCGTCAGTCACGCCCTTTAACACGTCCTTTTATGTCATTCAAATATTTATAGTATATACACCAACGCGTTGGTGTGACAATAAATTATGTACATAGATTTTATACTAACTAGCTAGTCGCTGGTATATATGTAGAAAGCATGTTCAAGGGATGAAATTATCTATGTCCATTCCAAGGTGCTAAGCTGTATTTCTACCAAACTAAATCTGAATCAGAGTCACTAAAGTAAATCAGTTTGACGGAGTATCGAAGAGTGCAAAGAAAATTCATTCTCGAAAGCTTAGATTTAAGCTTTCGAGAATGAATTTTCTGTCGTAAAAGTAATAAGAGCGGTGGAGAAAATGGACTAAGTGAAAAATTTAAGCTATTTTTGATGACTTACACAAGCGAATTGGGATTGGAACAACAAAATGTTCTTATTATGGGCGACCGAGATCTCCTCTGGTGAAACAGAGAATGCTCATTTAATAGTACAGGATAGTTCATACTAATTCCATGTTTAGTACATACTAATTCCATGTTTAGTACATACAAATTCCATGCTGCCATGTCATTATTCTACGGTAGCCATCTTGTTCTAAGCTTTGGGCAACCGAGCTCTGCTCGGGTGAAAATAGAGAAAACGATTTTTCCCAGTAATGAGACTGCTAGGTCGATTTTTCGCCCCCGTAAACCCCTTTACTGCAACATTCATCGAAATCGTTAGAGCCGTTTTCGACCATGTGATTACAAATATATCCAAATAATGCTCATTTACTAGTATAGCATATAGGGGTGTCCACAACTCCACATCAAATCGTGTATTTTGCGTATATGCAGAATGTTTATATTATAAAGTACACATAATTATATACAAAGCTTTTCTCAAGGTTTTAGCAGTTTCATTACCCAAGAGAAATATAGATGATGACGTAATACGTTTTAATTTTACCGAGAAATTTCAGATGCCCTAAAGGCAAATCTGTTATTAGACGCCTAAAATGGGCAAGCCTAGGTACAAGTCAGTTAAACTCAAAAGGACCACTTTCGCACTTAAATTATTTCAAACTTAAATCGTAAAGTCGCGTAAAGATATATTTGACTTGAAAATTGCATTATTTCAGTAGTATGTACTGTGTTTTTAAATATTTAAATAAGTTGGCCGACCCAGTTTTAGCTGATTCAGGTGCCCGATAATTTCTCAGAAGTAACGCAGTAATTACTTTTGTAATTATCAACTATTATTTAATTAAAAATTCACAAATGTGGGCTGTTCATTTGGTGCTGGTAATAACTAATTCTGTTTATTATGTATAACGTAATATCACGCTTTGTTTCCCCGAAGGGCTAGGCAGAGGTGTAGTTACCTATAGTACCTACTATTTCGCCATTATTTATGTTTCATGTCCCATTTAATAGGAGGCGAGTCTATTGCCATCAACCGGGCACAAATCCGAACGCCGGGCTGCTGGCGTGAAATTCCACATACCCCAACACTTTGCCCGACCTGGGAAGGTCGGGCAAACTGTTCGAAACCACAACATCCCGCTCAGCAGTAGCGTTTGCGACCACTAGATCAAAGCGGCATTCTGTATAGGTATATTGCTCATATAATTATGTCACCGCCTATTATTTATTAGATTTCCTTATATCAATACGGGGTGAAGCTTTTACCGGGAAAACCAATAACCGACCTTCCGTCAGATAAGGCCTGCCATAAATGTCCCTATGACGCGGCCGGCACGTTTTGGGCACAGTATAAATAATATTATTATGTTGACTAACGTGCGAATCGTTATAAATTTTATAGGTTTTTAAGTATAAATGGGTAAAACTGCTCATTACGTATATGAACTGTAGGCACTGTAGTTTTTACTAATAAATACACGGCGTCTGGCTGCTTTTAATTATGTATAAGTAAATAACTTAAATCAGCAGTGTTCACTAGACTGCAAAGAGTTGCAATTAAGTCTCAGTGAAAGTAAGCGAAAGGGCTGGCGCATATCTGGCGAGGCGCAGCGAAGCGCGATTGTCACCAAACAAATATCAACATTGCAAGCCTTAAAATAAAGTAGAAAATAAATAACAAAGGTAGATATTTGTTTGGCAGTGACAACAGCGCTGCACTGCACCTCGCCAACTGAGCGCCGGCCCTAATAGAGAAAACATCATCGAAAAGATAACATGTAAACTGCGTATAAATAAAGACAGTTTTTTTTAATACTTGAGCCTTAATCAAGATTGAGTTGTACATTAGTGAAAGGGATCCAGGATTTACAAACGAGTCACTTCTTGGTCCTTCGGGACTCACTCAACCGACAACCCTGCTCAAGACTCGACCATATATTTTATATACCTTCTAAATGCCGTCCCACTACAGGACTTTATTTCTCCTCCCTAAAGGCAAAATAATGTCCCATTTTTTGTGTTTGAGGTAAACACAATCGGAATGCGGAATCTAATGTTGGCGCCATGTTTTTGCCTCGAAAACCTGAATACAGCATCATTTAAAACTTCCCTACGCTTTGACGTCATTACAGATTCGAAATTTGAATAACCGGTTAAAAGGTCACAAGAAATACCTACATAATTTTATTAAAAATAATAAAAATATATAGATTGTCGCCGGTACCTATGTTAGTAGTTGTAACATGCAAAGAAAATGTTGATGCATGTTATTATTTCCCCCAGGGAAATTATGGCTGAAAGGTATACAATCCAGCTAAAGGTATAAGAACTCGACCTCACACGTATTGACCGATCGCTTCTATACGCGGTACACGCACAACAAACGCATAAGAAAACGACCTCGCCGGATAAACATCAGTGACGCAAACAACTTGTAGATGATTTAAATTGTATGCACACTGCACTCAACACAGAGATGCGAATGAATACCTACATAAAGGACGCCATTTTTCTTAGTTAGAAAGTCGCAACAGGTAGAACGGGTATCTATTGTGCACTTCACAAAGTCATCTCCTTTGCAATTCGACCAAATGCCACCTTGTTTAAGGAAACCGGCTTGGCCACATTTGCTACATTATCAAAGGTTGTTAGGTGGAAATAAAACGTTTGACAAATGTTTTAGAACTTCCCTTGGTCCATAAAAGTCTACTTTACGTACTTAAACGTATATCAACCCTGTTCCGTAATTTGAAATGTCAAACTCTCGACAAATGTTCATTAAACAGATGATTAATATTGTTCTAGAACTTGATGTTTCAGAATTTGGGATATTTAAACAAACGACAAACGGATATTAATTTTAAAAGGGGATTAGAAACATACTTCGGTCGGAAGTAATTTGTGGATAAGGCCCGTACTGTAGAAAGACGGATGGGTCCCTCAAAAGGATTAAATAATTCGAATTAGTAAATTCGTAATCACTTTTACTTACCCACTTTTCGCATTTAGGTAATCTTCGTTTTGTATTTGTAAATGAAATAATAATGCCATCGAACTTGCCAAATCAGATCAGTCTATAATAGAGTCGTACTGGCTCCGGTCCCAAGTTGGTCTTCGGGTCCGCAAAATAAATATCGATATGGTATCGATGCCAAACAATCAAAGAGCTATCAAGCCATAGTGGGCGCGTATTGGCGGCGTAACTGCGCAACATGCGCCGACGCCGGCATTTATCAACAACCGGCCGTATGCACTGCATCGCGCAGATAACGATACTCAATACTCTATGAATATACATTACAATTTATATATTATTAGGTCATCTATTAGTATATTGTTTTATTATTGAAATCGCGCTCGCTAGCAGTTTCACGTGTGTGGTGTGTTTAGCTTGAATAAGTGCAGATAGACAAGTGCATAGTTTGATTTGTAGATTAAGTGCGAATTTCACCAATTATACTGAACGCGATCACCACATCTAATCCGAGTACCAGAGCTGTCAGTGTCACTATACAAAAAAAGAAAATAATGACACTGACAGCTCTTAAATTTTATGTACTGATCGCGTTCAGTTTTATTGGTGAAATTCGCCCATAGTATCCGTAATTATATAAGAATTGTGGTGCAAAGGGACAGAATGGCATAGAATGTTCAAAAGACCCAATTTCAAAGCAGTAGGCACCTAAAACAGAACCAATATTATTATAAACGATCGGGTTTCAAAGAGGACTCAACGTTGGCTTTACATCAAGTTCCCGTTATCCCGTAGGTATTTGATATTATCTGAGATAATCCCATTTCTAAAAACAATATAAGTTATAATATTACCGAAGAGCGATCCGTTCATAAAATTCACAAAGGTAAACACAGCAGACTGAAATGAATCCGCGTAGGGTGAGCACCCCAAATAAGTAATACCGGTAGAGTTATAGTGAGCACTGGTCTTAATTCAATATGAATAATGAATTAAAAGCGAAGGCCGGCGCCACTACATTGTGTTGTGTACCTTACGAAGTTACGATTGTGGACCTGTATTTACCATACCATTAATTGTTCAAAGGACACTTAATGAGGACGAATTCTGTGACATCTATTAAAGTTTCTGTGTTCACTTTGGATTAGAATTATTCTTGTTTAGATCTAAGAATTATTTTGTAAATAACATCGCAACAATTAGGTACTTAGCTAAGTAATTTACGAGAATTGACCCTCGAAACCTTTGAATGAACTGTAATTTCTTGCTGAAATACTGCTAATAATACCTTATTACCACAAAACCTTTAAACACGACATTTATGTGTGGAGTTTGACGTAAGACTGGCATTAGACACACGTTGAACAAGTGTCTAAGTTTTTGTAGTAAGACCCTTATCTTCTAAGACTAGACTATACATCAGAATCTAATTTCGCTACATATTTTCATGAAACTCAACGTATGTTGTCAGTACACACAACGACGGCTACATTAATTATGTAGTCAAATTCCGTCAAACTTCGCACTGGGGCAACTTCCAAAGACAACCGCAATCTCGCACTCATAGGGATGCGGAAGGACCTTCATTATACAATTCCGGTAAAAGCTTATTATTACGTTTGCGAAAAAACATTGCATAAACACAAAACAGATTACAGGGACCTAGTTGTCGTTTTCGTGTGACCACTGAAAATGCTCAACAAAATCTCACTGTGTAAACTTAGGTGAGCTGTCATTCCACCTGGGGCCGTATTATGAAGTATTAATGCCATCATTATTCCACTGCGAATAAAGGATGGTGCCATCGGCCTTGTATAGCTCTGTCTTTCAGTCACACTGGAAAAATGTGCTAGGGATTGACGCTATCGACAGCTCACAGCTCATTTCACCTCAGTTATATCGGTGGGATTTTTACAAAATATACTAACAGAAAATGTCAGTGTCAGATCACAATGAAATGTACAGGAAGATCCCATCATCAATCACCAGCAACAAAAAGGAGACCCAGAAACCATTTGGCAAGTTTTTAATTACGCGCATAACTGGACCGAAGATACGCCTTATTGTATGTATATTGCCTAGTGACAATGTGTATTCAGAATTCAGACGACGATTCGATTCCGGTCCGTACATGAATTATGTATGTACAGTGCAATCAGTGGCGTCGGTAACGACAAATTACTACACGTATATCTGGACAATGGTATCGGGCGGTATCGCTAATGTATAATGTAAGTATGGACGGCCTCTGATAATGTGCATCACTGTTGATTTGGTCCCGCCGGCGTTTATTGCGATAAGTGTCGTTGATTTGTAATTGTAGGGAAGAGGAAGTTATGTAATCGATGCTATACTATTCTAGTTCAAAACATAAATCATAGGAACTGCTTAGATGGTAATGTATTCAAATCGTGGCAAAAGATGGTGGATTCAACCATGTATATCATACATTTCTATAACCAGTTTTCGAGCACTGCAATTGTTTCAGTCACTGCAAACTCGTTCTGAAATGTTTGTAATCTTTCACAGTGAAACATAATTGAGGCACATAACAGTCTACCATATATATACCATTAATTGAGGAAATGTGATTCATTTAATTAATTACACTTGAAACGGTTTTGAAGTAGGTAGTATATTCCCATCATTGTCAAACTGTTTGGTTAGCGAACAGGTTAGGGATAGAAACGTTATTTTTGAAGTGGGTCGTGGTGTGGCGAGGAAAACAAACGGGAATATAGAGTAAAAACATGTTACATGTCGAAATAATTGACGTATTACCATGAGTGTATGCTTTTGTGCATAACGATGTGCGTTTGAATATTTTTATTGACGTAAATCTGAATATATGCAAGTGCAAAGATTTATTATGTCTAGATTGACAGTCAAAGCTGTAAACTCGTCGAAAAATATTGCGTCCAACTCTTGGCCGCTAAATGCACGCACACTAGAAAAGCACAATGACGTGGCGCGAGTCTAAGACGTAGCTGTCACACACACCAGCATAACGAAGTTGGCGTGTTTGTATTAGTTCTTTTGCAGCACGACACTATCTAGACACATAAATAATCAAAGTGGAAGTGTTCATGTCACCACGACAGTTCAAATAAAGAAATGCAATAAAAAACGATCAGCCTTTAGTTTAGCGGTCAAACAACTCTGAAGGTCAATCGAATTTCTTATAAATTCGATGCGATGGTTCCAACGAAAACAATAATAATCAAGCGATGTTATCATTCGGCACTGAAAAACTAACTAAGTAGCAATTTAATATTTGAAGATTTCTCCGAGAATACTGCAGATCATGCCTTGTCAAAAGGAATTGAAAGGAGGTAGTGCCGAGGTCAAAATACTGTTTCCAAAAACAATCAAGTATAATAGGCGCAAGTCTTGTTCTAGTACAAGAACTTGTTACAAGTATGAATAACAGCGTCAGATATCGCCACCAGGTGGTAGGTGGTAGCCGTGGTAGTTGTGAGGTACCTGACAAAATATGCTGAGCTGGATACCCATCTGGTGAAACCTCAATCGAAACACACACCGCACAATGCTTGTTCTTTATTTGAATCAAAGTATGATAGACGACATTTTCTGTCTTTAAAATTTGTTTTTATATTGGTACCTTGTATCCTTACATATTATAAAAGAACGTCCTCCGCCGCGTCTGTCTGTCTGTCTGTTCGCGATAAACTCAAAAACTACTGCACCGTTTTCTTGCTGTTTTCACCAATGGATAGAGTGGTTCTCGAGGAAGGTTTTAGTATATAATAACCGCCATACACGCGGGCGAAGCTGCGGGCATCAGCTAGTTTTCTGTATATTCGTGTACCTTCCTAATTTTGTGCATTTGTTTGTTGTGCTATTTCTTTTGTGAGCACTAATTAAATGATTTATTTATTTATCTATCTAATGACCAATAAGACCAAACTCCGCTCCCAGGACAAAACATATAATATCAGATATGTGTCCCACAAATCCAGTGTTTATAAAACAGTACAAGGGACATTGATATTCTGGTGGTACCGTCATGAAACCTTCATAATCCATCGGCGCCCAACGGCCCAACGTGATCACTATAATCCGGGCATTATCACAGTCGATGTTTGCACGACCGACTGAACGAAATGAATATGTGTACTCTATTAACATTAGGGAGGGTTAATCCAACCTTTTTAACAGTTATTTTTTTTAGTATTTTCGCTTATCTTGTCTGTATGCAGAGGTTCAATATTTGCCAGTTTCGTTGTAACATGCTCTGCGTTTTGGTTTAAAAATCCATTGCACAATATCCCGTCGTCTCGCATATGCTTCGAGTGGATTTAGACCAGTGACCACCCTTTTTATAACACATCCTGTTATTGTTCATTATAAATCTACATAAAGCTTATAAAAGCAGGTGTCATACCGGCGCAACTTGTAAAAGTTTCCTATATATCGAACCAATTATTAGGGCCTCAAATATAAACAAAATCTATTTTTATTAGTTCCGACTCTGACTCACTCGCAAAACCGCATGCCCAAAGCACTGGCTCCTTTATACATACCTTCCTTTAATTCAAAAATAGCCATAAATGTATTTTTAGAAAGACACCAAAGGGCATGATGAAGTTCAAGAATAAAAAGCGTAGTCAGATAAAAATAGCGTCAACAGATGGCGCTAAACGTGCAGGTGCGCGCGCGCCGTCGTGTCAAGGCTCATCTTTTAATGGTCAAGGTTGTCCCCATAGATGTTTTATGAACGTTTATTTGACTCAATTAGTTGCTCTGTTGTTATTCGTAATAATTATAATTGTAAGTGCCCACATACCTACACTGACACATGATACTACTTAATTGGGTGGTTTTATATTAATTAATTTTAATTGTCTATGCTGTTTCTCTTCTAGTCAAAAGCGTATCGCTATGGTCGAATAGCATCGAATAATTAAATACAAATCATTTTTAATCTAAGAAACCTACCTTTAACCTAAGAAAAAAGCATGATTTTGAGGCCAAGGAAATTGGCTCCATAACTCCATATTTACAATACCTTTTTATGATATATAAGAAACGCTGCCGACCACATTCTTAACAAAAACTAGCTTTCTATCAAAGGAAAACAAAAACTATTCATAAAAATCTACATGGAAACTGCGAAACGTGATTCTCAACGGAAGTCTTTGAATGAGAGAGCGCTGACGACTTCCCTCAGTAATGACACGAATTCTCTATGAATAAAAATAATGAACGACGTCAAAGAAAATCAAAGAAAGAATGAGCGTGGGTTGGGTTTACTAAGGACCCTATAACTACTGTTTGTAGAACATAGAGCGTAGGGGACGATACACTGAACTTTGAAAGAAGGATCAACATCTAACATGTATCCCGAAAAAGGCTGCTGTTAGGTAAATAAAAACTTTGCCAATAAAAAACCGACTTCCAAAAAAAACACAAATAGTGAAAAATTACTTTTATTTCGGAAGTCGGTGGCAAAAAACGAAAATTGAAACTTTCACTATTTAGTTGTCGTACCTACCCCACACTAATTCGAATACCACTACAGTGAAGGAGTAAATGAAGATGTCGTCTAGATAAACTAAGTGGGACAAATACGTAATATTGAAGCTAACTCAATAACTACGCAGGCAAAGTTAATAAAATTTATATGGGACCACACGGGAAAAAAGAATCATCAAAATCGGTTCACCCAGTCGAAAGTTCCGAGGTAACAAATATAAAAAAAAAATACACACAAATTGATAACCTCTTCCTTTTTTGAAGTCGGTTAAAAACAGCAAAAGAAGAATCATTTCGCAAGACACATCTATGACCAATTTGCCGATTTACTACGAATTCTAGACGGAGACAATATTTTGTGCAACGCGGTGGATAAATTGCAACTTGCAACGTTTCAAAACAGCTCGTTTCATACAACTGTAAGCACGTATTTACTAGTCTGTCACAGATACAAGTATGACAAGTCCACTCGCTACGAATTCGAGTGGAACAGGTCGCGAGCAATTCGCCGATTCCTTCCTTACTAGCTCTTTTTGCTTCGTTTCGAATTCTGCCTTGATGATTGACCTCGGAAAGGGATATATGGAAATACGGATTTTCTAGATGGAAGGTTTAGCATTCCGAATCCATACTAATATTATAAATTCGAAAGTAACTCTGTCTATCCGTCTGTCTATATGTTACCTTTTCACGCCTAAACCAATGAACGGATTTCGATATTTGGCAAGGAGATAGATGGCATCCCGGGGACGGACATAGGCTACTTTTTATCAACATTCCACACGGGCGAAGCCACGGGCGGAAGCTAGTGATAAATAAATAACATAATATATTTTGCGAACAACGTGCGTCTGAAAAATTGAAAATGACATTCCAAGGTAAACTAAAACTAACCTTAGCTGTAATTTCCAGAAAGCCAAAGAGCATTTAATAACTTGCTTACCAAAAAACTACCACCATCTAGGAAGATATAGTAATCAGATACACAGCATAGCAGCAATGAAGTAGGAAATCCTATACAATGAGAGACCAGCATAAACAAGTAATGTATAGCTTGATGTGTAGCCGTGTGAACATAGTTGCAGAACTAAGAACGTCATAAGCAGCAACATTGTTTGAAAGACAATTAAATCGCTGCGGAAAAAAGGACAAGTCTATAATATTCTTCTGGAGCAATTTTAGAAGCCTTATCATAAAGCCCATTAAAATAAAGCTTCTACAAAATTGACTTGCGGATGTAAGACGAGACAACTTATAATAATGAAGATGCTTGCTGGTAAATGAGGCAGCATTAATCAGAGAACAGAATCAGGGACTTGACACGTTATGAAATAACATTAAAATAGCGTTACGTATAGTTCCAGTAAGTAACGATAATTTCTACCGTTCTACCTGGATCCTAACTAAATTAATAGTTGAAGATTTCGTTCCGATAGATTTTCGGTAAATTGCCAAGATATTAGTTCTTAAATGGTTACTTACATAACGCTATTACGTAATGTTATCGTTTTGAGTCACGTTTCAAGTTCCTGAACAGAACATTCTGGAATATAGCAGTTATTTTATTTGTTCAGCAGCAAGGCAATGATTCCCCATTAGCTTTGGCTATTGTTTTGCACACGTCACAAACATCAGATACATATTTAAAACTATCTAACCTACATAAAAATAATAACAATAATCTGCTGATCTAGAATTTTCCGTATAGCTGTGTTGCGCTTACGCAATACCAAAAGGAAACATTTGGTAAAATGTTACTAGGCATAAAATTACGAGCAGATTATTTATCTGCTCGTATCGCCTCTGTACATTTCTGTGTTTGAAGTATTAAATAAATAACTGCTCGTAATTGGATGCCTAGCAACATTTTACCAAATATTTCCTTTTGTTATTTCGCAACACAACAATAAGGAAAATTCTAGATTTCCCATGATCCGAATTTGGCACGTAAGTATTTCCTTCCAGAACAACAACTGAGAGGATTGAATAAAAAACGAGCAAAAACGTAGGAAATGAATTTTAATTCAACATGAGAAATGTGGCTGGTTCCGTTATATGGAATTTCAATTTCCTGTCGTATGAAAAAAACAAGGAACACGACACTCATTACAAGAACATATTGCGTGAATGGTGTACAGTTCGTAGATATTACAAGTGTGCCGTTGCTGTAATGTATTGTCGGGCCTGGGGCCGTATTATGATCTATTAATGCCTATATTGAGCTATACAAGGCCGATAGTACCATCCTTTTTTCGCAGTGGAATAATGATGGCATTAATACTTGATAATACGGCCCCAGCTGCGATCAATAAGTAAGGAGGTAGCATCGGAACTATCTCCAATTTTTCACAAGATATCCGGCTACTACATGAAAGTTAAAATATTGTTTTCCTTTTTAATATAAATTCGATATACATCAATCAATTAATCGGACCTTGGTAAACTACTGTAAACGCTATAATATAGCGCTTAAAGTAGCTCACCAAGTTACTACTAATTGATACATCAACGATTTTCAGACTGACAGTTGTTGACAGACTTACAGGTTGTTGAATTGTTCAGGAAAACCACAAAACGATTACTCGGCGAAATAAAGTTTTTTGTAAATCCCTTCAAAATAATTAAGATACATGAAAAAAAAAAATCGTTGTCATATTATTTTTATCTTAATGTTAGTACACTGTAACAGTTTATTGGAAGATTGTAAGAAACAAAACTGGCTTCGTACAAAAAACGATTTACGGGGATCGAATGTGCCATAATACATTATGTTGACGGTTTATGTACAGAAAGGGTAATAAAAAAACCTTTTCCGTCACTTTCATCCTTACAAACATTTACCAACGTTAAAAAGAGATGAACAATTATATTTCGAGATAGCTTTGAGAGACTGTTTTGACCGTGAATGATGGAATCAAGTGAAAGAAAATTTAATTTGATAGGGGATGCCAGTAAATAACATCTTCGGGGCTTGGAAGATTAACAAGTATAAATAAAGGTCATTATCAGAATTTTGAAGGGCTCTTGCGTACCGAAAGTAAGTTGTTTTTACTTCATTACGTAAACGTCAAATAAAAGTCGTTTTCCGGAAGAATTTATGACGAAAATTTGAGGAAAATAGGCATTTTTAACGCTTCGCTCGCTCCGTAAATTATACGCACTACGAACGGATGCTTCGGTTCCGTTCAGAATCAGATGGAATTAGTGATAGTAAAAGGTTATTTGATTATGACGTGTATTTCGGGGTTCCATTTTCATAGCCCCCAAGTTTTGATATCGCGGCCGTGAAGCGAAATTGAAAACATTTAGTGGAATCTTAAAAACAAAATATTCTGGTCGAACTTCACGTTGGAAATATTGTAAAGAGTTCAAGTAAATACCTAGTACCTTCAAAACTATGCTGTAGATGCAAATAAGTACCGGTGCCTTGTATTAGGGCTTCAGGGCCCATAAAGCGCACTTTTCGCCATAAGGTCATATTTCAAAATTTTCCTCCTGAACCAGGCGCGGTCCGAATTATTTTGGGGTGGGGGTCGTGACCCCCCAGGACCCCCCGTCCTGGGGTTCATGACCCCCCCCACAATAATTCAAGCTGTCGAGAGACTGAATGATTCACGTGCTTTACTAACTAAAACTGTAGGTACTTGAGCCAGTTGAGCCACTGTGACCCCGATGGGCATAAACAAAAAAATGTTTTCAGAGTACTTATCAATTAGGTACCATTTCCTTAAAAATATTCCTCGGCACCAATGGTGTCCCTCCCCCCCCAAAATCTTGGGCTGCGCCCGCGCCTCTCCAGAACAACTCCTAACCGTATGCCACACTCCTCTAAAATATCGTTATCACTACTCCACATGATGCAGCGCGTGAGTGTATTTAACAATTGCTCTTATCTGCTGGTCATTATCGAAGGAAGTGATAGATAAATGTTATGTACAAGCGAAAATTACTAAACACGCGTAATTATCGTTAATTAGTCGAGTATTATGTAAATAAGTTAGGCGAAGGAAATGTGGGACAGATGGCCATAGACAATGAGAAGAAAACAATAAAATAAACATACTTATAGTTATTCACGTAAACACTTCTTTAATGAGTAGTGAACAGTATTTTTTAGGAGCATTCTGTATCTATCCAAATTACTTTTCTCTAGAGAAAAGATTATGTAAGCCGGAGATTTAGTGATAAAACCAAAATAAAAAAAAGTACACCTAAAAAGGGCAAAACTGAATGTCTATAAATTTTTTTAGGCAAATTAAGGGGTTGCAAGCTTTACGAGAGAAGCTTTTAAACAATTTTTAAAAGCATTAGGGTGTTCCTCTAAATAATATTTTGAAGAATGGATATTCAACGAAAGTTAAAAGATTGGCAAGTGGTATAAACCCATTCATTTATCCTAACTTCCTTACTAATATTATAAATGCGAAAGTGAGTTTGTTTGTACGCTTTCACGCTAGAACGGCTGAACGGATTTGGATGAAATTTGGCACGTGGGTAGACCATGACCTGGTATAGGACATAGGATACTTTTTATCCCGATATCCCCACGGGATCGAGACTTACGCGGGTGAAACTGCGGGACGCAGCTAGTATTATATAACTTGTACAAAAGCAGGAATTTGCAGACAGAGGTTGATTAGGAACATAGAGGATCAGCAACAGGCATAATCAGTGAACTTCACGTGAGTCAATACATGATAAATGATAAATGATTTTATTTCTGTAAGTAGGTTTGTACAAACACTTTTACACGTCAATCACATTTTTAAAACTAGATGAGGTCGGCGTTTCCTATCTGACTACTCTGAGAAGAAAGGCCGAAACAAACTCAGAGGTCACAGTCTCTTTTAAAGTCCAGACATAATCTTGGTCAGATTATGTGAAGACCATGTAGATTGGTGTCTGAAATGGTCTTTTGAGGAAAGAACCACACAGATTGAGTGGACCTGTCCAGTCAGTGCACGCATTTGTCAGTAATCGTGCAGCTCAACTCCGAATTTAAGGAGCTCAACGATTTGACGAACAATACCAAAGAAAGGACATTTGGTTAGGCCGCATAAATTACTCAAACTGCCAGACTATGATTAATTAAAATTAAGAAAAAATAAATAATAAAAAAGAAAAGAAAGATCCACATAATCTTCACATTCACAATAATTAAAAATAATATAATACTTTACAAAGTAAATATTCATGTCAATGTAAATATAAATATAAAAATCCGGAAATAATCTTGGTCAGATCATTTGAGGACCATGTAGATTTGTGTCTGAAATGGTCTTTTGAGGAAAGAACCATACAGATTTGAGTGGACCTGTCCAGTCAGTGCACGCATTTGTCAGTATTCGTGTAGCTCAACTCAGAACTTAAGGAGCTCAACGACTCGACGAACAATACCAAAGAAAGGACATTTGGGTAGGCCGCCTATAGTACTCAAACTGCCAGATATATAAAAAATATGATCCACATAGTCCTCAAATTCACAATAATTAAAATAATAATAATATTATACTTCACAAAGTAAATATTCATGTCACTGTCATGCGTTATCATTATCATACAGGGGACCTAATACGACCACATTAGGAATTCCTCTAAAAGCATTTCATTTCCTGAATTTCCAGCTGTCATTAGCAATTCCTCTAATTTGACACAAAAGCAATTCATAATAATGTGGACCATTTTACGAATCTCCATAGAAAACTGTCAAACAGATGAATTATTTCGTAATATGATTCGGACGCTGATCATATTCTGAATTGTCAGTTTGTGACATTTTACGATGATTCATAATATTTTCCTATTATGATTCTGCCAAAGTGACTGTTTTAAACCCCTGATCTTTTGAGCCCAGTCAGGATTTATACGCGTTTGTGGAAACTGTGTCAGGAGGATCATGCACTAGATTAAGCAAAGCGGATATATGTAGACAGGCCACGGTTTGCGCCCACAACAAACACACGTACCGAGGCACGCCCTCCATTGACGTCCAAAGCGCAAAGTTTGCCACCCTAAACAAACTTGGAAAACTCGCTATGTATCGGTATGTAGCTAAGGTTCAAAAGAGGGAGTTGTAAGAAGATCAAACTGCAAAGGAGCGACATTAGCAGTATTATGTCCTGTCCTGACCCAAAGAAAAAATCGGCCAAATGCGAGTCGGACTCGCGCACGATCTATAAAAACGGCAAAAAAATCACGTTTCGTGTATGGGAGCCCCCTCAAATATTTATTTTATTCTGTTTTTTATATTGTTATGTATTTGTTGTTATAGCGGCCACAGAAATACATCATCTGTGAAAATTTCAAATGTCTAACTGTCACGGTTCATGAGATACAGCCTGGTGACAAACGGACAGACACAGACGGATGGATAGCGGAGTCTTAGTAATAGGGTCCCTTTAACCTTTGGGTACAGAACCCTAAAAACGGGCGAAAAAGACACACTAGTCTGACTTTAGCAATTTTTCGTAGAAAATGGCAAAGTTTAGCGAAGGGTCAGTTCTATCGACAGGTTATCTTTGTATCATATCACTCATAGCAAATCAATTCGTTTGCTCCGTCGCGTCCCCACAACTGTGTGAGTGGCTCTACATCATATTATTATGATGGTATATCTCGCCTCTTTCGTCAAACAATTCGTCTTCCTCATTCCTCCATGTCATATAACACGCCCTGATTTAATAACGTCGTAAATGTTATTTCCAATCTCCGTTTACAGTTCTGTTCCGATAGGTACGATGAATGTGCTGAATTTATGAAAAATCTCGTCATGAAGATCTTAAGCATCTGACACTTTCATTATTAAATTAATATTAGCCTGAAAAGCAAAGGACGACGCCGCGCCGCGCCGCCCGAAAAATAGTCCTCCAAAATGATTAGAAGTCTTTAGATCTTTTCCTTATTAATTTGATATCTTGATTAGGTAGGTATTAGATGTAATTTTTATAGACATTTAAATAGATTGAAATTCTGACACTTTTTTTTATTTTTTTTGAGGGTTGGATATCATCAATTAGCTTCTCCGGCTCTGAGCGGAGCGGGGAGGGCGTGTCAGACTTTTACTGAATAAAACCCACCCGTGTTCCTTCAGTCTGTTGCCAAGGGCCCCGGTATCCCTTTCGGACTTTCCCGCAGCCCTGGCAGGCATCGGTCCTAGCGGACCCCGCCAAAATTAAGTTGCGATCTATAATTTAAGTACCTAGGTCCTATCATAGGTAGACCAGACATTGCTCAGATGGATACGACAAACATTTGCTTCAGATTCAGGCCAAGAAGATTTGTGTACAGTCGCTGCATAATAAATAGAACCTTGGAACTAACTTTTCATGTTGTTACTCTATTTTTCGAGTCGTGAGTGACACGACAATGTTACATTGGGTGACGCACATGTCGCCGAATTGTGTCGAGCTCGAGGTACGTTTGTTAATTTTTTATCTAATCTAAGCATTCCAGGAGCATGTAATGTAGTCAAGGTACTGTCCACGGTGACCACATCACAAAATACTTTTTTAGGGTCACGTACCCAAAGGGTAAAACGGAACCCCATTACTAAAGCTCCGCTGTCTGTCTGTCTGTCGGTCTCTCACCAGGCTGTATCTCATGAACCGTGATAGCTAGGCAGTTGAAATTTTTCTCAGATGATGTATATCTGTTGCCGCTATAACAACACATACTAAAAACAAAAATAAAATATATTAATGGTACGGAACCCCTCGTCGGTTTATATGTATTACTTTCCCATTACTAAACATAAATTAAAGTCGCTTTTCGTGTGTCAGTGTGACCGCCTTGTTTTTCTAAACTGCGGAGCGGATTTTGATGCGGTTTTCACCATCATTTAGAGAATTTCTTTCAGATGGTGTATTAGGTACTTACATAAAATTAAAATACAAAAACTTAATGTTTAGTCAAATCGTATAAACCGTGTAAGGCAGGATGCGCAGGAGGCGGGCGGGCGGCACATTCCAGGAGTACATCCAGTGGCCTACTACACTACTTCATAAAGTGCGCATTAAGTATAAAATGGACACTTCATATTTGCATAATCTTATCATTCATCTTAAGCTAAAACTTGGACGTAGTCTATGAATATTGTCAAGTAGAGTAAAAAGGTTCTGAAGTATAAAAGCGTTGATATTGCGAGAAGCAGACGTTGGAAGGTTTATTAATTTGTTAAGCGTCCCGTTATTGCTGGGCGGCTACAGAACTAAAAAAAGTTAATACAAACTTTCATTAAGTTTCATTTCCTGCATTGCTTGTTTTTTCTGGTCAACGGGCTTCGATGCAGAATGCAGTAATGAAATACATGGTTTAAATAAAGCTACAGTCGAACAAATTCCGAAGTTCCAAAAAAAATATTTTGAGTTACTACGTAACTAGATTAATTAGAAAAGTAGGTACTCAAATATTTCGCTTGAAGTCGTCAATCGCAGATTAACCGGACAAAAATGGAAACAAAACTACAGGCGACGCAACAAACCTGTCTAAAAATTTTTTGCGTTGCTAACAATGTTGTGAACAGATCTAGATATCACACGAGATAAACGATGACAATAGAGGATAATCCTTTTATGTATCTTTCGTAGGTGGCTCAAAATCACAACTGCTACAGAAACAAATTCAATTTTGCCCTTTTGTACGAAAATAAAAATAGATTCAACTTTTTTAGATGGTAAGTACCTACCTACGCGCAAATGAAATATTTATATTTACACATGCAACATAAAAAGAACGCAATTTTGGAGAAACAAAAAAGTTGTTTTGTGTTTTAAGTTCTGACACATGAGAAACATCAAAGACTTCTAAGAAAAGATGGGTTTCTCCACAAAAAAAAGTAAAGAATACATTTTTAGTTAGCGTTTTTATGAAGGACTGAAAGGGAGATACCTCGGCTGCCTTCGTATTGTACGATAACAAAACGATTGATGGGCGGATGAATAATAAAACGGTTTCTAGCGAATCGTGGCTCGCCATCATAACATAATGTACACGAATACGTCACGTTGACACATATTAATGGCTACCACGAAATTGAATCTGTACCTACCTGCTAGACAAGTTAATGTAAGCAAAGACTTGACAATCAGATTTCATTTTCTTCAAGGCAATTTCGAAATTTCTTGTTTGGTTGTGTGTTTCCGTAACTAAAATCACTTCCTCGATGTCGCCTCCCTTAAAGGGCCATTCCCGAAAAAACACACCACATCAGCCAAATTATTCTGTCATACTTCCAGGGTTTAATTAAGAAACTGTTTTCGAATTAGTCCTTATGTCACATAACATACCACCCTGCACTGCAATCCACTCGTATCAAGAACATCTAATAATATCAAAGTCCAGTGCACGTCAGAAGTTAGAGTACTCTCAAACATTATGGCGAGCATCAGTACAATATAGTGACGTCACCGGTCATGTGGAGTGTTGGACGGATTGCTTTATCTGTTTTCAGTCGCATTCTTGCGGCAAGTACTCCCATCATGTATTTATAGCGCTTGTAGGCTGTAGACATAGAAATGAACATTGTTTTACTAAAAGGGCCAACTTTATTTGCGCAGAAAGACCAAAAACTAGTTCCGGACGATCTCTCAAATATTTAGCAGTTTTAGTCTCTGATCATCTTCTTAGTCAACTTTAAAGCATTAAGCGTGTAAATCGTCTAGGAAATTATCCATAGTTCCTTCCTTCAATCCTTTTTAACTTTTGTATGAGAGATACAGCAGTAACCGTAAAACGCCAAAACAATGGTCCATAAACGAAATATCTCGACGTGAGAGACATCACGGCGAGGTATTTTATCAGTTTGGATTCGTGCACGTCGCCGTGGCGGAAACCGTCGTTCATGCATACTTGATGACCCATGCCCGAGTCCCCTCCATCCGAGCGACTTCGGGCTTGGCTTCTCACCCGGGACCAATTGTCGGCCTGTCAAATACATTCATACGCCACCTTCAATAGCTTTTTTTCAACCATTTAATCGTCCAAAGTTTTTCAATATTCATTGGACGTGATCCAAGTTAACACGCATTACGGAAACACATTGAATGCCCCTATTCCCTTGAAGTTTGTCAGCTAAAGCAGGACGTGTCGAATGCTACGTGACACGAATTCTCACGATGCATGGACGGCAACTTCTTTTTTATAAGTACCTTTCTTTCAAGTTTAAACATTAAACAAATGCTCCAAAGAAAATCTGAGATAACATTGTAGTTATTGGGTTAACGACTTACTGCACACGATGTTAAATTGTAACTATTATGTCATTCTCAGTTCAGTTTGTTACGACCTGCGTCATCACGCGATGCCTGAAGTGGAATATTATATCATGGAGGCTTGCATCTCCGGACTTTATTGTTTGGCTAAACATAAATTACACGCTAATTACACGTAACAATGAGTCCAGACATGTTAACTATACAAATTAATGCTAACGCAGTCTGCTGACCGGGCCTGCCAAGACCTTCTGCATCTATTTTGCTTTTGAAAAAGAGGATCCGTCCGGACTGAAGACAGCATGGACGGTTTTGAAGTGCGCTTTCAAACAATCGTTTGTGGGAGATACAAATAGAAACAACGGGTAAACAGACAAGCATCTGTTCCTGCGCACTGAGGTGTCTCGTTTGTCGGTAGTACGCTCTGCGTACTGACGCCGCCCGGCCGACTGGCGCCAGGTGGAAGTAAACAAAAAATAAAAGGAAGTGCCATGCCGTTTAGCAGCTCACTTGAACATTTGAGAATGCAACCATGTCGTGGAGCAAGATCAAAGGTGACATACACAATAGTTGTGACACCGTCCGACAAAGGTCATTTGGAACGGCATTCAGAGCAAAATGACGATCCAAAAAAAATAAAATTTGAATTTACCTTACTTGATCAAAGTCCTTAAATTGGGTAAAGTGCTCTTGAAGTCATCGTTCAAAATGTAAAACTCAACTTTACGTGTTCGGCGGTGTTCGTGAGTTTTATGGTTCAAAGAATAATGCCATAGCCCATAACTGTAATAGTGATCGTTGTACGTTGGCAAATAAAGCGGAACAAATTATTGTGGCTGCCGCCGTCGACGTGGGGTACAGGGAACGGCGCAAAGCAATCACAAACCAATCAGATCCTTAATCCTTGGAGTGAAGGGACAAATTAGTTTGTATCGCCCGTGGGAATGGCCGGCACGATATGAGATGACGCAGCACACGACTGAACTTTGAATACTTGGCTTTTTCAAACTGCAAACTGCTCTTACAATTAACAGAGCAAATTACGAAACTATCTTGTGGTCAAAGCGTTAACTTTTCAATTATTTCGCTATTCAAAGCTGCTGAAATATAAGTTTCTGTACTATGTTTATTATTTTATCTATTTTCAACACATTCCTAGGCCTGTGTGAACTGCCGACACGGCTGTGACTAATCACTTAACGATGAAATCTCGCTCGAAAACCAAACAGGACCCAGTGAGTGACTCATTGTATAGATCAGATAGCCGCCTGGACTGGCCACACTGATTCACTACTTTAAGTGGAGTTTTAATGGTGCCTTCTTGAGTAACCAGTGAGTTTCTTGGAAGTTACAGTTATGTAACTTAGCACAAATTCAGACAAATAAACATGAATTATGAAAGTCTGGGTCCAAGTAGATTTTTTTACCTTTTTTTATCTGTTTACTTCTGGTTATTTATAGTCGCATAAAAAGCAAAATTACAACAATCTGGAATTTGATACTTAATGGCCGTAACCCTTTTGCGCTTTAATGAAAGGAATAAGGAAATAATCTTTCGCTTGTGTCCTCTCCTCTATGCTCAAAAGATGAGTTATAAGATCAAAGCAAAAGGGACGATTACACACGTCTGGCAAGCCTGATCCAATTACCCGAGCGAGGATGTTAACTAACCCACTTGTTACTCCATTGCATAACGAAGTAATCCGAATTGGTAGCCCGTTAGCTCTGTATTTTGTGACGTAGTGCTACATCAATGTTGCGTGTTTTCAATGTATAGTTTGGCACGGAAAGTGCACTTCATATTATTATAGTATTGTTGAAGGCACGTCTAAAACTCTGTGCCTTGCTCTTGCTTATATCGTCTTTAAAACCAACTGCTGACTACGCTGAAGTATCTCTGTACATATATATATTTGTTGGACAGCGTAAACAAAATTTTTTCCGTGTGATAGGGATTTTAGGACCTCTTTTATGGGATTACGTTCGTGAGCTCCCATTGTCCCAAATAGAATGAAAGCCCTTGTGTTGCGGGGAAATCACGACTGGTTAACCAAGGGCTTATAACGTGGTTTAAGCATTACGGTAAATTAAATTAACAAGATTTGAGAATGTAGAAAAATAGACGACATGAGGAAGGCTGTCGAGTGTTGTGCAAGATCGCCAGAAATGCGCATTACCTCTCCAATGGACGAAAGTTACTTCCATACGTTTCATGTAAAGTCAATCAATCTGCCTAACCTTTTCCCAACTATGTTGGGGTCGGCTTCCAGTCTAACCGTTGCAACTGAACCAGTATTTTACATGGAGCGACTGCCTATCTGACCTCCACAACCCAGTTACTGGGTAACACGATACCCCTTGGTAAGACTGGTTGTCAGACTTTCGGGCTTCTGACGACCCGTAACGACTGTCAAAAATCCAAGAATGACAGCCGGGAGCAACGAGCCACAGATGGGTCTTGGTATATTAAGACACGAACACACCCACACACGAACTGACTACGGCAAGCGTAGCTTAACCTGGTCGATCGATCCGTGTGGCTCTTATTACTTAGCCACGAGGCCCTCATTTATAAGTAGTGTCATCAAATCATTACGTAAATCGTAAGTACTGGAGACATAGACAATATGACATGACTGACAATCGTACTTAACCCATTTTATGGTCGCATCGCAAATTGCAATGACGCGCCGGGGTAAGTAGTATAAGTAGGTGCACCATCCGAGACACGAAAGGCGTCGAGCGATGACGAGCATAATGCATTCGTGTTCTATGCGCTGTAAATTTTAATTATAATAGTCGCGACTCGGCGCCGGCTCTTTATACGGACCGTGCAAAATAAAACAGCACACATACAACAAATATATTTAAATAAAAGCTGACACGACTGTACTGCGCTCTTCGAACGTACTTTGGATATAATACGAATGATAATTTAGTTACAACTTTTTAGGGTCCGTGTCCGTCTGTCACCTGGCTGTATCTCATGAACCCTGATAGTTAGACAGTTGAAATTTTCACAGATGATGTATTTCTGTTGCCGCTATAACAACAAATACTAAAAAACAGAATAAAATAAATATTTAAGGGGCTCCCATACAACAAACGTGATTTCTTTGCTCGTTTTTATAGATAATGGTACGGAACCCTTCGTGCGCGAGTCTGACTCGCACTCGCCCGGTTTTTTTTTTTTCATGCGCGGTTTTTCCGCAATTTTTAATATTATTTACGCAAATAAGCAAATTCGAGTATTTATTACTAGATTAGCACACACCTAGTAACTGGATATTATGTGTTGGCCATGTGTTTGTTTGATAAATGTTTAGTCTGGCATGTTCAGGCTTTTGCATACAATAGCAAATGTGTGATGGATTTTACTATTCTGTAGACAGATTTACGGTTTTATTTATGGCATGGTTAAAAAAAAAGACGATAAACAGAATTGGACGAATGGAATGGTTTTAAATAAGGTTTAGAGGCATGTAGTGGGGAAACTAGACAGATGGTAAAAATGACCAAAACCAACCAACTCTTCCATTTTTGTTTTTGTAACATACATTACCATTAATTATGTAGATAAATGAAAAACAAAGTAAAACCTAAAATAAAAAAAGAGAAATGTGTGTTTATACTTTTAAATGTTATTTTATTTTGTCACACTGATGACCCTCTGACCTTGTAATTTATTTTTATTTTATTATGTAGTAGTCTCTTGAATTTTAGACTTTATTTTTTATTCTGATAAAGATACCGGATCTATAATAAGCGACTGTTCTGTTATCATCATTTTATGATTATCAGTACTTTTCAATCAAGTGCTGATTGTATAAATCCATCAAAGATGTCAAACAACGTTATGTTGATAATCTCACATGTGCTGTTAGTCAATTTTATTAAAAATAATCAATATTATATTTTTACTAAGTACAAAAAGTTTGAAAAAATTATATGAAATTAATAATCCTAACTAATAGGTATTTTAGATGTGAAAGTGAGTTTGTTTGTTTTGCTTTCACATTAAAACGGCTGAACAGATATGGATGACATTTGACATATGGGTAGACCATGAACTGGAAAAGGACATAGGATACTTTTTATCAACATACCACATGGGCGGAAGCTTGTAAGCTAATAATATATAATCAACTATGTTATTTTAGTGTCAATAATATGAATTCGGCTAACAAAGTATAATGTTGGGTTTATTTGAAACAATTATTGCAATGACCGAAGCCTATTCTCAACTTAGAATCTAGTGCAACTAAAATCAGAGCTAAATACCAGTTGAATGAAAGCATTTTGTAACTTATAATTATAATTTTATGGGTATTTTTTGGTTGTAATATCTAGGTAACAATTGGCACAAAATTTAACTTTTTAAAGCACTAAATTGAAAAATAGACACAAGACAATTTACTAGTAAAAAGTTCACACAAGTAGTCTGAACTTTTTATTTATTTATAATACTAACTACTAGACCAACATGTTACTAAACAGAATGTAATAAAAAAATATAAAAAATGTAGGTAATAGAGATGCAAAGAATAAAGCATACTGTTGTACATAAAACTACATGAATAATGTATCAAAGCTAATGAACTACTTGTGCTCTGAACCTACAGTACGAAGTCTGCCAAAATTGTTGAGATAACCTTACATGTTAGATGAAATTCTACGTATAAGCATTGATATGATGGCGTGACGCACTTTATTATGGCATTCTACAAAAATAAACGTTCATAATCGCAAAGATAACATTACGATTGCCCTCTGCAGTCCGGTAGGAAATTATTATAACTACATAAAAAAACATTATCAAAAAAATAAACCGGAGAACACGATTCAAGAAACAATGTAAGCTTCAATGAATTCACTACGAATACTTACATACAATCGGTCGAGAAGAATTGTGCGTAGGCTACTCTTTATTTACCACTAGTCCGACATGGAACACATCGTATTGTATCCAGTAAAATTCTGTAAATTACTGATTTGTCCACAGCTGACTCTGTCGTTATACTAACGTTTGTTCAGCGTTAAATACTACACAGCACTGGAAAATAATATTGCACAGCGACACAGGAATATATACTGTCATATAAAAATCAACTTTGAAACATGAACGTTCACTCTACGATCCTATACCACCCAAATTCACATCACCATTATTTGCGCACGCAGTACCAAGGTACCAAGTGATTAAGTGATTCGACGTTCACATCGGCCATTCGGCTAACGACGGCTGACATAAGGAATGTTACCAGATTAGGAAAGATATTTTATGTAGTTTCTTTTGAAAACGTCAAAATTCTAGAAATAAAACAAACACAAATTATTTCGTAAAAACAACTATTCAAAGTTCACATTCAAGTTCAAAGTTGATATTTTGGCATACCTATTGAAAGTAATTTCTTCCCCACAAGACAAACTTCATGCGAAAACTTCAGTAAGCATATCCTAAAAACAAATTTAAGTATGACAAATTCAAACACCGTTGTATTCTGTAACAAAACATTTCAATAAATGCAATAACCATTACTTTTGGGCTTAGTATTACAATATTAATAATACAAATCCTCTTTTGAGCTTGAACTTTTTTGCACTTTTTCAAAACTGACAACATTGAGAGTGCGGTCCAGTTGAAAACAGTAAGTCGTTTTGTGCCAATAGAAAATCGACTAAAAGAAAACAAAGCAATCGATTCCACAGTATCCTGATTTTAGGTGTATCCGAAATTAAAAAAAATCAGGAAGCGATCAATGATCAAAGTCAAAAATGTCAAAACAAATTAAGTCAACAAACTGACGTGTACTTTACTATTATTTTATTTTGATACAAATGAAAAAGTCAATTATAAAGATAATTTGTTATCATTGAAATGTCGGAGTCGGAGAGACTTGTGCAAAATGAGGCAGGGCCTGTTGAGGGCGCAGAAATAAGAGGCGATGGCGACGCGCCACCAACAGTGCCAGTATCCGAACGGGAAGCATATTTTCAAGCTCTTCGATTATGGATTCAGCAAGCGCAGATGTATCAGAACCTATCGACATGTTTTCCTTATTATATGATGACATTTCAAGGCTTACAGAATAACGCAACGAATGTACCACTGTTCAATAACAACTATCAGTTCCAAGTGCCCTTTCAGGTCCCTAACGCGGCACGGAACCCCGCAGAAACTCAACCCCAAGCCGAAACACTCACGCCCGCTGAAGGTATCCAATAAATTGATTGAGCTATGGAGTCATAGTCACACTTTGTTAATGTAATTGGAATGTTGATGAGCCTTCTGTGTGCTGCAATCCTTTTTTTTTTACCACTGTCTGTGAATATTATTAAACATAACTTGTAGACATGGGCGTTTTCGTATTTAGTTGCTAACGGATATGTAACCGATATTCAGTTTTCATATCGATATCGAAAACCGTTTTCAGATATCGATATCAGTAGTACGATTTGCACAAGTAACTGAAACGAACGAAACGCAAACTCAAACTTTTACCGTTAATACATTGATATAGCTAACTTATGGAATATTTGTTGTAAACTAGACCTTATTGCTAGCGCGTTAGGATATAGATATTACGCACGCACTATTATTAACCAAATAACCAATCACTAGCCGAAGTTACGTAATATTCGCTTCATCACTTTTACGCCAGTAAAACATTGAATGGTAAGACAGAGACAAAGCGAATAAAAACCGTCGATGTCATATCGCTCGCGATGTGAAGTTTGCGTTTTGTTCGTTATTACTTATTCGACATTATTCGTAGTTCGTTCTCGTTGTTGCGCTTTGGATAAGCCATAGCTCGATGAAGTTTTTGTGAAAACGGTTATGTATATTTAGATATCGATATGGTATGATAATAAACACATATCCGATATAAGTTACGTTTTGATATATCGAACCCATGCCTAATAACTTGTCCAAAATTGAACTAAGTATATAATTATTTAGTCCATTTACATAGTGTATTATTATGAGATATATTTCACATACAATTACATAAATGAAACAGATTGAAATGCTTCACATGATAAATCTATCATAAACCATATTTTGTGAAGTTTCTTAGTAAATTTAACCACAATAAACATTAAGAATAGGATTTGTTTAATAATAATAATGTCTACTTTCCAGTGATAGCCCGTCATGGTGGGTATGAGTATGTCATACCGCCACTACACAAGCGCCTCGTTGCTGAGTTTATAGACTTTATGCTGCTGTTCATCGTCAAACTTATAGTAACATTCATGGCAGTGGATATGTTTGAATTGATGTGAGTATCACTATTTGTAGAGTACTTAGACTACTTTGTAGATAATCTTTAGTGTCTATATCAAATATTAAATGGACAGTAAAAATTTAAAAAATGATGGAAAAAAAAAAAGTTTTACACTTTTGCTTACTTATGTAAAGAAAAGTGTAAAATGTTTTTTTTTATTTAAGCAATGAGTATAATAACTTTATTGTGTTACATATAGACCTAGCACAATAGATTTAATAATGTACAGAGATCAAAATAAACTAAATGATTAAACATTTTGGAATAATTAAATTAAGTACCCTAATTGCCAGATGAATTCTTTATTATTCCACTGTTTTAAAACAGTAATTGTTATAATTGCAGTGACCTAGACAAGTTTGATTTCTACAAGTTTAGTGAACATTATGACGACTACAAATATGCGATGGAGCTGACATCCGAGATTCTTTTCCTAGAAGTTATCTACAGAATACTTGTGTGCATATTTGAGGTAAGAATAGCTTTATAAATTTATTTACGAGTATATTGTACACCACAAAAATAGATCCCAAAAAATGATTAGCTAATTTTTAAAAGAATTACTTTTTCTGTAACATATTACTATCAATAAAAAAAAGTAATTTGTTCAATACATCATATTAGTTCAACTGTCATTAACGAGACACAATAGAATTTTAATTGTTATATGTATATCTTAAAAGACTTTTCGACAGTCGGAAGGATAAGAGGTGGCCAACATAGCACTTAATCATAAGGAACTAAAATTCAAAGTTGAATAGCTCATAGAGCAGAAGAAGTTAGTGCATATATTTGCATGTGCTGCCAGAAGCTCCTTTAATATACACTGGCCACGATTCTATGCATTTATGTACACTCTACTACTCAGTGGTGTATGTGGTGTAAGAAATGTACTCTTATCTAACACACTCAAGGCCATGATTTAATCATATTGTAGTTTTACAACGTCAGTATTTTTTCTTTAATTATTATTACCTTTTTATGGAATATGTGGACGCGGTAATAAATCCTTTTGTCAATTTGATTATTGTCGTAGTTTGAGTATTTCGCACTTTGATACATTGCACAATGTTGTCAGTGATGGGGTCATTCTCAGCCCATACATGGACCATATTTTGAAGCTAGACTTGGATCTTTTTTTAATGTGTCCCACATCGTAAAGCACGGAATAGACATGCCGCCGCCGGCAGCGTCCAGAAGCAGCAGTATAACGTCATTTCTTAGTGGCGAGTAAACAGAGACACGTCTTGGTTTATATGGAATGAAAGTGTTGGCAATTCCGTTTGCAGCTGCCGCCGCAGCCGAGGCGTCTCCGTGCTCTTTCACCTTATCAATGTGGTCCATGTAGTAGACTAGTTTAACTGATATAGCCTTTTTAATATTGTTTCAGGCTTTCTGCTTATCGAGTAGCGTCGGACGAACAGGCGGCGCGACGCCCGGCAAAGCATTACTTGGCATCCGCGTAGTAACAGCTTCAGCTGTCATACCAGTCGAGGGAAGACCCAGGGAAACTGTCCTGCTATACCCTGGCAGAACACTCTCCTTCACCGTGGCACTAGTCAGGTCTCTTATGAAGAACTTCCTCATATCCTTGCTGTTTCCTTTATGCGTGGTCCTCTTCGTTTTTCGACACAATCGTACCGGGTATGACTTACTTTGCGGAGTGATTGTTGTTGAAGAAAATATGTTTCCTCCGAGAAGACATGCTCCGTGATTTGTGAGTTATCTATGTATTCAGAATGTATGTAATGTTGATGATGACCGTGCTTTAGTCAAGTCTAACTCACGATCACGAGTTGATTTGGGTCGCTCCCTGATTTGTCGGTGATTTTTTTTTTGGGTTTACTTCATCCCGACTGCTTGAGCACCATGCGATGCTCATTAATATAGCGATACTCGGTACAGAGTTATTTGTTCCAGTGATACCAAACCCGAACCAACATCCCACCGACAAACATGGAGCAGTCTAAGCCTTGCTCATAGAAATGCAGCATAAGTGATACTTTTCGATTTCTATTATACAAAAAATGTCACTGACATTTAAACACCTTCCAATAAAATGAATAATGTCAATAAATAATATTACTATGGTATGTTGTCAAAAGAACATAATTATCCATTCTTAGTTCTTGTGTGTTACTCTGACAGTAAAGCGTGTTGTCTTGTGTTTTTAGCTGGGGTCCAAATTACCCCATTATTATTGTTGTGGGATAATTTATCTTTGTGTGTATTTAACAGTTATAAATAAATGATAGAGTTCAAGTTAAATGTTTTACAATACAATGTAAAATACACGCAGCATTATGAGGATGGGCCACATTTTACCTATTTAAAAAAATAAAAAAACATTTTAATGTATTATTGTTCGAGTTGTTGACATTATAATAAATATTTCACCAAAGAATCAAAACGAAGCTGAGAGCGTTTGACGACGACGTTTTTTTTCACGCGCCATAGACGCGTGCGTAACGCAACAAAATCCAAAATGTACTGCAAACGCAACTAGTGTTGCTTTTTCAAGTTTAGCAGCCCTGATAACAAACGTCGTGTGTATAGGCCCTTAGGCTTTGTTTTCTTTTTGCTCTGAATATAAGACACTATCCTTGACGCGCCGTGTTGGCGTGCGCGTAAAACGTGTCAGTGTAAAAAGCCACCTTTCAAGAGGGTATCTAGCAATAAAGAAATAGTATATATTTTATTTTTACAAATTGTATCTGGGTTATAAAGATTTATTTTTACGAGTTCGGATAAAAAGTTATTCCTATTATGTTTAGAATCTACATTTATAATTTGAATGTACAGTATGTTATTGTAAGATTTTTGTGTTCATAAGTAATTCATATTTTTTGGTATTTCTTGGAAGCGTTTTAATGTACACGCCAATAGATAAATAATCAGTGTGTTTTGCACAAGAATATTATCTACCCAGTGTTGTATGAAACGGATTCAACATGTAGTTTGTTTGTCAGACTTTATGTTTAAATAATGGAAAGTATGTAGTTAGTTAGTACGCATAGGATGTGAAACCAAACCCGACAAATTCAGTACAATAGTACAAGGATTTTGGGGCCACGTTGGAAAAAAATTGTGCAATTATTTGTGAACTGTATTGAAAAAGCAAGATGGCGAGGTTTGTTCCAATTTTGGCCACGTGCCAAAAAAACCTTGTAATGCTATCCATTTCTAGTTCTCTATTTCGTAACTTTCATAGATTAATTTAGAGTCTTACCAAAATGTCGTGTTTAAACGGTATCTAACTAAACAACTGATAAACACGGATTTGTGGTAATAAGGTATGTGTTTTTTTACAAGCTGTTTGAACTATGAAAAATGCAGTACCAGAACTAAGAACGCTTGCTTATATTATAGCCTTTGTGGCAAGGTCTATTTTCTAATAATAAGAGTTATAACTTTTTTGTAATAAATAAGACAAGTACCTTATACCGATTTAAAATCTGAGTTACAAAATTTGTGATATTTATTTTTGTGTAATATATTGTACATATTGAATTAAAATGTAAAAATCAATTATTAGTTTTAATTTTAAATAAGGCTTGGGTGAAAATACATGGTTGCGCATTTGTGCCTAAAGAGCCGGTAAGACGCAGAACGGCAAGCGACAGGTTGTAAGTTTTGGGTCTACTCGTTCCACTCTAAAGTGGGTGATAGACGTGCGTACTTAAAAGTACGCAGTTTTAAAGTTGGCGACCTTACTCGCCTCGCCGTCGGTCGGAGACACGCGTGAAGCTTGCTCATTTTTGACTAACTTACTTAGAGCACAGAGGTCAGTCCAACAGTCGCTTTGCATCAATGCGTTTGTTCAATTTGCGCAAATTAGTCCAATACTGCTGCTTGAAGTCGCCGTCTCATCGTCGATTTTTTTGTTCTATACGTGTTACGGAAGAGGTCCAGAACCGAGACTTGCTCTGTCTTGTCCTGTATCGCTATTCCTCTCAAAAGAAAGTAATCCTTACTAATATAATTAAGGCGGAATGGAGTTTTTTCGTTTGTTACACTTTCACGTTAAAACGGCTGAACGGATTTGGATGATGCACATGGGTAGACCATGACCCGGAGATGGAGAAGGACGTAGGCTACTTTTCACCATGGATTGCAGGCGCTGGAAATAGCTAGTCTATACTAATATTATAAAGAGGAAAGATTTGATTGTTTGTTTGTTTGCATTGAATAGGCTCCGAAACTACTGAACCGATTTGAAAAATTCTTTCACCATTAGAAAGCTACATTAACCCTGAGTAACATTTATAAAGATTACACGCGGGCGAAGCCGCTGGCGGCAGCTAGTTATTTATAAAAAGATTTGATTTTATAAAAAAATACACAAGCAAGCAGTTTCAAGTCTTTAGTCGTTTTTATTGGATTACATCCCATAGCTGCCAAACTACCATAGCCACATCACTCAAAAGTACGTTCAGAAACCAAACCAAATTGTCATTATTGACAACATTGGGAGATTACTGTAAAAGTAAATCTAAATACATTGAAAAATACAAAACTAATTGTATTTGCTGTAAGTTTTTGAAACATAATAACAAAAGCTGTAGTGAAAAGCAAAACATTTTTTACTTCCAAATAATTTTGCTGAGTTGGCTTGCGCGTCGCACCGTCAGTCTGCCGTAACGTGGCGGCGCTGCGCTCGTGTGTGTGCTGCAGGAGTGGCTCAGTGGCTTGAACTGTCATTGTTCATGTAGTTTTCTGTGATAAGAATTACTGTGAAATTATAGTTTAGCGAACTAATTTACACAATCACGATGTCCGCCTCGGGTGAATTCGGTAATCCTTTACGCAAGTTCAAGCTGGTTTTCCTAGGGGAACAGAGCGGTGAGTACAGGGCGAATTATCGCCCCTCCGTCGTACATTTTTAATACATAGTTTTGAATTTACGATATGTAAGTATAGATTCGTCTAGACTTTATCGAATTACTGACCTACATAGGCCCGGGGAGGCGCAAGTTGCGGGTTTTGATCACGGATAAGATGTCATTACTTTGTAGCCGTAACGTCTGCCGCGTCTGTGCCGAATTACGTTATGCTGAGATGTAGGTTACACTCTCCGAGTACATTGTGAGCGTTGAACCGCTTCTATAGTATGTTCTCACGCGTATCTGCCGTTATCAATCACTGTATTTGATTAGAGGCGTTCCGCAGTAATGAGATGATTTATTGACACGCAGATTTGTATTTTTTTCAGTGGGGAAGACGTCGCTCATCACTAGGTTCATGTATGATAGCTTTGACAACACTTATCAGGTGAGTCATCAAGTTCCCATGACAGTTAGAATGCTAGATGGTCACTATTCTAATACAAAACTCATAGGAGATCTGTCTGTGTGTCCAGTTATAAATTACATCACTGGTTAGTCATTGGAGCTCATGAATATGTATGTAGAGAACAATGTTGTATCTGCATAACATCTGAACAAGGTAATGCTCATAATTTTTGCTCTAAATGAGAACTGCAATGAAAGTGACTGAGCTCAAAATTGAAAGTATTTTTTCCTGATAACACCAAAAATGTGTCTGTCAGTGGAGAAGTTTTTCTAAATACAATATTGTTAAAGGTTTTGTTACCTTAATAAGATTAGGTGTTCACTATTAAATTGTTTAATTGCCATCCTCTATACACACCTAATGTGTTTTGGTTTTACTTTAGAACATGAAAGATGACTCCTTTGACCTTTTATGACCTGTCATTAGTTGAACAACCTTCACAATGAAGTACTTGAAAAGCTCAGATAGGCATCTTGATGAGAATAATAAACACAACATAAATTTTAAAAATACAGTTATGAATCAGCTTTTCTATAATATCCTGTTGTTTCACACACCTGTTTTTTTGGAAAGTAACACAACATCCATTAGTGATACTAAATCAGTCAAAGTTGACCTTTACAAGACATCATAAACATCTTTAGGATTAGACTGAATTGAACAAGACCAATCATCTGCCTTGCCTAACCGGATGCAGCTGAATACCAGCATTTTACATGAACAAGACCCCTATGTGGCAGTTATTATTTACCCAGCCTAAGGTGGACTTGTAGAGACAGTTTATTTTACCCAATACAGGATGATATCATTATAATCTTAATTTAGACACTTCAACACTCTCAAGTGTTTTAAATTACTGTCACTTACCAATAACTGGATGATTAATTACTATTATTCCTAGAAGATTTAAACTTATTATGAGTTTATGACCCATGAATAATCAAAGCAATAAATAACTGTAAGTCATAATATCTAAATATAAAAGCTACTTTAGCTACACAGTAGCTACGAAAAATCTAATAGGAAAATTATTTTTGTTGATTCAATATCTTTTAAACACCTTTGATAAACTAGCCATATTTAGTGTTTGTCAGTCATTTTTATTCTATTGTATACATTTTTAATGCAACTATGTTCAATCATGGTTAATCTACAAAAGGAATCTGTCCTGTTTATTTAACATCATACAAAATCAAATAATGATCATACATAAAAAAACTTTCATTGTTCTTTACTTCTTTAAATAGTATAAAAAAAAAAAGATTTTTCTCTATGTATTTGGCTAGCAGAGTGCGTTTCATGTAATAGTTCCCATGCTATAATGTTGGCCCACTGTTAAACTTTAAAACCGGACCTATTCAGTAATGCCATAGCATATTCTTGTTCGTCCTACAACTGGGGAGCCACCATTACGGCATAGGAACTATTTGATGAAACGCACTGTACAAGTGATAGATGTCAATATGGTATTCGCCACCATTTAAAAATTTTCTGCAAGAAGGTTTATATTATATTTAAACCATGATTATACTGTGTGTGATATTTATCTACTGATTAGACGATCCAAAATAAAATGATTGTAAAGTTGCATGGAGATACCATGGAAAATTAATTTAATAATCATCTGACCATAATCAGTTTATTAGGGCTCAAAAGAAAAGAAGTATTATCTTTATTAATGATAATTAAATTTACAGCTGACAACAGCTTGCTTTAGATCCATGAGTATAACTAATCTCACGATTTATAGCTCATTCATTATCTCTATAATAAAAAAATGAAATACTATTCATTGGTTAGTACATCACTTCAGAACGGCTGGACCGATTTAGCAAATTTTTAAAATGTTTGTCCGAATTAGCTTCTTACGGAAAGAAAAATATGAAAAGTTGCCGAGAAAATTGGAAATTTCGGGAAAACAAAATGTGCATTTTCTATGGAAATTTTGTATTAACACGTCAGTCGGGTCAGCTACCCGTATCCTATAAAACTAATGTGCGTAAGTCTCGATCCCGGGATATCGGGATAAAAAGTATCCTATGTCCTATTCCAGGTCATGGTCTACTCCTGTGCCAAACATCAAAATCCGTTCAGCCGTTTTAGCGTGAAAGCGAAAAAACAAATAAACAAACTCACTTTCACATTTATAATATTAGTAAGGATGACAATAAATGGTCTGTCAAGATGAAATTGTTATGAGGAGTAATGCAGTAAAGTAAAAAGTTCAGACATAACTGCATGATTAATTAACTGACCATGTAATTAGAAAAAATATATTCCAAGTTATGCATAATTATATGCGAATTCTTGTGATGATGTAATACAATAAGTCAGTGAAAATGCAATTGTAACACTTTTTATATGGTTTATAATAAGCCAAAGAGTCAGATTTTACAATAAATAACAGCCAAAGCACTATAAAAAAAACTCTATTTAGGTGTTAGCTAGTCCCTATGATTTATTGTCTAAATCTAGAAATAGCAGACAAGGGAGTAGATTTCATTACAAGTATATCTTTGACTAAACAGCTCCAATTTTTATGTACAATAGGCCACACTTCAGTTCTAACTCTTGTGACCTTGAGCTGGCCTAGCATAGTACGGAGTTATCCATATTAATATTATAAATTCGAAAGTAACTCTGTCTGAACGGATTTCGACAAAATTTGGCAAGGAGATAGATGGCAGGATGGCACCCTGGGGAAGGACATACTAGGCTACTTTTTATCGACATACCCCGCGGGTGAAGCCGCGGGCGGTAGCTAATATTTGAATAAGAGGCCAACTGATACTGGTTTTGGTACCACAGATGCACTAGGCACTACTGTAAAGTTCGATTCAAACTTAATGGCGGCTCAGAAAATGAGGCGAGTCGCTGCGCAGTAACAATTTAATGCGTCAGTGGGGGTGACGGATGGGATACTTGCGCAGCGAGTAGCTAACTTCCGAGCCGCAAATAAGTTTGAATCCAACTGTACCTACGGTACCTACCTACAGTTTTTATTATTCAGTTATTAATTATACCGGAAACTGGCAAAGTAAGGTGAAAAGCCCAGAATAATAATGTGTTAGTAAAAAAAAAACATTATTAACCTTATCTTTTAACATTACCGGCAAAACAAGTCCGATCGAAAAGTACGATAATATGTTTTATCTATATTATTTTTTATCTATAACATATTAGTGTAATTAAATTGTAGTTATGTTCATATCGCGAGTAATAAACCATTAGGAAACAATGCCCAGAACAAAGTCGTTTCCGTTGCTTGAAAAATCTAGTACTTATCTTATAAATACCAAAGGAGATTGATGCCATACTTTCAGCAAATCAAAAGTCATAAAGAAAACTAGGCGGAGAATCAGCACTTTTTGAACGTCATAATTACATTAGACAGTCCCCCAAAACGCCCGCCCTTCACCACTTCCTAGTGCTTTAGCTGGGAAGAAGTGCGATGACGCAACAATCAACAAACTCCCCAGCAGCACAGCTGTCTTGTCTATTGAATTGGGATAAAAGAACAACAAAATCTTTACGGACTCTTTAACAGAAATAACTTGCGGTATCATAAACCAGTCAGAAAAATAGCCAATAGCCATAATGAAGTCTATGAAGCTTACCAAGAGAATAAAGATTTAATTTAGAGCAAAAAATAACGCTGGTATGAAAATGTATTTTGTGAGGCCGTCTTGCAAAGAAGCTTCGTTTATTAATCAGAATATTTTTGTTGGTGGTTTTTCGTTTATTTAGAGAGAGTCCACTCTAATTTTGATCTTCCGAAATGGACGAAGCTCAAACGCACACAGCAGCAGCAGTGGACATCATAAGTGTCCACTGCTGCCACTGCTGCTCTTGCGCACAACTTTTGTGACGCCAATCGAACCACCACAAAAAACGCAAATCTTTGGATACAGGACAACGTGATCTAAAAATACAACTAATCTTTAACCCTAATAGGTACACATAATTATTCATTTATGGTGAATGAACTATTCACCAACATTCATTTATGATACAGAAAAAATCGAGAAAGAACTTTGAGAAAATGGTCTGAAGCTAACATTATTGGGGCCTGGGGATCAATACTCGCCCTGTTTGAAACAATATATCACTACATATTATAAAACAAAGTCCTCTGCTGCGTCTGTCTGTCTGCCGCGGGCATCAGCTAGTATGTTATAAAAACTAGCTGACGCCCGTGGCTTCGCCCGCGTGGATGCCGGTTATTATTTATAATAAAACCTTCCTCGAGAACCACTCTATCCATTGGTGAAGACAGCATGAAAATCGGTGCAGAAGTTTTTGAGTTTATCGCGAACAGACAGACAGTTGCGGCGGAGGACCTTGTTTTATATTATGTAAGGAAGGATAACCTTTCTACGCTTTATAAAACTGTAATACAAACAACACGTTTTGTCGGTCATAGCTTCCGATGCGATGCTACTGTATAATTAGGCATCCAGCTGTGAAAGTCCTCCACCTTCCACTACACATTTATTGAACACGAATAAAACTACAAACTAAGACTTATGTTCACACGGCATTGTACTGCAGACTGATGTTTCTTTTTGCTATCACAGAGAATTACACCGCAGTCTTTACCCGTTTTACCTCGTCCGCGTTGCCGCGAGATTTGAGCACTATACTTACCTACTACACAAAAAGTCCAGTGCAGTTGTGCTATTTTGTAAAAAATTACCGTGAAAACTTAGGTGAAGTGAGCTTGAAGTGAACTGTCACTGCCTTAGCATCAGAGGCCTTAGTGCGAGTTTCTTTTAACTATCTTTACTTTACGCATTGACCGCGTTCGGCACTCCGATTGGCCCTTCACCAGTGAAGGCCAGTGAAGGGCCAATCGGAGCGCCGAACGCGGTCGATGCGTAAAGTGAAGATATTTAAAAGGAACTCGCACTAAGGCCTCTGCATCAGTATCGATGATAATGACAGCTCACTCCACGCTCACTTCACCTAAGTTTTCACGGTAAGAACGTTACAGAATAACAATGCAGTGTGAACGTAGCCTTACACTATAGAAATCGTTAATACCCGTGACTATCTGAGAAGCTTTTATTTCTATTTGAAATCCTGAAATTGCAGGTAAACCTTTGTTGTAGTAATTTTGGTAGATTTCTCTGAATATTAGGTAGTTGCAAATATACGCCAAGCTTACAGGCAAGTTCCGTCCATTTATCTGTTCAATTCTGTAATAACTAGAAATGTTTTAATTTATTTGTATTCAAGTGATATAGCAACAGTTCGTGTATCAAATATTCCTTTATTACTGTTTTTTGGACAGTTTTTTTATGACTATCAGTAAAAGTTGTCTCGACTCAACCATGCGTTTAAACACTTATTTCAGCGGGCGTAGACTCCAAATTAAAACGCAACGATTGGCCTGTGTTTTATTAAAGTCGTTGTGCCTTGTATAATATTAGGTTAGGTCCCCACCATTATCCGTGGTCCCCTATGAAATTAGCGTTTTGTATGGAGAATTTTAAAGAAGTTGCATTTTTCATACTAACATTTTCTTAATTTATATAACAACCATGCATGAACAATGAATGAATGAATGTTTTAAAACTTTTATGCACTAATGTTTAAAAACTAAGATAAAGTATGCCCCTTAGATTAAGCGAGAAAAATAAGTTTAGGCTAAGTTAAAACAATAAATAGTGGTCATTTCTGCTAACAAAATGAGGAGTAATTTTTAAGGTATTTTTTATATTTAGAAAACCATAAGTTTTTTAACTTTTTTTACTATTAGTAGTTGTCTATGATGGTCATTATTCGATATAATACCAAGCAATTGATGAATATTTTAAATCATAGAAGTGACGAGGTTCTCTGTTCATGAGTAAAAAAACGCCAACAATTTCATAGGATAGGTGCCCAATATTTTACTCTGACGCTGGCAAATATAAGTATTGTATATGCTTCTACGCACTAATGGCCGATTCCTATAATTTACGAACCGTTATTGGTTAAATTTTAAACTCTTGTATCTTTACCAATAATGAAGCAAAGAGCTCATTTATAGCTTTGCGTAGTAGTACCCTCCCATATGGAAGTAGCTATTACAGGTAAAAAATTAGCTTACGAATCCTTACTAATATTATAAATACGAAAGTGACTCTGTCTGTATGTCGGTCTGTCTGTCTGTTTGTCGCGCTTTCACGCCAAAACTACTGAACCGATTTAAATGAAATTTGGTACACAGATAGTCTAGAGCCTGAGAAAGGACATAGGCTACTTTTTATCGACATACGCGGGTGAAGCCGCGGGCGGAAGCTAGTCTATTTATATGCCCAGTTTGGCCATAAAAAATATTGCGATTGGTAAGCAAAGCGATTCGTTTTTGTTTATAGGAACCAAGCATAAACGATAGTCATTGCAGAGCCGGTAGGAGCAAAATACCGATATTAGGTGAATCTGGAATCCGAATTCATTGTTCAGATAATACACGGCTGATTGGTCTCATCGAAACCCTTACCGAGTGTATACCTATAGTATTTGCTTATAAGATAGGTCAATCATTTTAGCTTATTGCAGTCCGGTGCTTCCGGTCTTTTCTGTAAAAAAACTCACCGTGAAAACTTAGGTGAAGTGAATAGACCGACTGATTGACAATACTGACAGCTCACTTCACCTATACCCCATTTGAAATAAGATTAGACATTTGAATAAACCTTTTTTACAGTCCGTTCAACCGATTTTGACTTCTATTGCGTTGGTAGCATGACAAATGGCAGCTGCAGTAGACAGTTGGTATTGTGTAACTTTTTTTGCTTTTAATGCCATCCTTATGCCTACGGTATAGAAGTCAAAATCGGTTGAACGGACTGTATAAAGGTTTGTTTGAATGTCTAATCTTATTTCAAATGGAGTATAGTTATGTTTTCACGGTGACATTTTTACAAAATAAATCGACTTCTCCTAGACTGTAAGATCAAAAAATTCATTCCGTTACCTCTTTTGGAATCAATGGAAATTCTATTAGGAGCCTAGTAAACAGCAATTTTCTCTAAAAATCGGGATACGAGCAATTGGGAGCGCGTTTAATAGGTCTTGGACAATTAGGCATCGTGGAACGACGATGTTCTAGATCTTGTAGGGTATTTATGAGGCAATAAACTTTTTTACGGTATGTTAAATTTCGAAGCCAGGTATATGACTAACCCTGTTTCTTGAAACCTGATCACATCAAGGCTTATCTGATTCGTTACCAAAACTAACATCGACTACTTTTTAGGATTGGATCAGAATAATTTTACTCGCTAGTCGATACAGGGATCGCAACATCAATAGTATAAACATATTTAAAACAAAACATGTATATAACCTGTAACGTCACCAACATCCCAGAGGCAAATATGATAAATTATAATTACTTACTGTTATCTAAGTTCTTATGAGAAATACATTCTTTTAATAACATTATATTATAATACAACTAGCAATCAAGTTTCCGAAAGTTCGAACAACTGATTAATAAGCAAAAAGAGATTAAATTCAAATAGTCTTTTAGAAACCGAGGGTCAGGCAAATGAAACATCTAACCCAAAAGGTTTCACTAAAGAAAGTTGCCTATCAAATTGACGGCATATTTGACGGTCGTAAACCTACAATCGATTTTATTTATCTGAAGTTTCAAGACAAAAATGCCAATCCTACGTGCCAATCAGATCCGTCGCCTTAGAACTCACTTTCTTTCTCCATCATCACACCGTCCATCCATCAATAAGATAAAACCATTAAACATATATGTGTTTCGCAGGCAACGATCGGTATCGACTTCCTGTCGAAGACTATGTACTTGGAAGATCGCACGGTTCGGCTGCAGCTTTGGGACACCGCAGGTCAGGAGCGCTTCCGGTCCCTCATCCCCTCCTACATCAGGGATTCCACTGTCGCAGTTGTGGTCTACGATATAACCAGTAAGTAACAATTGATTTTTAAAGAGAATGAGTCTGTTTAGTGAAGGATTTTTTACAGAGCCCCGTCATCAAGACAACGGTAATTTTGCTGTCTAACCTTAAAACATATGTAGTACTAGCTGTGCCCCGCGGTTTCACCCGCGTAGGTCTCGATCCCGTGGGAATATAGGGATAAAACGTATCCTATGTCCTATTCCAGTTCATGGTCTACCCGTGTTCATCCTCTCCTCGCGAACATAGGGAACGTCGCGCCAATAAAGTGATATTATGTTGATAAAACTCCTTCGCAAATAATGCATTAGTTTCGAACAAATTTGATTACCATAAAAAATGCTTATAGTTAGTCAATCTTAAAAGATAGACATATGCTGTCGCGGACTTTTTTTTAGAACTTTTAAAGAGGAACATGATATTTGCGTAACTTAAACCGGTTACGCAGCCCACGCAACAGAAGCTCTCAAAAAGGAATAATTTTTCCCGATTTTGCAACATTTTCCATTTCTGCTCCGTTCCTATTGGTCGTAGCGTGATGTTATATAGCCTTCCTCGATAAATGGACTATCCTACACAAAAAGAATTTTTCAATTCCAACTAGGAGTTCCTGAGATTAGCGCGTTCAAACAAACAAACAAACAAACTCTTCAGCTTTATAATATTAGTATAGAAGTATAGATTATAATATTAGTATAGATGAGTATTGTTATAGTGACAAGGACGGGCCGATCCATAATGCACCCAAAAAAGAAGCATTTGATATCCCATGAGAAATATTAATACGCTACCGTCGTTGGCCGTCGCAATCGATCCGTGGAAGTGCTGTAGTGCATCTTTGTCGAAGAGCTGACTACTTCGAGAATACCCGTGTGCGTTATGTTCGGAGAACATTATCAATTCTGGAAAGCTGTAGGCTGATAAGCAATGTTTATGCTTCATTAATTTTCCGTATCTCCTGTTCTTAAATTGTGAGCTGTAATTGGTGAATTTCTTCGCCAAATCTATGACCTAAATAAATAGTCGATTGGTTCCGTTCCGTTATCATCATATTACTCTCCGACTAGACTATGCAATTATCTAAACGAGATGTTTAAAAACTGGTTTCTCAATTTAATCTTGAAAGAACTTGCGAGATACGAAAAGAAATTGGGTACACAAGTTTGTTCTTGAAAAAGTTCAAGTACATAAAATATTGCTCGCGTCCAACTGTGTTATTCGAAGTGAATCCCGAGGTAACGATATCTTAAACCCCCGGGCCTCGCTCACATCTGGCTAAAAAAATATCTCCATTATATTTTACGGACGGCACACCAAGTAACAGATATGTTGTCATGCGGTGAGAAAGGGTGTGTCCTCTCCATCTTAACGGTTCTCTGGCATTTTCTACTTTGTTTGAGGAATTGGGGGCTTCAAACAGTCACTTTGGCCGAATCATAACAGGAAAATATTATGAATTACCTATCGTAAAATGTCACAAACTGACAATTCATAATATGATCTGCGTGTGATTCATAGTTTACTAAATAGATCTCCAACTGTAACTAACGAGATACAATAGAATTTTAATTGTTATCGGCCTTCTAAAGGCCAATCAACAGTTGAGCGGTTCATCTGTTTAACAGTTTTCTATGGAGATTCGTAAAATGTTCTACACAAATGTTCATTATGAATTGCTTTAGTTTGTGTCAAATTAGAGGAATTGCTAATGACAGCTGGAAATTCAGAAAATTAATTGCTTTTAGAGGAATTGCTTATGTGGCCGTTTTAGGCCCTCAAGTCGTGCGTTTGTTAGTAAGCGTGCGATAGAACGATACGGTCTTTCAACCATGACGTTTCAAGTTTATGGGATCTGATGGCCGTTGCTTGACCTGTCATGTCACATCAGTATGCTGGAGGCCGTTGCCCATGTCCCAGAAATAACACCTTGATAAGATTTTACGAAAGTTGCAAACGGTGCCCTTGGAAATGAACCACATATTATAATATTATGTGTGATAGTATAAGGCAGCGTGTGAAACGAATCCTATCAAAGAACATGTCATCTGACATTGACATTTGGCGTAGATTTCAAACCACAACACCTTGATTTCCAATACGTACTGCGTCCTCTGGTTTGTGCTGAGTTTTTTCAGCGTGTTTCATAAAATGTTTTGAGCAACCGGGAAATGAAAAGACGTGATTACAGCTGTGTTGCACGTAGCGTGGCTCTGAAAGGCCGAAAGTGGGCCAATGGCCCGCCGGTCAGCGCCTCAGGTTACAATTTACGCGCGATCGTATTATCGGGTTTACTGTCGTGGGCTTACCTGCTTCTCATCATTTTATTTGTCAAGAGACTTAATACATTTGAAAAACGCTATCAAGTAATTCGACTCTATTATTAATCTTTTTTATGTCTGTCTCCGGCCGTAAAGTTATACCCGTAGCTATGTTACAAGTAAGCACCTACTTTGAAAATGTAATAAGCTGTTTGCTCTTTTATTCACGTTGAACATATTAGTCAAACGATGTGAAGGAACAGAATCATTCAGATTTCATTGCGGCCACAAAACAATTTGAAATCTTTAATTAAGTCAATTGTGCGCGAGTGGTGTGCGAGCAAATATAGACTTTATTTTGTGGGGTGAAGGTTAATATTTGGTTTGGGGGTTGTCTGTCGTCTGTAACAAATATTTGCTTGCTCCACCCCACGACGAGGCTTGGGCCTGGCTGTTTGTATCTAAGTACATGATATACGTGAACCTAGTCTTAATGTTCCTTTTTTTCTAGTTCTAGACAAATTAAATGTAATTAACTCTAACCCCGCAATCCTGCTCTTCGCTTGTAGTAATTGTAACCCGTTTTCCATCAGAGTTCCTGACTCGTTCACGGAATAATATTATGAAGAGGAGCTAGCCGTTTCAGTTCTTTATTGAAATAAATTATTTTTGTTACGCGTCAGAAAACTTAGACCCGATGTTAACGAGACATTATTAATTTGTCGTTTCACTCCACACATTAGCTTCAACAAATTCACATTATATTATATGCGTCAATCTCTTTAGTACCGGTTTCACAAAGATTCATGAAAACATAACTATCCTTATATTATGTTTTAAATGTACATTCGGACGAGTATGTACTGTTCAAAGCATATTCGTTCAGTCGTTTCAGTAGATATCGATTGGGAATTAAAGCTACAGATTGGCACAAGTTTCATATTGTTCAAGGTTTGACTTCAGAATATTCATAATTGTATGTAGGTATTTCCGTAATTAAGGTTATTATTGTTGGTAGATTTAATAACGTGCTTGAATTTTAAGAGACTGATTCATGTTTCTGTTAGTGTATTGTTTAAGATTAAAAGGCGCTGAGACGCAGACAGTTGATGGACAATTTGGAATCGTATGGAAATTTCGGTATTTTGACCTACGATTTCCATACGATTTTAAAATTGTCCACGGGCCCACGGGCCAATTGTCTATCGTCTACTCAGCGTCTAAAGGTTTTATAATTTAATAGACTACTCTGTAATTTAGGTATTGGGAATCTGGGTGAGTGGGGAAGGTATGAACCATCCCGACACCACATTGACTGGCTGATTAGGAAACCGATCCTACCGAAATAACTCTTATAGCTCGTTCTTTTCCTTAATCCTAATTAGGACTCCTAATTTAAAGTAATTAGCCTTTTACTCAAAGGCTAATCACGTAATTGGGCCCATTACCAAAAGGCAAGGCTTTTTATAGTAGACTGGTAACTGTTTTAGTCTGCATATTGTCTTCGTAAATACTACCTTTGATAAGCAAGCTGTCTTCTTAGCATAATCAGTTCATGTTCTTACTGCTGGGACACAGGCCTCCTCTCTTCGAGAGGGAGTGGGCCGTAATCTACCACGCGGGCCCAGTCCGGGTTGGTAGTTGTCTACTTAACAATGATAAAATTATCATCTGCCTAAAAGAAATTCTGCTAACTTGTTCCCTAGGCGTATTGATCAGACAAACGAGTACATACATGGCTTGGCAATAGCTCACCTCGGCTAAAAAGCTGCAACTGCGCGAGATATAAAATGTCTTGGTCGATACCGCCATAGCACTTCGGTTTCACATTTCCTTCGAGACTTCACACTTTCATGTAGAATGCCTGACGAGTGATGACACAAACTTTTTAATAGTAATACATAACACAAGGCTATTATAATTACCGACCAACTTCCGGACGTAGCGTGGCCTATAAATATTAATGATAAATTCCGTTTTATTGTCTTATTTATACCTACAAGGTCGCGGCAAAATATTTATTACGAAGTTATCTTTTATTAGCAAACACGACTTTAAACAAAAATTCATAGTTTTAAGTTATTTTTGTAAAGTATTTGCATATGAATATGATGATAACAACGCGTGTTATGGAGATTATTACAAAGATTTTACGAGTGCTAGGATTCTGTAGATAAGGCGATAAACCCAGCTAATTGCTGGTAAAGCTACTGGTTGGAAACAATAAAGAAAAGAAATGATGTTTAGTGAACTCTTTCGCCTATCATAATGCCATAGCGTGGGACAGAGTTCAGTGGCATGACAGTAACTATACTGCTGTCTCAAATGTAGAAGACACACACGTGTGTGTGTGTGTGTGACGATGTGTGCTTGAGTGTACCGACAGTGTCTATGTGTGTACAAAAGGAAGAAGCTTGACGTATTAATTTCTCAAAACTAAATCACCTATTGATTAAATTAATAAGCAAACAGTCATAGCACGCCGAGATATCGATAATTATAAGGAAATGGCTTAATTAGCTTGTAAAGGTGACAGTGCAAAGATAGGTCAATGACATCATCATACGTTCATGAGTCATACATTATAAGATGCGAATACTGATGTCCGGCTTACGATTAAAAATGCCTTTATGTTTTTGGTACTTCTGTATACACACGTCTACACATCAAGCTATAGCATTTCCAGTATAAGCTGAACTCGCATTGTACGGAAATCCGATACAATGCGAGATCAGCATATACTGGAGTGTCGCCGTGTGTACCTGTGGCAGCCATCAATGAACGTGGTGAATCATTTTTAATTTTTTCAACTTGTCAGTGGTCACAATAAATTAAATAGGCAGGTATGTATAGGTACTAAGGTACTTCTGTCTTGTGGCTAACTAATAACAGCCGCACGGGTCATCGATCAGGTTAAGCTACCCTTACCGCGGTTGGCCTGTGGATGGCTGACCATCTTTACATACCAAGACCCCTCCGTGCCGCGGAAACCACGTTAGGCAAATAATTATGAATCAACTGTTATCAACTTCTACTATTTTTGTTTTACTCATTGTCGCAATCTGAACTAAATAGTAATAGTGATTACTTATAATATTATTATGTAGTACCTATATGAGTTTGAAAGCCATACAAATTCACCTGCGCAAGCTGGCACACCTACACAAAAATGGTCGCTATGCTCTAATATAGTAATCTATCCATTGGACGACTATCCATATATGGATTTGACACTTATGAATGAGCGACTACAGCGCAGGTTATAATTCTCGTAATACTACATTATGAGAATTTAATGTGCTGAACTTATATGACTGGTTGAGCGTGTTGTTCCCAGCAAAGTGGTTACAGGAGCAATTATAAAGATTCGTGTCAAGAGATTGAGAAGCTGCTTACTCCAGTTTCTCCGTCATCTTGACTTCTTATATGAATATACTGCGATCAATCGATCAACTAATTCGTTTACCAAGATTATAAAGCCTTTGAAATAATGTTTGTGCATATTCAGCCTATAACGTTTTCACTGGTGGGACACTGGTCTCTCTGTGAGATGGAGTGGACCGTAATCTACCACGCGAGCTCAGTGCGGGTTGGAGGACGTCACATGTCTTCAAATATTGGTCTTAGACTATGCCGGTTACCTCACGATGTTTTGTTCACCGTTTTGAGAGCAGCACGCTTAGGATGACCACAATAGAAACGGGTTTTGTGGACGGAAGAATAGACAAAATGACAGATAAACAATCACAATCTGTCATTTTGTCAATTCTTCCGTCGACAAAACCCGTGGAAAACTCGTTTCCATGTCATGCTACGCTTGCTGTGGTTCAAACACACGACCGCAAGTCATAAGTCGTGGCCGTTACTACTGGGTCACCACTGTCCTTCATGTTTGTGTATATTTTTAAATTAAACTTTGGCATTTATAGGCGCACAATTAGCATTAGCTCTACCCTTTTTTAGGGTGATGAGATTATAATTTTTTTTTTCATGCATTTAATTCCTACTTGTCTAACTTCGACAGATGCAAACTCATTCCACCAGACATCGAAATGGATCGACGACGTCCGCACGGAGCGTGGGTCGGACGTGATCATCATGTTGGTGGGCAACAAGACCGATTTGTCGGACAAGCGCCAGGTGTCCACAGAGGATGGGGACAGGAAGGCGAAGGAGCTCAACGTCATGTTCATAGAGACTAGCGCTAAGGCTGGATACAATGTGAAACAGGTAATTATCATCAGCCTCCGTCCCTTACGAGCCACACATAAATTACGTCACACGTTCAGGGGGAGGGAGAGCATCGTATGACAAGGGGGAACAGTCTTAAACTTTCTGACATCACATGTATAAATAAATATAAAGTACTAGCTGTGCCCCGCGGTTTCATCCGCGTAAGTCTCGATCCTGTGGGAATACCGGGATAAAAAGTATCCTATGTGCTATTCCAAGTCAAGGTCTACCCATGTGCCAAAATTTATCTAAATCTGTTTAGCCGTTTTAGCGGGAAAGCGTAACAAACAAATAAACTCACTTTCACAATTATAATACTAGCTTCCGCCCACGGCTTCGCCCGCGTGGTATGTCGATAAAAAGTAGCCTATATCCTTCCCCGGGATGTCATCTATCTCCTTGCCAAATTTTATCGAAATCCGTTCAGTGGTTTAGGCGTGAAAAGGCAACATACAGACACACAGACAGAGTTACTTTCGAATTTATAATATTAGTATGGATTACATCCAGAGGTGGTCACACGAATATGGTCACCTGAACTTGACACGGACCCGGATAGATATTAATGTCCTTAGGTATTCCCTACATCTCTATTAATTGTATTCAAATATTAAATCCAGTCTATTATACAATAAAAGCAATAGGCAATATAATTTACGGATTAACTCACAAACATACGTCACACCTCATTACCAAAATCAATGTAGTGTCAATCAATAAGGTGAGAATGGATACTTAGCCGTTAACGAGTTCGTATAACGTCTGGCTAGTGGTGACGTCACCAATCGATGGAGGTCGTATAATTCGACCTTTACCTTGGCCGTGGAGGATATTAGATGGTGCCAGGAAAGACTTTGGTTCTTTATTTGAACAAATAGTTGGGGTCTTTGGTAGCTTTAGAATAGTTGCAGCGGGTCGAGCACGGCCTTGTGACATGGCTCGAGTCACACATTTTATCATCAGTACATATTATAAAACAAAGTCCTCCGCCGCGTCTGTCTGTTGCGATAAACTCAAAAACTGCTGCACCAATTTTCATGCTGGTTTCACCAATGGATATAGTGGTTCTCGAGGACGGTTTTAGTATACACACTCATAAACCGAACCCGATCTGATCGGTCCGATCGAATTTAGTTATTAAAATAATAGCGTAGGCTAAGTTATTTTGTAACACTGTGGACCTGTATAATAACCGACATCCACACGGGCGAAGTCGCGGGCATCAGTTAGTAGTTTATAAAATGTGTGGCTCCAGCCATGTCACAGTAGGCCGCAGTGGCGAAGGGTGATTTTTAGGGGGTGGGAACCCGGAGCAAAAAAAAAAAAAAGAAAAAAAAAAAAAAAAAACTATACTGACGAATTGAGAACCTCCTCCTTTTTGAAGAAGTCGGTTAATAATACTTGTTATGATGTCACTTCGGACTTTCCTTGTGGCCGCGAAAACCTACTTCTTGTTTTGTTTACCTAACAAAAGAACGGTGTCAATAAACCGTTTCTTTAGAGAATTTTTTTTTGCTGTTGGGAGACAACAAAGACAAAACATTGAATGTAGGCGTTTTGTATAGTTTTAATTATATGGTGTATTAAATACCTATAGTGTGATTACTTAAAAGGCATTTTAAACACTACTGACTGTGTCATTTTTCAATGACGATAGAGTGGTTTTGTTTCGAATTCCAGAAGGGAAGCCGATAGGAATCGGGTTGTACGGTAGCTGCGGCCCTGGTAGGCCGTGCGCGCCCCTCAGATTTGTAGGTCCTGGGTTTGATGTCTACGATATTTTTAAGTTGTCATCTCCCTATTTCCGCTTGAAATAACGTAACATAATATCATACCTGTATTCCCCGAAGGGTTAGGCAGAGGTGTACCATAGTGCACAGTTGCACACACATTTCGCTTGTTATGTTTAGTCCCATATAATAGGGGGCGAGCCTATTGCTATCAACCGGGCTAGGCTTGCAGAAAAAATATCGATATATCGAAATATCGATATTTTTTGTTCGATATATCGATATTTTCAGGCGATATTTATTATTTCGATATATCGATGTATCGATATAAAATATTAAGTATCGAAAATGTATCAAAAACGATATAAATTTTCAATAGCAACACCGTTGTCGCCGCTGACTAAAACCGCTGGAATTCAGAGCCGTAAAAATTATTAGTACTTTTTTTCCTAGTTTGGTATTTAAATGATTATAAAACTTGAACTACATAATTTTCTTATAAAAATTTTTTTTTTTTGAAAATTCCACCGATATATCGATATATCGATATTTTTTTTTCGATATATCGAATTCGATATCGATATTTTTTTTAAATATCGATACGATATATATCGATACTTTTTTACACTTCTTGCATCCCTAAACCGGGCAGAAATCGAAACTCCGGTCTGGAAATTTCTGATGGAAAAACCCAATAACAGTTTGCCCGACCCGGGAATCAAACCCAGGACCTCATGTTCAGCACTCCACTAGACTACCATTAGACTCGGGCAGTCAGGAAGCTTGATATAAACATTTTACTTTTGTGTAGATTAGAAGCGACAGTCAATAGCTGAACTGATAGAAGAGGTTATTTCTATGTATGGAAATATGAAAATATAAATAATATCAACCTTTTGTATGGAACAGCAGTTTTTGAAGTGAATCTTCTTAGGCGACGCTTTGATAATTGGACGAGAATTATTAGTGAAATTCCATGGACACGCACGTTTACGTACACATTAAGCTATTTCAGTATATGCTGATCTCGCATTGCAAAGGATTTCCGTACAATGCGAGTTCAGATTTACTGGAAATTTATAGCTTGATGTGTAGCCGTGTGTACATTTAGTTACATGAGAGAGAAGAAAGATATCTCTCTCTGTTCTTCACACGAAATCATTCTAATTCTTTATTTTTTAAGAAGTTCACTTTTTATAATTTGTAATCATAATATATTTCAGTTGTTCCGGCGGGTTGCGGCCGCGCTTCCCGGCATGGACTCTGCCGAGAACAAGCCTCCGGAAGACAGTATCCTTTGCCAAATACGAACCAACATAACCCGAGTACACTCGGCGACAACAGCTGGTTGACAAAACCCACAGTTCCAAAAACAAATGATCCAAGAATAAAATCATCTATTTTAGTCAACTTTTAACAAAGCAAATAGCTAAGCGGTTTGACGACTGCTTTGCAAACCTGTGAAACAGTTCCGAAATTATCAGTTGTTGTCGCTGATTGTACATACGGGCCGGACCGTGTGTTAAAAGCGATCATTCCATACGGCATGCATTTTGGTGATTTGCTGCATGTACGGGTATATCTGGGATTTGCATCGGGTGAAAAGAGGTTTATTATGTGTGCGGTCCGTCCCTTTACTTAATACTTTGTTGACTTGACTTGGTAGCTCGATAATGTAAAAAAAAACGTGTCAAACTCAACAGCGGTAATAGCCGACTTTCAAAAAGTAGGAGGTTACGCATTTGAAGAGTTTTTTTATACCATAAGTGATAAAAAAAATTGGAATCGGGAGACAATTCCGTGTAAACGTCTTATTTTTATTAGTAAATATGAATAAGACGTTTACACGGAATTTTGTGTTCAAAACTCTGTGTTAAATAAGTAATGTAAATTCAAGCAAATACATAATTATTTTATTACTACCCAATTCGAGTGATTCGAGTTGCCAAGTTAGCCCAACTGTTCAACAACGCGCCAACCTTTGGCCAACAATGAAGAACTAATGTTTTTTAACTCACTCAGATCCACGCTCGTTCATACACGCACGTATATATGACGTATTTATTTAATATATTTAGTGTGTACACGAACCATATAACTGCTAGACTATGTTTTTGTTCCGATACGGCAGGACATTGGCGGACTATTTGAATGGAATTCATTGTTATATTGTGTGGAATCAGCTGCGTTTTTATACAAAGAATTTGTTGATATTGGACTTTACGTCAGTAATTGTGTAATGAATGAGTTCTGTAATCATAGAAAAGAAATATATACTTAAATAGAAAATCCCGAGGACAAATTAAAAAAAAAAATACAATTTCCTGGATTAGATTAGGATGAGTCTGCTATTAAGTTTGAAATTAAAACCGAAACCACAATATCGAAACATTGATTTGGATAGAATGACTTTTGTTCGAATAACGAACTTTTTTAAACAGAATTCCATTTTAAAATTAGATTAGATTTATTCATAAAAATGTACGCTCAGCTGATTTCACACAGCGTTTATAGACTTTCCACAAACGAAGTGACGTGTTCCGGACGGGTCCGTGTTACGGTGGTGGTTATAACAGTCTAACGTCTGTGTTGTAAGTAAACTTAACGTTACTAATATTATGTGTCTATGTACTGTACCCATCTACTTGTCTATACCATCGCTCGGTTACGCCGCATTTTACTTACTTTACAAATACTTAACTTTTTATTTTTCACACACAACATAACATCACGCCTGTACTTCCCCGACGGGTTAGGCAGAGGTGTACCTATAGTAGGTACACCAACATTTCGCCAGTTTTTTTTAATATTTCGTTCTTACTTAAACGAGTTCGGGAGTAATGTATACTGAATGTCAATACTCGTGACAGTCGCGGTCATAAAATGTGCGAGTAGGACGGTGAGTTTTTAGTCACGTGTCGTCTCGCTCCCGCGTTACATGACCGCGCTTGCTACGAATGTTGGTGTATAATTTCATAATATACTCGTAGCATTGTGTGTGTGTGTGTAATCAGTTAAGTATCCGTGAATTATGTAATCTGTGGTTAGGCTTGTTCACATGCATACGGTTCTGTAAACATGAAAATATATACATAAAGAAGCAGTGCATATTGTGAACAGGTCCTTTATTAATATTATATTTTTATATATTCAAATTAACATCGCTTTATAACCATGCTTATTGATATCTAACAATGTATAGTCGGCAACATTTGTGTTTTTAAATTCGGGTCTATTAAGTATTAAATTACCTACCAGAATTTAGAACGTTTAGTCAAAGTGAACTCAAATATTTATTAAAAAGGGCCTTCAAGAGGCAGTTTTGAATGTCAACATTTATAAGAAAATAGATTTGATTGTAGCTAGTACAATCGTACTATCATAAATTTGAGTATAAAAGAACTCAACGCTGTTTCCAGACACTATAATACCTGATCCTTTGCAATATTTTAATAAGATTCGAGGACAAGTATGAATGATTCGAAGACAATGAAACTTTGATTTTGATATTTCATAGGAGCAGTGCTCGGGTGTTACGCAAAATACAATACCTATTTACAAAATGTATTAAAAAAATACATTTTACGTTGCCGACGGTACATGCTTAATATTTATGACAGCAACGATGTCCTGCTTAATATTTATGAGTTGTTGCTGTTTTTATTATTTGCGCTTTCTAGGGTTACCTCAATGATAAAAAAAACATTAGTTTTCTTACTTAGAAACCGCATGTCGAATGCATGGTCCAGACATATCGGTGTTAAATAATTTATTTCTTAATGTGAACTGACTTCACATTGACATTGTTTCTAAGTGAAACAACTTAGTGTTGTAATCTTCTGTTTAAGCCAATTTTCGTTCTAAGGGTCCGTTATTTCGGTTTTAAAGCTTGGTCGTAGGTTCAAGATAGTCTTTCGTTGTTCGAAACGCATGCAGCCATTACAAAAAAAGATTTATCTTTTGCAGGTTTAAACCAACAAGTCATTCTTGAATTTAACTTTATTCACATAACATTAAAGTTCCAATTACAAAAACTGATTTTAAACCTGAGTCGAATGTGGGTTTTCATGAAAATTCACGCCTCAGGGAACTTACGTCTCAGTGCTGCCATCTAGTGAAGGCCATTTCAGAAAACCCTCATTGGTCATTTTGTATTAAGAACTTTATTAATATTGGAATAAAGTTCGAAATGCAGTAACTAGCTTGGAGGTTTGAGCTTGGACTAAAGTTAGTTTTGTACTGAGACGGTTGGCGTTCGAGAGTTTGTAAGCGTTTGAGTCTACTGAGCTTTGAAACGGAGTAATGTACTCATGGAATATAATAGGCATACAGGTGTCGGTCAACTTCATGGGGAAACTTACAAGTAAACTAAGTCATTTATAACATTATACGATGATACGTGTCATGAAATTACTGCAGATGTTCCTAAGTGTATCAGAATATTTGAGAGTTACAGAGAGATTTGAGGAAAATTCGATATCTTTGAGAGCAAGGTTTTCGTAGGGGTTGAACGTCATAATCGTAAAGGTTAAGAATTAACGTCAAATGTTTGTTTACCTTGTTCGTTGGCTATTGATGAAATTATATTTAATCTAGTATTTTTCCGAAGCTATGGACGAGTTTTAAGAAAATTGAAGTTCAAATTACATCACGCCTTGTTTCCCCTAGGGGTTGGGTAGAGGGGTACTTGTTGTACACCCACATTTCTCAAGATAAGATTAAGTCCATGTAATTAGGGGCGAGTATCACGTGACAATTCACACTTACAGCCCGTTCAGGTTCATTCTAGAACAACGAATCGTTTGTTATTTTTATCAGACATTTTGATACTTTACTTTTGAAAGTATTACCTAGTTATGTTGATAAGGAAACAATTTCGATATGATGTATCGATAATAATCGGTAATACATATGATTTATGAGGTACAGTAACGTTGTATGATTGTGAAGTGATGCAGGATTGATTGACTAGTAAGGGAATAGAGATGTAAGATGGTTGAATTAATATAATAATTGATGGTTGTTGACGACACGGTTGGCGCAGTGGCTGAGCGATGGACTGCTGCGCAACGTGTCGCGGGTTCGATCCCCGCACGGAACAAATATTTGTATGATCTGCAAGTAGTTGTTCCGGGTCTGGGTGTTAGTGTATGTGAGTTTCTATGTTTGTAAACGCACCCACGATACAGGAAGAAATTCTTAGTGTGGGGCAACGTTTAAAAAAAAAAAAAATGGAACTTATTGCAACCAGACTATATTAATTCAACATGAAAATTCCTGGGTTCGATTCCCGGGTCGGGCAAAGTATTTTTTTCCATCTGGAATTTCTCAATGGCAGCTCGGAGTTTTGATTTGTGCCCGGTTGATGGCAATAGCCTCGCCCCCTATTACATCGGACTTAAAATATAACTGGCGAAATGTGGGGGCACTATAGGTACACCTCTACCTAACCCTTCGGGGAATACAGGCGTGATGTTATGTTTTTTATGTGAAATCCTTCTCTTTCTTTTTTTTTTTTTTTTTTTTTTTTCTAATACACCCTAGGCTTGCGTGATGATAGAATGTTATGAATGCTGTGCATAATATGGTCTTTGAGACTACGGGCAGTGTGACTGAGTGACAGATTTGGCAGAAGTAACTCATAATAAACTAAGAGCTCGATTATTCGATTACGCTCGCATAGATTTCCATGTTAAGGTAACATATCACTAAAGCCTAATTTACATTACAAAACTTAGTTATTCATTGATAGTTTCACCTGTAAATATATAATTATTTACACGTGAAACTATCAATGAATAACTAAGTTCGTGCAACCAGTTTCGTAATGTAAATTAGGCTTTAATGAACCGGTACATTCAGCACTTGTCACATGTATAGTTTCAGTGAGGTTTCTCCAGTTCGCCGACACCTCGCTTTCTTCGACCTGTATCTTAGTACCATTTTATTTTCCTTAATGTGATTGTACAGTGCATGAGGTGATTCTGAGGCAAGCACCCGGAGACAACAAGGAGCCGGACAGCGGGTGTGCGTGCTAGTGCGCCCGACTCGCCGGGACCGGTCGGACAACCTGCCTGCACACTGTCGCCCGACTACTGCGCCGACCGACGCACTGCGGCGTATATTCTCCGATGTCTTACTGATCGCAAAACTCAACAACTTTATTCGACCACAGACAAAATACTTGAGGAGTCTACCTGACAATTGAAGCGATCAAATCAAATTAAGACTAAAATCAACTGTAAAATGGATTTAATGGTGATATCAAATACCTACAATAATATTGAGTTGATACTATCAGAGTAAATACGTCTGATGCTATACGCCGCAGTCGGTCGAGGTGCGGCCGGGTAAGCGACGGAGTGTTTGAACCGATCTGATACGTGCTAGCGTGCTTTTGTGTGTTTGTCTACAGTGATATTAGATTTTAATGTACATTCAACTAGTTTTCAAATTATAACGAATTAAGGCAAAATATTTATATATGACTCCCAACTGTTTTATATAGACCTTCGTTCATAGAGTTGTAACTAAATCTGACAATGCCATAATTATGAGAAGGGCGGGTTGCACCAGCGTCGGTCATCGTGCTACGTTAGCGACAGTAGTGATGAAGGATAGCAGTTGTAGCAAAGCTTCTTGTGCATTGACGCTCGTTAGTGCCATATTTAACGTATACGTTTCTATGAAGTAAGATGGTGCAACCTGCCTTAGTAAGAATTGCTACGATTTAGTTATCATTAGGAAATACTGACTTATAGTCCTACGTGAGCGCTAAGCGAAAATATCAGCCCTTAGCCCTACAAAACCGTGTTTATCAGTTGTTTAGGTTAAATACCTTGGACATTTATGTATGGAGTTTGACGTAAGGTTGACATTAGACGTTAGACCCGTCATGTTTTCAACGAGCCTACGGCACCAGCTCCACCGACGAGAGGATCGCGATAGTCACGCTATGCCTTCAAATTGTCGCCGCGATGATATCGCTGTTGGAGATTGATTCATAGAGTTTCTATTGAATTTGGTGGTATATGGCGACGGCGAGACTAACCGCGATGTTCCCGCCTTCGATTTTGTTTTTTTAATTCAATTTATTAGTTTTTTTCTCTCGTGGCTCCGCTCACATAAGACGACTGGTCAATGTTGAGATATTTATGAATCAAAGGTCTATTTAAGACAGCGATGTGCTACTTTCGACTACGCATTTACACAAAAGCACTATGTATTAGCCGCACTAGGAAAATGAGTACTTATGTGGGAATTTATTTACTCGCGCTCTGCGCTTCGTTGTAGAATAAAAAGTATGTGAAATGCTGAAACTAGATGGTGACATTTTTAACATTGCAGGGCCAATCTACCGTTCTGATATCAATTAGTAGCTTATAATTCAACCACAAAAGAACAATCAACAATATATTCGTGGCACAGAAAGTGGAAATTAAATTCCCTCATTATTTTATCCCTTTGATAATAAAATAATATATAAATATATTCTAAGCAAGTTTTTATATTTAAGTTCGTATGAGACTGACTGCATGCACGCCCTCTGTTGTCACCATGAAGCTTATAAACTAGTTTGGGTAGGCAGGACTTCTTATGCGAATGAACTGACAAGAATATTGTTACTGAGAGAGAATTAAAATGTTTATTGCGATTGGTGGGAGAGGCGTTTGTAAACGTAAAGTTATTTAAATGCGTCGTCACTGGAGTGTTTCTAGAATAGCGGGGTAATTGCGTAATAAAATGACAATTGATCGCGATGCGTTTCATTTTGACAGTTATCTCACGTTCATTGTGTTATTTACGTTGTTGAGCAGACGAATTTTTCAAAGCTATAAAGCAATATCCTTCAAATATCTAAGATTGTGATTGAAAGTAAGCGCAATTAGGGTGCAGTTTGATAGTCAGCATTCGTTTGGTTCTATGAAGTCTTTAGTTCCAAATACAACCGACATGGCGCTGCTACAATTGTTTTACAAAATAAGATGGCCAAGTCGGTACTATTCTGGTAAAGGTTCGTTGCGAAGATCTGATGAAAAAGTATCCTTAATCAAATAAACATCTATTTGAGGATACCTTCTCATCAGACCTTTACTTATCGTATCCATACTGCATTACAAGTTCCTCACAGATTTTTTCTAAACAAGGAAACGAATGTTTTAATCTTTGAATAACGGTCAGAGTAGTGTGAATATGGAACTCCAACTATAATAGAAATTCGTTGCTCTATTACTTGATAAATAGTTGCTACTAACTAGTCTCTCTCTCCTAGCCTTATCCCATTTCATTTGGGGTCGGCTCTCCTCGTCATTCTTCGCGATGTTTCGGTTCTGGGTCGTCGTTTCATTGACTGGCGCGGCGTCAGGTCGTTGTTGACTACAGACACCCAAGTTAGAAGGAGTCTACCTCGCTTCTTTCGACCTGAATTAGTATTTACTAACTAGAAGTTGACTTAAATAAATGAATAATTTTCTACGGTAATGCCTGTTTTTGTTGATTATTTTGATGTACTGTTCGAGATACACTCTGGTAGCGAAACATCTAGTTTTAATGTTACGTTTACGCGTCTCTATTTAATTTTATGATATAAGAACTGCTCTGTATTTTGTACATAGCATGTGGCGGCGGGACTCCTCTCTTCCCTCGTCTTTAAAATCACGGTTCCTAATATGTTGATCGGAAAGTTATTAATTTATAGTCTATCTCAATGCTGAAGATGCTAGACGGTTGAAAATCGTTTGACTTTTCTGATGCACATAGAAAAACAGTTTTTTTTTCTATTATTAGAGAATTGGGAGTCCCGCGGTCTCTGTACATTAGTATTATTTATTTACTTAGTGCTTAAGTGCATAAACTTATGATTCTTATATCTGAAACGATTTTAGTGAGATTTTCAGCTGGCTTTTATGTGTCGAAATCGAGAACCCTATAGATACAAGTCGAACACTATTTTATAAATGTATCATTCCAATGTGCTTTGTTAATGATATAATCAATACATATTAGCAATATACAATAATTTTTAATAACGTTTGGCCTCGTAAAGGATATTTAATAACTTTAATGCTTATTTATAATTATTATAAATTATTTTTATAATTTATTTTAGGTGCAATATTTTTTGTACTGTTTTACTGATGCAGCTGTTTAATTGAAGGACATGATATTTCCACTGTATATTGTATAATAATGTTGTAATTATAAATCAGGCGGTATGGATTCATACCTACTAAGTGGCTAGGATGATTTCTAAGGAACTTTTTTTTACAACATTTTAAGAGTCCCATGCATAATGCATAAATTGATAAATAGCTTATTTATTCTACGTATACAGTCGAATTATTCTCGTTATACCTAGACCATACTCATAGGAACACCCGCATCATGTCGCGGTCGTGGGTGCACTCAACATTTATAAGTATTCATAGATCAAAGTAACTTTCGCGATTATTTTTTAATTTTTGCAGTAGTTCTATCCATCTGCCTAGCCTTTTCCCAACTATGTTGGGGTCGGCTTCCAGTCTAACCGGATGCAGCTGAATACCAGTATTTTACATGGAGCGACTGCCTATCTGACCTCCACAACCCAGTAACTGGGTAATACGATACCCCTTGGTTAGACTGGTTGTCAGACTTTCGTGCTTCTGACGACTCGTAACGACTGTCAAAGATCCACAAATGACAGCCGGAACCAACGGCTTAACGTGCTTTCCGAGGCACGGAGCAGTCTCGATATGTGAAAATGGTCACCCATCCACGGACCAACCCCGGCAAGCGTAGCTTAACCTGATGGATCGACCCGAGCGGCTGTTATTACTTAGCCACGAGCTCCTCGTCTATATTCGTATTCGTCGTTTTGCAATAGTTCTATGCTGTTAGTATACTAAAAATAATAGTTTGTACAACTATCTCAATACTTTCGAAAAGTCCTGAACATGTCAAAATATAACAATTGATTTACCGAACAGATTTAACTAGGCCTCGAAGTAATGGAGGTAATATGTGTTCAAACATTATCTCCTTTTCGATCAGTCGGGTAAAATCAAGGATTCGACCGAAAAAACAGTTTGTAAGTATTTTTACTTTTATAGAAGTTTATAGAAATAAAATAATGAGTGCGCCTACGACTGTTATATTTTTCTTGAAATTGTAAATATCAATATCACGCTGGTTTATTTTGAATAAAATATTTAAAACACTAAAATTGCATTTATTTATTTGAAATAGCTCTTGATACTAAACATCATCCCTTATTTTAACAAAGGCAAACAAATAAAACTGGCTGGTTTACAAATTACTGTGCCAAATCAGGTTCAGAAAAAAAACGTAAAATATACAAAGCTGACGTTTTAACGAAATTATAAACGTAAAGTTCAAGCTCTGGTACTCTTACATTATCTACTATGAGGACGATGCTCCCATCTGCATATATTTTGGAAGAAGAAAAGTTGGGCCTATTGGACAATCAGGGAAATTGATTATTGAGCAGACTGCCACACAACGTCAGTTGGTCGCCAACCCAACCAACCAACCGTCTAATTACGTACCAAACTGTCAAAACATGACATTTGGGTTGTGACTTGAATTTACGGACAATTTATTTTGATACTCAATTTTTTAAGAAATCTTTCTTTAAATACTAACGATACTTTTTTAGACTATAAATAGTTATTAAATTTTCAGTATTTTTCGGAACATAGCCGAAGTAGTTGTTTACCAGTATTCAAACTAGAAACAAGGTACTCATAGTACCATTTTTCCAAAAGCAAAATGTACCGCGACACTGGACGTGTCCAGTGGCATCGCGTCATTGGACACGTCCTCCGAATTCGTACCGAGTCCGGCGACATAAAAAATTACGAAATTTACGTCGTGTGATGTGGCGCATCTTCTCGATTTGCCTCTTTAGACACGTGTCGCGGTACATTTTTCCCAGTGTGTCACCTGGCTCTAAAATGAAACGAAAGAGGGATAATGCGAGTAAGTTGTAAGTTTTTGGCAAGTTGGAGAGTAGATGATGTCCTTAACTCGTGGTACAGCGGTGGACCTGCAGACGCAGTCGCCGATGGGGTCGGAGCAGGAAGGCAACGAGAGCGGCTGTGTGTGCTGAGCGCACCGCGCGCCCCCCACCCCGCACCGCTTCACGCACGTGTATCGATACTTCAGACACACACTATCGATACATTCTATCCAAATATTTTTACGTATGTATTTTTTTATTTAAATAAAAAAAAAAATGAGAGAATTGTTTTGAGGAACGCGCAACGTTTAGAAATGGCATGTGACTTTAATGTTTATCTGCTGCATTCATGTACTACGGATTTTGGTGCGCAATCGTAAGAATTTTTAGACTGTCTACTATTGGGATATTGAGAGTTCATAATACCTCAGCTCAAATTCACTCTTTATCTCGCTCGCACACTACTGCTTGCGGGCTAAGTGAGAGCGAGACTGAGCGGCAGGCGAAGGCTCCAAGGCGCCGACTGTTTAAGTAATTATTTTCATAGTGAAAAAAAAAAAACAGTGTATCTGCTTTAAAGTTAGTTCTGTTATTATGCAAAGTTTCATTTCAATACCAGCGGTCTATTGTTCGGTTTGGAGGTTACAAGTCAAGTACCTACGTAGAACAAGTACTTTTGTTCGAAAAAGTATCAAATACCCACGTAGGCGTAGTACATAAATGTTGTAGCTCTTATTAAATCTTTGTGATTAGGTAAGTCTTTCAAAACGTTCCTATGACATTTCAAGATTAAATATATCGGCAGAGGAAAGACTGGAATAAAACGTGTATTGTTCGTTTTGCTGAAATTGTGATTAACTTGGATTGTGATGTTGTGCGTCTACCAAGTTGCTTCGTCAAATACTTTAGCAATCTATTTTATTTAGCAGTCGTTTTGTAGATTATCGTTACTCCGTTCGCATAAATCAAAATCTATAGATATATGGGACAAACCGCAATTAGTTACTTAGTTTTCATTTTCGAGCTCATTTGGACCAACTCCAGTAGCAAAATGTCAATGTTTTTGATGGCATAAGTTTAGGCTCGGATTGGAGACTGTACTATACTGACTGCGTTATGTAAAGCTTAAGACCGCGTCCTTATCGAAGCGATTATCGCGCGAAAACGCGACTGTCGCGTTCATTATGTTCGGCAAACACGTAGTCGTGTCGACGGTTGGAGTCTTCCGGTTTTTTGGAACAAAATGAGTGGCATATGAACGCGAGGATCACGTATTTATGCGACCGATCACTTTGGTTAGGACACGGGGAAATGAAAGTAAACGTCATGATGGGCATCATATAATTTACGTTCGTATCCTGCTCTGAGCTCTTAAGACTTGGGTCAATTTTTGTGAGACTAGAAGCCCCATTGAAAAATTACATTGTAAAATACTATAATTTTTTTTGTCTGATTGAAAATATTTAGTTTGTAATTCACTGTTCGATGGTTTTTTCGATCATAGCAACGGTTTTTGACGTAACTAATCGATGTCTAAGTTAAAACGAAGTGTTTGTTGAAATCTTGCTGATATCATCATCTGCCTAGCAACAACTATGTTGGGGTCGACTTCCAGTCTAACCGGCACCCTAATTGCGTAACACACTTTCAATCACAATCTGATTGATTTTGAAGGAGATTTCTAATCCAACGCTTCAAATTTGTCTGCTCAACAACGTAAATAACTCAATAAATATTGTTGAACTGTCAAAATTAAAGCCATTGCTACTGTAAGTGTGTTACGCTGAATACAACTGAATACTTACCAGTAGGTATGCTAATATTCCGTTCAACTGTCGATTAGCCTTCTAATGGCCGATAACAATTAAAATTCTATTGTGTCTCGTTAATGACAGTTGGAGGTTTATCATCATATTGGTGGTTGAATTATGAAAATTGCACCAAGTCCAACTTCTTATTTGTATTGTACATAGTATATTGTATTTGTTTATTTATTTAAATAAACGTTTTTACCTAATTATTATTTAACGTATCGTCTCGATCGAGCTAATCAGGATACATAGGGTACACTCACTGCCAGAATTATGAATTATCTAGACATCAAAGAATGTAGGTGCTCAGTGGATATTATATTATATTATCTGCATAAAAGATACTGAGTATTAAGGAATACCAATAACTTGCTTGTAGAGAATAATATTGTTATGAAGACAGCAATAAAAGAACGCTTCCATAAACTCTTCCATGCACTTGTAAAGTTATCATTTTTAATTTCGACAAACCGTTTAATTACTCTACTAGTATAGTCCGCGCGCGAGAGCGCGACTGGTAGTCACCGTCTGAGGTATAATGTGAGTAGTGAACTAGTGAGACGGGGGAGTTATACAAAGGCCAAGGTAACTCAGTCTGCCAGTTATGTCCATGGTGCCCTCCCCCGTCTCATCGCTCACATACCTCAGGCGGTGACTAGCATGCGGAAAAGTCCGTAACTGCGGGAAAGTCCGAAACTGCGCAAAAGTCCGAAACTGCGGAAAAGTCAGAAACTGCGGGAATGTCCGAAACTGCGAGAAAGTCCGAAACTGCGGGATAGTCCGAAAGGGATACGGGGGCCCTTGGCAACAGGCAACTGGAGGAACACGGGTGGGTTTTAGTCAGTAAAAGTCTGACACGACCTTCCGCTCCGCACAGAGTGGGAGAAGTCATTTGATGATTTCCCAACCACAAAAAAAAAAGGCGGTGACTAGCAGTCGCGCGCGGACTATAATACATTAATGTTAGGTATCGTACTTGTCATGCAAAAATATATACATAAAGTAGGTATTTCAAATTTTCTGTTTGTTGAAAATACTTGGAAATTCGAAGTCGGCATTCATTTTGTTTTGCGCGATTGAGAATAACTATTTTAATGAATTTTTTAGTTTTTATTAAAAAATATATACCAGCATTAGCTGATAGGATTGAATGTCCCAAAGCGAATGTCCCGCGTCTATGTAAAGTCACGGAACTTGTTTGATATGCAAATCGACTATCAACTTACATGGTCTGTAAATTCGAAACACACTGTCATTCTTTGTCAGTCGTGTGAAATGACTATAAACAACACGCCAAATTGAAGTAGTTTGTCAATCTGCTCAACAAACAAGTTCTCTGACTGTACATAATGGCGTTCTCCGGTTTAACTTTAGAAACTCATTTGATAATTTTTATATGTAAGGAATTTCATAATAAAATGTTATAATAACGCTCTCGTTTATTATTTTTAAGCACAACTTGTGAACGTTTCAGTATTTTTTAGTGTCTATGTTTTGGCAAAGGAAATGTTTTACGTGGTTGAATTTTAATTTACATTTCAACACCTTTCTACGTGATTTTGAAACAGGTACGAGATACGTGTAATCAATGTTATTTTAAGTAAAATAAAGTAGATTGGTTACCTACCCAACATTCGATTTACAAAAACTGCACACAAATAACGTAATGTTGTACAGCCGAATTTACATTACGAAACTAGTTGCGCAATAGTACATTATGGTACAAGTGTGTGTAATGATCAATGCACACGTGTTTCATGCGACATTCGTCACACATTAGCGAGGAAAAAAACAGACTTGTAAGAAATTATGCTACAACAATGAACTTATGATACAAATTTTATGCTGCCATGATAGTACAAGTACTCACTAGTTCCATGTCATTACTCCGACTAGGAAATAGTTAGCACACATAATCGCAGTCGTGCGGTAATATAAAGTAAAAATCACGCGTGCTTAATACACTGTATTATGAACATAAAAGCGGTTCAATAAGAGCCATTGCGTTAAAAAAATTGTTTCATGACTTAACTATGTATTTACACGTTAACTATTAGTAAAACTAATGTCATGAAACTCATTTTGCGCAACTAGTTTCGAAATGTAAACACACACAATGACTGGTGGAAGTAGGACGGCGTATGTCAGAATTATCGGGAGCGAAAAAGAGACAAGCGTATGTTGCCTGTGTCGACGCCGGCCCGACACAGAGTCCCAGTGTGCAACCTAGCTCAGTTTTGACGTGCCACCATATAACGCGTCTATTACCAAATTAACTATCTACCTCTTTTTACTTATTATCATTGCGTGTAATTGAATACTTCAACCTCTAGGTGGTATACTTAATGACCTAATGTAAATTAAAACGCTTCGCCTAGAGTTTATCGTCTTTAGTTCTAATTTATTTGAATGACATTCTATTATTATTAAAAACTATTGTAATTATGTCAAAACTGTAATAGACAGGGTGGAAGGGCCATCGACGCGCAAACTGTTACCATGAATTCAGCACATATGATTCTAAACTCAAAAACATTTGCTGTTCTATTTCATACAAAAGTGTAAATACCTACCTACACGTTCAAAATGTATGGAACAGGAGATTTTTTTAAATGTTCCTTCTACCCTGTACCTACATATACAATGTACAAGCACAAAAAAATATACCAAGTGACTGTTAATTGTCAATAAAGCTTCAGAAAAGCGTAAAGAATTGACTGCTTAGTTGTTTAAACTCTGGATTATGTGTCGAAATACTGCTGTGATTAGCTTTGTAAAATCCTTAATGTCAAATATTGATTTTCCCAGTGTCAGATAATTCATTTAAAAAAACCGATGTCACAAACAGTCTATGCAAGGTATGTTCACACCCGTAAGGGTTAATTTTTTAATCTTCTGTTATCTTTATTTGAGGACGAATTTTGACAATTATTCCTCACAAAAACTCTTATCTGACGATGGAAATATCAGCCATAGCGTAGTCTCCTATTGATTACCTGATGACCGTTGATATTAAAATTGCATAACCTAGCACTTTATGGTAAAACCACATATACGCGCGGATCAGTATTTTTGTGTATCTCTGTCTCCTTCTGTCGCTTATGCTACGGCTACACTTCGCGTTATCGCGAACATTTCTTCGTGCGCTCTCTCTCGCACACCCCTCGATTACTCGCTGAGCAACAGAGAGCGCACGAAGAAAAGTTCGCGATAACGCGAAGTGTAGCTGTAGCATTACAGATGTCATTCGATAGAGCTAGAAGTCCGCTGGCAAGCATCCGCACTCATCCGCATTGGCAACGCCTATCATCGTGACAGAAGATAGAGATATATACAGAATAATTTTGACTCGTGCGTCCTGCGAGCGAATTGGTATAATTTTGCCCTTAGCTGAAATAAATTTTACTATAAACGAGTATCGACATACATTGCATTATGTTATCTGACTACACATTACAATTAGTAAAACAATACCTTTTGACGTTTTGCACTTTTACGCCCTAACATAAAAAGGCATTTTGACAGCTGTCAAAAGGGGATTTTTTAAGATCTAAACAACTATTGTTTTTTGTACGTATTTGCCTGTGACGTCTGAATTTGTGAAACAAACAAGCGATGGTGCGGAGGATATACCACTAATTTTATATCGACTTACCGAAATTACAGCTCAATTTTTATTCCGTTTAGGTGTCGGGACAACATATTATTACCTGTTATTTAGTATTTATAAATGTTGCTAGATAAACCTTAGTTGGGATGCATTTTTTATAAATATACGTAGTTGTTTTTATGAATCATAAAATGAGCCCTAAATACGCAGAAGTTCATTGTAGGGACTTTGGATCAACGAGCAATGTGTCTTTATCAGCACGCTTAGCTTAGCATGACCACAATAGAAACGGGTTTTGTTTTGTCGACGGAAGAATAGACAAAATGACAGATAAACAATCACAATCTGTATATTTTTTCTATTCTTCCGTCGACAAAACCCGTAGAAAACCAGTTTCTATAGTCGTCATGCTACGCGTGCTGTACTAAAATAACTTTTCTATAAAAATAAATGTTCTTGACGTTAGGACATGATGCGCATATCATACCTTAACTTACCTATTGACGTAGCTTATGTATCTACTCTAGATTAATTCAATAAAATTCTAGTAAAGCAACATTTATAAGTAATAAATGCAACTTAATATGAACACTATTTTACATTTACATAAGTAGTTATTTCGGCTTAAGCTAACCAGAAACAAGAATTTGTACTTTTATTAGACTTGATATCGCAATGTGGATTAAAATATGCTTTATTGCAATTTAGAAGAAGTTTTGTTTTGTAAAAAAAAAAACTTTAAATTAGCATGATGTTCTAAATATTAAATGCGTTTTGATTACAATACGATTTTGTTTTTATTTATTGCGGTTTCCTTTACACCTTGTTACCAAACATGCGGTTCCTAATTAATTTAATTAATAAATAATTGTTACTGTAGGTAATTGTATAAATACTGGGTATGCTGATAAAATGTCTGATCATCAAAAAACCACCGACGAAGCGAGAGTCAGTCTCGCGTACCGGTTCCGTAAATTCGTACAATGGGTAGGAAATATATTTTCCGTTTTCAAAGTAAAATCTTCATTTTTGGGACCGCATAACTTGTTTGTTTGTAAAGGGTTTTTTGCTGATAAAAAAAACTGCTAGTAGGTACGTGAAATATTTTTTATTTTTAGTGTAATCCTAAGCCTCCATCAACTAAAATTTTCCACAGTTTTCGCTTTGTAAACTGAGGAGATAAGATGGTATTTTAAAATAGATCATTGGTATTTCACAGACATTTTTTATATTAAGTACTAAAATAATACACACATAGTTGAAAGCACGTTTCATCCAGTTACAAAAAAATTGCCTTATCTTAAATTAAACTTATACTTATTTAAAAAGTCACAAAGTAATCATTATTCTACAAAAAAAATATATAATCCACCATCTTTATCACAATAGTACATTGTGATACGAGTGTGCTCTATTGGATATTACAGTCGAGGCGGTATTAGTGGCACGCACTAGTGCGGTAAAGTAAAAAGCACGCTTCTATAATACACTGCATTATGGAACTTAAAGCGGTTCAATAAGAGCCACTTTACGAGCAAGTGAAATATAGTAGTAGAAATATAGTCAGTGCACTGTCGGACAATGATAATGTGGGCTTCTTCAGTGTAAGTAACTCCCGCAAAAAAGCGAGCCCAGGGTGCTCGAAATTATAGGTTCCTATATGCTGCGTCAATTGCCTGTAACCAAAATAATAGAAAGCTATTACGATGGAGTTTTTCAGAGGCTGTTTTCTTTTGCTGCATTATAGAGTTACGTCATGTCAGTGTCTTCATCAACGTCAGCATCCATAGGCTGACTTCACCCACTGCTGGGCATAGGCATAGGTAACATATTCTGGGAACCCATTGAACGGCTAACCCTTTGAAGAGTTTCGTCAATTCGGTTACTAATCTGGGTGCTTAAAACAGTCACTTTGGCAAGATCATAATAGGAAAATATTAAGAATTATCGTAAAATGTCACAATCTGACAATTCATAATATGATCTGCGTGCGATTCTTAATTACGAAATAATTCATCTGTTTGACAGTTTTCTATTCGTAAAATGGTCCACACATTATGAATTGCTTTTATGCCAAATTATAGTACCTAATTGGTAATGACAGCCAGAAATTCAGGAAATGAATTGCGTTTAGAGGAATTGCTAATCTGGCCGGTTTAGGCCCCCAGTTCATGGAATAAGGGTTACTTTTATATAATAACTGTTCCGATTGAAGGGTTTTACTAACCTGCACGCTAACTGCGTAACACACGATCAATCAAAATCTGTTCCATTTTGACAGTTCAACAACATTCATAGCGTTATTTACGTTGTTGACCAGACAAAGTCGAATATATCCTTCAAAATCATTCAGATTGTAATTGTTTGTTCCACAATTATAGGGCCGTTCATAATGTTAGTAAGTATCATTGGTTTGAAAGGGGTTCATATAAGATGATATACTATTCAAAATGAAACGCATATCGTTAGGGGTTTTTAAAAATCCCTTTCAAAACAAGGCCTAAAACGGTCACATTAGCAATTCCTCTAAAAGCAATTTCATTGCCTGAATTCCCAGCTGTCATTAGCAATTCCTCTAATTTGACACAAAAACAATTCTTAATTTGTGGAACATTTTATGAATCTCCATAGAAAACAGATGAATTATGAATCAGCACGCAAATCACGGAATGTCAGTTTGCGACATTTTACGATGATTCATAATATTTTCCTATTATGATTCGGCCAACGTGGCCATTTTAGACCCGCAGGACAGTCATCCGAGACACCCAACTTCCTAACTCCGGTCTGCTACTGAGAAATCCCTAACAGTAAAATCCATTTACACTTCGCCCGACCTGGAAATCAAAGCCTAGACCAACGAGGCAGCTACAATGTACATACATACCAAGATTATACTACACATACCTGGATTACATTGTTATAATATTTGTCATCAGGGTACTCAGTACCGCGACGCCTTGTCTTGAACACTTGCACCGCGTCGCGCTTGTATTCGTCGTGTTGATTTTGGCTGGGCTTCCAATCCTCTCTCTTAAACAAACTGATAATCGCACCCAACAGCCCCCCTCCAGGCGCTGGCGCTCTTAGTTTGCCAATCTTCATGTTGTACACCCAGACAGCTTGCTCCACTGCACGCTCGTTGTTGTACTCATTGACAGTAATCAGTTCCGAGAAACGTTTTTCAAGGGTCTGTAAATATACATAAGTGAAAAGGTGTTACAAAAAATAACAAAAACAGACTTCTAAAATTAGTCTTTGGTCTTCAATTTTCGTTTTTTGCCACCGGCTCCCGAAATTGTCATTGGGGGCACAGTTGGGGGTTAAGTTAGGGGCGCTATTTGTTATCTGTGGGGGCGCCCATGCAAGTTTATTATAAGTGTGTTGGAAATTTTGGTGCCTGTGCCTGAGCGGCAGCAGGCTTTAAGTCAGCAAAGTGTGCCCCACTGAAGGTTCCGCGCTTGGCCAGCCTCTCACTTACCCTACCCTGCTGGCCACTAAAACTTTTCAATCTTGCGACTAAAACAAATCAATAGAAATGTACTAGTCATGCCGCGCCCGCCGCGCGCTGTACTGCAGTTCGTGCCGCCCGTCCCGTGGCCAGGCGGTTAACGCAGTCTGCGTTAGTGCTAGTACTGCCTTAGTAGGTACGTTGATCGCTATCACATTTAGGTGTGAAAGAAGCCAAGATGAGCGTTGGTAATACTTACATCAACAACTTCCTCCTTGTATTCGTCGTCCTCATCCACGTCTCTGTCCGCTAGGCAGTGTTTGAGAGTCTCCTCCACAGCTTCCTTATGTAAGTCTACGAGAGCTCGCGGGTGGAAGCAGCACATCTGCGGGCCCCACGCTGACGTTACGTAGTTGTTGTACTTATGCTCAGCCGCCTGCATGGCGACTTTCCTGTTGTTTTTATTCGCTTTCTCGAATTCTTCAAAGCATGTTTCGATTTCCTGAAAATTATAAGGTCAATGTAACTTTTTGGAATTGGTGGCTAGGATAATACGTTTTTAGGGTGCCGTAGTAAACAAGGAACCCTTAATAGTTTCGCCATGTCCGTCTGTCTGTCTGTCTGTCTGTCTATCCGCGGTCTAGCTCAGAGACTGTTGGTACTAGAAAGCTGTAATTTGGTATGGGTATACATATAAATTACGCCGACAAAGTCGTAAAAGAAAATCGTAAAAAATATTTTTTTTTAGTGTACCTCCAATACACGTAAAGTGGGGATGGTTATTTTTTTCTCGTCAATCCCACGGGGAGGGGTATCGTTGGAAAGGTCGTTTAAAAATAATGCGAGATTGTGGAAACCATTTTTGGATTTAGGGATCCGTTTGCGAAATATTAAGCTTTAAAGTGCTAATTTTTGTTAGAGTCAAGTGTCCCCCCCCCCCCCCCTGTCAGCTAAATGGTTGGTTTTAGGTATGTGAAAAAATTCACTGCAGTAGTATATAATAACGAAATTAAACGGAAAACTATCACCGCTACGAAGGCACCACAAATTACCGAGTAATAATCGACCAACTTAAAGTTAACAAAAATTTTAAGACATGTGACATCTACCAACCCGCACTGGGCCCGCGTGGTGGATTACGGCCAGCTCCCTCTCACAGAGAGGAGGCCTGTGTCCCAGCAGTGGGAACATTATAGGCTGATTATGATGAACTTAAAGTTACAGTTGAAAAAACATGTTCTGAATACATTTTGTATGGGAGAACAAGTTTTTCAACTACAATGTTAAGTTTGTTGGATAAATTCATCCTAACTACGGAACCCTTCATTGTGCGTGGTTCTTTGAAAATCGAATCATACGATCTTAGATTTCAAAGCGATACTTCTTTCAGTGTATTTTTCGCCATTTCTCATAGTTTCAGATTTAGCTACGCACGTACACTTGAAAAATATTCACCCTACATAACTTCTCTGCTAAGTGAAGCAAGTTATTTCCCGTAGTTAAATATTTCTTTGGTTTTCAAGAAATCGATTGTCAATGTGTAGGTACCTACTTGTAACTGTTGAAAAAAAAAAGATAGGTACCTACAACTTACGTTACCATAAGTCTAATCTTAAACAGTATCTTATACAAATTGCGATAGGTGCCTACTTACTTTTCAGTTGCAGTTCTATTTAGCGATTCCAGATAAATAGGTACATATAAGGCATTTTAAAAAAATACGCAAAAATTGGTGTAAGCACCATTTATTAAAAACATAATTGGGATAAAAATGAACGAATTATACAACAAGGCCCGAATCATTAATTTAAATTATATCAGTGGCCCAAAGTAAATAATACGATTACCTATTGATTTTAATAGATTATGGCGAAAAAAAGGAAAAAAGGTACTTTCTTAACCTGGAAGTAAATCTAGCCTAATGCTATCTCCAAGAGCCGAAACGATCGATTTCTATAGCCTTAAAGAATTTATGGATAACAAATTCTCATGTTAGTATTAAGTGAACATATGCATGCTAAGTACAATTCTGGCAAAACATGTAAGATCTTTATTGTAAACTATTGTAACACCATGTATACCATGTTTTATGCAAATAAATACTATTCTATTCTATTCTGAAACGATCGAACGCATTCTATTTGATTGGTACAGTTCGATTCAAACTTAATAGCCGCTCAGAAGTTAGCTATTCGCTGCGCAGTACCCCACCCCTAACCCCGGTGACACATGAAATTGCTACTGCGCAGCGACTCGCCTCGCCGTTTGAATACAACTGTACTTGGCAATGCAAATAACACTGGCTGCATGGATTTTCTGATTTATGAATTATGAAGAAAGATTTCGCGATGCGAAGAACATTTCGCGTCGCTTAGATATAATTAGATTCAGAATCACAAATGTTAGCTTATGGCCCTTTACGGGGCCCCGATCTGGGCGGCTGACCTGACGGCCGGTAGTATCGCAGTCCTGCGCAAGCCGCAGAGAGCGATGGCCGTCAGAGTCATCAGGGGGTATCGCACGATCTCCTACGAGGCGGCTTGTGCACTGGCCGGATCCCCGCCCTGGGACCTCGAGGCGAAAGTACTCGCGTCATCGTATCGGTGGCGCGAGGAAGCGAGGGCGCGGGGTGAGCAACCGATGCAGCGACACATAGAGCTGCATCGGTCTCAGCTTCGCGAGGTCCTGGTGGCGGAATGGCGGGACAGGCTTTCACGCCCTACCGCCGGCCTCGACATCATCGAGGCGGTCCGGCCGGTGCTCGAGCGCTGGCTCGGGAGGAGGCACGGCTCCCTGTCGTTTCGGGTGACGCAGGTGCTCTCGGGGCATGGTTGCTTCGGGAAGTATCTGTGTCGCATAAACAGGGAGCCGGACGCTCGGTGTCACCACTGCGTCGACTGCCGGGAGGACACGGCGCGGCATACGCTGGCAGAGTGTGCCGCTTGGGAGGAGCCGCGCCGTGCCCTCATCTCAGAAGTAGGCAGTGACCTCTCGCTGCCGGCCGTCGTTGAGTCGATGGTCGACAGCGAGGAGTCCTGGGACGCGGTGGTTTCCTACTGTGAGACAGTCGTCTCGCAGAAGGAGGCTGCGGAAAGGGAGAGGGAGATCTCGTCCACTCACCCGGCCCGCAGCAGGCGCACCGGGCGTCGGCGGAGGGCGGATAACGCCCTCTTCCAGCCCCCCTAAATGGGTCCAGGGGCGACGGACTCGGGGACGTCCGTCGCCCCCCAAACATCAGGACCCGAGGTGGCGGCGCGTAGTGTTCCACGCGCGCCCCTCTTAGACGTCACGGGGGGAGTCAAACACCTCACTCCCCCCCCTGACCCGAGGAGGCCCGCGATGGCAGGCCGGCACCAGTCGGGGGTTGCGGAAGATTTTTACGTTCCCGCGACCCCCGGCGTAGGTGTGAGTCGGAACACCGGGGTGGTTTTTAGTCAGTAAGAGTCTGACAGACCCCTCCGGCCGCCCCAGGGCGGAGGACATCCAAGAGGATTTTCAACCCCGGAAAAAAAAAAAAAAAGGTTACCTCACATACATTTATAAAAAATACAACTTTTTGGTCTACAGTAGGTAGTATTTTATTTCTAAAGTAAATAGTAAAAATCAAATAGTAAGTAAGTATTGAAATTCAAATACCTAAATAAAATACATAAAAAAAATCAAGTAATAAAAACTAAAACCCAACTACGACTTAAAAGGTATAAACAAGACACCACAGACAGACAAATTAAAAATCCGGAGTCACACGTGTTAGGACATAAATCGAACAGATTACGTGTGACTCCGGATTTTTAATTTGTCTGTCTGTGGTGTCTTGTTTATACCTTTTAAGTCGTAGTTGGGTTTTAGTTTTTATTACTTGATTTTTTTTTTAATTCTTTTGGGTTTATAATATATATATTTTTGAAATGTGCTCATTAAGCCCTTTCATTTGATACCCAACATGGTAGGAATAAACCATATTTTTTTTTTAAGTTCGTCACTTTATGTCCTCTAGAGGGCGCCATTTTTAATTTAATGTGACTTCACATAGCCTATAACCAGCGGACAATTACGACGCTTCTAACGATACCTCATCTGTCAAATTGTGATAAGTGGTTTGGAAGATAGGAGGGAACAGATGAACATACATACATACATACATACATACATACATACATACATACATACATACATACATACCGGTCAAAATCATAACCCTCCTTTTTTCTTCGCCGTAGTCGGGTAAAAATGGAAAATACTGTCCATATCGGTTTACTGACTGCATGAACGGAGATAGATAATCAGTTTAATTAATGTGGTGGTTTGGTTGTTAGATGACTGATTTAAGGACTGTGCAAGAATCAGGAGAACGAGGAGATGGAAATGTTGATGCAAGTAACAATGATATTGTAGAAGAGATATATATAATATTCGAATTTTGCCTCAAGTCAGAAACATGATCATTGATCACACTTTTTGACCGATAACAAAATGAAGTCTTTAAATTAGAACAAGCAAGTTAATTATTATACCTAAAGTTATAGCGTAGGCGATAAAAAATACTGATCCACAACACCACACGCTCACTTAACTCTTCTCAGAATCGTAGCTTGCGCTCAAACCTCTTGATCTCTTTACGTACGGCTCGTTCGGTGGTTTTAAGCACTTGAGCAACGGTTACTGGGCGAGGTGTTGGGGGACGTACTTGTTCAAGTTGCTGCATGAAGGGGTCATCGGGCCGCTCCGTGTGGCGGCTCCTGCGCCGCGCGAGGCAGGCGCCCGCGGCGGCGCACGCCGCCTGGTGCTGCGCGCGCAGGCTGTCGGCGCTGACGCCTGCCTGCTCCATCTCGCTCTTCATCCGCGTCACGTACAACTCGTGTGCTGCCTGCACGGCGCTCTTGTTGTTCTGATCGTTGATGGTGCGCAGGTACTGGAACTTCTGCTCCAAACTCTGCAATGTTCATATTTCTCATACTTATTATTTTTGTTAGTGAACTACTAGGTTTAATAGGTCTCTATGCCTCATTGTGCATTGGTGTACGTAGACTTGGTGGGTACCTATATACCTACATCATTACTGTTTGGACGATGGACATTGTACATTATTTATGGTCACATGTAACGAATAAAACATGAATGATCAATAAGGATGTATGAACTGGGCTTATAACAAGCAAAAATACTTAATTATGTCCACAACTGATAGGTAGGTACTTAACTAATTAACTATTTTATTGGATCTAATATTCAGGTCATAATTTTTTACTGATTTACAAGAATAGAATAATGAAATGGCTGAAGGAGGCTTCAATATGTTCAGTGTTCAACAGGTTAGACTGAATAATAAAAGGACCTCACCTGCTTTAAATCTTGTCTTTGGTCATCTTCATTGTCTTCCGGCACATCTCTCGCGGCGTCGAAGAGTGTGAGCGCCGCCATGCTGGCCTCGGCGTGAAGCTCCTCAAGTTCTGCTGGGTGCAGGCACAGACTTGCGTGATCCTCACACACGCTGCTCACGGCGGCGTCGTATGTATTCTTGGCGAGAGTCATCGTTTCTCGAACCTTAGCTTCGTTTTCCAAGATGTATTGTGACAGATTCCTGTCCAGCTCCTGCCAATGTAAAACATTAGCTGTAAGCACTAGTAAACACCTATTTCTGAAGGGTTACTTAGGAGTAGGTATACACCTTTTTTTTTTTTTTTGAGGTTGGTTATTCTTCCAATGACTTCTCCCGCTCTGGGCGGAGCGGAAGAGCGTGTCAGACTTTTACTGACTAAAACCCACCCGTGTTCCTTCAGTTGCCTGTTGCCAAGGTCCCGGTATCCCTTTCAGACTAACCCGCAACCCTGGCAGGCAGTAGGTATACACCTCAATAAAAATGTGTGTTAATCATTTTCAGAAGTCTGTGCGACGAAATCTAACCTCTATGAATGATAAAATTCGAATCAAATCGACTATACCATCGGTCAGCCTCTCTCGTCATACCTTGATAAGTTCTAGGAGATGTGCCTCAGCGTCTTGTTGCGAGCCCAGTTTCTTCTTTTGTGAGAAGCAAAGTTCGGCGGCGGTGCGCGCGGCGGCGTGCGCGTCAGCCAGCACGCTAGCGGGCACACTGCGCGCGCCGCGCACGCCCTCCGCCATGCGCGCCGCGTACAGCGAGCGCGCCGCGCGCGCCGCCGCCAACAAGCACGCATCCGCTGTCGCCTGCGAGCCGTACAAACATACATAATATTTATTATTATACTTACCAGGTTATTTTGTTTTTTTTTTACTGCCTCGTTGGTCTAGTGGTCGCAAGCGCTACTGCTGAGCATGAAGTCCTGGGTTAGATTCCCTAGTCGTGCAAAGTGTCATTCGGGTTTTCCATTAGGAATTTCTCAGTAGCAGCCTGGAGTCTGGATTTGAGTCCGACTGATGGCAATGGGCTCGCCCACTATTTCAAGGGACTTTTGAAACATAACCGGCGAAATGTGGGTGTACTATAGGTAGACCTCTGCCTCTGTCTGGTAGACATCTACACCTCTGCCTAACCCTTCGGGGATTACAGGCGTGTCTTTATGTATGTATGAATTACCTTAAAAATGTTGACCGCCTCTGGCACTTCATCGCTGTTGAAGATATCGACGTACTTCTGGAAGTACTCGAACAAGTCCTGAGTGCGGACTCGCTCACCGTTGATAAGCTTCGGAGTGAGGTGCTCCGGATCGAACAGTGAAGGCACCAGCTCCAGAAGTTTTGATCTGAATTCTACTTCCAAGTCTGTAGCAAAAAAAATAGAAAAAATAATAGGTAAACACATAACATATCATCACGCCTGATTTCCTCGGAGGGTTGAGCAGAGGTATATTTATAGAACGCTCACATTTTGCCAGTAGGTACCTAAAGTTCAAGTTCCACTACCTTTTCTGCAGTGGTATTTTACACATTAGCGAATCATGTAAGATGTAGCCAAGACTAGGTAGCGCCAGCAATAACGAGAAGAATAAAGAGGAACGAAGTTCCTTCTCACGCATGATTTAAAACATAAACAAACTTTAAAGGCTCCCGCAGACAGCCAGCAACATTGGTGGTGGAACAATTTCTATGAAAACTTCACGGAAATTGTACTTACCGGTGTCGCGTCGCGACTGTCAGCCTTGGGAGCCTTAACGCATTTCCTTTTGACGATTTCAACCAGTCACTCCTACCGCAAGCCGCGTTGGAAAAGCAAGCTAGATCATACTGACCACGAATGCATCCAGCAAAGTTTTGCTTCGACACGCACAGGCCCGGGTGCGGCATCAGGAAGCACTTGATCTGGTCGAAACTTGAGTTGATGTGCTCACGAACCTCACGCAGCTCTGATTTCTGGGTCGGATTCGACTGGTAACAACATAAATAATATGTATTATCATAGTACACGGCATGTTAGATAGAGGGGTCGCACGGTTCGATCCATCAGGTTAAGCTACGCTTGCCGGGGTTGGTCGGTGGATAGGTGACCATCTTTACATACCGAGACTCCACTGTGCATCGGAAAGCACGGTGACATCTTCTCATCTCATCTTTGACAGTCGTTACGGGTCGTCAGAAGCCCTAAATTCTGACAACCAGTCTTACCAAGGGGTATCGTATTACTTAGTTACTGGGTTGTGGAGGTCAGATAGGCACTCGCTCCTTGTAAAATACTGGTATTCTGTTAGACTGCATCCGGTTAGACTGGAAGCCGACCCGGGTAGGCAGCTGATGACGGGATGTTATGTTAAATAGGGGACATACACACGAGCGGATCGCGTCAACGGCACATACAACCGCAACCGTCAGCGACGTGTGCATCGACGGCTGTAGTGTTCATTCGCACTAATAAGAGAGTGTAAAATAAAAATGAACAACATTTACTATGGGACCAACTCAGAATAAAACATGGTTAACCTAACACTGTACCTACCTATTTAAATAGGAATAAACCTCCAACTGTCAGTAACGAGACACAATAGAATTTTAATTGTTATCGGCCATTAGAAGGCCAATCGACAGTTGAGCGGATGGGGATAATCCTAAAACTTGATAAGGAATTTTTGGTTGGAAGGAGCGGTTTGAAGGGGAGGGGAGGAGTGGCACCGGTGTAATAACAGGCGCATGGATATTTCTGGGAACACAACGCCTCTGTCTGTGCAGAAGACTACACTCACCATCAGGGGGACCATCGGCGTGTTTGCCACGTAATAACCCCTCTAATAAGTCGTAAAATGATAGTATTACCTGGAGCCTCTTGCTGAGTAGCGCGGCGCCGCCGTCGAAGCCATGCGCATGCTCATAGGGGCTCAACCAGTCCCGCACCAGGAACAGGAGCGTCTGGAACGCCTTGCCCTCTGCGTCGCACGCCAGCTTGCCGTACTCCGTGAACAGCTGCCAGACACCAACAACAGACAATGTTTATTTAATCAGACCACTTAGTTGCAAGTACCTAAACTAACTTCAGCTGTGTTTCTTGAAAGAAAAACTCTGTTCAGTGAAGACAAACGGTTTTACTACCAAGTAAGGTAAGGATCTAACCTGTAAGTGTTGTAAATCATCTTCCCTAATGTTGCCGGACAGGTTGTAGATCTGCACGGACGAGATGAGGGTAGACAGCGCGAAGATGGTCGAGTTCTGTCCGATGGTGGTCTCCGTGTCGAAGGTGCCCTGTGTGTCCATCAGCAACACAGCCACCTGCAACCAAATACAGTACTTGCCACTTAGTAATGGAACTATTGATCATCAGGTTCATGCAGAACAAATAGTACCGACACTAAGCGCAGTGAGACGACCAGCGTGCGCGTCTAAATGAGCAAAACGTGAACCAGACAATATCTAGTTCCGTAGATCCATGTGTTCGTGTCAGGGGAAACTTCACGCTCGGCAAACTTCGTGTTTCGTCTGTCGTCAGATTTCTAACAGTTGCCCTTTGCACTTGGTGCAGACCGGACGCTCTCAATCGACTTGGAAGTCGATTTGCTGAGGGGCATTAAGAAAATAGTTGTACCTACTGTATTAAGATATGCTCCAAGATTTGAAGGTACGTAAATATCTGCATGGAACGGCACAGAACCTGGCGTAAGACATACAATGATAACTAACTAAGTATATATTGCTTACCTATATTTGAAGACGGAACGATCGACTATAGCAGCCATGAAATGGTTTGTAAATTGGTGGATCATCGCATATCTGTCAAAAATGACTCCAGCTTCCAAGATGTAAATGTGTCACCCACCTTCTCGCCGGTGTCCAGTGTGGCGATGATGGGTTCCGGCCACAGGTGGATGCCGGTGGTATCCCGCTCGCCGCCGCCTCTCCAGTGGAACCCTTTCAACTGCTCGTCCTCATTGCCCAGCCATTCGCCACTCAGCTGACTGGAATGCTAACGACAATACTTAGATAGTTTTACTCTTTTCATCAATGAGCATCTACATTCAGACAGGTTTTTGTCGTTATAATTTATTAAAAAAATTAAAAAAATTAAAATTCATTTATTTCAGGTAAATATCACCCATCGCCAGAAAACAATAAAAATCTCAGTAAAACAAATTAAATAAAATTAAATTAAAAACATCAAATTAAATTAAATCAAATTAAATAATTAAATCAAAATAAATCAATAAAAAAAAAAAAAAAAAAAAAAAAAAATACATCAAATCAAATTTAAATAAATACATAACCATAATTAGTACCTTCTATCCGACACTGGTACAGCAACATGTCTGGAGGAACAATGCCGGATGAAGGGGCAGTCCAGCCTTCCCGCAATCAACGCCAGAACGATGTTGGGGCTACCCCGTACCCTACGCACCAAGGACGCAGCACGCTTGCGCATGGTCGCGTGAAAGCAGTCGATGCGCGCCTGCGCGAACATACCCGAGGCACTGCAGTATCGGGGCAACCCCATCACCGCCCTAAACGCGTTATTGTACTGGACGCGGATGGCGCTGTAACTCCTATTAGAGTAGTTCGCCCACAGACAGCATGAGTACAGCGATGTACAGTACGCTCTAAAGAGCGTAGCCTTAACCTCATTAGAGCATCGCGCAAATTTGCGGGCGATCATGTTCGCTCTAACTGACAACGCCCTCCGCTCCCGTTCCATGTCTGCATGATCCTTGAGGTCGACAGTCAAAACATGCCCTAAGTATGTAAAACGGTCAACCCTCTCCAAAGGAACCCCATTAAGTCTGACAGGAGGTATGCTTCCAGGACATTTCGCACTGGCCGTCTCAAAGATCATACATTGGCTCTTCTTTACATTATACAATAAACCGTGACCACAAGCATATTCCTCACATATCTGTAACAGCGTCCTCAGGCCGCAGACCGAAGCACTCATCAGCACCATGTCGTCAGCATAACTTAGATTATTAACACATGTACCGTCAATGTGACAGCCAACATGCTTGCTGCTGAGCGCCACGATCAGTCCGTTAACATACAGATTAAAAAGGGTAGGAGATGTTAAGCCACCCTGCCTGACTCCGCATTCGAGCTGATACGCATCCGACATTGCCCCCGCCCACCTAACACAATTAGACTGGTGCCCATACCAGTACTGGAACATGCTAATGAGTTCCGGCGGCAAATCTATGCTCCTAAGCTTGTTCCACAGCAGGTCATATACCACAAGGTCGAAAGCCTTGGACAGATCAAGGAAGCACGCATACACGGGTGTTTTACGGTCGGTGTAGTATTTGACGGTATGCTTAAGACACAGTATAGCACTTTCAGTGGACAGCCGGGGTTTATAAACAAAATAAAACCCGATTAATTTACATGTCTGCAACATACATACATATCTAATCAGCATATAATGTTCCCACTACTGGGACACAGATTGGGCCATAATCCACCACGCGGCGCGGGCCCAGGCAGTCCGGGTTGGTGGATGTCACATGTCTTCGTGTTTTTGGGTTCTCTTCTAGTAAATGCCGGTTTTCCTTCACCGTTTTTAGAGCAGCCGCGGTGATCAAATTAAATACACAAAGTAAAGTTCCTGTCTTGGTTCTAATTCACCTAATACCTATTTAGGGGTATGAGGAACAGGGTGTAAAGTTCACTCCTCCACCATAGAAAAGGGAGGATCCTCCAATCAGACGGGTGTTGTGTCTGGCGGGCAACTGCCCAACGATTGATATTGGGTTATTGTATCTTCTTGTCTATCGCGCGGTAAACTCTAATTGCGCGATGCAGGATTTATGTGACGTCAGGATTTTTGAGTGACGTCAGATCTTCGATGCGTTGTTTGCATGTGGCGATGTAGATACCGCCACACCTACAACTCGTAAGCCGTGGCCAATACCATTGGGCCACCACTGCTATTATTTGCAAAGCGGCTACACAATACTCACAGGTGCGTTGAGGTATCTGAGGAAGAAGTCGAGGATGAAGGACTTGCCGCCGCGGTAGGCGCCGGCCACGCTGAGCACGACCGCGGGCAGGTCGCGCACGTCGGGCCGCAGCAGCAGGTGCTGCAGCGCCGCCTCGTCCAGCTCGTAGCGCCGCCGGTCGCCCTCGCCCAGCCGCACCACCTGCACACCCGCGCAGCCGCTCATCGCCACAGGGTTCGTTTCCGCGTCTCCGCTCATTACTGCACACACCATCAGTTGTGATATTTGTAAAAATCTTAAACTGAAAACTAAGGTGAAGCTTGTAGCCACTGCCCTAGCATCAGTATCATAATGAGATGACAGTTCACTTTAAGCTCACTTCACCTAAGGTTTCAAGAATTTTTACTTTTTTACAGAATAACACAAAACACTGTCATAGATTCATCTAGCAATGTACCTATGTGACATAATAGCTTTAAAAAAAAAAAAAACAACCGAATTACATAAAGAAACACCAAAGTGAAAATTAATATCGGAAGTCGGTGGGAAAAAACGGACTCCACAAATTCGTAAGTATAGGTATAGGTAGGTACCTATATTGAACCGGAAAGTGACATAATATAGCTAATGTAGCTATAGAATTTTTAGCGCGGGAAATTCCCCTGCACCAAAGCGAGACCTTGGCCAAAAGTTTGTTCATCATTTCAAAAATAATGTTGACAAATTCTACGAAACTCAACACGAATGAAAAATGGGAAAACAAAACATCTGGCAATACTTTCAGACTGAAGCCGGCTAGCTATTCTGAAATATAACGCGGTTATCTTATCTAGGTATATGTCGCAGTAAGATGGTCGAAGCCTAATACAGCTATAGATACAAGGTAATTAGTTATATGAAATCGGTTCAAAACGGTCGGAATGCCCATAATTAACCGACTTCTTCATAAAGGAGGAGGTTCTCAATTCTTCTGTATGTTTTTTTTGCAAGTATGTTACCCGATTACTCCGCCAATGATAATAATAACAGACCACACCATATATAACAACAGACCTGATATAACATTGGTTGATAAAGTAGGCAAACACACATTTATAATAGATATAGCAGTCCCAAACACTAATAACATACAAAAAACTATCACAGAAAAAATCAGGAAGTATACAGAATTACAAGAGGAAATTACCAGAGTTTGGAAAATGAATATCACTATAGAATGAATAGTCACTATAGTCCCAATCACTATAGTCCCACAATAAAATGAATAGTCACTATAGTCCCAATAGTAATATCTACAACAGGTGTTATCCCAAAACAAATATTCAATAGTTTTAATGCACTCGATCTATCCAAATACACTTATCTAACATTACAAAAAGCTGCCATATTAAACACTTGCCGCATAGTAAGAAAATTTTTACAACTAGACTTAGATAATAATTTCACTGCAGTACAGAGCCATTTACCTTCCCAGAATAATAACTAGAATCTCACCTTGGTTCACACCCATGAGATTCTGAAAATACCAGGAACTAACCTGAGAAAAATAAATTTAAAAACCGAAATAATAATAATAAATTTATTCAAAAAATAAAAATTGGTAAAATACAGTATAAAGCTTAGAAATAATGTAGGTATTACAAAGTATGATGCCTGTAATGATGAATCGATTTTGATGATTATTTTTTTTGTTTGTAGGTTATGCTTCAGAGGTGGTCCCATATAAATTTTATGAATCTTAGTTGGCTCCGTCACTGTTATTTATTTATCAGGTAGTGGTATAAGAATTTGTGTGGGGTAGGTACCACAACTAAAAAGTGAAAAATAAAATCATTTTAAAAAAGAAAATTTAAGTTATTTTTCACTTTATTAGTGTTTTTTTTGAAGTCGGTTTTTTTTTGTAAAATGTTTTTTTTCTTACTACGACCAATTTCGACGTAGCGCTCGACGGGCGCTGCCGCGGGCTCGCGGAACCGCTCGCTACACTCGCTCGGCTCGCGGGTAGTTGGTCACAGTTCTAACCTAACCTAATATTTGCTCAGAGGGTCTAATAGTTATATTACTACATCATATTCGTATCATAGTTATATTCCTAGTAAGATAGTTATGTACCGCTTTCATATAACAATATAACGGTATACAGGGTGTTAGGATAAACACCGTTATCCTTGTCGTAAAATCAATGGAAAATCACGTTTTTTTTTTTAAATTCCATTTTACCAGTAGAGTGTTTCACCCTTACACCTATGCGCTAGGGCAACAAACTTGCGTCTCAACACGGGTGGCGGCATGGTTCGTGACCTGACCGGCCGCGAGCGCGACCCCTCTCTCACGGTGTCGTATAGAAACTTTTTAAAATCTTTTAATGAAAATAACGTATTTTTGTTGTTACTCAGTCATTAATTTTTAAGTATATTTATGTCAACTCCATGGTTTGAGCACATGGTTTTGGTGCCCACCATGGTTTGAGTTGCATGAACCCATCGTTTGAGTGTCAACGGTTTACCCTTACACCCTGTATATACAGCTATATCCCTAAGATATATCCCTATCCCTTTAGATATCCCTAGGTATATAACTACATCACGGCTTCAACCATCTTACTGCGACTCGTCAACGACTTACTTTTAAGTACGTAGGTGTAAATATAAAACATGTAACCTTTACATGTAAGTACTTAAGGGCGCCTCCTCCTACCTCAGATTTTATCCCGCTCGCACCATACTACTCGCGACCTGAGTGAGAACGAGACGGAATTGGGCGCTAGCGGCTCTAAAGCGTCGAAAAGTTTAGGTTAAAAACTAATATAAAAATAAAAAACATAAGCTCAAACTCAAACTTAAAGCATTTATTTCAATTAAACCATTTACAGGCACTTTTGAATTGTCAAAGAATCGGTCAGTTAGTCAAAAAGTTGAAGCTAGTTGCCCATTCTAAATCGTAGATCTCTATGGAGAAGAACGGGCAAGAAACTCCAAGGACACTCTTTTAAAAATGGATATAGATATTACAAAATCCTGGGTACAGTATTCTTGGTGCTTCTATATGTGAGAACAATGTCAAATGAAAAATAATCAAAAACAATTCAAAATATAAGATTAAAAATAAGCCCTGGCAGATGAGAGATGACCAGTCTCTGAACTGACAGCGCCCGTTCACGAACATGACACGTGGATCAGCACCATCCAGCTCAACCATTTTGTAGGGAACCGAATGATCTAACACACACGACCTAAGACCTGCTTTATGGATAGTTCAGTTATTATGCAAAGTTTCATGATCTAATTTGAAGTATTTTTTGAATACCAGTGGTTTATAGTTCTGTTTAGAGGTAACTTTGGTTTTTTTTTCTATAGAGAAAATTGTATGTACTTAATCGTGTTTTCGCCAAACATAGGACCTAGCATAAATCCTCAACTTTAACATATATATTTATTTCAAAACTAATACTGCAGTATTTTCGGCATAACGTAGGATTATGCTAAGCAATTTGAGGTAGGGTGCGCCCTTAATAAGATCATCATTCTCCTGCCCTTATCCCAATTTATTTGGGGTCGGCGCAACATGTCCCTTTCTTTCATACTTCTCTATTAGCCGTCATCTCGATAGTCCCTTAATAAGATAATGTTATGTATTCTTGTAATCACATTATGAGTCCAAAGATATAATTTCGACTTCAGTTGAATTGCTTTCCAAAGTACCGTTAGCGTTATCAAACAATGGAACCATTTTTAAATTGACTCGTCATATAAATATAACATGTTTGCAACACCACCCGTTTCTCCCGAAGGGATATATGCATGCAGTTAGAATTTATGTACCAACCTATTGTAGACACACCACCATGGGGGTAGTTACACCCCCACACCCCTTCGCGAGTTATGCATTAAGTCCCATTAATAGGGGGCAAGTCCTACTGAGAAATTCGAGAAAAATGCGGGAGATTTCGTGGGACACCCGGTTAGAACGTAAGTCCCTTTCTTTTTCGGGTATAACGCCTTTCCAGCCCATTCCTCCAAGCTTTTATCAGCCTATAATGTTCCCACTGCTGGGAACCAACAAAGACCTCCTCTCAGTGAGAAGGAGTGGGCCGTAATCCACCACGCGGGCCCAGTGCGTGTTGGTAGATGTCACGTCTTCGAATTTTTGTTTCTAAGACATGCCGGTTTCCTCACGATGTTTTCCTTCACCGTTTTGAGAGCAGGGGTAATGAATTAATTTACCGCCTGTCTGGGTTCGAACCTACGACCTACAAGTCCTACAACTCGGTAAGTTGCAGACGTTACCACTGGGCCACCACTGCTCTCAAAGGAGGCTTGGATGAAATCATGATGAAATAATATTGTCAGTTTATGGAACTGTGTCCTTATTTCATATACCCCCTTAGACTGTTAATTTATTTCATCATCTTATAATACCTAAATTAGAATGATGCAAATCTCCAAAATATGTTTCGTAAAAAGTTTCGTTGAAATATAAGGTTCTTTAAAAAAATGGGACCTTGTATATATGGTAGGTATTGGTACTCACCCAATGAAATATTAAATAAAAAAATATAAAATCACTGTCACTGTACCTATATCTTTTTGAGTTGATGGCTACTGATCACGTTGAATAACAACTGAATACTGATTGTGAAGTAAGGACCAGACAAAGAACCAATGATTGAGTCATTGAGACAACTCCTGAGCAAGAATCGCGAATTTTGTAGTGTGTGTTGTAAAACATTCATGTCTGTTTCATCAATGACTAGTCATTTCCAACCTTATCTTCCAAGTAATAAAGTCTATATATTACTGCTCACGCTTGCGTCATATTGCGTTTATCAGTGCGAATATTGATTTTATAAATAGAACAAAATAATGATAGCGGGCATTTTGCAGTGAGTAATGTTGCCAGAAAAAGTTGTCTTACCATCTTGGTAAGTTAATTATTATTTCATTTAACAGAGCAGCAGAAAAATGATTGGTTAAGGGAGGTTTAAAAGCCTTCTTGTGATTAGTGTTTTGTATTGCAAGTATAGTAACACCAAATATTCATCGCGATATGACGTGTATTGTATACAGACAGGGTTAAATTAAATTAGGTATCGAAACTCTGCAGACGTGTTGGGTTCTGATAACTCATCTCATAGTAAGTAATATAATATTATGAAAATAATAGCATAAGCATAATAATTATGCTATTATTTTCATAATATTATGAAAATAAGAAACAAAAAGTAATATACCTAAATCAAGTTTATTAGCTCAGCAGTAAGTGCAGCAAGGAAGTGGTATGTAGTTATTTTTAAAATCTCAATATAATTTGTGTATCTTTTCATACACGAAATATCTTAGAATCTCTCTGAACAATCATCTTTTCCATACATTCTGACGAACTTGCGACATTTTTGCGCGATTTCAGGATCGGTCCCATAGTGAAAGTTGTTTCTTATGATGAGTGCAATGACCCCTTAAGAGATTTCGTGAAAGATCACCTTATATATTTACTTCGAATTACTATCAAATGGTAGAAATTTAAATTAGTGTATGGCAACACGAGATATGTTTAGGTTTGTCATGGGCCTTCCCCTGTAATTTATTGTGACGTTACGTTTATACAAAACAAGCTTGGCAATGTATGTGTATCGAATGATTATGTTTTATTGATACACAACGGAAGTGACGCGACTAACATGACTGTACGAGTTGCTCTGGTCTCTGGTATTTCATGCGTTATTTTACATACAATATTATAATGTAATGTAATGTTTATTAAATAATGTAAGTAGGTAAGTACTTAATTACTTACACTTTTATAGTTAATTACTTAAGTTAGACTGCAGCTGCTTATAAATACAATGAACTAGCTCTTTTTCCGCGACTACGTCCGCGTTGATTTATTATATGTATAATTTCCAAATCGAGCATAATTATACATCCTATATGTATATTATACATCCTATATATTATGTGTTCATCATCCTATATATTATATGTATAGGATGATGAAGTGATGACCCTTTTTATACAAATTTTATTCCCCTTTTCACCCCAACAGGGGTTGATTTATGAAAAATCGTTTTGGTGTGTTTCCATTACATTTGTACCTATCATTATTGAGTTAATCGAAGCATGTTATACCTAGTAAAATCCTCCAATAAAAACTTGATAAAGTGCCCCTAACTGGTTAAAAAACCAGTTAGGGGTAGATTTTAGAAAATCGAAATACCTGTTTCAAATTAATCGGACCACACTTTAAACACAAGACTAAACTGTGCTTTAAGTTTCTTCGATACAAACTTTAACACCCCTTTGACCCCCTGTAGGGGTAGTTTTGAAAAACTAATACCGAATGTCAATCAAGCCTATTATTTATTTATACATTATATATACAATTAGTACCAAGTTTATAATATCAAGAAATAAGACTTATATACAATTCCCCCTTTTCACCGGATTTTTGGAAATTCAACTCTTAAGGGGGTTAAATTTCCAAAATCCTTTCTTAGATGCTCACATACTCGACTGTCCTCAAATTCCCCGACTGAAGGTCCCGTCTGTCACATCATGGCCCAGGGTGTGGGCTGGACGATGATGCGACACACGTGACGGGACATTCCCCATTAAATACATAATAATAGGTAATATAGACGTGATGTCATCAGTAGGACTCGGATAAAAATTATGCACTAACAAATACACTGTAATTAAAATGTAAATATGAGAAAGGCATAAAATACGTACATACTTAGCTAAGAACACTTCTATGGTAGGTATGTATGTAAGTTAATTATTTTCAAATAGGAATTATAACAAAAAATCCTAACCATTATTATAAATGCGAAAGTGAGTTTGTTTGTTTATTTGTTTGTTTGTCTGTTTGTTTGTTTGTTTGTTAAGCTTTCACGCTAAAACGGGTGAATGGATTTGGATGAAATTTGGATCCATGACCTGGAATAGTACATAGGATACGTGGGTGAAACCGCGGGGCGCAGCTAGTACACATATTGTATTTTTTTTCTGCTTGTTTATCAAAACAAATGCAGCTTGATACGAGCCCAGTTCAGAAAGTCCAGTCCGCCAGGGTTTACTTGCAACTGGGCTTGAGTAGACACTTTTTCAACCCAGACCAGTGCTGACTTCGCGCCCAAAAGTCAGTCCAGTTGACTACTATGATTAAAACCACTCATTATCAATTACTCATTGATTAAAACCATCTATTTAGCTGGAAATTTGAACAAATTGGCGAATAGAATTAATATAATACGTATTTATTAGAATTGAGGGAGCAATTAAGTGGAATAAAATAGAAATAATTTATTTAATTGATTTGCTTATAAAGTAACTTAGACTATGGACTATGGAGGAGTAATCATTGAGTATTTATTTGTGGGGGCTTGTAATTAACAACTTATTTAAATATTATTGTTATTAAAATGTTATTTGTCTGTAAGCCTTTCGAAATGAATAAAAATAAATATTATCGGGTCCAGTAGCTTCGCCTTTTTTTTTTTTTTTTTTGATGATTGGCAATTCATCCAATGACTTCTCCCGCTCTGGGCGGAGCGGAAGGGCGTGTCAGACTTTTACTGACTAAAACCCACCCGTGTTCCTTCAGTTGCCTGTTGCCAAGGTCCCGGTATCCCTTTCGGACTTTCCCGCAACCCTGACAGGCCAGTAGCTTCCCCTGCCTGACTTACTGTCGATCTCGTTTAGATGAACCCACTGGCTGGGTTCAAAATTCCGAGTCACTAGGTCCAGTCACTGCGTCGATCGTAATATCCAGAAAAATTATGTTAAGGTACCTAAGTGGTATCCTAGAGAAAACACTCAAATATCTAATTTACTTATAATTACACAACAAGTATTTACTTGGTGGCGGAAATAGGTACTTCCGCGAAAGAGCAGGAGCTCAGCGGGCACGGCGCGGCGTGACCGGACGGCGACGCGACGGACGCTGAGCAGTTGTAATGTACTAGTTACTATGGACGACGCCACACAGAGCCGCCGCGCTCGGCGCGACGCTAACCGTCGCGCCAAGCCGGGGCGTCGCGCCGATCGCGACTACAAGTCCGACGCGAGTGACGCGACGGGACGATTTTGATTTATTTCATGCCCCCATTTCCGTTTACGTTGTTTTTCTTAGCTAGCGCAAATAAAAGCAAGAACGTTTTCACGTCTGAATCGCTCAACATCTTTTTGATGAATGAATCGCGTCGCTAAACGGTCGGCGTGAATGGGCGCGGCGGGACGTGATCGCGCCCGCAGTGTGAACGCTGCCGTCGCTTCAGCGCCGCGTCTCCGCCCGGTCACGCCGCGCCCCGCTACGCCACGCCCGCTGTGTGCAGAGACCTTTAGGTACCTGTGATTCCTTCACAGAGCTAGATAGTTGACTAATATCCTCATTTCGACAACAAATATCAAATTCAAAGAAACTCCATTGCAGGAAATGCTAAATGAGAAGTTGGATTATGAGATTACTGGAACCAGGGTGTGGGGTGTGGTCGGTGATATAACTTTGTACTTGGTATATAGGAAGACAGAACAATATTGCTGTGTTACTATACTAATAAAAAACCGGCCAAGTGCGAGTCTGCCTCGCGCACGAAGAGTTCCGTACCATTATCTATAAAAACGGCAAAAAAATCAAGTTTGTTGTATGGGAGCCCCCCTTAAATATTTGTTTTATTTTAATTTAATTATTTATTTTTAAAAAGAATATGTAACTAGATATTCTGTGAATATTTCAAGCGTCTACGTCTGTTATCGTTTTCAATATCGAGCAAAAAATCTCGTTTGTGGTATGGGAACCCCCTTAAATATTTATTTTATTCTGGTTTTTAGTATTTATTGTTATAGCGGCAACAGATATACATCATCTGTGAAAATTTCAACTGTCTAGCTATCACGGTTCATGAGATACAGCCTGGTGACTGACGGACAGACAAACAGACAGATAGACAGATAGATAGACAGCGGAGCCTTAGTAATAGGGTCCCGTTTTACCCTTTGGGTACGGAACCCTAAAAATAATAGTGAAGAGATAGGATGAATTATTTATCTAACAAACTTAACACTGTAGTTGAAAAACATTTTCAAGCTCAGGGAGGAGAGGCCCGAAATGATCCTGCAGTCTTCAGAGGATACGCGTAAGTACAGGCACCTCAATAGACTTCTCCAAGTCCTTTAAAAAACGCCTTCACCGCTTTAATACTGACGTATTAAGAACGTGATACAGCGGAATACAGATCTCTTGGAATGACCTTGGAGTCCTTCAAGGTCCAACCTCCGAAGGTTTTCATCGGAAATTCACCAAAGATTTCCTTACCTCGAACAGTAGATAAATAAAAATAAAAAACAAATATTGGTCAGAGAGAGATGACCAAAGAAACGAAAACATAAATTCATACACAAACACTAAACAGATACTAAACATTCTTTCTCCTTTTTTTTAAGTCGATTGTACATTTTTGAGGATTTTAATTTATTCACAGAATTCCATGGACTTAATTAAATGTATCATTCTTTATTCGTTTCTCGTTAGTTCGAGGAGCTTGTAGGGAAAAGCCCGACAACATATGTATGTGTTGCCATACACACATTAAAATTTCTACTAAGTATTTATTTTGAATAATAATATTTCTCTCCTTTTGTTACTCAAATATTAATGTTAGTTATTAACTAGGTACTTCCATGGGCTAGTTCGTAGATTTCGTTGTGAATTGTTTTGCATAGGTAATACTGACTGTTGCATAATATACATATGAAAAGTATTTTCGGCAGTGTCGTCGGGTATTTTGGGTCATTGTCCCCTGGGGGACTGCTTCTGAAAATTTTATACTGGGAATTTGCCAACTATTATATACAACATGTAACAGAATAAGCGCAAGACCTGAAAGTAGTTTGCTCAGAATCGGCTTCTGAATCGATTTCCATCATTATTTATATGTGTTAATTTTTCATGAAAAAAATCTTTTCTTTAACTGAAATTAGAACCACCGCGTCTTACCAAGGTAATAAGATATTTTATTTAAGGAAATTTAAGCCTTATCTCAAAGGAATAAAGCCTATTCAATTGCATAAACAAATTTGTAATACGCTCATATCTATCCTATGTTTCATGTTTAGTCAGGAAGTCTATTTATAAAAAAAAACTAGGTGTCGTTTAATTAAATTAACTTACAGATATTATTTTAGTCTTATAATTTAATATTCTAATTGGGGTGTATGAGCTCTTGCGTTTATTCCGTTACAGGTTGTATACTTACTCGTACATGCGACTTAAACATGACTAGTGAAATGTGAGTGTAATAAACAAACAAAAAAAAAAAATAACTGCCTACCGCTTCAGGGAATACAGGCGTGATGTTATGTTGTATTAAATGCTGTAGAGTTTATATACTACAGTACTTTTAGTGCTATAATATTATGTGAACCTCTTAAGCAACGGCGGAACGAGGGAGCCTGTACAAATAACCTGCTCAGAATAAGAAATTCATACAGATCGATTCAAACTTAATGGCGGCTCGGAAGTTAGCTTTTAGCTGCGCAGTACCCCACCCCTCACCCCCGCTGTCACATGAAATTGTTACTGCGCAGCGACTCGCCTCATGTTCCGAGCCGCCATTAAGTTGAATCGAACTGTACCCATGATGCTTAATGAAGATGAAAATAATTAATCCTGAAGAGCTAAATTAAAATATTTATTAATACTTTTTTTTTACCACATAGGTTCCTAATAAAATATTATAATCTTACTATCATGGTAAGAAAACAATATCCTGGTAACATTACTCACTGCAAAATAATTTTGTTCTATTTATGTTATCATTGAATTCGCACTGCTAAGTGCTATATGATGCAAGCGTAAACTATGCATTTTAGACTCTATGTTTAAGAGAATAAGATTGAAAATAGCATGAGGGCTGAAAAGCACATGTGTATCTTACATCATTCATTACATTCATCATATACTATGTTTACATACATATCAGGCTGCGACTTTTTTATATGGATTGTCTGTCATTGGGTGGCCTGTCCGTTCAAATATCCCTTACGATCAGTCGGTGATTCAGCTTGCAAAGTGTTTGTAGTTTCAAAGTATTTTGTCACAGCATTATAATATAGTGCTCTGTGCCTCACAGTAAAACAGTGGGCAGAACACAGATATACATCATCTGTGAAAATTTCAACTGTCTAGCTATCACGGTTCATGAGATACAGCCTGGTGACAGACGGACAGACACACAGACAGACAGATAGACAGCGGAGCCTTAGTAATAGGGTCCCGTTTTACCCTTTGGGTACGGAACCCTAAAAATAATAGTGAAGAGATAGGATGAATTATTTATCTAACAAACTTAACACTGTAGTTGAAAAACATTTTCAAGCTCAGGGAGGAGAGGCCCGAAATGATCCTGCAGTCTTCAGAGGATACGCGTAAGTACAGGCACCTCAATATTAGGCCTATTAGCTCGTACAGACCGCCTCATCCAAAGGGTACAAAACGCTTGTGCTCGGTTTTGTTACAATATTCCTCGCAGAAGCCATGTAACTCCTTTCTTAAAAGAGCATTTCACTTTAAAAATGAAGTCCAGACGCAAACTTCACTTGGCTTGCCTTCTGTTCGGTGTAGTTAAATACCAGAAACCGGACTACCTTTACAACAAGTTGAGTTGGATAGCGAGTAAACGAGAATGTGGGCGAAGGCAATGCTCGCAGCAACTCTCAACTCGGTCGCATAGTACAGCCGCTTTTAGAGGTAGCTTCCGTTATGCGGCTTCCAAAGTGTGGAATAACCTGCCACCACCTATTCGATCAATTAGCACGATCGACACATTTAGGAGACGCCTACGGCAGTACCTCATAGATGCGCAACGGAAGCTAGACATGGTTAATACCAATATTTCTTTGTTATAAGTATGGTATACCTATTATTTACTGACGACAGTCCATTGTTTCTTGTGCAACCATAATATCACTCTGCTCCTTTTCTTAAATATCCATCTACCTATCTATAATTATTTTTATAAAATATCTAATCGAGTTATTATTATTATTTGCTACACATATCCATTTTTTTATTTTTGTTTTTTTATTTAAATATCTACACACACTATAAAACTGATTTACATCTGTAAGACGTCCTCGTAACATAAGGTCCAGTTGAAAACCAGCGTCAGGCACTAGTTGTCTGGCATTCATGCTGAACTGGGCCTGGTTTGGCGCAGCCGTGAGGCGCACAATACTTTTTTTTTTATGTTCTTTGTTTTTTTTTATAAATATTGTGTGCCTTACCTGGGTCAAATAAATTTATTTACTTTCTTTCTTTTCTTTTCTTTCAATAGACTTCTCCAAGTCCTTTAAAAAACGCCTTCACTGCTTTAATACTGACGTATTAAGAACGTGATACAGCGGAACACAGATCTCTTGGAATGACCTTGGAGTCCTTCAAGGTCCAACCTCCGAAGGTTTTCATCGGAAATTCACCAAAGATGTCCTTACCTCGAACAGTAGATAAATAAAAAATTAAAAAAATATTGGTCAGAGAGAGAGATGACCAAAGAAACGAAAACATAAATTTATACACAAACACTAAACAGATACTAAACATTCTTTCTCCTTTTTTTTAAGTCGATTGTACATTTTTGAGGATTTTAATTTATTCACAGAATTCCATGGACTTAATTAAATGTATCATTCTTTATTCGTTTCTCGTTAGTTCGCGGAGCTTGTAGGGAAAAGCCCGACAACATATGTATGTGTTGCCATACACACATTAAAATTTCTACTAAGTATTTATTTTGAATAATAATATTTCTCTCCTTTTGTTACTCAAATATTAATGTTAGTTATTAACTAGGTACTTCCATGGGCTAGTTCGTAGATTTCGTTGTGAATTGTTTTGCATAGGTAATACTGACTGTTGCATAATATACATATGAAAAGTATTTTCGGCAGTGTCGTCGGGTATTTTGGGTCATTGTCCCCTGGGGGACTGCTTCTGAAAATTTTATACTGGGAATTTGCCAACTATTATATACAACATGTAACAGAATAAGCGCAAGACCTGAAAGTAGTTTGCTCAGAATCGGCTTCTGAATCGATTTCCATCATTATTTATATGTGTTAATTTTTCATGAAAAAAATCTTTTCTTTAACTGAAATTAGAACCACCGCGTCTTACCAAGGTAATAAGATATTTTATTTAAGGAAATTTAAGCCTTATCTCAAAGGAATAAAGCCTATTCAATTGCATAAACAAATTTGTAATACGCTCATATCTATCCTATGTTTCATGTTTAGTCAGGAAGTCTATTTATAAAAAAAAACTAGGTGTCGTTTAATTAAATTAACTTACAGATATTATTTTAGTCTTATAATTTAATATTCTAATTGGGGTGTATGAGCTCTTGCGTTTATTCCGTTACAGGTTGTATACTTACTCGTACATGCGACTTAAACATGACTAGTGAAATGTGAGTGTAATAAACAAACAAAAAAAAAAAATAACTGCCTACCGCTTCAGGGAATACAGGCGTGATGTTATGTTGTATTAAATGCTGTAGAGTTTATATACTACAGTACTTTTAGTGCTATAATATTATGTGAACCTCTTAAGCAACGGCGGAACGAGGGAGCCTGTACAAATAACCTGCTCAGAATAAGAAATTCATACAGATCGATTCAAACTTAATGGCGGCTCGGAAGTTAGCTTTTAGCTGCGCAGTACCCCACCCCTCACCCCCGCTGTCACATGAAATTGTTACTGCGCAGCGACTCGCCTCATGTTCCGAGCCGCCATTAAGTTGAATCGAACTGTACCCATGATGCTTAATGAAGATGAAAATAATTAATCCTGAAGAGCTAAATTAAAATATTTATTAATACTTTTTTTTTACCACATAGGTTCCTAATAAAATATTATAATCTTACTATCATGGTAAGAAAACAATATCCTGGTAACATTACTCACTGCAAAATAATTTTGTTCTATTTATGTTATCATTGAATTCGCACTGCTAAGTGCTATATGATGCAAGCGTAAACTATGCATTTTAGACTCTATGTTTAAGAGAATAAGATTGAAAATAGCATGAGGGCTGAAAAGCACATGTGTATCTTACATCATTCATTACATTCATCATATACTATGTTTACATACATATCAGGCTGCGACTTTTTTATATGGATTGTCTGTCATTGGGTGGCCTGTCCGTTCAAATATCCCTTACGATCAGTCGGTGATTCAGCTTGCAAAGTGTTTGTAGTTTCAAAGTATTTTGTCACAGCATTATAAAGTGCTCTGTGTCTCACAGTAAAACGGTGATTTTACATAATATTGTTCCCCTTTTATTTAATATCTCAGGTGAGTAGGTACCAAAGCAATAGTAACGTATAAAAAAAATATCAATAATATCTAGGTATATATACTCGTAGATGCTGACGAAATACTTGCTGTAATATTAGGGATACCTACGATTTTAAATCGGTATCTAGATTGATCCGCCAAGGAGTCGAATCAATAACAGCTTAATCAAACAATGTATGGCGTGTCTATTCATATAATTAAAAATCCCAATTAATATACTATTAATTGGGATTTTTAACGAAAACCATTATTGTGTAGTTGAATGATTCTTTGTTGTCTGTAAGTAGGTATCTAAGTATATATCTTTGTCTGTATATATAAATTTATCTTTGTCTGTATTTATCTGGACTGGAATCTGGATGGATTTTTACCCGATTACGGAAAAGCCACAGAAAGGTTATGATTTTAACAGATTATGTATGTATGTTCATAATTATGTTCCCTCATAACCCCTAAACGGTACTCATTGCATTTTGGCAAACGAGGTATAGTTCGAAGCGTCATGTTGTTCGCCGCGCTTTATGTATGACGTCACAATGGCGACATGGCGGCTTGCTAGCGTAAGTACTTACTTACATAGTGTTATCGAAAAAAAATAGATTATTATTATTGTGTTTGGTATCAAATTAAAGGTCTTAAGAAGTACTTACGATACGCAGTAAGTAAGTTTTCTGATTTTTTCATATTTTGATTTAACCATTTACCAGCAGCGGCAGCATAAAAATATTTTTCTAAAATAAGAGTAGCTTAGGTCCATATAGCATCAGATATCTGTTAATGAAAGTCCCGTCAAAATCGGTCCAGGCATTTCGGAGATTAGCCGGAACAAACAGACAGACAAAAAATTTAAAAAATCTTTTTGATGTTAGTACATAGTACCAGACAGACAGACAGACAAAAATTTAAAAAAATCTTTTTAATGTTAGTACCTACACCTACCGTATCTGTGCCCCGCGGTTTTACCCGCGTAAAGCCGGCCATACACGCTACGGTCTACCGGAGAGGTTTACCTATGCAGGTGGGCCTGCCCAGGTAGACCGGGGCGTGTATTGGAACAGACCTGTGCAGTTCTTGGAACATATGACATGTCGGTCAACCTGCGCAGGCACACCAGTACAGGTAGCCTGTACGGTAGACCGTAGCGTGTATGGCCGGCTTTAGTCTCGATCCTGTGGGAATATAGGGATAAACATAAAACGTATCCTATGTCCTATTCCAGGTCATGGTCTACCTGTGTGCCCATCCTCTCCTCTCTAGAGTAGGGAACGTCGCGGCGGTGCGGCGCCGCGCCGGCCTTGAACTATGTTTAATAGGGGTATGAGCAACAGGGTGTAAAGTTCACTCATCCCCCATAGAAAAGGGAGGATCCTCCGACCAGACGGGTGTTGTGTCTGGCGGGCAACTGCCCAATTATTGATATTGGATTCTTGTATATATGTCCACTGCACGGGAAACTTTAATAAGGTCGGGGTGATGAGGCTGAGGGTGATGACCAGGAATGCGCGTTCGCTGCATGCTGGTGGTCAGGATACCCGTTGACGCCTCGGGTGTTGGCTTGGCTGTGTGACTCGCCTCACTGAAAGCTTGCGGGAGTGATGATGATGACGACACGCTGGAGCAGTAGCACGAAGGCTGCGTTGACGTTCATATTCGGTGAGGAACAGGGTGTAAAGTTCACTCATCCACCATAGAAAAGGGAGGATCCTCCTACCAGACGGGTGTTGTGTCTGGCGGGCAACTGCCCAATGATTGATATTGGATTCTTGTAAATAATGCGTTAATTTCGAACAAAGATTAGGTACCATATAAAAAGGTTATAGTGAGTCAGTCTTAAAAGAATATGCTGTCGCGGACTTTTTTTAGAACTTTTAAAGAGGAACATTATTCCTGCATGATATTTAGCAGCGCATGCAACGGAACCTCTCAAAAAGGATTATTTTTTACCGTTTTTGCAACATTTTTCATTTATGCTCCGCTCCTATTGGTCGTAGCGTGGTGTTATAATATGCCTATAACCTTCCTCGATAAATGGACTATCCAACACAAATAATTTTTCAATTCCAACCAGTAGTTCCTGAGATAAGCGCGTTCAAAGAAACAAACAAACTCTTCAGCTTTATAATATTAGTATATACAGGAAATTCATTAAAATATTTAAATTCATTACAATCATAAAACAAAAAATACATATATGAAAATCAATGTCGTATTTATCAGTAAAAAAATATATCAGTAAGTACCTAAGATAAAACCATTGCAGCTAAAATGTCATCGTAAACGTAAATAGGTATCTTTGTAGATAAGATAAACATTCGAGATATCTTTTAAATTTTATGATTTGCTAGCCGGCTTCAGTCCGGCTGTAGCGTCAGTGTTGCCAACATACGCAATCTCTTCTACATGGATCATTTATTATCTTGTAGGCACTTCTGCTCTTTGTCATAAACAAAGAATAAGCTCCTACATAACATAGAACATAATATAGATATTGTTTTCCCTGTGTGTAATATTGTTTTGTAAACAAGTAAGTTAAATAACAATTGAGTCATACTCATAACCGCAAAGTGTAAAATGAATTTTGCTCTTTTTGATTTAATTGACTCAATAGTTAGGTACCTAATAGTACAAAAGTCGATAGTACCTAACAGTACCTAACCTCACTAAGTAGGTACCGAATAGGTATTGAAATACCTTACCGAAACGTACCCTAATTGTGAAATCATCATCTGCCCAGCCTTTTCCCAACTATATTGGGGTCGGCTTCCAGTCTAACCGGATGCAGCTGAATACCAATATTTTACATGGAGCGACTGCCTATCTGACCTCCACAACCCAGTAACCAGGTAATACGATACCCCTTGGTAAGACTGGTTGTCAGACTTTCGGGTTTCTACAGACCCGTAACGACTGTCAAAGATCAACGAATGATAGCCGGGGCCAACGGCTTAACGTGCTTTCCGAGGCACGGAGGAATCTCGATATGTAAAGATGGTCACCCATCCACGGACCAACCCCGGCAAGCGTAGTTTAACCAGAACCTGAAGGATCGACCCGTGCGGCTGTTATTACTTAGCTACGCCACGAGCTCCTCGTACCCTAATTGTGAAAGAAACTTTCGATCACAATCTGAATGATTTTGCAGGATATTCCTGCCAGGGTTGCGGGAAGGTCCGAAAGGGATACCGGGGCCATGGCAACAGGCAACTGAAGGAACACGGGTGGGTTTTAGTCATTAAAAGTCTGACACGCCCTTCCGCTCCGCCCAGAGCGGAGAAGTCATAAGATGATTTACCACCCTCAAAAAAAAAGGACATTGCTAATCCATTGCTTGATCACGTTTAAAAAAAATGTCTGTTTAACAAAGGGGGCGGGCGTGGCGACTCTGCCAACAGCCAACATCCAAACGAAATTACAAAAAATCGGGTATTTTTTGTTTATTCCATATTTATTTCTTATTTTCCTTCCTAAAACATAAACCATACTTTCATTTCAAGCATATTTTTTATAAGTATCTACAAAATATGTACACCTAGATTTTAATCTGAAAAGAATAATTATTATTGTAAAATCGTTCGTACGAGAGAAATCTTGTTGTTCTATTGAACATTGTTGTGTGGCTGATATCGTTGCCGGGTTGTTCCCCGATATTGAGTCAGCGTGGGTGAGCGGCCAAAGTATGTACAATTGTAAGTAGTTAACGACGAACATTTGTCATACCTATTATTAAATTCACAGAAAATTAAGTATTATAAATTATAATTTAAGTATTATTAATTCCTACTAAATTGCCATTCAACGTGGCAATGCTGCCAGCCTTTTGGGCACCTTTCCCATTGACAGCGATGCGGACGAATTCTTTGATGCTCAATGAGCCCCTCTCCTTTATTTTTTCTTTTTAATTTTGTTATATATGTAATTGTTTTTTAGTTAATTTAGTATAACAAGTTACCCAATGTATATATTTTACTTTAATCTATTAAATAATAATTAAGGTAAAAAAAAAAAAAAAATTATAAATTGTAAGTAAGTACCTAATACAATATGTAATACATCATACATCTTTAGGCGCGTTGAGCGCTTTTTGGTAGGGGATAAACTTATGGACTTTTTGATATGCTGGCGCCGTAGTGCCGTGCTATAGGATATAGATGGCGCCAATACCAGTTTTAGATTTTCACTTCTGACGGGAGTCCCCATGAGTCCCATGACTGCCTATTGTATTTATTTATTATTTCGTTCGAATTAGAACAGAAGGATAAACCTAGCTTCTGTTGTAAATAACGCAAAACACTGCTTGCGAAATAAAGTAGGTACACACGGCTACACATCAAGTTATACATTTCCAGTATAAGCTGACCTCGCATTGTACGGAAATCCTATACAATGCGAGATCGTAAACTGGAAAAGTATAGCTTGATGTGTAGCCATGTGTACCTAAGTAGGCTAAGGCTTCAAGGACATTTTAATTAGCTTCGGTGGTTTTTGGATAATCGCGCGCGCGGTCCGTCCGGTAGCTTAGGTAGGTACCCACGTACTTAATTTTTCATTTCCATGAGGAAAAACATGGGAAACAGATACTTAATAATTATGAACTTAAGCAATTGTTTCGCCAAACATTTGGTAAAAAACAAAAAATTTAAACATTTACAAATAATGGTGCTTTAGCGGCCGGGGACGGGGGAATCCAGCGGTTAGCCTTTTAAAAGTTGGAATAGGCAGTTTAGGTAATTGCTCGCTGCTTCATTCTTAATTAATTCATCAACGTTTCACACGAGGATAGACTGTAACCGCGCATCACTATTGTGCAATTTGTCCTATAGTATGTTCCAAAAGTATCTGATGAAATTGTAAACAAACCTTGTTAATATTTTAAATTCTTACGCAATCACTTACTAAAGGGTACGAGTATTAGTAGCACATTTATCTGTATTACTGGTGTCAACTTATTATTAAGTAATTTAAACAATCATTTTTGGTTTATGGTGAGATAAATCACCACATTTAGAAAAATAAGTACCTATCATGATTAAATTGTAATACTATATATTATTATATCTCTATGCCTACGTCTATGTGTGCAGTGTCAGCCACGATGAGCGGCGGCGCAGAAAGTGGCGCGGAGCGTGGCGAGGCGGGTGCGGGCGTGCAGGTGGTGCGGCTGGGCACGGGCGACCGCCGCTACGAGCTGGACGAGGCGGCGCTGCGGCGCCTGCTGCTGCGGCCCGACGTGCGCGACCTGCCCGCGGTCGTGCTCAGCGTGGCCGGCGCCTACCGCGGCGGCAAGTCCTTCATACTCGACTTCTTCCTTAGATACCTCAAAGCGCCTGTGAGTATTGTGATCACTTCATTTACGTCGCGCCTGATAACAAGACACTACCTTCGAGGAGGATGTAACAATGTCTGGTTCATTCTATCCCTTTGGGGGGGTCAACCGTCTCGTAATCACCTCGCTGCCGCTGGTCTTAATTGGTATTAATTCATGGGTCTACCCTTTATAGCAGAACTTTTTATGTCATAATATTATTTTGCATAACAGCGCATAGCATAAACTTCATTTCGCAGAAAATCGTTTGGCATACACTCATTTATAATACATTAAAAACGCATAATTTTGTAATTCAGAATCATCTTTAGTCATAAATTTTATATCCATAATAATTAAAAAGTAGAACCATCATATTGCAGAAAGTTCACTGTCAGAATCGTCTTTTGGCATACATTTCATATCGATAATCATTAAAAGGTAGAACTATCATATTATCTCAGAAAGTTTACAGTTAGAATCATCTTTTGGCATACTTTTCATATCATTTCTGCGAGCAACTTGAAAGTAGCGCTCGCCGGCCGCTGCCGCGGCACCGCTCGCTACGCTCGCTCGGCTCGCGCGCGGTTGGTCACAGTTTTAACCTAACCTAACCTAACCTATTTCACTCAGTTCAAAATGAGTGGAGTCGGTTTTGCAGCGATAAGTTCTGCCATCTTCTTAATATGCCAAGTGAAATTATTCCAAATAATCGTCGCTCTAAATAAACGTTATGTGAAACGAAATTATGCGAAATTAAGCTTTGCCAAAAGTAATTATGCCAAATAAAATTCTGTCATCTTAAAAGTATGCCTTTGTAAATTCGGACATATAAACATTCGGCCAAACAATAATTATATTAAATGATTTTTATGCCATATATATATTCGTTTAAAGAAGATTATGCCAAGTGTGTTATGCCAAATAAATTTCGGAGCATCAAAATTCTGCCAGATAGAGGGAACCCATTAATTCATATGTAACCAGCTCAGAGGGCCTACCACCACCGCTTACAGCAGTATTATTTTAATCTTACTCAGTGAGGGAAAGAGATGGAGCTATACGTCCTATAGAGCTTCATCTCTTTCCTACACTGAAGTAATATTAAAATAATACTGCTGTAAGAGCTGGTGGGCCCCTGATCAAGTATTATAATTTTGGAATCATTTATCGACATATTTCAAGCAAAATAAACTATGTATAATCATTTGTAGCGTTCCAGTCAGCTGAGTGGCGAATGGCTGGGCAAAGAGGACGAGCAGTTGAAAGGGTTCCACTGGAGAGGCGGCGGCGAGCGGGATACCACCGGCATCCACCTGTGGCCGGAACCCATCATCACCACTATGGACACCGGCGAGAAGGTGGGTGATATAGCTTGGCACCTAAAGACTTCATCAAGTTATCCGTTGGCCCACCTTTACCGCACATAACAACCACACTGAATCAGCCTTTTTTTTAGGGTGGGAAATCATCAAGTGACTTCTCCCGCTCTGAGTGGAGCGGGAGGGCGTGTCAGACTTTACTGACTAATAACTGAAACCCACCCGTGTTCCTTCAGTTGCCTGTTGCCAAGGGTCCCAGTATCCCTTTCGGACTTTCCCGCAACCCTGGCAGGCATCGCGGCCAATTGGGCTGACATTTCTCTTTGAGGCACACTGAATGAGCCTATGATTGTTGTCCAGTACTACAGTCTTTCTTATTTACGAAGGCTCAAGGCGGGTTAGTCTTAGATAATTGTCGCAAAGTTTTGTGCAATGCAGACACTACAGGTGAACAGCACACAACTCTTGAAACACATAATATTAGGTTCCGTATGGCAGGAACAAATGGATCAACGGAACGAGACGGAACGACATGTGGTGCTTCTCATTCGTGATCGCACACGCTTGTATTCTCACTCTGCTTAGGTACAATTTATTCTGCATAAGCCTGATGATCATTTTCCTCAGTCGCAGGTGTACTAAGCTATGTGGTTGCAGGTGGCCGTGTTGCTGATGGACACACAGGGCACGTTCGACTCGGAGAGCACCATCGGACAGAACTCCACCATCTTCGCGCTGTCTACCCTCATCTCGTCCGTGCAGATCTACAACCTGTCCGGCAACATTAGGGAAGATGATTTACAACACTTACAGGTTAAATCTTGATTGTTTTTTTAAATGATCCTAGTCCGGCAAAATAAGAGTGAACGATATTATAATTTTGCTGAGCCATGTTTGTGAAAAAGGTGACAGATTAGTGGATAAAATGATGACGATGGATAATGAGGATGAAAATTTAAAAGTGCCTGTAATTGTTTTAATTGAAATAAATGCTTCGAGTTTGAGTTTGATTTAAGGCCAAAATAAATCGGTGCGGGCCGCATGCAAAAATCCTCCTTCATCATTCTCGTACATATTTGTTTGAAAATATGGTGCGCTGTGGCCCGTTGCGGCTGCAATGTTCGTTTGGCTTTAGTGATCATTTCCCTTGTTGGTGCTTGGCAGCTGTTTACGGAGTACGGCAAGCTGGCGTGCCAGGCAGAGGGCAAGGCGTTCCAGACGCTCCTATTCCTGGTGCGGGACTGGGCGAGTGCCTACGAGCATGCGCACGGCTTCGTGGGCGGCGCCGCGCTGCTGAAAAAGAGGCTCCAGGTAATATTTTAAATTATTATAAACAGTCTTCCTCTCTGTTAGAAAAAGTTGGTCCTACTCCACCACGCAAGCCCGGTGCGGATTAGAGTATTATAAATAGAATCACTAATCACTCATCATCTGACTACGGTTGTACACAGGACACTGCGAGCATCCGTCCTTATCAACTGTTATACTTATAATCCCGTACGATAACTTATATTATTTATTTTACCAGTCGAATCCGAACCAGAAGTCAGAGTTGCGTGAGGTTCGTGAACACGTCCGCTCGTGTTTCGATCAGATCAAGTGCTTCCTGATGCCTCACCCGGGCCTCAGCGTTGAAAATGAAAGCTTTGCCGGATGCCTTCGAGGTCAGTATTACGAAGCTAGCTGAAACACTTTCAGCGGATGTAACATTAGCCAACAACCTAACTAAAGCTAACTACGCTACCTAAAGCCTAAAGCTAACTATGTTTTATTAAAACAAGTACTTAGGACCTATCTATTATTTAATTGCAGACCTGACAGAAAAGTTCAGATTAGCACTTCTGGACCTGGTACCCTCACTGTTCGATCCGGAGCAACTCACTCCGAAGCTCATCAACGGTGAGCGAGTCCGCACTCAAGACTTGCTGGTGTACTTCCAGAAGTACGTTGATATCTTTAACAGCGATGAAGTGCCTGAGGCGGTCACCATTTTTAAGGTATGTACTTTGAATAGGAGTTTTTGTAGGAATCACTTCAAAATAAAATTGCTACTTTTAGAGGTCCCAATAAAGAACGTGCCGCCGCGCGCGCTCCGTGGAGCAGCCGATCCGAGCTCCGCCGAGCACCCGAGCAATGCTCCAACCTTAAAGACGCCTCGGTTCTTTGGCGCGCTCGGTGTGGACGATTGTGTGTGCAACAGGCGATCGGGCAGTCCATTAGAGGCTGGTTCAACTGAACTTAATCTAGCTAAAACGTAGATCGGCACTGAAGCGCACGATCGCGGGATTCCTAAAACGGATCGTGCGAAAGTATCTCCGAAAGATCCACGATCGGCGCTCCATGATCCTGGATCGTGGAGCACTGATCGTTTGAACCGTCCGGTGCGTACCCAGCTATTGTTTTGCAAAAAGGTCAGCTAGCTTGACCCTTATCTTTACCCCTAAGTAAAGTATTCTAAGGCTCGATTCGACGTATATGAGCACGTAATAGTAGTCCGACGTTTTGTATGTGGTATATCATAGCACTCGTTCGACAGGCGACAGCAGACGCTTGCTTGCTGGCGGCGACTCGCGCGGCGCGCTCGCTGTACGCGGCGCGCATGGCGGAGCGCGTGCGCGGCGCGCGGAGCGTGACCGGCGGCGCGCTGGACGCCGCGCACGCCGCCGCGCGCGCCGCCGCCGAGCTCTGCTTCGCACAGAAGAAGAAGCTGGGCTCACAGCAACACGCTGACGATCAGCTCAAAGAACTTCTCAAGGTATGATTTCGGCGATAACCGTCATAAGTACTCAAGTACCTACGTTTATTTTACAAGATGACAAGTTTTAGTTAAGTTTTAGAATTAAGGCTCTTACATACTGGCGCAATTCGCCGCGCGACGCGACGCCGCCGCCGTCGCCGCATTGTTCGCCGTGAAGTTTTCTCAGAATTTGTGTTGTTAAAATTCGCGTTGCGCGGCGAATCGCGCCAGTATGTAACAGCCTTTACTTTTTTATAACTTCCCGCCAGATAAGACCGCCCATTCTGTCACCCTATGTTAAATTTCTACACTTGTATCTGTATTTTTTATGGAGTACATAATAAAGAGTATTCTATTCTATTCTATTCCCGGTAAAAGTTTACTAATTAATTAAAAGAAAATTACGACTTACTTATTTGACATTTGAAATTATGCATTTCACGCTCAGACCATCAAAAACGGAAACATTATTCCATGTTTGGAGTAGCCGGAATATTCAGCAATTTTTGCTTAAAAGTAATTTCATTTTGTATAAAGGTTAACTTTTGAGAATGCGCATGCATAATTAATCTTACAAAGTAATATTTTGAACAAGTATCACCAACAATTACTGAAGTGACGTTTATGATTGGCAGGAGTTGGACGCGAGTCTGTCACTGTACGTATTGAACAACAACGCGATGGTACGAGAAACGATGTCTGATGCCAAGAAAACATACGACGCCTCCGTGAGCAGCGTGTGTGGAGATCACGCACGTCTGTGCCTACACCCTTATGACCTGATGGAACTTCACGATAAGTCCCTCCAGGAGGCGCTCACGCTCTTCGACGCAGCAAGGGATGTGCCTGAAGATGAAGAAGATGATCAAAAAACGGCTTTGGTGCAGGTGAGGTCTTCTTGTTAGTGCCGACACCATAAAAACCACCCACCACGTCCACCACCACCGCCATAAATAAATATCTATGACCGACACACTTGACAAAAGTGGTGCAATGTCACAACACAAAAACTTCTGGCAATTCTTTATGAAACTCTTCGGATGACATCCCCAATTTTGCTATGCAATGCAACGTCGCTAAACTTTTATGTGTAGGTATAATAACAACTCGGTCTCATTACACATATACACAATTGGACTTCACCAAAATATAAGGTGTAAAAAAATTAACTTTACAAACTTTAAGGGGTGCTTTAGACCATCAAATAACTTTTACTAAGGGACCAACTTTGAAATCGCAAAAAAAAACAGCTGTCCTGTCCCATACTTACAGTTTAGAACAGAAATTTATGAACAGCTGATTTTTTTTCAGGATTTCATAGTTGGTCCCATTCCCAACGATTTAAAAAACTGAGAAAGTAGTTGATACGCATTTGAACCATAAACTATGAATATTGCAGAATTTAGAGCAGCAGTACGATCACTTGTGTGCCATCAACGAGCAGAATAACAAGAGCGCCGTGCTGGAGGCGCGCAACTTCTACGTGACGCGAATGAAGCTTGAAATGGATCACGCGGGCGTCAGCTCCGATAAGCTGGAAGCACGAAACCATCAGGCAATCGACGACGCCAAAGAATTCCTGGACAAACAGAGGAACCGGCCGGCGGAACACCAAGAAGAGGACCCCTATTTCCGACAACTGCTTGAAGTATGCAGCATTAAGTCGCTTTTACTTTGATATCTATTATCTCTTACCGTATCACTAAGCACGGCTTCTTTTTCCAGGAAATCAGCAGTTGCTTTGCGGATTTTGAAAAGCTGAATATCAACAGTAACAGGATGGCCATGCAGGCGGCGGAGTTCACTTACAACAACAACATAACGTCGGCGTGGGGCTCACAGATGTGTTGCTTCCACCCGCGAGCGCTCCAAGACTTACACAACAAGGCTGTGGACGCGGCGGTCAAGCAGTTCATGACTAACAGAGCAGACAGTGAAGACGATGATTACAAGGTAGCGGTCGTTAAGGCAAGTAGTATTGACGTTTCTTTAGAATTGATTTTTACCAATAAAGTATCTGATACTGAAAAGAATATAGCATTTTAGGGGTATGAAGAACAGGGTGTAAAGTTCACTCAACCTTTATAGAAAAGAAAAGGGAGGATCCTCCGACCAGACGGGTGTTGTATCTGGCGGGCAACTGCCCAAATATTGATGTCGGGATGTCCATCTTATAAATTCAAATTGCGCGATGCAGGATTTCGTGTGACGTCAGGATTGTGTGACGACAGATCTTTCATGTTTAGTGGCGATGTAGATTACCACAGCATTAACGCGCTCCCTTGAACTCTCTTACCAAATTACACCTTCAACACATAATTAATCACAGCATTTTTTTTTACAGAACCTTGAAATTCGTTTCTACGACCTGCAGACAATTAACGAATTCAACAACGAGCAAGCAGTGGAGCAAGCCTTCCTGCTTTACACGATGAAGATGGACAAGCACACGCGGCCGTCAGTGCTGTCCCTCCTGGTGGCGCCCTTCTTCATCAAGCTGATAGCGGTGCTGCCCGGGCACCACGAGACCTCCAAGCAACTCGCGATGAATGAATTCATGAGCAGACGTCGCGGTGCAACCTACGACGATGACACATATTATGACGATCTTAAGCAGGTTTGTTATTACCTATCTTTAATTTCGTCTTGTGCGCGTAGTGTTGTCATGGACATGGACATGGATATGGACTAAGGAATGAGGCTCGAAGTCGAGACTCGAAGGGCCACAGTATGCTCGAGTCTAACAACAACAAGATCTTGGCATCGAGATTGAACAAAGGGGTTTTATTTACGGGGTCCAGTTGAAAACCAGCGTCAGGCACCAGTTGTCTGGCATTTTTGCTGAACTGGGCCTATTTAGCGCAGACGCGAGGCACACTTTTTTTTCTAGGTACCTACACTTTGAAATTGTTTCTTTTATTTTTTATTTTTTGTGCTAAATAAATGTATTTTCTTTCTTTCTTTATTTATAAACGTTGCTTAAAGTTAAGTGACGTTCCAAGCAACGTCAAAAATGTATGATTAAACAGTCGCTCATCATTGCAACGTAAACCCTAACCGCCTTACTAATAAACGTTGTATAGCGCCTGTATAGTCACACAACGCTTTGTCTTCTTCTTTCAAAAGTAATTTGACTTTTGAAAGAAGAAGACAAAGCGTTGTGTAACTATACAGGCGCTATACAACGTTTATTAGTAAGACGGCTAGTGTTGAGTCAAGATAGCCAACACGTCTTGCAATACAGGCGGTCGATTGTATGGCATTAACATCGTAACAAAACTGCCCGGAGACTTAAATTAAGCCATTTACTTTAATTCGAACCCTTAGAATGATAAAGTAGCAATCTGTAAATCATTTTGTTGAGAGCTCTTTGCAATAGATGGCGTTTTACTCAAGTGATGACAGGGTCACTTTAAACTTGCGTTTATGTCGTTTCATTAAGGAAAATCAAACAATATTTTTTTTTAATCTATTACTTTACGTAGAAATATAAAAATTGAACACCTAGGAAGAAAAAACGTAAAAAAGGAAGAAAAACATCTAGGAGTCTTGCGTAGTATCTAGGCAAGACTCCTAGATGGCGTTAAAAAAACTACAGTCTCTGGCAATTAGTGAGTCGCTGATGCTGCCATCTGTTAAAAAAATGGAGAACGAAAAATAGCCAGCTGAATAGCCAGACTTAGGGTGGTGTCATTTCTTTGTATGGGATTGGGTATCTGTACGTAGTATTATAATATCTGTGCCGGAGAGTACTAAGCTCGGAAAATAACGTTAGTTCTCTAGGTAGTCTGTGGAAAATAATGACAATTATGCATTAAGTATGTCATTATTTTTCAGTTTTTTATTACTATGTTATTATTTTTTAGTGTCTTTCAGTAGATTTTTAGCAGACGTGACATAATTATCTGTAGCAGCAAAAGCTGTTAAAGGCGCCGATCAGTTTGTAAATACAAAAAAAAAATCTCAATAAAAGACAACGGTACAACAAAATTACAGTTAAATGTTTTGTTCACAGAAACTGGAAACGGCTTATTTGAACTACAGGAGTCCTGTGCTTGCTTTTTTGCGGGAGTTGGGCATTTATAACGACTGAGACTGACAAGAACCTGCACCCACATTCCACATTGGACTCGAGGCGATATCTTCCTTGTTTGTATTTCATTTGTACTGTAGACCTTTTCTGCAAATTGTTATTTCGGGTACAATAACGTGCAATACAACTTTAAAAGGTGGACTTGCACGATTTCTTTTTTACGGAAGGGGGCTCTATAGTTTTAAATTATCATGTTCGGCATTTATAATAAGTCATTTATGTTTAGGATTAAGAAGTTATACCTAGATAAGTAAGTAGGAACATATTATATTTTGCTATACTTATCTTTTTTTATATTACTAGCTTTTATTTAACTTGGCTTGCTATTTTGTTAGTTAGATAATGCATGGATCAAATCTTGCAAGCTGAATCAAACCACATCCTCTCCTCATATGGAGTTGTTTCTGGTTTGCAAATAAAAGGGAATTATTGGAATTATAAGTGAGACGCGCATAACTTTAAGTGAATTTATTTTAAAATTATTTACAAAATTTCTGGTTGTATTACACAGTAGGTACAGTAAATTTCACTTGTCGATAATATTGTGTATTATAAACTTTTATCTCAAATAAATTTTACGAAAGTGTTGTAATTTCATTGAGTATAATTGAACTAGGCGCATGGTAGTGGGCCAGCCAAGTTCGCATAATATTTGCGTTCAGTGTTACGATATTTCCAAAATCCAATAAGTATAAACATCTTATTACTACATTTTTAGAATCTTGTTCAATACATAGGTACATTAGTAGAAATTATTTTACAATTAGTGAGACCCGTTACACTTTATTCAATAACAGATATACTTCGTTTTGGCAATATCATTTGAAAATTATCTATCTATAAGGTAATATTTACATCTATACGATACTTATCTAAACTATTAAGTCTTTTAACATTAGCTAGGAAGTAATTAGCATTAACAGTAGGTATTGTACAATAATGTGGAAAAGGAAGTTAAATTTTAGTATATTTATGGCACTTTATATCTATTTATATTAATGATGAAAGATTTTGTAAATAAATAACTCATATTTGGCAATGATTTGGTCCGCTTAGCCAAACGAGTGTTACCTAATTATAGTTATTTTTTACTCCAAAAATCGCTCTTATAATCGAGGTTCTGTTGAAACATTTGATAAAATACTTGTGCTAATACTTTATTTAAGTAGGTTCTAACTGCTCCCCGCGGGTTTATCCGCTTAAGTTTCGATCCCGTGGGAATATTGTGATAAAAGTATGCCCTCCAGTCCATGGTCCACCCATGTGCCAAAATTCATCCAAATCCGTTCAGCCGTTCTAGCGTGAAAGCGTAACAAACAAACAAATTCACTTTCGCATATAATATTATTTAGGATTATTCAATATTTTGTAGATACGCTCGGTATATGCGCTAAAATTTTTAATGTCAGTGCCGAGAACGTACCAATATATTCTTATCGAACACACCTTGTTTATGGTGTCGTTTAAGACAGTTTCTACATTATAAAGTTTTGAGTATATGAAATGTTGTAAATCTTGATACATACTTGCACTCATGTAGGTATATTTATTGACTGTAATTATATTTATTGTAATTTTGAATCATTTACATAATAAACATTATAATTTAATGACTCCTAATAGTTCATGTTACAATTTATTTTTACATATTGGTTTAGGTACATTTTAGCACGCACCCTAATAATAATTATTGTTTTAATAATTTTAGTTCCAAACGGTTCAAATAATGTTTACACAAGTGGATCATACACGTCATTTTAGAGTAAAACTGTATTATAAATCCGTAACTACTATAGTTCAACACTCATGAAGTGTTTCCTCACACACGCGGGTCTGTTTCCGGGGTACGCGAGCAACTTGGGGAGTTCACCAGCGTGCTGAGCGTGCACAGTCAACGCGGGTCAGTAGTGTCGGTACAAGGCCAACGTTTTAAACGTCGAAGAGCAGCGCGATGTTGTGCTGCTCGGCGCGTCGCTAGTAGTGGTCGGGCAGCGCGTGCGGCGACGTGGGGTGCGCGGCGTGCGTGCCGTGTGCGGCGTGCGCGGCGTGTGTAGCGTGTGCGGCGTGTGCGGCGTGCGTGGCGCGGTAGTGCGGCGCGCGCGCGTACGTGCCGTAGGCGTCGTCGCGCCGCGCGCCCCCGAGCGTGCCGACAGACGCGCCGCTCGCGCTGGTGCCGCCCACGCTGCCGCTGTACACCGAGTCACGTCTCTCGTTCACTGCTGCACCTACACACCCAAATATTAAAATGGTTGACAGTCTAGGCATGTGATGTGATTGTGTGAAATTATAGAAGTACAAGACATGCTACACCGGCCTAAATAAATTGAGATTGGACTTGACAATTAGGACTGTTGACTTGTTTTCTGTTCTCCCGTAAGTTTTCGTATTCTGTCCCGAAAGCTAGAACTCACCGGCAGGTCCGGGTCGTATTCCGTTGGCAGTACCATAGGGTGGGTCTCGTTGCGCGTTGTGCGCATTCTGGTTGTGCGCGAGCGCGTGGTGCGCGTGCGCGTGCGCGGGCGGCCGCAGCACCAGGGACGAAGCCGTCACCAGCGGGCCCCCGGCCCCCGTCACCGTGGCGGTCGCGCTTGTCGCACCACTCGTCGCTGAGCTGCCCTTACTGTATACCGACTGAGACCTGCAAATGTGAGAAATAAAATTATTAGCGAACTTCTAGCAACAATAATTATATTTTATAGATATGTTTTATTATCTTTTTTTATCACATAATGGGTCTGCTCTTGACATTGACATGCGGCAGTGATCACTTAATTTAAGGTGCACAAAAACGAACTGGCCAAGAGCGAATAGGGCTCAATCAGTTAAGATTCCGAAGTAAACGACACTCTGCAGTCTGAAACGGTGTCTGGAGGATTACTGTATTGTGAGTAATTATTAAACCTGCGCTAAACGGTCATTTTTTTTTCTGGCGATTTCTAGGTTTTTTTTAGTTCGGAACCTTATAGATAGGAGGAATCAGTTACCTGTGCAAGCCATGCCTGGCTGGCGGCGGCGAGCGGCAGTACAGCGACTTGGTGCCCGAGTACAGCGGCTCGGCGGTGTCGGGGCGCGGCGCGGCGGCGCAGTACGTGGGCGCGTGACGGTAGTGATGGTGCGATGGGAAGGCCGGCTTGTCCAGCTCGTCCAGGTCGCGCGGAGAGGAGGCACGGGACGAGCCCGCCCGGCCCCGCCGTCCCCCCCACTCGTGCAGCAGCGCTGAAGCTACACCGCCGCCCAGCCCGCCCACCCAGCACACCCAGTGGCTCTCCCAGCGGGACAGCACGAACGATGGACCCAAGGACCGCGCAGGATTTAGTGATGGCATCTGTGAAATGATCAATGTTATATGATTTTATTTCTGTAGATAGGTTTATACAAACAAACAAACGCGTCCTAGCCAAAAGCGGTTGTCGCACTAGTTGGCGCTCTTATGTATGAATTCGGCATAGTCGTCGCGCGATCAATCAAGTCGCATTTGTACCTCAAAATTCATACAAAGATCACGACGATCGCGTACTCGCGCATCGATCGCTTTTGTTTAGGACGCGGGGTTACACGTCAAAGTCCAGATGTAATCTTGTTCAGACCATGTGAGGACCATGTCTGAAATAGTCTTTTGAGGAAAGAACCACACAGATTTGAGTGGACCTGTTCAGTACGAAGTACTTACTACTAATAGTGAAGACTTATACAACATCGGATCGTGCAGAATAGTTGCATAAATATGATGTCACTTTAACTCATACACAGTGTCGCGAATGGCAACTGCCAGTATCAGTTCACAAGACCGTTGAGAAGCTCTATTAAAAAAAAATTAAATCTAATGTTTGCTATAAAAATTCAAAGAAAAAAATCGGATTGATCGGCACAAAAAACACTAGGTACATGTATGTAGTCCGTTCTGCAAAGACATTTCAATAGGCATTTTGAATTGCGTAGGTAGTTATTTTTTCACGTACTCATTTTGTTCTGAGCGGACAGATGGGTATACAGCAGCTGTCCTTAAGGATTCTGTGCACAAAAGGCAGGTAGGTCGTGTAATACATTCCACATAATAGTGCGGACGACAAACAATGCACGAGCTCGTCTTGCTACTCGCCTGTCGGGTACCTGACACCAGATTTGTTGAAGATTTTATGCGCAAACGTCATTATAATGTTGATTCTATTTTTTCGTAGTATTTGTAGATCTATGATCTAGCTTCTGGGGGCAATTCCCTTAATTTTTAAGAACTTTCTCATTCGCATCTGTCATAAATACAATCATACTAACTGAAAGATAGTCAAGAAATTATAAACCGTAGGATAACGTACCAATAATGCTACGGCTACACTTCGCGTTATCGCGAACTTTTCTTCGTGCGCTCTCTGTTGCTCAGCAAGTAATCGAGGGGTGAGCGAGAGAGAGCGCACGAAGAAAAGTTCGCGATAACGCGAAGTGTAGCCGTAGCATAAGAACCTTATTCGTAAAGATCAGGGCTGAAGATAAAAAGTACTGTAAAACAAAGTTGATCGCTGGTGTGTGAAAGCCTGTTTTAACTAGTATTTTTTTTTCGAACTTGGCTGGCTCACTTCCCTTTGAACATAACCAAATCAAAATGTTTGGAAAAGATTATTTATGCTTTTAAAAAGTCTAATGCGTTCATTAGATCCGCAAAAGAGCAGGTGTATGGACATTTAATTTAAATACAAAAGCACCATCTTCTCTAAAAAAAGGTGGAATATCAGAAGTTAAAAAAGTTAAATCTTTTTTTTTATGTATTTTACTGTGTGTACAGACGCCAGCACATCAAGCTACTACAATCTGTCAAATTTCTTTAATAGATTTTCAACTTTATCGCTAAAGCATTAAGGTTCAAGGTTGATTGGGAAAATCTGACAGTTTCGGGTAGCTTGACCTGCTGGCGTCTGTACATAAATAATAAAATAAATAAGGCGAAGCTTTAGTAAGCATGTCAAATGTAGCCTGAATACTAACGGAAACAAAGCTAGCGGCACAGTAAGCGGCGCCGAGGAGCGCCGGCGCAGCCCCAGTCCAGCGGCGTTCCATGGCCGCGAAGTGCGCAGCCGCCACCAGCGCGGACAACACCAGTTCCGCACCCAGCCGCTCCCACGCCGCCCCCGTCAGCCCACCGCCCCCAGGCAGCGACGCCGACAGTCCGCCTGCGTACCCTGGCACGCTTACACTGAAACAAACATTACAAATTCATTATCATTTGAAGGAAAAGGACTTGTATTCGATCAAAAGCGTGATTTCAAAGTTGGTCAACATACAGTATGATCATCCTATAATGTTCTCCTCCCTTCGAGAGCGAGTGGACCGTAATCCAGCACGCGGGACGAGTGCGAAGTGGTAGCTATGTCACAAGTCTTCGATTTTTTTATTCTAGGACATGCCTATTTCCTAACGATGTTTTCCTTCATCGTTTTGAGAGCAGTGGTGATGAAATAAATAACAGAAAGTAACGTGCTTGCCTGGGTTCACACCTACGACCTGTACAATACACGTAAGCTGCTCTCTCTGTGAGAAGGAGTGGGCTGTAATCTGCCACGCGGGCCCAGTACCGGCTGGTTGACGTCACATCTTACATGGCTTATTAGGTATATGAACTGGAGTGCTGGCCGAAAATGATGACGATCGGAGCCTCGAAGAACCGCCGTGATCGAGATTCAATAGCACGTAACCTCATCGGTAATAACAAGATGATCTGATGATTGAAAACAATGTGAGGTAATGCTGCTAATGGATTGACACTAGTGGCAGCTCACATCAACCTCACTGCACCTAAGGTTTCACGATTATATTTTTACAGAAAAGATCGGCAAAGAGCAAGTCTACTTTTTTTTTTTTTTTATATATTTTTTTTTTTTTACTAATTTACAAACGTGTCTGTGGTCTCACAATGATGACTTTTTGACAGATTTGCCTACTAATTTACAAACGTGTCTGTGGTCTCACAATGATGAGTTTTTGACAGATTTGCCTACTAATTTACAAACGTGTCTGTGGTCTCATAATGATGAGTTTTTGACAGATTTGCCTACTAATTTACAAACGTGTCTGTGGTCTCACAATGATGAGTTTTTGACAGATTTGCCTACTAATTTACAAACGTGTCTGTGGTCTCACAATGATGAGTTTTTGACAGATTTGCCTACTAATTTACAAACGTGTCTGTGGTCTCACAATGATGAGTTTTTGACAGATTTGCCTACTAATTTACAAACGTGTCCTTGGTCTCACAATGATGAGTTTTTGACAGATTTGCCTACTAATTTACAAACGTGTCTGTGGTCTCACAATGATGAGTTTTTGACAGATTTGCCTACTAATTTACAAACGTGTCCTTGGTCTCACAATGATGAGTTTTTGACAGATTTGCCTACTAATTTACAAACGTGTCTGTAGTCTCACAATGATGAGTTTTTGACAGATTTGCCTACTAATTTACAAACGTGTCCTTGGTCTCACAATGATGAGTTTTTGACAGATTTGCCATACAAAATCACGATTGTAAATTAGTAGACTTGGCCCCTTGGACAAAATGACATTCTATCAGTCATAAGATTACGACGACAGAAAACCTTTTGTCAAACCTGTTGAAAGTCGTTGTAGAAATACGATACGCTTTGAAAAAGATTGCCACTAGTCGAGGCCCTTAGGTTATGTATATTTTTATCGGGATCGAAGTCTCTTGGCCTTTAGTTATTATTAGATCAGGCTACGCATTCTGAGGATCCCTTCCATTCACTGGACTTTGCAGACGATTAATACATGCAAGATTGTGTACCTACTTACATGAAGCTTCTTGCACACATACTGGCGACTTTAAGTCACTTTACTTATTACTAGGCCGAGCTCCAAAATATAAGACTTTATAATAAAAAAAAAAGATTTTCAGCTTTACAGCTGTAAAGTGTAAATTCGGTTTTTGTTTAATTAAATGGTTAAGGTGGCTATAAACGGCTTACGGCGAATTAGCCGTATTTCTCCTTTATTACGGCTATCTCGTAAACATCTCCAAAGACGACGATTTGCTCGATTCACTATACCTATCTACAGATTTGGTATGCAAATAGCTTGGTCATGGTATGGACAAAGGCTCTCGGATAGCTAAATAATATACGGTAGTGTCCTGGTGGCTTAAAACAGTCACTTTGGCAGAATAGGAAAATATTATGAATAATCGTAAAATGTCACAAACTGACAATTCCTAATAGGATCTGCGTGTGATATATATATAGTACGAAATAATTCATCTGTTTGACAGTTTTCTATGGAGATTCGTAAAATGGTCTACTTATTATGAATTGCTTTTGTGTCAAATTAGAGGAATTGCTAATGACAGCTGGAAATTCAGGAAATGAAATGCTTTTAGAAGAATTGCTAATGTTTTAGGCCCACTGATAGCACCTTACCTGATAATGTGCCTACTTGAAATAAATTATTTGACTTTGACTTTGACAAAACAGAATAATGACTATAAATAGCATCATCACGCCTGTAGTCCCCAAAAGGATAGGAAGAGGCTTACAGTTTACAGTTAGTACGTAGAATAAACCGCCAATAATTTTCCCACTGCTGGGACACAGGCCTGCTCTCTGTGAGAGGGTGTGGACAGTAATCCACCACGCGGGCCTACATGCGGGGTAGATGTCACATATCTTCGAAGTTTTGGTTCTGGGACATGCCGGTGTTCTCACGATGTTTTCCTTCGCCGTTTTGAGAGCAGCGGTGATGAAATAAATTACACAAAGTAATGCGCCTGGGTTACCACTTGCACTGGGCCAAAACTGCTCCAAGTACGTAGGCACTGTGCAATACCCACGTCAAGCCAGTTACCTATGTTTCCTTTGTTGTTTTTGTGTATTTTTCTTGTTTCGCTCTATAAACACGTTTATACGCGTCATCTTAAATACGCTACCAACTTTATAACTAACCCAATAACTCAACCTGCCGAAACGTCACTTACGAGCCCGTAGGTAAGTGACGTTCACGTAGCAGTAAGTTTCGGTCAATCAAGCCGTAGTCACATTGACCAATAAAGCCGGCCTCGAATGAGGTCAGCAAGTGAAGTGTGCACGGTACTCTACGAGTAAGGTCGACCGAACACTGCTACGTAGGATGTGCACGGAGAGGGTTGCCATGTTAGCTGCGCGGTTCATTTGTTTGCCACACACGCATTCTTGAGTACCATGACCGTGAGTCGCAGTGGACGATCAACTAGGCCTTCATTTTCGTACAAATCAAAGCTAAGTACACGTGCGAAGCTTAGCCCTGAGGCCCTAGACAAAGTTACATTCTATCAGCGATAACGATGATGGAAAAGGCAAAAATGTATAGGACTGGCACTGACATAAGCTATCGAAAAGCTTATGTCAATCCTGTTGAAAGTCGTTGTAGAAATACGAAACGCTTTCGAAGCGATTGTCACTTGTCTAGGCCCTCTGGGGCCGTATTATAACGTATTAATGCCACTATTTTTGTGAGTGAGAGACGGAGCTATACAAGGCCATCCTTTTTTCGCAGTGGAACAATGATAGCATTAATACGTCATAATACGGCCCCTGGGCTGCTGTGGAGCGGCGCCTTGACGGTTGTGATCGACGACGTGCCAACTCATATCCATATAGTAATATGAGTAATAAAGGACTGTGAGTTAGTTTCCCTCGTAATAAGTCACGTTTCCCTAGGATTGGGAGGTTTTTCATCGGCTCTATAATAACGGTACCTAATTGTATTTCTACATGTAAAATTTCAGACTTTCAGTAGGATTCACATATTGTGCGAACTTAGCCGTACCACTGCCGCACATCGATACATCGATACATCGAAGCGTATGCAGTATCTGGTGTTATTGTCCGATTTAAAACTTTAGCAGTCACGATAATATCTTGTGCCACATTTGGTACAAGTTTAAAAGTTACAAACTTTAATGGAACGGTTCAGGAAATGAGTCCCAGAATCCATAGGTATTCGGTTGTGTGAACATCAGAATGACTGGCCAAAATGACCGATCTGCTTTAAAATATTACTAAAATTTAATACCTATTTGCTACTATTTGATACCTTTGTTTAAATAATTGGTACCTAATTAACAACTGAGAAAATGAATTTACAAAATGGGCAGTCATTCTGATGTCAGGATGACTGCCCACATTTAGAATCTCCACGTAAGGGCTCCAAAATTTAAATTCGCCTTTACAAAAATTTAGTACCTATTTGATACCTAAACATATGTTTTTTCGAGATTTTTAGGGTAAAGAATAAAGAGTTTATTAGAGATTTTTTTTTACTATGTTAAATAATACAGAAAGTCAAGTGATTTTTTTTCAATTCTTTGCAATTAAGTTCAATTTACACGATTATTAATATTATTACTAATCAATAACAATTTCCGACTGCGAGATACTGATAAAAGCTAACATGTGGGTAGAACTATATTTTTTTTATATATAAAAAACCTCTAATAAAATCTTTATTATTTGCCCTAAAAATTTAGAAAAAATATATGTTTAGGTATCAAATAGGTACTAAATTTTTGTAAAGGCGAATTTAAATTTTGGAGCCCTTACGTGGAGATTCTAAATGTGGGCAGTCATCCTGACATCAGAATGACTGCCCATTTTGTAAATTCATTTTCTCAGTTGTTAATTAGGTACCAATTATTTAAACAAAGGTATCAAATAGTAGCAAATAGGTATTAGATTTTAGTAATATTTTAAAGCTGATCGGTCATTTTGGCCAGTCATTCTGATGTTCACTTCGGTTGTGACAACTGGTGACAAGGTTTTATAAATATAAAAATAAAATGTCTTCACGTGTCTAAAAATCTCTTGGATTTCAAGCGAAGTTCATTGAATGTCAGTAGCTTCCTAAGTATCCTACCTACTACATAATTATACGGAAGTTTATTCCCTTCCTGTGTTGGCTCAGTACCTGGCTTCAGTGTTCTGCTAAAAAACGAGCTAAAAGGCACAATTGAAAGTCTGCTACTGTAGACTGCACTCACGCATAAGTGTGGACGTAAACGTAAGTGCCGCATGCCGTTCCAGAAATGGGCTTTTTAGCCATAAACGGTGCTGTCTTACACACACGAGCACAGACACATGCTAAGACAATTGCTTAGGTATTGTATGTATGCATGTACTTATTAGTATATATTCTTGTATTTTATAATCATTTCAGAGTTATCTATTCAGTAAGGTGCACCTGCCATGTTTTGTCTCTGCATCACCCTGAGGTTGACTGCTAGAAAATGCCTCAGGCGTTAAGTCTGCCTTTGTAAGGAATTTTTGTACTTGTGCATAAAGTTTTAATAATAATACACACAGACCTACCATTGTTCATTTCTAAAAACTTTACCAGCAAAATGGCAAGAAAAACTAATAATAAATTCTTAGTAAAGTAAAAGTAACTCAAAGCACCCGTTTTTCCTTGATTTTGGTTATTCTAGAACCCTAAAAAACTAATTTTAATGTTTGAAAACAATAAATTTCATATAACTACTTAAAAGTATCTTAGTATTTTTTTATTCCCAAAGTTTGAATAAAGTTACTTCTGTAAGCCGCACTAGTTTTAGGAGATTGTGATTTAAAAGTAGGTAAACACCTCCTTTTAGTAACATCGGTCGGTTAACAAACAGTGTCACAAATATATCTATACTCTATTCTCGTGTTATCTGTCGGGAACTCAATAGCCATTGTGGGGCGCGCACCACTTCAAAGTTGCGCTTCACTATGGCTGGCACATTACAGACTATAGTGACCACACCAACGCGTTGTCCTACTTGCTGTTGACCCGAATTTAAGTGCCCAGTCAGGGAAATAATAAATAAATATAATTGTTTATTTATTTATTTTTATTTTTATTTAGAATCTCCAACAAAAGATATACACAATACATGCCACTTAAATAATGGGCACTATCTAGAGGGCCAAAACTCTTACTTAAAAAGGTTCAAATTCAAGTCGCAATTAGACAAACTTGACAAAAATGTTGGTAAATTCATTGTATTTTTGACAGATTACGAATGTGAACGTTGTTAAAAGTGTATATTGTTTTATAAATTGACACACTCCGTCTATTTGCCGTAGTAAAGCCATTTTATATAACTGTCAAAGAATTACAATTGTGATTTGATTAAACGGACAATTTGATAGACTCAATTTTATAAGTAAACCATTAATTTCCCGGATAGGAAAAAGAGAGGCAATGAACCCGCTGAAAACATAGTGTAAAATACATTACCCTCCTTTTAGGATTCGCCCCAGTAGGGTAAAAAGTTAAAACCCAAGATAAGTTCCTTTTGGGACGTTTAAAATTAAACCGGTTCTCAAAATTGTTAAAATTCTTGACAAAGTTCTAGGTAGTTACTTATTTACATTTTTGAACTAAACTTTTAATATAAATTACTTACTATCTTTCGAAGTTGACATGGAATTATAGGTACCTGAACTTAGGGCTGATTTTTTTAATATCCAGATAACTTTTATTTGAAGAATAAATACGACAGTTTGACATATTTTCTTTACAAAAGCTGTCAAACTGCAATTTATTCTTCAGAAATGTTATCTGACTATTAAAAATCAGCCCTTTAAATTGCTATTTAAGTGGGTATACTATTGAGCCTAGAATGGTACGCAATATGGATCTCTGGTTTTGGTACTAGTTAGTACCCACTTAGTTCACTCACACCTATGTACCTAGTTTTAAATCAAAACTCATGTTTGACCATCATTCTGTCCAAGTAGGTAGGTATGAAGTATCCAACAGTGTGTATGCTTCATTATCCGCAACGTTGACTCATTATTGAATGAAAAGAAACCGAGACTGGGAACAATTTAGCGGTTTTTAATTAAAATGAGAAGTGCGGCGCCGCCCACCGGTTGTTTATGAGCGAAACTCAGGAAATTAGAAGCCTTTTTATTCTTTCATTAGAGTTTTAGTATTGAGGTTTTCATTACCTAGGTATCCATTACCTTTTTACGTTACATTAAAGCTGAGCCATTAGAGCGTAAAAAAGTTATAACCGCTTATAGTAAATATTTGAATAAAAATATATACGGATATCGGTGTTAGGGTAAACACCGTTATCCTTGAAACCAGTAGTTTGGTGTCATTTATAGAAAATAAAATCAATGGTTTTTTTTTTCTTTTTTTTAGAATCACATGTTACCACAAAAGATGCAAGTTAACGAACAAGGCAACGAACTTGCGTCTCAACACAGGCGGGGGGTGCGGGACGTGACCTGACCAGCCGCGAGCGCGACCCTTCCCTCAGTTAGTCAGCTGTTTCGTTAGCGAGCACGGTGTCGGATAGAAACTTTTTAATTTTTTTAATGAAAATAACGTTTTTTTTTGTTGTTACTCGGTAATTTGTTTTTATATTTAAGTCAACTACCCATGGTTTGAGTGACAACGGTGTTTACCCTGACAACCTGTATACCTACATACATATATATTAGGCACTAACATGGAAATGCTTGGAGGTATTTTGACTACTCTCACACTTATAACAGGAAAAACGTGCTATCAAATCTACTTGAAAAAGATTAAAGTCTCGAATTTCTATTCATATTTTAATTTAACCCTATAAATACCGCGTTATTCAAAACAGTTGCATCTATGTTTAAAACTTTCATTAAAGTGCTTACTAACATTTAATCAGGGCTTACAAAATGTATGCAAAACTGCACCTGGGTAGTGGGTTAGTTAGATGGTATCGGTAAACAAATTCTAACGTCGATTCTAATGCCCACGATACACGATTACCGTTCTAATGCCATGCCACACGATTACGTCTTTTTACCCAGCTTTTTGTTCGTGAATATATGCGTAAAAAAGTTTTTGGGGGAATATTAGAGATTTTTTTGGACGATAAAACGATTTAGATAGGTCTAATTTGTAGTATTTATTTATCTAACCGTTTGTTAATCTAAATAATTGAGATAAAATCTGATTGAAATGCAGTTTACGGATTCAGCAAGCGTTTTTTTTGCAGAACTTATTTTTCTGGTACATCTTTGTATACATATTAATTAAAAACATGGCTTTTTCTAACCAAGTAACATGTCTTTTTCTAACTGAGTAAACACGCAATTAAGAAATAATAATAGAAAATTAAAGATGTGCCAGATTAAATCGTACCGTTTACAATAAAAAAAAACAAGTATGTTTAATAAACATACTTGTTTTTTTATTAACTAAGTAGGTATGTTGTAAATAATCTGTACCTATAAACATTGTTTATAGGTACAGATTATTTACAACATACCTACTTAGTTAATAATTTTGTATTTTTAACTGACTTCTAAAAGGAGGACGATCTCAATTCGTCTGTATATTTTTTTTTCAAACAACTATTGGCAAAGTAAAGAGCGTTTATTAAATCGCACACAATTACGATGGCGGCCATAATTCCACATAATTCAGTGAACGCACTCGATATGCTGATGATTATACATAATTTATGCGCCCGAGGGGGTCAAGTGGTCCAAATGGGACACGCGGGTTTATAGGGGGCCATCTTTTATACTTGTTGTCAATGGCCAGTAAATTGGAGAACATTCACACCTTCTGTTGCGGCCGGACCCAGCGTTTTTTCCTTTTGTCGCTCTACGAGGAAATATTTGCTTATCACCAAAGGACAATAGGCTTATTAGCTTACCGAATGTGTACATTTTTTATTTGTTTCACAAAAAAAAATTGGTAACTATTGTCATTTTCTGTTCTGCAGTTTTGCTGCATTAATTTTTGTTATTAATATTTTCATTTCGCTAATGGAAATGGCAAATAAATGTTACTGGTTTCCTTTGTTTCAGTAATGTTTTGGTAGAATGCGCAGTAAAAGCTCATTTAGAATGCAAAAGAGAAACATCTCGGAGTCGACATTACGTGGCTGGCGAAGTAATCGGCGTCTGCTAATTACAGCGTCTTCGTAAATTATACCTAAAATTGCATCTCTTTATATTTTGCTTGACGATCGCTTTTTACAATGTCGTAATTATTGAACATTGTAATAAAAAATCTGATTTAATTAACTTGTCTGCCGCGTCAATTTATTGACCCAAAGTGTAATAAAGACAGTCATAAAATGTTATCTATGCAAGTCAAAATCTCTTTAGGTAGGTAAGTAAGTACATATTTATTTTGGAAGTTATTAGTAATATTTTTCAGCAATATTTTTAATTTAAAAGTACTTGTTTTTTTTATTACTACAGAAACAATATCAAACGTGTATATGTAAAGTAAAGAAAAATATTCTTGTATAATAATATACTTCTTACCTACAATACAACGCTAAATTGATAAATCCATTTCCTGTTTGATATTTTCTTTCAGTTTGCAGCTGTTTTGTTGTTAATCTACGATTGATTGATCGATGAATGAAGGAAATATTTTTTAAAGAAAATCTACCTTTTTCGGAACTTTTTTCCTACAGGAAACAACTCGTACATCCGTATGTATGAGTTGTTTCCTGTAGGAAAAAGTTCCGAAAAAGGTAGATTTTCTTTACATACATGACTGGTATTGTTTCATTTTTTTATTTATTAATATCTCTGCATTTACCAAGGTACCGGCATAAAATCTATTCTAAATCATTAGCTACAAACTACAAACGAAATCGTAATAAAAAGAAAAAAAAGCACATTGAGTCCCCTTCGCTGTGGTTAACAAGCGAACAATTACATTTAATTTACGGATGAGTTTTTAAAGTGCCCCAATATGGCCCCCGGGGCACCCCGCGACATTAAACCGCTATCATTTTGTATTCCGGATAATCTACCGCGACATTTGTTAAAAAATAAATTTCGAGAGGGTATCGCGAACTGTTACTAAAAATTCAATTGTCCCGAAGTGCCACTTGTCATCCTACACTGTATAATCTGTCAGTTTTACCAATCAATATGATTGTTGCAAATTTTACCCTACTGCGCTTGTATAAGGATCATTTTAGTATCTATTATCGGAGAAAATGTAAATTTATAAAGCGTTTGTCGAACTTAATGTGCGGCGAAACAAGTGAGTGCATTACACATTTTGGAGAGTACGATTTAATTTACTATTCAAGAGATTCACATTAAATAGATGACTTTAATATATATGTACTTAGAGCTGATAATTATTCACAAAAGGTTAGAAAATAGGCCCAACCAGTGAAAGAAACAATTCATTACCCAAAAAATATGCCAAAAAAAACCTATTATTTTGTATGATCATCATCACAATACAACAATAAAGGAAAGTATCTACTAATAATAAAGACGTCAACCATTTTTACCGACTTCAAAAAAGGAGGAGGTACTACGTTCGGATGATTGTTTTTTTTTTTTTTTTTTTTTTTTTTTTATGTATGTTCACCGATTACTCCGCCGTTTGTGAACCGATTTTAAAAATTATTTTTTAGTTCGAAAGGGTATACTCCCGAGATGGTCCCATATACATTTTATTAAGTTTGCTTGCGTAGTTCTTGCGCTAGCTTCAATATTACGTATTTTTCCCACAGTCTATGTAGACGATATCATTATTAGACTCCTTCACTGTTATTTACATAGCAGGTAGTAACTTGTATGGGGTAGGTACCACAACTAAAAAGTGAAAAATAAAAACTTTTTCCAAAAAAAACAACCGACTTCAAAAAAAAACACTAAAAAAGTGAAAAATAACTTTAATTTCGGAAGTCGGTGGCAAAAAACGAAAATTAAAAAGCAAAGACACCGACTTCCGAAATTAAAGTTATTTTTCACTTTTTTAGTGTTTTTTTTTGAAGTCGGTTGTTTTTTTTGGAAAAAGTTTTTATTCCGAAAATAATCCGTTTTTGACCAAAAAAGCACAACAGCTCAGCGGGCGGTAGGCGCGAACTTGTTACCCTTTGCCCTTTGTTTAGCTAAACCATAAAGAAAACAACAGTGTTTTAACCCTTAAGTTAACCCTTGCGCCACATGTCGTCACACAGTGGTCGTGCGAAACCGCGAATCAACTCAATAGGAAGACGAACTCGTGTTGTGCGAAACATAATAGCCATTAAAATTTCAACCTTATTCCCAAGCGATAAAGTTCATGTCTAGATCGTTACACTCATTCAGAATAGGCACAATAATCGTTGTACGAAAACGGTGAAATATGTGGAGTGTATTTTTACGTGTATTGTGTATGCAATGGGGTTTTTATTGCGAATGTCTGCGCGCGCATTAGTCGGATTGTTAGCCGAGGATGCTGCATATGGTGCGTTGTTATGCTTATGATTTTTGTGGGCTTGATGTTGTTTTGTATTATTGTTATTATAAATAATCTCGCGTTTCGCGTACTTATCCAAAGGATCTCATTCCACGAATTCTGAAAGGTCAGGAAATCTGAACTCGTATTGAAACAACGGAATCTATAAAGCACTCACTGGAGAGTTGAATTAAAAGTTCCTTTTGTAGCCAAATGGAATGTTCGCAGTTTCACTGAGCAATCCATCTGATGTAGAGAGGAACAAAGTTTTGCAAACTCCACTCAAGTGCAGCTTTGTGTCCATTCTGTTTTATAGACCGTTACTCCTAACGTCGAATCTTGAGGTATTAGGGAAAAGGTTTTAGTGCCGAAACCCTTTAATTTCCCACTTTTAATTAGGGTCCGGCGCGATAACGTTCTCCGGTCCGGAACGCGTGCCGATAAGTGTCGGAGTGGTACCTTAGGTTCCTAAGCTGTTTCCTTATCGTTTGTGACAATTCAACGCGCAATGCGCGCTTTAGTTACTCATAAAAGTTATCATTTATGTAATAAATGAAATGTCCAAGCAGCGGTCATGAAAATTTTTGGATTTCAGAACATAATAATATTATGGAAGTAATGTTTTCAGTGATGATCTTAGATCCGTTCACGGGAGATTGGCTGAAGAAAGCAACACAAAAATAACAGTCTAAAGATATGGGGGAGACCTCTACCCAGCAGTGGGACAATACAAGTTGATAAAAAAAATGCTTTCAGATGTTGAATATTTTCGTCCTGTAATCCTAATTCTAACTATATCCATACTATTATTATGAATTCGAAAGTATCTCAGTCTGTCTGTCTGTCTGTATGTTACCTTTTCACGTCTAAACCACTGAACGGATTTCGACAGGCAAGGAGATAGATGGCATCCTGGGGAAGGACATGAAAGGTTTAGGAGAATATAGGAGATGAAAGTATGTATGGGAAAACCCAGCCATTTTTAAAATTCTGTTTGCTTTAGAAAAAGAATAAGAATTACGTGTTTCAGCGTTTTTGTAGATAGAATCAGCCTCCAAGGGAGTAAAATACGTGGGATAATTTCCAACATTTACGCGGGTGAAGCCGCTGGTAAAAGCTAGTCTACACATATTATTGAACAGAGCCTTACATAAATAAACGATCTGGTTATATTGGAATTTAAGATAACGAAAATAGAACAACAAGCCTGGCGGGTACAGGAAGGGTTTCTTAAGCAAAATATTCGCCAAAAAATAACATTGTAGGTAACGAAAAGATTTTTTAAAGACAATGACAATGTTAGGACCTTATTATATTAAAACATACGCTGAATAAAGCACAGGTACAAAAATCCTAACTAATATTATAAATGCGAAAGTGAATTTGTTTATTTGTTTGTTACGCTTTCACGCTAATACGCCTGAAAGGATTTGGATGAAATTGCGGGCAACAGCTAGTAATCTATACTTCTATACTAATATTATAAAGCTGAAGAGTTTGTTTGTTTGTTTGAACGCGCTAATCTCAGGAACTACTGGTTGGAATTGAAAAATTCTTTTAGTGTTGGATAGTACATTTATCGAGGAAGGCTATAGGCTATATAACATCACGCTACAACCAATAGGAGCGGAGCATACATGAAATATGTTGCAAAAACTGGAAAAATATTCCTTTTTGAGAGCTTCCGTTGCGTGCGCTGCGTATACGGTTTATGTTACGTAAATATCATGTAGGATGGAATTTTTCCTCTTTAAAAGTTCAAAAAAAAGTCCGCGACAGCATATGTCTATCTTTTAAGATTGATTCACTATAACCTTTTTTATGGTAATCAAATTTGTTCGAAATTAATGCATTATTTGCGAAGGAGTTTTATCAAAATAATATTAATTCTTATTCAAATAAATAGTTTCAATATCAAGGGTATTTATGTAGCAGTACAACCCTTTTTAATTCATTCGAATCGGACTTTTAATTTCGAAGTTATCACGAGTATGGAAATGCAAAACGCGCATTCCCTACTCTAGAGAAGAGAGGAGAGGATGGGCACACGGGTAGACCATGACCTGGAATAGGACATAAGATAAGTTTTATCCCTATATTCCCACGGGATCGAGACCTACGCGGGTGAAACCGCGGGGCATAGCTAGTAATATATAAAATTATAAAGTAAAAGAACTAATTAACAGAAATAATCTACTGTTACGATTGGTCAACTTTTGAACTTTATTATGATTTGTGCACGTTTTATTGTTAATTCATACGCTATTAAGTTACGTAAAATATTTAGCAACTATATTATACATAACACAACTAACTAATAATTAACGAATTAAATCCTAACTAATATTAAAACTAACTATACAAATAAACAATAAATAAATAAAATATGGCGTCGTAAAATTCCTCCGCATCGCTGCGATTGAATAATAAATCATAAACTTAGCCTATCAAAAATATGGCTCGCTAAAATCACATGAAATAGTTGCATAATTATCACAGTGACAGTTTGCCAGAGCTGCCAGCCTACTAATTGCCTCCATAATCACTCCACTTGGCAGGTGGATTAGTGATGGCAATATGGCATCTACTATCTATGTGCAAATTAATGCGTCACACGTACCGATAATAATATGAATAATCGTATAAACTTTTCTACATTAAAATAAAATTTTATATTCGAGTACTTATTACTAGCAGAAAGGTCAAACAGTCACGAAGTTAGAGTTATTACTGGAGAGACGAAATAAAACTTAGACATAAAACGTTTGTAAAATAAGAGTGACCCTTTGCATTACTAAGGACGATTGACAGCTGTACCAAGTTACTTGAAATTTTGAGTATATCAAATTATATTTTTTTCAATCATCAAGATATCTATATCAATCACGTCTATTAAGTTTTGCTAGTCAAATTAATTCGACCCTGTATATTATTCATTTAAACTAACTTGCAGTCAAAATAAACCCCTGTAGTGGAAACAAAATGTCCTCGGCACATTGTCACATCGATATCCGTACACGATTTACTGGAGTGAAAGTTATTCCCAGCTAGCGTATTGTAGCTCTTCATACAGCGTACACTCAAATCCTCTTAGTCGATAACTTGTGGCATTAATGAAAATTTAGTACCGGGGTAAAGTGCTTACCAATGTTTTTGAAGTTAAATCATGGTTTTAAAAGTTTCTGAAAAGCGAGGAGACTGGGAAAGTTGCTTGTTATTAAATAAGGATTCATTATGTTGGGTTGGTTTATATGGATGATGTGATCATTTCTAAATGGCACGGAGTACAAACAATACACCCACAAATATTAAAGCGTTCTGTTGGATTGCGCCTGTCCTGTACTTAAAATTCTTTTAAGTCTTCGACCAGTATATCAGTATATCAGTAAATAATAATGTATCAGTATATCAGTATATAAATAATATCTATTGTAAACTACATTGAACTGGTAATAACTGTGATACATCAATTTACGGCTGCCAAAGTTTACAGATCGATTGTCTGTGTTTCATGTGGGGGATTTAACCCTTCCTATGTTGCTTTTATAAAAATAATGAAATTATATTTTCTCTTACCTACCGATTTTATGACATGACTTTTGAAATTGTCTTGTACTTGTACTATGTACTATTTTAAAATGCCTATACAATCTTGCTTAATTTAAATCAATCACTACATAATTTTCTACAATTCGATTATGTATCTCCTTTGTTTATAATAGTAGGTATATAATACGTAGGTACTCACCGTACATGTATCACATCATGTCGGTCGTTTGTAATGCCAGTAATTTCATCTTATATTATGATTGCCAGGATCCTTGGATCATCATAGCCAAGGTAAGTGTTTCATAGGAAGTGATTAACAAATGAGTAATGAGGGATTATATCGAGCGGACGACCGGCAGTGTCCACCTGTGCAGTAACGATATTATACTACGCATCATCATCCTGGTAGGAGTATATTAGGTCATAAAACCGTGCACCAGAATGTACCTATAACAAATTAATGGCTAGGTTGCGATTCATCGTCGTTTTGAAATATACAGGGTATATCAGCTGTTCCCTACATTTGGACGAGTTAGGCGAACATAAATGTATATAGATGATTTTTTTTCTGCGATTTCCGGGTTGGTCCCTTAGTGAAAGTTGTTTATAATGACGAGAACAATGACCTCTTAAGCGGATTAAAACGACAAAAATTTAACCGTGTAGAATTTGGCCTTCGTGTTGTAAATGAATAAATGTTAGTATCTATATCCTTGCGGGAAAGTCCAAAAGGGATACCTGGGCCCTTGAAAACAGGCAACTGAAGGAAAATGGGTGGGTTTTAGTCAGTAAAAGTCTGACACGTCCTCTCGCTCCGCCCAGAGAGAAGTCATTTGATGATTTCCAAACCGTAAAAAAAAGGTATCTTTTTCTTGCAAACTTTCAGTTTACCTCGTCTAACAACAAAAATTGTACCTATTCAATTATAAAGCACACAAAAATGAATACATTTTTTTAACTGTGGTACTCGTAACGATTGGATTTTAATAACATTTCGACCGCGGGGCTTTGGTGTTTGAGAACCCAGAATTAATTTATAGCGATAACAGTCTCCGTACCTATTATTTAAAGCTCTTCCAACCCGCATGGGAACAGACAAATGAAATATTGGAGCTTACTCGTAATTGAAATATCCTGTTAAACCTAAGGGTTCAAGCAAATGAACGTTAATTTAAAATCATTCATTACTTGACTGAATGCAGTCGAGCTGAATGAGGTTTGTTTTAAATCCCCAAAGGATTACGTGTTTCATTGCGTTTAAATTATTATATCGAATCATGTAAATTCGAATAAAGCTGTAATAATGATCATAATGGCTGATTATAATAAAGTTCATAATGAGTACGAGGAAGAATCTTTAAATATTTAAAAAAAACAATAGCCGTGCGTTAGTCTCGCAAAAACTCGAACATGACTCGACCGTTTTATTTTTGTTTTTTATTGCCTCAATACTGGAGTGATGTAGGAAAAACCCAAAGGAACAGCCGAAAAATCGAAACAATCTAAATGTATCGATCTCATGTTGTACGAAGTTCACCGGGTCATCTAGAGATAAAAATGTCATGCCGGGGCAATCAATAGCAACCATCAGTTAAAGTTATATTTAGGTATACTTTGTTAAGTATTATGCGACTTATTCTGCAATTGCTTGCAAAATAAGTCGAAATCGGAAATTCAAAATATTATAAATCGTAGTCAAAAGCGCTACGGTCGTAGATCTCGTAGCACATGCGTAGCATTTAAAATTCTTAGTCTTCTTCAGCGTGTCGATGGCAAAAATATAGAAAGTTTATTTTTATTTTTTACTAGCTGCGCCCCGCGGTTTCACCCGCGTAAGTTGCGATCCCGTGGGAATATCGGGATAAAAAGTATGTGTTAATCCAGGTTATAAACTATCTGTTTGCCAAATTTCATCGAAATCCATTCAGTAGTTTTTACGTGAAAGAGTAACAAACATCCATCCATCCATACTTACAAGCTTTCGCGTTTATAATATTAGTTAGATTAGATTTGTTTGCCCCAAAACTCAGTAGTGAAGTAGTGTGGTTTTTGTAGTATTAAAATATCGATACCCGTTATTCTAATTGGCGTAAGGGTCATTTTGACGAAAATATATCTCATCGGATTCAGAGTTACGAGCTCTATCGACTGGTTTATACGAAATAAAGGAGCTTGTAGGGGCGAATGAAATAAAATAAAGTTTTTATCACTGAATGTTATAATCATTTACCGATACAAAAAAAATATAGTAATACTTATAAGTTAAAATTCGAGTGACACCGAGACAGAGCAAAAATCGTGACGTTTGCGGGCGTGATGCGAGCCGGACTGCCGGGCGCGGAGCGGGTGCGGACGACCGCGCGGCGCGGGGCGCGGGGCGCGGGAGGCGCGGGCGCGTGTATGCGTGTGTGTTTGCATGTGACATGCCTAATCTTCCTACATACTCCCCCTTTTGACCAACCGAGTGCCCCCGCAGGTGGTCAAACATCAACTATGACACGTTGCTTACGCGGCCTACCACGGGAACGTTTAGGAGCAACAGGCTGCGGAACCTCAGGGCATTCACCATCTCGAGAATGATACCTCCTTAAGTCGCAAATGTGATATTTACCGATGACTTCATCCGGTGAACCAGGGAACGTTAAGAGGTAAGTAGTTGGACTAACCTTCTTCTGTACCAGGTAAGGGCCATCCCTCTTAGGCATGAGCTTGGAGCTGACACCCTTAGCAGCATTACTGAGGACGTGCGACTTCATCAGGACAAGATCACCGACAGCCAGTTCGTCAGCCTTTCGAGTCTTGTCTTTCGCAGCCTTACGAAGGTCCTGCTGATGTTCAATGCACTCCTTGCTGTTGCTGAGTGTCTCCGCAAGCTTCAGCAGATACGGCGTAATCTGTGGAACATAGTTTTCAGCCTCTATGACAGCACGAAGATCGCTCTGTACTGCAATAGGTGAGCGGAGTTCACGAGCAAATGTTAAGTAAGCTGGAGTCTGTTGAGTTGCCTTAGTCAGTGATGTGTTCAACGCAAAGCGGATGAATGGCAGTACTTCTGGCCACTGCTGATGGTGTCCTTCTACCAAGATTGCCAACTGAGTCTTGAGGTCGCGATTTTTACGCTCAACTGGGTTGGCCTCTGGATGGTAGAGAGGAACGAGACTCTGCTTCACACCAAGCGTGAACATTGCATGTTGCATGACATCGGCAACAAATTGCACACCGTTATCTGAAATGAGACGTCGAGGAACACCGAAGCGTAAGAAAACCTCCTCAATTAGTACCTTTGCGCATGCGTCAGCTGTGGCTTCGGAGAGGGCGAACAGCTCAACCCATTTGCTGGCTGTGTCTTCAACGATCAACACCCATCTCTCTCCATTAGCTCCTTTGGGAAGCGGCCCAAAGAGATCAACAGCCAAGACTTCAAAACGCTGAGCAGGAACTGGAGTCTGTAACAGTCCCGCTGGTTTCTCGTTGGAAGCTTTGTAGCGCTGGCATTCGATGCAGGTCTTCAAGTACTCTGCTACGTAACGTCGCATACCGGGAAAATAAAATCTCTGACTTATACGGTGCAGGGTCCTGCCTAAACCGCCGTGACCTGAAGTAGCAGAGTCGTGACATTCAACCAGTACCTGTTTTCGTCGGTTTTCAGGAATGACGAGCTGCGGTTCTTCTGTCTCTGCCTCAGTGTAACGGTATAGTACACCTCTACACGTATGATATCCTCTCTCCGTCCAACGGGTAAGTTCTAATTCGTCCTTGCCTTCCAGAGCTTTGATGATCTTCGCCACTTCGGGGTCTGCGAGCTGGTCTTCACGAAGAGTAGCAGCATCCCAGTGCGGCGGGTCGACAAGCACCGTGCTGACTCCACAGGAATCGCGAGCCTCCTCCTCACATGGCGGACGACTGAGCGAATCAGCAACGACATTCGTTTTCCCGGGAGTGTAGTCGACTTGCAGATCAAAGGACTGGAGTTTCATAGCCCATCGTACGAGACGACCGGCAGGCGACTTCAAGGTGAGTAGCCACTTCAGGGGCTGGTGGTCGCTGCCGACACGTACAGGATGGCCATCGATGTACCCACGATACTTCTCGACTGCCCAGACAACTGCCAACGCCTCGCGCTCGGTGGTAGAGTAGTTCCGCTCCGCCGAGGTAAGCAGGCGACTGGCGTACGCGATGGGTTTCTCTTCTCGCGGCGACTCCCCCTGGAGTAGAGCCGCACCCAGTGCGTAATTGCTGGCATCAGTCCTGAGAATGAATGGCACATTATAGTCTGGCTGAATAAGAATCGGAGGTGAGGTAAGTAATCCTTTTAGTTCTGTAAATGCCTTAGCCTGTTCTTCACCCCACAACCAGGACTGATCCTTGCGCGTCAGCATAGTCAGTGGTTGCGCAACTTGAGAGAAGTTCGGCATAAATTTCCGGAACCACGAGCAACTCTGCAGAAAGGATTTTAGATGCTTAACATTAGCTGGTTCCTTCATATCTAATATCGCAGCAACCTTATCCGGGTCCGGGGTCACTCCTTCAGAGGTGATAATATGCCCCAGGTACTTCACACTCTCTCGAGCAAATGTGCACTTATCGCGATTTGCGTGGAGGTTAAAGACACGTAAGCGGTCAAATACCGCACGTAAGTCCTGAATATGCTGGTGAAATGATCCGGATATCAATATCAAATCATCAATGTACCCGAGGAGAGTCACCCCCTTAAGCGATGATGCAGATCGAAATCGGTCTATCAAACGTTGAAAGGTTGCGGGCGCATTCCTCAGACCAAACGGCATGCGCGTAAATTTATGAAGCCCAAACGGAGAAACAAAGGCAGTCTTATCCTGGTCTTCAGGTCTTACTCTGACCTGCCAGTAACCAGATCGAAGGTCAATAGTGCTCATAAAACAGCTCTTACCAGTGTACTGCAGGAGGTCATCGATCACCGGAAGCGGGTACGAGTCACTCTTAGTGACGGCGTTCAACTTGCGATAGTCCACGCAGAACCGGTAAGTACCATCCTTCTTCGGTACCAGAAGAGCTGGTGCTGCCCACGGAGATTCACACTCCGTGATGATACCTTCGCGCAGCATCTTCTCTATCTCCGCCTCCATGATGGCTTTCTTAGCGGGCGTGAGTCGATACGGCGGCACTGCAATCGGCGGGTGATCACCGCAATCGATGCGATGCTCAGCAAACGATGTCGGTTCTCCCCCTTCTGCGAAGATATCTCCATACTCCTGAAGCAGCTGAGCGAGACAATTCTTCTCTTTTTCAGACGAGTTGTTATTGTTTACCACAGTCGGCGGGGGCGAAGCACTACTCGTAGCGCTCGACGAACCAGTAGGTATGTCCCCCGGTGAACACGTCGCGGAGGACGCCGGGGCGCGCGCGGGCTGCGCGGGTGGCGCGGGCGGCGCAGGCCGGGGCTGCGGTGGCGGCGCGTGCGGCGCATGCGCGCTAGCGGCGCGGCCGCGCGCGTCGTTCGACACTTCGGACAGCGACTCCTCGATGTTTCGCGCCTTCTCAACCAACGTATCTAGGTTGGAGACGGTTTCACGGGTTAAACGTTTCCTTATACGTCTATGTAGTAACCCGTAAATCATGTCGACTTCCATATCATTTTCCACGATGTATGGAAGTTTGGCGATATGCGCGCGGAGGCGAGCAACGAAGACCTCCGTGCGTTCTTCTTCTGTTTGTTCCGCGGCAAATATATCGCGGAATAGCTTGTGCGGTGGTCGGGATACACCGTACATGGCGCGTAATCTTTGCAGCGCGTCTTCCCATGACGTCACTGATGATTTAACACCACGGAACCACACAGCAGCCTCCCCTTCCAGGAGCATGGGTAGACCGCGAAGCGCATGTTCGTCGCTGATCGATGTACACTCCTTGTATATCACGATAGAGTCGACGAATGCTTCGAAGGCCTCTGAGTCCTGGCGTGATCCATTGAATCTCGCCGTACAGCGCGCGAAGTTTCCGTGTTTCGTTGGTGCAGGCGATGGAGACGGTGATGCTGCGACGTTGGCTGCCGACGTAGCCAGCAGGCTCTGAACCAGTTGTCGGTTCGATTCCGCTTGAGCCTTGGCGAACGCCTCCAGAAACGACGTAAGCGTCCCTTCCGATAGCGGCGCGGGCGTCGGGGACGCCGGCGCGCCACTCATGGTGTCGTCATCGTTACCTCTACTTTTGCGGCGAGGCATTATTTCACAATTATAGTCAACTTAACACGAGGAAACACTATTTATAACGTTACGATGAGCACTGAGTTCGTAGCGTCCACTGAGAAAACCGTTACTTTGTAAGTATGAATTTGAGTTCGCGTCGCGTCGGTTACGTACGCGGGCCGCGTTGGAGCGCCAGTTTGTAGGGGCGAATGAAATAAAATAAAGTTTTTATCACTGAATGTTATAATCATTTACCGATACAAAAAAAATATAGTAATACTTATAAGTTAAAATTCGAGTGACACCGAGACAGAGCAAAAATCGTGACGTTTGCGGGCGTGATGCGAGCCGGACTGCCGGGCGCGGAGCGGGTGCGGACGACCGCGCGGCGCGGGGCGCGGGGCGCGGGAGGCGCGGGCGCGTGTATGCGTGTGTGTTTGCATGTGACATGCCTAATCTTCCTACAAGCTCCTATATTTCGATACATACAGGAGGGGCTCGTGGCTAAATAATAACAGTCGCTCGGGTCGATCGGAGTCAGTACTGCGGTCGGTTCGTGGATGGGTGTCCGTCCTTACATATCGAGACGTGTCTCGAAAATCACGGTTGGTCCCAGCTGTATACATACAGCTATCTAATTGCGTAACTTATTTTCGCACCCTATTAAGATTAATTTGTTTCATTTTGACAGTTCAACAACATTCATTGCGTTATTTACGTTGTTGAGCAGATTTTTTTTCGAACTTATGAAGCAATGGATTCGTAATTTATTTTAAACCAATTCAAATTCTGATTAATCGTGTATAACGCAATTAAGGTGCAGATCTGGTGAGACATAATGAACTGAATAAAATGATTGTGTAGGTATTTCCAATTTCATAGAGCTGTATACTTTTAGTGATGTTTATTATTTGCATGTACATACTGCGGTGTTCATGGAAAACGTCCCTAGAATGATAAGGGTTACATATAGGATGATAAAGAGATTCTTTGTGGGACTCAGCAGAGCCGTAAAGCCCACGATTTTGTATACCTACTCACACGTGCAAAACTGTACATATTTGAAATTGTTGGGATCGTTTTAACGAACTAATTAAGCTATCGTAACTCGAAATTATTTTTCAGGTATTTTAACCAAGTAGCGTGTGTCAAGCATTTAGGCAGAATTTCATCAATGAAACTATACATTATCTAAACCGTGTTCAAGAGCTGTCAGTGTCAATATTGTTATAGAATATGGACACTGACAGCTGCTCTTGAACGCGGTTTAAATGTAAGTGACGGACGTAAGGTAACAAAAGTATTCTTGAAATGAAGACGTATCGGAGTTCCGTATTGTCCAAATAAAATCTTGTCGTATTACGGTTTGTCGAAATTGAGTTTGGTAGTCCTGCTCCATCAGGTTAAGCTACTCTTGCCGGGGTTGGTCCTCCGTGGCTCGGAAAGCACGTTAAGCCGTTGGTCCCGGCTGTCATTTGTGGATCTTTGACAATCGTTACGGGTCGTCAGAAGCTCGAAAGTCTGACAACCAGTCTTACCAAGGGGTATCGTATTACCCAGTTACTGGGTTGTGGAGGTCAGATAGGCAGTCGCTCCATGTAAAATACTGGTATTCAGCTGCATCCGGCTAGACTGGAAGCCGACCCCAACATAGTTGGGAAAAGGCTAGGCAGATGATGAGTCCTGCTCATCGCGTTCAGTTTCGTTGGTGAAATTCACCCTTAGTCTTTATTAACTGTTTCACCAAACCGGTGATCCAATATTGCAAGTTTAAATCCAAATATTCTCGCAGTGGAATGAAAAATTTCAGCACCAGCGTCCATATCCAATGAATATCATTTCCGATATCGCGGATTCTTTGAAACATCGTTATTTTAATACTACTTCGTTATCTGTTAAAATATCGGAGGCGAGATGTTATGAGAGCAAGCAGGACAAGCTGCCGACCGTGTCCCCGTTTGGTACGCTCTCGGTTTGTTGTAAATCATTATTTTAAAATTATAATCCGATGTTGGGAATTTTAATACAGCAGCTTTTAATGTTGGGGTAGTAGCTATGTTTGTTATTGATACAGAATTTATGGGTAAGTAATAAATTAATTTGTCAAAAACTTTTACGGTAACTGGCTACTACCAATGACAACTTATGTTAATACTATATTGTACTTTAAACTTTATGAATGTATAAAAGTTAAATAAATTGTGCTAAATATTAAACCTTATTAACATATAAAAAACCGGCCAAGTGCGATTCGGACTCGCGCACGAAGGGTTCCGTATCATTATCTATAAAAACGACAAAAAATCACGTTTGTTGTATGGGATCCCCCTAAATATTTATTTTATTCTGTTTTTTAATATACATCATCTGTGAAAATTTCAACGTCTAACTATCACGGTTCCTGAGATACAGCCTGGTGACAGTCGGACAGACAGACAGACGGACGGATAGTGGAGTCTTAGTAATAGGGTTCCGTTCTACCCTTTGGGTACGGAACCCTAAAAAGGAAAGGGATGTGTTAAATCATTAAATGTAACATACAAATCAAAGGCAGCGCCTCAAGATAGTCCCGCTCTATCCCCTGTGTCGACGCTCCCTTGGAGTTGGGTCTGAAATCGTCAAGGTTTTGATGTGTGGTTGTTATGGTAATATTCTCTGTTACGATCGTCCATGGTTGAGGTTTCCATTCATTCCGTAACCTCCTTACTACCTTTACGAACTTCCACAACGAAGGATGACCAACACTGACTCTTTCCTGGTTACCGACAAACGGCTTATCATTGCAGAGGACACTTTATGGGATCTTTCCTGCCTCCAGTATTTCTCATAAATCAGGTGTGGACATATTACATAGTAAGCTGTTCCTTTGTGCCAATTTATTCCACATCGTCCGTCTGCCGGTTTTCGTTAGGATTGCTTGTTAGACGTCAATTGAAGGCGGAATATCGATGGCAGAGATAAGTATGGCTCTTTTTACCCGACTACGGCGAAGAAAAAAGGAGGGTTATGATTTTGACCGGTATGTATGTATGTATTTATGTATGTTCATCTGTTCCCTCCTATCTTCTAAACCACTCATCATAATTTGACAAATGAGGTATCGTTGGAATAATCTTGATTGTCTGCTGGTATAGGCTATGTGACGTCACATTAAAATGGCGCCTTCTTGAGTACATAAAGTCAGGAACTAAAAAAAAAAATGAAAGGGCTTAATGAGCAAATTTCAAAAATATATATATTGTAAACCTAAAATAACTAAAAAAAAAAAAAAAACACTGATCTTTCATTCAGTAACTTATAAGTAGGTATTGCTAAAGTAATCTCCTACAGGGTGAAATTGAATTCATGGGTATCCTCTTTAAGGGGTTCATTGTATTTATCATTATGAGCAACTTTCACTAAGGGACCAACACTCAAATGGCGAAAAACATCAGCTGTCCCTACATTTTGACGAGCTATGCGAATATAAATGTAGAGAACAGCAGATTTTTTGTCGCATGTGTTACGAGCCCAAGATCTACTTCTTGTCAGCATGATTAATAATTAGTTATACAGGGCGTCCCACGGATATGCCACATGGAGGGAAAGTACCTTGAATATTGTAGATGGAACATTTTACTGAAAGAAGACATTATTTGAATTTAAAAAACAATTTAAACTGCATTCATAGATATTTAAATAATTACATGGTTGAACCGGGAATCGAACCCGTTACATGAGAAAAATAATCACCCTGTAGCTATATCATACCGATCGAAAGGCTTCAAAAGGATTATTTTTTGGTAAATAACATAGTGTCACAAATAAAAGGAAGAATTTTTTTTTATTCTCCTTTCATTTTAGGTCTATTAACAATTATGATAATTTGATAGAATATTATTTAATTGATTTTCTTTTTATTCAAGTCACAACTGCATATCGACAAAAGCCACTCAACTCTACAAGTTGGCGCTAAAAGCAATGTTCCAACCTCTTGGCTTATTTCCGTTCATTAAGTCAATTGGTCCGACTCAATTGAATGTTCACATTGCAGATCGGATACTCTACTAGAGTAAGCCAACAATTCGATGTCTACAAAGTTATGGTGCTTTGTTGCTGTGTCTCTTGGATATAGACGAAAGTGGCCCTATTTTTAGGGTTCCGTAACCAAAGGGTAAAACGGGACCCTATTACTAAGACTTCGCTGTCCGTCCGTCTGTCTGTCCGTCTGTCACCAGGCTGAATCTCATGAACCGTGATAGTTAGACAGTTGAAATTTTTACAGATGATGTATTTCTGTTGCCGCTATAATAACACATACTAAAAAAAAGAATAAAATTAATATTTAAGGGGGCTCCCATACAACAAACGTGATTTTTTTGGCGTTTTTATAGATAATGGTACTGAACCCTTCGTGCGCGAGTCAACTCGCACTTGACCGGTTTTTTATCTGAATCTTATGGGATGTGAAATAAACACCATGTATTTACCTATCCGTACTAACCACACTAGTGATGCCATGATTAATGATCAGAATACTGCCCACGAACCGTGTTTAACAGAAGTCGTCATTAAGATGTAGGATTTCTTGTTATTACGGAAGAACAAACGACGCCATTACTTATCATGCCAGCTAAAATACAAATTGCGCCCAACTTCAGAACGAGGTCTGATAAGAAGTCATAAAAAGCAAAACGTAAACTTCAGGAATGGCTGGGTATCTACATTTATCTCGAGTATAAAAAGACGCCAGCCCTCCTACACTATAAATGTGACTTAAAAGAATTTTTCCCTGTAAATTGTGAAGTTTAGAAGTTTTCCCAGCATCGGAGGAGAGTCGTTGAATAAATATCACGGTACATAACTTCCCTCTTTTGTCTCGGAGCCTCCAACAAAGTGCGCATCTACCTTTTTAAGACAATTTGCTTTAAAAATTCAGCAGTACTCGTGGTAATTGAAGTCAGGCCAGGGTCGCGCACAAATATATACTTTGTTGAGGCACCTTCCTAATTTGTGAAATAAAAAAATAAGAACGAAATTGCGCCGAGGTTTTTTGGTATACATTGAAACAGTGCGCCGCAATGTTTTGTTTGAATTTTAATTGTAAATGGAGCTGAAGTATTTAAATTTTTAATCTTTGTGCTCGATAGAAACAAAACAAAGGAAACGTCCCTCGTGAAAGTTTTAAATATCACACGTATTTATTCCACCGCTTTTGGGAATCTAAAAATAAAGGATTTAGTTTTCAGCAAAATAGGAACCAAACCGTATAATTATTTTCTAAATGTCCCTCGGCAAACTTTGTGTTTCGTCAGTCGTCGTATTCCTATCAGTTGCCCTTTGCACTTGCACCGAAGTTTGTCGAGGTACATTAAGAAAGTAGTTGTACTGTACATCAACATCATCTATATACCCGACTTCACTGCTTGGGCATAGGCGTCTCTTTTCATGTACCAACCTCCACGCTCCTGTGCCAGACCTTGGACGCCATTCGGTCACAGAATTCCTCCACCTGTCACCTCACCACCTCCACTTGTCAGGTGTCCTGCCCAAGTCCACTTGAGTTCCATAATACGTTTCCCTTATAACTAATTCTATTGAAAGCAGTAAATTAAGCCATATTTCATCTATGATCAAATTCGTCTATTTCCTAACAAAATAGAGTCATATTTGCCTGAACGCGCAGCCGTATTTTACTGGTGCGTGCATAACTAGTTAAATGCGGATATAACCGCATAAGCGAATTCGCGTCGGTTCAAACCGGATTACGTCTGGTGATGCACACGAAAATAATGGAGTTACTGCGTTGTTCAGGACACCGTGTTTGTTAATTTACTAACGAACATACATTTTGCTATGTCTCAGTAATGGTTGGATGTTTCGATGTTAAGGCCGTCGCGGCCTGAGTGAGAGCGAGTCGGAGTGGGGTGCTGGCGGCTTGCAAGCCTCGAATACTTTAGGTAATTGGTTTTTACGGTGAAAATAATAGTTATTTAAAAAAACTATTTATATTCAGTTCAGTTATTACTTATTATGCAACGTTTCATAATGTAATTTGAAGTAAAAAATCCAGAACTTACCACTAAACCAAACCGCTGGTATTCAAAAAATTGTTTTTTTTTTTTCTATCCATAAAATTTCAAGTACTGATTCGTGTTTTCGCCAAACGTAGGACCTAGCATCAATCCTCAAGTTTAACATTTACACAAGTTTAACATTTCCTCAAGTTTAACAACAGTTTAAATCCTCAAGTTCGAGTCTCGCTTGTGCCGCGTTCCGATGCGGACGCGTTTGCATTTTCTTTATTTCGGATAGCGCAGCGCAAGCTGTCGCTCGTAATTTAGTCGCCATGAGTAATGAGCTAGTGGCGAATGAGCTGCTGGCGTTCCTGCAGCAGAAGCTGGATGTGATGGACGAGGTGTCCGCTGTCCAGATCTGTGCAACGAACTTCAGCGAGGAAGACATAGCTGCTGCCAAGCTGCTGTTGTACAGTGTGCTGAACAAGCGCGACCAGATGGTGTCCCGCCGGCGTGACGGGACTAAGAGGAGCCTGCAGGATATAATCACGCTGTTCAAGGAGACCGACCCTGACGACGTGCCGACGTTTGTGGCAAAGGAGCTACACAAGCTTCCTCCCGTCACCTTCGACCACGTCGATGTAACCAGCCTTCTGAAGGACATTGTCTTTCTAAAGGCCCACCTCGCGGATGTGCTAACGAAATTAGATGCATCTCAAAACACCGTCGCCGATCTGCGTAAAGAAGTTTGCGATTTGCGCAACAGTGTGGCGGTAATTAGGTCACCTGTCGATGCGTCAAACGTAAACACATGTCGTGGAGCCGGCCTCGATGTATCGTCGTCGAATTCCGCGTCAGCAGTTTCGTCGCCAGCGCATCCGTCGATTGCTGAGTTTGCAGAGCGCCCCGCCGGCGCGCCCCGCAGCCCCGTGCTCGTCACCGCGGCTCCTCCGTGTAGCGCCGCCCGTGCCCCTCGCCCCATCCCGCTGCCAGTGTCTGCAGCTCTGGCGAAACCCGTACAAAGGGATTTCGCTAGCGTCACCGCAAGTGTCCCTGGCGCTTTAAGGATCAAGCCCATGCCAGAAAAGGCGCCGAATAGGGCTGATGACCGTTTTGTGACGGTGCAACGGAGGAAGCACCGATCGCGAACGACCAAGAACCGCTGCGGCAAAGCTCCTACGGGCCCCGAAGTGAGCCTACGTGCCGCAAAGCCGAATACACCGGTGTACATCTCCCGCCTGCTCTACACCACTAAGGCGGAGGACATCGTGGAGTACGTGCGCCAAAAGACGAGATACGCGCCGAGGGTGCAGATACTTGAATCGCGCCGGAACGTCAACTTCAAGGCGTTCGTCGTGCGTGTGCCAGACTGTTATCTGCCCCTCGTCATGGAAGAAGACTTTTGGCCGCAGGACGTGGTGTTTCGTCGTTTTCGCGGACAAGTTCCACTAGACAGCACAAAGTCTAGCTAGTGCAGATTGAAGAACTACTAACATAGTCTAAGCCTTATTTATTAACACAAGTTTTGTTTATAGAATATGTATGTTTAAGTTAAGGTATTCATCTATGGGCCTGTGTCGCCTGCAATAAATGGTTTATTATTATTAACATAAATATTTATTTCAAAATGTATTTTCGGCATAACGGATGCAATTCATAGATTCAATTTGAGGTAGGGTAGGACCTTAAGGTGTTAGGTGTATGTTGCTAACTTAGGTTATCGCGACTTTCCAGTTCAACGGATTTGAATGGAAGGTATACAGCTAGGTCATTAACCTAGGAAAGCTGAGAACTTTCAGACCATAACTATCTATCGATGTTTGCAAAACTTCATCTGAACCGCGCCGGTAGTTTCACAGTCCGTACAAGCTACCACGGAAGTCTGATCAATTTAACTTAGTAAGTCCTAGGAGCAGTGGTGGCTCAGTGGTAACGACTTACGAGTTGGAGGTCGTCAGTCCGAAGTTCCAATCCTAAGCAGGCACTTTACTTCGAGTAAATATGTCATCACCACTGCTCTCAAAACGGTGAAGGAAAACATCGTGAGGAAACCGGCATGTCCTAGAACCGAAAACATGTGACATCCGCCAACCAGGGGCCTGCGTGGTGGATTACAGCCCAATCCCTCTCACAGAAAGGAGGCCTGTGTCCCAGCAGTGGGAACATATATAAGCTATGCTTATGCTAAGTCCTAGTAAAGGTTTTTCCCATAGACGCTTCTTGATACCCAAGCATCTCAAGTACTAGGTATTAAATATGAATCTTCAATCAAAATCAAACATCCATACATTCACAATAATAAACGGTATTCAAACGTATTGAAAAACATCAATTGAGACGGACATATTAAAGATGAGATGGACCGGATGCTCGATATTAAAGCAAGGAGCTGTAACGAACTCAATGGAATATTAAAGGATGTAGAAGATAAAATATGTACTATATGTTATTCAGGGTCGCGAGATTTATAAGTACTAGGTATTGTGTTCATATTTCGCAATATTCAGTGGACAGGCTTGATGATAGCGGGCGGATCATGACCACACAGAAACGGGTTTTGTCGACGGAAGAATATACAAAATGACAGATAGGTTGTAAACTATCAGAATCTGTCATTTTGTCTATTCTTCTGTCGACAAAATCAGGAGAAAACCCGTTTCTATGGTTGTCATGCTACGCGTGCATATCTATATATATTATAAATACCTATGATATGAATAAAACCGGCCAAGTGCGAATTGACCGAGCAAAAACGCCGAAACAAACACGTTTCTTGTTTACAAGAAACCTTGTTTCGGCGTTTTTGAGGGGTCTACCTTTATTTAATATTTATTATTTTTTGTTAGGTATAGCGGTAATAGAAATACACAATCTGTAAAATTTTCAACTATCTACATACATTACGGTTCATGAGATACAGCTTAGTAGGTAAAAGGGTTCCGTTTGGCACCCTTCGGGTACGGAACCCGAAAACTTGGAAAAGTTTCCCGGAACCGTTCTTTTTATCTATGGGATTTTTGTATGAATTATGTTTGGATAGGACAACGTTTGTCGGGTTAGCTATAAAAAAATGGAGGTCTACATAAAGTTCAGAAGGTCATTTCTGAATTATGATGAAATCGGGAAAATTTGTTTCGTTATACCTTGTGATTGATTTATCAAGGCACGATGCTGAAAGCAGGGAAGTACTGGACACTGGTCCCCACCCTCTCTAGTCCTGACAAACTTTCAGTCCATTTCCATTCAGGACATCAGCTCAACGGATGAGTAGGGTCTACCTATTCTAAGCCGGGACACAACATTAGATCAACATCTAATATTAGTACGTATGATTTGTTAGGCCAATTTCTGCCAAATACAATATTAGATCGGTACTGACAAAAGTGCGGTTGAATACAATCTACAAAGAATCCCCTGACCGTCGTCAACGTCAGACAAAACTGCCGAGCACAGATATTTTATGATAAAAGTGGCTGAAAAGTGTTATGGTGCACAATTTCGAGTAACTTTATAGTTTTATATTCCTTATTCCTATTACAAATTAAAGTCGCTTTTCGCCGGTCTGTGTGACCGCGTCGTTCTTCTAAACTACGCAACGGATTTTCATACGATTGTAACATCATTTAGGGTATTTATCCCGAAAGTTTTATGTGTATAATACATTAACATTTATAACTTTAAAACGCAGCTAGAGCACAGATATTTCTATGTTTTAACAAATGTCACCACCAGGCGCGCTCGCAGCCCAAGATTTTGAAGGGAGTCACCATTGGTGCCGAGGAATAATTTTACAGAAATGGTTACAAAAAGTTTTTAGAGTACTTATCAATTAGGTAATAATTGATAAGTACTCTAAAAACTTTTTTTTGTATATGCCCATCACAGTAGTAGATTGTCTTTTATAAATTGAGTTAGTATTCTATAGATGGTGTAAATTAAATGGACACAAAACGATTGTAGCTTATTTCTAGGTACATACTTACTTCAATTTGATGAATTTTGAAAAGTTTACAAAGTGGAGTCTAAAAGTCTAAACAAACATTATTGTTCGATACAATTATGTTTGTTTAGACTTTTAGTTGAACTGGCTGTGCAGAATACTTCAAGCTCATTTCAGACTACGCTATAATATATAGCAAATAGCTTATAGTTCACTGCACAAAAATATCGCTCGCCATACATTTCCAATAATATATTATTATATAGTGGTGTAGTGTAGTAGGTATGAATGTATATTTGTATGTAAGTGTATGATCATTGATTTTATGTAAGTATTTTACTTTCTCTTGAATTTTACACACGGTGTCTACATCTCTTATCTCCTTTCCTATCGCAGGTGTGCTGAAAAAGATTTCTTTAGAAATAAGCATCACCTTTGTACGTTTTTCCTGTTCTTTTTTTCTTGTCTGTTTATTATGTGTGTACATAAATAGTTAAATAAATAAATAAATATATTATAGCAAAGTCCGAACGTGTTCTAAATAAATGTATGGTGTGCGATACTGTTGTGCTATAAATTATATGCTATTATATTAAAGCATAGTCTGAATGAGCTTTATTAAAGGTAGGTACTATATAGCTACGTAGCACGTACTCGAGCATTTGTCTAGCCTCCCCCAACTATGCTGTGGTCGGCTTCCAGTCTATCCAGATTCAGCTGAATACATCTTACATGGAGCGACTACCTATCTGACCTCTACATCCCAGTAACTGGGTAACATGATACCCCTTGCTAAGATTAGTACGTACTTCTATGTAAGTATTGCAATTGCATGAAGCATATTGAACCCTCTCTTTTTGTTACATAAACACCAGGCTCGCCTTGGCCGAGGGAGGCAGTAGCTACGGAACAATTATGTATAAACATTCATAATTGTTCCTTAGCTACTGCCTCCCTCGGCCAAGGCGACCCTGGTTTCGTGCCTCATAATCCTTTATCGCCAAGCTGACTGGCTTATACTGAGTTATACAAAATCGAATGACGAATGCATTACTTATCCATTTCATGTAAGAATTTCTTAGTATTTTCTATTTTTACCCGACTTCTTCAAAAAGGAGGTTCTCAAATCGTCTAGTTTTTTATTCTTCTATTTATTTTTTATTATTTTTATTATTTACCTATGAATTGTACAAAGTTGTTTTTGAATTTGCTTTAACAGAACATAACTTTACTTATTTCTTTGTAATTTCTTTAGTATCAGTAAGTACCTATTCCAAAAAGTACTAGTAGGTAAGTATTCACCTCTGTAACATCTGTTTTTTTCACTAGATATAATTTGGTACCTTCTGTAAGCAGATAAGCTATAAGTCTATAATATAGTTTAAGTAATCTATAATAATAATAAGGAAGGCTAATATTATATTATTATTTGAAAAAAAAAAAGTAAATTAATAAATGGTTTTCTACTACTCACTTCCACTATAATTTTAATTAAGTATTATTTTTGGTATTTGTTTTTAATAATTCATTAAAATATTCAATATTATAATAGCATTTATGGATTAGGTATTGTTTTAGTTTATTTATAAATATATTAAATTTTTGTTCATTTTTAATTGCTTCTGGTAATTTATTATATATTTTAACTGACATTACTAAAGTGCTTGTTGAGTGCATTTTCAGCTTAGAGCCACCAGGTAGGTTTAGTCTAGAGATGTCAGCACAATTGGCGGGGTCCGCTAGGACCGATGCCTGCCAGGGTTGCGGGTTAGTCCGAAAGGGATACCGGGACCTTGGCAACAGGCAACTGAAGGAACACGGGTGGGTTTTAGTCAGTAAAAGTCTGACACGCCCTTCCGCTCCACCCAGAGCGGGAGAAGTCATTGGATGATTTCCCAACCTCAAAAAAAAAAAAAAAAAGGTAGGTTTAGTCTATTTTTGTGTCGTAGTGTATATCTAGTTTGTATGTTTTCTCGTGTAGTGAATAATTGTTGGTTGTTTCTAAATTTGCATATTTCTAATATATCAAAAATAAATCATTTTACCTTAAACTTGAAGTGAAGCATTCTAAACAAGAGCAGATGGTTACAATCGCCAATCAAAACTGTGTATCATCATAAAACCATTTCAGTACTCATGTACTTTTATTGGGTCATGAAGATGTAATAAAGTTTGAGCGAGCCATCGAATGCCACTAAGGAGCCAGCCTTAATGGCGCTCTCATCAAGGACTTGACAGGACCGCGGTTACGTTGTTCCACCGCATATTAGATTGGTTTGTGCGGTAACCTATGTAGAACAGTCTATCTACGATTTCAATTAACACATAGTATAGCAGGATTCATTTTCGCGATTTCAGGTTCAGGCTTATAGTAAAAGTTGTTCATAATGATGAGTACCCCCCGTGCCTCGGAAAGCACTTTCAGCAGTTGGTCCCAGCTGTAATTCGTAGATCTTGGTCAGTCGTTACGGATAGTTAAAAGCCCGAAAGTCTGACAACCAGTCTTACCAAGGAGTATTGTGTTACCCAGTAACTGAGTTGTGGAGGTCAGATAGGCAGTTGCTCCTGTAAAGTACTGGTATCCAACTGCATCCAGTTAGACTGGAACCCGACCCCAACATAGTAGGCAAAAGGCTAGGCAGATTGAGTGTAGGTATGGGAGGACAGTGTAGGCCTGTCAACAAAGGCTTCGTTGAAAAAGTAGCAAGGAAGAATATTTTACTGGCTGTTTCTGATTTCAAACCAGGTTTCCTTCAGTGGAGGCCACGATTGTCTTAGAACTTTATGCAATTGTAAACACCCTTGGTTGTTAATAGGTTTGGTACGGACAAGTTTCCTGGAACCAAATCACTTAGTCAAAACGTCAAAATAATGCGACAAACAGCAGCAGCTGAGATCTTAATCCAATCTGCAAGCAAGTTCATACGTTAGTTGTGCGGTAAGTTGTGAGCCGAGTGACGTATTTGGGCCATATTAGCTACTCCATTTGGTACCGGGACTCGTGAACTAATACAGTTATGACGGGCATCAAAACTTTCCCAACATATTGCTATTGTTCAGATGTATGCATTATTAATTCAAATAGTTTGCAGACGGCCCACGCTTATATACTAGTTTGTTTGTTTGACTTTCGTAAATTCAATAGGCTGATATAAGCAATTTACTATGAAGTATGAATACGTTAATATTGATGTTTTGTGTGTGTGCTGCAGTGAGTAAATATGGTTTGGTAATTGGGCTTAATTGAGCTGAATATGCCTATCTACCTAATGCTAATATTGCTATTTCTATGTTCATATTGCGGGTGGTTTGATATACCACTAGTTTACAAAAAGGATATTATTCGTGGTGATAATTTATTTTTATTTATTTTATTTTATTTTATTTTGGCATCAAACAGTCATATACAAGCAATACAATTCTTCATACAATTGGTTTCTTACAATAGACCTATAGTGCCGATAATGTGATATAATTAAAGTAAGTATAATCAGCTCCTAACAAGGAAAGACGCACGAGAAGTAGTAGTAGTAGTATTTTTTTTTTTTGTCAGAACCTACGTTAACTGAAATAGGTATGTATATTTATATCCAAAGTGTACAGAGTAAAGTGATAAGATACAGAAGGTACTGCCTCGTTGGTCTAGTGGCCGCAAGCGCTACTGCAGAGCATCCATAAAATTATATACGGAAAACTATGATTGCGAGATGTAGGATTTGTGTGACGTCAGGTCTTTGATGCGTAGTTCGCATATGGCGATGTAGATGCCGTCACAATCTAAAGAAACTTTCGAAGACCAGTTAGACCACGCGACGTTCATAGAAATTGGAGAACGACCTGACTATCACTCTCTTGCACGAGAGCACAAAGCACTGTTGTTTTCGACTGTACAGTCCCGAGCATAAATAATTAAATACCTTATACTTAGATACGCAAAATTCAAAAGCGATTTTTCGTGAAATAACCTATTTACCCGTGTTTAAATATGAGACATGGCTCCTCAATCCTTACGGACACGCTATTATACAGGGTTTCGAAAATAGTATATTTCGACCACCACCATTACCACCATCATTATTTCTATCAATACATCGCTTTTGAATATTGCATAAGTTAAGGTAAATATGCTCGTGAATGTACACTTGTAAGTGTTGACTTATTGTCCCGTTGTGCTCTCTGCGGCTCGGGCGACAGGCACTCTCTTATCGCGCAAACTTTTAAGGACTCTGCATATTTTATGCCGAAGCACCGCAATCTTCCTTTGTCTAACGTAAGAGAAACGCTAACATGTTACATTAGATTACGCGTATGTTGAGAATCCCCAAATGAAACCACATTATGAAGGCTTACGTACGCAACTTATATTGTAGCTCACTGGTATTTGGCTAAAGGTATCTGCTAACACAATCCAGCTTTTATTAGAAAAGTTTCTTGTTTGCCAGTTTATTTTAATATTAAGTATTTATTATTGTAAAGTAAGCCAACTTTTGTACACAAAGCAAAATGGTACATAACAGTTTTCGGAATAATTTTATAACACCTGCTTCCAAACTATAACAAAAATGACCACCTAGCAGTCTTGTTATTAAAGGCACAGTTACATTCTTGACCCTATTTTCGTCAAAAACATCCAAATTACAGTTCAAAATGATACTCAACCCATTTTTTCCTTCTAAAATCCTAATAAGGGTGCAACTCACCCTCTACATTTTTTGCATTTTTTGTCGACGCTAGCAGCTGATGACCTCTTCCGAACATTCCACGTCGTTACTAAATTTAGAAAGCTTTAAAGCAAAAACTGCGTACATAATATGAGTTGATTGAAGCTGGGGAATTTTGAGCGGAAGGAAGCCGCTTTACAGCTCACGGGGGGAAACAACAGTACCTACTTACTTACAGCTTATATTTTACGCGCTTAAATAATGAAAAGGAACGCCACCCTTATTTCTAATTACATCTAAATTAAAATGAGTTAATATTTCGTAAGCAGTTCAGCACCTACCGTAGTCTTAATTCTTTTTGTGAATATTTCAATGCTATTTTCATAAAGGAAATCGAATTCTCGTAATGGTGGGTGTCGTGGGTGACAAGCGAGCGCTCGCCAGCACACGGGCCCGCCATGTATCATAGTGAGGCACCAGCTGCGTGCAAGTGCGGATATTATGGAGAATATCCGCGCCTCGTGCCTATAGCATGCGCCTCGCCATCCGACGGGTTAGTTGCGGGATAGCTAGTATAGCTAGGGAATGCGCGAAATTAAAATCTTACGTTTTTTGCAATTTGCAGGTCGGGATGTAACTAAGTTGATTTTTTTTTTAAATGCAACTAACGTTAGAAAATTTGAATTTTCCTGGGGCTTTTGCCATAAGGTAGGAAATATAATATGTGTAGGTAAAATAAATAATGGAAAGATCGTCCAAGTTTTCTATTCCATCGCAGGAACTTAGGGTACGAATGATATATATCTGGATTACATTATACACCTATGAGAAAAGACCTATGTAGATATATACCTAGTACCTAAGTACTTTCCTATAATAAGTGCTATGAGAAAAATAAAGCCGTCCAATGTACCTAATTGTTTCCTTCTGTAACAAATTGTTGAAAGTTGCGTGTTAGTGACATGTCCGTGTGTCCCTAATCGTAAAAATGATAAAAAATATAGGAGAGGTGGAATAACAGCGAGCGCGGGTTATCGCGCCCCTGATACGAGCGCACCCCGCACCATGCGCTTGGCTTGCCACAGATTTATATATAATGCGGGACTGAATTACTTTAGCTAACTGTTTTTACTTAGATACATAGCGCACCCACTGGAATTCACCGGATAAGTTATTATGTTATATTTTCTATGAGACGGCTGTATTTATTTTTGTTTTAATTTAATTTTTGTCTGCCTATAATATTTCCACTGCTGGGACACCGATCTCCTCTCGTCTGGCTGTAATCTACCACGCGGGCCCAGTGTGAGTTGGTAGAAGTCACATGTCATCGAATTTTTGGTTCTAGGACATTCCGTTTCCTCACGATGCTTTCCTTCTCCAGTTTTGAGTAGGCCATTCAAGTATTATTATTTATCAAGCTTTTTATTAAAAAACTGAACTAAATAAGTAAACAAACTTGAAAGGATTAACTGATCATTACTAACTTAAGTATAAAATACTTCCGGAGTTGGTTTGAAGGCACTAAAGTTTTGAGTTGGACGTGGCCAAACAAAAGATATTTATCAAAACTCCTGACAGTTAGAGCTTAAAGGTTGATTTTACGAGATTTAAATAGGTACCTTAAAATTCTGTCAAACGTATCTTTATAGTTTTAAATTGACATTGCCGCAATAATTTATGCTATCGAGCATTAGGTACTTTGCGGAAATCCATGCATGACATTAAAATGTTGTTTAGTTTAATTCTCTGTATATAGATCAGGATCAACCTGTAAGTACTCCTTTAATATAGGTTTGGGTTGCATATTGCATCAAAATAACCGCATCTGCTGCATGCGCCTAACTAATTTTCTTTTCGAACTTATGAAGCAATGGATTAGAAAGTTTCAAACCGATTCAGATTGTAATTAATCGTGTATTACACAATTAGGGTGCTGGATCTAGTTATTGGCGAAATAAAACTAAATATTTTTACTTTTTTTTATTTTTTTCCTGGCCTACGCTGTCCCACTCCTGGGCAAAGGCCTCCCTCCACTCCTCCCATCTTTCGCGAGCCCGCGCGTCCTCTTTCCAGTTTTGATGGAACCTATCCAGCTCGTCCCGCCATCTCCTACGTGGTCTGCCGCGACCCCGTCTCACTGTCTCACTTTTTTTTTTAATTATGTCCTATCTCTATGTATTTTACTGTGCGTACATAAATAATAAATTAAATAAATAACATTTTACTTAATAATCATTTTGGGTCTGCCTTGTGACTTAGAAAATCTTTTATAGTCAGATAAACCAGCAGTAAGAGTAATAAATTAAAAGTGTCGCAGTGCGGACTAATTAAGTGTCAATATTCACTTATTTTTCTGGCGTCAAGATAAAATCTTGGCTATAACTTGGCAGGAGCTACAGACGAGACAAGTGCCAAGTGCCAACCCTCCGTCACTGCCGAAAAGCCTGCGATGAAAGCCTCCTTTTAATTTACGTTGCCATGGAGTAAAATAATGTTAATTAAAAGCCGAAGTGCCAAGTAAGTTACTAGGTACTTATATGGTTGGAAATAACCTGGATACCACTGAGATCAGCAAGGTATCATGAGATAAACTGTTAAGCGAAGAGCTGTCTATTATGACCTTTTTTACGAGATGCATTTCAAGCTATCAGAATGTTTTGTTTTTGAATATGGAATATTTTTTTCATTAGGTGCGTATTTACTTTCAACATTGCATGAGAAAAGACGCGGTTTAAAAAAAAAAAAAAAACAAATAAAATAAATGACATGAGAGTTCTTAATCAAGGCACACGAAGTATAAACTTACCATAATGGACGCGATGCAAATGAACGAATATTTTGGACAATTTGCAGTGGTTAAGCGATAATGATAATGACATCGTAATTAAAACTAATTACTTCGCAGAGGCGTTATTCAAATTAAGTGCCGTTTTATTGAAATGAGTTCAATTTGGACTCGGAAACTAAACTTCTTCAAATGTAACATTAATGGATTTCAAACTTAGCCATTGATCTGAAGTTCTTTGGTAACTACAGTGAATTATTCAGTCATTACAAAAAGACGGGAATGAAGAAATGTCGTTAATTCAAAACAGACCATTATTCAGCGAAGTTCTGGTTGTTGCGAAACATTTTTTTAGGTAATCAGCAATATAAAAATATATATAAATACGTAGGTAACGAGTAAAAATGTGTCCTAAATGAGGTGGCCTGGGGCCGCGTGAATAGCGCGCGTCGTGAATGCTGGCTGAAAGGACCGCGACAAGCCCGACGTATCCTAGTTCCTCGGCCGCGCTGCCAGAATGACATATATTTGTGCCAGAAAAAGTAAAAAAAATAAGTATTCAAAATAAGAATGCACTGTTAATGATGATGAGACGTAAAGAAAGGATGTTTTGGACACAAACGAGTGACAGAACGTTTCTAAATAAATTGAAAGATGTATAAAAACGACACCATTTTTCTTGGGTGAAGTATCATTTTTAAAACACATACCTATTTTATTTTCTACTTACTTATTAAAATGTTGGCAGACAGAAAAATTTAAACCAACATCAGACTTTAAATAAATATTTGAAGATCATTAATTTGAAGCAGACAACCCATTGCAGAGCACGCAGAAGGCGAAAAATTCATCACAGCACTTTTCAAATAAGAATTTTAATAAAATATTCGAACGTTTGAACAAACTGAAATTAGAATTACTCAACTCAGTTCAATAAATCAGACGTAGTGGACATTTAACTCTGAAATATTGAAACGGAATCATTGAAAGGGGACTATTAACATTTTTAATTAGAGTAATTTCTAATTTAATTAAAAGTTAGTCAGGGTCGCCCTCGATCAATTTGTTCTGGTCCACTTCACCGTGAGCTCTTAGCATTCTATCGGGCACTTTTATAACCGCTTCACTCAAACGTGCAAATAGAGGGAAACTTGTTTTTATTACCTTCGGGGAGCGTTACCCACGCCCACGAGTTCGCTAGAGAGTTATTATAAGCTTTTACTTGTGCAAGTACGAACACGTAGGAGTAAGATGTATCAGCTGTTAAATGTTCTGATATTTGCACTTTCAGAAACAGTTTGCAAATGGTGATGTAAAGTTAAACCTGATTCTTCTTTGAAGAACTTATAACCACCGCACTAAAAGGATTCATAAATAATAAATGGATTCATCTAGGCATTAGGTTACTCATGAATCCTTTCAAGATTAGTTTCAAGCGTAGCGATAGTTATAGTTGATGATATGTATTTTAAATTACATGTATCAAGAGTAGACGTAGTATATATTTTTGTTTAAACAAAAATCTAGTTATTTTGCTTTAACTTCATAGCAAAATTAACCGTCCCATACATTGTAGTTTTATATATTTCTATGTACCTTCACTCCAACACATTCATGCTCAATACCACCTCAGTACCAGGCAAACAAAAAACAGAAGATCCTATTCATCCTATCTCTCCAACAGTAACGAGCGTAAGAATCGCTCGATCAGCCGCAGCTAAGCCACAGTTAATCTCACCCACATTTAGAAGAAGCACCGACTTCGCTCCCTTGCATTTTAAGTCGGTATCCGTTCAATCCGATTTATCTTTATGTCAAAGGTCTTTGAGTTCTGCAATTATGTTTCCTTTTACAAGCTCAGCAGAACCAGCCAGTACCTAATGTTTCTGAGAAGTAAATGTGTAGTTTATTTTTTTTATCTCGTAGACTAATATGACATTTCAAGTGATTGTTGCTTGTCTTTTCAATTTGGAGTTTGACATTTGCACATGTCAAATTAGTCTACAAGAATAGAGAGACAAAAACAGACTTTAGTGTACAGAATATTTTTTTTAAATGTCTTTGTGGTAATGTCCTTTAAATGAAGAATGGTAGTTTGATTACCGACAATCATATCTTGCAGTTGAGAGCATCTGTGCTGTCTCATTGTAACCGTAATTGAGAGGGCCAATGTAACTGCAGCAGAGAATGTTTACGGACTGGTGTGATGTTGTATACAGAATGACAGTTTGCTACTCACAAGAGCGCCCTTTGTTCGATATTTAATTTATTTCGGTTCAAAAGTTGCATTCGGTCTAATCGATACTCGCAATAAAATCAATCTTGAAAAAAATTGTAGAAACTTAATAAAAACTCTTTGGTATAGATACTTTTATTGAGGTATTATAATGCACAATAGAGATGTTATCTTTTTGTGCTATCTATCTTATTAGGCTTTTTCATGCAAATTGATTTTGGTCGTCATTCTAAAGCGATTCTATAACAATATTTTTTTTTGCTGATGACATAACAAGTTTCTTGCAAATTGGAGTTTAATCCTAAATATTTACTTTATACTACGTTTTTGTAGTTATACATGCAGAAAACAGATGTTCACAATTATAATAACAAGCCTTGATTACCGATCTTGCAACCCCAGTTAATTAAAAGTAAATGTAGTATTAACCACATCCAAAACAGAAGGAAAACTTGCATTGCTTTCATTAATCCTTCATTAGGGTCATTATTTGTAGGAGATAGATACCTACCTAGTACTCTAGTGTAGGTATTCCAATAAACCATCAGTTCCATCGAATGTTTTGCGATAACAAATAATAAATGTATTTGATGGATTTACTGTCTTAAGGCTCCAGTAAACAGGCGCGACGCGACTCCGGTGGAACAATTTCCATGAAGTTGTCCTTTACAATAATATCCAGAGAACGCTTTAATTGCTTCATCAACTTACATTTTGATTGTGTTACTATCATTCTATTTCATATGTATGTGCTAAAACCACACACAGTATCTCAAAAGGGCTTACTCCTGCTAACTTGCGTAGTGACAGTTGCCCAAAGGGTCTACTTAGCTGCATCAAAGTTCATTAAGGGAGCCCTTTTCCCGTAGGATGTTTACTCAGGGCACCACAAACGTCTTCACGCATTGTTTGGATAGTACTTCGCAGTTCACACACACACTTTAAGTAATTAACGAGAACGAGACTGTAGTACCGATACGGCTTTAAGAAATAAAATGCAGTGTGATTAGAATTTTGTTAAATCATGACAAAGGTGTCGAAATTACAATATATTTCGAAAATTCAGTAGCGGAGCGCTAAAAACGTTTTAAAAAACCGGCCAAGTACGAGTCGGACTCGCGCACGAAGGGTTTCGTACCATCCATACTAATATTATAAATTCGAAAGTAACTCTGTAATAACAAGTAGCATACTTATGTCCTTCCCCGGGATGCCACCTATCTCCTTGCCAAATTTTATCGAAATCCGTTCAGTGGATTAGGCGTGAAAAGGTAACATACAGACAGACAGACCGACAGACAAACAGACAGCGGATTCTTTGTAATAAGGTCCCGTTTTACCCTTTGGGTACGGAACCCTAAAAATACAAAAGAAAAAACATAATTTTGTTTGAAATACGACGAGCTTTCATCCTTTTTCATCTTTTTCAGCTATCGATCCACCACCTATACAAGCTGAGCTAACAAAAACCAGCGAGGACAATATACAACCTAGCCAAAACTAACGCAACGTGAATTGGAAAAACGTTTACTTAGGTATAGGTTGCCATATTGACTGGAAAAGTTTAAAATAGTGATAGTGGACGCACAGCAAAACGCACAGAAGGCCTAGTTTTGAAAACGTAGGCTCCAAGCTGAACGGATGAGGAAGTGTGGCGGCATCTACAGCGCCACATGCGAACTACGCATTACAATCCTGCATCGCGCAAGCGGAGTTTACCGCGCGACTAAGATATAGGTATACAACGTCCCAACACATCAACGGTCGGGCAGTTGCCCACCAGACACAACACCCATCTGGTCGGAGGAACCTCCCTTTTCTATAGAGGTTGAGTGAACTTTACACCCTGTTCCTCATATCTCTATAGAAGACTACCGAAGTAAAAAGTCGAAGTAAAAAATTATTTCTTACATTACTTACAAATGTGCATTTTGTGCCTTCTCACAAAAGGACCGGTATGACGATGCTAACCAATTATAATTTGGTCACCATTGACAACTGCTACAATGATTTTGACCTATTTGGTTGCCGAGGTCGACACAAAGATTGCATTTCCTTCGACATTCGATTCAGTACGTTAAATCTGTCTGTGATAGCACGCACGACATAGTGGTTCTTCTCTCAACCCATGTTGTGTTGTGAAACTGTAACAATTTGCGACGCAGTGAGGCAGATAACCGCTTGGTTTTGGCTCCCGGGCCCCGAACACAACAGCCCCCGGTCAGCACATTTTCACACAACTTTTATTCATTTTATTCGGTCAAGTTTACCCCAAAAAATCGTTTTGGAACACACCCTTCCCATCACCGCGGCCATAATGAAAAGTTTTTATGTTATTATTCTTTTCAGTTCCTCATTTCTCTTCTTTTACAATGCCCACGAACGAGTTTCGTTAAGGAAACCGCAACCAATAATGTATGTTATGAAAAACATTTTTACCCATTTTCGGAGTTTCATTCACAAAGAAAATCACGCTTCACTGGGTTCATCAATATCTTGTAACACATCGAATGTTGGTAACTCAGAAAATTATTGATTTTTTATATACATACGACATGGCATTTGAAAATAAACTAAGGTCGGAAACTACTTACTTCTTTGGAAGTGACCGAATAGTTTCACTTTGATCTCGTAGTTAGGTGGTGAACCTCGTCTAATTAATGCGGTTACCTGAGCAGGGCACGGATCAAATTCTTGAAGGCCGTGTAATTTGTAAAATTGTGCCGGATTGCCACAAATGAGCCGAGGTAAAGTCACTAGAGTGGGCAGAAAACCTTTTTTCTGACCTTTCAGACTATTTGGATCGTCAGCTATTATACGAAAAAACATAGTAATTTGGACATACATGCCTAATTTGGGAACTATGCCTAATTTAACCAATTCGAATCGGTCAGACATTAGTGGCATCCCATTCGGTAACCGAAAGGGCTTAATGACCGAATGAAAATGACATTTCGGGTGGTCGCATTTATTTGATTCGCGTTCGCCGATGCCGCTAACGATCAAGTGTTATGGAACCCTAACATATCCTCGTATTTAGGGTAATCATGCGTGGGCTTCTTTTGTTTACAGTTCACTGAATATTGTATCGCCCTTTATTAGGTGTGCGAGTTTTCCTGTCCACATCCTAGCTATGTTTTTCTACTAATAACAAGCCATGTACAGCGCCAGCATTATTTTTCTTACAAACATTTCCTGTTGCCGAATTCTTACGTGTGTGGATCGAAGGATCTTTTGTTTTAGCTGCATATTACTCTTCTTTCTCATCTAGGAAGGGAAAATGTTGTCTGTTTTTCCTCACAAAAGAGCTAATTATATTGCATGACTTCTTAACAATTCACTTGTTTGTTTAGAAGATTGTGCTAAAGTCATCAACGAGGCGTCAAGCTGCTCTTAACATAAACCATCACCGCACTTGAAACTTTATACGCGGTTAGTTCATACACAAATAAATAGTTAGGTACCTAGAAGTCTGCAGTTAGTTTAACGGCTTATGTTACGGGCACATGTGGGGCACATGACGGAGAAAAATAATCACAGCCAGCCTTGTTTATGGTCGACCATCTTCAACACGTGGGGATTCTAACGAGAAGTGTTTTAATTAATTCTGAATAAAGAAAACACTCTTTGTTGTTTTTAAGTAGCTATCTACATAGGTACCTACATAAATATGTCAGTGTTTTAACCTTAATTTTTCTGTGGACTAGCTTTGGTAAATTGAGGTGCCTTAACAAATACAATAGATTTTCAGTAAATACCGTATTATTGAACATTTCACGATTAAAAACCATAAATAACAGGTAATTATAGTCGAAAATGTAAAATAAGTTTACCAAATAATATGAAACAGCAGAATTACAGTACAAGCTACTCGTTATCTCCGGATTATTTCTGTCAGTAATGTCAAACGCTGGACGACACGACACTTATCGAAATTGGAAACCACTGGCAGTTCGACAGCCATTTTTGATGCAGTGCTTATTCAGAAAAACAATTCCATTCTAATTTTGGAAAGCCACAAAGACAAAGAAGAGCGTGCGCTTTGTTGGTTCTTCAGAGGCATGACGTCATCTGGCCTTTACACCATCTAGACGGACTCCTTTCAGTGGGCAGACGCTATAAGATTACAAGGGCCGTCGGCGACGCGATAAAGTGAATGCCTAAAGACTGTTACTCCACCAAGTAATTTACAAAATGGAAGAAATCTCAGAGTTTCGGCTTTAAAAGACTTATTTTTAAAAGTGTGGATATAAATAAATAATTAGGTATGCTCATCAGCATCGTGTCGCTGAATTATTAAGTGAGTGGGCCGGCAGGGCTGTCAAAGTCGTCGACTACGATTTGGGTCACATTGGTTGCTTTCGATATTAATATGCACTTATCAAAGGCGACAATTGGGCTTTCAAAAAAGAATAATGAAAATAATGTTTTATAAACTTCAACGGTGTATTTCTCAAACAAAAAGTCTCGTAAGTTATGCTGGTGACTAAAATGTGCTGATAATATATTTTGTGATCACTAACTGAGTGATGACTACTCAGTTAGTGATCACAAAATATGTTTTCGAAAAAGTTTAGACCAGTTAGTCAGCTTATCAAGTAAGCCAACTGTTAGTTGTCAGTTTGTCACTTTGTCAGAGCCTTCGGGTAGTTTGTCGTTTCTAAGCTAGCTACAACAACAGCGTGCAATTTTTGCTTGCTTGGTGTGCAAGGATTTTTCACCTCTCCCTCCCTTTCCACCCCCTTGCACACGCAGTTACCATATTTATGACGTCGCAACAAACTACAATCGACGAGCGAACGCCATTATTTTTAACGATAATTTATATTGTTTGCAGCGATATCCATGAACAGCTATTTGCTATACGCAATTCCATTGTTGTGATATACTTTTATTATGTATGAAGTAACATGTAAAATATATATCATGCATTAATATGTGCATATTTTCCATTTGTGCTCCAGTGAAACGTATGAAAATAACAAAATAGCAGGGGTAACACAACCTGATAATAAATCTAGGATTTTTTTGATTTTGCAGATGTCACTTTCATTTGTTTGACGATATATCTTAAGAAATTGGCCAGAGACAAACGTATAAAATATTTAAAAGTAATATTGTATGCTCGTCTCTGGCCAATTTCTTATGTAGATGTTACCTAAGAAAGTACAGAAAGATGTTAAGTGATTACAAAAGTAATCGCGAAAAGTATTACGTTAGTCACCATAAATATCTGTAATGTATCTTTATAATCTTTATGTCATCTGTCACTGTCGAATTGGCGCGCTGTCACAGCAAATTGACTGTCATGGCCGTCCTGAATAAAGCGCGTTACTATTATACGTTGTTTTACTCATACATACACCTCATTACCTAATTTGCTATAGAGTATTTTAACGATCAACTTATGTCTACCTAGTTGTAATGCAGGCACATGTCGACATTCACAGACGTCCTCACTGACAGTTCACTGAAATGCAGCGTTTCGTGTCAACCCAATTATATTACAAAGCATCGCATTTGCAACTACATCACATGAGTGTCCTGTCACGAACAGAAATCCGAAAGACACTACAGACTTCGGGTATTACAGGCGCGTTGTTATGTTTAGCAGGCGCATACTCTGTGCAGTCAGTCTTGTTACCTTCCTTACTATATGTACCAGATATACATAAATGTAGTATATCATCTGGGGTGGGGTTTTCAATAGATAAGAAAATAAACGTTCCCAGTCTACAAACAAAAATTCAATTAAATATAAAGTCATCCAAATATCACTTTAGTCGGTTGATTGGCAAAACCCATGTCGGCCCATCACTACTATTCGTATTGAGTTTTTTTTTTTGATGCCCAATTTTGATTTGTATTTGATGATTTTAAAATACAGGAGTATTTTAAAATCATCAAATACAAAACAAACTTGGACATAAAAAAAAACTCAATATGAATAGTACAAATGTACAAATATTGTTAGTATTTTCACTTATCGTCGTACCCACATGGAATACGAGAAGAGAGAGAAAGTAAAAAAACTTTTTAAAGCGATCCTTCACAGCAAACTCACGCGATAAAACGTTATGTTGGTAAGTAGGAACAGCTGTTTTTCCACGTTTTTCCTTAACAGCTGCTAAGATGAAGCGAGCACTTAATAAAAATCCGCCCATTTCTTTATATACCAGCCATCCCTGTCGTCAAACAGTTGTGAGTAACGCGCCTTCAGTTCTTTATTAAAGATTCAGTGTTCCCCGAGAGTTATTACCGGCCTACGATTGCTAAACTTGTTATCCTTTCCACTTTCCATTTATTTCGACAGATAATTGACAGAAAAGAAAGAAGGAAAGAAAGAATAATGTATATTTGAACTCAGTTCTTGAAACACAAAATACAAATAACAAAATAAAAAGAAAAAAAAAATTGTCTTTACAATAAATAATACTCTAACTAACTAACTATTTAATGACTTAACTTCTCAATACAAATTAAAGTTCTGATAGCCTATTTGCGAATTGGAAATTGACGGGCGAACAAAGGATCAATATCCGCGCTTCGAGCAGATTTGAGATCGTTTATGATGACATCATCATACTTATCCGATTTACAAAGCGTCGGCGCACCGTGCGTTCTTCTACCATACTAGAGGCGTCATCTCAGTAGTCACCCCAGATTGTGATAACACACACGCCTTCTTCCCATGGGGATGGACAAAAGCTACAGAACGCCACCGATCCTTACATACTCCTTTTGCTTCGTTTACGTTCATACATCTTGTCATACACGCACGATAGCGTGATTTCAAAATAAAATTCTCTTTACTTTAACATAATCATCGTATATTGTTCCCACTGCTGGTACACAGGTGTCTCTGTGAGAGTGAGTGGGCCGTAATCCACCACGCGGGCCCAGTGAGGGTTAAAATTGGTAGATGTCATATGTCTTTGAATTTTTGGTTCTAGATCATGCCGATTCCCTCACTGTGTTTTCCTTCACCGTTTTCAGAGTAGTTCTGATAAAATAATTTACACAAAGTAAAGCGCCTGTCAGGGTTGGAACCCACGACCTACAACACATAACTCGCGACCGTTACCACTGGGCCACTGCTCTTTTCTTTGGTCTTTCTAAAATAAAATGTCCGTTCAAGATAGGCCTATATTCGCAATTCGTCGAGCAATACGGCTTGTTGGTATCTGTTATAGATATCTTACTGGGTTACGGATAAGATTCAATCAAATCAACAACGTCTGGAACGGGAAATGGGCTGCCATAAACCTTAGCTAAAATGCCGGATACTTTTATATCTAATGGAATAACACGGTGTGAGTTGTTCGGACTTTCTTGGAAGGAGTAAACTGTTCATTAATGCAAAGGAAAACTTGTAGACAGTCTTTTAATAAACGGTAATAGGAGACGACAAGATATCGTTATTATATTATAGAGTTGGCGTGCAAAGTCATTAGTAACTTATGTTAAGAAACAAATCACAATCTAAATTTTGATAATTGCAAATGAAAAACAGCCAGGTAGCACTGTGTGTTTCGAGAGCTAAAGATGTGATGAACAAAGAATTAAAACTTGTAATCAGTAATAAATTCAGCACTTATTACTGAGCTTCAACAATAACAACACGCCACCTGTCGGAATTAACATGAACTATTGTCTCTAATCGAAACAACATCAAATATTTATCGTGACAAATTATTTCAGTCAAGTGCTTGCCTTGCTTAGGTAGGTAGTGCCTCCTTAAGGTTGTAGTTGTTAGGGTGGGTAGAAATTATCTGCTGTAGTTGATTTTAAAATCCTTAGGCCCGTAGTGAATAGCAATTTTATCCTAGGTAGGACGCCAGGTAAAAAACAATATGCATAGACAACAAATACCACCATAGGCAAGAAAAAAGATAAGCAAGGACTGTGAAAGGGTGAATTGGTTGATTGCATTAGCTGATGAATTATTAAAAACAATAATATAGGTCGAAATCCGAATACAATTTTCCGGAAATCTATTGAACGTTAAATCGTAGACAAAAGGGCTACGACGTAGCACCCGCGTAGCACTCATTTACTATTGGTATGGCAAGGATTGTTCAATTTAAATATGCATCACACGTTTTGGAGAATATACATTTTTCAGTGGCTGTGACTGATTCATGTTAAAAATACATACATAATTTATGAAAGCACGTATGTTTTTCAATCACATAAAAAACATTAACTGCCGAATTTCGCTAAAATCCCGCCGAGAATCATTGGACATGAAAAAAATATTTTTTATGAAACATAAAACAAATACTTAGACATGTTCTCATCTATATTTCCGTCGAACAGTTCCCTACGTAGCCTCGTGTTGCTAGTTGAAATTCTGCCCCGGTTTGTTATTCGGTGTATCGTTTTATTTATTTTGTATGTCTTTCGATTCCGAACCAGTTTTGTGGACACCGCTTTCTAGGTTTTGTAAACCAATTACTAAAATGTTTGTTGATGCCACGTCTAGGATACTGTTTGCACGACTTGCAGGAGTTGCAGGTCCTGTATCTACAAACGGATCGTATTACTAACGGTTTTATAATAAAAAAAGGATTTGATTTTTGTCGTCTCAGTATTTTTTTTTTTACTTTTTTTTTTCGACAGATTATCTACACTAATATTATAAAGAGTAAAGATTTTTATTTTTGTGTGTATGTTTGTAATGAATAAACTCAAAAACTACTACGCCGATTTCAAAAATTCTTTCACCATTAGAAAGCTATATTCACCCTGAGTAACGTAGGCTATAATTTATAAAGAATACACGCGGGCGAAGCCGCTGGCGGCAGCTAGTAATAAATAAAGACAATATTTATACATTTTATAATTCATTCAAAGGATATAAATGCCTATGCTTTTTTATTAACACTTCGATCAACGAGAGTATAATTTTCTAACCAATGGCATCAAGTAATAGGAATCAGACATGTGAGAGCCAAGTGCTGAGAAGTAACGTTACCTACAAGATTCACACGTACAAAAATAATAGGTATACCTATCAACTCTTATGTGGTGTCATGTCTCGCTTCATGTATGTCCATAATCATTAATTACATATAAAAACTTGATCCTCCTACCAAACTGTCAAAGAAGAATGAATAGAGAGGCCGGGAAATGGACGCCTACCGCTATCCTATCCATAGTAGAGTAGCTGGGAAGTGCTTATTCATTCATTCATTCATGCGGTCATTAAAATTTCATAATAGACGCAATTAGTGTGAATAATTGACGGTTGTAATCTTCACCTCATATAACTGTGTCAACTCGTTGTTTCGACCCGCATTGTAGAACAATGTTCTATGGCATAATTGGCATAAGACAGTATACATATAACATAGAATCTACGGATATGCAAATACGTAGGCCGAGCGAAGATTCCTGAGGCATATTCACACATTTCAAACGTTATTCTTGGTTAGTTATTAGAGTCGTGTTCGCTTTGTCAAAGGTTGAATAAAAAATCCAACAGAAACATCAATTCATTTTGTTTTGAAACATTTCGTTGATTTTTGTTTCGATATCTTGTTTACAAACATAACATAACATGTAACCTGAGTTAATCATCGCGTATTTTCAAGTACCTTAGAACTAGAAACAATACAAATACTCTAGTACAGTATAGGTATTCTTCCTGCTCCATTACACTTGATTGCATTACTGATCCATACTTCACTAGTGCTATTACTTCGTCTTTCTCACTCAGCAGTTCAGTCTAAGTAAAGATTCGTGTGCAACATCAAAATCAAAGACAAATCATTTCTTTCAAGTAGACCATTAAAATAAAAGGCATTTTTGCGTCTTTTACAAGAAAATATAAATTTGGTTCTTGATTCCCCTTTGAAAGGTAGTTTCGTATGAAGAAGAATGTGCAAGAAACTCCACAGCTAGGTACTCTTCTAAAAACATCAAATGTATTTTTTAAGAAACATCTTTCAGCATGCACATTAAAGAGTTATTCAAACAACCATAGGTAGGTACAGCTTCAAACGTATGATTATTTCATGTACAAACACAAATATCGTGCAGCTGTCTACTAATTGCAGTAATTACGAACATAAAGGTTGGAATTCCTTGCCAGATATGCATTGCTCCGTGAACGTGCAATAATGGGAAAACAATTTATGTAAATGTAGTACGTTTGCAGCAATAGCAGCATCCCAAAATAAGTTATACCACAGCAATATTGCATGTTTGTAACGTTATTCCTTGGTATTTTTTAGATCTGAATAGCCTGTAGAAGTCTAGTGTCGATTGTTCAAAAGACCTCGATTCAAATTAGGCTGGGAATCAGCAGTTTGTGAACGTCTAAATTACATGAGACAGTCCCCCAAAATGCCTGCGCTTCACCTTTGGTTTAGCTGGTACTAAGAAGTGACACAAAAAACTCCCCAACAGCTGCTGAATAGGTTCTTTTAACTTCTAAGTGGCTGTGTGATCAACGGTCTTGCGTCAGGAGTTTATTACCATAAAACCATCACACTTGCTCTAAACTTTCATTAACGAATAAAACCATCCTCATGGTGCACCTGCTCAACCAACTAACGTGAAGATGAAAACATATTCTTTGAAAAAAGCAATTTGTTCAGCTTTGAAAATGTGAAGGATTAGTGAGACTATGCATGCACTCAGATTGGCAAATGAGAAATTCAAGCAGTCATTAAAAAATTGGGCCTATACTAGGTACCTCAGCTCAAATTCACTTTTTATCTCGCTCGCACCATACTACTCGCGGCCTGAGTGAGAGCGAGACGGAGTGCTGGTGGCTCCAAGCTTCGAATAGTTTGGGTAACTACTTTTTACGGTAAAAATAATGGTAATAAAAAAAAAAAAAAACATAAGACCTGCTTTATAGTTAGTTCAGTTAATATTCAAAGTTTCATGATCTAATTTGAAGTATTTTTTTAATACCAGCGTTTTATAGTTCGATTTCGATAGAGGCAACTTTGGATTTTCTTTCTATCGAGAAAATTTTATGTAATCGTATTTTTGTCAAACATAGGACCTAGCATCAATCCTCAACTTTAACATATTTTTTTTTCAAAATTAATGCTGCAGTAGGTATTTTCGGCATAACGGAGGATCATGCTTAGCAATTTGAGGTTGGGTAGGCCCTTCATGCAGCCACGTAACATTCTTAATACAAATCTAGGCCATGCATTATTATTCCTTATCCGTATGCCCCTAATTATGTACGCAATCTATCGCCAGCTATATTTAAAGCAATCAACGGCTGAAAGTGTTTGGTTGCCGCCAATTAAGAACTTTTTCTTTCGTCGTGCAAATGAAACTTAATTTAATTGAAACAAAACCTCCTTTAATTAAAGCCTACAAACAAAAGACGAGTTACCCCACTTTGGACCTTAGAATTTATTCGTAGACAGGCACCTACTTTACATAACCACCTTCTTTATTAAAGAAAAATGGTTTTGTAATCTAGTTTGTGGTCTACACAATTTTGTTTTAAGTTTTTTCAATAGAACAAAAAAAAAATTACTACTTACGACATTGACTTAATTAAAACTGAAACTATAATCCCAAATAATATTATAAATGCGAAAGTGAGTTTGTTTGCTTTCACGCTAAAATGGCTGAACGGATATTAATGAAATTTGGCACAGGGATAGACCTTGACCTGGAAAAGGACTAGGCTACTTTTTATCCCGATATTCCCACGGGATCGAGACTTATGCGGGTGAAACCGAGGGGCGCAGCTAGTAACATTGTAAAGGCTAAAAGGTGCGTCGCCCGCGTGGTATGTCGATAAAAAGTAGCCTATGTCCTTACCCGATGCTATCTATCTCGTTGCGAAACTTTATCGAAATCCGTTCAGTGGTTTAGGTGTGAAAAGGTAACATACAGACAGACAGAGTTACTTTCGAATTTATAATATTAGTATGGATTATGCATGCAGGTCGGCTGGAAGAAACTTAAGAAATAAACAGTACCTTTGTACTCATATTATAATTCTGTCGTATCTCTATCTATGTATTTTACTGTGTGTACAGAAATAATAAAATAAATAAATCAATTAGTATGGATAAGGAGTAGAATCGTGTAGGCACATAAGTCAGTCACACGTTGTCTTGTCTGTGTTAGCGTAGTGTTTGAAGTGGGCGGGCCGAGGCGAGCTGAGCTAATGGCCGAGTTATATTATTATTTGTTTAGAGTAAGTTCGCGGCTGCACACATCGCTCCACACTCCACACCGTGGGAACACCTCGCCTACTGCATCGTTACTCGTTACACTTCTATACGAGAAAAAATCAATGGACATAGGAATTTACAGCTCTACGCCATTTTTCTCCGACTTTATTAGCAGAGATACAGACGTTGTTCTTATTTACTCAATAAAACGTTAAGAAAACTGTTTTTCTTAATATAAATACGTTCCTCTTTATGTCTAGTTTATTTTTCGTTTATTTCATTCGATCCGTTTATCTTTGTAGTACGATATAATAAACAACATCAATTCGTTTCGCTTCGTTGTAATTTGGCGCGGTAAAGAAAGACAAATTACACACAAATTCCTTCAGATAGCATGCAAATTTACTAAGCATCATAATAAATCTTCTGTGCTCGACAAATGTATTACAAAAAGTACACGTTACAGACCGCCTGAAGTGCTGAAATTAAGTTTTTGTCGTGGGAATAGATTAAACGTCACTCAGGCTCTGCTGCTGACGGCGGAGTAATTTTTTACATTAAAAATTCAATGCGAGTAAAAATGTGAAATCACTCGCCAACGCTAAACAAGGACAAAAGAACTCATACTACCCTCGTGGACAAGGAGACAAGGAAGGTGTCACGAGAGCCCCGAGCAGCCGAGAGTCGCGTCACGCGCCGTGCCCAAACTGATGCAAAAAGATAAAGTTTGTTCGTTTCACTTTGAAAATGTATTAAGAACAATTAAGAACTTCCAGTCCCTTGAAGATATAAGATAATGAACCATAGACGAAACTGACACCATTGTCTGTTTATTAGTTATAAATGTCATTTTTTAAATAATATTGTATTTAAAAATTGACAGACAGGCTTAAATCCAACAACAAATTCAACTGAGTAAATAAATTCATAAACAAATAAAATTTTAAAAAATCTCGTGCTAGCATTCTCTCATAAAAAAACAAATAAAATTGCAACATCTACAAACACACACACACTTCCACTCTACATCATTACATTGTTTTTTTTTTTTTTCTTTTGTAATTATTAATTTATTATAAGACTTCCTTAAAGAGCTCCTTAGAGTCTGGAACAAATGTCTTCCATGTATTTTGTGTTGGGTGTTGATAGCTGCGCCACAGTATTTTACTTTTGCAGCTATATGCCATGTCTTTTGTTAAGTTATACCTAAAAATTGTTCCGAATAAACTTTTTTTTTTTTTTTTAAATATTGAAATCTTTCTCAGAATCTTTATTTTATCGGGAGTGTCTTGTCGTGTGTCCGTTTCTCACACTCTGTCACCGTTTATGGGTAGGTTGATACCATTTTCAGCTTGCATAGTACCGCTATTCTTTTTTGGAGTTATAAGTTCCCAAGTCAATGGATGCCCACGCTCTACCCACATTAAGTCCAACACTGCCACTATTTTCACATGCGTATGGTTCACACGGCAGCCAACGAGACTACACAAACCGAAACTTTTAATTATCCGTCAAAGTAAACACGACACTTTGCGCGATAGAACATTTTAATTGGGAAACTTCATTAATTGCACACTACTGCTGTTACCTCGGTACTGAAAATGCTCTACGAAAAACAAAAAATAAATAAATACCTAAAAGTTTTGTACCAATTTATTTCACTGCAAAATCGTGAACGAACGTAGCGTTAAGTTCTATGAAAATAACAAAAAAAACCAAGATTGTCCATTTAAAATAACTTTTTCGTATTTTATAAATTCAAAATGCAGCGTAAGGGAAGTCGTCCGTGAAATATTGCTTACTCGCGCAATCGAATCAAATAAGACGATTGGAGGTCGGGCGGACGATTTCATTGCAGAAAATGCAGAAATTCAGCAATACCGATTCGTGCATTACGCTGCAGTAAATTACACGGCTGCAGTAGACGACGAAATCGTCGCAAACGTATAAATATAACGCGCAATCTTATTATTACGACCGCGAGTCGGTCGCCACGTAATTTAGATAGTTAATGAAGGCGCGCGTCACCGCTCTAGCGCTCGCAGGAGTCGCAAGCCCTCGTTAACGTTATTCATTACAGTTGAAAATGTACGTTACACCCAAATTAAGCTTAAACTGGGCTCATGCAAGCGCTGCAGCGCTGCAGCGAGAGTGCAAACGACAAGCAACACCCAAACATAAACTTATTTAAACTCATATTAGAGCGCTGCATGAACTCTCATACATACGAGTAGTTTAATAGCAAAACAACGCATTGTCACGAAGTTATTTTCTTAAATTATTAACCTAATTGTTCTGCGGGGTACTTGCGTAACACACCAAACAGTAGCGATGGTTTTCATTTTGACAGTTAGTTTGGCTATGATGGAGCGACATAGTCAGTATTGTGACAAAGCTCCATAATAAAGATTAAAAAAAAAAAACAACATTAATTGCGTTATTTACGTTGTTGAGCTGACAAATTTTTCGAACATAAGAAGCAATGGATTTGAATGGATTAGCAAAATCAATTTCAATTTCAATCTTTATTGCAATCCACTATGTAGAGACATACAGGTGGTAATCACTACATTTTATAAAACAAAGTCCTTCGCCGCGTCTGTCTGTCTGTTCGCGGTAAACTCAAAAACGACTACACCGATTTTCATGCTGTTTTCACCAATGGATAGAGTGGTTCTTGAGGAAGGTTTTAGTATATAATAACCGACATCCACGCGGGTGAAGCCGCGGGCATCAGCTAGTAAATACATAAAAAGGATAATTCGATAAACAAAAGCAAAAATAATAACGAGTTACCCTCGATAACATACGCTTTTCTCATTTTCCGAAGAAACATTTTCCAATACATAAACAAAGAGTCGCCCATGAAAATTGGAACCAAGACCTTTGTCTGGAATAAGTAAATATTAGGGTTAGGTACGTGTCCATGATTCGGTGGCGGGCAAAGCCGATAATATCTCATAACTAGGATTTTTCGGGTAAACGAAGTCGTAAGCGGGTAACAAGTCTCTAATATTACACCAAATATTATTATGTTTTTTATTTATAATAAGAGTCATCATCTGCCTAGCCTTTTCCCAACTATGTTGGGGTCGGCTTCCAGTCTAACCAAATGCAGCTGAATACCAGTATTTTACATGGAGCGACTGCCTATCTGACCTCCACAACCCAGTAACTGGGTAATACGATACCCCTTGGTAAGACTTTCGGGCTTCTGACGACCCGTAACGACTGTCAAAGATCCACAAATGACAGCCAACGGCTTACCGTGCTTTCCGAGGTACGGAGGAGTCTCGGTATGTAAAGATATGGTCACCCATCCACAGACCAACCCCGGAAAGCGTAGCTTAACCTGATCGATGCGACCCGTGCGGCTGTTATTACGTGGCCACGAGCTCCACTTTTTTATAATAAGATTCTTATACCTATTTGTATTATTCGAGGCAACTCTGATGATTTTTAGATTTTTTAGTAACATCAGCAGTAATTAACTTTTCTTTTTTTTGAGGTTGGGAAATCATCGAATATCTTCTCCCGCTCTGGGCGGAGCGGAAGGGCGTGTCAAACTTTTACTGACTAAAACCCACCCGTGTTCCTTTAGTTGCCTGTTGCCAAGGGCCCCGGTATCCCTTTCGGACTTTCCCACAAAACAGTACCTACCTATGCTAAAGCTTTTAAAGTACTTTAACTAAGTATAATGTACTCGACGAAACTCAAGCGATTAAAAGTCGATCGTGAGTTAGTCCTCCGACTTCTCAAGGCTCAAAACTACGCCTGATTCGCCAGGATGCTAACTTCTACAACAAAGGTCTCGTCAAGTTTCATACTAGTTAGCACAAAGGCTTGCTCCGAAACTCCGAGTGTTTTGGAAACTGAAGACATTTCAGTGCGACAGCCATTTATCACTGTTGGTGACGTACAAACAGATATATATCGTCGTCACTGTTGGGGCACAGATTGCCGCTGGCTGCCCAGAAATATTCCTCAGATGTGTAGGACTTTTGAGTATAATTACGTAATATATTTATATCTACTGTAAACATTTTGATTAGGGCGAATTCGACCAAACTTTTATCCCTAGTACCTATATGTCTAATCCAGGGAATAAATATTTTTTATACAAACACTGTCAGACGTCAAATTTATTCCCCGAATAAAAGATATCTGGCTTTGGTTAAATCGGCCCTTAGTATCATAAAATAAATCCGCTTATAAAAGTATTTTGATTTTCAATCCTGTCTTAGTACAGCGTACATGCGACGTCCCGAGGGCATGTCCAGAATGCGAAAAAAGCAATTCTGTTCCACAACTAAGTAGTATATTTTTAAAAGAAAAAAGGCAAAGAAAAGCAGCTAACGTAGTAAGTGGCTCTGCAGAGACAATTGAATGTGGAAATAGTTCTAGAAGGTAGTTAATATTCTGGACGAAGGTAACGCCCACCTGACTTCTCCGTACGGCGCGATTTCTTAATCGGGGCCATTAAGCACGACATTTATTTATTCCCTTTGCCATTATGGCGCAATGAACAAAGGATTTAGCCGTATTGCAAGGCATCGGAGTACCAAGGCCTTAAATAGGAACTATAATGAATAAATCACTGGCTCAGTGGCTCCACAGGTAACACAATATTTCAATGAGCGCATACTGAAATTCGAACAATTGGTGAACATAAGGGGGCGTGCAGCGTGCTGTATCGATCCGCTCCCCCCACCTCTACCCCTCCTGTATTTAGTTGCACATTGCGCGAGCACCTGCGAAATTATTTTGCCACTTTATTAAAAATAACGCTGACGTGCTACAGATTAAGGGATTTGGCGCTCTACGTAAACGTTAAATAAAGAACGCTTTATAAAAGTGAGCTCAGTTTATCATAGTTTTTTAATTCATGAAATCTTTAACAAAAATGTTGAATAAGTATTAACGGAAAATTGTACCGTGAATACTGCTAGTCTTTATTCGCAGCGTTTCCATGCCGGGCCGGCTGTCAAAACGTCCTTCAGGAGAAAGGATTTGTTTTCCAGTGAGGCGCTTGAAAGCGCTGCCTCGCCGAAAGGTGATTGTTACAGCAAAAACAAAGAACCGCTGACGTTCTGCAAAACAGCGTTAAAGCGTCTGTCTACATCCAATATCTTTATGGACAGGTAATAAATTGAGATTTACATTTTGTTTAATGTCCGCGTTTTATATTTGCCTCAACGAACGGTTGCTTTAGTATAATTATATTACTGTACTGTAGGGACTACCTATACCTTGTACCGGTGTCCCTCTCAGACCTCTGCTAGCCAGCTCAATGAGGGGGTCTCACCGGACAACGTTAGTAAGTTGGTGGTAAAACAATGAAGGTAGACGGGAGAAGATATTTTTTTATTGCACTTTAGTAGAACAATACAACATGATTATAGCAATATTATTATATATTGACACACAGCACTTAGAAGATTATGGCTATATTTACAGACAGCAACAAGCTTCGGCAAGGTCTAAAGATGAAGTGACGACCAGACTGGAAAAAAGAGTGCATATGGCATGGAAGTTTGTGGCGTTCTGAATTTGAATTGAAAATCGAATGGTGATGTGGCCAGCCATAAAAGGATTGCCAGCAATAAATGATCGGATGAGTATGGAAGGGAAGGACCTCGTCACAACCTAAGTCCCTGTCAGGTGGATTGGTACTCGCAAAATATTATCTATTTCAGGTGCGCTCAACCTCGCGCTTTCGAACCGTAAATCAGACGTTACATTATTTATTTATTTAAACTTTTCGCACTAAAAAAAAGGTACAAAGGCAGACTTAATGCCTGAGGCATTCTCTACCAGTCAACCAAGGGTGGTGAAGAGATTAGATGGCAGGTGCTCTAATTGAGAGGAACAAAGAGATAAAAAAAAATATAATATATCGTATTGCATTATAGATAAAACAGGTTTACAGTACATAAATAAGCTATAAACTTATGATACATACATACATATTTACTATAATAAATACTATCCGCCTTATTCATAAACGCTGCTTAAAGTTAAGTTTATCAATGTAATATGCGTCTGATTTATGATAACTTACCCTACCTACTAATCAGTTCCAATGACAGGCTGACCCACACCGCAGATGACCCTCTAACACAATTGATTTTGCCGATCAAAGTTTCATTACGGCGGCAAATGGAATCGCCCACCTGTAAATGCAACTTGGAACCCCCACAACCCCCTTCCCCCACCCGTTCCCGACTGCGAATATTTAGATCCCCGGAATTACCATGGAAACGCAGCCACTTCTATAAAGCCTCACACCACTAGCAAATTAAAATTAAAAGTATTATTTTTGCGAACGCTATTTTGTGTAGAATTAGCGATACGGGTGCAAATGAAAATATCACTTGAGAGATTACACTGACAGATATTGAAGGTTTTCTTTTTTGCTTATGTTTTAGAAAACGTAGATTGTGGTAGCTTTTAGCTCATTATACGAGTATTTCTGTATGCACAGGACACATTTCTAGGTGAGTAGAGACGAGACAAAAACTAACAAAATATTCTGGCTGTGTCAGCATTGTCAAATGTTTTTGTCTTGTTGCGAAATAGTCCTCCATACGAAAGCCGTCCAGTAAAGAGTTTCATATGTTCCGTATGTACATACCAGTGTAGGTAGCTCTGTGAAAATCTATCCAATAGCTTGCTTTGTGGCACCAGGAGCATTAGCAAAAAGTCGTTCATATATCAAATGCCTTCATTCTGAATGCAATACCATAATTATTTACTGTGTAGTCTGTGGTCGTTTTAGTACCAACACGTAATGCATTATCAACTTAGACTGAATGTACAAATGGACGCTATACTGGTACAGTGCTGGGGAAGGAAGGTAATGTGAAAATAGGAGGTAATTGGAGCAATGATTCTTACTAATATTATAAATGCGAAAGTAACTCTCTCTGCCTGTCTGTCGCGCTTTCACGCCAAAACGACTGAACCGATTTGAATGAAATTTAGTACACAGATAGTATACTGTCTGAGAAAGGACATAGGCTACTTTTTATCGACATACCACGCGGGCGAAGCCGCGGGCGGAAGCTAGTTGTTCTATAAGTATAGAAGTTTTAAACTCAGTATTTTGTAACTCAATTCAATGAAATTCGATGTATAACAAAGTAGTTTGTCTCTATTCTAGAGTCTTTTTTTTTCGTAGCCTACTCTGTCCCTCTCCTGGGCAAAGGCCTCCCTCTAGAGTCTTAAAATAGTAAAATAACAAATGATTTTATTTCTGTTCCAATCGAATAACTTAGTTAACCTGGCACTATTTACTAGTAACTATTGGAATTTGTACTAAAAGCCAAAGCGTAGACGTTGTTCAATTGTTCAATGGCTTTGCAAACACTAACCCGTTTGACTATTGCCTAATGTTGTGTTATTAATATGCATACTTGACTAAGTTACGTGTTGAAAGGGTCCACCATACTATGACCATACCATTGTTTTATTTTCTGTGTTAACACCAAGGAGTATTGATTGAGTTCGTGGTTAACAAGTCCCGACAAATAATGAAAACGTTTGAAAAGTATGTTTGTTTAGTACTTAATACTCTTTAACGGCTGAACAGATGTGGATGTGAACTGAATTCTTAATTTTTTAATATTTTTTTATACTTTTGAAAAACAGCGCGCCAAACCTATTTATTTATTCATTAAAAGTGTATGAACAAGTAAAAATAATACGGTTTACACTTACAGTGAAATTACATTTGCGTTCATCAAAACTTGCTTCTTTATTTAAAATTTTAATCCCAACATGAAACAACGAAGTAATAAACTTCCTCATACACGGAGCCATATTTTCCTCTTTTATTTGTATAAAAATCAGTGTGTGATTTCAGGGAGGCGGGAAATGAAGACAAACGTGCAACGTGCGCTGTGCCACAGAGTAGCTAGTAACTAATATATTAGACTTAAAACGTGTACTGTAACATATGTATGTACAGTCACGGACTTTAATCGATGAGCCACCTTCAAACTTTTCAATTTTGCAGTTTCATACATTCACAAGATTACACGATTAAACACGAACTCAAATCGCGAGCTCGTAAACAACAAAACAATCGGAAATATCCATAGAGGTTGACTAATAAAGTCAACCTCCATGGATATTTCCGATTAAAAGTAATTTATTTGTCATCTTGTTTACTTTCATACGTTCACGAGATTACACGATTAAACACGAACTCAAATCGCAAGCTCGTAAACAAGATGACAAATAAATTACTTTTAATCGGAAATATCCATAGAGGTTGACTAATAAGTTCTTAATGATAAAAATAAATACAATGTTGCATTAAGTTTATCCAATCTATTTGATACCGACCTCCTTTGAATCATAGCTCATTACCTCGATAATTATGAAAACATAACTGAAGACAGTGACAGTTGAAATATCAAGATGACAAATAAATTACTTTTAATCGGAAATAGTCTTATCCATAGAGGTTGACTAATAAGTTCTTAATGATAAAAATAAATACAATTTTGCATTAAGTTTATCCAATCTATTTGATTTTGACCTCCTTTGAATCATAGCTCATTAACTCAATTATTCTGAAAACTTAACTGAAGACAGTGACAGTTGAAATATCGATATCAGAGAGTTTCTCCGTACGCTAACGTTACTATCGCAACAGTAACCTAGCAACAATTGTTTATCGTTGCTAGGTTACTGTTGCTAGACCTGGAATTGGTTGAATTTGAGTAGTCACTCTGCTGTCAAGTTTGTAGTTCTGGCTCTCAGGTTAGCCAACCGGTAAAGATATGAAATATAATTTTCTTCTTCTAATACGAAGACATATGACTGCGTGTCGGGAACCGAATAAACCCGATTTGCATTACACGGCTAAAATACGAACAGTGCCAGGTGGCTCATTAATTAAAGTCCGTGACTGTACACTATGACATTTGTGTACTAGAATACACCTACATCATCATCATTATTAGACATCATCTCGGCCCTTTTTAGCTATGTCAACTTTCATACAGTCTACACTATACTTGTTGTTGACGCTCTAGAAATGAGGTGTTGGGGAAGAATGCTTGGGGTATCATGGACAGAATTCCGCACAATCGTCTCCATACTTCAAGAACTCGGCATCAAACAGCGTCGAAAAGCACAAGTACAGTCTCGAATACTGAAGTTCTTTGGTCATGTCTCTAGACGGACTAATGACTCCATAGAGCGTCTAGTGGTGCAGGGCAGAGTAGAAGGTAATAGGCCACGCGGGAGATCACCGATGAGGTGGACCGACCAAATAAAATCCGTGGTTGGAGGCCCTTTAAATGAATGCGCCAGACTGTCATGTAACAGAACCAGATGGAGAGAGATCGTGAGGCGGGCAACGACTACACCTGCGATTGGATAAAATTCATCGTGACCACGACCGCAAAACAAACCAAGTTAAAAATAAACTTGTCTTCCTCTACTCTTAAAACCATCCACCACATTTATACTTAAAACTTTCCTGATTACTTCAGATCATATGGCTTTTATTTTCTTTACTAACTTTGGATTTTTTCACATAGTACTTAACATATATTAATCCTCAACTTTACCATATATTTATTTCAAAACTAGCTGCACCTCGCGGTTTCACCCGCGTAAGTCTCGATCCCGTGGGAATATCGGGATAAAAAGTATCGTATGTCCTATTCCAGGTCATGGTCTAGACCTGTGCCAAATTTCATCCAAATCCGTTCGGTCGTTTTAGCGTGAAAGCGTAACAAACACACAAACAAACAATTAGCTAGGATTAATGCTGCAGTATTTTCGATATAACGGAGGACCAATGGACCATGCTAAGCAATGTGAGGTATTATAGATTCTTATGTATCATGTCATGAGTGTGTATTCCTAACGACAGACTGCTAAATGCTAATCTCAAGATTAGGGGAGACATATTCTACCTAGATTACTGTTTGAAAGCGCTCGGTTAGTCCGCATAGATACACACGGCTACACATCAATCTATAAATTTCCAGTATAAGCTGACCTCGCATTGTACGCAAATTCTATACAATGCGAGATCAGCATAAACTGGAAATGTATAGCTTGATGTGTAGCCGTGTGTACCACATCGTCAGCAGGTGTTTCGATATTCGATTAAGGTATTACGAGCATGGAAGCTGAATAAGCAAGCAACTTCCATCTGGAACTACTAGATGATTGATGGTTCATATAACATCCGTTTAATATCTTAGTATATTTCCAAGTGCAAAGTTTAATATCTTAGTGTTTGTCTGCCCCGTTGGTCTCATTTGTTGCAAGTGCAACTGCTGAGCGTGGGGTCCTGGGTTCGATTCCCGGGTCGGGCAAAGTGTTATTGGGTTTTTCCATTATTATTGCAAAACCAAACATTTAATAACTGGCAGGGCGAGGACACTTGACTCTATATTTCGCAAACGGATCCCTGAATCCAAAAATGGTTTTCATAATATTTGAATTACCCTTACAACGACATCCTACACCATGGGAAACGCGAGAATAAAAAAAGTTCTCGTTTTCAGTGTAGGAGAGGTAACCTAAAAAAATTTTTTCATGTCTTTTTTTTTACCACTTTGTCGGCGTGATTCATATGTATACCCATACCAATTTACAGCTTTCTGGTACAAACAGTCTCTGAGCTAAGCCGCGGACAGACATACAAACAGACGGATGGGCATGGCGAAACTATAAGGATTCCTAGTTGACTACGGAACCCTAAAAATGGGCGATTCCTAGAAATACTGGCGCCTAGCTGCGTAGCAACGTAGCAGGCGTAGCAATGGCTACGAGCCGGTTTGTCTACGCAACTATGCTACGAATGCTACGATTTAATTTTATTGGCTAATTGCATAGCTAGCTAAATACACTAGTAAATTGTGGCCTAGTATAATTCCAGTGTATCCAGTTACACCTGTATCCAAATCTGTTATGCTGTGGCATTATCAACGTATAAACGCTTATTGAATGTTGTTATTATATGGCGCCGCAAGTGTGGCATTGGCGAGAATATTACATTTATTGGCGAACAATAATATAATTGGATTATCTGCGTTATGTCAATTTCAAGTTTGTTCTTCGTTATGTTTGTTTGTGACTCATTGCAGTATTTAGACATAGGTGCCTGTTTGTACAATCAAGTTTTTACTCTCATTATATTGTGTATCTACATCACATGTGAACTACGCATCAAAGACCTGACGTCACACAAAAATCCTGACGTCACATAAATTCTGCATCGCGCAATTAGAGTTAATCGCGCGATGGACAAGAATCCAACATCAAGAATCCAACATCCAAATACAAATACAAGAATCCAACATCAATCGTCGGGTTGCCCGTCAGACACAACACCCATCTGGTCGGAGGATCCTCCCTTTTCTATGTTGGATGAGTAAACTTCACACCCTATTCCTCATAACCCTAAAATATGTCTGTATGCATATGCAGTCTGTAAAAGAATAAATATCAACGGTTTGACATATATATGAGACGCGAGTTCTTGACCACTTGACCATCACGACTACAGAGATGTGAGAGAGATGAGGATTAGCACTTTAAATATAACAGTACACCTAGTCACGTCTCTGCAAACCCCTTTCGAGGAATACTGGCGAGATGTTATGTTAGTACTAAGATTATTAAGAACAATGAGAAGTATTCCACAGCTGACTAATGATTGGTCCAGCGAGCAGGGAGCTTAAAACGGTCAATTTAGCAGAATCATTATATGAAAATATTATGAATCATCGTAAAATGTCACAAACTGACAATTCATAATATGATCTGGGTGTAATTCATATTACGAAATAATGCATCTGTTTGATAGTTTTCTATGCTTTTATATCAAATTAGAGGAATTGCTAATGCCAGCTGGGATTCAGGAAATGAACTGCTTTTAGAGGAATTGCTAATGTGGCCGGTTTATATATAGACCCCCAGTTATCACATGTACGGCACTTATCAAGATGCGGTCAGCTGACTCGTGCCAATTAACTGTAAACGCGGCTGTAATGATTATCAACGTTCATCAATTAAGATATTACGCAGTACATAACAGCTCTATGACTATTGTGACCAACCATTACCTAAGAATATTTAGAAAAATATTTTTAATTACAAGTAACCAACAACAAGTAACAAGAAGCAAGTACCCAATTATGATGTTTTGTCATCCTAGCTAATATTATAAATGCGAAAGTGAGTTTGTTTCCTTGTTTGTTACGCTTTCACGCAAAAACGGCTGAACGGATTTGGATGAAACTTGGCACAGGGGTAACCTGGAATAGGACATAGGATACTTTTTATCCCGATATTCCCACGGGATCGAGACTTACGCGGGTGAAACCGCGGGGCGCAGCTAGTATATAATAACTAGCTGTTGCCCGCGACTTCGTCTGCGATCCACGATGAAAAGTAGCCTATGTCTTTCTCCAGGTCAAGGTCTACCCATGTCAAATTTCATCCAAATACGTTTAGCCGTTCTAGCGTGAAAGCGAGCCGTTTTAGCGTAAAAGCTCTCAGACAAACAAACAACCTCACAACAAAAACACATACAAACTCACTTTCGCATTTATAATATTAGTAAGGATTATTCGGTAAATTCTGTAAACGCCTAGAACAAATAATTTGGTTTGTACCAAGCGTTGGTGTTTTTCTTTACTTTAAATATGCCTTAAGGATGGTGAATCTTCTCTCTCTCTTACACTTATAGCTCCTTATATTCTTCACCTCTCTTTCACACTTTTTTATGTCTAAACCTTCTAAGAAACACGGTTTCATTATTCATTCGACACTTTCAAGAATCGAAGTCAAGCTTCAAAAGTAAGTAATCTATCTAACTTCGTCCGTACATACTTAAATTATGCTAATTTCTGAATTAATAAGTATATCAAAGATCAAAGCTACCAAAGAAACTCTTTGATCATTGAAAAACTATATTATTAATGTTGTACACTTAGCAAAGCTTTTATTTCCATGACTTTATATTCAGACTACGAGGAGCTCGTGGCTACATAATAACAGCCGCACGGGTCGATCCATCAGGTTAGGCTACACTTGCTGGGTCTGGTCCATGTACGGGTGACCATCTTTACATACCGAGACTCCTTCGTGCCTCAGAAAGCACGTAAAGCTGTTGGTCCCGGCTGTCATTCGTGGATCTTTGACAGTCGTTACGGGTCGTCAGAAGCTCGAAAGTCTGACAACCAGTCATACGAAGGGGTATCATACTCGTATTACCCAATTACTGAGGTCCGATAGGCAGTCAACCCATGTAAAATAAAATAGTGGTATTCAGCTGCATCTAGTTAGACTGGAAGTCTAGGCAGATTGATTTGACATTCAGACTACGATCTGATATATTTCTATGAGTACAACAAAGCTATTGTAACATAAGTAAAATAAAACTACTCTTCACTTCTTAGTTAAAGTTCGGACTGCTTAAAAGCAAAAAGATATTGTATACCAGACACAAACACCTATGTCTCAGATATGTCTGAGACATAGGTTTGTAGAAAAAGTTTAATGCCAACTAACTACCTAACTTTCTAATTACTTTAAGCTATCCTTTTCATAAACAACTGAGCCACTAGCTAAAAGGTACTGTACTCTTCAATACTTTGAAAGGAAAATAAAATATGTTACAATACAAATGAGGGAATGGCCACCGGCACCAGGGTTTTATTTCATTCAAATCACATCGTCGGAATATTATGTTTTATATGAATAATATTCACAGTCCTCGAGTTACGGTGCTATCGACAAAATATATTGAGAGCTGTAAAAAGTAGGATTTTATAAGCAAATATATTTAAATGGATAAAATAATTAATGAATTTCTAGCTTTGCAAAATAGTTTTTGTTAAAAAAAATACGAAAACAAAATCTTCAAAGTACTCGTCCGCATCGCTGTCATCCGCAAACGTGCCCAGAAGACTGGCAGCATTGCCATGTTGAATGGCAACAATACATACAACACAAATTGTCGGCATGCAAGAGCAAGGCAATGCAATGTAATAGCATACTAAACTTGGTATTTATGACAAGGCATACTAAACTTGGTATTTGTGACAATAATCCTAGGTTACCTACGACCCTAATCTTGGAACAATCGTAGGAGAGAGGTATGACAAGCCTAACTGCGAACACTATGATTAATGATAATCAATGTAGGTTTGATCTGAGTAGTGACATACATTGAATTAAATACATCTAGTAGTACGAGAACACACTAATTATTTTGACCGGTAATCCTTCCTTATATATTATAAAACAAAGTCCTCCGCCGCGTCTGTCTATCGTCCAGTTCGCGATAAACTCAAAAACTGCTGCAGCGATTTTCATGCTGTTTTCACCAATGGATAGAGTGATTCTCGAGGAAGGATTATATGCTAAAACCTTCTTTTATTGTGTTTATTACCAACTAGCTGATGATCAGCTAGTTGGTAATAAACAGAAAAGATCTCAAGTGTGATTCCCAAAGGGGTTGGCAGAGGTTTATTGATGCATCACCTACATTTATTAGCCTTGTTGCTGCATGTTTATGTGCACAAATCCAGACTCTGGGTTGCTGAAAAATTCATAATGGAAAAACCCAATAACATGACTGATAATTTCCCCCCATATTTCACAAAGCACAAAGCCCATTACGAATAAATCGAGTAATAACAAAAGCGGCGAGAAATCCTTGTCGGGAAATGATGGGAACAAGCCAACATCCATCACGGAGATGTATCGATGCGAACGCGATACGTTACCTTATCACATGAATTGAAGGTGAAGTGTGCAGGGTATATGTTATGGTCATCAATTATGTATCTTCAGAAATGTGAATATCCTCAATACAAAGATTTGGATTATTTGAATATTTAAACCCGGAATTCTGATTTGAAATCACCTTGAAGATATTTTTCATTTCACAATTCAAGAAATACCTGTTTTACCTGAACAAGGTTTCTTTGCAATTTCATCACATAATTGCTATTTTCACAAAAAAAAAAAAACGCGCCTGTTACCCCAAGGGGGGAGGTAGAGGTTATTGTCCCCACTACGTAATTTTAAAAGTCCCATTAAAATATGGGTGAACCTACTGTGATGTCGTCAGACGTCACAAAATCCAGAGTGTAGGCTGCTACTGACATTTTTCTAATGGAAAAAAACCCTACTGCAACTGTAAGCTCAAAAGAAATTCACTTTTCAGGCACTTGATGCACTGGTGGCACATATTAAAATATAATATAATTTAGATAATATAAATACCTATAACTAAAGTTTGATCTCTTTGATCCCAGTGAGCTTGTTTTGAACTTTCTAATTGCAGTCGGGTTTTTTGATCTTTTAATTTTTTTTTAAACCCTTTGGGCGATTGTGCACTACACGGAATTTTACCGTCTGGCAGTAAAATGTGAACGCAGCAGTATTACTTGAAGTACGAAAACAGACCTTACTGCTTCGAAATAAAGGTGCTATCACCATCGGACCGTAAAAAATCGGACTGCCGGACGGTAAAATTCCGTGTAGTGCACAATCGCCCTTTTAGTGTGTTACATTTTTTTATTCGTCTCCTCAAGCCCTGTACGTATTTTGATATGACATGGTCAAGGCTTTTTTTTCTCTTAATAATAACTTATCCTAACCATCGGGCGACCGTACGTTTAACGATTTATTTGCATTCAATTTTGAAGATAATCGATTAATTTTAAAACCCGTACTTTTTTAATATGTTCCACTATCCTTTAATTAATATCCTGCACTGCCACATAGTTGACAACTGGCTTCCTTCCAAGCAATGAAAAACTTCACACTTACAACTTTACATATTCAATTTTAGCCCATATCTTTAATAACATAAGACTCATATAAGTTGCATTTGTAAGTTTGTGAAACATTAAGTTTTTCATTCGATTTAGTGCCTTATTCTTAAGATAGTACGGTGTATCTTATGTAGATAAGTGAGTGGAACGGTATCTGCACGTGCGGTGACGTCAGGCGGGTGCACGTGCACGGTGCGCCTGCGCATCTGCCGGCTAAAGTTCACTGCACCGCTCCCTAAAGTATCTCAAGATGTAGAGGTCTGTAGATGATCTTTTGTGTCATATTATTAAAATATTTATGTAGTGTTTGTTATTTCCAGATTTTTTTCTGACAAGAGAAGATTGTGCGAATTTTATGATTTTGATGTTTTATGTTCTGCTTTATAGAACCCGGTTTAGTAGGTACCTGCCCTCAGGTCCCTATTTATGTTGAGCCGATTGAGTTTGGGTGAAAATTAATATTATAATTAATAATAGTATATTTATTATGTCCTTAATTTGTGAGTTAAATTTTAGTTTCTTTGTTTTCATCTTTAAAAATATTTGAAACAAATGCAAGTCGGACTCGCACAAGCGGCCCAAGGAGGGTTCCGTACCTAGCAAGAAACGCGTTTCTTTTATAGGGACTCCATTTAATTGATTTTTTATGAAAATTTCAACTCTATACGGTTCAGGAGACAGCCCGCTGACAGACAGACAGACGGACGGACGGACAGCTGAGGCTAAGTTACGTTTGGCACCTTTCAGGTACGCAACCCTTCAAATCACTCTACGTCTAAGACGTAGAGTAAATCTAGATAGTAAGTAAAGTACTAGGCGACACAGAAAAGGAGACAATTCTTATCTGTTTTGATAAAAACTTTTACAGTCACAACATAATCTAATACGTAAACGCGTTAGAACTTCACAAAACAAATAATACTTTTATTCAAATTGCTGAACTTGTTTTGATCAATCTCGGAACGAAAACAGTACAGTACCAAGAAATATAAAACTAAAGGAGAGAAAGGAAGCCGAAACAATTCCGTTAACCGCGACAACTTATATGGGAAAAGGAAAACGCTCGTAGAAAAGGTTTTTACATTACTTAGCAAAAGTTTTGCATCGCCCATAGGAATGGAAACTTTTATAAAAATACTATTTGAGTTCAAAATACTTTGGAATATCGCATATAATTATAAATAACGTTTGAATATTCTGAGCAGGGATAAGTTTTTAACATCAAAATAAAAAAATATATTAAAAACCAATAACCTGAAATACGGTGTAACTTTTGTTTGTCCCCCGCCTGCAATACCTTACAAAACAAAGTTCAATGCTTGTTTTTCTCTTTTCGGTTATAGGTTTTTGCAGGCGGGTTTTTTGTTTTTTAAATAATTTGTTTTATTTCAAGCTTTTTAGTTTTATTAAACAAAATTAAAAAGAAAAAATAAAGGGGAGGGGCTCATTGAGCATCAAAGAATTCGTCCGCATCGCTGTCAATGGGAAAGGTGCCCAAAAGGCTGGCAGCATTGCCACGTTGAATGGCAATGCTGATTCTTTGGGCTAAAAATAGGCCAGCCCTCTGGTCACGTGAAGAGATTTTATTAATATATATATATATATTTAGAATTAACTCATTACTAGCTTTTATTTGATACCAATAATGTTGTAATTTATTAAAAAAAACCTTTTTTTTTATTTGCAGGTGAAATATATAAAAGAAATATAGCCTATTTCTCTCCCACAATTAAGACGAACTTTACGACTCGTTTGTTAAAATCCATCAAGCCGTTTAGGCTACAGAGCGTGCCAAAGAAATAGACATACATACATACAAACATACATACTCTCGAAAAACATTGCCCTCCTTCTGGGGCAGTCGGGTAATGAGACTATGATGATTTTATATTGATCATATAAAGTACTTAATACATCTTTCGACTATCCACTTGACATCTACGACTCGTAGTGAATATTATCACTCGTAGACTACGAGTGATAATATTCAGGTTATTGTAACACTGAAATCAAGTTTTAATAACTTCTCTTAACCAGAAATCGCAAAACTTGTTCACATTCCTAGTTCCTAGGAATGAGTCAGTTTAAAAGAATATTATCCACCGTTTTTTTCCATCAAAAATTATTGAAGCGCGCAAATTGGCTGCAGGTAAAAATCCGTTGTTGCGCTACAAAGGAATTCTTTCAAACGAGGTTGGAAACCAAACTGCTTATTGTGTAAAAACCTTTTTGTTGTACTTCGTCATATAAATCAGGATGGAGGTATTGCGTGGGAGTGGGACAAAACAACAAAATAGTGGGACAAATGTCCGTCTGACAGAAGGTATCAATCTGCTTTATAAAGATATTTTTTTAGAAGATATGTCTTGCCTATTGTATGTAGGACTATATGAGCCATTTGTGTACACAAATGGCTCATCACTACATATTATAAAATAAACTCCTCCGCCGCGTCTGTCCGTCTGTCTGTTCGCGATAAACTCAAAAAATACTACACCGATTTTCATGCTGTTGTCACCAATGGATAGAGTGGTTCATAACCGACATCCACGCGGGCGCGGGCATCATCTGTTAGTTTGGTGATAAAAACAGGTGTTGGCTGAGATCGCTTCCTTTTTAAAGTCTGCACAAAGTAAAATTATAAATGTAATTTAAATTAATGACTCGTTTGTGGTGTAGAAATAAACCACTTCATTATAATACATCCACTATTATTTTCTGTTATTTATATATTCAAAAATATTTGGCCTTGCGTTCATATTATTCGCTACGTTTTTCTTATGTAAGCTTTTCAACCGAAAATGCGTTACCCGCGTGTTCTGAAATGAAAGGCTATTTTGATTTCACATCATTTCAGCACCAAGTTTACCAGAAAAAAAGGCACGTTCTTCAAAGTTCGCAAATAAAAAAAAGGTTCGTTTCTTACACGTTCAAAGTAACAATAATAATTCACATAAAACTTTTCACCCTACTTTACGTGGAGTGGAAGTGGCTTGATTTTCTTTTATTTCATGCTTCCCGGCCTATTGAGAACATCCTGTATCCTTGAAGGAAATTACTTATAGTCTTGTATGAACTTATACATCGACAGCTTTTAAGCTTATTAAAAACATCGTAATCAGTCAGTAATGAACGCACTGTAGTTTTATTTCAAACTAACTGCGCGGTTTCACCCGCGTAAGTCTCGATCCCGTGGGAATATCGGGTATAAAAAGTATCCTATGTGTTAATCCAGGTTATAAACTATATCCAAATCCATTCAGTAGTTTTTACGTGAAAGAGTAACAAACATCCATCCATCCATCCATCCATCCATACTTACAAACGTTCGCGTTTATAATATTAGTTGGACTTATTGGCCAAATTGATGCAGGTTAACGATAGTACATCCCATTCCCAAGAGTACACCTACCCGTCAAAATGTTTATTGTTACGCGATATGCAATACACAACCAATTCGAAATTCCTATCTGACGGATAGTCAACACAATTCCGAGCTAGATATCAGTTGTGAACTGTATCAGTATATCAGTTGAAAGCAAACATGTCACCTTGTTAGTATTAGTTCGACTCCTTACGATACGATAGTGTCCTATAACTTTATCTTATTTGAGGATTTCACTGGATATCAGTTTCATACTGTATCTGTTTGTTTACTTACTAAATATTTAAAAGATATGAAGATATATTGTGGTACGTTTTTTACCCTTCGGTAACAAACGGAACCCTATTATGCTAAGCCTCCGCTCTGCGTCCGTCCATCCGTCTGTCGGTCTGTCAGTGTATGCTGAGTGTGTGCTGTATCTCATGAACCGTAATAGGTAGACTATAGGAATTTTTACAGATTGTGTATTTCTATTGCCGCTATAACAACAAATAATAAACATTTAATCAATTTAAATATTAAAGGTCCGATACAAGAAACTTTTTTTTAACTAAAAAACGTGTAAAAACGTGGTTTTAAACAGGCGCGGTCCGAGGGGCGGGAGTCCTAGCGGTCATGACCCCTTCCAAAATCGTTCAAGTTGTCGAGAGACAATGATTTACGTAAGTACTTATCAATTAACCCTTTTCCTAAAAATATTCCTCCGCACCAATGGTGACTCTCCCAAAATCTTGGGCTGCGACCGCACCTGGTTTTAAATATTCTACAATAGTACGGAACCCTTCGTGTTTTTATTGAAATGTTCTTTCCTAAGGAAGAAATCGCCGTGAGCACTCAGTTTTTTTTATTAAAGTCAACATTTACCAGTAAAGACGAAACAAGCTTCACATAACATCATAAATAAATTCTGAAACATAACATTGTAAATACATTCCGCTAAGCTCTGAATATGTGGGACTAGAGTAGGTCTGTATATTCTATATTGCATTGTGAAAATCCTATGCGTTGACCCGTATTTATGTCTCGTCTCGTCGCATCCTCGCATCAAAACCCAGCCAGCCGCTCTACGTGTTTGTGTAACTAACATGACACTCAAATATACACTGTCATTCTGTTTGTGGAATATAATTAGCTGTGAGGTTTTATGATTTGTTTTCGACCAAGATTGAATGGTACTTTAGGGGTATGAGGAACGGGGTGTAAAGTTCACTCATCCACCATAGAAAAGGGAGGATCCTCCGACCAGACAGGTGTTGTGTCTGGCGGGCAACTGCACAACGATTTATGTTGGGTTCTTGTATATATTTCCATTGCACCCGCTACAGTACTTTTAGTGCACTTTCATCACTTTTGTATCTATCACACCTAGCTGTTGATATAGGTGCAATTATTTGTCTTAAAAGCGAAGTAATAAGGTATCTCTTTCACGTGTACAGTCAAACAAGCTGTTTGATATACAGGCAGATAACTTGCAACAACTTTAAACAATTTTGTGAGTGTTTTCAGTAGTCAAAAATCCTTTTACGTCACTCTCCTAGCCACAAGCACACTAGCCATAAGCACAAAAAGTTAAACTACGCCCACAATCAAAACGAATTTTTGGCAGTGTAGCGGAAAAAGAATATATTTCACCTGTATACCAAATAGCTTGTTCGACTGTACATATCTTTAAACTTTAGTTTAGTTTATTATCTTCTACCACTAGGTAGGTGCTTATTGTAGCTAACTAAACTAACTCTATCACAAAGTATGTTGTAACTCATATCCTACGTCTTTGCTCCAAAAAAATGCAGCCAAGGAGACCTCTGTACTGCCACAGACGATTCCGTGGAAGAAATAGCCAGCTAAACGCATAAATAACAGCAATCACACCAACTTAATAAGAAAAGAAAAATCGCACCCAATGCTCTCGTATACAGCACTGAGCCATTTATTTTCCCCTCTTGACTACATATAGCGAACCAAGATAAGAGAGTATCACGCTTTATATTATTCTTTCATTTCCCGAGAAGTACTGGAAACTCAACATGGATGGACGGATGATCTAAAGATTCTATAGGACTGTTGGCGAGACTCCTCCGTGCCTCGGAAAGCATGATAAGCCGTTGGTCCCAGCTTTCATTTGTGGACCTTTGACAGTCGTTACGGGTCGTCAGAAGCCCGAAAATCTGCCAGACTTTCGGGCTTCTAGGAGTGGCTTCAAGGGGTATCGTATTACCCAGTTACTGGGTTGTGGAGGTCAGATAGGCAGTCGCTCCATGTAAAATACTGGTATTCAGATGCATCCGGTTAGACTGGAAGCCGCCCCCAACATAGTTGAGAAAAGGCTAGGCAGATGATGACTGTTGATGTGTAAAATACTGGTATTCAGATGCATCCGGTTAGACTGGAAGCTGATCCCAATATAGTTGGGAAAAGGCTAGGCAGATGATGACTGTTGATGAAGGCAAGAAATGGCAACTCTATAAAAACCAAGCACTTTTAAAACACTACGTTATTTTTCACAAAGCCTTATTATTAAATATGAATACTCCAATAATAACTGGTCACATTCACATAAAGCTCACGAAATATATTGGTAGGATTTAAATAAATGAATTACATTGTGCTTGCTGGTAAAAAAGCCGCAAATTAATACGACACGGTTGTGGGTAGGCAAAGAAATTCATGTATTTGTTCCCACAGGACGCCGAATAAATTACAGTTCGAAATATAAAATTATTGGACGCCCGAAAGCCATTGATAGTCGATTAATTTGGCTAAACGTTACATATGACATAAAATATAGTTATATAACATAACATATCACGCGTTTATTCCCCGAATGGTCAGGTAGAGATGGTAGATGGTGGTGGTGGACATATACAGTATGTTATCTAACGAAGGGTTCCCATTAACCTGTAATAGTATAGCGTCTATACATGCTAAAAAAATATTACCATAACAAAAGTTTTTTTTTTTTTGTAGTGAAATATTCACAAAAAAATATTAAACTGATACGGAAAATAAACACTCTGTACACCACGCTTGTCTTTCTACGTTGAAATACGAGTGTGCGTGTACAGAGTGTTTCTTTTACGTATCAATTTAATAGTTTTGTGAATATTTTAATAACTATATCTTTCAATATATTTTTTTGCATGAATGGACCCTCTACTCTACGGGTTAGCGGGAACGCCCTTTGTTAGTTAACATACTGTATAAGTTGTATCTTTTCATACACGAAATCTTTTAAGGGGTACTAGTCATTATGAACAACTTTCACTTTATGGTCAATCCGGAAATCGCGGAAAAAAATCTGCTGTTCCCTACATTTTGACGAGCTATGCGAACATAATAGGGAATAGCTGATATTTTTTATATGGGTATTTATTTACGCACTACTGAAACGAATTACGGCATAAAGTTCGACATTGTTTTAAAAAAATAAAAAAATAAAAAACATAAGACCTGCTTTATAGATAGTTCAGTTATTATGCAGTTTTATAATGTAATTATATATATTTACGTATGTTATACACAGTTACACACAATTAGTGTAACTGTGTATCAACTCTTTTTTCTGTAATAATAAGACGAACAATCTAAAACATGTTCCACTAGTATAGATTGCACAACTGTTTTCCTGTGTTTTTTTTCTGTTTTGTTAGAGGTATTCCACCTTGATCGCCGCGCCGTATAATAATTCTTTTGTTTCAGACAAGGTCCATAATAGCATCTTCAGTGCAACTCGGGAATCATCGCATTTCCGAATACAAACGAATGCTAATTTCCATATCCATCAATTATTCGATTTATCGTGTATAATAATTTGAATTCAGAACCAAGTACTTTATCGTTGTTTTGTTTTGATTTCCGTGTGAACTATATAGAGCTGTAAAACTGTTTTCCTAAACTATTTCCTCCCATTTCTTTAATAAATTTCATTAAGTTAAAAGAGTATTAGCAACTTTATATACTTCCACATGAGAGCGTCCGCAACTAATAGAAATCCGACGAGTGATGAAACACGAAGTTTGCCAAGATTGTAAGTAGATATTTTTAAGCCCTTTCAAGAAGTCTGAAAATGGTGAAAGTTACCAACTACATACTTGTATATGTACCTACTACCTTAGTTTTATATTTATGGTAACCCTCCTGCTGAGGGATTCCTCATGTATCTCGTTATGTCCTAGCATATTATTATCATAAATAATTAATAACATTGATTAACGACATCAATTATTATAATCTGCTGTCACTCACTGACCGACCTCGTTTAAGATGATTTATAATCGACTAGATGTCCCGTGGCTACACTCGCGCGGGTTGGAAAAATAGCAACTGTCGCAAGGACTAAAAAGGTACAAAATCACTTAAATTATAACAATTCTCGAGTTATAAACACAGTAACGCGAATGGACATATACAGTAGTTATGTACCTAAAGTTTCATTATAATAATAAATGTTGTTAATAATGGATATACCGTCGATACTTTAATATAAACTCCTGATATTGGATATTGAATAGGTTGTTTAACTTTTTTCAAAGAGGTAGATATTTTTATTATGATCCATCATAATTATCAGTCTTTGGCAATTGCAGGACCATATTCGTGTCTATTTTGGTGGTGGCGTAGCATCGGTTCGGGATGAAACTGTGTGGAAAGACTAATTTCGCAAATGCCAAAACACAGCCCTTACTTTAAATGAATTGCAAACTCGAAAAATTTGATAAACTTCTAATTCGAAATGTGCTATTACGAGTGATAGTTTCCGTTGCTACGCCGTAGCGCCTACGCCGCGTAGCAGTCTACGACTATCTCTATCTACATTCTCGTATGAACCCAAGATTTTCGAATGAATGTTTAATAATCTCATAGAGATGGGGTTATCATCCATCCGGATTTTTCCGGACATGTCCAGCTTTTTGGCCGGCGTCCTGCTTTGTCCGGCCTTGTCATTTGTCCGGACTTTCTGACATAAGGGGATTTTATTTATACAATTAAATTAAATGTTGACTTTCCAATGGTATTTTTATTTTACTTTTTGTATGTTGGTATGTTTCTGTTCCTTGTATTTTTCTTTTTGATTACTGGAATAGGTAAATCGTCCCACATTGATACCATACACATATTTGTACACACAATCAAATCCTTCCCAGAACAGATAGCTGATAGATAGTTAAGAAAAAAGAATCCGTTCTTAAAAGTACACTCACCCATAAATAGCAGCTGCACCTGCGATGGCCCCGCCGCACTGCGCGGCGACGTACAACGCGGCGCGCAGCGGCGAAACGCGCCTGCGCACGCACAGCGCGGCCGACACCGCCGGGTTCACGTGCGCCCCTGTACCACATGTAAGGTTCATTTATTTATTTATATAATATAATTCTATGTAAAACGGGGCCTTATTTAAGTACGTTCACGGCCTCAAGGGATGCGACTTGCGTCAAGCGACATGCGCACGCGTCACCTGTTTCCGTAGCGGTGACTCGTGGCATGCTGTAAACAAATTCTTTAATTTGTTTTCTCCGCAGTCACTGTCGGAAGATGCTTATCGCTTGAGCGTGTAGCTCTTGGCCATGGGGTAAGTCAAAATATTCAACATCAAAGGTATGTCATTTAGTATCATAACATTCATAATATGCTGCTAAAACAAATCATATTCGGTAAAAGAGGGGTTGTTTTGTATGCTTCTGTTAATACAAAAAAGGCTTTGATTAAACGAGCTACATCTTAATAGACGTAGTCAAAGCTTTTTAATAATAATTTATTTATTAATAATCACTTTATTGTACCTACACCACATACAACACAAAAGACAAACATATTTAAAACTAGTGTACAATGGGAGGTCTTATCGCACAAGGTAGGTAATCTCTTGCAGATAACCTTTGAATGGACTGAAAGAAAGGAAATAATAACTATAGGAGTTAAAGTTAACCTAGTCTCTGTTTTTAACGTTAACGACATCTGAAATCATAATATACTCGTATAGGGACCTCTATATCAAGTATTAACAAGGCAACATTCTTAGCGGGCTAACATGGCGATTGTTTTGCTTTACACCTACAGTGCATTCATTATAACTTGACCCGTGATGCGATTGGTAGCACTGAGTTTTGCGGTCTTAGTTTCAATACTGATAGGGTTCAAAATGACGACTGGCAGAACTGTAATTGCGTCACTCACGGGTCAAGATATAATGAACGCACTGTATAAACGCATCGACCGATTGACACTGACTTAATTCTTCTGTTATCCAGTTTCCATAATTTGGTATTTCATAACTTAATACTACAACTACAATTCATCAAGCACAATATTTTTTATATATAAACTCAAGCCGTTTTCCCATGGGGGTAGGCAGACACTACGGAACGCCTCCTGCTACGATCGTTACTTACTCCTTTTGCATACATCCATTCCACACATCAATTTTCCTTTTACTTTTTATATTAGTAACAAACAGACGGACATGGCGAAACTGTAAGCGTTCCTTGTTGACTACGGAACCTTAAAAAAGATAAATTTTGATGAAAACTTCAGAAGAATGCAATAAATAAGAAAGGGACGCAAACACGGTTGTTTGAAGACCGAGCATCAACAAAATGAGTCGTGATCGCAATTGAAATCTGGTACCAATGCTCCTAACAACAATGAGCCTTTTAGTTCAAAAACACACAAGAAAGCTTAGCTTTACAAATTGTGATTCATTTATTTAAAGAAAAATACAATAATACAATGAATGACCCTTTACGATGGGATTAGAATGTTGGAGGACATTTCACTTTGTCATTAAGTGAGATACATCAGGCGCACACGGCCGGTGACGCGTGATGTGATCCAAATAGAAATACGGATCGATCCTAATGCTAAACGAGCCTTAAATTCCGCCATCATTAAAATTAAATGTAGATACTAATTCGACATGTTATTGTTTTGCAAAATATTTCAAGCTTCAATTTCTTTTTTCAAAAATTGAAAACATAGGTATTCTTTAGCGTTTTAATTATAATGTTTCAAGATGACTTAACCGATTTCATTAATTAAGCCTACTCTGCGCAATTTTTTATTTTCCAGTTGCTCATGTTTCGCCGTGCCCGCTAGCAGGTGTTTAGAAATCATCAAAGTGGATCTTTCGTTAACTAGCAGCATTCGTTGTGAATTTATGATCGGCAAAAAAGAGCCACGTGCCTGTGCTATCCTCCTACTCTATGCCCCCTACGCCATCTACCCTACCTTTGTTAGGGTTCCGTACCCAAAGGGTAAAACGGGACCCTATTACTAAGGCTCCGCTGTCTGTCCGTCACCAGGCTGCATCTCATGAACCGCGATAGCTATACAGTTGAAATTTTCACAAATGATGTATTTCTGTTGCCGCTATAACAACAAATACTAAAAAAAAAAAAAAAAAAATATTTAAGGGGGCTCCCATACAACAAACGTGTTTTTTTTGCCGTTTTTATAGATAATGGTAAGGAAACCTACGTGCGCGAGTCAGACTCGCACTTGGCCGGTTTTTTTTACGCTGTTGGTAGCATAGACAATTTCGAAACCGACGTGATTTTGTGTTAAAAGTAATTCTGACCTTTGTTCTTCTTTTAAATAAAAAGGTAAGGGCCATTTAAGGAGATTTTTAATACAAAAAGCACCGTACCCTCATTGACATAAAACACATTATTGCATATCAACAATGCAATCAAAGTCACTGTACGTAATGAATTCCGGTCCCGATGGCCAGCTGTTACGAGGCTGACTAAGTACTTTACGATTATTCTCTCCTACAATATAATTTTGTTTTCATAAAATCTGACTTATCTCCAAAGCGTACGTTCGGAATAACAAATTCTGCGACGAGATAAAATCATGTCACCTTAGTATTCGCTCCGAATATTCGTTGGTCCCATGTCGGGAGAAATCACCATAGTAGCTGTGCGATAATGGCTGGCCGGAAGTTTACCTGCGTTCGAGGTATATAATAGCTAAGATACAGTAAGATAGCCTCGAGGTGTGGCACCCCTGGGTATTGCAGAGAAATGCGATATCATAACCCATAACGTTACTATAGTGTGCCGGAGTACGTGATGTGTCAATACGAATTTCAAACAAATGTTGCGTAGGCCGGAATCTTATTGTTTTAACTTTAGGTACGATCGTCGATCATACAAGTATTTATTCAATAATTCAGAATCAATTTGCACGTTTAACAAACCTGACATTCACAAAGTGGCGTATGTTACATACGCCACTTTGTATGTATTACCTACCTGCCTAACCACGAGAGAGACACGCAAAAAAAAATGAAACAGGTGGATTCACTGATGCGACGCGACGTAGGTATATCGAGTGCAAAGTCGAACTACGCCTATCGATTATTCAGATTGTGTTACCTACCTTCCAGCGAGATAGAGAATATTACCAGCTGTTTATACAAGCCTCAAGCGTGATACGACCTACAAAAGGAACAAAGGTGTTGATACATCTGATGTTTTGTAAAAGTTACGTCTCCTCCCGCCGACAATTCTTACGTTCAAGTTCTCTGAGACACAATATCTTTGTCAAAGAACTTTTATGACGTTCTCTCTAGAGACTCGAGATACCAAGTCATTTCTCACAAAAATCTGATTTAAAATACATCTTTCCTCGTCCTATAACATCGCAATAAAGGCGAATTATTTATCGTTCTTTAAAAACTCCAGACAAGTTTTAAAGGAAACTCCGTTGACAATAAAACTTCGTGCAGTCTACTTCCTGAGTACGCATTGATAAATGAATACAGCATCGAGCGTCCAAAATAAGAAGAAAACGCACAGAACAAGGAATACCAAGTACCTAGTAAGAACTTGAAAACGAGTCTTGACAATAGTGCCTCACTAAATGCCAGCGCTGACGTTAGGCTTGCAGAAAAATATCGATATATCGAAATATCGATATTTTTTGTTCGATATATCGATATTTTCAGGCGATATTTATTATTTCGATATATTGATGTATCGATATAAAATATCAAGTATCGAAAATGTATCAAAAACGATATATTTCCAATAGCAACACCGTTGTCGCCGCTGACTAAAACCGCTGGGATTCAGAGCCGTAAAAATTATTAGTACTTTTTTTCCTAGTTTGGTATTTAAATGATTATAAAACTTGAACTTTAGTTAAGTAAAATTTATTTTTGAAAATTTCATCGATATATCGATTTTTTTTTTTCGATATATCGAAATCGATATTGATATTTTTTTTAAATATCGATACGATATATATCGATACTTTTTTACACTTCTTGCATCCCTAACTGACGTCCTAACTAATGTTATAAATGCGAAAGTGAGTTTGTTACGCTTTAACGCTAAAACGGCTGAACATATTTGCATGAATTTTGGCATATGGGTAGACCATGACCTGGGCTAGGACATAGGATACTTTTTATCCCTATACTCCCACGGGATCGAGACTTATGCGGGTGAAACCGCGGGGCACAGCTAGTCATATTTTAAAAACTAGTAGAAGTCGTTTCCTATCTGACTACTCTGGGAAGAAAGGCCAAAACATACTCAGAATATTTCGTTAATTCGTTTCTACGTTAGCTTGTGTATCTACTTTGTGTAGTGCATGAATATATCTAAATCCCATTATAATTTATGCATCGTTTGATGCTCTAATATAGTCCGTGCTCGAAACAGGGTCCACTTGTCCAGTCATTAGTGAAAATTAGGGCGATCGCGGTCGGGGGTGTATTCTAAAAATTCATCACGGTAACCGCGAACATTGTAGATGTAAGAATCGCCGCCTGATTGTGAACGAGAGAGCTTTCTCCGCCTCTCTGGGTTATTGTTATTATGATATAATTTAAAATGTCATTGTCCCCACGTCATGTGATCGCCATTATAAAGTTATATCGAGGGGACAAAGGGTGAAGGGTGCACGTGTTAGCTTATAATAATCCCGCCTAACGTGCTTGTGTCGTGTAGTTTTATGGGAAGTGACGTCAAACTTGTGCATCCGTGGTTAATTTAATTTATTGTTTGTTGTTCGTTTTAATTTCGAAATTGAGATCGTAGTTACGGAATATAATTTTCAATTTTGAACAGGTAGCAGAATGAGAAAGTTCATTGCCTTTTAGCAAATAGTACTATTTTCCTTCCACCGTTGTATATATAAAATACTAACTACATATTTATGTAGATCTAAATAGATAATCCAAGCGAGCCTAGACTTTTAAAATCATCAATACGGCAAAACATTTCTTAAAGAAATAAAAAATCAACTTTAAGAACCTACTTGACAAGTAAAAAAACTCAAGACTTTCGCCTCGCAGCCGCCGACCCTTTAAAAAAAAAGCGGATAATTGTGAACATCTGCACGCTGCGGCCGCGCGGGTCGGTAACTCATCCGAACGACGGCCGCTATCAAACGCGTATAAATTACCAAACGGTGCAGGGTTAATTGGACCCTCTACACAACATGGACCATTTCGACCCCAACTATGTACGGCACTAAAAATACAGAAAACATACCGATACTAAAAAAGCCTTTTACGTTTTATACGCCATATTCCAAATTCACCCACAAAAATGAATCGTAAAAGAAAACACACTCGCTGCTGTTACGGGATCATATTGAATGTACGAAAAAAGATTTATACAGTAGCTTATGTAGGAATATATCAATACTAAGTCCAGGCTTACCTACTGATATATTTTGTGGCTCATAATAAGAGCCACGTAAATAATGTGTGGGAGGTACCTACATTATCCTAATAAAAATATTATGTTTCGTAGCTATGATCATTTTTAGCAAATATAAAGAATGAAAGATGACACAAAAGTAACAACTGCAGTAAAATTTAACAAAGGAGTTTATACCTCGTTACCGTTGTAAAACCTGCGTTCAACGTGAAATCTCATTTACAAAAAAAAAGGAATAAAAATGCAAATGAAGGACAACCCTGTCCCGCCGGACCTATCCCACGTTACATCGTTACATTGAACATTATTTAAGTTGGAATAACATTGTTCCCCACGTGGGCGTTTAACTCTTTTATTTTCCTTGCCAATTACGGTTGCGCATTATGCGCATTCCTCGTACCTAGCTAGTAATTTCAGGTTCTCACAGTACCTATTGGTGGTTGTCTTCTTATTTTCTTTGAGTGTCTATTTTTATTGCGGTCCTTGCTATCGAACATCTAAAGTATTACGGTCCTCAACAGTATTAAGGCAACACCGCGAGCGGTTTCATAATTGCCAGAGTTAAATCCTTAACTTTGCTTATACGGAATCCATTAACTTTAGGGTTCATACTTCATCAGCGAGCTCTTTTGGTTAAATAATTTTACCTGATATTTACCTACATAGGAAAAGAAAGGGTTAAAAGTGCAGAAATAAATAAAATCTTACTACACCAAAGGTAGAGCGTGGTAAAGCACAAAGCAAAGAGTGGGTTTAAATGAAAAACAGTTCAGTCAGTTCAGTTTTTACCAAGACAGACCAATTCTCGCTCAGAGTTTGAATTTGAAACCAAAAAAATAAAAGCATGCGATACCTATATGTATGGTTTGAGTGGTACTTTTCACGGTAACTGTAACTTACCAGAAATATTAGCAAAGCACAGAGTCAGGGTCGCGATGGCACAGCCGGAAGCGAGCGCGGTGGAGAGCAGCACAGCTGAAGCGGAAGCGCCCACGCCCGCTCCGCCAGCCGCTCCGCACACGATGAACACATACAGAAAAGAGGCCGCACATTCTGCTACCACTGCCTTCCACAACGACAGAGTCCGCACTTCCACCCGCGCCGGAACCCTCCCTGACAAACCCCCATCACCTGAGTTCGCATCCTTTCGTAAACACTCCAATTTTTCAAACAAAGTAATAATATGCTGTTCTAAGTTCTCATCCGAAATGTTAAAAGCCTGTTCCCCCATTTTAAAAAGTAAAAATATAAACACTTTATGCTCTATGCATTTTTGAAATTTCGAATTCGCGCGCGATTTACTTACGGACGCGTTCGGTTTAAAGGTCGGTTAATGAGACGACGTGAACGGCTCGGCCGTCGGTCTCGCAATGCCGGGAAGCCAGTGAATGAATAGCGAGTGAATGGGAGGCAGGCGGGGGCGCCGCACATGTCCCGGGCGCCCGACACTTGTTACACCCCGCCCCCGAGACCTGCACTTTCAGCGAGGGTGTAATCAAATCGCCAACTTGGCACAACTATCACAATAGCCCATAATTAGATAAAAAAAATTGTATTTCATTTTTTAACCCCTGAAGTCTGCTCTTTTTTTCATTTTAAAAAAGTGTTTTGGTACTGAATGTGTAGAAATTATTTTTCGTCGAAGTTTTAGCACTTTTCATTTTAGTAAAGTAATGAGAGCAATTTTAATAACACCGATAGGCCAACGTACGTAGATACATCTAAGAAGACGTGAGCAAGAACGACATTATTGTTTAAAAAATATCAATCCATACTTTGTCCATTTAAACTAGGCTAAAGCTATGACGAAACCTTAGTAGTTAGGCAGTAATACCTACAGATATATCTACTCTAACTATCTCTCATCTCGAAATAATAGAGTGCGGCAAGATAATGGGCCCTTAACCTCTTACATGAAGTGCTTACATTACACTTCGGTTGCGGGATCCTAGTTAGTAGTTAGCGTAAGAGACACGCGCCGTAAATACTCCACAACAGAGCTTCGAGGGTGACTTGCTTGAATGATGTAATCCGGGAAGATCCTAATCCGCGCCTTCGTTAAGACTCTAAAGCTGCAAGATTCGAATAAGGACGGAAACAAGATTATATGCCTAAATCCAGTTAGAAGTTGGTGAAATTGAAAAAGAGCGGTGAAAAGTCCTTTCTGCTGAGTCCTTCTAAATGGACTGCCTCGTTGGTGTGGTCGCAGGTTCGAGATGGAGTTCGATTCCCAAGTTGGGTGAAGTGTTATACAAGTATTCTCACTTTCTTAGTAGCAGCCAGGTTATATGGTCAGTTTATGGCATTAGGCTCGCCCCACAATATCTACATAAATAAACTAGCCAAAGGTGGGTATAGTCACTGTACGACTCTGCCTAACCCTTCCGGACATATAGTCATGTTGTTATTCCATACAAGTCACAAGATGCTCAGTTCCTTGACAAAAATGAGGTCAGTGCCCAATCAGGCGCAGGCAAGTCCTCGCATCACAATTTGATCAGTCCGGCCACTGCATCGGTCAGAGCCGCTCGTAAATCCATTAATCCTTTAATTTGTACTAAATGTTACTAAAGATTACAACTGAGTCATTGGTCTTTTGTTTGTCTAAAGATATTATATTGTAGATACGACAGACTCATTTATAGATCTACAATGGGTGGCTAAGGGAAAGAAGTCCAAAAAAGAAAGACGAAACAAAATTGTAGCCTCTCTCCAAGGACTTCCCGAAACACCCATATGTCTGTTACAAAACACTGAAAGATAAAAATAAAAAATCTGAAGTCAGCACCTGCGTAACACACGATCAATCATAATCTGAATCATTTTAAAGCATATTGCTTTACATGTTCGAAAAACAATCTGCTCAACAACGTAAATAACCCAAAAATTGCACGTAAACTATAACTAATCGCTGAAACTACATGGGGGTGATTCGGGAGTGCATAAAAAAATTTTGACGTCATTTTATGGGCCACCCTTCTTAGTAGGCCTTTTAGGTTTCCCACACAACTATTATATAAGGAATACAAGGTTTTAACAATCCGACAACTTTTCATCTATCGCGCAATAATCCGCAAACACTCAAACTTGCCATTAATAATAAGTAGTTCTTCCATAGCAAGAAGAAGACCAGTACCCCCATGTCCTACAAAAAGCACGCACACCTACACAGATCTTGAAAGTACCTTAATCATTCAATTCGTAACTGAAAGTACTGTCTAGCCCGTGCTGTGTAGGCCGCACGTGAGTGGTGAAAAACCAGTATATATTGCTGGCCTCTTAGGTATTCTATTGTGGCGGTATCTACATCGCCACGTGCGAACTACGCATCAAAGACCTGACGTCACACAAAAATCCTGACGTCACATAAATCCTGCATCGCGCAATTAAAGTTAACCGTGCAATGGACATAGTTGGGCAGTTGCCCGCCAGACACAACACCCGTCTGGTTGGAGGATCCACCCTTTTCTATGGTGGATGATTGAACTTTACACCCTGTTCCTCATACCCCTAAACTATTGAAACTCCGTACTACAGTTTCAAACACCCGCCATCAGCGGGTATACCTACCTTAATTTTGATACAATTTCGTTTTGAAAAAGGTAAGTACATTTTTTTAAACCTAGGTTCTTATTAGTGCCGTTTTTTTTTTACTTAATGGATGATTCGATCAGTTGTTACGGGTTGTAAGAAGCCCGAAAGTCTGACAACCAGTCTTACCAAGGGGTATCGTGTAACCCAGTAAATGGGTTGTGGAGGTCAAATAGGCAATCGTTTCATGTACAATATTGGTATTCAGCTGCATCCGGTTAGACTGGAACCCGACCCCAAGACCCCAACATGGTTGGGAAAAGGCTAGGCAGATGATGACATGATGGATGTTTCGATTATTAAAGGTACACCAGCCATTTTGACTGTCAATGTCACTGCGCTAGGCTAGCTCAAGGCACCTCAAGGTAACAGGTGTTACCACAGACGTACTACTGTACCCAGCTATGTCTATATTATACAGGTCTCATCATCAGGTATGTGTCGGGAACTTTGCGCCTTTCTATGCATCGTTTCGATGTGACTACACTACACTTGGGCATCGAGCCAAAAATGTACAATCACAATGTACAATCTTCTCCTACTCTGTCCTTCTCATACTTCTGACTTTGTTCATTCTTCTTTTCATATTCAGTCCATTCTTCTTTGGAATGCGCTTCCTCTTGATATCAGGACGGCCACCAGTCGTTATGCATTTAAGCGGAAATTGCGGAGTTTTTTCTCAAAATAAATAGAGTAGAGTCATGTCATCACCGCTCACCCTTGAATTTGTATGTTATATATATATTATAGTTTCTTTATTTCATTTTTAATACTTATAAATTATATTTTTAAATATTAGACTAAAAAATTATATAAAACATTTAAAAATATAAAAAATAGTAGCCCACCGGTATCGGGAACAGGGTCCAAGCTACCGGCGGTCAGGGCTCCAGAGAGAGGAACCTCCTAACGATGCGAGCCGTGTCCAGGAGTACAGCTTTCTGAATCAAGCCCTTAATCCAGCTGCCCAACGAGAGCCTCCTTAGGTGTTGGTCGAGGCTCTTGGCAATTAAGCCATTGGCTGATACGACTATCGGCACAATGATCGCAGAGTCCACATCCCACATGTCGACAACCTCGTGATTATAGTATTTATTATAGTAAATATATGTGTAAGTATATGTATCATAAGTTTATAGCTTATTTATGTACTGTTCTGCTTTATCTATAATGCAATATGATATATTATTATTATTATTTTTTCTCTTTGTTCCTCTCAATTAGAGCACCTGCCATCTAATCTCTTCACCACCCTTGGTTGACTGGTAGAGAATGCCTCAGGCATTAAGTCCGCCTTTGTACCTTTTTTAGAGCGAAAAGTTTAAGTAAATAAATAAATAAATGTAAGCAAAACCTTGGTAAGTCGTAATTGTGGCGTGGATTCCGCGAGTCCTTCAGGATTCTGCAACACTTTGATTAACTGAAACCAAAATCACGATTTTTCAGTAGAATGATCTTATTTCTTATCTATCAAATAAATTAATAAGGTTATCCATTGATTTTTAAGTCATAAAAATCAATGGATAACCTGCCTGCCAGTCCTACTACTTACCAACTAATTAAAAAGTTCGCCAAGCTCACCAGTGCAACTTGAATCCTTGAAATATGCAATCTCTGGGTACACACCTACACCTGCCACCTATTTTATATTCTGAATCTTACTTATACCTAATTATAGAAGTATCCATTCTTCTTAGTAGCTACCTAGTTTAGTTGGTAGTTGCAATGGCTATGCCGAAAGAGACTTGTCTCTCTCTATTACTGTACTGCCAACAAATACAACAGCGTCGCCGGTTAATAGAGATCTATGAAAGAAAATGACGTGCTGCGCAGACCCCCAATAAAGAGCAGATCAGGAGGATGATGATTCGCAGCGTCACTTAATACTAGAAGCACTAAATCTCGCTCACTAGACGCCCACGATTCCGGCCAATCGTCGTGGCCGTCTTCTAGTGGTATTGTATGGTCTGCGCCTAGTTGGTCGTTGCGACCAAGTGCGCGATTCGTATTGGTTTCTATAGTTTACCTGATCACTGCGACCACTGGTCATGGTCGTGGCCGTCTAATGTGCGAGATCCGAGATCCTTTAGACATAGTCCTGCATATCTCTTGCGTTTTCTACCCGAATCAGAGGTAGAAGTTGGGGTTTATCCTCTTAGCATTTTCAATCCTACATATAAATTAAGGGTTTATGCACTTTGAGCGCCATCTATTGCATTAGTTAGTAAATGTGATTTTGTAAAACCTGTAGTCCGTGCCGCTAGATGTCACTGTACTAAGTTTTTTCTTGTTAGTGTTGCTAGTACATAGTAATGACGTGATCAATAAAAAACATTAGTCAACCACCGTATTTTATGTTATAATACTTGCATTACACTACAGTCCACTACAGTTTTGTAGTTCCTATTCATATTTTTTTCTACCTCTGACAAAAACCATAAGGCGACGAGAATGAAAGTCACTGTGTTGCAACATCATTGGTAAAATAACTGTGAAAGGACAGTTATAGTGCGGGCCTAGCTTAGGATGATTAGAGGCTGAGCGAGCAAAGAGTTTGTTTCGCAGTTCCTAAATCCGTAATGATAATGAAATAGGCCACAGGTAATGGTCAAAGAAACGAACACACCTTTTCTATATCAAAACGAACGCACCATTTCTTTATACTTTTTTGACGTTGCGTGCCATTTGACGTTTTGTTTACATGTGCGCCCCCTATCAATAAAATTGTAAAACTCATCCTAATGGTGGTGATTCTAGTAAACTACCGACTGATTGATTCTATTTTTATTTGTATTTTCTAATTAATTAGCATTAATCGTAATATTTACTGCTGTGGCTGCGGCCATAGGATGCTTTCTTATGTCGGGCATAGCTAAAACGCCAGTTTTGGCCGAGGAGGGTGGAAACAATCAGAGTAGAAAACGCTCTCTTCACACCAGCAGCGAACAGTGCAATAATAAAAGAACAAAATCCGACGAAATGAGTGCCAATGAGAAGAAATCGAACTTTTCCTTGCTGACTCCCAACTCTAATGGGACGGTAAAGTTGACGTCGTCATCAATGAACAAGCCTGGTGCAACGACGAAGAAATTGGTTATAAAGAATTTTAAAAGTGTGTTTACGCTATTATCACCGTCGTCATGATTATAACCTATTTGACATCTGTAGACGTAATGGCTGGGTATTGTTTTCAGGTAAGCCGAACCTTCCAGAGAACTATCAGGAGACGACATGGAGCAAGTTGCGGGAGGCGGTGATCGCCATCCAGACGTCGAAGGCTATCGCCTACTCGCTGGAGGAGCTGTACCAGGCAGTGGAGAACATGTGTAGTCACAAGGTGAAGTTCGCAAACATGCTGAAAGCCCTACTAGTGAGAGGATTCCTACCAACCATCTGTGTGCATGTTAGATGAAAACATCACCATGATTTGGCACCTAGGCATTATTTTGTTGAATAATTTGACAACATCAACATTGTTGCAAAATAATCAAAACAATACCATATTGGATCTAAAGTCAGCTTCAAAGTAATGGCAAAATATTGCACCCAATCCTATACATATTACTAATAACTATGTTCTTGAGTGCAATGATACCAGCCACAAAATTATCAAATTGTTGACAGGCAATCAAATCTCTGCTAGTCGCACAACCTAGTAATGTTCTTCGTGAATATTGCAGTGCTGTAAAACATTTGCTTATCCATAAATTACTACACAACCACTTTAACTACCAACTTACGATAAATACATTTATACACATACATAATGTAATAAACATAACATAGCATACTATACATATTACACATTCACATTACATGCTTTGGGGCAGCGAATTAGGTAATCTGTGTATGGTAGGACTGCCACCTGAGATTTCAATGATGAATGATGGGCTGTGGTTCCATTACCATACTGCGGCCACCAAAGAATCTGCTGATCGATGTATGGTATCAATCAGGGCATAGATGGATGGATGATAAGCCCAGGTCCCCATCAATCATGGGTGTTGTCTCAGGTAACTAAACCCTTTAACATGCAGTGCAAGTATATGAATGAAAAAAAAAGCTTTCAAATGTGCCAGTACAGTTGTGGTTAAAGAATCTTTATTACTAAAAAGAAATTTACAAAAAAGTTCACTTATTGAGAAAGAATAATTTTGCTAAAATAATGATATTAGGGAGCAGAGGTTTACAGTATGAAGCCACAGCAAACATACACACTCAGTATAAAAAAACATTGCAAGTAATAATTTAACTTCGTCAACAATAACAAGACAATATTAAACAAGACATTGACCAAGGTGTTGCTGGCCTTCTTGGAGGAGCTGGGGTGGATCGAATAAGCGATTTCCCACCCGCACCCGTATTACCTATTAACAAGACATTGAAGATAGTTCACATTTTTGGGAGAAGGCTAGGCAGATGATGATGATGATTGAAGATAGTTCACCCGGATAACCCATACATTAGCCACAGGATGACCTGTGCCAGCCACCTGGTAGAGGAAGTAGAGCAAGTCTTAATTCTGGTACCTAAGTACCAGTGTTAGACTTGCTGGCTTTCATATAGTTTAAGGAAAAGAAATTAAAAAAAAAACTGGCATGTTTCAGGTTTGTCTTCTAAATAACAGAATCAAATAGTATTACTTTTATATCAAGAGGCAGCTGTAGCATTCCACTTTCGCCGTATAAAACCGTCCTATGTACGCGAAGGCCCAAATATTGTTATATTAATCCAGGCACATTGCCAAACCTATCTACCAACCATAGTGGTGCTAGTACCAATAACAAAATACTAGCTTTTATTCTAGTGGTAATCTAGTAGACATGCTCGAGAAGCGAGCTCGGTTCCCCCCAGAACCAGGGGCCATGGGCGGACCGCACCTCCCCCCCCAGCCCCCTTAGTGGTCAAAACATCTATAATAGATTTCTGTGCTTTATCTAAGTTAAATATTTATATAGACATAAAACTTCCAGAATAAATTCTGTAAATGAAGGCGAAAACTACTTGAAAATGCATTGTGTAGTTTAGAAGAATTAAGTGAATAGAGAGATACGTAAAGCGATTTTTTAAACTATCACGGATGCGTCCGTGATAGTTTAAAGTTTTAGTGTCCTGCTCTATGTATTAACTATTTAGTATCGCCTTTTTTATAACCGTTACTTTAAGTTATGATTAATTGTTTTTATTACAATACATGTTTATAAAACCCCTATATGTATTTGATGTTTGAATACAACACTAAAAATAGTTCTAAAATTAACTTGTGTTATTCAGATGGCATCACAGCTGTACGTGAACCTCACAAACTTGGTGGAAGCCCATGTAAAGGCCAATATCGAGCAGTTCCTGTCGGAGAGTATGGATCGGCAGGTGTTCCTGAAGCGCATGGACGACTGCTGGCGCGCGCACTGCCGCCAGATGATTATGATCCGCAGCATCTTCCTGTACCTTGACCGCACCTATGTACTGCAGAATCCTAGTATACATTCTATATGGTGAGACTTTTTTGTTACCTATTACAGTTTTTATGAGATAGATAACACAAAACTCTAGAAATGTAGACTTTCGCATGTAACAAAGTTGCAAAATGTGCATCAAATTTTGTGCTTGATGGTGAATAAAAAATAACGCCGCAAACGTCAAAATCAAAAAATCAAAAGTCATTTATTCAAACTAGGCTGAGAATCAGCACTTTTCGAACGTCAAAATCACATAAGACAGTCCCCCAAAAACGCCCACCCTTCACCACTTCCTAGTGCTTTAGCTGGGAAGAAGAAGTGGCGCAACAAACTCCCCAGCAGCACAGCTGTCTGTTCAGTTAGAAAAAAAAAATTCTATACAATAGTATACAAAATCATTTACATTATGCAACACAAAACATAAATCTAATTATTAGCCATATGTCAGCTAGCACACGCTAATATACCAACAAAAAAAAAACGAGAACTATATGTACTCAAGCAGAAATAAAAAGTAAATGTAAACATAAATTAACTAAATAAAAGCCTCCAGGCACAAAGGGCGTGCCCGCCTACATATAGCTATTTTAACTGCGAGTTACATCTAAATAATAATAAGCGTCGTCGTAATATTTCTTTTCGAGAATATTGGGGATTTATACTTTCTTTTATCAAAATATTAATCTCAAATATTTCTCAGATTCATATTATCACGTTTAATTTCCCAGTCATTCATTCACAGAAACCTTTTTATTGGCATACTTGGGAGTGCACATAATTATGTAAACAAAGAAATTGTGCAGCAATCTGGGAAATAACAGGCAATCATACATGCTGTTAGACATCATTATTTAACACCAGCAATGGCCGGATTATCCCAAATAATTGGGGTGCACCTACATGATAAATTAAAAAGTTATGAGTGTTATTTACATCGAATTCTTTCCCTATGCTCTAGTGGTTGCAAGCGCGACTGCTAAACGTGGGTATTCGATTCCCAGGTCGGGAAAGTTTCATTAGGTCTTTCCATAATGCTAAGGTAAAAAAAGAGTAGGTAAGGTAAGGGTAGGACTCAAGCTTGCCCCTAGTAAATGGTAGTAAGCTCGCCCGTATTACTGTAAAACTACATGGCTACACATTAAGCTATACATATCCAGTATAAGCTGACCTCGCATCGCATTGTACGGAAATTTTATATAATGCGAGATCAGCAGTTATTTTAATGTTATATGCATTATTTCAGGGACATGGGTCTAGACTTGTTTCGGCACCACATAGCAATGAACACGTTAGTTCAGACGCGCACGGTGGACGGGCTACTGACGCTGATAGAGCGGGAGCGCGGCGGGGACGCCGTCGATATATCGCTCCTCAAGTCGCTGCTCAGGATGCTCTCCGATCTGCAGATCTATCAGGATGCTTTTGAACACAAGTTAGTACTTGTTTAGTACAAGAAGAAATGGGATTAATTATTTATTTTATTATTTATGTACACACAATAAAATACATAGATTACTAGCTTCCGCCCGCGGCTTCGCCCGCGTGGTATGTCGATAAAAAGTAGCCTATGTCCTTCCCTGGGATGCCATCTATCGCCTTGCCAAATTTTATCGAAATCCGTTCAGTGCTTTTGGCGTGAAAAGGTAACATACAGACAGACAGACAGACAGAGTTACTTTCGAATTTATAATATTAGTATGGACTAGTATGGATGTGCATGTGTCTGTGTGTTCACAGAGTAAAATAAGAGTCCGCACCTCTGTGCGTGTATTCTTTACTTTTTCTTGCATGTTTGTTACTATGGGGAAAATGACACGTTATCAGTCTTAGCTACAAGCTACTGGAAAACGTTCTTAGGTGACATTTATTAAATCATGTAGTCTGCAAAAAAGGGGAACCTTGAGATTGATTTAAGATAAATTGATTCAGTCATAAAAAATTGTCTGGAACAGCTAAGTCCCGTCAAGTGATCGCCTGCTAGGAAGCCGTTTGCGCTCAACGGTTAGTACGATTATATTTATTGTTGTTTCGATTGTATTTTTCTTATGCACCTATGGGGTTCATTATTCATATGACATTTGAGAAGGGAAGCCTTTGATAAAATCCATTATTTATAGCCTGTTTACGGTTCTACTCTCAGGCACGTGTAGGTTTTAAAATTACCCAAACACAGACGACAGAGCCCTTATTAATGAGCTGATCACGCGGCGCATTCACGAGTTGCCTCGCCCCCTATCCGCGTGATCCCAAATACGAAAGTTCGATACGTTATATAACGATCTTATTACGAAAGCTATTTGAAATAACATAAATTGTGCTGAAAATCGCAGAAGTTTAGCAAAAATAGATACTGGATTAGTAAGAATATTTGTATGTTGTTTAATTTTGTTATATTTTCATAGTAGGTATAAATTTAGCAATACGTTTAGATTGTTTTTAATTCATACTATTTTTCAGTCAGCGACACTAGATTATCACACGCATATAGATGGTGACAATGAACTAGAAAACCTAGTTTTTCATGGGTTCATGTGGTAGTGGCGACCCTGAACAGATCATTATGGAAATCCATGGATAGTATAGAACAAGGAATGGTCACAATACAACATACTTAGGACCAATTTCACCAATGAAACTGATCTGGTTCAGCACATCTAAACCGCGTTCAAGAGCAGTCACCTGTCACTGTCAATGTTGCTATGGAATATTGGCACTGACAGCTCTTGAATGCGGTTTAAATATTCTGATCAGTTTCATTGGTGAAATAAAGCTTACTCATTTTTTAATAAGATCATCTCTGAACCACACCGTTTCACCCGCAGGTTCCTACAAGCGACGGAGCGCCTCTACGCGGCGGAGGGGCAGCGACTGATGCGCGAACTAGCCGTGCCGCAGTACCTCGCACACGTTGAGAAGAGGCTAAAGGAGGAGAATGAAAGATTACTGCACTATCTAGACCCATCCACTAAGTAAGCACAAAATTATTGTAACACAAGTCACAAAAATAACGCATTTTTTTTTACCACGTCGTAGTACCTCTTATCCTGCATCTCACCTGATGGTTAAGAGATGATCAGGCCGAAGGTGGAAGTGAGCTTCACCGGAATCCTCAACCACAGAGGAACTGGTTATCTTACCTCTAACAGCCGAAACACAACAATGCTGTTAACATTGTTGTTATGGCGACATACTTAGATAAGATGGTGGTAGCTAGCCAGGTGGACTTAGAACAAGCTCTACCACCAACCAATAAACAAACAAACTTTAATCATCAAAAAATCTGCAGTTTCATACAAAAATGCAATACCTACACGGCTAAAGTGTATGGAACAGCAGATTTTTTTTTTAAACGGCTCTAATTTCTTGTTGTACATGTACTAAACCTATTATCTCTATATCCAGATGGCAGTTAATCCACACGATAGAGCGCCAACTCCTGAGCGAGCACCTGACAGGTATCCTGGGCAAGGGCCTGGAGGCGCTGATGGACGGGCCGCGGCTCGCGGACCTCACCACGCTGTACGCTCTCTTCAGTCGCGTGAAAGACGGGCTCACTGAACTTTGTAATCACTTCAACGCTTATATTAAGGTTAGTAGTAATCCTTACATATTAGAAAACAAAGTTCTCCACCGCGACTGTCTGTCGTCTTGTTCGCGATAAACTCAAAAACTGCTGCACCGATTTTCATGCTGTTTTCACCAATGGATAGAGTGGTTCTCGAGTAAGGTTTTAGTATATTCTCGAGTAAGGTTTTAGTATATTCTCGAGTAAGGTTTTAGTATATATTAACCAACATCCACGCGGGCGAAGCCGCGGCCATCAGCTAGTAAATAATAAAATGACTTGGACATAATATCACGGGACCCCAAGGTCTCGGACCATTGGAAGGCGTACGAGGGGCCGAAGCCAATTTGCAGAGACCCCTTAGATAATTTAAAATAAAATAAGGCACCAACCGACGATTATCCCTGTATGCACTATGCAAGTGCACCCAAAGACGACTCCCGGCTAGTACAGGACTGTTTGAACAAGCGGCACATGGAAACAAAATATATTGGGCTATGGGTTTGGGTAATAATAATATGTATTAAGAAACGTGTTACATTTTCAATTAAAATTCCGAATCCTGCGCTAGTTAGTACCTGTGTTAAAAGTCTTCAGTAACGCCCGTATTATGCATACTTCTGGAAAGAGGTCTTCTGGAAAACATTTAATTTATAACCTCACTAGCTGCGCCCCGCGATTTCTCAATCCCATGGGAATATCGGGATAAAAAGTATCCTATGTGTTAATCCAGGTTATAAACTATCTGTTTGCCAAATTTCATCCAAATCCATTCAGCCGTTTTTTCGTGATTGAGTAACAAACATCCAATCACACAAACTTTCACATTTATAATATTAGTAGGATTATTATTCACCATGCAAAATTTACATTAGTACACAAAACACGTCTGCCTTTGCAACTTCTGAGAAAACAAGTCTAATGTTATGTTATTTTCTTGCAGAAAAAAGGTCGTACGATAGTGATAGAGCCGGAACGCGACAAGACGATGGTAGGAGAACTGCTGGAGTTCAAGGAGCAGCTGGACCACGTGGTCAACACCTGCTTCCAGAGGAACGACAAGTTCCTCTACTCCATGAGGGAGGCCTTCGAGTACTTCATCAACCAGAGACAGAACAAGCCGGCAGAACTTATTGGTAAGTGGCATTTAGTGAGCGACTGCCTGTCAGACCTCCACAACCCAGTAACTGGGTAATACAATACCCTGTGGTAAGACTGGTTGTCAGACTTTCGGGCTTCTGACGACCCGTAACGACTGTCAAAGATCTACGAATGACAGCCGGGACTAACGGCTTAACGTGCTTTTGAGGCACTGAGGAGTCTCGGTATGTAAGATGGTCACCCATCCACGGACCATAACCTAGCCACGAGCTCCTCCTCCTTTAAAAATCTTTGACTATTGCTGAAATGAAATTATTTTATTTTCTGTAAATAGGTTTGTCCAAACTTTTACACGTCTATATTTTTTAAACTAGATGAGGTCGGCGTTTCTTATCTAACTACTCTGAGAAGAAAGGCCGAAACACTCAGAGGACACAGTCTCTTAAAGTCCAGACATAATCTTGGTCACATCATGTGAACACCATTAGACTCACTTCACTACATATTATAAAACAAAGTCCTCCGTCGCGTCTGTCTGTCTGTCTGTTCGCGATAAACTCAAAAACGACTGCACCGATTTTCATACTGTTTTCACCACTGGTTAGAGTATAATAACCGACATCCACGCGGGCGAATCCGCGTGCATCAGCTAGTTCGTTATAAAGAACTCTTGAATTTCATGCTTCTAGACCAGTGTTTTTCAACCTGTGGGTCGCGACCCCTTGGGGGTCGTGGACAAAAGAAACAGGCAAGTGTTTCTAGGTCCTACACTTCAGACTAAAAATACAAATTCAGTCAGAAGGATGACCCTAGGGCCTAGGGGGTCGCTAGAATTTGTTAACTTCTGAAGGGGTCGCGTATTCAAAAAGATTGAAAAACACTGTTCTAGACCCATCAGCAGTTTAGGTAGTGCATTGCCTCTCAGTGAGTGAATTTAATATTTGTAATAAGTAGATTGACCTCAAAGTGAGCTGACAAAAATATAGCCATCCCCAACATATGAATATTTATCCTTGGATACTTAGACAGTCATTTGTTTTCCAGCTAAATTCGTTGACGTAAAACTCCGCGCGGGCAACAAGGAGGCCACGGAAGAGGAGTTGGAACGCCTGCTAGACAAGATCATGGTGTTGTTCCGGTTTATACACGGCAAGGACGTGTTCGAGGCTTTCTACAAGAAGGTATGATGAGCTTCATATTTACAGGGTATCCTACTCCTATAGCAGATCAATGTTAGACGAAAAGTGATATAATTTTCATGGCCTTACCAAGGCTTGTTATTTATTTATTTATTTATTTATAGTTATTTTTATTTATAGTTAGTTTTTGTTGCCTTGGTAAGGCCTGTATTCCCTACAAGACAATCGCTAGCAAATTTTACGTGCATTTTCACACATAGTCAACGCCTACGAAATTACGCTCAGGGCGGAGATATTCTTACGGCTCCAAGTTATAGTATTCCTTGAAGTTATGTAGGCTTGACATTAACCATTACAGGGTGTTTGAAAGCCTTAAGGATGTGATAGTTGGTCACAACTATGACACCATCTGTCGTTGGCTTTGAAAAAAAAACGAAAATTGGTTATTATAAAAAAAAACGAAGTTTGTAGTTAAAAAAAAACATTATTTCGTCGAAGACATGTATGGCTCAAAATGCTCAAAATGACGTCAACTACCTACCAATCCCTTAAAACTTTACAGCCATTTTCCAAATACCCTGTATATTTCACTAAGCAATACATTTTATTCAAACATTTCGTATGTCTAGATTGGCATACGACAACGATTAGCCCAAATAAAAACACTGTTCTACTGTCTCTTATAACATTGTATTACTAGGACTTCTTTTCAATTTCTTTCTTCCTTCGTAGGACCTCGCCAAAAGGCTGCTAGTCGGGAAGTCGGCATCAGTGGACGCAGAGAAGTCGATGTTAAGTAAACTGAAGCAAGAGTGCGGCGGAGGCTTCACTTGCAAACTAGAGGGCATGTTCAAGGATATGGAGCTATCCAAAGACATTAATATTACGTATAAGCAAGTATGTACGAATCCACGTAAGTTGCGGGTGTTCAAACAGGGTTGCCAGTAGAGCCAATCTTATATTATACTGCTGAGTCCCAGAAATGATACAAAACGAAAGCTGATTATACAAAATTGTTACTTTTTTAAATAAAATTGTAAAAGAAAGATGCTCAAATAAATAGCATTAGTAACAACGGTGAAGTCGAACGACGATACGTCATGGTATTGTTGTAAAATAACGATAAACTCCGGGTATTTAGCAAAAATCTGCTGCGAACTACCGATAAGCTTTCAGTAAGAAGAAGTTTAAAATTCGGTTAGTAAAGTAAAGTTTACTTTACATTGGAATTCTTAATCTCGTATTCAATTAAACAAGGCAATCTGGTATACAAGCAGGATACACAACGTGACCAAATTATACAGATTTTGTATCCAATTATACTATCTGGCAGCCCTGGTTTGACAGGATTTTCTAATGAATTTTTGCATGTTGAAATGTTTTCAGAGATTTTTTGAGTGGAGACGGGCCGAAGATCTCACGGACCGAAGCGCCAGCCGGACAATATTTCCCCCCATAACCGTGTTGTGTGTGCGACATAATAAATGTTTGTATTTAGCACTTAGCGGCGTCGCAGGAGGGCGGCGGCTTGGAGCTCAGCGTGTACATCCTGACGATGGGCTTCTGGCCCACCTACCCGCCCGTGGACGTGCGCCTGCCGGCCGAGCTCACGCGCCACCAGGACCACTTCACCAAGTTCTACCTCGCCAAGCACTCGGGCCGCAAGCTGCAGTGGCAGGCCACGCTGGGCCATTGTGTGCTGCGCGCGCACTTCACACAGGTAGCCATACAATCATATTTTAGTAAACCCGTAGTTTCACCCGCGATTCCCACAGAAACATTTAACTGCAAACATTTTATACGACAGTATAATGAGCATTTTCTAGTACCCTAAATGGCAATAAATAAAAAAAAAACGTGTAACATTTCAGGGTAACAAAGAGCTCCAGGTGTCACTGTTTCAAGCGCTCTGTCTTCTGCTGTTCAACGACGGAGACAATCTCTCTTTCGAAGAAATTAAGACTGCAACTAACATTGAGGTAAGAACAAAATTATTGAAACTTTCAGTTGTATGGTCTGTTTCAAAAGTATCAAATGAAAATGTAAACAATTAGATCGGAAAACGTACCTGAATGTCAATTAGTATTGCCACTTACTAATTAAGTGCGTGTTCTAATTTATCACATTAAGAGATGTTTGATGAAAAAAGCAGTAAGATATAAAATTGAAACGAGTTGATATGAGTGACTGTGTAAGAATTTAACCTATAATTGGTTTGTTAACACTTTCTTCAGATACTTTTGGAACAGCCTATATGCCCCTGATTTCTTGAACGGAAGGCCAGTATTTTTTATGAAGTGGCCCTTAATATTGTAACTGACATATTCAGACAGGGTGTATTAGAAAGGTGTGGTCAAATATAATGGTGTGGAACAGACTTTGGCTGCCACAAGACCACATAACTGAACGACTTTCCCCATGGGACCAACATCGTAATCGAGAAAAGATTATCAGCTGTCCTGTACAAAGCTTCAATACCTACTGGAGCCAAATGTCATCATCTGCCTAGCCTTTTCCCAACTATGTTGGGGTCGGCTTCCAGTCTAATCGGATGCAGCTGAATACCAGTATTTTACATGGAGCGACTGCCTATCTGACCTCCACAACCCAGTAACTGGGTAATACGATACCCCTTGGTAAGACTGGTTGTTAGGCTTTCGAGCTTCTGACGACCCGTAACGACTGTCAAAGATCCACTAATGACAGCCGGGACCAACGGCTTAACGTGCTTTCCGAGGCACGGAGGAGTCTCGGTATGTAAAGATGGTCACCCATCCACGGACCAACCCCGGCAAGCGTAGCTTAACCTGATGGATCGGCCCTGTGCGGCTGTTATTATTTAGCCACGAGCTCCTGGAGCCAAATGTATGGGATATATATTATACACTTGTATAAACGGGTATAATGAAATTCTTCTTTCTTCTTACGCGCCGCTTGCGATGTTCATACAATTCCAACTCATTTTCACGTGCAAGAACAATGTCATGAAATTATGCGTTTCACTGGGGCAGGATAACCTGGAAGATGTCTTGAACGACTGAATCTCGTCAGTTTTATCCTAGTTTCAGCTACAAAATGATTAATTAATGATTAATTTGCATATACAATTTGCGGTAACCCTTAGTGCGGCGAGCTGCGTCGCACGCTGCAGTCGCTGGCGTGCGGCAAGGCGCGCGTGCTCAGCAAGTCGCCGCGCGGCCGCGAGGTGGACGACGCGGACCACTTCGCCTTCAATGGGGACTTCACCAACAAGCTGTTCCGCATCAAGATCAACCAGATACAGATGAAGGAGACGGTCAGTACTAAACTAGATTTACGGCTTAAAACCTGTCTCACGAGTTGTATCAATTTTAATCTTTGGGATAACTCAAACTATTTTTTTTTTTTAATAAACAGCTGCGCCTCGCGATTTCACCCGCGTAAGTCTCGATCCCGTGGGAATATTGAGATAGAAAAATCCTAATAAAATAAAGTGTCCTAACCCAGGTCATGGTCTACCCATGTGCCAAATTTCATCCAAATCCATTCAGCCGTTTTAGCGTGAAAGCTTAACAAACAAACAAACTCGCTTTCGCATTTAGTTAGGATTATAATATAAGTTAAGACTAACGTGTAACTACACTACCGGCGTTACAAAAGAATAAACTTTGCTGCCATTCTTCGAATCGTGCATAGTCGAATTTTCAGTTGTCCTGTCACCGGCAACTTTGAATTTGTTAGTATATATTTATAGCAAAAATATGAATTTGTGTTTCAGAGCGAGGAACAGAAAGCGACGGAAGAGCGAGTATTCCAAGACAGACAGTACCAGATCGATGCGGCCATCGTCAGGGTCATGAAGATGCGCAAGGCCCTCTCACACAACCTGCTCATATCTGAACTGTACAACCAGCTCAAGTTTCCCGTCAAGGTACGTAATACCCTGTCATCACCATCACCAGCCCACAGCAGTCCACTGCTGGAAATGCAGAATAATTAGCCTATAATGTTCCCACTGCTGGGGCACAGGCCTCCTCTCTGTGAGAGATTTGGCCGTAATTCACCACGCGGCCCCAGTGCGGGTTGGTAGATGACACGTTACCTGCCTGTCTACCAGATAACTTATTCAACTGTACATCTTACCTACCCCTCAGAAGAATACAAGCTTGATGTTATATTTGAATATCCATCCGAATCCCTTCTTACAACAGTGAAGTAACTCATAACAAAGATATACACACTCTCACACCCACACACACACGCACACAGACACACCCTCACGCGCTCGCACTCACACATTCTTGTACTGTACTTTTATTTGTTAAAAAATATTTTATGTGATAATAATAATTAGTTACAGTCTAAGAAAAACCCTGGTCCTATTTTCGGGAAATGAAGTCTGATTGTCCTTAATACAGGCTACTACGTAACCTAGCTAGGACATCAGATCGTAAATTGTATTGTTACCTACTCATCTCAGATGTAAACTATTCCTATGTTGTCATTCTACTTTGTAACAGACTGTACCACTTTTTTATGAAATAAATTATACTTATACTTATTTGTTAATTTCCAGCCGGCAGACCTGAAGAAGCGCATCGAATCCCTCATTGACCGCGACTACATGGAGCGTGACAAAGACAACCCTAACCAGTACAACTACGTCGCGTAATAGTGGCCCACTCGCGGCCATGCTCGTGGCCCATTCGCGGCCATGCTCGTCCGACCGCGTTCACACTACGACACCACTGTTCACTAATAAATGTCTCATGATGATACGATGTTTGAACGATAGCGAGCCTATCATGTGGACCTCATGTTATAGTGTACTGTAGTACATGACAGCTTACACCTAGAAAACAAAATTGGGGCAACCATAGAGCACGGAGTCACCGGTGTCGTCTAGAGGCCGAAGTACTAATAAAATTCGTGGCGCCGGAATAGCGTTGAGCGCTTTACTTCTGTCACGGGCCGCCTGTCAAAGCTGTCAGTTTCTAAAAGTCATTTGTGTCGTAGTAAAAGGTGACAGGCTTAGTTTTTATGGAGAGTTTTAGCAATGCCGCCGCTAACAGCGGCCGCCGAGAGATCTCCGTGCTCTGTGAGAAGAATAAAAGGGCCTGTTTCACCACCTCCGAGTAAGTTCCCCATTACTTGGCAGATAGTTTCATACAAAGAGTTCATATTTGGTGAGTGGTGGCTATTCGAACATTGTGAAACAGGACCTAAGGGTAAGAATAGACAGTCTGTTGTACAGTCGAAAGTCCGCTTATGGCAACAAAAGTATAGTCTAACTGCCTAAGCGGTCTGTTCAATGTAATATTTTCTATGCCAAATGTATTTGACGTGCAGTCGACTGGTAAAAGCATTGTCTGTTCCCGTCCTTAGGTAGTCCTTTTGGTATGTCGGAGGTCAGATAGCCAGTCTGACCGCAAAGGATACTAAATACTAATTGAGCCGCATTAGGTTAGACTACCAGCCGGATCTAGCTTTGAAACTGACTACTAGCCGACCAAGAAAATAAGCCAACTGGTTGGAATGCGGCCCACCCGCCCTCTTAGCGTCTTGTCTAAGAGAGCTGCTGAGATTAATGTTCCTATTCCTCCCTCCTTCAATGTAGCTCACGAAATTCAAAATTTCTTACGTTTGTTGCTAAGAAATTTGAATTTCCAAGGCGGTAAAAAGGAATATGAATCACATGTACTGTGCGATTATTATAACTTGACCCGGGACGCGATTGGTAGCACTGAATTCTGCAGTCTTAGTTTCAATACTAATAGAGTTCAAAATGATAACTGGCAGAACAGTACTACCAATCACATGACTGCAATATTCAGTGCTAGCAATCGCATCACGGGTCAAGTTATAATGAACGCACTGTAATACTAAAGTAGAGTTTGACACGTTCTCAACTTCAAATTCTTAATTCAGAAACTGGATGCCGGTCCTTCCCGTTCATATCCGACAAATATTTGCGATGACGTCACAACTGACGGTTGTCTAGTTAACTCGCTCGGCTAGTAGGTCGGCCAACTCTTCATTAAGCGTAGCCTAATGCCGTGTCGTAGTGTCAATGCGCGCCGCCTTGACCTAACCGCTGTACATATGACAGACCCCGGCAACGTACGTAGATCGAGCAGCTTACACAAATACTGCCAATAAGATTCGCATAGATTACAGTATGAAGCGCAGGTTATTTAATAAAACCGTATAACAAACAAAGATTTAAATCGTTAGATTTGCCCTATCGCGTCTTAAAATGATCACATTTTTTGTTTCGTTGACATGGCATGTGTTGTCTCGCTCATTCATACTGATCATCGTAACTGTCATACCATGCGGGATGTGTGAGCTCAGCTCAGTGTCAACAATTTTCACGCGACCTTAGTACGGTGACATGTAACGATTTAAATTTTTGGTCACAACTCAACAAGTTGATCGCAACTCGACTCACAAGTGAAGCATTGAAATGTGCGCTTTATAGCGTGTGACTTAGAGTGACATTTCAAAAGTTTTAATGACGGTATATTTGATGACGCGTGGATTATGCCTTCCCGCCCGACGCGTTATCATACAAGAAAATGAAATAGAAATGACACTATACTTGGCAGAGTCCAAATATTGGCGATACGTGTGTACTACAAAATATACCGTATTTTCATTAGGATAAAGTTGATTTTGTATTAGCGAAATAATGCGAATATTTGTACAAGTAGGCCAATTGAAGTGCCAGTATTACACGATATTTTAAAGCACACATTTCGATGCTTTGACTTCGTGTTACTGATGGCCAAGTCTATTGCCCTCTCTCTTCATTGACTTGAAAAAAACAAGGAACATATTTTTTTTTATTTTGAGGGTTTCTGACCACGATAAAAGTCGTTATCAGGTAGAATGAAGCTAGTGTTTAATTTAATAAAAATTACATGATTGAAGATTTATTATTTCTATGATTTAACCTGCGCACCAAGTTCATAACTCGTAATCTATAATCACAGTATCTTAATGAAAGCAAGTGACCGACTCATTTGCTATATATTTTGACCTAAGACTGCTCTCATATTACCTCTCGTTTTAATTGAACTATGTACTGGTTGACAAGGCGATGACTTTCAAGAATATATTACCGAATAGGACGTGTTACTTGCAGTTTTATTTCCAGAATGGCTGATAGTTTATTTCATAGCTCGTAAGTAAATCGCTGTTAACGAAGAGATTTTCTCCGCTCAAAGATACTAACATAAAGAAAGCTGAAACAAAGGAATAAATGTTACAATATTTGTAAACACCAAAGTAATTCTGAAAATTCAACTTTGAGAGCAGAAAAGTTTTTCATCTTTCCGAGCTGACGGTCAAAGGGTAGACAAGAGGTATCCCTCGGCGACCCGACTCCTGCGCATATATATATAAATATGAAATAATTACACCTTAGAAATATAAAGTGTGATATTAGAGAATCGAGTTCCCTCCGCTTGAAACGGACTAGTTATGATTACACGGAATAACAAAAACAGTTTTCGTAATTCGTTTCACTATTTTTAATATTCTAAATGTTGCAAGATGGCTGATAATATCGGCACAGCTATTATTGCAGCACATATTTTGTTCTGATTATCAAAAGGTAATGATTTAAAATTGTTATTTGAATGTAATATTGATGTCCATTATTTTGTTTCAATCTCATTTTGTCATTTAGCCGGGGTTTAGTAGAGATAACTTGTCAGCTTCGCTGTACTACCTTAGATACATTAATTAATTTCTATAATACCTTAGGTGTATTTAGATTGGAACTTAATAGCATAAGTTAGTGGAGTGTCTCGACTAACCGGGTCGCGCGACAAGGTTTTCTCCTCGCATTGCCTCGCGCCGAAGCGAGACATGACTATACGTAAACTTATGTTTGTCTCGTTTCGTCGCGAAATGATGCGAGAAGATTTTTTCGCGCCCGGCTGGTCCAGCGGTACCGCGAAGTTGACAAACTTATATCTCCGTGTATCGTTTTTCATGAACTATCACAATTCCTGTTAGCTTTGTGTTTGTCGTGATATCCAGGTTGTGTTTTCTGTCAGTTTCAGGAGGGATCACTAATTAAACTATTTATAATTTTCCGTCATTGTTTTATTTTCTCTTTCTCGTATTTGTACAGTGGGCAAGAATTGTCAGTGATGTATAAATACAAAAAAAAACATAAAGCGCAGTCAACATTTTTTACTGTAACTATTAATTAAATTATAATTTTCAGCTAAAATTCAGTTTATTATGTCCTGGGAAAACTTGTCGTCTAAAATGACGCGCCCACTACCGGATTTTACGCACACGGTAATGCGGTTGTGGCGCGCGTCATTTCAGAGTTTACAAGCTGTACTTGGAATAGCGTCAACTTATTTAAGAGCCCCTATCAATTTCGCGGTCTAAAAACAGAAAATTCAAGTTTTTTCGGAGCCAATGTCTCAATATACTTAAGATACCTGTTTTGTTTTTAAATGCAAAATTATTCATCACCTATTAAACTAGTAAGTTGTCGAATAAAATTAAAACTAACTACTCAATATAAATTACGAAAAATAAAAATCTAACACACGTTTTTACGTAAGCGTGAAACACCTGGTTTTTCAATTGCTTTCATAGCTTACTGGTAGCAAATATCAATCTGAGAAAAATCCTAAATACTGGGCATATAGTATATTAGTAAGGCGTCAGATCATTTTTCCAAAGTTTATTGAATTAGTACTTGAAAAAAAATGTGATCCACGCTGAAAAAACGCAATAATACCATGTGCAAAATCGTCGTCTACGCGTAAGAATTTGTTACATATTAACATTTAGTCTTAAATATTTTAAAATTTGAGTTATTTATCTACCAAATTCAGTTTTTATATTTTATTTTTGACTACTAATTTAATTATAATAAAAGATCTAAATAATGCCTTATAAACCGATGCGCTCGCTCGACGCAATCAGTCGCGCCCGAGGGCTTCTCGACGTTGGACCTGTGTCGCCTGTGACGTTCGCCGCTGCCGCCGCTCCCGACGTAATTCGCGGAATCGGGGGTACTTTTGTACTAGAGCTAACCAGTGTTGAGACTGTGAGTACCTATATAATGTATGGTGTCACACTTTGTGATTTGCTAATGATATTTATACATATTAATGTTTTGTATTAGACTTACAGTAAAATTGTGTTTAATTTTTAGAAAATGGGTCGAGTAAGTGAACTATATTATCACGGAAGAATGAAAGCTAATAAAAAGAAAAAAGTTGTAAGAACACGGAAGGCACGTGCAGTTCTTAGGTAAATAATAATTTTACAAAATATTGGTTACATCATTCATGTTTAAATTATACATGTGAGAACAATGTAGAAAGCACATTAAAATCGTCCGTAATAAAAAGATTAAAAAACAATGAAAAAATTAAAATAATCCATGGCAGTCAAGAGATGACCAGTTACAACTGACGGCGCCCGTTCACGAACATGATGCATGGATTAGCACCATTCAGCTCAACCATTCTGAAGGGAGCTAAATGATCCAACACACGCGCCACCATCAGCGAGACATCTGAGTGAGCATGACATACTCACAGCCACTTGAATGTGCCCACATTCAAGTCAATGAAAGAAATAATATACGGTAAATGGTAGCTCTATAGTACAGTCATGGACTTTAATTGATGAGCCACCTTCAAACTTTTCAATTTTGCTGTTTCATACATTCACGAGATTACACGATTAAACACGAACTCAAATCGCACGCTTGTAAACAAGATGACAAATAAATTACTTTTAATCGCCGCCACCGTTGAAACCTGTAATGAAAAACATAATTATAGGAAAATAAATATAGAAATGATATTAGATAAAGGTGAGCTTAAAACAAATAATGTTCTGTTTGAGTATTTGCTATCTTCGTTATCCTCCATGTCCCGCTCGTTTTTCGACGTGTATACAAATAAATTTAGTAGCTTTAAAATACAACAAGTTGGCTCGCTATACCTCGTCTTATAGCGAAGGAAATGAAGGTACACAGGAGTCTCAAAGCACACCGTTATCTAATTAATCTAGATAATAAAGGAGTACAATAACACGTGTAATTAGTTTCAGACTTACCTTATATACGCTGGTCACACTTTATAGTTTGCTTTTACTTCAGTGAATGCCATACTAGGTAACCATATTTTTAATAGGGTACCTAAACATAGCACGTCATAATCACAAAATAAAATCCATCCAGTATTACGGAACCTAGTAAGTAAAAACTCCTAATAATAGCGGTTACGGACCAAGATTATTAGTTCGCGCTGCACCGTGCGCACAGCGCACACTACGACTGTCAGCGATACGTCGACCGCACACAGACACACTGCGCTCCGATAGTTACCTAAACTCGTAGCGCGCCGAAATTGATAGGGACTCTTAATATTGCAGTCACAAGTTACAAAATACATATTTCGCCACATAATACTGAAGAGAAATTTCTCGCAACGAAACAAAACTCAAAATAATTTATTTTTACATTAAAAATATGTACAATCATTACTTAATAAGACAAACAATTTCAATTTACTATACATTGTAACAGCGAAACAATTTGCACGCCTCCCCCTTAGACCTAGGCCAAATATTTTTTGATATTCGGAAAGCTCATGACCTAAAAGAGAATTAAAAATCTCGACTAATTAAAAAGTTATGCAACAACGTGAAATGTCGCGGGTATTCTGGCTAGGAAGACAATGTACGATAACTACTGATGAGAACTTCTTTCTACCGTACCCTGTACGCGTAGAAGTCATTCTACGCGTACAGGGTACGGTAGAAAGAAGTAGAAACGGGTTTTGTCGATGGAAGAATAGACAAAATGACATAGTGTTTATCTGTAATTTTGTCCATTCAAAGGCCTGCTTGCACCACAAATCCACAATCAATAAATAAATACCGTTCTATTTTCTGTCTGAGACAGAATGATATTTTAAGATGTTTAATCATTTGTGGTGCAATTATTGAAACTCTTCTAAAATTGCTAGCTGTTCTAAGTTATTACAGACCCGATATCAGTCGTTAGTTGATTTATGATGGAAGCATTTGATGATTTTCTATATTAAATGCATCACAATTACACAAGTTTTCAAGCACAAGTAACTCACGCTTGGTAAGGCGGATTACATAACTCTCTGATCAATTAATGTAATGTTAAAACTAACGTCCCGCGCGGCGCAGGCGCAGTACTGCGGTGAGGTCGAACTATAGCTGCTGTGATTGGTCGTCGGCAATAACAACAGCCAATCAAATAACTTGACATGAGATTTAACAAGAGGTAAATTAAACAGGCGTCAGAAACTAGGGCTGTGATTTATACTAAAGCCTTCCCATTACCTAAGACACCACCTAAAACCGACGAAAATATGACACACTGAGTTTTAGAAAGAGTGTGACAGAGACAACGATACAAAGCCGAATTATTTGAATACTCGATGTGCCTTATTTCCGGTCGCAAGTTAAATAAAGTAGTTCTCAATAGTTTGAGGCTTGTGTGTCGATCATTTCTGGAGTATTTTGAACACAGTGTCCAGGTGGTCTTTGTGATGGTCCAACTCTTCGGCGAGCGCGTTCGCTAGCGTCGTCGGCGTCACCTCCTCTTGCAGGTAATCGCGGAGTAAGTTCTGTGGAAAGAAATAGTAAATGTCTCTTATAAACCCATCATCTTCATAACCTTGTCTCAGAGAGACGCGACGCGCACTTTTTTATGATCCGATACAATATCGAATGTATTTACTTCACAATAAGGTGCACGCGCTGCACAGCACCGCGCATCTCAGCGTACTTTGACACGTGTCAACACTCGCACTGAAATTACACCTTTTCGTGAAGAAAATAAGTTCGATAATTGTTAAAAAGTGCGCGCAGCGTTACGACGCAGTGAACTGACCCTTACAGGGGTCGGCGCAACACGTTTTCTTCTTCCATTCACCCCTGGCAACTGTCACGCTATCATTCACTCCCTTCTCTTTCATATAATATACTTACATATTATATAATGTACTATACATGACATATAATATGACACAACATACATATTTATTTTGGCTAGAACATTTTGCGGAAATCGCTGAGTGTTGCAGTGTGGATAAACATTGTTTCTGGCTACATTAATTAATGTTATTGGGAAAGATGTCTACCTCAAGGTTTGCATAATCTGCCTATAATATTCCGACTGCTGGGACACAGGCCTCCTGTCTGTGAGAGGGAGTGGGCTGTAATCTGCCACGCGGGCCCAGTGCGGGTTGTCTTTGAATTTTTGATTTACCCTGTACACCTGTCAGGGTTCCCTCCCTTTTTATTATACATACTTTTACTGTATTTTTTAATACTGTAAAAACAATATAATATCTGCCTACCTGAGGCGGCACAGCTCCTCCGTGCCTCAGCAGCCCTTGCCTCAAGTTGTCTCCAGCGGAGCGACTCAATGGCTGGTCTTGGAAGTACTTGTGCCACACGGACCAGGCGATGCCGCGTGATATCAGGTACGAGTAGTACTTCGCGCCGTAGCCGATCAGATGGCTGAAGCGGTGCTGCCACGCCTGCAGAACGAACGTATCATTTTAGATCAAGAATAACACAAACTGAAAACTTACCAAAAAAAAAAAAAAAAAACTTTTATAACCGACGAACTTTCGACTGTCGACGTAGCGCCGAAAATTTAAAATCCAACAGCGGGCTTTTATTTAGGTACAAGCCTTGTACTCGATGGGGTTTCCCATCGGAAAAATTACGAACTCCGTTACATGACGTTTCGTCCCCTATTTAACCCTTTTGGGGATGAATTCTTAGAAGATTCGGTTTGGTTATATGAAGAACTCTTGTGCAAAATGTCATGCTTCTTGACCCAGCAGTTTAGGGTGTGCATTTTCTGTCTACGTGTGAATTTATGATTTTTATTAAGGAAGGCATTCAACTTACAGTATTTTCAACATAGGGCAGTCCGTAGTACTGTTTCTGTACTCGCTGCAGAATTTCCGTGGTGTTGCCACGTTGCGACGCATCCGGCCCGTGGTAGTGCTGGTCTAATGCTGAATAGAACACCTGAAAACGGAACAAACTTTTTACTGACTTTTAATTGTAAATAGCCTACAGGCTACTTTTTGGAAGACGATTGACACCTATAAGAAATGAGTACATAAGAGGAAGCCTGATAGTGGCACCGGTGACTAAAAATTTGTGCGGAAATCGATTGTCATGTTATGGGCACGTGATGCGAAGGAATGAGGAAGATGTCGAGAGGAAAGTTTTGGGTATGAATGTCGATGGCTCTACGAGTAGGGGAAGACCAAAGAAAGCATGGATGGACTGTGTAAAAGATATGGCTAGAGAGGGGGTGACTACCGAGATGACGGCTAATAGACCACATATAAATTGGGATAAGGGTAGGAGAACTGATACTGATGATGATTGATACCAAAACATTTGAAGAAAACCTTTTTTAACAGCGCGCTTTTATTTAGGCACAAGCTATGAGCTCGATGGTATTTTCTTTCCCCCCAATGGTATTTTCTAAATCCTTCCTGAGTGGTAGCACTTTCGCCATATAAGGAACCCTTGTGCAAAATTTCATGCTTCAAGAGCAGCGGGTTGTCTGTGAATGAATGAATTAAGGAATTTTATTAAGTATACCTGCAGTTGCATCTCGCTGGCTCCAAACAGGTGCTTAGACGCGCACAGTCGGTGCAGCATGTCGTCAGGCATCGGCTCGCGCGTCTGGAAGTGACGGGCGAAGCGACGGATAACCTGCAACGTTATTCATATTGTTAACTAGCTGTTGCCCGCGACTTGGTCTGCAAGTTAGTTGAAAGCTACTGAATATGATAATATATGTTGAAACAATATCATGAAAAGAGTGTCCATGTAGTTTCTCGTCCGTACTTCTCCACGGGAACATACTATACTTTGGATAAGCAACTGAATTCATCTTTCTGAATGACCAACTCCTTTGACAATTCAAAAGTCCTTTTGATGGTCCAGCATCTCGCTCAGTTACCTGCGGGCTACTGGCGAAGTACTCCATGAGCACGGAGGGCACCTCGGCCAGGTCGGTGGCGCAGCGCGTGCCCGACACGTGCTGGTGCGTGGCGCGGCCCAGCATGGAGTGCAGCGCGTGGCCCAGCTCGTGGAACAGTTACCTGCGGGCTACTGGCGAAGTACTCCATGAGCACGGAGGGCACCTCGGCCAGGTCGGTGGCGCAGCGCGTGCCCGACACGTGCTGGTGCGTGGCGCGGCCCAGCATGGAGTGCAGCGCGTGGCCCAGCTCGTGGAACAGTTACCTGCGGGCTACTGGCGAAGTACTCCATGAGCACGGAGGGCACCTCGGCCAGGTCGGTGGCGCAGCGCGTGCCCGACACGTGCTGGTGCGTGGCGCGGCCCAGCATGGAGTGCAGCGCGTGGCCCAGCTCGTGGAACAGTTACCTGCGGGCTACTGGCGAAGTACTCCATGAGCACGGAGGGCACCTCGGCCAGGTCGGTGGCGCAGCGCGTGCCCGACACGTGCTGGTGCGTGGCGCGGCCCAGCATGGAGTGCAGCGCGTGGCCCAGCTCGTGGAACAGTTACCTGCGGGCTACTGGCGAAGTACTCCATGAGCACGGAGGGCACCTCGGCCAGGTCGGTGGCGCAGCGCGTGCCCGACACGTGCTGGTGCGTGGCGCGGCCCAGCATGGAGTGCAGCGCGTGGCCCAGCTCGTGGAACAGTTACCTGCGGGCTACTGGCGAAGTACTCCATGAGCACGGAGGGCACCTCGGCCAGGTCGGTGGCGCAGCGCGTGCCCGACACGTGCTGGTGCGTGGCGCGGCCCAGCATGGAGTGCAGCGCGTGGCCCAGCTCGTGGAACAGTTACCTGCGGGCTACTGGCGAAGTACTCCATGAGCACGGAGGGCACCTCGGCCAGGTCGGTGGCGCAGCGCGTGCCCGACACGTGCTGGTGCGTGGCGCGGCCCAGCATGGAGTGCAGCGCGTGGCCCAGCTCGTGGAACAGGTTGTCGACGCCGCCCGCCGACAGCAGCGCGGGGCCCGAGCGGTGCCCGCCGCTCAGAGATAGCATCACTACGACGATTGGGTTCTGGAAATCAAATCGACTTTTTCAGTAATAATTGTATTCTTGAGAAACGACACAATGTTGTGAAAAAGTAATTCAGTTGCGTGAAGTGAGGATTCCAATGAAACTAGTTGGACTTTGCCAAAATATGAATGAATGAATTTCAATGCACCGACCCCAGCGTGGCTTAACCAGACTCGATAAATCGACTGAACCCCAGGATTTGCACTAGCCCCTGAAGCCTCATGGTTCATGGCGCTACAGAAGCCATTGCATATCAAAGAGTAGACCGGGGGGCGCGGGTAATGGTAGGGATAGAATGTGCCCTTAGGGATAAGGAGGGATTTGCGAGCCTACCGGAGATGCATCCTTGAGTAAGCAATGGACTAGTGGAGAGACGGGTAATATTTATCTAGGGATGGGCATCTTTTTACGACGTCGCCGCCAGTTGATTTCATTCGATCTTCACCGTTGAATCCATTGGCGGAGATATTATGCTGTACTATGCTACAATTTGCTGTTTTCTGTATCTTCGTCTGAGCTCTCGCTGCTGTCCGTTTCAGGTTTCTTGTATATCTCGCTAGCTGCTTTCCTGATCTTGTTTCAGTCTTCAACCGCGTCCATCCAGAAGTCGATTTCCTTGTGAAGCGCGCCATGTCCTGTTGTAGGTTGTCGTTCCATGTGTAAATCGATCGGCCTACTTTCTTGGATTTGGCCCTGTACTTTATTGCTGCATGTAATAGGTCTGGTTTGCTGCGTCTGTGAACATGTGCGAGATAGCACATCCTGTGATTCTTGATGCGTTTGGTTACTATCTTTCCGCCTAAGATTTCAAGCATTTTCTTTAGTCTTGGTTTTTTCCTAGCGTGACTAATCTTCGTCCAGTACCCTTTTCATCGTAAATATGTGTTGTCTGTAGATCTATTGTTTAAAAAGGCTGCTTGATAATTGCCTAATTCTTTTATTATTTCGTCTAATTTTTTTAGTACGTAGGAGATGTAAATTCAGTAACCCGTATTGCAAATTGATATTCGGCGATAATCGTTTGTATCTTTAGGGTAAGCTTTTTTCGGAATTGGTACCTGCATTGTTTCTAGCCACGTGTCGGGTGCTTCGTTCCGTGTCCAGGCTTTGTTCATATGATTGGTGACGGCTTCCTGTAATATTTGTGGCATCGCTTTGTATAGCTCGATTACCACTTGGTCTGTTCCTGGGACTGTCCCGTTACGCATGCCGTTATGATTCCCATGACGTCATCCACAGTGGGTCCTTCATTTTGTGTGTCGGTTAACGGGCTTTGTTATGTTAACCGTCGGTATAGGTGGCCTTCGGAGTTTTTTAGAATTTGCTCCCATTTGGACAATGGTATGTACGCGTTTCCCTTCCGGCGTTTTGATTCTAACTAGTTTCTCCTGTAAAATAAATAAAGTACCTGCATGCGTTTTGAAGGGTGCTTCTTCCCTAGTCCGGCAAAGAAGGCTCTGCATTCTTTTTTCCTCATGATGTTTAACCTTTTGAAGTGTTTCTTGGCATTTTTTAACGCGATTATGTCTATTCGGGTTATCAGGTTGTCTACTTTGTAAGAAATGGCCTTTTGGAGGTTAGCAAGCGCTATACGATGCTCCCTAGAGTGACTCGGCTGAAAAGTCAAAGTTTCCTGGGCTGCCTGTTTTAATACTACCGTTATGGTGCTCCATGGTATGTCGCTGCCTTTATCAGTTGACTTGATGCCTACATATGTTTTTTGATATGCACGCTTGGTATTTCTCTTTGGTGGATTTGATGTTGAGAGCGGCATAGTGGCATTGTTTGTGGTTGAAATCGTTGGTCTCAATTGTTGTCTGTTTCTTTTATGTATTGTTTGGTGTTTTCCGCTTTATTTAAAATACGACTTGTTTGTAGCTGTCCCCAGATTATTTTATGGGCCGAGGTATCCCTACCGGACCATTCGGCTTTAATGAAATTTAAGAATTTTCCTGTTGCCTGCGGTGTAATAATGTGGTCCAATTGAGATTTCTGCGTGCCTTTTGACAATGTGATCCTGCATGATGTCCTCGTTTTTGTTGTTTCTACTTGCAGATTTTCCCTATTGACTATATCCATTAACATTTCCCCGTTCTAGTTAGAATATTCATCATTGCCTGAAAATCAATTTTGGTCAATCAACCCTTTGCGTTGGAATCTTAGTGTATCTAGTCTACCAATGTGGGCGTTGAAGTCACCTAGGATTATTAGAGTACATTTACTTGGTTTTTGTCTAATCAAATTTAGTAGACCTGTGAATGATCTTGTTGCTTTAGAGGTACAGCTGTTGATGTGCGAGTTAATTATATACACAGGAGCAGATTTCTCGCTTCCCCTACCAACTTTAAGAGTGATTGCCATCGCGTCGGTATCCTTCTTAATGTTCAGTATTTCAATTAGGGCAGCCTTTCTGATTGCAATTGCAAGACCCCTATGCGCTTTACCTGCGGTTCCAGATAGATGTCATCTGTAGTGTGTGGAGTTGTATGTTCCTAAGTTCATCCCTGTTTTTTGAAGGCAGCCTATGTGGCTACCCCTATTTGAAAGTTCCGCATCTATTTTGGTCGGTTTTGAGGCCCCGCGGATGTTCCAAGTTGCAATACGTAGTTCAGGGCAAGTGTATCGACTTACGGAAGACGGCGGGTTTCTGAGTATTGTGTATCCAGTGTCGTCCGCGACTTCCCCTGATGTCGGTGTATGTAATGTTATTGGTACTAGTACACACTGTGTTAATGAGCTAGCTAATTGGGGGCTGTTCTGGAATCGGTGTTTTATGAGCTGCCCTTGTTCGGTTCTTGTGTTAAATTTGGTAGGCTATCGCTCTAAACAGGCAGTTACCATCTTTTTGCATGGGTACTATAATTGCCATTGTAAAACTTTTGTTTGGAATTACTAACGGCGTTATTACTGATGGCGTCACATGTGCAGGTTTCGTTTCGAGGAATTCAAAAATTTGGTACCGTTGCGCTTTGCCCGGAGTTTTATGAGCTTGCCTCTTTTGTTTGTCCGTAGAAATGAATCTTGTTAAGCAATTAAGTTTCCGGGTTAAGATTTTGTTTTTTCTTGAATGGGCCGCTTGCGTAAAGTGCTACACCCTCAATGTTTCTGCGCACATGGGGGTAATAAAACTTGATTAATGGCTGCCAGAAGATGTATTTGTTGACTGAGCGACTTTTTTGTAACGCTAAAGAAATTGTTAATTTGTTTAGGGTCGTTTCTGGAAAATAAGCTTACTGTTATAATCGTCAGCATGCAAGAGGCTACGAGTAAAACACTAGTTTAAATTTATGGGAAAATATTTACTTTTACGAAATCGAAAGCGATAACGTTATTTTTGGTAGAATGTTGTTGTATATTAAATATTTAATACTTATTACACATATGATAATTATGCACTTTACTAGTGATCTTATGAAATTAGCTTAGAAAATACGAGTTGAATGTGCGACCAATTTTGTATCGGGAAGCAACGTCCTGAAAGATGAGGAAAGGTCTCCCCAGATTAGCTTGGGTCCGTTGAATGCCGTAGATTACTTGCCTGAGATCAGAAATGTGCCTACTTATATTTACCATGCATACAATGATCTTATAAAATTGGCTTATAAAGTAAGAGTTGTTTATGCGTCCGGCATCAAACGCCCGCTGCGAATGGCGCTCGCGGTGTTGTCCAACAATCTATCAGTTAAAATACCAATTTTGCAGACGGAAGTAACGCCCTGACAGATATGGAAAGATCTCACGAGATTAGCTTGAGTCCCTTGTAGTTGCGTGCCCTGGATCGATCGCTTGAGATCAGGAACTCACGTAAACATACACCTCACTTTAGCACTATTTTAATGAATTTATTTATTAGAAAACCAACCACAAATGGTGTTATTTGCTGACGATACTTCCTTAATTTTTAAAATAAATAGACGTGCATCAAATCTTGACGACGTAAATAACGCCCTACTGCAGGTCCAAAATTGGTTCACTGCTAATAATTTAGTATTAAATGGGAAAAAAACTAAATGCATGAGATTTGCTTTACCGAATGTTAAAAGTAGTGATTGTGACATAATATTGAATATGGAGAAACTAGAATTCGTCGATAAGACTGTTTTCCTGGGGATCACACTCGACTCAAGGCTGCAATGGGGTCCTCATTTAACATCTCTTGCAGGACGGCTAAGTTCAGCAGCATATGCTGTGAGGAAAATCCGTCAATTCACTGATGTAGATACCGCGAGGCTAGTCTATTTCAGTTACTTTCATAGTATCATGTCTTACGGTATTTTACTATGGGGACGGGCTGCAGATATCGAGTCTATTTTTATTCTGCAGAAAAGAGCTATCAGAGCAATATATGGCCTCCGTATGCGCGATTCTCTAAGGGAACTGTTTAAAGATATTAACATCATGACGGTACCTTGTCAATATATCTACGAAAACATCATGTACGTAAGGAAAAATCTAAGTCTTTTTAGTAAAAGAGGTGAAAAACACAATTATAGGACTAGGAATAGGGACCAATTAGTTCAACCGGGCTTCAGACTGGCTAAAGTAGACTCATCCTTCATGGGGTACTGTTTAAAATGTTACAATAAAATACCTCCCCACATACTCCAACTGAATGAAACAAAATTTAAATCTTGTATAAAACGCACACTATGCCGCCAAGCATATTATAAATTGGGGGATTACATCACTGACAAAAATGCTTGGCTCAGCGCTGGTCCAGCTCCACAGGGCGCAACAATTAATTGATTAGCATACGAAAATATTGTTGGAGCTGCTGAAGATTGTAAAAACTATGTTTACATTGTATAAATTCAATCTCCTAGTATTGTATAACTGCATAGCACATGTGTGTGAGCACTATGTACTTACCTAAGTACGTTAAAGCTACCATTTACTAGGTACGTCTTTCATTGACTTGAATGTGCCCTGGCGGCTGAAAGCATGTCATGCTCACTTTAATGTCTCGCTGGTGGTGGCGTGTGTGTTGGATCATTAAGTTCCCTTCAAAATGGTTGAGCTGAATGGTGCTGATCCATGCGTCATGTTCGTGAACGGGCGCCATCAGTAGGGACTGGTCATCTATTAGCTGCCACGGCTTATTTTGATTTATTTTAATTTTTGAATTGTTTTGTATCGTTTTATCTTTTATTTACGGACTCTTTTAACCTGCACGTTTTTCTACATTGTACTCACATGTATGATTCCAACATGAATGATGTAAACAACATATTGTAACAATATTCTGATTTAAAAGAGTGTCCGTGGAGTTTCTTGCCCGTTCTTCTCCATAGGAACCTACTACGCTTTGGAATGGGCAACTAGCTTCGTATTTTCTGACTGACCGACCCTTTGACAATTCAAAAGTGCCTGTAATTGGTTTATTTGAAATAAATGCTTTGAGTTTGAGTTAGACGACTACTAACGTCCCAGCAGTATCAAAATAAAATAAAAGAAAACACTGTCCGCTTCCGTCGGCAAGCAAGCGCGGGACGCAGAACCATGTGCGTACCCAAGCGTACCGTAAAAAGAAAAAAAAAAAAAACCAAAGGAGCAAGCGCACGACCGTCCACTCCGACGACCAAACACCGAATCCCCCTAGTTGGACTTTGCCAAAATATGAAATAAAAATATGAGTAAATCTATAATATTATTCTACATCAGTGTATGCTTTGGTGATGGAAGTATAAAAAAATATATTTGAAATACAATAGACGTATATATACATACATATTATAGTAACCTATTCCGCTTAACTATTCCTAAAGAGTCATAAAAAAACTCGAAGAAATCGACACGTGTTTCACTTCTCAACGAAGCATCCTCACTCAAAATCACGATGCCGTGTTGTCGCCGTGTTTGTATTTTATAATGGATTTCCGCAAAGTCACGCCTGAATCAATTAACTATATTTGACGAAATGTACTCATGAATAAAACTCAACTCATTGCGTTTATTTCAGTCATTTTCCATCAATCGCAGGTATTTTTAAACTGTAAAAGACTTCCTGATTAACTACTTAAAGATCCTACTTCATAAACAGCTCACAGCCAAAGTTCAAATCAATTTCATTACAAGAACCACCAATTATTCTTCACGCACCTGATAACTCCCATCAGGCAGTAGCTTGCCGCCCTGTATGGTGAAGTGACAGTCCTGGTGCGGCTTGCCGGGCCGCTCGTACAGGTCGCAGTAGATGTAGCCCAACAGGCCTTCGGTCTCGTGCACTACGCCTAGTTTGTACACGTCCGGGGACCACGACTCGCCTGGAATAAGAACAAGCATATATACCAGCCTATTATTACCATTCCAGGGCAAAAAACCACTTTGCAAGTGGCTTTTTACTCTGTTATGGCTACAGAAAAGTGGACAATCATACACATTTAAAGTGGCTTTTCGTGGGTGAGCACGTTGTTCTTCGTAAATATACAACAGATTTTGATGCAGTTTTCACCATATTTTTTTTATTATTTATTTATTTAAACATGTTAGTTGAATATTTAGATAATTTATTTTAGATTTTTTGTGTATATGTAAGTACAAAGTTAATACATCCTATATTGCTTCCTGTCACTACTTGATAGTTTATTTTGTTGTTTTTTATTTTTGTTAATAATTAACTAAGAATAGTGGTTAATTTGAGATGTCATTTGGTTTAGATTTAAGATGTCATTACATACTATGGTTTTATACTTGTATATACATAATACAGTCCACTAATGTTTTTTCGTCCCCCATCTATTTTTTGTGTATTGCTTCATGGTGGGCGGTTTATTTAAGTTCTTGTGAACAAATAGCAGAATCATTGAATAATTATTTTATAGACCAAATTGAATCTCAAAGTGACATTAATCTTAATCTTAATAGCAAACCAACAATAAATTCTCATCCTAATTCAATATTTATGACACCCACAGTACCCTTTGACATATTTGAAATTATTAACTCATTGAAAAATACTAAAAGCGCTGGATATGACGACATAACCACTGAGGTAATAAAAGTCACATCGCCTATCGTTGCTCCAATACTCAGCCACATTATCAATGCTAGCATTGAAACAGGCATATTCCCAGAAAAATTGAAAATCTCGGTAATTAAACCATTACACAAGAAAGGCGATAAACAAGATCCTAGCAACTATAGACCAATCGCGCTCATTCCGGTATTCGCTAAAGTTTTTGAAAAAGTAATACAAAAAAGCTTATATTCATTTCTAGAAATTAACAAAATCTTGGTTAGCGAACAATATGGTTTCAGGAAAAAGAAAAACATTGACTCTGCCATATACAAACTTGTTGAACACGTTCTAACTAACGTTGACAATAGAACTCCTGTAGTTGCCTTATTTATGGACATGTCAAAGGCATTTGACAATGTTAACCATAAAATACTGATAAACAAGCTGGAAAAATATGGAATTAGAGGCAATATCCTTGAACTTATCAAATCATATCTGACTAATCGAGAACAAATTACATACATAAATAAAATCTGCCCCTATATAAGAACTGAAAAAACGTATTACTCTAAACATAGAAAATCCATATTTGGTGTGCCGCAGGGCAGTATTCTTGCTCCTTTACTATTCATTATATATATTAATGACATGCCTAAAAGTATTAATAATCCTATGATTTTATTCGCTGACGACAGTACAATACTATTCAAAAGTAAGGAGGATGATGTGACATTCGAAAATAAAATAAACGACAACGTAAAGGATATAATAACTTGGCTGACTGAAAATAACTTAAAAATAAATCTTGACAAAACAAATTATATTTCATTTGAACAACGAACAAACAATAAAAAACCTGATATTCATTACGGTCAGAAAACTATCAGTGAAGCAGAACACACTAAATTCTTAGGTATTTGGATAAATAAAAACATGACCTGGAAAACACACGTTGAAAATACATGCAAAAAACTTAGCCAGTATTCGTATGCTCTCTATAATCTCAGAAAAGTGTCAAACCGGGCAACATTACTGATGGCGTATCATGGGTATGTTGCATCTACTTTACGCTATGGGCTTATATTTTGGGGGAACTCACCAGACAGAGAAATGGCAATGTGTGGCATACAACGCACAGAAAGTTGTAAGCCACATTTTCAACAGTTCCAAATATTGACATTCCCGTGTCTTTATATATATGAAGTGGCGATTTTCGTCAAAGCTAATCTACATCTCTATACACATCCAAAAAGCACACGACACAAACATAAAATATGCGTAAGACGTCATAAAAAAGCAGTATTTAATAAAAACATTTTGGGCATGGCACCCAAAATATACAATAAGTTGCCAAAAACTATCACTGACCTACACAAAATAGACCAATTCAAATTAGGTTTGCACAAATTCCTAGTTGAAAAATGTTACTATTCTATTAATGATTATTTAAATGAAAGATGACTGATTTTATCTGAAATGACCACAAATATCCAATAATTAATATTGTAATTCTGATTTGACTTATATACTTTTATTTTGACATTCTATTTTTAATGTAATGTTATTCTGTGTATTTAATGTTGCTATTAGTACCTAATATATTAATTTGCACACCTCATTAGGTTATAATACAATGTACCTTATATACCTGTAACACCTTTTTGACATGTATTATGCAAATAAATGATTTGATTTGATTTGATTTGTGTATTGGTAAAATAATTTCAGTTTTGGACATTCTGTCCATGGTGGGCGGGATGTTTGAGTGAGAGCTTCCTCAAAGCTCGATAGATGGTGTTGTACCATTTTCTAAATCTCGCTGTTATGATTTTCCGTCAATGTGATGTAGGGAATCGTTTTTTCAATACATTTGTACTCGCTTGGAAACTTTGTTTTATTTGGTTTATTGGGCAGTTGTCGGGTGCACTAACATTTTTACTATTAAAATAACATGATAAAGAAATTTTGATGTTTTGTCAAGTCGTAAAAACCTTGCCACCTTCGTGACAGTTTAAAAAGGATGAGAAGGATTAAGCGAACACATAGTCACATACCATGCTTGTTCATTGCGTGTTAGCAATTTAAAAACCATAAAACTACCTAAAAGAATAATATAGAAACATAGGGCTTACCTGGCAACATCTCTTCAGCCTTCAAACTAATTCCATACAGTTCCTCACAGAGCATGTTAAGCCCTTCCATACACCCGCCTAACGAGAAGTACGGACTAAAATCTGAGTTTGCCACATTGAGCAGTTGGGTCTTCGCCTTATGGGTGAAGTAGGGGGTGTCCCAGCACATCAGATTGGCCTGGTAAGGGGTTTCTTGCCTCTTCATTTTGAGCATAGCATCAAAGTCCAGTTTGGCTCGGTCATACAAATTATCTGAGAGTATGTCGAGGAATTGTCGCACGTTTGCTGACGTTTCCATTGTACTGGCTTTTATTGCTCTGTGGAATAAATTACAGATGTTGCATTATCACGAACGCGCGTCAATCATTTCAATATATACCTTATTACAATGACATTAGAGTCACATGACGCGCTCGTGAATCGCATTATCTATAAATATGTATGTGGTAATTGTTTACAGATATAGAATGAGCTATTGAAAGTGAATATAATTCTTTTTGTTGCCATCTGTAGTATAGTCAAGTGAACGATACGAGAAATCTGGCTCAGTAGTCCCATTCCTGACTTTAAGCATGACTCTGGAAATTTTCATGTGTAGCTTATAAAAATCGCTAAGTCGATTGATTGGCATGATCGGCTCCGATTTTTCAATGTTTTCTTTGGCGTGTGCTACCTGACATGTTGGCCACATGTCAGGTAAAAAGGCCAATAATTAAAAAGGATTGCGTTTTTTGTTTTATAATGTTAATTACTTTACATTATATATAGAATCAAGTTCTTCTAACTGAACAGACAGATAATGTTGCTGGGGAGTTAGCTTCACCACTTCTTCTTCCCAGCTAAAACACTACGAAGTGGTAGAGGATAGGCGTTTTGGTAGATTGTCTTATGTAATTTTGACGTTCAAAAATGCTGATTCTCAGCTTTATTTAAATAAATGACTTTCGGTTTATTTTGGTATGATTTACTCAACGACTATTGACATACCTATCTGCGTAGCTCTGGAAGCCGCATATATCGGCCAGCTCGTCCCGCGCGCGCAGCGTGCGCGCCAGCAGCTCGTGCTGCGCGGCGTCGGGCGCCAGGTACAGGCGGTAGGCTGCCTCGCGCGCCGCCGCCTCGCCGCACTCCGCGTACACACCGCTCACTATTAAGTCGTCGCCTTCGGTGCTGAAGCTGATGACCAAAATAAACATAATCATCATCACTCGAGCCTTTTTTCGAGATTCAATCTCGTGGGAAGACAATCTCGTTTTAGATGAAACATGTAAACATAAGAAAGACGCACACTCCGTCTCGAAATCTCAAAAGAACGCGCGCGTCTTAGCTTCTTCTTCTTAAGAAGCCATTTTCTATGAAATAATATTAATGGATTTATAGTGTGCTTGGTATATGTGTGTCCTGATTTGTTGTGTTATATATGCGTTAGTACGGATGTTGATTATTGTTTTCCGGGTTTATTCCGGAAAAAGTGGAAAGAGGGATGGGAGGGAGGCCTTTGCCCTGCACTGGGACAACACAGGCCAATTTCGACTCGAGATTGCATTCCATACATTTGATTTACTCACAACTGTCTAACATTAGCAGGCACAGCAGACCGAGGTACCCTCCTGGGTTTCGCTGCCCCTGCCATGAACCTCTGCCCAGTCTGCAGGATGAGGTCATTGAGGGCCACCACCTTTCGCCTGCGTTCCTCTGCCAACTGTATGCCACTCTGTTCAAAGTCAAACAGGAACAACTCTGCTAGGTGCTGGTCCCCTGACTTGCCACGCCGTACGGATTCCCGTAACGCTTCATAGAGACCCTTGTGTGTGTTTAATCTGAATAATAGAAAGTTCAGATTGAAGAGTGTTTAGTTGAAAAAAAAAATGGAATGGAATATTTTTATTTGCAATAAAAACATAAATGAATCACAAGAAAAATAATTAATCTCTGGCCACACTGAGGCGAATCCGCGGGATGCGGGACGCGACTGTATCAGTCGGTTATTTTAATGAACAGGAAGTCACACGACTATTCGCGATAGTTTGAATACCTCAGTGAGTTATGCGAAGGAATCCCGCGCGGAATTCGCTTGGTTAGCCAGATTCACATTTAATTTCAGACTAATAAACATAATTGAAATCTGCACAAACATCTAGTTGTTATTGGCCACTTACTTCTCAACAACACCGCTAACACTAATACAGGCTTCTTCAGCAGCGCTTGCGAAGTGTGACTGTGGATGAGCAATCCTGACAAACTCCGCCAGGTCAGCGACCTTGCACAGGGTGTCAGACAGCTCGTCGAAGATCTCCACCATAGGCCGGGTGGGATTGGAAGTAGCTTCCTCTATCAACTGATCTGTTGCTGAGATGGCCTGATCTTTCAAGTTGGAGAATCCTTCGAAACTTATTAGTTCTGGCTTGTTGAAGAGTCCCTGAAAATAGTTGAATAGTTACTGGTAAAGGAGACTCCATATAATGTCAACCAAATATGTTAATTGAATTATTTTTTTATTTTATGTTAGCCTATTCTGTCCCACTGCTGAGCAAAGGCCTCCCCCAAATCCTTCCAAACATCCTTTTCTAGGGCCACCTGGATCCAACCCTTGCGGTACGCGTCTAGATCGTCCCTCCATCTCTTCCTGGGCCGGCCTCGGCGGCGCCGTCCATCCTCAGGCACTCACCCTGTGGAGACTGTTGCCCAGCGGTTGTTATGAATAATTGAAATAAACATTTTTATTTTATTTATTTTTTTACTGGTAGGAACAGCAGAAGGCACGGCGGTACTATGTTCCACTTCAGTTTTGTTTAACTTAATTAAATGCTGATAAGGTGGGCACGAGGGGACGTAGCAGAGCTTATTTTGCCAGTATTGTAACATTTAGAACAAAAAGTAAAATCAATGTTGCATCCTCACTTTTTTCATATTATTTGACAGGAAACATAATAATATTTGGAAACTGTAACTAGGCCATTTTTCTGTGAAATATTTATTTATTTATTTATTTATTTCTGGCCAACCAACAATTGTTTATACTATTACATTTTCAAATAAAGATTCTTATATAAATGGGTTAGTATAACAATTTATTATAGGTTAGCACCGCATGCCCCATAAAGTAATAAGTGTAACCAGTTATATTAAAGCTTAAGGCAAAATTTAAAACAAAGTTTGAAGACAGAATTAAAATCCAAATTAAATACAGAATTTAAAAAACATAATCAAAATTGAATAAGTACAAAATTAAAATTAAATGAAAATTAAATAGAAATAATAATTAAATACTAAATTAAATACAGAAATTAAAAAACAAAGTCAAAATTATACGAAATCAAAATTAACTACAAAATCACAATAAAATACAAATTAAATGCAGAATATTTAAATACAAAAAAATAAAATAATAATAGATTTAAAAGCATAATCAGAATAATGGAATACAAAATCGAATTCTCAATAAAAATGTTATAAAACCAAATTCACAATAAAAATAACACGAAACAAAAATCAAAAATCACATAAAAATCAAATTCAAATTATAGCCAATGTCAAAAAGTAATGCATTATTACACACTAGAAGATGTTATTCTGTGGAACTTGCCAAACGAGTCGAAATGCACGTCAATGAGATCGCTGTATTCGTTTAGCTGTTTACAGAGCCGAGGGACAATAGAACTTGTGCCGAGAACAGTTCTGCGCGGAGTGGGGTACAAGGGACTAATAGGGGTACGAGGGAGTCTAGCAGGAGCACGAAATCGGAATTTGCTTAGCAACTGGGGGCAGTCAATTTTGTTCCGGAGAATTTTATAAAGGAAAATGGAATCCGCAATTCTCCTACGCTTCTCCAGTGACACCATCTTAAAATGTGCGAGTCTGGCTCCATACGACCGTTTTCTTCTGGCGATTCCGTTGGCATAAGCTAGATGCCACATAAATCGTTTCTGTATCCTCTCTAATCTCAGATTGTGCGTTGCGTAGTGAGGTCTCCAGATAGTGCTGCAGTATTCCAAGATACTTCGTACAATGCTGTTGTACAGCAAAATCTTGGTACCGCAACGCCTGAAACCGGCAATATTCCTAACAATGAACCCAAGCATTCTAGAAGCCTTTTTGATAATATTTTCTACATGAGGTACGAAAGTCAGCGCATTATCAAAAACAACACCCAAGTCCCTTATCTCATTCACCTCTTGGATAATATTAGAGCCCACACGATATACACTAGCTGTTAATTTCTTCTTCCGGGTGTACTTCACATGGTAACATTTTTTGACATTTAGCAACATTTCATTATCGTTACACCATTGGAGTAACGAGTCCACATCGCTCTGAAGTAGTTCAGCATCGTCGCTAGACTCAATTATTCTGGAGAATTTGAGATCGTCTGCGTACATGTAACATTCTGAGGATTTGAGGCAATGTGGAATGTCGTTAGCGAACACGTTAAAGACAATCGGACCGACATGCGAGCCTTGAGGTACCCCTGAGGTGGTCCTATAGGTTTCAGATTGGAATCCATTGACTGCGACATAGAAGAATCTATTTTCAAGATAGGATTTTAGCCAGGTATGAAGTGTGCCAGTAATCCCGTATGCCGAAAGCTTTGACAGCAGTAAATGGTGGGGAACTCGGTCAAAAGCTTTACTGAAGTCCGTGTAAATTACGTCGACCTGCTTGCCGCAGTCGATGGCATCCGTTAACATCTCCGAAAAGGTCGCAAGGTTAGTACCAGTTGACCTGGAAGCCACGAAACCATGTTGGGAGTCACTCAAATAGAGTTTAAAGTGCGACTGGATGTAATGACAAATTAGGGACTCAAAAACCTTAGCGAAAGTTGATAAGATAGAGATGGGTCTGTAGTTGTTAATGTTGTCTTTCTCATCACTTTTATAGATCGGCACAACTTTCGCTTTTTTCCAGGTGTCTGGGAATACACCTGAGCTGAGAGACTTATTAAAAATAGTGACTAAAGGAGACGTCAAGAAGGTGGCGCACTTAGCAATAAAAATTGGCGGGATACCATCAGGCCCAGCGCCTTTGCGAATATCTAGTCCCTTGAGTTGCTTAAGAACATTCTCATGACTAATCACAGGTGCCGTTAGTGGCAGGCTGCCATTCTTCATGTTATGAAGGAAGTCAGAGACAGGTTCGCTTTGGGTTAAAGGTTTTGTATTGGTAAAAGCCGAGGAAAAATTTGAAGCAAACATTTCACATATCAGGAGACCATCTGATGTAACCATGGTTCCATTAGTCATTGTGGCGGGGAACGAACTAGAGCCACCTCTTTTAGCTTTGATATATGACCAGAAGCGATTTGGATTCTCCGAGATTTCATCCTCAACATTATGAATATAGTCATTATAAGCCTTCGTTGCTAATTTGGAACACCTTTTGCCCAATAATTTGAGTTCAGCTTCATCCATAGGGTTTTTATAAATGTTGTAACGGGACCTTATCTTCTCTTTCTCCTTTAAGGCTCTAATCAAGTTTTTATCAAACCAAGGAGGGTATTTTTTGTACTTGGAAGTGGCTTTGGTAGGTTGGGCATGCAACTGTATGATGCTATGAATTTTATCGTAAAAGACTTGGAGCATATCATTGACATCAGTAGTTTCCTTAAACGCAATATCCCAGTCCACTCCATCAAGGTCGTCGCAAACTTTCGCGTAATCTAGTTTAAAGAAATTTGGCCTTATATTTTGCGAGTTATATGGAAGCCAGGTTTCTTTACTCGCTTGTACCAGGATTTCGATGGGGGGGTGTAGGACGTCAATAACACTAAGGGGGTTTGGAGCTGCAGTTACGCTGCTAGAAGGTAAGTTCGTTAAAACAAGATCCAATATTCGTCCAGACACATTCTCAATGTCATTCAGTTGCGTTAATTTGTGCATGTGAGTAAAATCTATAAGTATACCACTGAAACCAGGAGGAGCATAGTTATTTACCGAGTCATTTAACAAGTTCCACTTGATGTTACTCAAATTAAAATCACCGACAATACAGGTGTGCAAACCCGTCCGTTCAAGCATTAAATTACAACAATCCAAAAAGTGGTCCAAGGTACTACGCGTAACAGGAGGTGGCAAATATACCGCACACAGAGCTATTTGATGAATAGTTTTGATAAACGGAACCTCAATAACAACCCAAAGATCCTCACATTGACTTTCCCATTGAATCATGCGTTTTGATCCTATCTTCTTTAACACAGCGATCAATACGCCCCCTCCGTCCTTTTTCGTACCATCTCTATCCCTTCTATATACAATATATCTATCATCGAAAAGCTCCGAGCTCAAGACACTACTATTCAACCATGTTTCAGTCAATATTACAATATCATAACTTTCTAACGATAATTGACGACAAAAGTTATGGGTCTTCGTGCGTAGACCTCTTGTATTTTGGTAATAAATATTAATATCAGTGAATTCTAACAAAAAAGAAATACCAATGCTGCGATATACATAAGTAATAAATTAAAAACTAAGAAAGCTTGTTTAAAGTGTCCATGTTCCTGACCATGATATGCTCTGCTTCTTCCGTTTTACGCATAAAAATTCTACCACCCCGAACCCAGATGAATTTAAAGTGAAGTTCCCTGGCTTTTACCCTTGCGGCAGCGTGCAGAGCCTTGTTTGTTGGGGACAGATGTTCAGTCACATAAATTGCGGTTTTTGGTCCAGGGTAGCCGAGATGAGTGCTGTTCAGCTTATTCTCTTTATTCTTCTTGTTAAAATTTATGACCGAAGCAAGGAATTGATCACGAAGTCGAGGGGAAGCCAGTTGTACTATAATTGATCGTGGTCGTGTACTATCAGGGTTAAGCCTGGCCACCCTAGTGTAATGCAGAATATCCCTTCCTCCTAAATCACATCCAACAACCTTAACCAGGTCAGATGTAATTTTGAGCAGATCTTCTTGTTTTTTCTCAGGTACGCACTGTATTTCAACATTGTTTGATCGTGTTTGCTGTTCGAGCTGATCTAAACGTACTCTGAGTGAGGTCATGGTATTCCTCATGACAGAATTCTCTCTCTGAAGTTCCGTTATAGTCACCTTCGAAGTAGTATGTTCCTTCAGTAGATCTTCATACTGACTATTTAAAAAATTCATTGATTCATCCAAGGCATCTATTTTAGTATTGGTTGGCTGTAGCTCTCTGTTCAACATTGCTTTCAAACTGTCGCTGAATTTAGCCAGCATTACCGATAACTCAGTCTTCACTACTTCTTGGACAATCTCGCGAATGTCATCTCGTGACAACATACCTTCAGTAGTTGTAGTGGCCTGCGGCGGGGAGCCAAGAGCTTGCCTTTTGTTCGCTCGGGTGGTAACATTACGTTGAATAACATTTTCGTTCTTATTCGTGGGCGACTTATCATCAGACATGCTGAATTACAGTTGTATTGCAAAACCACAAAATTAAAAAATAAGCGTGTTTGACTGGTAGCAATAAGCAGGTGTTTCCAAATCAGAAAGAAGACGCAAAAGCAAGCAACAAAAATAATGAGTTGCAAAAAAAATTAAAAAATAAAAGTGATGCTCGGATTTGAACCCGCGCCTCCACGTATCAGGCGCTGCTCCTTATCTTCATCGGCCAATTCGCCTGTTGTAAATTGCCTCGAAATTAGTAGTGTGTCACGCGGCCGGCGGCGGCGTGCGGTAGAGATATCAGCGGCGCAGGAGCAGGATGGCAATTATGAGGTGATACCTTTTCCCTCGCGGGTCGCGGGTGCGCGGGTGCACCACCGCGCTGCGTGCTTACCGCGGTGACACGGTGAGACACAGATCGACACAGAACGCGGTCCTTTCCAATTACGCGACACTGTGTTTTTTCTTTAAAGTTCGTTATTCAAATTTTTGGATTTGTTCTTGTGAATAGCTTGATTACCACTTATTGTTTTTTAGTTCTGTTTACACAATCACATAGATCGTCTCCAAAGGCACACCACAGTTTATTTCACTGTATGATTAATTTGATTTTTACGCAAAATAGAATTTAAAATCACAGCACTCGTTTCACTCGTGTGCGCGCAACTCGTCGATGAGAAGCCCCTAAATAATTAAGGAACAGAGATCATAAGTGGCACTGACATTATTAACACTTTGGCGGACAGTAAAAGCACATAGACGTAATAACAATAAAACTTCAATTGTCCGCCAAAGTGTTAAGCATTGACTACAATATTCTGCAAATAGAAAGTGCAAAGTGTGTTGCTACAAATTAGCAGGAATTACTGCGTCATGGCTGCACCAAATAGGCCCAGTTGCAAATACTTACAGTCCGTTCCCTCATTGAGTCAAACATAGGTCTTGATGTTGGCCGTGTGTTAAATGCAGTGGCCAGTGGGGACCATGTGCTGACACTGCGGTTCGCTTTCTTCTTGTGTCCATACCGTAAGGGCCATGTGTGTCTTAAGAGCTTCATTTTGTATTAATTTGTGTCTGTAAAGTAACATATTTTAATTACAAGACTTGCATTAAGTCTGATCGATTGTAGCTTGGGTTGTCAGCGGTGAAAAGCTTAGCTTGGAAGCAGAGGACTAGATTTGCCAATCATGTGTGTATAAATCATAAAATTATAAATAAAATGACAAACTAGGTGATTCAATCATTGAACAAGTCTAAATTAATTTATACAGCATCAATTGATAATACAGGAAGCCTATCCTAAACAGCAAATTTTAATCAGAAAACATCAAAGCATTCCATAAGTAAATTGAATTATCTTCCGATGGCCAGAGGGTTTATTATTGAAATGCATTCGTGTACAACTTTCACATGCAATAGTATGTTGTATTGCGTACACGTAGAGGCTAAATTAGAAAGGGCAACAAAGTTAACGGTACTGCTTGATGATAATTTCTTAGTTACATTGATTTTCATGAAAAGAATTACAATGCAACAACGGATTCAATCGGTAAGGTCATAAATGTTTTACGATAATGATTTCTTGATTTTCTTTTTCAGTTTTCGTAATAAAAAAAGGCATAGGTTGTATAAGATCATAAACATACCAAATATGTACAATAAGTCCTCGCACAAGTCAAATTTTGTAATCTCGTGTAAAACAATATATAAAAAAACAAAAATAAACACCTTTTAACTCAAAGTTAACATTTTATTCCTGTGAAAAATCACCTTTCGAAATAATTCTGTTTCAATTTTTTCATTTATTTTTTATCTGTGGGCGAACTTGTCAGTTGTGGAAGTCACAGACTATACCTACACAGTGTGCTTCATTCATTTGGAATATTATAGTCGATTTTATTTTAACACTAGCTAGTCATTAAAAATGCTTATGTCTAATTGTCTACCCATAGAACAAGCATATCGTTGACGCGTTTCCATAAGTTTATCACTTACTAAAACTCGCTCGACGCACATAAAGAAGTTTTCACTTCAAAAAATGGGATGGGATGGGAACACAGTTAAATGAAAAATGCTTTTAGTCGATTATACTTGTTCAGTGTAATATGATGGACCTAAATAAATCTGTGACATCTGTGCGAACTGTCAAAATCATATGCAAATTCAAGTCGTATTGGCTGGCACCGCGAATTTTTAGGGCACCCGATTGCAATGCAATGGGTATTGTTTTGATTGCCACATAATATCAATGACCAAGTAATTTGCGGATACTTTCAGTGGCTGCGAAATTTTTCGTGAACAATCACGTATCGGTGACTTGTTTTCTTGACATAATGGTGAGGTTAAAAACTTATTGTTGTGTATATTTAGACTTGGCGCGCTATCGAGCGTGTGGAGATTTGTTATATGATATTGATGTGATATGTTTTAGTCAACCCCACTGCCGCCGCAACCACGCCGTTCGTCTGGAGAGAGTAAAAAGGTGACACCGCCTGCTTCTAGCATTGTGACCAGAAATGGTGCTCGCAAGGCCAAGATCCAGACTCGCGCAATGTCTGCCGGAGCTAAGGTAATAAATCAGCTATGTAGTGCGGCGCTGCCTACACATGGGGCCGTGACATGACGTCATTTTATAGCATAAATACAGATACTACTAACAGCTACAGCTGGCCTTATTGATTGGTTCTGAGTTTTTCATGGTTATTCATGCAAAGGTTGTGTCCCATCAAAGATTTAGATTGCATGTTCTGTAATCATAAGCAAGCTTTTGTTCTTCCTCTCTGTTTACAGACAGGTATTATTCCTAAGTAGTTAGGAATAATACCTGCCTGGAATAAGCTGTATCATAGAAAAATAAAAAGATTTTCATACATAGGAAGTAAACTGAATTATTGTTAAGTGAAACAACAATGATACAGATATTGAACCTGGAACACTGCACTTTAACTGCTGAACTATCACCACTCTTGGTAAATCTCAACTATTTATACAAAAGATAATGAAAAACATCCATATAAATATATCTTCAGTTGTAAAGATACCACAGTGTTATCTTTATTGTGAGTAACTCCTATTCATGCATCATTATGTTTTATGCAATCTAGTAACAATTAGTGTAAATTCATTGAATATTTAAAAATGTATTCTTTTTTTTAATTGAATTTAAGTTAACTTAATATGTGAGTAACTGGTTCTATACTTTGTTAATTACTTTTCTATTTATTTTGAAACTATTGATAAAAAATAGGTGTTATAACAATACTTGATTTACAGTCGGTTATATAATATTGATTGATGGCCAGAAAATATTGTTGTTTGATGTACACATTACCACCAAGTCCCATTTTCCTTTGGTAGTATGAAGTATTGAAAAACACTGGAAATAATAAAGTTGAACAGTACTTACTTATGTTAATAATTAAAAAAAAAACACCTGCAAACTCACCTGCAAGTTCTGTTGCACATAATATAGGAAGAATATAGTTTACAGCAAAAGTAAATAAATGATCAATTCATAAACATCTGGAGTTATTGAAACCTTTTTGGTATTTTTTGAGCTGGTTGATGATAATATTTTTATGTACTGTGTTTATAGTCTTCTACTTGTTTTTTTTGTGTTTCTGTCAGTTTATCTTTGACTTTGATATGTATATGCATGAACTTCAAAACTTATTGTTATTTTATTTAATATTTTTTTATAAACTTTAATAAAGTATATTATTTCTACTTATTTTATATCAGTTTAATTAGTAATTCTGAAAAAACATATATTTTTGTTTTAAAAATATTGCATTAGTAAATTGATGCACCATGTTTCAGTATAATATATGTGTATTGCAGCCATCTGCATTAGTAGTAGCTGCAAAGCGGAAAGCACAGCAGAAGAAGAAGCACGGCTTCCATATAGAACTAAGAGATCATTATCAAATTGTGAGTATTACAAACAGTTATAGTTAGCAGCAGTAGACCCAAAAGTAGTACTCTTTGACCATACAAGGTGTAATCGAACAGACCTCATAATTAAGGGTTTCGGTTAAGGTCATTGTACTCATACTTATGAATAACTTTCCTGCGGAAGTAACACTGAGATCGCGAAAGATAATCACAGTAGCTGATTATTTTTCAGAGGAAATGAAATGTCTGAAATGTCGTTCCGTCCACGTCCACTGCTGGACATAGGTCTCCCCAAACATCGCCATATTGACCGGTTCTGTGCTTCTCGCATCCAGCTGTTTCCTGCCTTCACAAGGTCATCAGTCCATCTCGTGGCCATTTATGTTCACATAACTCGATGAAATATGGGGAACTGCTGGTTTTTTTTCGTGATACGAGTAGCAGTGTTGGTCCACTAGTAAAGTTGTTCGTAATGATGAATAGAATGATGCCTGTTATACCATTACTTTGTCCTTGTTTAAAGAGATGCTTTTAATATGAATAGCTGATTATGTAATAGCTCGAAAGTCTGACAACCAGTCTTACCAAGGGGTATCGTATTACCCAGTTACTGGGTTGTGGAGGTCAGATAGGCAGTCGCTCCATGTATAATACTGGTATTCACCTGCATCCGGTTAGACTAGAAACCGACCCCAACATAGTTGGGAAAAGGCTAGGCAGATGATGAGCTGGTTATGTAATAGATTATCTTATCACTAACTAAACTTGACTTTTGAAGGACTGTATAATATTAAGTAAAGTAACTACAATAGTACCTAACTATTATTCACATAGATAAGTAATGTAGGCTGCACGCGTCTAGTTTATGGCACTAAATTATATGATGAACATGTTTATACTATGTAATTTAGATTATAATTTAATTGCTTTTACGGTCTTAAGATGGTAAATGGCTCATTTAACCACATATGTGATTTAAAAAAGCGAAAGTTAGGTGTTTTTAGGAGATTGTATTTATACAGATTTTATAAAAGTACTGGCTCTGGTGTCGTGAACTAAAATACACCAAACCCTAGCCAAAGAGTAAGCAACTACGCGCAATTGCAAATAACTCGAGTTTTACGTTTTTTCGGCTAACAGACATGAAGACAGACACAGACCGAAAGTTAGAAAAACATGCCAACAAACAAACAGAAAGACACAGACACTTAATATTACGGGATTACTAGTTTTTTTTTACAATTTGTATTATTATTTTTCGTTTATTCATCTTCTATATTATGAGATTACATATTTAAATATTTCTTAAAATATAAACATTACAAATATTTAAAAAAAATATTCTTAATGTGCACCTAGCTTCTGACGTTTCATAAGTGCCCATGTAGGCTTATGTGAAATAAAATATTTTGATTTTTTGATTTTCTTTTTTAAAGAAATTCTGAAGATTATTTATTTAAAATTTACATTATTATTGCAACTTTCTAGGCCATGGATTCAAAGACGAAGGTGAAGGGAGAGACAGGTCTGGTGACAGAGCCGCGCATGGCGGAGCACCGGTGTCTGTGGGACGACCAGTACCCCGAGTGTCCGGAGCGACTGACTAGCGTTATAGAGAGGTGAATAACACATTTGCTCTATTTATTAATAAGGCTTTACATAGTGGAGGAATGAGTACTGTGCAAAATTAGTTTTTAGGCCTAAGGGTTGGTGCCGTAAATGGGTCTGGTCCTTGATGAGTGAGTGAGAACTTTTCTTTTTATACCTATTGATGAAGATTTGGAAAAAGATAGCCATGTAGCGGAAGGATGAGAAGTAGATACGACGGCGACGGTCTACAAAGCCGATATTCACTGTCTAAATGTCGATCGGCCATATTTACAGTCGGCTTGCAGAAAAAATATCGATATATCGAAATATCGATATTTTTTGTTCGATATATCGAAATGGATATTGATATTTTTTTTAAATATTGATACGATATATATCGATACTTTTTTACACTTCTTGCATCCCAAATTTACAGTCGAGAACTGTAAATGCCTCACACTCGGAAATTATACACATATCGTTTTCCTATTCTTACTTACTCGTTTAATTTCAGGTGCCATGAATTAAATCTAATAGAGCAATGCAAACTGTACCCACCTAGAGCGGCGACTAAAGAGGAGTTGTGTGTTTTACACTGTCCATCTGTTTACGACATGATGGAGAAGACGCATCAGAACGATAATCTGGAGTATTTAGAGGAGATCTCTGCGAAGTACGATGCGGTCTATATACACCCCGTGAGTTGGAAATATTTTTATTTTCGCGTATTGGCACAAAGCATAAGCTGTTAATTTCATTATTGTTGTTTATTAATTGTTTTTTTTTTGTGTGTATCATCTTTCCTCTCGCTTTCCTGCAATCTGTGGGAGTGTTTTTGTGAAAAGGGACGGAAGTGTGTAACAGGAAGTCAGGGAAGCGCGCACTACTTGATTTGACCAATGAACTTCCGCGGTGCTTGAGTTGGCCATCAGACTGTACCAACCCATTTTTCGAGAGGTTGGTACTGTTAGCCAAGATGTCAGATGTTACATATCATATGCGACTACTTAAGACTCGCTTTTTTTTTTTTGTAAACATTTATGTCACTACAACACCAACATTTTCATAATCAATTTCTTTCCCAGACAACCCACGAACTAGCTTTACTAGCAGCTGGCTCAACCATAGACCTAGTAGACCGCATAGTGTCCGGAGACATTCAGAACGGCGCGGCGCTCGTGCGTCCGCCCGGACACCACGCCATGACGGCGGAGCCCTGCGGCTACTGCTTCTATAACAACGTCGCGTTAGCCGCTAGACATGCTATCGACCAGCGAGGAGTTAACAGGTAAGAATATACATACATATCAGACAGTGTTGTGTCCAGGGACGTTCAAAACTCGTATACAGGAAAATGGAAGGTGGATATTAAGCTCAGTTTGTCCAAAGGAGTCTTTTTATCTTTGTAAGAAACTGTATCAGTTAGTATCATAAAAATAAAACGTCAAGTTTTTCTAGCCAGTTCATAGATTTTTTTCCAAAACCTGTGAATGCAGTTAGCATTTACTCAAAAAGTTAAGGATTTCCAAGAATGTTTTCCTGTAGCTACAAAAATTAAAGTACTAATTGGTTTACTATCCAACCTCCTCAACAATCCACCCTCTATTTCATAACATACCCAAATATAGACCCAAACGGTTTGGTATACGGTCCATTTCTATTTGCTACTGTGACACTATGTCGAGTTTTATCTGGCGCGTTATACTGAGAAATTTATGGTATATTTATCTCGATAAAACCTGTAAATGTGATATATTTGCAGGATACTAATAGTGGACTGGGATGTGCATCACGGACAAGCCACACAGCAAATGTTTTACAATGACCCTAGGTAAGGAACTGTTAACTAATACACTGTCTTAAAGTCTACATTTGGAATTTGAACATGGTGGACATTACAACGAAATAAAAAAAATAAGGAATCCCATACATTCTGATTGTGTAGTTATTGCACTTTCGTTGGGAATGCTGCTTATTTTCGAAAAGTTTCAGCGCTCGGCGATCTAAATTCATGTACCTTCTGAAACCTAACCTATGCAAGAATTCGTGTCGTTTCTACACAGGAACTGTGTACGCTGGCTTCGGCGCTGGCCAAGAAAACAATCTTGTCGGCGCTAGACCCGACGCGCGAAACTGTTGCGGTACGGAAGAGGGGCGGGGTATGGGGTGGAGGGTTTCGTGCCTAGATCCGACAAAATTCTTGTCGTGTACATGATGAATTTGAAGCAGACACGGTGAAATTTCTCAGCGTGTACATTCAGGCTTAAGTGAACCATGACCCACTTTGACGATAAATCGTTTGAAACCGTCAAATTAACAAAGATGCCAGATGACAAGTTTGTTACCAAGGAAATGTGGGTCTACCCTTTATAGCAGAACTTTTTATGTCATAATATTATTTTCCATAACAGCGCATAGCATAAACTTCATTTCGTAGAAAATCATTTGGCATACACTCATTTATTATACATTAAAAACGCATAATTTTGTAATTCAGAATCATCTTTAGGCATAAATTTCATATCCATAATAATTAAAAAGTAGAACCATCATATTGCAGAAAGTTCACTGTCAGAATCGTCTTTTGGCATACATTTCATATCGATAATCATTAAAAGGTAGAACTATCATATCTCAGAAAGTTTACAGTTAGAATCATCTTTTGGCATACTTTTCATATCATTTCTGCGAGCAACTTGAAAGTAGCGCTCGCCGGCCGCTGCCGCGGCACCGCTCGCTCGGCTCGCGCGCGGTTGGTCACAGTTTTAACCTAACCTAACCTAACCTATTTCACTCAGTTCAAAATGAGTGGAGTCGGTTTTGCAGCGATAAGTTTCTCTCACGCTCGCTTTACTCGCAATAAATCATTTGGCAAATAAAAATAAACCACAGATAAATCAACAGTAGTTGAATCGTCCGTTAGTTTAACCAACCTTAGGTGAATTAATTGTAGTCGAATAAACCGTAGATGAATTCTCCTTTATGGATTTCGTTCATTAGTTATTACAAAAATCGGTGAAACGATCTTTAGATATTTTAAACGGTAGGTCTTTTGACCGTAGTTATCTTGAAAATAGTTAGAATAAACTTAGGTATTTTAATACGTAACCTATAGAAATGACAATAATTATGCCTAATAAAATTATTCCAAATGAAATTCTGCCATCTTCTTAATATGCCAAGTGAAATTATTCCAAATAATCGTCGCTCTAAATAAACGTTATGTGAAACGAAATTATGCGAAATTAAGCTTTGCCAAAAGTAATTATGCCAAATAAAATTCTGTCATCTTAAAAGTATGCCTTTGTAAATTCGGACATATAAACATTCGGCCAAACAATAATTATATTAAATGATTTTTATGCCATATATATATTCGTTTAAAGAAGATTATGCCAAGTGTGTTATGCCAAATAAATTTCGGAGCATCAAAATTCTGCCAGATAGAGGGAACCCAGGAAATGTATGTTTACTCGAATGTCGACCTAATTGTATTTGAATGCCTGTAAGAAAATAAGCTTATTGTGGGTCAGAATTCCATTTTTTCTACTGTACAAGCGGCCTTAGGCTTTGCGTTTGTCAGTGAATAAATGAAGGAATTTAAGATTTTTATAAAGTAGATATTTATAGCTATTAGTACATAAATTCCAGGGTGGTATACTTCTCAATACACCGCTACGAGCATGGCGCGTTCTGGCCCAACCTGCGCCAGTCCAACTTCCACTACGTGGGCGCTGGCCGAGGCAAAGGATACAACTTCAATGTGCCTCTCAACAAAACTGGGATGACGGATGGGGATTATTTGGCTATATGGCATCAGTTGTTGCTGCCTATGGCTTTAGAAGTAAGTGCAAATTGGTGAACATAATATTATTTTAGCGTTCCGTACCCAAAACGGGACCCTATCACTAAGACTGTCCGCTGTCCGTCCGTCTGTCACCAGGCTGTATCTCATGAACTGTGATAGTTAGACAGTTGAAATTCACAGATAATGTATTTCTGTTGCCGCTATAACAACAAATATTAACAAACAGAATAAAATAAATATTGAAGGGGTATCCCACACAACAAAAGGATTTTTTAAAATATTTTATTTAATGGTACGGAACCCTTCGCGCGTGAATCCGACTCGCATTTGGCCGGTTTTTTATCAGTAATAGTCCAGCAACAAAAGTTGATTAACATATTTTATGAGTTTACATAATGTTAAAAGTATTTAAAGATATCCGAACAAATCAATCAATCTGCCCTAGCCTTTTCCCAACTATATATACAGCTGAATACTTGTATTCTACATGGAGCGACTGCTCGGAAAATTTTAATGATAAAACCTATTATCCATGACAGCAAATGCTGAAAATTTCCTGTATGATTGATATGTAAATTTTGATGATATGTAACTGTTAAAGTAAAAGTGTCAGGCACTTTGTACACACACGTTTTTCTTACCATGAAAAGTATGTATAACCCCGTAATTGCTTTACCACCCTAATGCCCGGTTCACATTATTCCAGTGCATTCCAGTGCCGGTTCACATTATTCCAGTTGCTATTCCAGGGTTGGACTGGAATGCTACTGGAATAATGTGAAACGGGCATTAGGTTGAATGACACTAGCACATCATAAAACGACTTGATCTATTTGTCTTTGTGACAGTTCAACTTAAGTGAAGTTTCAATGTTCTGGGAATTGTTGTCAAATGTGGTAAAGCAATTTTATTCAAATAAATAATGACAATGTAAAGTAATAGCTATGCAATGTACGTAAATCTCTCCCTCATAAATCATTTTTGTTACAACAGTACCAACCGGAGCTCATCATAATATCGGCCGGCTACGACGCGGCGTACGGCTGTCCTGAGGTACATACACCCGTCTCTTTCTAACATAACCGTTTTGTATCTCTCTGTCTCTTTCAGTTCGCCCCCGAACTCGTTATCGTGTCGGCTGGGTTCGACTCGGCTTTGGGAGATGAAAAGGTTGGAAATGTACTAATCAGAAATAATGTGTTCGTCTGGGTGTTCAATGTGGCTTCATAACATATTATATACAACAAACGGTCGACAAAAAAAAAGGTGTTTATTTTTTCGGTGCTTTTTTAAGAATTATAAGCTCCAACAAAGTAGACATCTCCTGTTTTTTTTATACCCAGCATTCATTGGAAGACAAAGTTGAGCTACATTCCTGGAACTTTACAAAGACGGACTTCATAGCATATCATTATGACATGATAACTTAGACCACCTGCAGAGATGTCTGTATAATAACATGCAGTTACAGTTTTATCTCTGAGGTGGCATCACATCTGCGATGCCTCCAGTAGGTATAGTGTGTGTTTATTTTAACCATCTCGACTTTACGCATCGACCGCGTTCTGCGCTCCGATTGGTCCTTCATCAGTGAAGGCCAGTGAAGGGCCAATCGGAGCGCCGAATGCAATCGATGCGTAACGTCGAGACTCTGTACATTCTAATATACTCACGTAGTACTTAATATTCTTATTTATACTTAAAATATACATACATATTATATATGTAAACTCACGCCTTCTTCCCATGGGGGTAGGCAGAAACTACGCTACGATCCTTACATAAACTTAATCCTAACTAATATTATAAATGCAAAAGTCAGTTTGTTTGTTTTTTACGCTTTCACGCTAAAACAGCTGAACGAATTGGATAAAATTTGGCACATGGGTAGACCTTGACTTGGAGAACGACGTAGGCTACTTTTCATCCTGGATCGCAGACGAAGTCGCGGGGAACAGCTTGTAATATTATAAATGCGAAAGTAACTCTAACTGTCTATGTTTGTTACCTTTTTACACCTAAACTACTGTACCGACCGTTGTGAAATTTAGCAAATAGGTAGCCTAGACCCTGGAGATGGACAAAGGCTACTTTTCATCCTGAATCGCAGACAAAGTCGCGAGCAACAGCTTGTATATAGCAATAAAATCTGGGAATTTCTCAAATGCATCTGCGCATACTTGTTCACTTTTAATCTTCAAAATTATATAATGTTGTAGGGTGAAATGGAGCTAACTCCAGCAGTGTACGCTCACCTCACCCACTCACTGATGTCTGTATGCCCTCGTGTGTGCGTGGTGCTGGAGGGCGGCTACTGCCTCGCGTCGCTGGCCGAGGGCGCCGCGCTCACGCTCCGCGCACTGCTGGCGCACCCGCCGCCTGCGCTGGGCGACGTGCCCGAGCCCAGTGACGAGTTAGTATGGCATTTGTCATGTTCGCAAAATAAATTAGCTGGCTACTGACGTCCACTCTTTATATAACTATTAAAACGTTCCACGCCTATAAAAGTAATTACAGTAACTTATATCCGTTTTCACTGAGCCGTACGTTGAAAATTCACCAGCGCGCTTTAGATTTTAATAGTAATTTATTATTTAAATTCACCAACGAAGAAATAGCGCGGGCGGGCGTTGTGATGCGACGCACTGGATTGGGTACCGGGAAAGTATTATAAAAATGTTGCTGTTATTTTATATTGTGTATCTTACGACTTCCTCGCGAACCTTTAATAAAACTTTTGAACGGAAGACATACTACAAAACTGAACTCTTTTCTCCACAGAATAAGAGACACAATCCTTAACTGTATATACGCACAGAAGCCCTATTGGAACTGCTACAACTTTCAGCCTACGTACTCGACTAGCGGGCCGCCGAATGTTTGCGACGAAGAGAAAGAGAAGCATACGGTTATAGTGAAGTGGGAGGGAGACGAAACGAGGCCTGACACCTTCGCTACGAGAGACTGTTACCCGCTGCAGGATAGTGACACAAAGTTGAGGATTGCGGAGAGATTAAACCATCTTAGATTAGGTGAGTAAACAATTATAGTCACTTGTGAAGTGTCAATCCAGAAGTCTCACTCAATTTGTCAGAAACAGACGTTGACACGTCTTACACGTTGTCAGAGTTTCTGGCTTCTGACGACCCGTAACGACTGTCAAGGATCCACGACTGACAGCCGGGACCAACGGCTTAAGGCGGAACCTTCAGGGTAGCCCGCTTCAAATTTTCTTACGTTTTTTTCAATCATACTTTAATCAACATACAACCTGACACTGATTTGCAAATTGTAAAAAACGTAAGATAATTGAATTTCGCGCGCTACCTTGGCGCATCCCCTTTAACTCACCGTCCTTGTCCGGACTAGTTATAAAATAGAATTACAATTATATTGTTGGTCGTTACAGTGACTGATCTGTCATTACCGCAGCACGCAGTAGGCTACATCTTCGACCAAGCGATGTTGAAACACAAGAACATTTGCGAACCGTAAGTACACATAAAGAATAATTACTTATAAAACAATCCGTGACACAAATTAACAAAATGCAACTTTATGTCTTTAGCGTTCAAATACAAATTCAAGCGTCCACCTTTATTTTTTACGAAGAATAGTAATTTTCAACATACAAAAGATATTGAACCCTAACTAATTTACAATAGAGTGCAAATTTGGCTAAAGGCTATTGAAATCAAACGCAAACGATTTATGAAAGGTTAATCAAAACAAAAAAGACTTCAATACAAGACTTCATATTTATTTCTATTGATTCATATTTGCTGAAATTCATGTTTACTCATGCTATGTGCTATCAGCTAATCAAGAAATCGACTCGTATTGCACCTCTCAACGAAGCATCCTCAGGATGACGATTGACCAGTCGCGAACCTGAACATGACGTGTTGCCACGCCGAGCGCCGGACACATAGTTAGCCATATTGATAAACGATGATCCCCGAAGCGCATACTTTTCTTACGAAATGTGTACGTTGTTTATGTTTGTCTTCATTAGTCTTTCAAAAACCAGGTGTTAGTCTGCTATATAATTTGAACTTTACGTTCATAACATTAGAGCATGCTTTGCAGCGGCCACGTGGAGTGCCCGGAGCGAATCCTGCGCATACATGAGCGACACCGTGACTTCGGGCTGTTGGACCGAGTACATCAGTTGAGTGCGAGGACTGCCACCGATCAGGAGATATTAGCGGTACATACTGAGAAGCATTTGAACAGGTTCGATGATTGTATTTACTGTACGCGGCCGTTAATAGGGCGAATTGAGTTTAGAAAATGTTCTACATTATACAGAGTCGTCCCTGTATATTTTTATCTCACGAAACGACACGCGCTTATCCTTTAGTTACTAAAGGTAGAAACACGGTGTGAGTAAGCGCAGAAGCTCTCGGTCCCGTCCGAGCCAATAGTGAAGTCGTAAGTGTCTGCTGTGCTGACGCTACTCGTCTTCACACACACATTCACAGCGTGTTCGTACACTGGTTACCACAAGTAAAGCGCGCGTCGCTGCGGGAGATTGTGCTGTTTCTGTTTTACAAGCTATAGCGAAAAATTGGTAGTCGAGGGAATGTACGTTTAATATTTAACTTAATTGTCAGTGTTTAATTATTTCAAAACGCAAACATTATTAATTTTAATTTATTTATTTGACTCGGACACAGTGATCCATATTGTTGTAGTAACTATACTTAAGAATTATTAGTCGTTACGATAAAATAGTGTATACTGTACTGTAAAATGCAAATATTTATGTGTTCTTTCTACTCGTCCTACAACTACTCAAGGACAATTTTCGTGCTTAAAAAACGTTCACATTCAAGTCGCAAAGTGTCAAACTTGTCAAAAATGGTGGTAAATTGATCGTTATTTTGACAGATTGCGAATGAGATGCGAATGTTCTTAGAAAATAAGGGAATTGCCCTCTGATATGTTCAAATTGTAGTCGAGGACGCTGGCACCCTAAATATATTATATTAAATTAACAAATAAAATCTTACTTTGGCTGCCAGAGTGCATAGACAACACTCTTTCCCTTAGTTGTACTTATAACGTTGCATAGTGTTTAGATAAGTGTTTTTGTACAACTGAAGGTAATTTTATTTATTCCCACAGGCTAAAAGAACTGGCCAAAACGAATCTAAGAAGTCTGCACATTCAGAAAAACGCGTACGACTCCGTGTATTTCCACCCTGACTCACTAGAGAGTGCGGCTGTGGCCACGGGCTGCGTGTTACAGGTGACAACTAACTTGTCTACTCAAACTCATATTTATTATCGTTTTCTTTCATAAATTGTACCCAGTTATACCAAAATGTATCAAGTTATACATAATAGTACCAAACCACATCAATTATTTTGAAAATTTCCGAAGTAATTTGATCGAATTTGGACCATTAAAGATGATATGTTTTTAAATATTAGTTTAAAAAAAATATTAGTTTTTTTTAATAAATATTCCTCTGTTTTTATATCTTCAGTTATTCTATCTTCGTACAACATTTGGAATATTTCATCAGTTTTTAATTCAATATTTTTTAAGGTTTTCAGCTGGATACATTTTGTCATAACTAGGTTTTTATATCATTAAAAAATCAACCTTATTTCCACAGATGGTAGACTCAGTTCTCTCAAACGAGGTTGGCAGCGGAGTGTGCGTGATCCGGCCGCCCGGACATCACGCGGACGAAGAGATCCCGAGCGGGTTCTGTCTGCTGAACAACGCGGCCGCCGCGGCCAAGTACGCCGTACACAGGCGCGGGCTGGGCAGGGTCCTCATACTGGACTGGGACGTACACCACGGGAACGGCACGCAGAGAATCACTTACGATGACAACAGAGTAAGTTATACTATGTAAATGTAAAATACTCTGCAAAGTAAGCCATACTCAAGCACGGACTCAGCAGAGAATCACTTACACAGCTATAGCATTGCATGAACGTGTGTTTTTCATTCTAATTTACACCTTATTTAAATGTCAGGTCTCCGCTAAGGCTGTCATTTTTGAGTTTTTATATATGAGCTGATTCTGAATCATTTAGATCCTCATTGGAGGCCGTAGACATCCATGACAAGGATCGTGCTACGAAGTGTCAAAGCTATGACAATTCCGTTGAGAAAAAGGATAGCACTGTCCTTTTTTCTGAACGGAACTGTGTGCTCTATCTCTTTCTTACAATAAAACAATGATAATGCCACTGATTGACCTTTACTAACTTTTTCCCTCAGATCCTATACATGTCCATCCACCGCTACGACCACGGCCTGTTCTTCCCGAACTCTAAAGACGCAGACCACACCGCGGTGGGCGCGGGCAAGGGGGAGGGGTACAATGTCAACGTGCCATGGAACTCTGTGAGTATCAGATCTTCTCATGCAGAACATTTAAAGAAAGAAAGAAAGAAAATATGTTTATTTGCGGCAAACATGACGCCAATTTAATTATAAACTTTATAGTCATTGGCCACAAAGTGCAAAGTTGTATGAACATCGACAGAAACGCGCTCGCGTGGTCTCGTTTGCACTTTAAAGCACTAGTAGTAAATTTTATTATTGTACGTAATTTTTATATTTCCTGCGAAAATTCTGGCCTACCTTAAACCGGTTACGGTTGCTCATCTGGTTTTTCTTATATAAATATTCAATTTCAATTATTATTTTTAAATAAAATATTAATTTAATAAAAGTTAATTTAGTACAATCTCAGATGTGATGCAGCAAACTGCTTGAAAAGCGAACTTGTTTTGAATTTTTAGTGCAATAAGGTTTTATTTTTCCAAGATTTTTTTATTTGCATCGTTGTAACTGTTATTTTTTGGAATCGTTTACTCAGTCCCTTTATTTTGATAACCATACATTATAATTTTACTATTATTTACAGCGCGGTCTAGGCGACCCGGAATATTTGACGGCGTTCACAAAGGTGATACTTCCGATAGCGTACGCATACAACCCGCAACTCGTCATCGTTTCGGCTGGGTTCGACGCCTGCGTAGGAGACCCGCTCGGAGGTACCATCACATTTATTTTTATACTTAAAACTTTTCTAATAAAAGCAAGCGATTCGAGAATCATCGACCATCTTCGGAAATACGCACGTGCCCCATTACAAAGCGCGTTAGTACAAAAGTTAAGCGGACACTAGACGATCATGCGGCGTGATACTTTAATACAGAATTATAAACATTAGAATCAGCAATACAACTCTCTAAGTTCATGAAAGTGTATTGAATGACTATTTCATGAAATCATGACATTTGGCACTTTCAGGAACTTAGAGAGTAGAGAGAGTTAGAGAGTAGAGAGAGAGAGTAGAAAGTAACCCCTACTTTGTGACGGCTAATCAAAATTTATGAAACAGATGCTTTTTAATTATGTTTTTTTGCTTTTTTCTTATTAAGCCCTTCGACTGTCTGCCCACTTTATTTCTAACATTATCTTTTCATAAAACTGTTCTCTGATTTAGTTGTAAAATAAAACAGGATAACATATCATGAACTCTATAACATTCTTCTTTTAATTATAGGTTGCAAAGTAACACCAGAATGTTACGGTAGGATGACTCACTTGCTGCGCGGCCTGGCCGGAGGTCGCGTCATCCTGTGTCTCGAAGGAGGCTACAACATCACCAGCATCGCCTACTCCATGACCATGTGCACTAAAGCACTCCTCGGAGACCCTATAAACCACCACTATGACCCCAAAGCCGCCTGCGCATGGCCCGCGAACGACTCCATACAAAATGTCATCAACACTCAAAAAAAATACTGGAAATGTCTCAAGTTCCAAGTCGCTGTACCAACGGACAACGTACTAGAACCACCATTACCATCCAGAGGACTTATTGTCGATCAAAATGATTTAGAAATATCAGTCTGCAGTGAAGATAACGAATCCCACAACATATCAGCTAAATCCAGTGCGAGTAACTTAGAAACATCGCTAGAAGCAAGCATGGGAAATTTGAATATAGAAACGAAATGCTCCGACGGCATTAACTGTGGTACCGATGACGAAAATGACGGACAAGATGAAAAACCAAAATGCTCTAAAAGCAAAGAAGACATTGCAGGCGGTAGTGGGAGTAATGAACCAACGAGTTCTAAGAACGACGCGCCGACTTGCGGGCAAGCTAGCGCGGGGAAGAAGGCTACTTTAGTCGAATATTTAGCAGAGAATATGCAATCGATAGTCGATGGCGATATGTTTGCGGTGATACCTTTGCAGTGGTGTCCGCATTTGGACTCGCTGTTCACGTTACCGGATGAAGTGAGGTTCGAGCAGGGAGTCAAGTGCGTGGACTGTGATTCTACTGACGAGAACTGGGTGTGCTTGCATTGCTATGAGGTGAGTAGTATTAGGTTTACAAACCCATTGATTGAATAGAAGTTTTCTCCCAAAGCGTTCATTCACGAAAGTAGGTCAAGACTAACCATAGTTTTACAAGAGATTCTCTCAAGTGATCGATCTTTCGATCTTTCGGCTCAAGTGGTCGCAACCACTCCTGCTGATCATGAGGTTCTGGGTTCGATTCCCAGCACCCTAATTCCGTAACACTCGATCAGTCACAATCTGTTTCATTTTGATAGTTCAACAATGTTCATTGCGTTATTTACTAGACAATTTTTTTCGATCATGTGAATCAATCGATTAACCAATATCCTTCAAAATGATTCAGATTATGATTGATCGTGTGTTACGCAATGAGGGTGTAGGTTGGGTAAAGTGTTATTGGGTTTTTCCATCTGGAATTTCTAAGTAGCAGGTGTCTGGATTTGTGCTCACTTGTTGGCAAGCAATAGGCTCGCCCCTTATTACATGGGACTTAAAGATTACTGGCAAAATGTGGGTGTACTATAGGACCTCTGCCTAAGACGTAATTTTATGTTATGTAATCACTACGACATTTTTAACCGATTTCAAAAAGGAGGAGGTTCTATGTTCGTCTGTATGCATTTTTTTTTTGTGTGTTCATCGATATTTTCGCCAATTGTGAACAGATTTAAAAATATATTTTTTAGTTCGAAAGGGTATGCTCCCGAGGTGGTCCCATATAAATTTTATTAACTTTGCTTGTGTAGTTCTTGCGCTAGCTTCAATATTACGTATTTTTCCCACTTAGTCTATGTAGATGATATAATTATTTGACTCCGTCACTGTAATTTACCTAACAGTATTGGTATTCGAATTCGTGTGGGGTAGGTACCACAACTAAAAAGTGAAAAATAAAAGCTTTTTACACCGACTTCCAAAATTAAAGTTATTTTTCACTTTTTTTGTGTTTTTTTGGAAGTCGGTTGTTTATTTTTGTAAAACGTTTTTATTTTTAAAACTTTAATTAAGTTTTGGCACACACACCTCTACACATAGACACAGAGTCTCTACAGAAGTACACCTCTGCCTAACCCTTCGGGGATTACAGGCGTGATGTTTATGTAATTTAGTTTTGATTACTTTTGATGGTATTAAATAACCAACATACCATTGTAATGTGCATAAGATCATTTTGACTATTCTAAAATCGAACTCTTTTTGTTTTCAGACTGCATGCGCTCGCAGCGTCAACGGGCACATGCAAGCGCACTTCACAGCCACAGGCCACGCATTAGTGTTGTCTTTAGTCGATTTGTCGGTGTGGTGCAACGTCTGCGATGCTTACGTCGACAACTCGCTACTCTACGACGCTAAGAATAACGCACACAGATGCAAGTTCGGAGAAGACATGCCTTGGTGTTATAAGACTGATATACATATGCAATAATGATATTTACAAGAGTAGGAAAGAGTATGAGATTTAGGAGGGTGTAAAGGGTACAGCAAATGAACAAACAACCTAAATGTGACGTCAACTGTTTACAAAATTATTATGATAACATTCAAGTTCGTTGTATATCTTGTCTATTGCACTGATGTTTAACAATACAAATAATTTCGTCTCGATTCCATAGATCTTTATAATACCTATATCGTCAAATTGATGTACTATACAAGTCCTTATACCACTCTATTATCATACTACTTATAGAAATACCCATTGCATTAAAAAATGGCAGATAAGATTCATGTTTATCAAACTTACAATAATGTAAGAATTTAAATATTTTAATTATAAATAGTATTTATTATAATCATCGTTAACTTACTAATGTACTTTTATTAATTTAACTAAAATTAGTAATAGTGTTGTTTTTAAACATTCCACTCTACTAAAACGATCTCGATTTTGGAGTGTAACGTTTTATGAAGTAATGTATTTTCTGAAATGCTGGAAATCAAAGCAGTATCAATGCATATCTCACCTACTTTACTTGGATTATGGTGTAACAACATCCCAGTAAAGTACAATAACATGGCCATCATTGCACCATGTGTGCAGCACCTGTATATTTATGTAAATAATAATTATTTATACTTCGATAAATTTTAACATTTATGTATGTACCTTACAATAATCGGCCAGTTTTTATTATAGGTTTGTCAATAGTTACTAACATTCTCGTAGTTAAACCAGTGTTTTTATTTTAACGTCTTTAGTCAACTTTAAAACTAACTTGTAAGGCGTCGTCCTATTTGGCGAAGATCGCACGATCAAACGCATCGTACGATCGTTATTAAGCATTTCATGTGCTCGCACAATTACTGCGCGTCCATTATAACATGACCTGTGACGCAATTAGTAGCACTGAACAATAATATAGACTACTGCGCGTTCATTATAACTTGACCTGCGACGTGTTTGGTAGCACTGAGTTTTGCAGTCATGTGATTGGTAGTACGTTCTGTCTGTCGCCATTTTGAACTCTATTGTTATTGAAACAAGAGAAGGGACAAGTTATAGTGAACGGTCTGTAATTTATTATAATATTTCAAATATAAATGTTGCCATAGATATAGTTCAATCATATAGCAAATAAACTTGAGTTCTGGTATGTTTGATCAGGGTTAGAATAATAAAATTGTATTTTATAAATCCGCAACTTTTATCTTATTCAGAAATTACCAAAAATAACTTATCAATAATTTTTTTACGGATATAGGGGTATGAGGAACTCATCCTCTATAGAAAAGGGAGGATCCTCCGAACAGACGGGTGTTGTGTGTGGTGAGCAACTCCCCGACAATTGATGTCGTGTATATGTGTCGCGCGGTAAAGCCTGCTTGCGCGATGCAAGATTTGTATGGCCTGATTTGAGGCGTAGATCGCTTATTTATGGCATTGTAGATACACAGATATAAAAATAAAATTGTAAGTAACCTTTACTTTTATCATTCATTGGACAGTTGTGCCAAAAAAATGCTCATAACTAAAACCAACGATAAATAACAAAACAATAATAAAATCATATCATATTAATCCTTTTCGTTTTCTTGCTCATCCAATAGCTGTATGTTAGTGCTAGCGGTGAGTTGGGTTTAGAACAATGCTATCATAAATTTGATAATATTTACCATACAATTATTTCTTTGACCTTGACCTTCAAGACGTTTGACATTGACCTTGAAAATGTGTCTCCTGTGAACCTGTGAAAATCGTTTTAAAAAAACTGGGTTTCCGGCAAGGGGTGGTGGGGGTTTAATTACCCCCCTCTCCCCTCACCTATCCCTACCCGGTATCAGGCGGCACGTTTCTAAACTTTAACCCCAGCGGTGCAGCGTATGCGCATAAATCTGGCTCAGTTAGTCACATACAATCCTGGTATGTATGTAATACCTGGTGATTCTGCCTGTAATGTTTATCCGTTTCCTGTCATTTGGAATTACGATCAAAATAGAGGGGCTCTTAGCTAAATAATAACAACCACACGGGTCGATCGAAGGATAAGCAACACTTACCGCGGTCGTTTCGTGTTTAGGTAACCATCCATTACTTAACAAAATCGCTCAGTTTCGGAAAGCACGGTTGTATTTGTAGATCTTTGAAAGTCGTTACGGGTACAGAACATTCACTATTATCTTGTCCCTTGCCGTCATGTTGGCACACCTTTGGTTGTCAAGCTTATTTTTAATACAAATAGAGTTCAAAATGGCGACTGATTGAGTGCTACCAATCGCGTCACGGGACAAGTTATAAATGAATAGGTACACAGTTGAGTAGGCACAAGCCAGAAGTCCACAGACTACTTAGAGATACTACGTACAGAAGTCTGACAACCAGTCTTACCAAGTAGTATCGCGTTACCCAGAAACTGGGTTGAGGAGGTCCGATAGACAGTTGTTCCATACAAAATACTGGTAATCAGCTGCATCAGAGAGCAGATTGATTGAATTAATTCTCGTAGAAATAGCAAGATGCGAACAGTGGTCATAATACCTAGTAAATAGTGATCCTGCGAGTGATCAATCTACAGAATAAGGATCAAATGAGAGTTGTGTTTATTTTCGCCGAAATGAGGACCTGCTTTTTGAAGTCGGAAGCTGTGGGTTAATTTGCCTGGTCAATACTTGCAAAATGCAAATATAATGACTTTTTTTAAATAGAAAAAAACATTGCCTCTTATGCTGTCATTTAATGAAAAACGGGTTTCAGTTCATCGAAGGCATTTTTTAGTCGATTAATACAACGGTTCAAATGCACATCGCATTTTGACATCAGATCTTGAGAAAAAAAGTAACTGTCACTACTGTCAGTGTCAAAAATACATCAACAGAAAGGAAGAGGTGCCTGTCCGTCCCAAAAATGTTTTTTTTACACTATTAGATTTAATAAATAACGACAAAATATTTAACGAAGTTACTTAAAGTATAAACCCGATTGGTGCAAGATTAACATGTTTATGAAAACCGAAATACTCAAAGCGATTTCATTTAGGAATCCTGTACAATTACCTGTTTCGTACTGGGTGTTGGTATTTCTTAGATTTGCGCTCACGATCCTGCCGCAACACGGCTATATACACCCAGACGAGTTTTTTCAAAATGTTGAGGTCATTGCAGGTGAGTTTTTCGTATATATCTAAATGTTTTAAAATATTTTTGTTCTAAACATTAAAAATTGTAGGTACGTCTATCATTTCATTGATTCATTACAAATGTTGTTTTTAATTTTAGGCGATCGTAATAATATAAATAAACTCTACTAGCGCTTGCGAGAAATATTATAATATTAATGAATCAAAAATAATTCCATAATGTCCGACTACATTCAAGAGAATATTTTTTATAAGTATTCTATTTAAAAAAAACAGTACAGAACCATACTAAAACTAAACCAAACTAATAATTATAAGTTCATCAACATCATCATTCATCCTCATGTTAGAAGATATGTATTGAAATTATTTTAATAACTGTTGGCCTCAATCCTCATAATAATTATACTATAAATAGCTTCCGCCAGCGACTTCGCCCGCGTGATATCTTTGTAAATGATAGTTTATGTGACTCAGTGAAAATACTATGGTATTCTACTGGTGAAATAATTTTTTATTGGTCTGGTAGCTTTTGAGTTATTCATCACAAACAAAAATACAATTTTTATCTCTTTATAATATTAGTGTAGATAATGTACACTTACATATACCTACCTACACTGATATCCTATATCAAATTATTTAAAATTTTGTTTATTATTTCAGGTGACATGTTCGCGATCGACATCGCAAGAACGTGGGAATTCAACCCAAAATTTCCAATCAGAAACATCTTCATACCCAAAATGATACTTGGTCCACCCCTCCACTTCATACGCTTCATTAACCCCTATGCCAAATACTATCTACATGTTGATCTCAAGACCCCATTCTATCTGCTAGTCATCCCGCGGCTTTTTATATGTTTCCTGTCGCTTATAAATGACTACTGTTTGTACAGAATTTGTGTTTTATATGGACAAAACTTCAGAAACAGATTAACGATCTTTGCGAGCTCTTACGTAGTTTTCGTCTACTGCTGCAGAAGTTTTTCGAACACATTTGAAATGATTTTCTTCTCTATGCTCTTACTCATAGTCGCTGAATGCATGCTGAAATCAGACAAAGTGATCTATCATAATGAATTTCTCAAAGAGAAGTATGAGCAAGCAGCGTCAACGGTCGAAAAAGTTAAGATTTACAAATTATCGACACATTTGCCCAACCACACCTTGAACAAAGTTATAATTTTGTCTACAATAGTAGTCATAGGTATATTTAATCGTCCTACGTTCGTAGGTTTTGCGTTTCCGCCTGTTTTCTTTTGGTTACATAGAGGGTTGGGGTCTAAAGTGGTGGGATTTAAGGACTTCCACTATCGCATATTTACGTTTATAATGTGTGGTGTACCGACGGCGTTGCTCCTGATATTGGTGGACTCTGGCTATTATGGGTACCTTACGATGGCAGACATAGAGTCGCTGAAGGTGTCGTGGCACAGCTGGGTGGTGACGCCGCTGAACTTCCTGCGCTACAACTCTGACATGCGCAACCTAACGCAGCACGGACTGCATCCGCGTTGGCTGCACCTCGCCGTCAACGTGCCGCTGCTGTTCAACGTGTTGGGGGTACTCGCCGTCGTCACGATAGCAGTGAATACGTACAGGTGCGATAAAATATGATGACCATCACTCAATGTTGACGTACCAACAAAATGTAACTCTCGAATATTTTTTAGAAACAAGCTCGGTATTCTCTACTGAATTCTCTTGAAGTTAGTACAATTCGTTCCATTCAAGATGAGACTTCACACACCACGTGGTTTGACTTGCGCAGTAGACAATTTATGGGTCTTTAGCGGTATGAGGTCCCCACCGGGGTGTCATCGGGGCGTCGTCGGGAGGCGCGGTCAAGTCTCATTGTCAACAGTCATTTACCAGACAATGTTTAAATAAATAAACTAGACTATATAGCTCTCTCCCATACATGACATCGCGGGAAAACAATATAGGTATGGTATAACCATAGATATCCGTGGGTATAACAATAAATAATTTCCATTTCTATGTTTCACAATGACTTCTTAAAACAATAGCTCATTATTCGGTTTGACTTAAACATAGCATTATTCTTCATTCTAAATGAGTGTAAAATGTTGATGCCAAACGATATTTGTATGACATATAACGTGTCCATAATAATGCAGAAACATTTCGGAATACTAATCTTCTGTACAACTAATAAATATTAAAATAAAAATTGTTTCAGGTTCGTCCGCGGCCAGTACAGCAAGTTGCCGCGAATCCAGAGCATCACCGGCCTCATGCTATTCTCTCTGGTCATCCCGATCGCTGTGCTGTCACTCTTCCCACACCAAGAGGCACGCTTTATCATCCCAGTACTTATCCCTCTGATATACCTGTTTGGAAACCATCTCCACACTAACGAGAGCGATGGACCGAAAACTAGAAGATTTAAAACAACGCTCCGTTATACTTGGTATGCGCTAAACGCTTTACTTACACTATTTTTCGGGTTCATCCACCAAGGAGGCATATACCCTTTCGCCAACAGCCTCTATCACGAGATCAAGAACAACTACGGAGTCCACACCCATGTTATAACGACGCACAGTTACAGTATACCAACGTTTTTGCTCCAGTTGGAGAGCACCACCAAAGTGTACAAGGATAAGAAGACGGGACATAAATATAGACTAGCTCCCAGCACATTTTTATATAAATATGGATCAATGCCAATGCAGCATTTATTTGTGAAGGTGGACGACGTTTTGACTAACGCCGAGATGTTACTGCATGATTACAAAAAGCAGTACAGGTTTTACATTGCATCTCCGTGCTCTTTGGACCAAGAAATACGGTCGGCAGCTGCAAAGTATCACTACTTCGAACTAATCGAAGAGTTTACTTACTACCCTCATTTTTGTACCGAAGCATTCCCAAAATTCCCCTCTAGCCATGACCAATTTTGTCTCGAAAATACCTCGATGGTACGAACGAACGAATCTCGCGCTGTAGATCTAAACATGTTACAAAGAATCTCATGTTTTTTGAAAAAGTTTTGTCTTAGGATTTATAGGGTTAAACCGAATACTAAATATCGAATATAAGTTATTAAGTCAATTTTGCAATTCCAATATGCAATATCTAAGTACATAATTATTGAAAAATGAGAGTCGTGTACGCGCCGCCTAATTATAATTATTTAAAACATACATACCTACGTAGTCTCAGACCAACAAAAAAGGAAAAAAACTTTTTTTGTTGGTCTGAGTACGTAGTGCTCAAGTTAAGTTAATCAGCAAAGACATTAATTTTTAACGGTAGAATGTATATTTCTTTTAATACAGGATGTATGCTCGAATCAGTTAGCTTCCACATGAGGGATATGATATCTGAATTTTGACCTCCTTTGGTGAAAATGAGGGAATGCCTAATATAAATATGTCTAGATAGACCGTCAAAGCTGTGAACTCGTCGAAAAAAATAACGTCCCACTGGTAGCCGCAAAAGCACAATGAGATGGCGCGAGTGTAAGATGTAGCTGTCACGCACACCAGCATAACAAAGAAGTTGGCTTGTTTGTTTTAGTTGTTTTGCAGCGCGACACTCTATCTAGACATAAATATCAAAGGTTTTAGGTTTAAAATCAGATATTGAATCGCCTCATTCTAACTGCTAGATTTTATTATTAATTCATAGTGTAAGTAGGTACACTATGTACTTGCGCTATGTTGCCATCGGAAAACCCAGCGATATTAATGTACAAACTATGTTATCTGGCGTAGGATAAGACAATGCTTTTAGAGGAATATGCGAAAACGGTGTTCATTTTCCCACTGCAGTTATGTCGGAAAATTTAATCAAGAAGATAAAATTTTCACCGCACCGTTTACTCGGTTACTGAAACACTTACGCTCGGTTTCCGGGACGAAACTCAACACAAATATTTGCTAACAAATTGTCAAGCGCCCATAAACTGTTGTGATTCGTTGACTGACTCATCAACAGCCAATCGGATCACGTTGATCATTTCCGCTCTAGAAACCGAGCGCTATCAACGAAGTTACTGACTGGCCAAAATAAAAATAACCCATCAAAACAAATAACCAAAGATATAAATATGTCTAGATAGCCAAACAAAGCTGTGAACTCGTCGAAAAAATAGCGTCCAACAGTTAGCCGCTAAATGCACGCACTCTTGAAAAGCACAATGACGTGTGGCGAGTGTAAGATGTAGCCGTCACGCACATCAGCATAACGAAGTTGGCTTGTTTGTTTTAGGTGTTTTGCAGCGCGACACTATAGCTAGACATATAAATAGGTAATCAAAAGACGCATTTGATTTGACAACAGGCAGATTAAATTCAATAGGCTTTTAGAGTAAGATACAGAGACGAAAACATAACATAACATCACGGCCAGCATTCCCGAAGCGTTAGCCAGAGTTGTATTCTACGGTACCCGTAGAACATCCACATACCATTGTAACAGAGCCGAGCGTTAACTCATGCTTCGCTCTGTCAAAATCAGTATATTTTGGCATGATATAACTGGCGAAATGTGGGTGTACAGTGGCTACACATCAAGCATCATCATCATTTCCAGTATAAGCTGATCTCGCATTGTACGGAAATCCTATAAAATGCGACATCAGCATAAACTGGAAATGTATAGCTTCATGTGTAGCCGTGTGTACCTACAATAGGTACACACGGCTACACATCAAGCTAATCGAGATCAGTTTATACTGGAAATGTATAGCTTGATGTGTAGCCGTGTGTACCTACAATAGGTACAACTCCGCCAAACCCCTCAGAGAATACATGCGTGATATTATGTTTTTTTAACAGATCGAAGCGTAAGTTTCCGCTACGTTTCGTCCCTGTATGTTACCCTTGGAAACAGTGGGGTAACAGAGCCAAAGCACCTTTCACCATTGAAGTTTTTAGTATCCCAGCACGTGTGTATTTATTCACAATCACACGCACTTTACTTAATACATTTACATAGATTTATTTACTTATGTTTTATTTAATTGTTTGCTCAATTTATTTTATTCACTTTTATTGTAAATTATTATTATTTACTTTAATTTATATTTACTAACTTACTTGGGATTCATTATTACTTATATGCGTAATTTGTGTTTAATTTACAATTTATTGACATACTTACTTACAAGGTTTTTTTTATCAATTATTTAATAATAATATAATACCTATTTTTAAATATATTTTTTTAGTTTTCATTATTTTAGATAAAGTTCTCATTTACTCAAGATAATTTGTTTATATCTCAAATCTCAGATTAATAATGAAATATTGTAGGCATGTTGGTAGCTAACGGAACAATGCATTGTCCTTTGGCATGATAGTAGTATGGATTATTCAAGTACTTAATTGTTTTATTAACGACCCTATGTATGTGTAATAAAGTCCAATATTGCTCGATGAATTTAACATTTTAAGATTATTTCTATGCAACTTGTCCTTCTTAACTCTAGTGGTTATGACTAGTTTGATACACATCACTCATTTAATTGTATTTAAAAATTGCATTTGTGTGTTCAAAAGTGGGAAATTTACTTATTTTTAAACGGCATACTTAAAACATTCTACAGAGGCACTCAAAACTTATTATATTTTTATTATAATGCATTTTGTGAATCTCCTCGAATCTATTTACATATATGGACTGCTTATTGCTATGTAAAAATATACATATAGGCTTTAGTGTGTTAGTGATTACCAATAAAGACATCTTTGTTATTATATGCTGTAGTTTTTGTTTTTGTTTCCTTGGAACTAGTTAAAACTAGTGAATTCATCAAATGGGTTTAATAATAGTCGGATAACTCTCGAGTCACATCACGTTGAGCTAGGTACGTAGGGCTCGCCCGGTGTCACCACTGCGTCGACTGCCGGGAGGACACGGCGCGCCATACCTTGGCAGAGTGTGTCGCTTGGGAGGAGCCGTGCCGTGCCCTCATCTCAGAAGTAGGCAGTGACTTGTCGCTGCCGGCCATAGTCGAGTCGATGGTCGGCGGCGAGGAGTCCTGGGACGCGGTGGTTTGGCTGTGAGACAGTCGTTTCGCAGAAGGAGGCTGCGGAAAGGGAGAGGGAGATCTCGTCCACTCACCCGGCCCGCAGCAGGCGCACCGGGCGTCGGCGGAGGGTGGATAACGCCCTCTTCCAGCCCCCCTAAATGGGTCCAGGGGCGACGGACTCGGGGACGTCCGTCGCCCCCCACACATCAGGACCCGAGGTGGCGGCGCGTAGTGTTCCACGCGCGCCCCTCTTAGACGTCACGGGGGGAGTCAAACACCTCACTCCCCCCCCTGACCCGAGGAGGCCCGCGATGGCAGGCCGGCACCAGTCGGGGGTTGCGGAAGATTTTTACGTTTCCGCGACCCCCGGCGTAGGTGTGAGTCGGAACACCGGGGTGGTTTTTAGTCAGTAAGAGTCTGACAGACCCGTCCGCCCGCCCCAGGGCGGAGGACATCCATGAGGATTTTCCACCCCGGCCGCCCTAGGCGTTTGCCCCTATGTACAGGGCTCAGGTAGGGTGGGAGTACTTCACAAGGTACAAGGTTGCCCCCCGTATGTTATTCTGCCGCGCTCGAGGAACTCCCGAAATCCCCGCTTGGGCTCCCCTACCATACAGTATATTAGTCAAAATCGGTTGAACGGACAGTAAAAAAGGTTTTATTTAAATGTCTAATCTTATTTCAAATGGAGTAGTCAAAAAATACGTTTTCGACCAAATTTCCAAATTGTTCGTCTTCCAAACTAACGTCAAATTCAATTTTTTTGTTTGTAGGTAACTTATGTAAAAAAAAAAATCCGGCCAAGTGCGTGTCGAAGGGTTCCGTAGTTGGGATGAATTTATCCCAAGCACAAACTTATGGCGAAAAGCTTCAGTTCGTTTTTTGTAATTTGGAGGTCATGTTGATTAAAATATGATTCGCGACCGTAACAAATATAATAAGGATTTATAGAATTAAAAACATTTTTTTTTTTTTTTTTTTAAACTTTGCCCCTCACTAAGAATTTCTTCCTGTATCGTGGGTGCGTTTACAAACATAGAAACTCACATACACTAACACCCAGACCCGGAACAACTACTTGCAGATCATACAAATATTTGTTCCGTGCGGGGATCGAACCCGCGACACGTTGCGCAGCAGTCCATCGCTCAGCCACTGCGCCAACCGTGTCGTCAAACAACATCAACATTAGAATCAGCAATACACATACTTACATATCAACTAATATCATGAACCAACCATTTAGCTGGCAGGGAGGCAAAGGTTCCCTGAATTAAAAAACCGGCCAAGTGCGAGTCGGACTCGCGCACGAAGGGTTCCGTACCATTATCTATAAAACCGGCAAAAAAAATCACGTTTCTTGTATGGGAGCCCCGCTTAAATATTCTATTTTATTTTAATTTAATTATTTATTTTTAAAGTGAATATATAACTAAATATTCTGTGAATATTTCAAGCGTCTACCTGTTGCCGTTATCAATATCGAGCAAAAACGAGCAAAAAAAATATTTTATTCTGTTTTTTAGTATTTGTTGTTATAGCGGCAACAGAAATACATCATCTGTGAAAATTTCAACTGTCTAACTATCACGGTTCATGAGATATAGCCTGGTGACAGACGGACAGACAGACAGACACACAAACAGACGGACAGACAGACAGCGGTGTCTTAGTAATAGGGTCCCGTTTTACCCTTTGGGTACGGAACCCTAAAAATGGTTTGCACAAACTCACAATATTTTTAACCTTTCCAACGACACCTGAGACGAGAAAAAAAAACACCTTTTTACGTGCAGGGGAGGTACATACGGAACCCTTATAATTTAATGACATCTGTACTTACCTACTTTTTACCGACTTCAAAAATATTAGATCTCAGACCAAATTATTAGATGTCAATGTCAATATTAAAATATCATAACAATAAGGTGCGCAGCAGTCCATCGCTGAGCCACTGCGCCAAACGTGTCGGTTGTATCCGTGTCGTGCCTGTATCCGTGATACCTAACCGAGAACCATCATGTCCATCTCTTCTTCTGCCTCTGAAGAGCCCTGGAACTTACAAGAAACAATTGAATATTTCCATAGCGACCCGGAAATAGCTAATAACATGCCTGCAGAAGAATTTTTGAAGATCTTCAATCCTGACAAACATTGGCTCAGCGTTTTGAAATCTGCTTTGGATTATCAAGGTTTTGACACAAGCATGATAATTTCTCAATTAGTTAAGAATAGTGCATCTTACTTGGCACGAAAACCTGATGATTTGAATTATGAGCTCAGAAGCACTGGGGACAAGAGTTACTGCTTCACCAACAAGGAGAAATTACATCGGGATATGGACTTCCTCATCACAGTGAGCCTTACTCAGAACAGCCACATCAACAAGATAATTACAAAGGCTCGAGGACCTGTCAAGGATATTCTCATCATGTTGAAGGACAAATATGACATAAAGGATGGTGGCACTTCTTTGCAATCAAGAGTAATCACATTGCCAGGAATTACTAGAACATACTCAAAAACATGTGTCATAAAGTTTCATAAGAAGGCAGCGAAAGAGATAGTGCCTTATGACACTTTCCCGGGCTGCACAAAGCCTGAATCCCATGCTATCTGCTGCCCGTTGTTGCCATCTGTTTGCCCCTTTACTTTAAAAAGGGAAAACAATTTCCATCCTGTGATGCTCTGGGTGCAGATTAAATTAGATGATATTATTCACAGACAGGATGGGAAAACCACTAGTGTTTACGATATCTTGAGTTATTATCGTGCTACCTACGAGTCTAAAGCGACGCCAGAAGATGCCAGGATACGGCTTTTCTCACAACTAGGCATTATAATCCAAGAAGAGACTTGTTGTGGTCCGAACTGGAAGTTGACCGATAGCTCTGCCCAATTAACTGATAACTGTTTGTCTGAACTATATAAAATGAGAAAGGAGGACGAGGATCATGCCCTGCTCATGAATCTTGCCAAATCCGGAGACTTTTAACTTGTAATCTGCATTTTCAGTTTATTTTTAGGATTTGTATTAATATTACCTAGGTAGGTAATGTTAATTAATGAAAATATGAAATATTAATATTAACCTATAATGATAAAAGTAAGTAGGTAGAAATAATAATTAAATTCCCAATATTATTGGTCCTACAAACGCACTGTATGTATTTCTGTTTTCAGCAGACCCTATTACTAAGACTCGGCTGTCTGTCCGTCTGTCACCAGGCTGTATCTCATGTTCATAGAGTCTGCCAACGAAAGTTGATCCTGAAAAACCACGCGAAATTTAAAAAAAACAAGACTGTCCCTAAACATAGTGCGATAATTCGTGTTCATAATTGAAATTTAATTTCATAGACCATTTTTGTACGAGCTCTATCGCGACAATTAAACAGGTTAGGAATTTGAAACTTCTCTATTATGTTATCAATATCATGTAGGTAGGTATGTACCTTAACCGACGCGGACCGACTGTCTATTTGTTGATAAATCCAGTTTAATTATGTACCTTTAAGTTTAATATGTGTGGGTCCTTGTAACGATGAAACCCCGCTGGCGCTGGCGCTGGCCACTAGCCACTGGCCAGTTTTAGTCCATACAGTTTTACGTCAGTAGGGATTTAAAAACTTGGGACAGTGCTGTGTGTAGTTTAACCAGGTTTAACCATAGTGCTCTGTGAGTTTGACACTTGACTTGACGTGACAGGTGACAGTGACTGTTGTTGTCAAAACAAATTAAAAACGTGAGTTTGTTGTTGCAATTTGATTCAAATAATTTGGAATGTCTTCTCAAAAAAAATGTGTAAAATCTACTCTTGCGATGTCTCTAAAAGTCATACGGATGTTCGACTGGCTGCTGGACTTATATGTTCTGGTAAGTTTTTTCAGAAACATTTTTCAACACTTATTTCCTCTTTTACAACTTCGTGAGATCGTGATCTTGAGCTTTAGGATCCAACATAAACTGCCGATTATTATTTTACATCATCTTGGTGCACTAATAACCTTTCCTTCTAGGACTTCTTCGTCGACGATCATTGGAATAAACTGCCAGATACGTGGCGTCACACTTTCGAACATATGGACCCGCAGCATTTAGGAAACATTCTCTCTAACAGACCATCGGACCAGTTACTACCACTATCATTCTTAGCTTTAATAAAGACTGTTGAGGCACTCAGCTTAGCAAGGGAAAGGGACTATAAAATGGAAAATAATAAAAAAGAGTCTACTGACTTAGATACATGTAAATATCATCCAAAGTTAAAGAATTTGTTTCTAAAACATGTGAAGTTAAAGAAGAGGCATGAGATAAGTCTGATGGCTGATGTGGTGGTGGATACTGCCCTGCAAAGTGGTTGTAACTCTGTGATAGACTTTGGCTCAGGCTTGGGACATTTAGTGCGAGTGCTGGCTTACAGGGATGACATGCATGCAGCGGGCATCGAATGCCAAGCACAACTGACTGAGGAGGCTAGGTCTGTACCCTTGGTATGTATAAATTAAAATGGTATACTGAGTAAAACATAATTTGTAAAGTTCTTGCATAGACACAAAATCAAACATTTTATAAATTTATTGTGATCATATCAAATCTTTTACTAAAACAGCTGTAAGAAGATCTAAGTTATAATTTTGATTTTTCAGGAAACTTGACTTGGAATTAGTATATACAGTCAAAAAGCATCTCTCTCCTGAAGCTGTATCCAAACTGAGGAGACCTCTACACTTCAACATGACCTTATCAAGCCACCAACAGCTACTTGCACTACCTCTTCCTGATTGTATGAAAAACTATGGTTTAATAGGCCTCCATCCCTGCGGAGACTTGGGACCATTATTACTGAAACACTTTGTTGAATCTCCTAACATAAAGTTCATATGTGTGGTAGGTTGTTGTTTTATGAAGTTGACATGTGACGGTCCAGACAGAGGTTACCCAATGAGTAACCTTGTGAAGAGTTTGGATAGTAAGCTGTCATTCCCAAGTAGAGAAATATCTTGTCATGCCATTGAGGTGTATTGTGAGAGGCTCCGTAAAGGAAATTATGGAGATTTGAAGGTGAGCAAATGAAAACATTTAATAAAAAATTTACGAATATATAAGTTTATATTAGTTTATTTTCCTAATAAATGTTCCTTTCATTTACAGATACATGCATTCAGGGCAGCATTAGAACGAATACTAGTGGAACATGACCCGAAACTACGACATGCTCCAGTTAGGAGTATTAAACATTCAGATACCATGACATTTGAAAAGTAAGATATTCAAATAATATTTTTGAACAGCAATACCTTTAGTAGAATGAAACCGAATAATTTTAAGCATAAGTTATCTTACTTTATATTTATGATCACTTAGCACATTTTTTACGCCCCGGTAACACGCTGCAAACTCAACTAGTGTGCTTTTTCAAGGCAAAAGAGGCGTTATCCTTGCGCAGACGACACACGTTTCACGCATGGAACGCATGTATAAAACACGCCGAGTGTAAGGACCCTTAGTAGCACTTTTGATGGTATACTTTTACGCTGCTTTCTCAATTCTCAATTTTGTACAAAATATCTATAATTTTTGTTCAATACAGGTACTGCTCCCAAGCCATAGAGCGCGTGCACCTCCCTCTACCAACATCACCCGCGGTGTGGTCGCGTGGCCACGCCGACCTGACGCAGTGGCGGCGCGTGGTCGTGGTGTATACACTGCGGCTGGCGCTGGCGCCCCTCGTAGAGACTGTGGTGCTGTTAGATAGAGTGCTGTATGTTTTGGAGCGAGGTAAGAGCCTGAAAAGGTTTCTTCATCCTTTTGCCTGCTGAAAGAGTTACAATGTAATTACAGTGCAGCACCCTAATTGCATAACACATAATCATTGCGTTATTTACGTTGTTGAGCAGACAAATTTTTCGAACATATGAAGCAATGGATTAGCGTTATCCTTCAAAATAATTCAGATTGTGATTGATTGTGTGTTACGCGCAATTCGGGTGCTGGAGTTATGGGGGATCGAAGCTGCAGTATTGTTTGAAGTAAAACAAAACTCCTCATAACTAAATAAATTTAATGGTGGAGACAAAAATACACTTATTTAACATTGAATTACTTTACACATCATACAATTTGTATGTACAGATACAGACATCGCTTCATAGAAATACATACACGATTGAAATAAGCGACAATTATAACTTTACACTAATTTTAATCTTTGGCACTTTCTAACTAGGAATATTTTGTGTACAAGGATGTGCAAGGAATATCGAATCACAGGGTTACGATAACATGGCGTTCCTTGCGGTAAACTACAGTTTAGGAGCCACGGTCGGCCACGGGTAAGGTAGGCAAATATACATCCATCATTTCGTAAAATCCAATTTTTTTATACGAAAAGCCTAAAAAATTAATTGATGGTAGTCGAAAGCTGGTGTAGGGAAAAAGCTGGATTTCAACGAATTTGCGTGGTCCATGATTCACGACGATTCAACAATAGTACAGGCTAGAAAATAGGCCTATCTTGAAAAAAATATAAGCCTGTCTATTATTCGGGATAGCGGTATTTTCAATTCTGTTTTTCCATTTATGACCATGGTATCCATCTGTGCCATTGTGCGTAATTAGACTATGTAGGTATTTCTTAGTTATGATATTATTTTGTGAACATTTTTATTTTATCTTCATGGTGGGTGTTATAGGGATACCAATTATATTGGCGACTTAGTTGCTATGAGCGTACCTTCCTAATTATAACTACATATATTATAACATATCATAACGTGTGAATTCCCCTAAGAGTTAGGCAGAGGTCTACTTACCTAATAGTACTTCTTAGGTACATCCACATTTCGAAAGTTATGTAAGTTCCATGTGATTATAACTGGTAAGTACTCTTTAATTAATACTTTTTATCAATGATAAAAAGATCAAGATATAACAAAAGAGTTAGGGTGCCTGCCCACTGTGATGGAAAAGGTAAAGAAGTGCAGAGCTAGGAAAGCATTAACTAGTAGAATTTGAAGTGGAAAACCAGTGGACTTGTATTCGTAAATGTTTACACACATAAATGTTAATTGATTTTCACTCCGCTCCAATTTATAGGCAGCCTTAAACAAAAAATACATTATTATTGCATATTGTTCATTGATAATCAGATTCATTCAACTTCGATAATTATTTTAATAACGTAAAAGTAAACATTTCCGTCATATTTCGCGATGAAAGTACCTTAAGGGCGCACCCTACCTCAAATTGCTTAGCATGATCCTCCGTTATGCCGAAAATACTGCAGCATTAATTTTGAAATAAATATAATACTTATGTTAAAGTTGAGGATTGATGCTAGGTCCTATGTTTGGCGAAAACACGATTACATAAAATTTTCTCTATAGAAAAAAAATCCAAAGTTACCTCTAAACAGAACTATAAACCGCTGGTATTAAAAAAATACTTCAAATTAGATCAAGAAACTGCATAATAACTGAACTATCTATAAAGCAGGTCTTGTTTTTAATTTTTTTTAATTACCTTTATTTTCACCGTAAAAAGCAATTACCTAAACTTTTGGAGGCTTGAGAGCCGCTAGCGCCCCACTCCGTCTCGCTCTCACTCTGGTCGCGAGTAGTATGGTGTGAGCGAGATAAAATCTGAGGTAGGGTACAGCCTTAAGTAGACCTTTTCCAGACTTACTACTTAGTACTTAAGGTCCTTTACTACCCTATCAACTTGTTCGGTAGTAACATAAACAAAACATCACGCCTGTATCAAATAAGTAAGTGGCATCAGTGGTACGCAGATTGAGGGGAAGCAGCAATAGCATTCTGAAGGTATTTGCAGAAAGGCTAGATGGGCCTACAATGGACAGATTTATCAAGCTGCATGTCAGACATGGGACTTGATAAATCTTCCTATAATCTTTGTTTTATGTTGTGTTGTATCTGTGTATTATTTTATTTTTGTACTCGTGTGTTACTACTAACATAGTTTTTAAGTTTGTACTGATTATTAACATGCTATGGGCCGTCGACGCCTGATAATAAACGATTTGAGCTAAAGCACTAGGAAGTGGTGAAGGGTGGGCGTTTTGGGGGGACTGTCTTATGTAATTTTGACGTTCGAAAAGTGCTGATTCTCAGCCTAGTTTGAATAAATGACTTTTGATTTTGATTTTGATTTGATTTGTATCCCCGAAAGGTAAGGTCTGCCTTACCTTTCGGGGATACAGGCGTGATGTTTTGTGGCAACAAATGAAAAATGAAAAATGGTGAACTATAGGGTAACACTCTGGTGTTACCCCATAGTTCACCCACATTTCGCCTATTATGTTTAAGTCTCATGTAATAGGTGGCGGGCCTATTGCTATCATCATAATTATATAGGAACTAGCTGACCCGACAGACGTTGTCCTGTCTTAATTTTCCGCGAAATTTTCTTAATTTTTTCTTTCATAAGAACCTTCTACTGACAATAACAAACAGAAAACAACAGAAAAATAATTAGCGAAATCGGTCTAGCCGTTCACGCGTGATGGCGTGACCAAGGGAAATAGGGATTCATCATCACTACATAGTATAAAACAAAGTCGCTTTCTCTGTCCCTATATCCCTATGTCTGCTTAAATCTTTAAAATTACGCAACGGATTTTGATGCGGTTTTTTTAATAGATAGAGTGATTGAGGAAGGTTTATATGTATAATAACTTCACAGTTTTTCTGTAGTGTATTTAGTATCAGCATTGCAGTCGTGCGAAGCCAGGGCGGGTCGCTAGTTTTTATATATTTGTTAATAATCATAGCGTTTTGTTTCAGGCCTATCGTGTGAGATTCGACCAGTGTTCGACCCAAAATTGTCGCCCAGGAATCATATTATAATAGCGAAAAGATTATAATTATTTTGAAATTAGGTACAGTTCAATATATTGTTATTTTAGTGAATTAACTTAGTTGCTTATGTGGGTGCTTATCATGTTATTTATGGACTGTTGTATCAAATAAATTTGGCAAAAGGTCCTACTTTATGACAAGAGTTTTTTTCTCCAACGCGTGTAAGACGATGTTTAGTAGATATAATGCTTATGCCACAATTATGCTTTTATTATTTAAGCATCATTAAGCATCTGTGGTCTAGTGGATAGACCACCTGTCCAGAACAGACCTAGAGATCCCGGGTTCGACTCCCGGTAGGGGCACAATTTTCTACTAGGTTTGGTTGATGGTAGGACTTGTTTCTAAGTCCGCCTGGCTAGCTACCACCATCTTTTTTCGTGTGTTTCGGTAGTTAGAGGTAAGATAGCCAGTTCCTCTGTGGTTGAGGATTCCGGGTGAAACTCGCTTCCACCTATGGCCTGATCATCACTTACCATTAGGTGAGATGTATGCAAAGAGATCCCGCGAAGTGGTTAAAAAAAAATGCTGAACAATAAACGATAAGGTACTTTGTATATCGTCAAAGTCAAGGGAAACACCTGGATGAGGGACGCACGGAACCGGGAAGAAAGGGGAGGCCCATTACTATATATATTTACCCAGCTAGACTGCAGACTAGCCCGGTCAGACTGCTTTTTGACCTATATTCTTAAGTTATTTTTCTATATTACATTATACAATATCAAGAGCAACAATATTTTGTAAAATGCACACATTCACAGTTTCAATACTTAGAAATAAATAATAAAAATAATAATCGAAAATAAAGAGATATAAATTATTATTAAATACATAGCGTACCTGTATAACAGGATGGTTTAACAAAATTCTATACATATACATTTTAATTTTAGATATACCTATACAATTTGTAATTCATTCACTCAGAGCTCGTAATGACTAGTGATAGTTGTACGACCGTGCTATTAAAATTCTTTATAATTAAATTTTCACCTGCACAAACGGACACGTGTGAGCGAAATAGTTATTCAAATTAAAATATGTTTTGTGCATTAATTGGAAGGGATTTATTTCGACGGCAGCAAATTAAAAATTCACTTTTTTACATAATTCGACTCAAAATTCTATTTTATCGTAGGGTTCTTTTTTCTGGTTAATTCTCAATTTTTCTAATATTAACATACATAACGGCACGCCTGTATTCCCCGAATATTTTGAGTCCCATGTAATAGAGGGCGAGCATATTTCTTTCAACCGGGCACGAATCCGACTCCGGGCTGCTACTGAGAAATTCTACCTGGCAAAACCTAATAACATTTTGCCCGACCCGGGAATCGAACCCAGGTCCTCATGGTCAGTAGTAGCGCGCGCGACCATTAGATCAACGAGGCAGTTTATTACTACTAATATTAAGTAATGTATATAAAGACAAAGATCCGCAGGAGAACAAGGTGACCGACATAGCCCGAAGTATTGCCAAACTTAATTAAGTGGCAGTGGGCACACATTGCTCGCAGAACAGATGGCCGATGGGGCCGAAAGGATCTGGAGTGGCGACCGCGTGGAGATGGAAGGCCCCCCACAAGGTAGACCGAGAAACATCAGTTTTTAAACTTGCGTTATTTTAGTGCAACAACAATAATAGGTAAGTCACGTCGGCGTTACAATAATAATGGTTAAGTAAGAATAATTTTTAATATTAAGACAGTAGGTACTGTCTTAATATTAATTATAAAAATTAAATACCTAAGCTTATGTAATTAGGAAGTCTCGCGTGGAATCGGATATAATAATATATGGCAGTTGACTCATTAATAAGTAGGTAGTTTTATGTAGGACGAAGTAGGTAAAAAGACCTACAGAATTTTGAAAAAATAATAATATTAACAGTAATATTGGCCTTAACCATTTCCTGGGTGCCATATTAACTAAATGTTGTAAGAAGAAAATCATTTTGTCGATAACCGTAGGTACTTATACTTTGCGGCCGTCGATTTGTCTTTTATAGTGATGTTTATGTACGTCGAAAAGGCGTTCAGTAAAACATCATTTACTGATTAAAAAAAAAAAACTTCATTGTTTAAGTAGGTATAATCATAATGTATCATGGTCATTCATTATTTTTCCTGAATTAATTCTTATTTATTCATTCAAACCCAAAAAAAGAATCCACAAAAGTAATATTCAATGGAACAAGAAAATTTTAAAGACTTGGTACAGATTCAGACATCTACAAACATTCCCTCTTATTACAAACTGTGTTTTAAAACGTCTTGGTATAAGTTCATTATTTTATTTGTGACTAGTTGCTGTCTGCGGCTTCGCCCGCGTGGACACCAATTCTTTTTTCTTTTCTTAAATAAAAGTAAGCCTAAGTTACTCCTTATAACATCAGCTACCTGCCAGTGAAAGTCCCGTCAAAATCGGTGGAGCCGGAACGGAGACTAGCCGAAACAAATAGACACAGACAACATATATTTTTAATAACTTCCGTTACTTTCTTATGCATTTAGTAAAAAACTGTTATTTTGACATTACAAATAGACACTTCAATTTTATTTAAGTATTTGATTTAAAAAAAATTGTTTGTTTATCACACATAAAATGACATGATCGCAATGCCTTTTATTTTGACAGTTTGGCCACGTTCATTGCGTTATTTACCTACGTTGTTACCTAGACATTTTTTTTAAACCTTTGTAGCAATGGGAATTTCCTTCAAAACCCTCGATTTGTGATTGAAAGTGTATGCAATAAGGGTGCCGTTTCTAAAATGCTCTTCAACACCAAAATTCAGTAACACGCTGATAAATCTCAGGTCAACTGAATGCAGCTGTAATTGGTTGAATCACAACAGCCAATAAAATCACTGGACATGTGATTGAACATACAATAGTCTGAACTTAAATCAAGGTCAACTTTTAAACCACGTTTTGTTCAAAGGGTCAGGGTCGCGCATTTCCCTTTCCGTGTTCAATTCAGACACCGGTTGCGTGAGCTCGCCAAGCTTTAGCAGTACCAAAATCTTGTTCAGTTAACGTCAATTAAACAGTTTAGCAATCGACTAACCTTATTTTGTTTATTAATCTGTAGACAAACCGCTTAAAACCAGTATTTAATTCAGATGTGTGGTGTTTTATAAAAACACAACGAAGGTTAGTCGATTTCTAAACCGCAAACTGAATACGGTTACCATGAGCATTTAGGTATCGTGCTGCAAAAGCGTGTCGATTTCAAGCACCAGTATCTCTAATTGAACACGGAAAGGGAAATACGCGTCGGGGTCCAGCATTCTCGCTCTGCTCAAATATAACATTGACTGGTGTGGCACTCGCATGGCCATCATGCGTTAGCGGGCACGGTCTGAGGCAGCATTGGCGCCGGCTCTTCATCGGAGTCGTCCGAGTGTACGCGTGTAAACCGACGCCGCTCCAGCAGCCGACGTAGCTTGAACTCGCCGTGTCCGTACTCCCACCGGCGACGGGTCACGCCTTTGCGACCTAGCAATGTGTTAGCTTACTTACTGACAGATAATTAAACAACTGTGAGGAATTCGGCCGCGTTTGGGCCCCCAGGTACCGTTCAAATCTTTTAAATATTTGCGGATAGTCACGATTAATGACTGACAGTCGTCTTTAGTCAATATCAAGACGCTTTCACTCGAGTGAGCCCCAAATTGCGTAACACACGATAAATCATAATCTGAATCATTTTGAAGGATATTGCTAAACCATTGCTTCTTATGTTGGAAAAATTTGTCAGCTCAACAAAGTAAATAACGTAAAGTTGTTGAACTGTCAAAATGAAACAGATTGCGACTGATTGTATTATACAATTAGGGTGCTGCTAAAAGATGTATCATAATACTTGGCTAGTTGTATTTCTACAATTCTACAGGCGAAGACGTGTTGTACAACATTTAACCAAAAATAAGTAAAACGTTTAAGGTGCTTATTGCAAGTGCATATCCCAAGAAGTAATTAGCAAAACTAATTATTAAGGCCCACTTGCGCGTTAGGTTAGCTAATTAACTAGGAGTTAACAGCTAAGTCAGGATTAATAAAAAGAGAATTATTTCGCGCAAGTGGGCCTAGGGGGTTCTAAAAGACATCATTGCCCTTATCCCAATTTATTTGCTGTCGGCGCAACATGGATTTTCCTTTAATACTTCTCTGTTAGCGATTCTAAAAGTAGCAGTGTTTAATTTTATTATACCTAAGGCCTTGTCCAGACTTGCCGTTTTAAACGCGTAGGGATTCCAAATACTTGGAACTCCTAGTTGAGTTATACAGAAGATAAACACAAGTATGGACCTACTTAAATAAATCGCACTAATATACTTCCATATTAAGAAAACTACACCAATCAATGTATGATCGAATGAAATGCACCGACCCCAGTGGTTTAACGAAATTCGAATTCCATACTAAGTCAACTACTACATCAATGAAATAAATTAAAATTAGCGTTTATTTGTGCTTTACTATGAAAAGTGATCATTACTGAGGGCCGGATTCACAGATGGTACTCACCTTTGCTAAGCAAAATTAGCGTTTCATACGACGTCAAGCTTATTCCTAAGAAAATCATGTCCATTTTCGTAGAAGCGAATATGAGCAAGAGAGATTCATACGAATATAAAACTTCTTAAATACTTAATAAGGCTTATTTTCATATGAAATACGAAGTCTTCTCGGAATCTGTGAATCCTGTCCCGAAAGCCGAACTAAAAAGGTGTAGCATGCATTGGTGCATAAATAAAAATACAAGAAGCTGCTTCCAATAAATATATTTTTACAATCCAACGATATAAACATCACAACTCTTCACAATCACAATATTTGAAAGCGCAAAAAAATATTAAAAGTGAATTTGTGTAAAAAGAAATAACAGTAACGGAATAGTGAGATAAATAGACTAGCTAGTGTAACCAGTTAGGCCCAGGACGCACTGGTCAGCGAATTATGATGCAGTGACGCCACAACGTTACCATTGAAGTGTTTGTTTCGTCTCATCGCATTCGCTTTACCAGTGCAACCGCTGCCTTATTATTTTCACCGCCAACCAAATAATTGAACATCGTAAAAATTTCGATTACGTACTTAATTAATTATTTTAATTCTGAGTGGTCAGATCTCAATGCTCAGATCGATCGATAAATAAGTATTTGATTTGTATGGCGGCTTACTAAATAACCCTGATTAGATACTGGTTGATGTAAAATAGTTCATTTTAAATTAGGGTCAAATTAAAGAAGCTAGCGAAATTCTGCTGACGAAATCGGTATCGATACGTTAACTCAAAAACGGAAAAACATTTTTTTTTAATTGGGGGTCGACGACCGGTTTTGTATTCTGAAGCGCCTACCCAAACTCAAATTTTATCTCGCTCGCACCTCGCACACTTGCGGCTTGAGTGAGAGCGAGACGGAGTGGGGTGCTGGCGGCTCTCAAGCCTCGAATAGTTTAGGTAATTGCTTTTTACGGTGCAAAATAATGGTAATGTAATAAAAATAAAAATTCATGATCTAATTTGAAGTATTTGTTTAATACCAGCGGGTTATAGTTCGGTTTAGAGGTAACGTTGGAGTTTTTTTCTATCTATAATTTTATGTAATCGTGTTTTCAAACATAGGACCTAGCATCAAAACTCAACTTTAACATATATTTATTTAAAATTAATGCTGCAGTATTTTCGGCATAACGGAGGATCATGCTAAGCAATTTGAGGTAGGGTAGGCCCTTAAATGAGTTGAGAAAATTTGTTTCATCATGTTTATATCAATACCCATCACGTCAGTGGAGTTTCGCTAGCTAAATTAATTTGACCCTGTATATCTCACTACAGGGTGTAAGGGTAAACAGTCTTGTCATTCAAACCATGGATAGTTGACTTAAATATAAAAATAAATGACCAAGTAACAAACAAAAAAAAAACGTTATTTTCATTTAAAGATTAAAAAGTTTCTATGCGACACCGTGCTCGCTATCGAAACAGCCGGCCGGTCAGGTCACCTCTCACGCCCCCCACCCGTGTTGAGACGCAACTTCGTTGCCCTAGCGCATAGGTGAAAGGGTGAAAATAATACTCTAGTGGTAAAAGTCGTAATCTTTCATTTGATTTTACGTTCTATAAATGACACCATACCACTGGTTTCAAGGATAACGGTGTTTACCCTAACATCCTGTATAAAATAATAAGAAACATTTGGCAAGTTTTAAGGAACTATTTCACACCAATTTATTTTGAAACTACATACATCATAATCTCTTGAAGGTAGCGAACTTAAAACGAATACAGAACAGAATATACAGAAATAAATAAACATCACTGTAATGTATTCGAGCTACGAGAAAAATAAATAACAAGTAAAATAACAACATTAGATCATTGTGATTCGAGATCACTATACCCCATTAATTATAACATTAGACAAATAACGATATCGTTTATTCCATAAACGTTTAACTCCGTTATTTCACGATACATACAAGCAATTTATTGTATTTACCATTTACATCTTTAATGCAATAATTTTAACAATACAACACAATAACTGTCGTTATTTGTCTCATGCTATAATAAATGGAGTAGGTACACACGGCTACACATCAAGCATCTACGGAAATCCTATATAATGCGAGATCAGCATAAACTGGAAATGTATAGCTTGATGCGAAGCCGTGTAAAGTCACTGATAAAATTAATTTCATTATAAAATAGTTTTTTTTACTTAAAATTAATAGGTAAGCTTTTAAAGAATCATCAGATCGCAAACAAGAGATATTTATAATTATATCCTTTAGAATTCTCTATAGCCGGTAAATTATATAAAAAATCTTCTACTAAAAGCCTTTTTTGCTGTCGTTACATGCATCACAGAAAACAACCCTTAAAATACGGTTACAAATATTTGTATACTTTATTAACTTATCTATTTAATATATTTGTTGTGTGTATTTTATATTTATAATACTTCGTATTTTTTATGGGTTGGGGTTATCCACAGTTATATTACTTTTTTATTTAAATATTTTAATAAAAACTGTTTCTTAATTCGTAATTATCGTAATATTCAACTGGAATGTATAATTTGAGCTATATTTGAGCCTTTGAGCTAAAGTTAATCTGTTTAGGAGCGCCGTGGAAGGCTTTTTTTTAATACAGGGTGTAAGGGTAAACAGTCTTGTCATTCAAACCATGGGTAGTTGACTTAAATATAAAAATAAATGACCGAAAACAACAAAAAAAAAAACGTTATTTTCATTAAAAGATTTTAAAAAGTTTCTATCCGACACGCAAGTTCGTTGCCCTAGCGCATAGGGCAACGAACTTGTGTCTTTCGTGGAAAAATGTAGTTTTAAAAAAAAGAAAAAAAAAGTTGTAATTTTCCATTGATTTTATACGTTCTATAAATGTAACCAAACCACTGGTTGCAAGGATAACGGTGTTTACCCTAACACTCTGTATACTCATGTTTAAAAATATTAGGGTATTTAAGGGTTTCACTGGGGACGATAATTTATAGAGCATAATATATTCATGGCAAACAAAATTGAAAGAATCCCAGCATGATTACTAAATATTTACTAATTACAAAAAAAATATATAAGATTTATTTTTAACTTGTAATGTAGTACCTATTTTATGAAAGAATATTTAAAATAAACTTGAATTTATTAGATTTTTAGTACTTAAACTAATAATATTTTAGTCGTTTTGTTTAAAAATAAATCTTGCTAAGCTTTTCACTTGTGTCATTTCAACAGACAAAACACCGTGACAAAGTCAAAACGTTCAGGTCACGGTTACAGTACGGTTACGGGTTTGATAGTGACATTATGTGTGCCTATTAACTCAAGGAGCATCGGTTTAGAACATTAGTTCTTGCTTCACTTTGTCATAGCCACGGTCTTTAGTCTGGTGAAATGTTAAAAATGTGGACGCAGCTTTAGGTATTACAGTACTTTACCCACTCAAGACTCGAGTATTATTTTAATCTACTTTAAAGCCATTTGATTGGTTAGAATTAGTTTGAAGTAACGCTCGAGTCTCCAGGGAGGTTCTGTAATACGCGCTTTAGAGTTCAGTGAATGTGTGTGTGGTGTGTCAGTGCACGAGCGGCTCGGCCTCGTAGCCCTTACCGGTGTTGCGCGCGCGCAGCAGGGCCAGCGCGGCCAGCGCCAGTAGCGCGGCGGCGGCGGCCCCGCCCGCGCCGCCGAGCGCGCCGCTCCACCACTCCCACGCGCCGCCCGCGCTCGCGCCCGCGCCCACCACGCTGGGGCTGCCCGACACTTCTGTAACGAGGTTTTGGTTCTGTGTGATCTGTTTTATTTGGCGACTTTTGATTGTAAGGCGTTTTTCATAAAGGCTCTATATCGAATGAACCGCAATTACATACTTTGATTTGATTTTACAGAAAGTTTGCTAATCTATTCCAGTGGTTTTCAATATTTTTGAATACGCGACCCCTTGAGAAGTTAACAAATTCTAGCGACCCCCTAGCCCCTAGGGTCATCCTTCTGACTGAAATAATATTTTTAGTCTGAAGTGTATGACCTAGGAACATTTGTCTTTTTCTTTTGTCCACGACCCCCTGAGTAAGGCTTCGCAATCCCCCAAGGGGTCGCGACCCACAGGTTGAAAAACACTGATCTATTCCATATGTTCTGTTGACGCCGCAACAACGATACGGCGCACGATCGAAAGGTACACCCCGAGTGCCGCGACAAGGACGGAAGCTACTGTCACCTGTCACAGAAGAGTGACATAAGCAAAAGTACGACTACCGTGAAGTGCGCAATTTAGATTTTTACTTGTTTTCAAGTTGTTTTCTTCTTGTATAAGATATTATCCTTACATATTATAAAACAAAGTCCTCCGCCGCGACTGTCTGTCGTCAGGTTCGCGATAAACTCAAAAAATACTGCACCGATTTTCATACTGTTTTCACCAATGGATAGAGTGATTCTCGAGGAATATTTTAGTATATAATAACCGACATCCACGCGGGCAAAGCGGGCATCAGCTAGTTTTACGATAAAATGTTGTCCATTTTTTGTTCCTTAACTAACATTTGAAGTCAAGAGAAAAATGTGTACAAACAAACTATCACTTACTCACTATACCTTCTGGAAGTCAAATGATTTCCTATGGAATATGAAATACTATTATTACTACTATATTCATAAACAAAACAAGTTATTTGATATGCAAATATAACATAAGCAGGAAAACATAAACATCACAGCATCACATAAATTGCAATTTATATACTCAACATTACTATCATGATTGATTTTGAACCTTATTTCTTTCAGAGTAAAGAAAAAAGCGCGACAAGCAAGCATATGTACAACGGAGGTGCGAAAAGGTTAATGCAATTTTCACATACATTTTTATCCCGAACATGTTACCTGTTCGAGCCGAACCTACCCGAAGGGAACCAAACGGAATCCTATTGCTAAGGGCTCCCAACACAAGACTGCGTTGCGACGTCGCACGAATTGCAGTTTTGTGTGAGAGCCCTAAGCCTCCGCTAGCTGTCAGCGCCCTGTATCTCATGAACCGTAATAGATAGACATTTGAAATTTTCACAAATTGTGTATTTCTATTGCCGCTATAACAAAAAATTAAAGAGTCCGCAGATACACAAAACGTGTTTTTTCGGCGTATTCGCTGAATATTGTATCGATTTCTTCGTGTCGCGCTTGCACTTGGCCGGTTTTTGTTTTTATTTTGCAGAATATGTTTTTGTTAAGTACCTTTTAGGCTGTGCTAAAGAAATACGTTTTCTTTCATTCTTATTTGTATTACTTACTAAAGTTGTCCCATAAATAATAAGTCAAACTTTTTCATTCCGCAATTGTACATATCACTCATGCGCATAAAAAAAAGAAAAGCAAAACACAACGAACAGACACAAACCTACTCACCGACAGTCGCGGTAGGCTTCACGTGTGACGTCACATTCTTTTCCAGACGGCTTTCATTCCTGAGCGCCTCATCAACGAACTTATACACCCTGAATGGGTTCAGTTCAGCGACATACACCTTTGAGCCGTCAGCTGATGTGACGATGTCGTGGGGGTTCCGTAGACCTTCGTCAGGAGCGAACGTCTGGATAAGCCGGCCGGTCGAGAAGTCGATCACGAAACCACGGACGGGAACCGGGTTCGGTAAAGGACTGTCGGGTCCGTTTACTACGTAGAGGCGGCCACCTGTGGATTAAGTTCTTGTTACAGATAGTGCCGTCCACAAAGACTGCTCTGCATGCCTACCCTCATTCGTTCGTTCGTTATGGAGTTTGGTTTCCGCATGGACCATTGTGCGTGTAACCTATACCTACCCTCATTTGGTTTGCTAAAATCCTTTGAGTTTTATACATAGTAATTTAGTAATTACAAGTCGTGTGCCCGATGTCCATAGAGAAAAACTACGAAGTTTCATACTTTCATCCTTTCCGAGTTTTTAGGGGTTAAATAAATCCTTCCTGTGTGCTCACTTTCGTTATTAAGATTTACATTTTTTTTTTTCATGTTTTGGTATATTATAGGTACAGTCACAGACTTTAATTGATGAACCACCTGGCACTGTTCGTATTTTAGCCGTGTAATGCAAATCGGGTTTATTCGGTTCCCGACACGCAGTCATATGTCTTCATATTAGAAAAAGAAAATTATATTTCTTATATTTACCGGTTGGCTAACCTGAGTGCCTGAACTACAAACTTGACAGCAGAGTGACTACCCAAAGTCAACCAATTGCAGGTCTAGCAACAGTAACCTAGCAAAAATAAACAACCGTTGCTAGGTTACTGTTGCGATAGTAACGTTACGTCGTACGGAGAAATATTAATAGTCATTTCGACAAGTTCGAAAGTAACGTCTCTGACATCAATATTTCAACTGTCAGTGTCTTCAGTTAGGTTTACAGAATTATCGAGTTAATGAGCTATGATTCAAAAGAGGTCGGTATCAAATAGACTGTATTTATTTTTACTATTGAGAACTTATTAGTCAACATCTATGGATAAGACTATTTCCGATTAAAAGTAATTTATTTGTCATCTTGTTTACGATTGGCGTTTTGACTTCGTGTTTAATCGTGTAATCTAGTGAATGTATGAAACTGCAAAATTGAAAAGTTTTAAGGTGGCTCATCAATCAAAGTCCGTGACTGTACACCTCTGACCAACCTTTCGGGGATACAGGCGTCATGTTATGTTATGTTTATATTAGATTTTTATTAAGTAGATGTATATTAGGGATTTACACTCACCATGCACAGGAGCATAAGCGACACTGAACAGCCTGCCGCCCATAAGCCAACTGCTGAAGCTTCCCTCGTACGTGCCGTTGTCGTGTCGGAAGCAAGCCACGCGGCCGCGCTCGCGGTCCGCCACGCAGACCAACCCGCGGTCTTCGGCTAGAGTGAGGGCGTGGGGCACGTTGAACGCGAACGGAGAGTTGCCGTGACCTATGGGAGAATAAATTGATAGTATATATCAGGGCCGCAGCTACCGTACAAGCCGATTCCTATCGGCTTCCCTTCTGGAATTCGAAACAAAACCACTCTATCGTCATTAAAAATGACACAGTCAGTAGTGTTTAAAATGCCTTTTAAGTAATCACACTATAGGTATTTAATACACCATATAATTAAAACTATACAAAACGCCTACATTCAATGTTTTGTCTTTGTTGCCTCCCAACAGCAAAAAAAAATTCTCTAAAATAGCTCGGCGGCGCGGCTGGCTTATCGCTCCTTCAAAAATCAAGGCGTCATGACGTCACTTTGGTCACGTGACACCCCGGTTTTATACGCTTCGAGCAAGCCGGTCAAATACGAGTTATTGTACCTAAAGCGATCTAAACTTGCGTTCGCGTGAACGAGATGCCGCGATATCGGTTCGGTAGTTTTCGTTGAATTTCGTAATGCGTTCGGCTCGGAGTTCGGACAGGACGCTATTGTGTGGTTCATGGTTGCTGTTTGACGTAATCGCATTATAATTTGTTTACACTTGCAGTTAATTTGCATTTTGTTCGTATTATTTATTGAATACATTAGTTTATCAGTACGAGAATCGTAGTAGTAGTATTAGTTTGTTGGTATAAAACAGTGATTAAAGTGTTTTGACTTTAGTGAAAGTGTACGTTGTAATTATGTATTTGGGGTAAGTAGATAGTTAATAAGTTGAAATTTCTTAATAGATTTGAAAAGTTATTAGTACTATCAGTAGGATTAGGATGGCGGCAATAATTCGTCAAGGACTTTCTAATTAACTACAATGTCTTTTAGCCCGCGTGCGGCCCGTCTGGTAGCTTAGTGGTAGCCTATACATTGTTTTTTAGGATTATTTTCTTTGTGAGGAAACATGCTTTCCAAGGTTAAGTTTTGAAATTAAGAAACACATGCCGTGGTCGCTCAGATATAAGTATAAATTACAAACGACGTGATAGTTTTTTCAAACATTCTAATGTTTCCCTTTACGATAAATATGAATGGCTGACTGGCAGTTGTAAATAAAATAAAATGTATTGTTTCCCTTGCTTACTTTTCTCAGATTCTAGTAGTTTATGTAATAAAGGGGTTTTTACATTCATAATCTGACGATTTTTCGCTAATTCGTTTGAAGCTCTACACCCGCGCGGCCTATTCCCTCTAGTAGCCGTGAGCGAAAACTCTGAATTGTAAAATGCCACTCCCTAAAAATTTCTCGTTAAACGCGCCCTCTGTTTAATTATTTGTGAATTTTTTGAATGGAGATATCTCGTTCTTGTACTGACAAAATGCATTGCTTTTCTGATATTTTCGTTAGATGGCGTTGCGCTATTAGGAGCGTAGGAGCTTAGTATAGAAGATCTGCGGTAGTGCGGTTGAAATCACTTGTTGAACTGTGTGAGTGTGCGTGGTTTGTGAAAGCGGGGTAGCTTTTCGCGGCCACAAGGAAGGTCCGAAGTGACATCATAACAAGTATTATTAACCGACTTCTTCAAAAAGGAGGAGGTTCTCAATTCGTCAGTATAGTTTTATTTATTTTTTATTTTTTTTTTGCTCCGGTTTCCCACCCCCGAAAAACCACCCTTCGCCACTGGTATATATGTGAAATTCATAACAGAAACTTATACCCCAATTGCGTAACACACATAAAATAACAAGAACGCAACATTACGGTACAAATAGAAACATTTTGATAGATCTGGTTAACTTCATAATACAGGGTGTTAGGGTAAACACCGTTACCCTTGCAACCAGTGATTTGGTTTCATATAACGTAAAATTAATGGAAAATTACAACTTTATTTTTAATTTCTTTAGATCTACATTTGGTTGGATTGGTACCACAAGAGACGGAAGACGTACTTGCGTCAAAATACGGGCGGGGGTGCGGGACGTGACCTGAACGGCGGCGAGTGCGACCCCTCCCTCAGTCAGTCAGCTGTTTCGCTAGCGAACACGGTATCGGATAGAAACTTTTTAAAATCTTTTAATGAAAATAACGTTTTTTTTTGTTGTGTTCAGTCATTTATTTTTATATTTAAGTCAACTACCCATGGTTTAATGACAAGAGTGTTTACCCTTACACCCTGTATACATTTGAGATTATGGGTAATAGAGATGTATGGAAGAACACATGCACGATGATGCAAGAGGATGATAACGATCTACAACCTAATTGCGTAATACACGATCAATCACAGTCTGAATCGTTTTGAAACAGATTGCGAATCCATTGCTTCATAAGTTCGAAAAAAATCTGCTCAACAACGTAAATAACGTAATTAATGTTGATGAACTGTCAAAATGAAACAGATTAGTCTCAATCGGTTACGAAAATAAGTTACGCATTTAGATAGCTATTCAACTTCAAAGGTCAAACACCCAACCCTAACATTTAATAAAGAAAACTCACGACGAATTGCAATGCATTAAGACGAATGTCACACGGTACGATATACTTGCGCAAAATTGGACTTGCACAAGTATACATTAACGTGTGTGAGATGGATCCGAGCCATTCAGTCAGTGTCTTGCAAGCTTGTGCAAGTCTAAACTTGCGCAAGTATATCGTAACGTGATATGAGGAAGTGCAGGTACTCACTGATCCCCCACTGCAGTATGATGGTCCCGTCTGCTGAAAACTTGACTATCCTGTGGTTGCAGTAGCCGTCTGCGACAAAGAAGTCGCCGTTGGACAGGACTGCCACCGCGCTTGGCTTACAGAAGTGCTTATCGTCATTGCCGGGTATAAACCTACGAGTGAAGAGTTAGAACAATTAAGCGACATCAATTCGAAACTAATGGGTATAGGAAGAATAATGGATGACTCACTATACAGCGTTATTGGTAAAACACCAACAACCTCTTAAGGAGTCATTGTACTCATCATTATGAACAACTTTTACAATAGGAACAAATATGAAATCGCGAAAACAATAACAGCTGTTCCGTACATTTTGACGAGTTATGCGAACATAAATGTACGGAACAGCTGTTATTTTTTTCGCGATTTCATATTTGTTCCTATTGTAAAAGTTGTTCATAATGATGAGTACAATGACTCCTTAAGAGGTTGTTGGTGTTTTACCAATAATCCTGTATATCAATGTTGAGCTTTAGATAATGGGATTATCATAAATTCATGAATCCATACTAATATTATAAATTCGAAAGTAACTGTCTGTCTGTCTGTATGTTACCTTTTCACGCCTAAATCACTGAACGGATTTCGACAAATTTGGCAAGGCACCCTGGGGAAGGAGATAGGCTACTTTGTATCGCCATACGGCGCGAGCGAAGCCGCGGGCGGAAGCTAGTAGTAAATAACTTTCAAACATTTACTAGTTTTTGCCCGCGACATCGTCTGCGATCCAGGATGAGAAGATCAAGGTCTACCCCTGTGCCAAATTTCATCCAAATCCGTTCATCCATTTAAGCGTGAAAGTGTAACAAACTCACTTTCGCATTTATAATATAAACAAGGATGGAAATAGCTTCTTATGACATCAACAGTCAACACATGTATGTTTGGGTTGCTTCATTGCTACCAGTCCTACTCAAATACAATTATCATTTATTTACTTGTTTTCATTTTGTTCAATAACAATAAATAAACAATAAATGAACACTAGAGATACAATAACATTTTCTTTCGTATTTATCATCTTAAGATAATCATGGTAAACAATAACAGATACAACATCAAAGTTATGTAATAAGAATGAGTTCATTACTCTGTACATAAATAATATACTAGCTGCCCCAGCGGCTTCGCCCGCGTGTATCTTTATAAATTATAGCCTATGTTACACACGTGAATGTAGCTTTATAATGGTGAATGAATGTTTTAAATCGGCGCAGTAGTTTTTGAGTTTATTCATTACAATTTACAAACATACACACAAAAATACAAATCTTTCCTGTTTGGGCAATGCCAGCTTTTTGGGCACTTTTCCTGTTGACAGCGATGCAGACGATTTTTTTGATGCCCTTTGATCATTTCGTCCCCCTTTCTTTATATACTTGTACATAATAATTATTATGAAGTATTTTAAGTCAGTAAGTAGTTGTTTTACATTTTATATAATGAACAAGGTCATGTCCATCTATACAAAACTTTAAACTTAAGTGCACTTTTCTTTCAATTTTAATTCTTATAGTTACCTAGTTTCATTTGTTTTAAAGTCAAAGTCAAATAATTTATTTCAATTAGGGCTGATTTAATCAAAGTCAGATATCTTTTATCCGTGGAATAAAATTATCGTCTGGCAGTTTTTGTATGGAAAAACTGTCAAAAATTCAAAATTTATTTGTAGTATAAGACATATACTCGGTATAAAAGTTTGGTGAAATTCACCCTTAGGCACATAAAAGGCACTTTTGAACTTCAAAAACAAAGAAATAGAACTGATTCTGATGACGATAGTAGCAATATAATTCTAGTTCTCCATCTGTTAAGTGTAACAAGGTAGTGTAAGAACTTCAATCAAGAATGTAAGAAACAAAAAACTTACTTCTCTCCCAGGGTGATGTTTGGCTTCAGTTTGTCATAAGGGGTAAACTTGAAGACCTGATGCAAGGCCACATCTGTCACCCACACATTTCCTTCATAGTCCACTGTTATGCCATGCGGGATGTAGAACCTAGAGGAATTTGTTTCAATTAATGTCTTTGACTTATAACTGTTAAGAATTAATTTTATTCTGAGCATACATTGCTACAGATAGTGAGTATAATGAGTGCCTTATAGCTGAAACTCTTCAAACAAGGATTCTAAGAGTCATAAGGCATTTGAAATAACTTTTTAGAAATAAATCTTGTAATTTTTACCACATAATAGTTTTTAGAGTTATTGAATATTATGAAAGCAGAAATAAGAAATGTGAGCCAGTTCTGGTCTTTTCTGAGCTAAACTGCATACACAATATACAAATTGTAAAGTAATAGAGTACTTTAGTATTGTTGAAGAGCCTATTATACATATGTAAATATTAAAATTACTCACAGGTTCTGCCCCCAACTATCAACCAGCTCCCCCGTATCATTTAGCACTAGTATTGTGGGTTCTGCTATAGGATTTTCCCCAATTCCCTGGTACACATCTCTGTTGTTAAATGTAGTGGCATCCCACAGGTTGTGGGATCGGTGGAATACCAGCACTTGGCCTGAGTTGTCGATGGCCACACCTGATACCTGGCCCATTCTGATGGACGGGTCTGGCCAGTCGTTCACCCATTGTGGAGCTAGAGAGGAAAAATAAGATTTTGTATTTGACATTCTTCAGACCTAAGATTTTACCAATACTGAAGATTGAATTGACTGAATTGTTTAGGAACAAATTGATATTATTATTTAGGTTGTGAGGTACACTTACAAGAATCAACACAATTGGGAAATAGTTTTGGTTCAAAATGTAATAAGTATTAAAAACAAATAGAGCTTATTATAGCAATAAATTGTTTTTATTTTCTGCCTGGGGAATACCCAAGGGAAATCACTTGCACCACTGTATGTAGTAGTACTTACAAGGCTTTTTTGAGTTAGTAATCAATTTACTGTTGTATGATAGAACAGCAGCAAATATGTAGAAATCGTGTAAATAATAATTAACTTGATTAGTAATCGCTACGCTAGATTTAAAAATATACAATTACATACCGTGTTCCAATTTGGTAAGCGCAGTTTTTATTTTTTCGTATTGAGCTTGCTGGCTATCGTAGTAGCCGGCTGGATAGTATCCTTCTTCACCAAACTGCACACAATAAAAGGCCCGTTTTAATTACCTTCTACTCACGAACATTTAATAAATATTGCCAATTCCTTACCATTCGTCCACAAATCGAATTTATGATGCATAATATTACAATTAGCTGAAATTTTGGTAGAACACTAAACATAAACGACTTCATCATTAATATTGTAAGCACTGACTGAAAGTTTTGTTTTGCTATTGATCTAAATGATTTTACCAAATCAACAAGTACCAAGCTTATCAATTATCACACAATGACGTACGGTCGTGGTACATTTGGATGACGTAGACGTATCAACTCTAGTGATGTGCCATAGCTTTGAAACTTACTAAAACACTACTTGATTAACATTTGCCGAACTCTCTTGTAAAAACACATGTAACGCCCGAGTCTAACTGTGTATGATTTAGAATGAAAATCACAGTTATTGTAGCAAAACTCGTGCTGGGTCATAGTGTAAGAGTCAATTGAGAATTCAATAGATGCAAATGATGTTTCTTCAATACGACTTGTAGATTATAGAAGTAAATTGGATAATCTGATGCATACAAGGGTATAGAAAAATCTATATTAGTTCTAGGTCACTGCGTTTTTTATATACAAAGATAAGTTCTAGGTTCTAGGTCAGGTTGATCGATCAGTGTGATTGGATGCGGATGGGGAAACATTTGCAATACTCTGATCATTATGTAATGGGGACCAATACATAGATCTTTTTGTTTTTACCTGCATCTGATTGAAGGCAGCACCCCCGTATGAGGGTAGGGTTGGTGGCAGTATAATTAATTAGTACTAGCCGGAGCGCGGTATCCACAAGTTACGATATTGCCTATTATTTATCGAAACTTTTTTCGCCCAAGCTTGTCCATGAACTGGTGGGGTTTCAGAACTTACAGACAGCTGACAGACTGTAACTTTAAATGATTTGAAAGGGCCTTTAAAAAGTAAACAAAGGAATGCTTTACACTAAGAAGTTTAATAATTCACACGCACGATAAAGTGCCATTACACCAAACCGGCAAGTTAAGACGAACATAAGTGATCCCATTCGGGGAGCACACGTAGTACATGCCGGCTCGTCTTATGCCGAGCACGCCTCTGATTGGCGCCAACATAAAATATTTATCTCCTAAATATATTTTATACATTAGACAAGAACAGCTGCGCCTGTTCTTGCAGCTTTTTGACCTTCTTCATGTTTTTTGAAGACATTTTCTCTTTCCTGAATAGCGAGGCGATGGACGAGTGCAGCCTCCTGACGAGGTCGCCGCGCGTCTTCTTGAGCGCGGCGGCGGCGGGTCGCGCGCTCATGAGGCGCTTGTGGTAGAACGCCAACTTCTGCATCATGTGCGGGTTACTGCACGGACCCGTCTGTTCCTCCCTCTTCTCCTTCATACCGTTTTGTATTGGTTGTGTTGGAATGCTGTTTACTTTTATCTTCAATCTGTTAATTTTAGGATTGAGTTTCAACGCCTTCTTCTTCTTCCTCTTCATCATAGTCGACTGTTTCGACATGTGGTACATTTTCAGTAAATCTAAGTAGTCGTTCCGGGGAAGCGCGGTAAATATAAGCGCGTAATGCTGCGCGATCTCTTTCCGCAGGTCGTTAGGTATAGTCTTCTGCCTTGAGTTCATGAGTTTCTCTTGAAACGAGTACAGTTCAGTGACGTGTGCGGTGCCGTCGGCGAGGCCAGCCTGTCCGATCAGTACCATGTTCAGCTTCTTGAGCATTTGGTTAATGTTGCCGCGGTTGTTGTTCAACTGTTTGGGGCTGATGACTTTCTGTTTCAGAAGTTGTTGGTGACGGTTCTGAAGGAATGTCAGCTCTTTGTATAGCGCGTTAGGGTCTCCTATATCCTCCTTCAGAGAGTTGAGCGCGTTGTTGAGTTGCCTCAACAGATTGTTTCTGTTCTTAGGCAGGGTGCTCCAGGCATTCTGCTCGTTGCTGTGTTCGTGTTGTGTGTCGCCCTCACTGCTCGGTTTGGCCCTGGCTTCGTTACCGTTGGGCTTGAACCAGTCCCGAAGCTCTGCTTGGAAAGCTTCTTGGTCTTCAAGCCTGCCCTTAATACTTAAGAAAGAATTTATTTCTGCGTTCTCTACTTCCACGCCGTGTTTGTCAGTGGTTGCCTTCAGCCAGGCCTTCCCTTCTTCAAATTTGAGTTTATCAATAATTTCGTTAGTTATGTAAATCCTGGCGGAAGTAACAATTTCATTTGTGTCTGAAGAGATTTCATTGTCTTGAATCATGTTGCCTTTCTTGTCATGGTTAGCGGAGGAGATTGGAATGAAGTTGGGTGCTTTTTCTGAGGCACCTTGATTTTTATTATCATTCTGTTCATTTTTCTTAGCTTCCGTTTTGTTGGTTTCCTCAACGGCATCTTTACTGACGGAAGTTTTTCTTTGTGGCGCGAGGCTTTTAGTGTTGCGTCGATCATTCTCGTCACCAGCAGAGAGGTTTCTCTTCTTATTGATATGCGTTTCGTGTGTGGTGGGGGATTTGGACAGTCGCTTGTTGCGTGGCGTGGTTGGCGCGGGGGCAATGGCCTGGTGGTTAGGGGTCGGTTGGTGCAGGGGCCGGTAGAGACAGACGTAGGGCGAGTTGATGGGCAGGCCCGAGAAAGGCAGGGTCACACGACAGGTGTGCACGAGGTGCCCTCGGCGTGTGCAGCCGCTGCAGTACAGCTGGTGGTGACGCTTGTTTTGGTTGCAGCGCTCCAAAGGAGAGTTGTTGTCAATCTGTCGGGGAGATAATGTTATTGTTAGAACGTTTTGATTTGAGATCGCCTATTGTCACCATCTGGATATAAAAAATGGACTGCTACCGAGTATTTCCTAATGACTGAATAACCTAGTATCACTTTCTCCGACCTGGGGATTGGACCTACCGACTAGACCAATGAGCAAAAATGAACAAAAATACCAGCGCTCATTGACCCCAAAAATAAAATGATCAAGTCATCTTTCACCCATCAGGTCTATGGAGTTTCGCTAGTTAATTTTATTAGACCGTGTACTCTGAGCCATAATTGAGCCTTAATTTTTACACTTTTTGTAAGCAGCCAGATCAATCGTCGGGGCCAAACAACCCGAAGATAGACGATGATTTCCGTAGTGCATACTTTTCCTAGGAGATCTGCAGGGTCCGCGGAAGTGGGGAAATGCTCCCCTTACAATCAAACGTGCGGCGCGCCCCCTCCAATTTCCTACCTGGTATAGTTTTCTCTGTGCTATCCTTCACAGAGCTTTGTTTTTTCTTTATTAAATGAAAAAGCGATGGTATATAAGAAAAATTTTCAGAGAGAGAGCAGAGCGTAAGAATATTTTTTAAGGCAGAAGCAGACGCAATCAAGACAGTGTGACTGCGCGCGTATGGAGTACGTATACACCAATTTTTTTTTTTTACTGGTTTTTCATACAATACTTCCGCCCTGGAGATCTGAGGGGCAATTCCTGTATTTTAAAGAACTTAGTCGCATTCTGTCCAAAACTACTTTTAATTTAGCAATATTTTTGAAAAGTTCTTGGCATTGATTGGCTAGATTTTGAACGTTTTTGAATACGGGAATTGTAAGTAATAAGTAATTACAGTATTATGGTATCTGCGCCACGTGTCGGGACAGTGGCTGGCCGGGTGCCCGTTCTGTCCGCACTCGGCGCACCGCAGCGCGCCCCAGTTGCAGCAGTTGCGGCACATGTGCGTGTACATCTGGTTCGGGGAGCCGCACTGTAAAGAGAACATAAATATATATACAGTTAATAATGATACAGTGAAATAATGAAAGAAAGAAAAATTGTTTATTCTGCATAAACAAAACGCAAATCCACAAACAAAAAAAAAAAAAACACAAAGGAGCCAAAAATATAAATTTTACAGTGGAGCCAACATTACAGCAAAAGAACTATTTGATGAAACGCACTCTACTCTTTGATGTCAAGGCTAGGGAACAAAGACAATAATAATGGGCTTGGATCTAGGAAGGAGAGTTCACAAGATTTAATGAGACCATTTAAAAAGAGAAGAAATGTTTCACCATTTATTTAAAACAAGAAAGAAATATATGTTACTAGCTGGCCCAACAGACATGTCCTGTCCTGAATTCCCGTAGAAAATAGCTCTTTCAATTTTTTAAGTTGCGCCATATTTTGAATTGTGTGTGTTATTTAAAAATCTGTGGATGACATTAAAAGATTTTAAAATATTAGAAGATTGCGCAATCAAATATTTTATTTTTTCATGCTTTTCAGTCTGTTATCGTTTTGGTTTACTTGACAATTTTCATCCATCTTTGCGTGCTTTTCCTCATTTTCTGCCCACATACAGACATTTCGACTACACAACTAGCTTTATCTATACATATTATAAATTAAAGTCGTTTTTCGCGTCTGTCTGTGTGACCACGTAGTTCATCTAAACGACGCAACGGAAATTGGAAATTCGGTTTTAACCATCGTTTAGATGATTCCGGATTTATGTGTATAATAAACATATATAATATATCAAACTTATATTTAACAAAGAAACGATGCACGATGTTTTGTGAAGTCGTAAAAATCATGCGAAGCTAGGGAGGGTCGCTAGTCTTGTAAAATACTGAAGTACTTACGTTAACACAGATCTTTCTAGGGCATCTCGGTTCGAAGTGTCCCGTAGAGCCGCACATGTAGCACACGGGCGGCTTCAGGCGACACGTGTCGTCGCGGTGGCCTGCGCGGTTGCAGTAGTTGCAGCTGTAATGTAACAACACGTGTAATGTAGCATGTAATGTAACAAGCATGTAACTCAGTAAAGTTTCAGGAAGTTATAAATGAAAACTTGATTATTATTAGTTGTGCTACGTTAGATAACATTAAGTTATAACTTAATTAATGTATTTGTCTAGTGTCCAATAATGTTATAGAGTAGAGATTACATAAAAAATTAGAATAATAAATTGTATAAAGGGTGTAAGGGACAGCGCTCCGCAGACTGGTAGGATTAATTTTAGCTGTTTTATTTACATAAATGGAGTGCTGCGTACAAAGAATGTAATTTTACATTGAAATAAAGGAATAGTAACAGAAAAAACGATTAAAAAAATGAAAACTTTTCTGAGAAAATTTCCAGTGGAATATGATTCAAAATAAGGACCTGAATGCCCACAGTTAATTTGCAGAGCGATGTCCCTTACACCCTGTATAAATCCAATAATAATTTAGGTACTGTGAAATTACCACATTCTGTGATTTTTGCCAGTGAATGAACATAATAGGAAAACAGTTCCAGTGTTCCTAAGCTGTCCATGATTTAAGCCTCGTGCAGACTGGCGTGACACGATTCTAACAACACAATTCCTAAGAAAATTTCACGGTACAACAATTACCGGAGTCGCGTCGCGCACAAATAATAATGTTCTTTCATAGTGCAGTTACTATTATTACTAACTGCATGAATACAAGAGATCTGGGCAGGTTGCAATGAGTAGGTACGTATTTGAATGTTACATCACCTGGCTAGTCACTAGACTAGGCAGATATATCTATTTAGTTAAATGATATATTATACATTGCAACAACAAATCAATTTTCACGCCTCCCCCTTAGGACCTAGGCTAATTATTTTTTTATATTTGGATAGCTCCTACTCATGACTTAAAGAAGTGCCATACTTAAAGAAAATTAATTCGAAATCTCAAAAAGGAGATCATTCACCGCCCATACATTTTTGGGCTCAATGTGAAAGTGTCGGCCAAACAAGAAAAATGCTATAAGTATTCCAAAAGATTACTTTTTTCTCTTAATTTTTTATTACTACAGCTATTACTATAATTAGATTACCTAATGTTAATTATTTTAACTAAAACATACTGAAAACAGTAATTTTCAAAATCGTTTAACAGCGCAGGATATTGCCCTACAGATTTGGTCAAATAGTGAAAAGTGAAGAGAATAACATGTTCTTGTTTTGTTTGGCCGGTATTTTCTTTATTTAGCCCAAAATGAATGATCTCCTCTCACGGGTATTCTGGTAACATACAATATACTTAAATATTATACTTACGTGATTTTCCTTTTAGCCAGTGATGGTACTCTGTCCTTAGGATCAATCACCCACAAACTCTTATCACCTGAAAAGTAATTAACTACGATCAATTACAATTTAAATATACATACATACATAAACTCATGCTTTGTTCCCATGGGGGAGGTAAAAACGACAGAATGCAACCTGCTGCGATCCTCACATACTCCTTTTGCTGTGTTTACGTTCATACATCTGGTCATACACTAATTATCTAATTAACACTATTTAATTATCTCATTCAATAATCGTGTTTAATGATGCCATGATGAGCTATGTTAATCTTATTTTAATGTGTTTTACAAAAGGGGTTATTAAGAATATAATTAACTAAATAGACTATTATTGTGAGAGGTTTTTGTGTGAATAACACTACATAATTATGGTTAACAATATTACTACAGGTACTGTTAGGATTTCAGCAGCATAGAGCCATTCAAACTCCTATGATGTTATCAAATGTTATGTAATTACAATATGAAATAATGTTGTTTTACTTAGTACTGCCATTGGTAAGTTATAAACACAAATAAATTATATTATACAAGAAAATAACTAAAATAATAAAGTAAACACTTACGTGACATGCTTTTCTGTATCTCCCTGTGGTTGAAATTCTCTCCTCCCCAGCTCTCATTATAGAATTTTTCCATTTCAGCACGAAGAGTTGTCAGAGAGTATCTTCGTCTTTTGCAAACCTTATCTTTGCCTTTTAAATTGTCAAAATCGAGGTTCTCATTCAAAATCGAAGGTATTTTTGTGGAGCCAAATTTGGAAATGTCATCGGACAGGCTTACATCTCCGTAGTCTTCGTATTCTGTGAATCCAGATACATTTCCCATAATGATGCTTTCTGGAATATCCGATTCATCAATATTCACAAAACTGTCATTACCTGTCAAGTCAATTGAAATGGTAGTGTCATTAGAGACACTGGATTCATTCTTTTTCGATGTTTTTGAAGGGGGCTCACTTGGTTTATGCACAGACATGCTGAGGTCTGCACTCTTAACACCATTACTCTGTATTTGCTCTGGAATCTCTTTAGCACATTCAGACAAGTTAGAATCAGATTCATACACATCAGTGCTGGGTAGACTTTTCTCAGTAACTATATACGAGTTTCTGTTTTTATTTGTGTCCATTGACTGGTTACTATCAGAATCATACACATCAGGATTGGGAATACTTTTTTCTGTCACAGCATACAATTTGGTTTTCTGCCTTTTATTCTTGGCTTTACTTTTTGGTGTGGCAAAACATTCATCATTAGGGGTAGCCTTGTTTGGTGTCACTATAACAACTGGAGTAGATGTCACAGTTTCCTTAGCTTTTTTCTTTTTCTTTTTTTTTGATGGAGTACTTTGTCCAAGTAGATCTGATCCATGGAGACTGAAATCAAAGCTGGGATTGTCCTGATGTCGGGAGGAGATGTTCAATGCTATACAATCACCACGGATGAACTCATCAGATACAGACGAGACCGCTGAGGGTGCGGGACTCGCTGAAATATCTCTTTCTCCACTTGTTGTTGTCTTGTCCACATTAACTTGGGTTTTGGTTGGGGAGATCGGGTTGATAATGTGGAGTTCATCTTCATCTGAGCTTTCAATAGTAATGGTAGGCTTAGGAGGTAATGCCACTTCAATCACTTCATCTTCATCACTAGATTCAAGCACTACAGCTCTTTCATCTTCCTGTTCAATAATTTCAATGGTTCTCTTAAAGTTGTGTGGTATAGGAGACTGGAATATAGACAGATCGACAGCGGGAGGTTTGGGGGTTGAGTCACGTTTTTCTTCTTTGGGCTTTGGTGTTTGGTTAGTTTGGTTTACATCAGCTTGTTTGTTGTTGTTTGATGGTGCAGTAGGGTCTTTCTGAGCGTTCACCTTTTGATACGGAGTAGTGGGTTCGCTGGTGCGCCAGTATCGACGCACCGTGCTCCTGGGCGCGTTCTCTATGTTCAACCCATCGCTGTGGTTCGATGCTAAGTTACCCTCTGTCTCGTCCACATGATGTAGCATAGCATACAGCCGTTCCTCCAAATCATGCTCGTTAAGTTCCTAAAAAAGCAATAATTGCAAAATAACCACACAATAACTTCGCTGTATTGTGACACAACAAAAATATGGTAACATTGGTAACCTAACAACTCACCTCTTCCATGTTTCAGCAGCGAATTTGAACTAAACAAAACTCCACACGAACTTAACATAATCGTAAATGGTATTTGGAATAACTGTTAAAGTGGTGACAGCATTACAAGTAAATAAAAAGGAAATTTTGTTGTTACGGACACGTCCAACACTCCATTGCGAAAGGTGACAGATTCATTCAGGGTTGCCACAGAAAATAATTTAAAAGAAGCATGGAGTTCAACGTTTTTAAGTTGGCAGCATAAAGAATAGAGATGCGCAAGTTACCAATAAGAAAATCGACTAACGTTCAATCTGGGTTCCAATATCAATAATTAAAACAAAAGATTATTATAGAATTCACTTGGGAAATGTGAATACAAGCTTTACCAAACGGATAAGATCTTTAAGATCTATCTATACGTAGTTTAGGTACCTGACACATGCCAATGAGATCTCATCATGTTACATCTACTATAGGGCTAAAAGATCGCTGGCCACATATGTACAGCAGGCAGGCCGCACGTCAATGATGACACCTAGCAAAGCACGGAGTTTAATTATAATGTGAGGCCAACTTTTACTAGTTTGGTCTAATTAGTTTTGCTAACACTGACTTGTGGCCTACGCCTACGTGATGTAGCTTGCTTCATCAATTTATATTCTTTTACTCGGATTAATAAAACAACAGCTTTTTTTATTATGTATCACATAATTTATTTATTTTATAAAATACAGTCATTAACGTACCATTTTATTAACATTCAAACTTACAATAAAGCTTTACAAAGAGTTCATATCATCATACAAGGTGGAGAGGTAGAAATAGGTATCACGAAACTATTTTCAGCCACCTGCACAGGCATTCCCCCACTCGGTGAGCGGCGTTTCTGTAAAAAAAACAAGAAGAATTTCATTTATTAGATGAAACCACATTTTCAACTTCGGGAAATATCGAAGTCGTGACGACTTTAATCAGCTGGCTTCCATCCAATATTTTCATAATCTAAATCGATTCGAATCGGAATCTAACTAATCTTATTTGATAAATCATACACATTTCGGAAGTTACCCAGCATGTCATATACTTGCCAGAATTTATTTTCAGTGTGAAACTTAAATACGAAAGTATAGATTTGGTCACCTGACAGAAAACCTAGAAGCTTGTGGCGCGTCCTCACTTGCGAGTAGCGCGGCGACCACTCGCTCGGCCGCTTGCTCCGCTCCCTCACACCGACCTACCCAGATAGGTTCACAGTGAGAACTGAAACATACAACCAAAACCTGCATCATTATATAATTTGTGATGAATAAAAACGTAAGCTTAGAAGACTATTTCAGATAGAGGTGACAAAGGATTGGTCACTCACATTCCTGCTTTATTGGGTGATCAATTTCAGCAAGCAAATTCTGTACATTTTCAGTTTTACTGTGCGTTTGCACTGGCGACACATTCTTGCAAAAACATGTTGAAGTCTCTAGCTCCTGTCAATGTTCCATACAATTTTTGACAGGAACTAGAGTTTTCAACATGTTTTGTTGTGAATGTTTCGCCAGTGCAAACACAATTAAACGTTAACATTGCTAAAGAACTGCACCCTAATTGCATAACACCCGATCAATCATAATCTGAATAATTTTGAAAGATATTGCTAATCCATTGCTTCTTAAGTTCGAAAAATTTGTTTGCTCAACAAACTAAATAACGCAATGAAAGTTGTTGAGCTGTCAAAAAAAAACAGATTGTGATTGATGTGTTACTTACATGTTATGTAACTTTACGTTGGTCTTGTCCGCATCGTTTTATGAAGAAGCTGCCTTCTTTTCCTGATAAACCTTTTGCCTGAAAATCAAGATAGGTAGTAATTCATAAAACTTTAGTTACACTTTAGCGACATGCTGCAGACTGGCCCGCAGCACGGCGTCGAAGGCCGCGCCGGCGTCACTGAAGGCCCCCGCCCCCCCTCCAGTGTCGCCCGCACACGCCCACGCGATCCTCCCGCCGGCAAGGACACGGGACGATAACGATTCTAGGAGCTGAAATGGAAAAAAAAACTGTTTTGTATTTGTGCCTGGAACTATCGAGTTCAACTAAGTTTCGGATTGGTTGGAAGATGTCCGGTATTTTGTACTTTCGTCCGGAATTTGTCCGGCCTTTTCTTTTATTCGAACTTTGGAACTGAAGGGGATGTTTTTAGAATATAAAAAAAATCAAGTAACAAAAACTAAAACCCAACTACGACTTAATTTAATTTGTCTGTCTGTGGTGTCTGTTTATACCTTTTAAGTCGTAGTTGGGTTTTAGTTTTTGTTACTTGTTTTTTTTTTAAATTCTTTTGTGGTTATAATATATATATTTTTGAAATGTGCTCATTAAGCCCTTTCATTTGATACCCAACATGGTACGATTAAACCATATTTTTTTTTAAGTTCCTCACTTTTTGTCCTCTAGAGGGCGCCATTTTTAATTTAATGTGACTTCACATAGCCTATAACCAGTGGACAATCACGACGTTTCTAACGATACCTCATTTGTCAAATTGTGATAAGTGGTTTGGAAGATAGGAGGGAACAGATGAACAGATGAACATACATACATACATACATACATACATACATACATACATACCGGTCAAAATCATAACCCTCCTTTTTTCTTCGCCGTAGTCGGGTAAAAAAAAGTAAAACGAGTTTTGACAGAAATTATTAAAATAAGTAGGTAATTAAAATGAAAGTTTACCAATGATATTATATTTAATGTTATACACTCACAAAACAACCAAAAAAGTGTTCCGCGCAGCAGCGGCACAAATACCCACGTTTCATTCATTTTTACATTTCACTACAAGTAAAAACGGAACAATAATACAATTGGAATGTTTTCGAGTCGTCACGATTGCGCGCAATGATATTAAATTAACAGATATGTTATAAAACATATCTGTTAATTTAATATCATTGAAGTTTACCCTTTTTTTGATGATTTTTCAAGTTTCGAAATGGTAAGAACCTTAACTTCAACAGAACTCGGAGAAGTTGTATCCCAACTATCTTAACTCAAGAAGTTGTATCCGAAAACTATCCTATTCCTTTCCTATTATAAATGCAAAAGTGAGTTTGTTTGTTTGTTACGCTTTCACACTAAAATGGCTGAACGGATTTGAATGATACATGGTAGACCATGACCTGGAGAAGAACGTAGGGTTCTTTTCAACCTGGGTCGCAAAAGTCGCGGGCAATATAGTTATTACTATTACTCAATGATATTATATTAAAATATCATTGGCTATTACTGTTATAAATAGATATAAATCTTAAAAAAATTTGATCTGATGAGAATTGATTAATTTTTTACCTTACCCAAGATATAGACTATTTGACTCACAAACATGCAAACCAATTACCTCCACATACGTTCATCCTTCATGAACTCCGTACCTAATATATTTTAGTAATCAGCTTAAAGCAGTAATTAAAACAGTTTATACGCTCTAATTCTTTTTTAAATACCTTTAAGTTATCGTAAACATCTTCAGTGATGAGTGTGGCCATGCCGTCTAGGCCATCTGACTTGGGTTCTGCGCCTACGACCACAATCGCGTCGACTTTAGCTCCGTTCGCTCCGCTTACCGCTCCATTGTTTGCTGCGCTTACCGCTCCGCTGCTCGCTCGGCTCGCGTCTTCGTTTATTATGTCCACCTCACAGCCGCGCTCCTCCAGTCGCTTCCTCAGTTCTCTTCCTAATAAGTTAGTCGTGTTTGTTACCTGTAATGATCTTTGCTAATAATAAACTGCCTACAGGAGGAACTCACCATAATGACTATTAATGACGAAACTCTCAGAGACTTATTTAATTTAAAGTGACCTTTTAATGCCATCATGATTCCAGTGCAAGAGGGAGATGGAGCTATACCTAAATGATCGCTAGCACCAACCCTTTTTCGGATTAGAATCAGAATGGCATTAATACTTCATAATATTATGGCCCCAGGCAACTTTGATAATACCTGAAAATTCTGCGCCCACAGTAGGTTCAGAAAACAATGAAATCGTGAGTAAATTATTTCAATTATCATGACGTCATCATTTTTTTTTTGTTTGCGATGGAAATCATTTACAAGAAATCGTAATTACACCAAGTTCACTACAGTGTTTAAAGCGAAATAATTACCTACTTCCAAGAAACCATCTATAAATAAGAAGGAACTCTCCTATTTTATGTTAGTCATTGCACTTTAGTATTCGAAAAGGGTATCGTGTTACCCAGTTACTGGGTGGTGGAGGTCAGATAGGCAGTCGCTCCATGTAAAGTACTGGTAATCAGCTGCATCCGATTAGACTGGAAGCCGACCTCAACAAAGTTGGGAAAAGACTGGGCAAATTTACTGGAATAAGGCATATCTACTTCTCCGAAAGCCTGCACTAAACTTTCGAATATTTGAGAGCTGAATACATATTACGTCATAATCAGACTAACGCCGAAGTAAGGTTTATTAGGACATTCTGCACCAATGATATATTATTTACCAAAACGCGTCGTATATTCCTCCCCGTTCGGTGCGGTCCAGCGATCTTCTTCCTCACGGTGTAGGCCAGGAGTGCAGAGGTGGCGAGGAGCAACGAGCCTCCTTCGAGTGTCGCGAGCAACCGCCACGCTATAGCTGCGCCCCCTTCCACCGCCTCTGACATGCCCTCTGAAAATAACCAAGTATGAATTGATGAGTACCATGAGAATGTAAACGTCTTGCCCTGACAACCAGTTTTGCCAAGGGGTATCGTGTTACCCAGTAACTGGGTTGTGGAGGTCAGATAGGTAGTCGTTCCATGTAAAATTCTGGTATTCAGCTGGATCTGGTTGGATCGGAAGTGATGACAGCGTCTTGCCCTAAGCCGTGAATGCTGAAAGAGAAGAGAAGAACGCTTGGAGGGATCCATGGTGCCCATGCATGGATGGGGAACTGAACATATTATATACATCGGGACCCTTATAACGGGTGTGTTCGTTAGGCCAGGCATTCGTTCGGGGGCAAGACGCTGTATGTGGGGAATCTGCAATGCAGTTACATCTGTAAAAACTTCTAGAGTGAAGTCGACTCCAAATTAAAATGAAAATAAATATCTTATTATAGCAATTCGTATCCTTTCATGTGAACTAAGTAATATAATACTTGAGGATTGCGCTAAGTAATGCAGTAGGCACTGGCAGATAGCAGTTATAAAATTCTTAGTTAATTACTTACTCAATTATGGAACTATTAGGTTACAGTTTATTTGAAGCTACCATGATCTCTCGATCATTACTTAGATACTCTGGGAAATAATTTCATTGAGATGACGTGACGGAAACTATTGAGTTTTGTGTCATCTGCTATGGAAAGTGATTCACGTTACGAATTATGGGCTGGAGCGCGAATGGCCGTGTTTCTAATTATAAAATAAATATTATAATAGGTATTTATTTCTGAGAAAATTGAGAAAAAAGTGCAAATGCATGCTTATTTTGGTCTAAGCACATACCTTGTGTCTACAATCAGGTATTCAAAATTCTTATACCTATATTTATTGAATAAAATATGAAAGCGAACTTATTCGAATTCCTATAAGTATCATCATTTTACATAGGTACCTACTTAACATAATCTGTTGTAAGCAAATAAATTGTTGCTGTAAAATGCTCAAAATTGCCTGTTTAGACCGATGTCAACAGAGGCCTAAACAGGCAATTTTTGGACAACTATTCATGAAAACAGAAAACATATGGACACGGAATATATTCCTCCTTATTCAGTTTATGAAATATCTTTTAAATTGTTCCAATATTGGAGGAGGAGACAGGCGAGAGCCGAACCTCGAATTATGACTTTTTACTTAGGCTATTCAGTCAGATCTGCAGCTGTCCTTATCGCACGAATAGCGTCCGAATGCGATCAAATACCTAGTTTTCAAAAGTCTTCCGACCACATTTCCTCTTAATCTCTAAAGTCAGTAAACGCAACGTCAAGTTCAATAGTACAGCGAGCGTGACCCTGAGTTTACCACGGGCATGTTTTTTGTTACATAACCAAATTTTGATACTTTGTTTACGTATTTACTCACTAACGTGTTATTTCCTCATGGCTTTGTGAATCCGGTAATAAGTTTGATAATAATGAGGAGTTGGACCTTGGTAGTTTCTCACATTTTAATGTTTAATGATTTCATCCTCTTTTAGACTATTTTAAATGATCTAAGGTTGAATTTTAAAACGACTTGTTTAAGAAGGTATGTATAATACTAGAGCAAATTATAAAATCCGACTGGTCGATCAAGAGAATAGAGGGGTCAAACAAAAAAAAAAAAAAATATATATAGTAGAGTTACTCCCTAAAATACCACTCGTTGTCTCTCAAACCCCAGGTAAGTTTTGTTGCAACAAACAGAATATAATTTCGTTTGGCAAGGTGTTACGCCCCCCAACACAATAAATTGTTAAAGTCGAATTTAAGTAGATGTAAATCGCTTGAGTAAAGTAATAAACATAAAACAAGAATAGAAACTAGGATGCAGACAGCCAATAAATATGTATATCTGGTAGGTATACCAAGTACACTACAAAATAGAATGTAGGTACCTATAGGAAATAAGAAAGTGCAGAATTTACTAACACATAAACTGGATATTCGATCTAACAAATTATTGATGACACTTCAAAGGTGCGCACTGACAGCTTATAAATCAGTGAGCCAATCGAATGATTTATAGTTCACACGGGATAATTGCTTAAATTGTTCGCGCGAGGCATAAGGTGTTACTGTACAGTAGGCCAAATGTCAGTGGTAACAAAACCAGTATAAGCTGACGCCATCATTCATCATCAGCATTTTAGCCGAAGGGCGTCCACTGCTGGACATAGGTTAAGCACCGCCACTTCGACCGGTTCTGTGCGTCCCGCATCTAGCGGATTCCTGCGGACTTCTCAAGGTTATCGGTCCACCTTGAGGCCTTCCAACGCTTCGTCTTCCGGTATGCGGTCGCCACTTCTGAACGTTTCGACCCCATTGGCTATCTGATCTGTTCTACGAGCAATGTTGGGTACATTGCTGCCACTTATGTTTGGCAATTCTTCGGGCTACATCGGTTACCTTGGTTGTCCTGCGGATCTTTCATTTCTGATCCGATCACGTAGGGAAACTCCAACCAAGCTGGGAAACTCCAACTCCACTCTCCATCGATCTTTGAGTGACTTATAGCCTTCTAATAAGGCCCTTAGCTGATGCCACGGTAGACCAGCTCAAGGTCATAGTGTTCAAGGTCATAAAGGTACCCACAGACGTGCGGCCTCCTGAACATTTTGTAGCAAGTAAGCTTATATATTTATAAGGTGTCGAATGTGTCGATAGAGGGTTCAAATGTCAATTGAATTCAATCCTGAAAGGGTAAGGCTAAGCTGCACTTTAGCAGTATCGTGTACACGATTGATTATAGGTCCAGCCTTTTTCGTGACAAATATAATGATAAAATATCACCTTGTGCAGAAGACCTTAGTAGGTCCTAAAGATGTTAACGCCAGCGCAGAGGCAACTGCAGCACGCATAGCATGACCGCCATAGAAATGGGTTTTGTCGATGAAAGAATAGACAAAATGACAGATTATGATTTTTTATCTGTCATTTTGTCTATTCTTCCGTCGACAAAACCCGTTTTTACGGTGGTCATGCTACGCGTGCTGCACGTGCCGTTCGTGAATTCGAGCAAGGTGCTCAAATACGTCTGCGGCTGCGGCTGCCTTCGACGAGTGTCTACGGCTGCAGTTGCCTCTGCCGTTGCGGCATGAGGGTATGAGCACATAAATTGATAGATTACTAATCCATCTATCTACCAGATTGACCCCATATACCTAGTAATTTGTCGCATTACAAATTCACTTAAGTATTTATATCACACAGTTGATTATGATTCTTATATTGACCAGACAAAAATAAAGGTTTTTTAATTTAAAATTAATAACCAACTAACCAGGTACTTGAGTATTTTTGAAGTATCTTTATTCAAGTATCTGCTTAGATATTGCGTAGGATTATACAATAACAATAATGCACACTTTAGGAACGTAATCTAGTAATCGTGACATCTGGCAACACTACTATAAGTATAGTCAGCTTAATATGCTCATCAGTGCTCATGTTTATTTAAGTATGAAAAATAGCCACGTATTAATGCTCCCGTGGATAGACGCGACACGACACCGGTAAAACAATTTCTGTGAAGTTTTCATATAGATTGTTCTACCACACCGACGCGCCTGTCTGCGGGAGCCTTTACACAGTTTGGAAATTATTCAAATAAATACTACTTACGATAACAATAGTTTCACAATATACAAATTGATGTGGGTATTCATTGCAAAGTGTTACTATGTATGTTTTGTTAAAAACTTCTATTTTCAATAATTCAAACAATGTTGTTTGTAATAAATAACTTTATTAAACACACGGAACCATGATTTCAAAGTCAACCGACTTGCTTCGTAGCTCGATGATCACTGGCTTTGCACAGACTTTTACAATTTAAAACGACTTTTGCCCCACCCAGAAATAACGAGAATGAACAGTAATTTCTGAGTGTTGCCAAAGTAAAAATAATACATTCAGCTCCCATAATGAAAAAACATTTAAAAGTTTGTTACATTAGTAATCACTTATTCTTTGACAGTGTTGCCACAATACATTTTTTTATTCAATTCAAACTTCGGTAATAATCGATAAGTTTTAGTAGAATTCACAACTTATTTTCACTGAATGAGGCAAATGTATCTAGAAAATGCGCAATATTTATTTGAAATTAAAACATGAATTTGAAACAAGCTAACAATTCGTCCATCCTGATAACTTTCGCGTCCTCGCGAACGACACAATTAAGCAAAAGTTACCAAACATTTAATACATATCGTATTTCGTAGATACCATTTACTTTACTAGATTTACATAATATTATTTTAGCTATTGTGCACCTTGCACTCCCAGAGGAGTTCTCTCTACACTCGCGCACATAGCAGTGTATAGAATAACGTGACTACGTGCTTATAGCACTTCAAGTAGTTCTGTATCTACACTCACGCACATAGCAGTGTATAGATTAACATGACTACGTGCATACAGCACTTCAAGTAGTTCTGCCTCTACACTCACGCACATAGCAGTGTATAGATTAACATGACTACGTGCATACAGCACTTCAAGTAGTTCTGCCTCTACACTCACGCACATAGCAGTGTATAGATTAACATGACTACGTGCATATAGCACTTCAAGTAGTTCTATCTCTACACTCACGCACATAGCAGTGTATAGATTAACGTGACTACGTGCACATAGCACTCCAAGTAGTTCTGTCTCTACACTTACGCACATAGCAGTGTAGGTGTATAATGTGTGTAGTTCGCACTATTAATTTAGGAAAAGTATATAAACTCAATCATTGTTCTAAACAAAGTAATATGTATATTAATCTCAAATCATTTCTCATACATTGATTCATTACATTTTAACATAAAAGTATTTTCTATCCTTCATAACAAAAAATTCCATTATTATACTATTTACTAATTATTACATATAATAAATGTTCACAGTTATCATACCCACGCACATAGCAGAGTAAATGTACAATGTGCGTACTTCGCACTTTTAATTTAGGAAAAAATGTAACTTCAATCATTATTCTAAATACTATTACACATAATAAACTCAAATCCTATCATATATTGTTTCATTACATTTTCATTTAAAAGTATGTTCTATCCCTCATAGCAAGAACTTCATTATTATACTGTTTACTACACAATAAATATTCATAGTTAAATAGGTTCACCTACACATCAATATAGATAACATTTTATTAATCATCTGTACTCTCGCTAGTAGACGATTCACTACCATTATTATTAAAACAAAGCCAAGGATGTATTTTATCGATAGCAAATATACCCTTATACTTTGATGCCCCCTTTTTTTTTTGTAATAGGAGTATCTTCAACCTCATACCTATCGTGATCCAAAACTTTAATTACTTTGTATGGCCCTGAACATTTCGATAATAATTTCCTACTTTTACCTACAGTATGTGCTGCTCTTTCCACTCTAACTAAGTCCCCAACTTTGAACTCTAAGGGTTTTTTTCTTTTTTTATCAAATCTATTCTTCTGTATTTCTTGTGACTTTTTCATATGTTCATCAACTTCATCCCTAATCTTACTTAATCTTTCATTACCGGTGCTAGATTCATTTTCGTTAGGTGTGTTTTCAACTATATCATCATCTATTTCCGAAACTAGACTACCTTCATTGATCCCAGTAAGTCTTAACCCAAACAAAACCTCAGCGGGGGTTTTACCCGTGCCTTTGTTTACTGTATTGTTTAATCCCCATTGTACCTGTAACAGTCGGTCATCCCAAAGTCTTTCGTCTTTACCATGATTTTGCGAAGCTAAAGAGTCTAAAATTGTCCTATTATATCGCTCCACCTGGCCATTCGCTCTAGGTGAAGCAACTGCATTCTTTATGTGATGAACTCCTACTTCAGTAAGAAAACTTTTAAATTTCGAACTTGTAAATGACGTGCCTCTATCGCTAATTAGTCGTTTTGGCAAACCAAACGTCCCAAAATAGTCCCTAAGAACCGTGATGGTGGAAGTCGACTTCGTATTTTTAACCGCCTTCAAAACAATAAATTTTGTGAATGATTCTACAATCACCAAAATATAACAATTTTTCCTTTTTGACTTTACAAATGGACCAACATGATCAATATGAATGGTGTGAAAGGGCGCATTTTCCTTGGGTATAGGATGCAACAAACCCTGCTTTTTTCCCGCCGGCAATTTATTATGAGCACACTCTAAACAGGCATTCACATATTTTTTGATAAACTTACGCATACGAGGAAACCAATAATGTTGTTTTATTTTATTCAATGTTTTATCAAACGCAAAGTGGCCTATTTCATCGTGGTTTTTCTGGAGTATTTGCCACCTACAGCCCTTCGGCACCACCCATCTTAATCCGTCTTCAGTCACTTTATATACTCTCTCACGCTTAAGGACAAAATTCTTACGTATTTCTACTAAGTCATCAAATTCTTTATCAGAAAGGATTTTCTTAATTCGTTGTATTTTAGAGTCCTCTAACTGTACTGTTGTTAACCAATCATCGTTTATCGTCATAATGTCGAAAGTGTCAATAGCCTGAATTATCCCTGAATTTTCTGTCGTTGGATTCCTACTCAGTGCGTCAACGTGAATCATGCCTTTGCCCGATTTATATATTACGTTACAGTCATACTCCTGAATCAAACTCCACCATCGTGCAACTCTCGGTATCATGTCTCGTTTTAAAAACGTTGCCCTAAGCGAGTTACAGTCTGTTACAATAGTAAAGCTTAACCCAAGTACGTACGTTCTGAACTTCACTAGCGCTGCAATGACTGCAAGAGTCTCTAACTCATACGATGAAAAATGGGACTCCTCAGGAGAAGTCTGTCGACTGTAATAAGCTACCGGTTTGAAAAGACTATCGATTTGTTTTTGTAGTAAAACGCTCCCTATGCCGTGTTTGCTTGCATCTGTATGTATTTGAGTTTCAAATTTGGGGTTATATAACGCTAATACTGGCCTTGAAACTAGTGCATTTTTCAATTTATCAAACGCCTCTTCTTGAGTCTGTGACCAAATCCAAACAGAGTTTTTCTTTAACAATTTCGTAAGGGGACGAGCTTTTTCACCGAAACCTCTGATAAAACGTCGGAAAAAACTAGCTAGGCCAATAAACTGCCGGACATTGTGGACGTCTTTAGGCTTAGGAAAGTTTTTGACACAATCAATTTTCTTAATACCCGGTCTTACACCTTCGCTGGAAATTTCAAAACCTAGGTAGTCAACGCGATTTTGAAAGAAGTAACATTTTTGTGGTTTTAACGTTAATCCCGCCTCCCTAAACCTTTGAAGAACGATTTCTAATCTTTTGATACCTTCTTCAAATGAACTACTGGGTACTAAGACATCATCCATATAAGCTAATGCAATATTATAGCGTAAATTGCCTAAGACCAAATTAATAGTTCGCTGGAAAACAGCCGGTGCGTTAGCCAACCCAAAGGGCATTCTATTAAACTCAAATTGTCCGTCGGGTGTTACAAACGAGCTTTTATTCCTACTCTCTTCAGTTAGTGAGATCTGATAATAGCCAGAAGCCAAGTCTAGAGCACAAAAATACTTATTCCCTGCTAAACGATCAATCTGGTCCTCAATACGAGGCAACGGGTAATGTTGCTTAATAGTTTTCCTATTTAGGGCGCGATAATCCACACAGAGCCGTTTATCACCAGTTTTCTTTTTCACTAACAAAACAGGACTCGCGTATGGAGATTGGGACTCTCTTATGATGTCATATTTTAAGAGTTCTTCAACCATAATTCTAACTTCTTCCCGTTCTGAATGACTCAACTTGTATGGTCGATAAACGACTGGCTCTGTATCTCCTAACAAAATATCCATTTCCGCAACCGTGGTCTGACCTAGTTCAGATAAGTCTTTGGCAAAACAATCGCGGTACTGGTTCAAAGTATTGAATAATTGAAGTTTCTGATTATGATCCAAATTTTCATCAATATTGAGTTCATCTAATGTAAATTGAGGTTTACTGCCGTGGTTTTGAACATTTTGTATCCTATTAATGTCTTTAATGTTATTATTAATTTGAATAGCACGAGCCAAGACTTGGCGCTCTTTAAATTGGACTAACCTATTGTCATAGTTTAGAATTGTTAAATAACCACTACCGTTTTTGATATTATAAGTACCAATTTCTACACGGTAGTTTAAACGATACCCATTTTCGATGAAAACAATTCCACTAAAATTTGCATCCGTAAACACCTTTACAGAAACACAACCCTCAGCCCTGACAGTCTTAACAGATTTTAAAGTCAGTCGAGTATCAGTTTTCATTCGTTTATCAGTAATCATCAATTCTTTATCAGATTTAAATACCCATATGTGGGGTTGCTCTGTAGCAGTCTGTCCAATAAGTAGATCATATTTTAAATAACTATCAGGAACAACAACTGCCTCAACATACATTTTAGCATTGTCAATCATTAATGAAATCTTAGTTTTACCTAAAGCACTCACGTATGTATTACCAAAACCTTTTAGAGATGGCAAATTATTCACTTGCCATTTTTCACGTTGTACAATTGCTTCCATGACGGATTCTTTTATCAAAGTACATTGGCTACCAAAATCTATATATCCTGTCAAATGTACATTATTAACGTTTACACCCTTAATAAATTTTTTATCCACTCCTAAGTCAATACTATTATCTAGTCATAATGTCTTAACTTCGGCTCTATCTACCCAAACGCTCCTATTGCATTTAGGATCATCATGACCAATACGTTTACACTTTTGACACTTAACAATAGGTTTTTTACATCCCGATACGTAATGGCCCGTTTCACGACAGTTATAACATGTCAAGACTCTAGCCAAATTATTTTTTACAAGTTTACGCGTTTCGTTTACAGAACGTACTGGTTTCTTATTGAACCTATCTAATCGCTCATGCTTGACACCCCTCAGATATCCCATTAGTTTATCAGCATCCTTAAAACCCACTGCTTCTGCTCCGAACCGAACCGATCTATCATCTATACCGTAAACAATGCAGTCAACAGCATTCTTACCCACTATTTTACACCTATTTAAGGCTATTAACTTTTCATAATAGTATTCTTCCAAATCATCTCCAAATTTTGCCCTTATAGCTAACATTTCTGTAAGCAAATTACCATAATTTTCATGTGACGGAAAAGCAGATTTAAGTTTTTCAACCCATTCGTCCCACGAAAGCAATACTGATGACTGTCCTTCGTACCATTTTTTTGCAGTACCAACTAACTTAGGAAGAGCATAGTGAGCGGTCTGTTTACTATTCCAGTCATAGATCTCAGAGCATTCTTTAACTTTATTCAACCAAGTAACAATTGTTTGGTTTTTTGATTTAGGATCGAATTCTGGAACTACATTATTGTTGGCAAATCTTTCTTTACTCTGTGGATTTGCGGCTAAGATGGATTGTAAGGACTCTTTGATACATTTTAATAATTCGTTATTAACATTGATAGATGGAGACTGCGGCGTACATGTAAATCTTTCATTTGTATCAGAGTGGACTGGACTTCGCGATCTATTAACACTTCCTCTACGAGGAGTTCGTAATCTGCGACGCCTCTGCCTACTACGACTACGATTTATCAATTCATTTGACGGTTCACATATTTGCGTGTCCGTTGATGGCCTACGCGATGTTCGAAGCTGCAATGGAGGTATTATGACTGACCTGCTTCGACTTCTTGCCTGCGACTGAACCCTTGGAGGTGATCTATTGGATCTGCGCCGCTTGGAGCTACGATTATCGGTGCGGGGTGAAGCTGGCGAGCGCCGACTTCGCCTGGGAGCTGCCGACGAGCGACGACATGGCTTCAAATTTCCAGCACGTGTCCGAGATCGGCTGTGTCTCGAGAGTCGGGCTCCCAGCACAATGTTGTGATGACTCCCGGTCGACTTCTCTGACCGGTCACTGGACATCTTCACTCAATTTTTCAATATAGGCTGTCCAATGATCTTTCTGTGGACGTACGATCACACCAGTATGGTAGCAATAGCTATACCAGAATTAACTGGTGCTATCCCTGCTTCTGAATTGTTAAAAACTTCTATTTTCAATAATTCAAACAATGTTGTTTGTAATAAATAACTTTATTAAACACACGGAACCATGATTTCAAAGTCAACCGACTTGCTTCGTAGCTCGATGATCACTGGCTTTGCACAGACTTTTACAATTTAAAACGACTTTTGCCCCACCCAGAAATAACGAGAATGAACAGTAATTTCTGAGTGTTGCCAAAGTAAAAATAATACATTCAGCTCCCATAATGAAAAAACATTTAAAAGTTTGTTACATTAGTAATCACTTATTCTTTGACAGTGTTGCCACAATACATTTTTTTATTCAATTCAAACTTCGGTAATAATCGATAAGTTTTAGTAGAATTCACAACTTATTTTCACTGAATGAGGCAAATGTATCTAGAAAATGCGCAATATTTATTTGAAATTAAAACATGAATTTGAAACAAGCTAACAGTTTAGTACAGGATTTATTTTGAAACCTTTTATCCTGTTGTAAAGAACCTATAGTATGTCTATAGAGCCCCTTGGTTGCCCCCCTTGGGATGGGTTTAATCCGTTAAGTCACATAGCATCACGCCTGTAATCCCCATAGGGTTGGGCAGAAGAAGTGTACCCATTAGTACACCCACATTTCGCCAGTTATGTTTAAGTTCCATGTAATAGGGGGCGAGCCTATTGCCAGCAACCGACACAAATCCAAACTCCGGGCTGATTCTGAGGAATTCCTTATGGAAAAACCCAATAACACTTTGCCAGTCTTGGGAATCGAACCCAGGACCTCATTTGTGCGCTTGCGCCGACGAGGCGGTCCGTCCGTTAATTATTGGTAGTATTTACACGTTCGTGCGTCCTTAACCTAACTTCAATAGCCAATAAGATTTAAAATTACTAAATCATTATCTTTAATTCTTCGTTTTCCCTGTTTACATTGATTTACTACATACTGTTCATTAGTTAGCATTGTTTTATTTTATACGATTTAATGAGACTTAGGTACGTTTGGAACGCGATCTTTTAAGTAAATAATTACCTGAAGGTTTGAGCGCTGTGCTCAAACATGCTAAGTAATGTACTGTAATTGTACAGTCGTATTATAAATTGATAACACTTTATATAAGGCCGTATAGCACTTTATATAGCCCAATACAAAATGTCTATTTGTTTTGATTTATTTCATAAAGACATTTATAAATTACATTTTTAAATATTAGAATATAAAAATGTAAAAGTTTTGATTATTATTAAAGTTTGGTATCAAACATAAAATATTTTAAATGAATGACAAAAAACAACCGACTTCCAAAAGAACACGACAAAGTGAAAAATAACTTTAATTTTGGAATTTGATGTCTTTCGTTTTTTGCCACCGACTTCCGAAGTTGTGATTTTTTTGGAAATACGTTGTTTTTTTTTGTAAAAAGAAGTTTTTATTTTTCACTTTTTTGTTGTGGTACCTGCCTCTCCCACAAATACAGACGAACATAGAACCTCTTCCTGTTTTGAAGTGGGTTAAAAAAGGGAAATGTCAATCATGTCGTCATGTCTCAATGTTTGGAATTCAAAGAAAATGTATCGCGCGTTGATGTCTTTTTAATGGTCAAAAGCGAAAAAAATATAATTTAAGTAATTTCCTTAACATGTTCTAGGTTATGACTGTATTGTTCGCAAGTGCTATTGCTGAGCATGAGGACCTGGTTCGATTCCCAGTTCGGGCAAAGTGGTATTGAGTTTTTCTATCTCTTTCTCAGTAGCAACCCGGAGTCTGGATTTGTGCCTGCACACGTAGCATGACCACCGTAGAACTAAACGACTTTTGTCGACGGAAAAATACACAAAATTGTTTATCTGTCATTTTGTCTATTCTTTCGTCGACAAAAGCCGTTTCTACGGTGGTCATGCCTCGCCCCCTATTACATAGGACTTCAACTTCTGAAAAAATGTACTATAATCACAATTCTTTATTGCATTCCATAATGTTGGTAAATAAGTTGTTAGAAAAGTTTTTACACGCCCAACCCTTCGAGGACACAAGGCGTGATGTTATTTTTTTCTAGGTTATTAACCTTTGGCCTTGTAATACTTCGTAGCCTAGTATTTTAAAAGCCTTTTTATGTATTTATTTAAACTCATGCGTTGATTATGAATGAGTGGAACGCTCAATATTTACGGTGGAAGGATATTTGGTTATCTTGCAATGTTTATACGCTTGACGATGCATTTTAGCATTGAGAACCATATATGGTAGTTTAACCCCGAAATGTTTTATAGTTGTGTACTTAAAATGGATAAAGGTGCATGTTAGTACCTTAACATGAGTAATATCTTTTTAGGAATTGTATTGTAGAAACAATAAATAAAAAATAAAGAAAATGTTTATAAAAAATAATTAATGAATATATAAAAAAATGTGTTGCTCGCGACCTCGCCTACGATTCACGCTGAAAAGTAGCATAAGTTAACTCAGGTCATCAGGCCCTAGACAAAGTGACATTCTATCACCGATAACGATGATTGAAAAGGCAAAAATGTATAGGACTGACATAAGCTATCGAAAAGCTTATGTCAAGCCTTTTGAAAGTCGTTGTAGAAATACGAAACGCGTTCGAAGCGATTGTCACTTTTCTACATTGTTGCGTCTACTCATGTGCCAACATCATCCAAATAAATTCAGCCGTTTTAGCGTGAAAGCGTATCAAACAAACAAACTCATGTTCGCATTTATAATATTGATATAAGTAAGGACACAAGTCTGAAATCACCAGACACCATCTTGAGCACGTGTCAATCAATGCTCTTACCTTATCAGAATGAGAAGAGGCGTTTGCCCTGCAGCGGCACAATCAATCTGCCTGCCTTTTCCAACTATATTGGGGTCGGCTTCCAGTCTAACCGGATGCAGCTAAATACCAGAATTTTACATGGAGCGACTGCCTATCTGTCCTCCACAACCCAGTAACTGGGTAACACGATACCCCTTGGTAAGACTGGTTGTCAGACTTTCGGGCTTCTGACGACCTCTAACGACTGTCAAAGATTCACGAATGACAGTCGGGGCCAACGGCTTCTCGTGCTTTCCGAGGCACGGAGGAGTCCCGATATGTAAAGATGGTCACCCATCCACGGACAAACCCCGGCAAGCGTAGCTTAACCTGACGGACCCATGCGGCTGTTATTATTTAGCCACGAGCTCCTCAGCAGTGGGACAATATAGGCGGATATTAATCAATGAAAAGGTAAATGCCAAAGACGAGCACATTTAAAGGCTATCGGACTGTGACTTACAACGTACTTATTAAATACTAGCTGCCGCCAGCGGCTTCGCCCGCGTGTAATCTTTATAAATTATAGCCTATGTTATTTAGGGTAAATGTAGCTTTATAAAGGTGAAAGAATGTTTGAAATCGGCGCAGTAGTTTTTGAGTTTATTCATTACAAACATACACACAAATATACAAATCTTTCCTCTTTATAATATTAGTGTAGATTATAGAGTAGAAATACACATCGGTCAAAATCATAGACCTTCTTTTTGCTTCGTCGGGTAAAAAGAATGCATTTATTATATTATTCAAAACTTAACTTATTTTTAAGTAATGAGTGTTACGCACTGTTGTGGAAAATTAATGAATAATAAAACATATATTACAAAAAAAATCTAGGGCAGGGTTATATTATTATATAAACGTGAACAGTTTAAACAAATAACGTCGGTTACCGTAATATTGACTAAACGCATACAGTTTTTTGTTAAAACTGTGTATGCGTTATTTAATTTTATTTGGAGAGCGGTTAAGTTGAGTGGTTAAAGTAGATCAAGGTTTAAAGTAAATTTTAGCAGTCGGTACCGGTTGGGCAGTAACTGGTTAGCAAGGATTGCCTTTAAGGATGTCTGGAAAAGTATAAGTACGAACCCAGCCTTCACACGTCGGGTGACCTGTCGGTAAAAAGTAAAGTAAAAGTTTTTTTTTTTTTTAAATAAACCTTTGACGAACTTTAAAAACTGTGTCGCAGTTATCAACGCCCGGCTAAACATTACTATGCGTTTGCACCAGAAAACATTTAACATGTAGATGTTTCGAAACTTGTCACATGAAACAAATCTCATTACTTGTTTTGTTGATCTTGCGTTCGCACTGGACGAAACATGAGTAAGTCATAAGACAGATCTCAAGATTTGTTGTAAACTGCGTTCGCACTGTCTAGAAACATACACAATAGACATGTTTTGTATAAAGATTTGTCACGTTTGCGTTCGCACTGTTGTTTGTTTATGTCAAATTATGTCTCGCAACTTGTCTATTGCTTGATGTTTAGTGTTATCCGAGTATGGTGGTAAACATCCCGTGTTTATATCGAAACATAGAGTGGTCCAAAGTAGACACGATGAAGTTTATAGAGCTTTGGCAAGGTTTTCCATGTTTGAGGTATACAAAATGTGTGGACTATAATAACCGACCAAAGTGTCAAAACAAATCTAACAACATGTTACTAGATTCATACAGATACATTTTGATACGAAATTGGTTTGTAAAGACATGTGGCGAAACATGTCGAGTGATATGAAACGTCAAACATGTTTCGCGGCAACAAGTTTCGTGACAATGCGAACGCTAGGCGATACACTGACAGAAAACAGAGATTTCAACATGTTTTTATGTGAATGTTTCGCCAGTGCAAACGCACGGTTAGAAACACATTGTTCCAGACTTAACTGTAACATCGACCGGTTTAGCTAACTTTGGTGTTTTAGTAAAAGTCGTAAAAATCGTAAACATGCAAAAATAAAAAATAAAAGACGTGTTTTATTTTTGCATTGCTAATGCCGCGGTCGAGTAATTCGTCAACTCGTCCTACATGCCTACCTCCCATTTAGGACGTTCTTTGGATTTTCTGTAAGTTGTCATAAATGGGCCGTGGGCATGTAGGACGAGTTGACCAATTACTCCCGCGGTCACACAGCCTGCTGCGGCCTGGCGCACGGCCACGCCTGTCGAGGTCTGTTGCGGCCCGTGCCGGGCATTCCCACCATAGACGGTTCCCGGGGCCTGTCGGCCTGGCCTGTCATGATCTGGCCTGTGAGAAAGCGGGCCGTGCTGGGACCTCGGCATTAGTCGGAGACCTAACTCCTAGTCGAAGTTGTAATTGCAATACAATTACTTCTATTACATAGTGTATTGACAGAAAGCGCCATTCACTTATGGACGAAATAATAGCCCTATTACGTCAGAGCACTATGAGCGATATCTTAGGGCAATAAAAAGGGACGTGTCCAAACAAATGTAGTGGCCACAGTGGCCACTTTACCTTTCCGTCACGTGTAGGTAATTGCGCAACACTACTGCCAAGATAATGCATAAAAGATTAAAAAACACACGTGTGGAGGCAACAGTGTTACTTTTATTGAGTCCGTTGTGTTTTGTGTCGTAATTAAATGGTACAGTAAGTTTTAAGTATGTTGAATTTACTCGATTAGGTTTGACTGACATTTGGTAATTAATCTAACTATGCGTTTGCACTGGCGAAACATTTACAACAATACATGTTGGGATCTCCATTTTCTGTCAAAGCTCCATACAATTTTTGACAGGAACTAGAGATTTCAGTGCAAACGCACAGTAATGAAGAGAAACTTCTTTGTAACTTTGGATAAGATTCTACTTAGTCTAGTGTTTAAGGGCGAATTTCACCAATTGCACTTCTAAACCGCGTTCAAGAGCTGTCAGTGTCATCTTTGCTGTGGAATATTTGACACTCACAGCTCTTGAAAGCAGTTTACTTGTGCTGATTGTGTTTCATTTGTGAAATTCACTCTAAGGGCTGATTTTATCAAAGTCAGATATCTTTTATCCGTGTAATAAAATTTACGTCTGACAGTTTTTGTATGGAAAATCTGTCAAAAATTAAAAAATTATTCACAGGATAAGACTTATACTCGGTATAAAAATTTGGTGAAATTCGCCCTAAGTAGTTTATCTACTAAACTGAGCCAAACCCAACAGCACAGGCTGCTAAACCGACGGTGTCGATTGACAGGACAGTCTAAATTTATCCCGAGACATTCGTGAAATTAATCCATTCCAATAAACAGCACGAAACAGATTTCAAGCTGAATGCCAATATTTTGGTTTAATCTAGAAAATAGCTTTTCAGCAATTCATTACAATGTCCACAACCTCTCATATTTTATCTTAAAGAGATTTACAAAGAGTTTACACAAGTAAAAAGTTTGACGTACCTACCACAAAAAATAATCACAATAAAGAATGGAGAGCCCGGTGTTAAACAGCACCTTTGTCGAGTGATTGCAGTCGTTGCCTCACAAACTGGATGGTTACAACAGGTTGTTTTGGCACTCAAATAAAATTAAAACAAACCCTAAACCAGATTGCGTCGCGAACACAAAAAGACTGCGTTAATCGTAAAGGTGAGTATAGACTAGAGCATTTGCTTGTTACAGAACATCGAGCATTCGCCGTTTTTATATGTTATCGAACACGACACGCGTTGTTTTGTTACAACCTGGTTTTAAAAACCAACGTGCGTATTGGTGTAACGTGTTATCGAGAAAACGCACGAGTGCGGGCGACGCGGTGTGAGGTACGCGGGCCGAGGGCAAGTAGTTACAATGAACGCAAGGTAGAAAGAAATGTTACAGGTAAATGCTCACGGCGCGCCGTGAGCATTACGTCGAACGCAGCGTCGAGCATTCGCAGGAATGTTACATTACATGGAAAGGTTCGACAAAATGCACTAGTGTATATTCACCTGTATAGTTGGTTACTGCAGTTGTAGTAAGATATAATATGTTATGAAATTAGAATCATTTTTAAACGTGAAAGTTTCAGCTCACCTAGTAGTAGCAAGTAGATACAATTTGGGAGATGAATTTCTTAACATGATTACGATTGATGTTCGTTTGCAATCTTTCGGACGATATTGTTTTGTTTTTATTTCATTACAGGTACAACAACCTAAACTTATGTTATCATTGCATGTCGTAATTGAGAACGTATAATATTATGCAAATAAATATGCAACTATTATGTACCTACTTATCCTCTTTTAGACTCCAGAAAAAGAATAGAATTAATTGTGAATAGAATAGAAAAACAGATCGGCTTTCTTATTAACGTTCCTACTCTATCCACAATTATTGTACTTGTGGGTTTAAATTAAAATAAAATCAAACTATGTTATAGAAGCTAAAGTATTTTTGGGTAGATCTAGTACCAATAAACACTAACGGCTGTTTGTAATTTTATAATAAAAACTCATTGAATGGACAATCCAGGCAATGTTCTCAACTATTGTTTTCACGAGCGCGGCATTATAATGACAATTTCCCATGGAAAACGACATTTCCATATTGTTCTATGATTAGTTTAATTCAAGGAAACGCGTATAAACACTGGTTACATGTATGGGCACAATGCTTGTCAGTTACGCTCCTTTTCCTTTGAATTAGCTAACTTTGTGTAGCTAACCAGCTAACCATATCCGTAGGTATCCACTGTTTACTTTATTGTGGTGAGAACACATAAAAGATACTGTGGGTTAAACTAACTTACTTTGTTAAAAACATACTAGTTATTTCTAAGGTTTATCCTCGACTGAAAAGTGGTTATTTTGAACAGCAGAGCCCGCTTATGCTGTTGAAAACAACTTAAAAATTCATGGCCTCTCGGGATTATCTACTTCGCAAGGATCGTACGCATTCAGAGACTATAAAATACAAGCACAAGTATTTAGTTAACTTGTGCTTGTGTAGTCTCACAGTCTGCTATATCGGCTTCGAGCAAGTAGCTTGTACATAAATAGGGCTGCTCCATTGAGTAGCCCTATTTATAGACAAGACTGATGTATACGTAAATGTGACCGATTAAGATGTCGATTGCAATAAATCGCGATAGATAAATGTGCGGTCTGCGGTTTAGTCCCATCTCTTCCCCTATGCGTTTATACCTACAAAAATTCCCATCTCTTAAACGCATAGGGGAAGAGATGGGACTAAACCAAATGAGTTTGTGTTATGTCCTGTAATGTAATGTATTGTCATGTAATGTTATGTTATATTATGATGTAAATAAATTCTAAAAGACAAAAGAAACTTCCTATGATAAATAAAAAGCATTATCTTTTTAGGCTTGTTTCAACATTGTTCAAGTTTCACCTGCATTTATCTCGGGGACATCGGGTTTTCATTTCTTTAACTACATAAACTGTGAATTGTGAAATATAAGTACATTTTTGACCAGTCAACAGTGTCGACTAGGTCATCATTCCAAGGCTGCTTTTTATTATGTTTTAGCTTTATTTTTTACTAGCTGTGCCCCACGGTTTCACCCGCGTAAGTCTCGATCCCGTGGGAATATCGGGATAAAAAGTATCCTATGTGTTAATCCAGGTTATAAAGTATCTGTTTGCTAAATTTCATCCAAATCCATTCAGTAGTTTTTACGTGAAAGAGTAACAAACATCCATACATACTTACAAACTTTCGCGTTTATAATAATTATTATAAGTTAGATTAGAAGTTGCGTCTGTTTGTCCTGCCTTACAAATTAATACAGCGGTGGTTTCTTGGCGCAAATAACACCAGCCTTTTATTGGCCCACTGCAGGCAAAGCCCGAGGAGCTCGAGGCTAAGTAATAACAGCCGCACGGGTCGATGCATCAGGTTAAGCTACGCTTGCCGGGGTTGGTCCGTGGATGGGTGACCATCTTTACATACCGAGACACCGAGACTCCTCCGTGCCTCGGAATGCACGCTAAGCCGTTGGTCCCGGGGATCTTTGACAGTTTTTACGGGTCATGAGAAACCTGAAAGTCTGACAACCAGTTTTACCAAGGGGTATCGTATTACCCAGTAACTGGGTTGTGGAGGTCAGATAGGCAGTCGCTCCATGTAAAATACTGGTATTCAGCTGCATCCGGTTAGACTGGAAGTCGACCCCAACATAGTTGGGAAAAGGCTAGTGAGATTGATAGCAGGGCAAAGGCCTCTTCTCATACAGAGAAGCAGGAGCATTGATCACCACGCCTGCTCAAGACGGGTTGGCGATTTCAGAAGATGATTTTCCTTCGCCGATTTCAGTAATCTCCAGGGGGGCTGCCGGAACGCGGGGTCCGCTAGGACCGATGCCTGTCAGGGTTGCGGAAAAGTCCGAAAGGGATACCGGGACCTTGGCAACAGGCAACTGAAGGAACACGGGTGGGTTTTAGTCAGTAAAAGTCAGACACGCCCTTCCGCTCCGCCCAGAGCGGGAGAAGTCATTGGAAGATTTCCCAACCTCAAAAAAAAAAGGGGGGCCTGCCACCACCGACCGCTTACAGCAGTATTATTTTAATCTTACTTCGTGGGGGAAAGAGATAGAGCTATACGTTCTGTAGAGCTTCATCTCTTTCCTACACTGAAGTAATATTAAAATAATACTGCTGATGCTGTAAGCAGTGGTGGTAGGCAGAAAGTACAAATGAATTTAAAAAATCACAAAATCATACATGGCTGGATTTTTACCCAGAACCTCATGCATGAGGGCCAGGTGTTAAACACAGGGTGACAGGGCCACCACGACTTTTTCTTTGAGCAATCTACCACTAATTATTGTTATAAAATACTCCATTATTTCACACAAAACCATTTTCTATAGCCTATCCCCTATGATTAATTGGGCTTCGTTCTATGGAAGGTTTTGAAGACGATTGAAGAATATTCATCCAAGCATCCTATCAGTCCTTATCATCTTTTTACCCGACTATGGCGAAGAAAAAAGGAGGGTTATGATTTTGATCGGTATGTATGTATGTAAGTATGTATGTATGTAAGTATGTAAGTATGTAAGTATGTAAGTATGTAAGTATGTAAGTATGTAAGTATGTAAGTATGTAAGTATGTAAGTATGTACATTTCAAATTTTTTTTTTTTTTTTTTTTTTTCCTAGCCTATTCTGTCCCACTCCTGGGCAAAGGCCTCCCTCCACTCCTTCCATTTCAAAAATATATAATATATATTATAAAACCGAAAGAATTAAAAAAACTAACACCCAACTACGACTAAAAAGGTATAAACAAGACACCACAGACAGACAAATTAAAAATCCGGAGTCACACGTAATCTGTTCGATTACGATACGATTCTCGATCGATCAATCGAGTTTGATTTTCGATTCTGTTACGATTCTGTTCTGTTTTTAATTTGTCTGTCTGTGGTGTCTTGTTCTCATTCATCTCAGGTAAAGTTTTTGTCAATAGACTAGACAATTAACAATAATAATAATTTTAAATGAAGACCTTGACACCAGATAGAAATCAAATATTTAAACAAACAAAGGCCTGGTATTATAGGTACATAGTTCTCGATCTTGAGTCGAGTCACCTTAAATTACTGAACAACGGACATGAAGGTTATATTTTTTTTTTCATTAACTCCATAGTGCGAACTGTTTGTACAAACAGTCAATTTAGAGGTCTTGCTTTTAATACGTAATCCTATGTAACTTTTTGCGTTACCGTCTTAGTTTAACTTCCTCGTCCATTATGTTATTGCCGTCCTTTTTCCGAAAACAGACACGAAATTGCGTCGGATTAAAATCGAAATAAAAATACTAAACTTGTTTCCAATAAAAAACGATCAGCAAAAAAAAGTCTTTATTGCTGCGCATGATTGCATTTATAATTTAAAAACGTTTTGAATTTCGATAAAAAAACCTGCCAAAACCAGGTCTTGAACTCCAAATCCGCATGACCTTTTGGATTGGTGACCGGTTTAATTAGACTAATAATATTAATAGGTACTTTTCCACACCTGCCTCAGACTAACTACGTATTTAAGCTCTAAGTTTGAGATAAGAATCAAAATGGCCACCTTGCAACGTAGGGCTTTAATTCTCTATATTAAGGCTCCTATTATAAAGCTCGGTGGTAGGATATGAGGTAATGGCAGATCTAATCGATAAATATACTAGCTTGGTAATGCCGACGAGGCATTATCGCTATTGCCTTTGCTATGAAAGTGCTAGAAGGATGTCTAAGTAGACATCGTTCTAGCACTCGTAAATCGATCAAACTCGTAAATCCATAAACAATATTAATTAACGTAATTAGAACAGGTTTATTAGTTATGAAATTAGAAGAAACGTTACGCCACAATATAAATATGGAGTTACGCGGTGTTTTTTCATAGGAAAGCAAGGGAAAATGTTTGTGTGTAAGTTTTCATAGTTTGTAAGGTGTATCGTGTTACCCAGTAACTGGGTTGTGTGGAGGTTAGATAGGCAGTCTCTCTATTTGAAATACTAGTATTCAGCTGCATCTCGTTAGACTGGAAGCCGACCCCAACTTAGTTGGGAAAAGGTTACGCAGATGATGAGTTTGTAAGACCCATACATACCTGCTAGATGAGGCCTGAAAACACCAACAGATGATACACACATCCGCATTTGGTTAGATAGAATGGACTTATCATAAAAAACTATGCGGACGTATTGAAACGGTATTCAACAGCATAATTACATAACAAGTACTACATGATGTGGATCTCTGAGATGATGTGTGTCAGTGATGATGGAGATTTTTTTGTTCACTACACCTCCTATAACTACCTATTTAATTCACTTGTTTACGTCTTATGTGTTTAAAATATTATGACGCAAAAAATTCCACTAAGTAACTTTATTTTTTGTTCCTAGGACATTGCAGTTATTACCTCTTTAAACCTTATTATATTATGGATATCGTTATATAATTTAAAAAAAAAAAACATAACATCACACCTGTATTCCCTGAAGTTAGGCAGAGGTTTAGGTCACTATAGTACACACGGCTACACATCAAGCTATACATTTCCAGTTTATGCTGGTCTCGCATTGTATAGGATTTCCGTACAATGCGAGGTCAGCTTATACTGGAAATGTATAGCTTGATGTGTAGCCGTGTGTACACCCACATTTCGCCAGTTATGTTTGAGTCCTATTTATTAGTGGGCGAGCCTACTGCAAGCAATCAACCGGGCACAAAACCAGACTCCGGGCTTTCAATAACCTTTAGTCCGATCCGGGAATCAAACCTGAATTTAATGAGACAGAAAATAATTTATATAACAAATAATGGCTGGGTAAGCATAAGACAAATGGATTGTGACATTTAATCTTTATGAAATGCTGTTCGTTGGTAAACGCATCACTTGAGAACGGCTGGACCGATTTGGCTATTTTTTTTTTTTAATGTTCGTAATAGTCCGAATTAGGTTTTTGTGGAAAGAAAAATTGGAAAAGTCACCCGGGAAAACGTCCTTTTTTATGGGATTACATTTGGACAAGACAACATATTATGTGGGGTTAGTTAGTTTTTTGTGATTAGTGAGTAGGTAATAAAATTGCCATAGTTCAGTCAGTACCTATCAATTGAATAAAAACCGGCCAAGTGCGTGTCGGACCACGCACAATGAAGGGTTATTAAATATTTAAAAAAGGTACGTTCTAAACCCGCTTGCACCATAAATCATAAAAAAAATTAGCGCTAAACGAATTTAAAACATTGTCCAGGCAATCAATCCTGAAAGGCAGAATGATCTTTTAAAGATTTGAAGTGCTAAATGCATTACTTATGTGGTTTTCGGTCCAAGCAAGCGACCTTAGTCTGAGACGTAAAAAGGAATAAAAAAGTTACGTTTTAAAACGTCTTTGTATCAGTTTATGTGCGCCTGGGATGTAGTGTGACTGGTTTAACTGGCTTCTCGAGTAGGTAGTCTAGACTCTAGGTAGTAATCATTTTATATGAGCCAAACACGCTAAAACCACGTAATAACCTTGAACCTTGTCTCTTGTGTGATGTCACTTTATCATAATGATGATACAAAAAAGGCTTTGAGATTGCAGGTAGGTAGGTAAGGTACTTAATTGAGGAAAAACACGAAGTTTTAATTCTCGAGGCATTGTGGAAAAACGGCTCTTGCTTACCGTCCCGCAGTTGAGAGAGAGTGCGTTCTGACAACTGTCAGTTGGAGAATTTCTAGTAGTAATAAGGATCAAATTCGCAAAACACATATTCGTTAGTATGAAATTGACAGGTGTCAAGATCGCATGACAGGTGTCAAGACCGCATGCTCTCGACGCGACGGCCGGACTGTACGTAGGGCCTGGCATATGACAAATCGTTACTGATTTCAAATTAATTTACAAAATGAACAGTACCTAATGATAAATAACATCAATATGTAAGTAGCATGTTTAATTAAAGTTTAATATCGAGTTCGCACGGTTACTGAACCCTTTGCCTTGAAAAGTGAGAGTCAAATGCACGTGCACCTAATAAGGTCGTTTTGCACATTCGCTATTTGCTGATTAATTGGTTTTTTCCGGTTATTTCGGAAAATGGTGTTGTTTTTGTCGAATATGCCTCCTTTTAATAAAAGTCATGGATTTGTTTGGTCAAAGTCAAAGTGGCAAAAAACATTAATGTCAATATTTTCCTATCATTTGAAGTAGGTATAATTCAAATCCTCCGTAGCTTCTAAGGGTAATTTTCCAACCATTATAAAGTAGAAACGATATTTTTCGCATACCTAAATGTTTCCATTTATAACTACACCTTAAATCTTCTAGATAAACAATAAGTACGGTCAGCATGCAACAGATGTAGGATACACACTACCAAAACCTACAGAAGAGTTGTTGATTGACATTAGTTTAACCCAGTGCGGCTTTCATGATAGCAAATCAGACAGATATTTTTCGCGCTAACTGTACCTACCTACAGTCCAGCCATCGAGAGCATGCGTTTCTGACACCTGTCAGTTGGACAATTTCTAGTTGCTTTATGGATCAAATTCGCAAAACAAAAATACGTCATATTATTACAACTATAAATTATCCAACTGACAGTAGACTATACCAGTTTAGTGACAAGTGCTAAATGCGGAAGGCCGATACAGACATGGTAGCATATTCAAAGGGAATAATTTTATGATTTATTTCTAGTGTAGGAAGTTGTATTGAAACGTACGACTAATTACGTCGAACAGTTGTCGACCTTAGGTGCATGGTAATAATTTGCACTTGCTATAATTTATGCAAAGCAGTTCATAATAAGCTACATGTCAATTAGGTTACCTGCACTACCCACTGTAATAATTATTTTTTGAAGTTTAATAAGAATTAATCTAGATTCTATGATTTTTAAGTGGTCCCTAGCCGATCATGCGGCCTCTGGACTGCTGTAGTGAACACGATAAGTTTTTTGCTGCTATCGCTACATAATGTGAGTGCTATCAATAAAGTGAAAATGCAATTTTCATGACAAATCTTCGGTTATTTTATTTATCGAATCAGACATGAAAAGATCCACAGGAGAACCAAGGTAACCTGTGAATTGGGCAGGGCACATTGCTCGCAGAACAGATGGCCGATGGTGCCAAAAGGTTCTGGAGTGGCGACCGCGTACCGGAAGACGTAGCGTTGGAAGGCCCCCACAAGGTGGACCGATAACCTTGTGAAGGCCGCAGGAATCCGCTGGATGCGAGAAGCTCTATGTTCAGCAGTAGACGTCTTTCGGCTCAAATGATGATGATAATGATTTTATTAAGTAAAGAGAGAACCGACTATTTCCTAATAGCTGACTTACATGATCATAATTACATTATTGTTGCGGAATGTTCTCCAAAGTATTGGGCCTAAAGCCTGTGTCAAGGAGGTATATATAAAAATCATACGTTTTCCTTGGCTTTGATTACTTTTAACAATGTATAATTTCTCTCTTATTTTGTAAGCAAACCATGTAACCATGCCTGTATTACCATGTCGCAAAAATTAATAATTATGAATGCTCATGAATGTTAAACGTTTTGTGGTCATGAAAGCTTTTAAGATAATAGGTATTTACTGTGCGTCATAATATGTATCTTACTTAAGTTACTTTGCGAATACTTAGTAAAACCGCATATCAAATGGAGGAAGTATAGATAAATAGATAGAAGATAGAATACTCTTTAATATTATGTACCTACACCATTAAAATTACAGATGTAAATGTATCTGTGTGTATCTTACATAGGGTGATTATGTCACCCTATGTAAGATTTCTACATTTATATCTGGCCAGTCTTATCGCTAAAAGCGATGTTTTACTGACTCCCTCAGATGGATTAAAGGGAGAAAGAAGGAAAATACTGTAGGTAGTCAGTGGTGTACCATTTACATATACAATAAATACCTACATTAAGCATTTAATGTACTTATCTATATAAATATATATGTTCATCATCATCATCATTATCATCCTAGTTTTTTTGCCAACTGTGTTGCGGTCGGCTTTCAGTCTAACTGGATGCAGCTGAATACCAGTTTTACATGGAGCGACTGCCTAACTGATACCCCTTGGTAAGACTGGTTGTCAGACATATATGTAAATATGAAACAAGAGCAAGGAATAAATGTAATGATTATGTATAAGGAGAGAGGAAGTGTTTGTGTGTGTCAGGAAGTAGAAATATGTCGAACGCCGATCGCCAAACTGAAACATCCGAGATCTATGTATGGGTTATGTATCTAAGTATGTATAAGGTAAACAACTTTTATGGCTGGTTTTGACCGCCCTTATACGTCAGACAGCTGAAGTTATTTATTTTAGGTTTCAGTAATCATCCGCCTTGAGCAAGCGCTGGGGGCTGACTATGAAGTATTAATGCCATCATTGTTCCACTGCGAAAAAAGGATGGTGCTAGCGGCCTTGTATAGCTCCGTCTCTCACTAACACTGAAAAAATGGTGGCATTAATACGTCGTAGTATAGGTGCTGGACTTCTCTGTATGAGAGCCTTTGCACAGTGAGACATTGGATGGTTATTACATTATTATTAAGTGCCAACGCTACTGGAGGCCATCAATAGAAAAACAATGCATAATAAAGCAACGTATATAATTACTATTGTGTAGGATCGTGAGAATCCATTAAGTATGTTTATAAATAAAAATAAACAACGGTAAAGGCTATTTATTGACGTCATCATCATATCAGCCGTAAGACAGACAGACAGCTGGCCTGACTTCCTCCAAGAATCTGGAAATAATAATTTCTTTGCGGGATACAGTGTATTGTGTAAATGATAAAATATGCACTATGCAGTATCCACTCATGGGCAAAATTAAAAAAACCACCTCTGTATGTTAAGGAATGACACACAGTTATCTAAGCTGGGGGTTAGAAAGGTCTTAGTAATTTAAATATTTGGATAAAGGTTTACAACTTTATTATCAAATCTGTAGGTATTCATTATTCAAGCTGATTATTATTTCCTTTATTTAATTATTTCTGCCCGCGACATCGTCTGCGTTTACCGGGATAAAATTATCCTATGTCCTAACCCAGGTCATGGTCTACCTTTGTGCCAATTTCCATCCAAATCCGTTCCGCCGTTTTAGCGTAAAAGCGTAGCAAACAAATTCACTTTTGCATTTTATAATATTCATTTAAATTGGATAGTTTATTAATTATGCTTGTGGCTAAGTCATAACAGCCGTACGGGTCGAACGATCAGGTTAAGCTACGCTTGTCAACCACGGGTGGTCTGTGGATGGGTGACCATCTTTACATACCATGACCCCTTCGTGCCTCGGAAATCATTTGTAGATAGACAGAGTTGTTACGAGTCGTCAGAAGCCCGAAAGTCTGAAAACCAGTCTTTCCATGGGGTATCGTGTTACCCAGTAACTGGTTGTGGTGGTCAGATAGGCATTCGCTCCATGTAGAATACTGGTATTCAGCTGCATCTGGTTAGACTGGAAGTCGACCCCAACATATTTGGAAAAAGGCTAGGCAGATGATGAGATAAGTGGCGCTTTTTGTGACTTGTGTAATAATCATTAGTTTCTATTGATTTGGGACCAAATTAAGTTACCCATCATAATATGTTGGTACTTCCTACTCAGCTTGTACTTTATAGGTAACTTAGACAAATAAGGAACGTAAGATATACTTAAGCTTACTGAGATGGTTCTCTTCTTACGTTTTTAACAGATCTCAGAGAGTTGTGATAAACGGTTTTAATTCTGCGACCCTAAATGTCACTTCCGGTGTTCCTCAGGGCTCTATACTGGGTCCTCTTTTGTTTGTTATGTTTATTAATGATATAAGTACGTGTTTTCTAAATTCTAAATTATTACTATATGCAGACGATTTAAAAAAATTTAGACCGATTATTAATTTACGCGACTGTTTATTGCTGCAGGAAGACTTGAATAGATTCTCTGCATATTGTATAAAAAATAAATTAAAATTGAGCATATCCAAATGCCATTGCATTAGTTTCACTAAAAATAAAAACTTATTAAAACATGCATATACCTTGCACAATACAGATCTGGCAAGAGAAACAGTGGTTCGTGATCTTGGTGTTTTGCTAGATGACAAACTCCATCTAGATGCTCACGTTACTAAAATTGTGAACAATGCTTTTCGTATGTACGGGTTTGTAATGAGATCGGCTCAGGAATTTAGGCGTCCTAGTACTTACTTATACCTATATAAAACTCTGGTCAGGTCTCAGTTGGAGTACGGGGTCCCGGTGTGGAATCCCTTCTATGAAAAATATTCTAACATGATAGAAAAAGTACAACGCAAATTTCTAAAGGCCATGCATTACCGTTGTTTTCGCAGGTATGCATCTTATAGCGACTTACTAAATAAATTTAAACTTCAAGATCTTAAATCTAGACGTATAATGTTGGAGTCGATGTTTCTGTTTGATTTATGTAACAATAAATTCGATTGTATAGATATAAGCAATAGAATAAGTTATGTAGTACCCAGAACAACTATATGTCGAGGTGTGCGCGCGCGACCGCTGTTTGCTGTAACCTCTTGTCGATCAAACGCAGGCTCGCGAGCACCCCTACGACGTCTTACTCTCGGTTCTACTACACTCAGTTCAATAAAATTTTCCAGGATATTGAGTTCTTTGCTGTTTCGGCTGGGAAATTTAGAAGTATTGCTCTTAATACCATAGCAAAATTAAGTACATAGCAATTTAAAACCATAGTTCAATTCTTTCTCTTTTTTTTTTTTGCATGTATAACTTTCAGTTTAGTTTTATTTTAACATTTATTCATACTTTATAGTCTATGTACTTTACATCGCACGATGTTCATGTTACTTTAACTTTTTTATATTATGTGGAAAATGTTGTTGGTTATACATTTATATTACCATTTTAATTTTAAGTTCTTAACCATATTGTAATGTGTAACCGTTTATTTTCCCAAATAAAATAAAATAAAATAAGCTGCATATTTCAATAATATTAGGTATATGTTTATTTCGAGTCATTTTTAGGGTTCCGTACCCAAAGGGTAAAACGGGATCCTATTACTAAGGCTCCGCTGTCTGTCTGTCTATCTGCCTGTCTGTTCATCTGTCACCAGGCTGTAACTCATGAACCGTGATTGCTAGACAGTTGAAATTTTCACAGATGATGTATATCAGTTGCCGCTATAACAACAAATACTAAAAACCAGAATTAAATAAATATTTAAGGGGGCTCCCATGCAACAAACGTGATTTTTTTGCTCGTTTTTGCTCGATATTGAAAACGACAACAGTTAGACGCTTGAAATATTCACAGAATATTTAGTTACATATTCACTTTAAAAATAAATCATTAAAATAAAATAAAACAAATATTTAAGGGGGGCTCCCAATGCTCCTATACAACAAACGTGATTTTTTTGCCGTTTTTATAGATACGGAACCCTTCGTGCGCGAGTTCGACTCGCACTTGGCCGGCTTTTTTTTAAGTTAATGTGATATATTAATAAATTAGGAATTACTGATTAGTCATTTTATCATTTATTTCCTCGTTTCAATGTATTCTTATTTATTACTCAACATACCAACTATATGAATAAAAAACGTAGGAAGAGACAAAGACGGCTATCGATCTTGCTTCGCTTTAAAACGGCCTACAGAACGTTTTCTCTCTTATGAGGAACCCAACAGCACCCTAATTGCCAAATGCACGATCGGTTCGGCAGGTTCGTAAGTCACGTTATTGAGCTGTTTTTTTTTTAGAACATACGCCGCAATGTATTAGCCATTTGTTTCGAACCGATTCCAATTCTGATTGATCGTGTATTAGGGTGTTCATTCCGTTGTAAAAATATTAACCAGTCAGAAAGGTGGCAGCGAGACACACAGGCGTACATTTAAGTATCGCTGGAACCAGTAGAGTTCAAAGACAAGTGCGGTGGACAAACAATTTAAGGTCATACATGGACCGATACTACACAAAATAATGTTGTAGGTATTGTAAGGATCCGATTATCCCTCTAATCTAATGGTAGCCCTCATAGTTACAAAAATACCAGTAGGTTTTCAAGTAGACTAGCTGCGCCCCACGGTTTCACCTGCGTAAGTTTCGATCCCGTGGGAATATCGGGATAAAAAGTCCAAGTAAAATCCTATGTCCTATTCCAGGTCATGGTCTACCCCTGTGCCAAATTTCATCAATATCCGTTCAGCCGTTTTAGCGTGAAAGCGTAATAAACAAACAAATAAACAAACTCACTTTCGCATTTATAATATTAGTAAGGAAGTAAGGATTTACGTCGTACATAGATGTAAACATAAACAGACAAGCGCATTAAGCCTTTAAGGCTTCCAGAGACGGGCGACTCTAGTAGAACAATTTCTATAATGAAAACTTCATGGAGATAATTCCACCAGAATCGCGTCGCACCGTCGCGTTATGCCTTTGTCCGGGAGCCTTTACCGTTTATGATAACGGGACCAATAATTCATATGAATTATATTTATATTCGGTACTCATAATAATTTTACATCTTCGTTGAATATTCAACGAAGCCGAAAATGTAAATGATGAGTGCCGAATATTAGATTTTTTGTGAATAGTGGAGATGAACCGTTAACTACAGCGAATGGAAGACGGTTTTTAGTACCATCTTATTTCTTAGCTATTTTTTATTAGTGGCTGTTTACAGACTACACGTAGATGCGAGGCGAGTGCACCTGTTCAACTACATCAGGTTAGATTTGAAGTCACGGCAAACCCAACATAGCTGAGAAAAGATAGGCAGATGATAATGAAGAAAAACATAAATAAAATAAAATGAGTATACATAGAGATGTACCCACTATGTATCCACACTTTATTTTATTTATTTAATAATTCCTGTAAACAGTAAAAAGAAGAAAATAACAGAAAAATTTATTTGCAAAGACAAATTGTTCTTGCAAATATTTAATAATTTACGGTATGTATTTATTGTTGGAAATTTAAGAACGGTTATAGCGTGTTATACTTTTACTGTTCAAAACCTGCCAATAATTTTATAAATGTTTTAGGAAACCTATTTAGTTTTGCGCAGTTGTGCTGATTTAAGTAAGTAATAATAATAAATTGCCTTTAATAATTGTTAGTAGAAAAATAATTGCTGCTGTGTGGGTATTAATTCCTTCATTACTGTGCGAGGAAATAGAGGTGAAAAACTATTATATAAGTTGGCAGTTCATTAATTTCATGACCCACCTGCGGACTGAAACTATTTAGGTACTTATATCTTATTAGTAAAAAAAATCAAGTAATAAAAACTAAAACACAACTACGACTTAAAAGGTATAAGCAAAGACACCACAGACAGACAAATTAAAAATCTGGAGTCACACGTGTTAGGGCATAAATCGAACAGATTACGTGTGACTCCGGATTTTATTGTGACTTCACATAGCCTATAACCAGCGGACAATCACGACGCTTCTAACGATACCTCATTTGTCAAATTGTGATAAGTGGTTTGGAAGATAGGAGGGAACAGATGAACATACATACATACCGGTCAAAATCATAACCCTCCTTTTTTCTTCGCCGTAGTCGGGTAAAAACAGTGGCTGCCTCAAGAAAAACCCCTGATCCACTATGCAAGTAAGTAATACTTAATTCCAAAAAGTTATTTCAGAGTCAAGTACTTATTAAAACCACTCATATACTTACTTAGTTCTTTTTACTTATTTAGATATTGAAAAAGTTAATGCTGGCGTAATTACCTATTCATAATGAAGACGGTGTCCTTTAATTAATAATGGACCTGGGGTTAATATATCTCTTAAAAATACATACAAGGATAACAAACCTTCAATCCTGATATCCTTTCCGGACCACATCACACACTAACTAAAATAATTTGAACAATTTTACTGTAGATCGTCATTTTTCAATAACAATTAATTTTCCCGCCACTGATTTTCACGCAAAGATGACCAAAAACAAAACACGGTTTCGAAATTCGAACCTTTGAATTTTTTTCTGCCGGTCCGTGCGTTCCGTTTCGCGTTCGATTAACGAATGCAGGCAACATTTTCCTTTTGCGAAGGCGCGAGCCGTGCAGCCACTCACCTTGATTTTCCTGAACGCAAATGTATTTAGGACTGGTATAATTTAACTTATCAAACTGCAGTTTCATAACAGGTTTTTGTTACCTTACCTTTGCGCAATAAATAGGAATATGATATGTGTTAGAATTGCGTTACCTACTAGAGTTTTCTGTAGCGAGAAATGTAAGTGCAGCCTAGCTGCACAAATTTATTTATTTTGTATTTTATTTATTTATTTGAGAGGTACACCAACGACGTGTTCACTGGAATATTAACAAAAAAAAAAAATAACATAAGTGTTGAGTTATAGTGAACTAGTCACTTACAGGCGTACACAGCACTAACATAAAGACAGCTTCCAACAATTATTAACGAAGATCACATTAATAAAAAAAAAAACAAAATTATAAACGAAATTGGAACAAAATTAAAATTAAAATTAAAAACAAAATTAAAATCAAGATCAAAAATATTACCTACTTAATTAAAATCAAAATTATTATTAAAAACAAAATTAAAATTCATTTCAAATTGGTACTAGATTTTAGATTAAAATTAAAAAAAAGACAAATTATTTTTTTTTTTTCAGGGCTTATCTCTGTTTCATGAATCTCAAGTCTTGAACAAAGTTTTAAAATGACATATTATTGCATTTTCCTACAGATCGATTTAATCTTGACTGCAAAAAATGCAGACGTAAATTATTCAGATTCGATGTTTGTTACAGGTTTTTACAATCTATTGAAAACGTGAGCTGGAAATAGGTTAATACGAGAATGTTATATATTATTATTGTATCTAATTCTACTCAGTTCTAGGTATTACCTGCTGTTTAGCAAATCAATTATTTTTTTAGGTAAAGTCTAAAAGCTTCATAAAAGCGACGCTTATGCGTCACATATAACCTTTTTATCTACGCCTCTTAAAGGTTAATGAAGGGCTAGGCAAGCAAGAAGTTTCCAACAAAAACGATGCAGTTGAAAATCCCTCGCGTTCAACTAAGTAATAATCCGTTTTATCATCCAGTTAGTTACTCGTTCATTTCCACACGAAGTTACGCTAGGCTGTCGTAAAATACCTAGGCATGTACCATGTAAAACGGGGCCGGTAACTAAACTATGTATTACGTGTACCTACCTAATCGAAGCAGGAATTGCTATTACACGCCTTACGTAAGTATCCCAGCTTGAGCTACCTACAGGGTGTTGAGAAAGCCTCGTAATTGTATAATAAGTGAGTATTTATCTGTATCTAACACATAAATAAACTGAAATAGAAGTAAACTAGTTTTGTAGTTGCTCGAGATTTCTATTTAGGTACTTATGATATATCTATTTTCTAGCTATTGCGCCCGCGACTATATTTGGTCTAAATTTCAAGGTAGCTCAGCGAGCTATGGAACGAGCTATGCTTGGAGTCTCCCTGAGGGATCGAATCCACAAAGAGGCGATCCGACAGAGAAACAAGGTTATCGACATAGCTGACAGAATAAGCAATCTGAAATAGCGAGTGTCGGTCATTAGCCGTAGAACTGATGACCGTTGGGATAGACGTGTTCTTGAGTGGAGACCGCGAATCGGTAAACGTAAGGTAGGACACCCTCAGGCTAGATCGAGCGAAGATCTTCGCAGGGTGGCTGGTAGCAGCTGGATGAGAGTTACCGGAACTCGAGATGAATGGCGTGCCATATGAGAGGCCTATGTCCATTATCCAGCAGTGGACTGGTATAGGCTGATGCTGATGATGATGATGACGTCTAAATACCAACCGAGATCTCCAAAGGGATAGAGCCTGGAGGTCTTTCTTCAGTGGTTTTAAGCTCTGGCCATACTGAGGTGAATCTGATGGGACTAAATTCGGCGGATTTTTTTTTGGCACTTTTTGCACACGCGGTACGGAAGCGAGTCCCACTCGCACTTGGTCGATTTTTATTTAGTTAATCCCGATAGTAGCAGTCCTTGTTCTGGTGTTATGATAGATGTTAGATGTACAATTTGAACTCTATCGATTAAATAAATTAACTAAAAAACAATTACATATATAACAAATTAAAAAGAAAAAATAAAGGGGAGGGGCTCATTGAGCATCAAAGAATTCGTCCGCATCGCTGTCAATGGGAAAGGTGCCCAAAAGGCTGGCAGCATTGCCACGTTGAATGGCAATGCTGATTCTTTGGGCTAAAAATAGGCCAGCCCTCTGGTCACGTGAAGAGTCGACCAATCGCTTAGCGATGTCCCGAAATACTCGATGAGCACTCGGACCCCACGGCCCTAGTGTTTCAACCCCAAACGGCTCAAACATATAGCTCCCAATAAGGTTGTTATATTTGCGCCGTTTGAAATTAAATAAATTAAATAAAAATTCAAATCTTTAATTTATTACGACTAGACAGCTAAATATCAATTTTTGTGCAACTATGTTGGTAATCTATAACTGGTAGTTTAGTTCATAATATTCTTTCTAACGCGACCTTAATCATCAAACGAAATTCTTTAATTATACATTTTATAATTTAGTGCTCTGTTATAATGATATGTAATCTAACCTACTCGTATACTTTACTACTATATATATTTATTACTATACCGTCTCATTCATGTAGATGCTGTATAATCTATACCACATATTATATGGTAAAAAAACTATAGTCCGCGTGCGACTGCTAGTCACCGCCTGAGGTAACTCAGTCTGCCAGTTTTTCAGCGCCCTCCCCCGTCTCACCTCTCACATACCTCAGGCGGTGACTACCAGTCGCGCGCAGACTATAGTTTAATAAGCTGGCCTGTTATTCTATTAAAACTGCGTTTTACAGTACAGTCGATCTCGAATCATGGTCGGTGTGAACATAGGCACGCATGTTCTCTCATTCACACTCGCCTGATGTCACCATTTAGTTCCTAAATAAGAATAATTAAAATAAAAAAAAATCCCTGATACAAATAGTTCCTCATTTCTCTTTCCTACTCCTTCACCAGACCTTGTTCACCATGAACAGGGTCTAGTGAAGGAGTAGGAAAGAGAAATGAGGAACTATTTGTATAAGGGTTTTTTTTTTATTGGAATGGTCTCAATATATATAATAGATATATATAATATATAATATAATAGATGGTTCTATCTATAAAATATTCATTGAGACCATTCCAATGAGCCCAAACACGATACCTCTGCTGTAACATGGTGAGGGAGTTGGGTATCCTGCAAATTCCAGGTGATGCTGCAGCATCAGCTCGAGGTTACTAATAGTATTGAAGTAACAGAATACCAAGTTTCAATCGATTTCAATTCGATCAGACCTGTGAAAGATGTTCACTTCCATTCATGAACTAGAATAGAGCTGATAATCTTTAAACGGCTGAACCGATTTTCTTGTACGAGTATCATAGCTAAGAACACTCTTGATCAAGTCACCTTTTCAACAAAACAAAATTGGTTCAGCTGTTTGGCAGCTACAATGTCACAGACAGACACACAGATACACACGTTAAACTTATAACACCCCTCTTTTTCCGTTGGGCGTTAAAAATGTTACTGCGAAGGCTTCAGCGCAAAGTTCGGACCTGCCATGATTCAAGGGCCGTACTGTACGCTAGGCCAGTTCAAGGTTCAAGTCTTACCACTTACCACCGACACGTGGGGTTGACTGTACGTCTGTTAAGAAAGCGGTTCGCGTTGCGTTTCGATCGGTTACAAAACGCAATGTTGCACAAATAAGCGGAAATTCTTATAATTAGCTCGAATTGTCTTAAACTTTTTAGGGCACTAGCTAGTAAGCAAATAGCAGATTCAAGAAGTATGCATGCATTAATCTACGTTTTTCCAAAAATAACAGTTATATACGTGTATTAATGTATTATTCAGTGTCAAAGGATGTATTTCGGTTTGAGTTTCTTGCCCGTTCTTCTCCTCCTACTGCGTTTGGGCAACTAGCTTCATATTTTTTACTGACCGACTCCTTGACAATTCAAAGGTGCCTGTAAAGTTATTAATTAATTATTAAAAAAAAAATTATTATATTATAAACGTGAAAGTTTGTAAGTATAGATGGATGGATGTATATATCTTTTTATCCCGATATTCCCACGGGATCGAGACTTACGCGGGTGAAACCGCGGGGCGCAGCTAGTTGATATATAAATGGTTTGAGTTTGAGCAAACTTACGAGAGGAAGTCTAGGAAGTGTAGGTACCTACTTCTTATCTTAACACTTTGGCGGACAGTAAACGCACATAGACGTAATAACAATAAAACTTCAATTGTGTTTCATTCACTGTCTGCCAAAGTGTTAAAGGTTTCCGCAGAAAGACGCGACGCGACGGCGCGACTCTGGTGGAACAATTTCTATGTAAACTTAACGGGAATTGTTCTACCGGTGTTACGCGTCACGTATTATAATGTCTGTGGCGTCACGCATGTCTGCGGGGTCCTGATACAAGAAACTTTAGCGGTTTTTGCTAAATATTATACCTACGGTGCTACGGCACCCGATGTGCGAGTTCGACTGGCACATGATGGGCCGGTTTTTTATGTTTGGTTTGGCCGTGGCCGTGAGCCCTGAGCCTCTGAGCTAAAGTTCATTATAACATAAAAACCAGTTCCAACCCATTGTTTTTTTTAAAATATCAAAACCGGTTTCTGTGCGCGTTCTCGGAAAATATTTACATCTTTGTAAATCTTCTTACTCACTCAAGCGCTAAACTGGGGCGCTTCAATCCTTACAAAATTTATCAGTTATTTTTATACTATGATTTATAATGATAACTTGTATAAATTATAAATCTTTTATTAACTCTTACATCAGCATTGTATTAATGGATTTATACAATTATATATTGCGTTATCAAATTAGCATACCTACCTACTGACGACTATTAGGTATTCTGTGTTCCTGTCTAGAACACAGAGTGAAATCCGTCTGTGGGAAAAAATACAATGCAGGACTGGAAACTCCAGTACAATCTTGCATATTTTCCCAATCCATTTTCTTCGTTAACCGTGGAAACTCAGCCTAATGTATGAGTTAGACAAATGGCTATCTAGTGTCCTAGGTTACCCAGAGTGAGGACTCTACTGTCTTTATTGATGACTATACAGCTGTGCCCGCTTCGCTTCCGCGACTGTGTATTCTATTGGCATTAATTATGTAAGTGGGAACTAATTCTCTACATCAGTTGACTTCGTTAATCACTACATATTATAAAACAAAGTCCTCCGCCGCGTCTGTCTGTTCGTGATAAACTCAAAAACTACTGCAACGATGTTCATGCTGTTTTCACCAATGGATAGAGAGGTTCTCGAGGAAAGTTTAAGTATCGAATAATCGACATCCACGCGGGCGAAGCTGCGGGCATCAAGTTTAAACTACAATTTATTACGTCATCTTTGGTTTGAGTATATAAATGAAAGAAAACAGTTAAGTACATAGTTTATCTTTCTTCTGGGTTCCGAAAGTTAAAACCATCTTTATTGATGAAAATAACTACATATTTAGAAAAATTACTTCAGGCTATTTTCTGGGTGCTGGCCCTATCGACATCGGTTCGGCAGTGCAGCGTAGCATGCGCAACTGCACAGGCAGTCATGCAAGACTTGATCGCTATGTTTCTCAACTAATACATAAACTAAATAATACTAGAAATAAATCTGTTTTATCATTCTCAATTTGAATGATAAAGACATTACTCGTGCTAAATCGTTAATTAAATTAATCTTCGCCTCCCCTCATCAGTTTATTCGGGTCTGCGCACTCGGCGCATTATCCATACTAATATTATAAATTCGAAAGTAACTCTGTCTGTCTGTATGTTACCTTTTCACGCCTAAACCATTGAACGAATTTCGATAAAATTTGGCAAGGAGATAGATGGTATCCCGCGAAAGGACATAGGCTACTTTTTATCGACATACCGCGCGGGCGAAATCACCGTAGAAATCTTTCAACAATCTGTCATTTTGTCTTTCATTTCTAATGATCCTTGTCTAGGTCTTTTTATATTGTAGACTATTTCGGAAGAAATTTTTCTATCCTTACTGTCAAAATCACACTGACATCCGATAAATCCTATGATATAAAAACAAAGAATTCTGAGTCGAATTATGTAAAAGATGAATTTCGTAAAAAGTGCAGTTGACTCTTTCTATTTTGCTGCCGTTTCGTACTGTCTACTGTCTACAGGAAACGTCATTTTTGTCTACTCTTCCGTCGACAAAACGGTGCTCATGCTACGCCTGACGGGGTTGTATTATGAAGTATTACTGCCATCATTGCGTAAACGGGATGGTGGTAGCGGCCTTGTCTAGCTCCGTCTCTCTCTCACACTGGAAAAATGGTAGCTAGCTTCATAATATGGCACCTGAATTGAAATAGAAGTGAAAATCTGAAAATACTATGAAAATGATGATTGAAAGCGGATATTTGATGGCTGTCAAAGCGGCTATAAATTATGCATTATCACTATTTTATATTGGCTTGTCTTCCATTTACCGATAGTAGGTTGTTATAGATTATCAGATAGGTAGCAATAACGCTTTTAATTTCATTTAATTTCCCACCTTACATGCTGCATGCATTCTTCACAAGTAAGTATCTACTCGTACAACCTCAGATTTTATCTCACTCGCATCACACTACTCGTGGCCCGAGTGAGAGCGAGACGGAGTTAGGTGCTGGCGGCTCTCAAGCCTCGAATAGTTTAGGTAATTGCTTTTTACGGTGCAAATAATGCTAATTTGGAAAACATAAGACCTGCTTTATAGGTACTTAGTTCAGTTATTATGTAAAGTTTCATGATCTAATTTGAAGTATTTTTTTAATACCAGCGGTTTATAGTTCGGTTTAGAGTTAACTTTGGTTTTTTTTTTTTAATCGTGTTTCCGCCAAACATAGGACCTAGCATCAATCCTCAACTTAAACATATTATTATACTTATTTCAAAATTAGTGCTGCAGTATTTTCGGCATTACGGAGTATCATGCTAAGCAATTTGAGGTAGGGTAGGGCCATAAAGCTATTTTATTGGGGATAATACCTTGGCCTGGGAATAAAATGTTAGAGACATATTTTTTGCTTTATCATAATGAATAAAAAAATACTTCGATAAAAAGTGGGGCTCGCTACGTCACAATCAAAACTAAGTATAAAATCTAGCAAGGTTCACACCTTGCTAAAATTAGCAGTTAAAATGTGGCACGACGGTGACGTCATGCCACATTTTAACTTTTTAACATTTTAACTCAATGTATTCCCGTAATCTTTGGATTACGTAAAAAAAGAAAAAATAGATATCTAACATTTTTTAACTATCTGACGGACAAAAAATAATTTAGTCATCACTCCGTCCTAAACATTTTAAATACTTAATTACCTATTCGTTTATCGCGACAGGCAGCGGTAACCTTGTCGCACCCACGATATCGCCAGTCTGTACGAGGCTTTAACGTTTGTTGTTTGAAATGCCGTCGTGTAACGTGTTGTAGGGAATGACTGCGTCAATTATAAAGTGCATCCACCATTGTTAAATGCTCGCTAATTTGTGCGTACTTATTTATCATTTCACAGCCACTGCGTTTAGATAGTTGATACCTATGTGTTTCTCCATGAATGTAGTTGGGTAGGTACTTTTGTCAGCTTGGACTCGCTTTTTCTAGAAGACAAATGAAATGTAGGTATTTCATTGCTAGGAAAATAAGTAAGACTGAATCTCCGAAGCAAGTTTACATTTAATTACGCGCAATGTCTACTAACTATTGTGTATAAAAACTTAATTAGTGTTCTAAATATACACAGACTGCAGAGTAAATACTACTGGGCCCTATATCTAGACACCTATATATAGATAGACACACAAAAATACAATTACAAGTTACAATTTACTTTGTAAATCTTACTGCAAACTCTAAGCTACATAACTAATTGTAACGGAAAAACCTTACAAATATTTTGTGGTGACTTGTAGATTTTAAATTATAACTATTTATATAAGTATACATATTTGTAATTTCTGAGATGCGCAATAATTGTTTCTACAATTTAACAATTTTGCAGAATTGTAAACTTGGAAATTTTTGTGGTATAGGGCCCTTATGATAATTCATTTAATACTATTATTTATTTTTTCTTAATGGCTGCTGCTCCTTTCTTTCTATTTTCTATTTAGGTATGTACCAGGGCGATTTTTTATAATGTGTTACAGTAATCTTATTGTAAGTGCATCGTCTTCACATATAATTATATAATTAATGTATACAAAATATTGTAAAAAAAAATTAAAAGAGTAACGGTGGAGTTTCTTGCCCATTCTTCTCCATACGAAAACTACCTTTTGGAAGGGGCAACTAGAATCTGTTCTATTTCTTTGTTTTGACGTTCAAAAGTACCTACCCTGAATGTGCGTATTTGAAATAAATTATTTGACTTTGTGTTTTTTTTCAACCTTCAAATGCTCGTTTCACCAATCTTTACCGCACCCTATATGACATAACAGATCAGAGAGACAATACAAACAATATAGTGTCACTCATACCTGAGGTGGCCTCCATTTTTGACCTCCACAAAGAGAACTAAGTAAGTACCTAGTTTATTTAGTTCCCGAATAACCACTGAAATCTGACACATTCACGGTCACATGAACAGTTGCACAACCCAGATAATGATTGATAAAAATATTTTAAACTCATTAAGTAGGCTGTACTATTTTGGAGTAGAAAAAAAAACCACCGAGGTCTTGTATTAAAGGCCAGCATAGTACCTTTCTTTCTTTAGACTTTCGTCTACCTAATCTAAATATAGAGGTACTATGTCTATCTAATATTACATTGGAATTCAACCGTTATTCTGTAATAATTACTTGATATTTAATAAAGTTCAACACAACTTTTGTGAATTTGACATGATTATTCTATTACGTATTAATTTAGCTTAGAATTTTGACACACGCGGGCGGGTCACTTCGTGTACAATAATTTTACTAACTAGCTGCCGCCAGCGGCTTCGCCCGCATGTAATCTTTATAAATTATAGCATAAGTTACTCAGTGTATGTAGCTTTCTAATGGTGAAAGAATTTTTGAAATCGGCGCAGTAGTTTTTGAGTTTATTCATTACAAACATACACACAAAAATACAAATCTTTCCTCTTTATAATATTAGTGTAGAAGTGTAGATGTAGATAATAAAAATATGTATGTTTAGGTTATACCGTTATGCCGTACATATCTATGGGCCAGAGTCACCTGAAAATAAATGGATTATTATTTATTATTATTAATATCTAGCTGTGCCCCGCGGTTTCACCCGCGTAGGTCTCGATCCCGTGGGAATATAGGGATAAAACGTATCCTCTCCTCTCTAGAGAAGGGAACGTCGCGGCGCCAGCGTCGAACGGTTCGCGTATTGTATTTTTAAGCTGCGTTTCCGCCAGAGATGTGCGAGGATGCGTAGCGAGGGATGTGTTTGTAAAGAACCAATAGAATTGCTTCATTTACCTCACCTCGGTCAGCACAGCTCTGGTGGAAACGGCTCAGCGGAGCTAGATTTTTGCGCATACAAAACAAGCGAGGGATGTGTGCGAGGGATGTGTACGAGGGATGTGTGCGAGGGATGTGTTGCGAGGCATGTGTTGAGAGGAATGTGTGTTGAGAAGGATGTGTTGCGAGGTTTGCGCATACTGTACCAGCCAGTCCATCCATCGTCGCACCACACATTAATCCGCATTTTCACAGCTCCGCTACACATGCTCGTAGGCACATTTTCATCGCAAAGCTTTGGTGGAAACCCCCACACATTTTCACAGCACAGCTAGACGTCCTCCCACGACACATTTCCATCGCACATCTCTGGTGGAAACGCAGCCTTATACTCGTCATAACTTCTAAATTAAATGTCCGATTCGAATGAACTAAAAAGTATTTTACTGCTTTATAATATTAGTATAAATATATATAGTACCTATATAAGTATAAAATATATAGTATATAAGTATATATAGTATATAAGTATAGATTAGTTGCCCAGATTCTGTAAATGTTGCGCTCATTTGTTGCACTTACACTGGAGTTTTCGACATTATTTTGCTGGGGTAACGCATACTATTTATAGATGTTCATTGAAAACTTGAACACCTGAAGGTTCAGAATACCTAATTTAGAGCATTCGAGTTGGCTGTCCTCATTACAGACGTCGTGCGGTCGTGAGGTCTTCATCAAAGAAGTTAACAGCTTAGCCATAATTCAAGGTTTAACTTTGGAACAGATCTATTGGAGCAAACGATTAGATGAAGGATAAGGAGTTACGTTTATTATTGTTTAGTTAACGAGTTAGTAGTAGGGCGGTAATTTCTGCTTAGATATTAGACCTCCAACTGTCAGTAACCAGGGACAGTAGAATTTTAATTGTTATCGCCTTATAAAGGGCAATCGACAGTCGAGCGGGTTTTATAGTCGTAATTTAGTAGGTGATGTATTTTAGTTAATAAGTTTATTAATATAGTTTTTCAGTGGAACTTAGCGAGTTGAACTGCCTCATTGGTCTAGTGGTTGTAAGCGCTACTGCAAAGTGTGAGGTCCTGTGTTCGATTCCCGGGTCGGGCAAAGTGTTATTGGATTTTTTCATCAGAAACTCAGTAGCAGCCTGGAGCCTGGATTTGTGACCGGTTGGTAGCATTCGGCTCGCCCCCTATTATACAGTATGTAATCTAACGAAGGGCGTTCCCGTTAACCTGCAATAGTACAGAGTCTACACACGCAAAAAAAAAAACAAAAAAAAAAATACAAAACATATTACATTGATACGGAATATTTTTTTTTGCATATATGGACGCTTTACTATTGCGCGTTAACGGGAACGCCCTAGTTAACATGCTGTATGAGACTTAAATATTACTAGCGAAATATGGGTTTGTTAAAGATACATACAGGAATAGGCAGAAGCCTAATCCTTCAGGGATTACAGGCGTTCGTGATGTTATGTTTCTTATATTAACAATCGATATAATGACGAAAATACAATTTAAAAACGTTTGCACGGCGCGTACATACACACCCATACCAAAGCGTATTATAATACTCATACAGATTACCTAAGTGAGCCTACATGACTTTTTCTTAATTGCTTAACTTTTTAAACAAATTATTTATGACATAAGTACAAACTTGGCCCCAATTACTAGGTACATAGGTAAGTGCGAGGCGTTGAGTTTATTTTAACATTGCAAAGTCCTTGTTTAAATGTATAATATTTAAAAACTTATATCACGTATGTTTTCCCCAAAGGGTTAGGTTAGACGTGTCGGTACACATGGCTACACATCAAGCTATACATTTCCAGTATAAGCTGACCTCGCATTGTACGGAAATCCTATACAATGCGAGATCAGCATAAACTGGAAGTGTATAGCTTGATGTGTAGCCGTGTACATATTACACCTAGGGAACAGCAGATTTTTTTTGTGTATTTTAATCAGCGTGTACCTGTCCGATCCGTGAGTGTATTGTTAAGAATCATACTGAGACTCTATTTATGTGGTAATTTTCTGGAAAAAAGAAAAACAAAATCGCCGCATTTTTTTCTATGGTTTATTTATTTTACAGGGTTATTATCGGATCGTGCATCACTAATCCAGAGAGGTAATTGCATAACACATTTTTAATTTAGTTTAAATACAATAGAATAAATTAACATTTCAAGACTTTTCTCCTCGACATTGTTTATTTATATCAGACACAGTGATCCATATTTATATTTATGTTAGTACCTACTCTTAACTATGTTAGTATTCAATAATTTAAAATACAAGCAGAATATCTTGAAAGTCAAATGACTGCCTTACTGAGTGACTTCCAAAGCGGGGATGAGACCCGATCCGGTACAGTCTTCAAAATTTCATTGCGGCTGCCACGCAGTCTGCATATCAGAGACACCTTCCCACAGACTAAGTAGTACTCACCTTCCTTTTGCGAATGATGGCATGAAAGCTATCAGTGCGAAACAGCGCGAACATCCCCGATGCATTACAGAAGCGTGGCAGCCCCAACATCATCCTAAAGATATTATTATACTGGATGCGCAGAGCATCCAGCAATCTTTTGGTGTGACCCACAGACTATGATATTAGATTATGATATATGAGATCAGATTATGATATATCGTTTGATTTTTATGTATTACTTATTGTAGGTATTATTATACCTAATAGTACCTACAATATTATAAATGCGAATGTGATTTTGTTTGTTACGCTTTCACGTTATAACGCCTGAACGAATTTGGATGACATTGGCACATGGGTGGACCATGACCTGGATTAGGACATTGGATACTTTTTATCCCGATATTCCCACGGGATCGAGACTTTTGCGAGTGAAACCACGGCCGCAGCTTGTACGAGTACCTAAAGAATATACATATTAGAAAGTGGAACCAAAGACCGACGTTTCGATTACGACTGGTTCGAATTCGACTCAAAGGACCTACGATATCCTTCGAGATTTTACGAATTCATGTAGGTACGTGGTCAGTAAGGTATGTATGTAACCCATACCTACGGCATCGATGACGTAAGGTCCGTTGAATGTAATCGCAAAGAATAATGCATATTATGCCTAAATATTTGCACATTTATTTACCGCGAGCACTAAAAAATAATTGAACGAGAAGAAGTTTCGTAAGCGTCTCTAGAGTTAACACTTCAAGGTGTGCAAATTTTACACCATCGAGTTTACTAGAACTTTTTTGATATGAGGCTTCTTTAGAATGAGAAGCTTTTTGTGCTACCAAAAGCTGGAAAACTGGAAGAAGGTGTGGCTTTTATGAAATCCCTACTAATATAACTCTGTCTGTCTGTCTGTCTGTAGGTTACCTTTTCACGCCTAAACCACTGAACGGATTTCGATAAAATTTGGCAAGGAGATAGGTGGCATCCTGGGGAAGGACAAAGGGTACTTTTCAGTGACATACCATGCGGGCGAAGCCGCGGGCGGAAGCTAGTATTATAAATGCGAATGTAACTCTGTCTGTCTGTATGTTACCTTTTCACGCCTAAACCACTGAACGGATTTCGACAAAATTTGGCTGGGGAAGGACATAGGATAATTTTTATCGACATACCACGCGGGCGAAGCCGCGGGTGGAAGCTAATAGATATATAAAGACGAAATTGTCGCGTAACCTAACTCTTCATCTAATAATAGATATCAGCACACTAATTACGTAACACACGATCAATCACAATCTGTTTCATTTTGACAGTTCAACAACATTCATTGCGTTATTTACGGTGATGAGCAGACAACGATTTGATGCAGACAATATTTTCGAACCTTAGAAGCAATTCATTAGCAATATCCTTCAAATTGATTCGGATTGTGACTGATCGTGTGTTACGCAATTAGAGCATGATGGCGTTAATCATTCATAATACTACCCGTATTATGAATGATTAACGCCATCATTATTCCACTGCGAAAACGGGATGGTGCTATCCGCCTTGTCTAGCTCCGTCTCTCTCTCACAATGGAAAAATGGTGGCAATAATACTTCATAATACGTCACCAACACCTATACTATGCGTCGGTCTGGGACCCAAAAAACTACCGGGATTTTTTGCGGATCGAAATAAAATAATAGTTATCTCACTAATCACGGCTTTACTCTAAATAAAATGAAGGGAAAATGGACCGGACCGGCCCACGGAGGGACCGGCCCACCGGGAAAAGTCCCGGTATGCCCTGGGGCCAGACCGACCCTGCTACGACGTATTAATGCCACCATTTTTCCAGTGTTAGTGAGAGACGGAGCTATACAAGGCCGCTAGCGCCATCCTTTTTCGCAGTGGAATAATGATGGCATTAATACTTCATAGTCAGCCCCTAGAGCATTGAACCTATAGGTATGACTTGGGAATGGGCAGCCTGGGCAGGCAGCAAAAGCGCAGCAATGTTTTTGGCTCAGATGGACTGGATTTCAAAGCCATTCCATTATAGTGTAGGTAAGTAACTCTTGTTTTACTAGATAATTCTGGAGTGATTCAGAAATATTGTCGATGGGTGGAGTGGATGGGGTACCAGTGTGACTAACAGCAATGATTTTCCTGGAGTCCGGACTCGTGGTCACACCGCTAATATTCTACACCATGTACCACTCAATTAATAGTGCCGTGAAAAAATATAGATTAGAAAATGATTTTTATATCGATATTGTTTTATTGGCGACCATTATTTTTCGATAGTTTATATCTATCCATGGGAAAGCCACAAAATGTGAACTAGTATCAAACTTGCTTGCGACGTAACGCACCTTGCGGTAATACTAAATAGCCTCCCTAACTCACTGTTAGTCACGCTGGTGTTACAACCTGGGTGTGGCCACAAGTCCGCCACCGGCAGATGAACACATTTTTCTGTAATCATACATTCGATTGTCATCGGTCATTGATGGAAAAGGTGGTCAATGGAAGAATTGCGATCGACACCAGACGATGTAAGTAGGAAAAATCGTGAGATTCTTATTCGACTAGGTGGTTAACGTTTAGACGTTAGCTATATGAACAATTATTTAGTTACCTCTAGTATTTGTGTGTCTAAACTCATAGAAACAAACAAACCATATAGTTTATGTCCTCGACAAAATTAAGTGTCAAACAATGTTTATATTATTGGCAATGTGGCGAACTGCAAGGTGTAGGAGATAATTATGTTTGTACGCAATCCGTAGAGCAATAAAGCGAGGTGATCGATGATAGTGCTAGTCAACCGCAGGGTCTTTTAGCTAAGACTGCCTTGACGTAGATCGAAGACATGATTGGATATGGCAGTTGGGTGAAACAAGTCCTGGCATTTATTTATAACTAGCTGCTCGCCCCGGCTTCGCACGGGTAGCAAGTACATATCTACGGCGCACCTACCCTACCTACCTACCTACCCTACCTACCTACCCTACCTACCCACCCTACCTACTTACCCTACCTACCATACCTACCTACCCTACCTACCTACCCTACCCTACCTACCTACCCTACCCTACCCTACCTACCTACCTACCTACCCTACCTACCTACCCTACCTACTTACCCTACCTACCATACCTACCTACCCTACCTACCTACCCTACCCTACCTACCTACCCTACCCTACCTACCTACCCTACCCTACCTACCTACCCTACCCTACCTACCTACCCTACCCTACCCTACCTACCTACCTACCTTCCCTACCCTACCTACCTACCTATCTACCTACCCTACCTACCTACCTACCTACCCTACCCTACCTACCTACCCTACCTACCTACCTACCTACCCTACCCTACCTACCTACCTACCTACCCTACCTACACCTACCTACCTATCTACCGAGATATTATCAAAAAACCCATTCTATACAGAATGTATGAGAAAACGATTTTTCTTCATATTTTTTTTTTCGTGAATTTTTCCAATTTTTTAATAGTTATTCTGCTATTCTGGGCGAAGACAAATCCAACAAATCAAAGATCATCAAAATCGGTCCAGCAGTTCTCGAGTTATAAGTGTTGTAACAAACACGACTTTCTTTTATATAGATGTTTTTATTTTAACTACTAACACTAAGTTCATAAGTTTCAATATACTAACACTCTATGAATTTTTAATCTGAAGTAAAAAGTTTTATTTTTATATAAAGTATGCAAAGAAAATGGGTAACTTGGTAAATAGGACAGTATCTCAAAATATTACAACAGTTAAATTTAATTTCTGAATAATGGGCTGAATTGTTTTTCAGTTTTGAGCACAAATTACAAACTTTTATTGATATGGGTATCTATCCTAACACAGTACACATAGTAAAAGAGAGTCTACTCGAAAGACTAAAGCTGATTTCAGACTACACTATAATATAATATAATAGTATACAGTTCATAGCACAACAATATCGCTCGCACATAAGTACATTTATTTAGAACACGTTCACACTTTGCTTTACTATATATTATTTGAAATATATGGCGAGCGATATTTTAGTGCTATGAACTATATGCTATATATTATAGCGTAGTCTGAAATCAGCTTTACCCCTTCACGGCGTTTATCAATTTTCACGTCTCCTCCTTTCGGACCTAGACAATTGATCTCAATCTCAATGGGTTTCATTTTGACAATTCATACACGTTCATTGCGTTAGTGAAGTGGTTGAGCAGACGAATTTGTCAAATCTATGAAGCAATGGATTAACAATATCCGTCAAAACTCTCGGATTGTGATTGAAATTGTGTTACGCAATTGGGGTGCTGAGTTGTGAGGTTCTTGCACACAATATCCTACTCCAAGGGCACTCCCACTTAGGGCTGATTTTATCAAAGTCATTTAACTTTTATCCTTGGAATAAAATTGTCGTCGGACAGTTTTTGTATGAAAAAACTGTCAAAAATTCAAAATTTATTCGCAGGATAAGACTTATACTTAGTTTAAAAGGTTAGTAAAATTCTCCCTTATATAGATAAAGGAATTACATGCATTTTTTGAGCATATTGTGAAGGCGAATTTTCACATTTCTTGCAACCATCTAGTATGTAATTTAGTACCTACTCAAACTTGTGAATTCGATTGTGTGGTTATATCTTCCATGTAATGAGATTGTTCGCGCGTATGTCATTTGCGTTGGAGTTATTTATAATCATATTTTAATTTTGGTATTTAATTTATGTATTTTTTGTAAAGTGTAGCGGGTTTCAAGTGACTACACTAATTACGGTCAATGACACCAAAAAAACACATCATCAAACTATTTAATTTTTTGTTTTGTCCTATTTAGATATCGATAACTTTCAAGTTTCGCTAGCTTTAATTTCACCTGTATACATAATTAATAAAAAATTAATTAGCGCTTACAATTGCTATTTACAAACATTCACAAATTAAAGGTTATGGAAATATCATCGTTACAAACACCATGAATCTATCATCTCTATCTATCATATCATCTACGAGTCTGTTTGAATGGATGCGTGCTCATTGGTAACAAACCCGACTTACGAGTTGTAGGTCGTGGGATCGAACCCAGTGAGACGCTTTACTTTGTGTAAATAATTTCATCAACACTATTCCCAAAATGGTGAAGGAAAACACCGAGAGGAAATCCGCATGCCCTAGAACCAAAAATTCGAAGACATGTGACATCTACCTACCCGCACTGGGCCCGCGTGGAAGATTACGGCCCACTCCCTCTCGGAGAGAGGAGGCCTGTGTTTCAGCAGTGGGAAAATTCGGTATAGGCTGATTATATGTATGTGTATGGAGGGAAGAAGATCATTAGGCTACATGACAAACTCAAACTCTAAGCATTTATTTCAATTAAACCATTTACAGGCACTTTTGAATTGTCAAAGAGTCGGTTCCTTAGTTAGAAAGTTGAAGCTAGTTGCCCATTCCAAAACCTAGATCTCTATGGAGAAGAACGGACTAGAAACTTCAAGGACACTCTTTTAAATATAGATACAGATATTACAAAATCCTGGCACGAGATGGGACTGGAATAAACCTCTTTTCCAAGCAAAAAGCAATGGTGTAGGAACAAAGAGGTGAGTACGTACGTTAACCACCGACAATTGTTTAAGCACAGTCCCCACAATTATTGCCTATAGACCCTCATCAGAGTTGCGGAGCCGTGACAAATTACACTAGGTACCTATGCCGATTTACGCGTCATGCGTAATTTACATGGCGTCAAGGTCACTTATTTATGCGTGATGACTGAGAGTGCCGAATCCCGAATAAAAAATGAATATATTCGGCCCATCCCTAATGTTATTGATTGTGTCAAACTCATTAGCTATATAAGTCTTTAATAGATAAGATAATTCATACAGTGCACTCATTGGCCTTGTGTAGATACAAACCGATTATGAGTTAGTTGATTATTTATCTGTGTAATCCATAGGTAGTCGAAAACAGTAGCTATGAGGACGGTGTGTGTGCTATTTTTGTGTTTTTCAATTGTTTTGACTGATGACGAATGGCGGGAAGTGAAAACTCCGCAGGGGCCGGTGCGCGGACGCAAGCACCCTGACGGAGAAGTATACGTGTTCTACAACATACCTTACGCAACACCGCCTCTGGGTGAACATAAATTTAAGGTTTGAATTGTTGAATTTTCTATTAGATGTAGTACAATTTTTTAGGATCGAAGATTTATGAATATTGATGATTGACATACGACCATACAAAACGACTAACTGCTTCCAGTCTAACCGGAAGCAACTGAATACCAGTATTTTACATGAAGTGACAGCCCCTGCTTCTGCACACCTACCTAAGTACCTACTGATTAATTAAAGACTGAGATAATAATAATAATTTAATATGATGACATCTTACAAAAAAACTCCAGTGTGAAACCGAAATCTGTATTTTATCAAAAACCAAATAGTGAAAACTTTCTTTTTTCAGGCACCTCTTCCGGCACCAACATGGTCGGATCCATATGACGCCATCACCGAGCATGTCATATGTCCACAGTTTAAGCTCGAAATGGGTGTAATAATGCCTGCCCATCTGGTGCAGCATGAGCAATGTCTCGTCGCCAATGTGTACGTGCCCGACACTGACAAGAAACACCTCTCAGTCCTGGTATACGTTCACGGAGGAGGATTTATTATAGGTTATGGGGAAATGATGAGAGCACTGCACTTAATGGAGAAAAAAGATTTGATCGTTGTCACTTTCAATTACCGACTCGGCATTCATGGGTTCCTCTGCCTCGGTACCGAGGACGTGCCAGGCAATGCCGGCATGAAGGACCAGGTGGCGCTGCTGCGCTGGGTGCAAGAGAACATCGCTGGCTACGGCGGTAACCCGGATGACGTGACACTTGCAGGTGGCAGTGCAGGTTCTGCCGCAGCCGACCTATTAATGCTCTCCAAGTCAGCCGAAGGTTTGTTCCATCGGGTCATACCTGAAAGCGGTGGAAACCTGGCTGCATTTGCAGTTCAGAGGGATCCTGTAGAGATTGCCAAAAGTCATGCCAGAAAACTGAACTTCACGGATGTGGACGATATTTATGCATTAGAAAAGTTTTACAAAACAGCCCCAATGAAATTGTTAACGGCAGATCCATTTTTGGATAGGACTGATTCCACTTTCTTGTTTTCACCTTGTGTGGAACGTGATACAGGGGACGGAGCATTCCTGACAGAATCTCCTCTGAGTATACTGAAGAAAGGTAACTACAGAAAGTTACCTGTGTTGTACGGTTTCGCCAACATGGAAGGACTGATGCGTATTGATTTCTATGAATTTTGGAAGCATAAGATGAATGAAAAGTTTTCGGATTTCTTGCCAGCTAACTTGAAGTTTGAATCTGATGAAGAAAGAGAAGAAGTAGCCAAGACGGTTAAGGAATTCTATTTTGGCGACAAACCTGTTGGCGATGACAATGTTTTAGGATACGTTGACTTCTTTTCAGATGTCCTATTTACTTATTCTATGATTTCGGCTGCAAAGTTGTACGCGGAGGCTGGTAACAATCAAGTATATTTTTATGAATTTTCGTTTGTTGACGATGGCACTCCAGTGGTGCCACACACTAACAGGAGAGGTGCGAACCACTGCGCGCAAACGACGGCAGTCATGGATGGTAACTTTATGGAAAGGGATGAAAGCAACTTGTCTCAAAAGAATAAAAAAATTAAGAAAACTGTCCGTGAACTGTGGCACAACTTTATCAAAACTGGGTAAGTGTTTTTCGGTTGGCATCCCTTCGCCATACTAACTGTATTTCAAATAAATGCCCCCGTAGTTCTCGGGGTCGCAAGCGCGACTGCTGAGGGTGGGTTCGATTCCCGGGTCGGGCAAAGTGTTATTGGGTTTTTCCATTAGGAATAACAGTCCGGAAACAAAGCGTGTCACGGAAAGTATGGTAAGCCGTTGGCCCTGCGCCTGATCCCTCCCTGGTCGTGTCGGATTGCCGTCCCATCGGACTTCTCACTCTCATGTGAGAAGAGAGAGTTCACCTGTGTCTGGGCACACACTTGAGCACTATGTATAAATAAATAAATAATATCTTCCGCGCCGAATGCTGGTCTCCGCTAAGATTGGTCGCCATAGCCAAAATTCGACCTGGAGGACCATTATTGATATTATTCCAATCATAAATCCATTCAGTAAGGGGTAATAGTCTAGACGAGACTATGTGCTATATTTATATTGTAGACGTTACATTTTGGCCATTTCAGAAAGCCAGTGCCTGAAGGGTCTTCCCTGCCTGCGTGGCCGGCAATAGGTGCGGACGGGTCACCATACATGTCCATCGACGAGAAGCTGGAACTTCGTGGGGTACTCTTGGAAGAACGCACTCGCTTCTGGGATGGCATCTACCAGAAATACTACTGGGATCCCGTAATACCAACAACGCCGTCGCCGAAACGCGTTGAGTTGTAAAGCAACCTGCATTTTTTTTCGACTTTTTTATTTACATGCGCATTGAAAATCCTCCATTTTCAGAAGTAGTAAAAAAATCGGCTTGTATTTCTAATGTGTCAACTACATAATTAGATTAATCTATAATTAGGCTTTTTTTTGTTTTGTTTTTCTTTATGTAAAATTATCTAATATTTCTCCATGAGGCGTTCTCCGGATGCTGAATGCATCTTACGAGTTACGAGATTTTAATTATCAATTTTTAACTAATACATAAAAATAATTTTAAAATGTGCAATAAAACCAAGAAAAAAAAGGCATTAACAAGATAAAAGATTGCATATTTTTGGCTGATAAGTAGAGATGCGCCGAATATAGGTTCAACCGAATACGAATGTTCGGCCGAATATTCGGTCAAAAATGAACCGAACCGAATATTCGGCCGAATCATTCGGTTCAATTCTGCGCGGTGAACAGGTTTGTATTTGTACACGTCGGTACGGCGCTCTGCAAGAGCCGGGCAGCGGCAGCGTTTGCATCTGCCCCGCGCGCAACCCGCGGCCCCTCGCGCTAGCACGGCTCGCTCAGTCGATGCATCGCTCTTTCGGTTACATATTCACATCATATTGTTTAAAAATTATCTCGGAATTGTATACTTTGATTGAAGTTTATTATATTACGTCGATGAACGTTTTTGATTTCTGAAAAAAGTTTTTACTCAAAGCAGTGTTCATAAAATTGTTAATTTCATAGAAAATTTATTTAGCTTTTTATCATTAGTAAAAAACAAGCAGAAGTTTATTTGATTAAAATTTATTAAAATTGATTGTTAAAGTTAATCTTTTTTATTTTATCCATAAATAATTAGTACAAAAAGTAGTGTCTCTTTCATTTACAAAAAACTATGTAGGTACAACTTTCGAAATAAACCACACTTTTTTTAGTAATTACTTAAATTTGGAGCGGTAGCACACGGCGTATTTTAAACGCGCAAACGACGCGCTTTTTAAGAACGCGCGGTTTCTGCGCCGTAGATGATACAAATGCGCGTGTGAAGCGCGTTCGAAACACGTTTGAAACGCATACAAAGGGTCGGAGGTGGGGTACAGAAGAGGCGTGCGGTCACGCCACCGCACCGCCCGCAATATTGCTATCATAGATTCCTATAAAAACAAATAAATTTATTATAATTGCATTATTTTCCCGTCCCCTTGCCGCATGATTGGCGAACAAAGTTGACGGACCCTGATTGTATAACTGACGAGGAGTCTCTGACCAAAACACGGAAGCTACGAGCGACTACGCGACTACAGCGCGTCTGTATCGTTGTATCTGCGTGTATACGCGCAGTAGACGCGCGATTCACGATCGCCCCGTGTGCTTAGGTTACAATGTTGCGTTCAAATCTCATTTGAAGCGCGTTTACGCGCGTCATCTGCGCGTCGTCTGCGCGTTTAAAATACGCCGTGTGCTAATGCCCTTACCGTTTAATAAAATGTTTTTTTTTTTAATATTAACAATAATTTAAACATTCGGTAATTATTCGGCAAAACAACCGAATATTCGGCCGAATACAAACAATGAAAAATCATGCCGATTGTACCGAATACGAATATTCGACCGAACATTCGGCGCATCTCTACTGATAAGTCTTGCGTTACTAACGTATCGGACGCAATAATCTAAAAATAGCAACTGCCGTTTCTGTTAATCAATTAATAAACTAGACATTAACATTATCTATGTTAATACCTCTACCTACTGTGTATCTGATGTAATAAATACCTACTTATACTAATCAATTTTCACGGGTGTTAAGTTTACACGATAATTATGAATAGTTAGTGTCATTATAAACAAGTTACCTATTATGGTTGGATTTGTTTTACTAGGTACCTGCTTAGCTATCTAAAATAATAAAGTGTAGATATTTAAACTCTGTTTTTACCCGACTATGGCGAAGAAAAAAGGAGGGTTATGATTTTGACCGGTATGTCCTCCTCTGTTCCCACCTATCTTCTAAACTACTCATCACAATTTGACAAATGAGGAATCGTTGGAAAAGTCAACATCGTCCGCTGGTTAAAGGCTATGTGACGTCACATTAAATGGCGGTCTCTAGCGGACATAAAGTCAGGAAAAAAAAAAAAAAAAAACATGCCATGTTGGGTATCATACGAAAGGCTTAATTAATGAGCACATTTCAAAAATATATATAATATTAAAACCCCAAAAAAATTAAAGAGATACAAACTAAAACCCAACTACGATAAAAAGGTATAAACAAGACACCACAGACATACAAATTAAAAATCCGGAGTCACACGTAATCTGTTCCATTTATGCCCTAACACGTGTGACTCCGGATTTTTAATTTTTCTGTCTGTGGTGTCTTGTTTACACCTTTTTATCGTAGTTGGGATTTAGTTTTTATTACTTAAACTTATACTTACTTAAAATTAATTGTCATTTCGAGTGATTGTTGTTTGTTTTTCAATTTGGAGTTTGAAATTTACATCTGTCAAATTAGTCTATTAGTTAAAAAAACACACTGTAGGTACTAGGTATGTACCTAAATTGCCGACCACCCTACCTGTGCGTATTAAGAATTTCCACGAGCTGCGTGGCTGTAGGCTGTGTTATCTGACACATAGGTACAGAGTGCATAATAATAAATAGTCTAACCCACTGCCTATAAGTTAGAAGAAGAATTTTTCGATTTTTCCTTCTATGTACCCCTAATCGACGACCCAACGAAGTCGTGGCATGCCAGCAGCTAGAACATCTATATGGCCTGAATTCATCTTAGGCATCAGTCAGTCGCGTACAGTGGGCCGCGTATGCGTAGCAACGTAGTACGCGCCGCGGACGTCAGCGCGCATTATGGTGCTTTAACACATTTTTTTTATTAATTTTTTTTTTTGGCGTGCGCGACAGACGTGCTCTCCTGACATTAGCGTAAGAGGAATTCAGGCGTAATGCCAACGCATAAAAACGCGAGGTTAATATAAAATTTTATCGTTGTTGCAAAAATCTGATTTAGGTCTCGTAAATGCTTCAGGTTAAAGATTACACATGACCGTTGCGTCATGGCCACTCTACTGATACGATCAACAATTACTTAAGTTCTTAATTAATGTAGTCTCGTAAAATGCAATTATTTCGGCAAATTTTAATAGATATTTATAAAGGAACTGTATTTAAAGAAAACAAATTGGGATAAGGGCAGGATGATGATGAAGACAAGACACCAATTATAAAACCAGGACAGAGCGCTGTCAACAGTGATGTGAGGCCGGTTTCGTAAACATGTGTGCACTTAGTGAGGTGTAGTTTGATTGTAAATGTGTGCATGTGATGTGTCGCAGGGTGATTTGATCATTCGTATTTTCGCGAAAACCCGGAACTTAGAAAATGGTGAAAAAAAGAATTGTGAAAAACAGTGAAATAGGTTAGGTTAGAACTGTGACTAACCGCGCACGAGCCGAGTGAGCGGAGCGAGCGGTGCCGCGGGAGCGACCGGCGAGCGCTACTTCCAAGTTGCTCGCAGATTTTTTTTCACAATTTCCTTCTATTCGGGTTTTCAAATCCCTAGGGTTTTCGCGAAAATACGAATTATCAAATCACCCTTTTTTTTTTTTTTTGAGGGTGGGAAATCATCCAATGACTTCTCCCGCTCTGGGTGGAGCGGAAGGGCGTGTCAGACTTTTACTGACTAAAACCCACCCGTGTTCCTTCAGTTGCCTGTTGCCAAGCTCCCGGTATCCCTTTCGGACTAACCCGCAACCCTGGCAGGAATGTGGATACATCTAAGGCCCTTTCCTCACTGTTCGGTACGGTATCGTTTCGGTATACTGTAGCAGCATACTATATCCTACTATACTGGGTAATACGATACCCCTTGGCAACACTGGTCGCCAGACTTTCAGGCGTCTGACGACCGTAACGACTGTCAATCATCCACGAATGACAGCTGGGAGTGTCGGGCGTGCTTTCCGAAGCACAAAGGGGGTCTTGGTATAAAAAGGTGGTCACCCATCTACGGACCAACCGCGGCAAGTGTAGCTCAACCTGATCGATCGACCCGTGCGGCTGTTATTACTTAGCCCCTAAGTAATAGCAGCCGTATAGCAGTATCAAATCACCCTGCGACATATATATGCGCAGAGCGGAGCGTGTAGGTAGTTTTGGCATGCTTCTCTGTATGCAGAGCTCTGTCTTGGTTTTTATTTGGTCTGAGGATGACACCAAGTAACTGCGGTTCATAAAAAATCTGCTACTTTAATAATTTGCCTAGGCTTTTTATCAACAATAGGTAATAGTTTACATGCAAAAGGCGACCTCATGTGGTACAGGCTGATAGAAAAAAATGTGTAAAATAAAGTTCTGAATTATGAAAGAGATTCTCTGACAAATATTAAATTTATCATCTATTATTCTACGCCACACAATATTGCTCAACAGCTAGCGCACTTCAAGCGTTAGGTACACCAGGATGGCTACACATCAAGCTATACATTTCCAGGATAAGCTGACCTCGCATTGTACGGAAATCCTATACAGTGCGAGATCAGCATAAACTGGAAATGTAGGTAATTATAGCTTGATGTGTAGCCGTGTGTACCTACCTATAAGTAAAGGAATTAAAAACAAAGAATACTTCTTTGGTTTCAATATTTAAAACTAGCTTCCGCCCGCGGCTTCGCCGTGTGGTATGTCCATAAAAAATAGCCTATGTCCTTTCTCAGGCTCTAGACTATCTGTGTACCAAATTTCATTTAAATCGGTTCTGTAGTTTTGGCGTGAAAGCACGACAGACAGACAGAGTTACTTTCGCATTTATATTAATACTAGCTTTTGCCCGCGACTTCGTTCGCGTGGAATAGTGACTTCCGACAGATTTTTGGTTTTACCCGCATGGCGCATAGTTCCCGATCACGCGGGATCTCTTCAAAAATGAACGGAACCAATTTTAAATTTACGAAACGATCAATCCTCAATTCTACGACAGTACCGAAGCGGGGCGAAGCGCTCGGCCGATACCCAACGGACCCAACCAAATGCGTGTAACGAAACCATAGCGCGATCTATTTCGATCCCAACGCCATCTATCGAGCATAGTGACAACTCGGATTATTTATCTATACTCCGTTCGGGCATTTTCTTTGTACTAAAAGTTTTATTATATTGATATTATTTTTTTCATACCTTTTTACTATTTATTTACTTTTTTCCGTGAATTAAAACAATAACATGAACCGAACTCGTGTAACGATCGACACCATTGCGCGATCACCAACTCGACATATAGTACTAATAGAATTATCTATACTCCGTTAGAGCATTTTCTATGTACTAAAAGTTGTATTATATTTTTCATACCTTTTTACTATTTATTTACATTTTTCCGATGAATTTTCAGTACTGAATTGATGCCGACTCTTGACCAATAGATGGCGCTGTATGTCCGGAATAAATTTTATTTTTTATTTTATTTTTTGTAATAAAAACTATCCTATGTCCTTTCTCAAGTTCCAAACTATGACTGTACCAAATTTCACACAAATCGGTTCAGTAGTTTAGGCGTGAAGCAAAGACAGACAGACAGACAGAAAGACAGACAGACAGATAGACAGACAGAGTTACTTTCGCATTTATAATATTAGTTTGGATATAGTAAGGAAGTAAGGATAATTAGATTTTGTAAGCGGCGGAAATGTATTTGATTCACCGGATGTGGTATTGAGGCTGTCAGTGTAGGTAAAGGTGTTAGTGTAGTTAAAGGTTAGCACTAGCTGCTCCCATTTTGAAGTCGTTCACATTTCGTACGCTTAGCGAGCTACAAGGATCTTTCAGCGCCTGGATGACATTGATAAGAAGGCGTTGTTGGTAATTGCCACAGAAATTGTATTGACAATACAAGATGGCGGCGTTAGTTCCGATTTTGACTACGCGCCAAAAGAATCTTCTAGCGTTGTACTGTACTTGTACACAAGCATGAATTAAGTGACAATAATAAATTGTTCTAATGAACTTTGCCTTGTTCACAGAGGTGACAATTTGCGAGGCCATGCAGTCTAAATCGTACGCATGATTAGATGTCTTGTGGTCAAATAAACTGGTGTTCGTATGCTGGGCTTGGAAAAAACCTATTGACACTGTTGTATAGATCAGAGCACAGGCTTTTTATTCTTTGCGTAGACTACGCACCTACAGTCTTGTTGACCGAACTGCGTCAGCGCGCGAACGCGTGGCTGAATTTTGATCCAAATAATTTGAAGATTCCGAACAACTTTTTTATTTGTCGTCGATAGAAGAAGGTACTTAAGTAAAGTATGGTCTGAGTATGTACCTACACGATAGTAAGTCAAATACTTAACAATAATTCAAAAGTATTAACTCTTTTTTTAAATCTATTACTATACTACTCTATGGTTTTATTTATGTTCCCAATAATTTAAATAAATTAGGTACTTACCTACACATATCTAATTTGAAGTCTCACTTAAAAACGTCCGGTGATTAGTGAATGAGGAAAAAGTAAAATAAATAGGTAAGAAAAGAATCTTATCATGAATGTGGCGATCTGTAGATTCTGTCTACCCCTATTTTATTAGTTCCAATAAACTTGTGCTCCCATCTCTTGGAAAAATGAACAACCGCCATAACAAAGCGCCTCTTGTGACAAAGTTTGGCATGTATAAAAGTTTCAAGCTACACCGGTAGAGGTCGCTATTTGACGTTTTAATATTGGCCGCGTTGTTCTTCTAAACCACGCAATAGATTTTGATGAGGTTTTCACCATCGTTGAACATCGTTTTCACTAAGTTGCATAAACTAAGAAATCTCGTTTTGTCAAGTCGTAAAAACCGTGCGAAGCAGGAGCGGGTCGCTAGTTATTAATAAAATATATTTATTGCTTGGAGAGATTGAGACAATTTATTAAAAATAACATGCAAATTATTAACATGATACACATAATTTGATAAAATTAGGGTCCTGCTACTATTTACTGTCAGAAAAGCTTGGTTACAAGTTGCAACATATTTTGGCACTTATTGTAGGAACTAGGAACATTGAGAATTGATACCTAATTTTTCATGATTTCTGTTTGGCATAAAATCATGATAATTAAGACCATTTTTATTTGTAAAAACTAATTGATTAAATTCAGATGATATGATTCCATTTTATATATTAATCGCAATGGAATGGAGCTAAAGATTAACACTTTTGCGGACACTGAATGTTATTACGTCTATACTGTCCGCGAAAAAGTTAAGTGTAAACATGATATTTATCCGTATTATATAGTTTTAACAGGATCTGTCCTAAAATCATGTTCAATATTTCTATCCATGTCATTGTGTATGTGAAAATGTAAGTGATCCGTCAGCTTATATTTTTATCAAATTAATTAGTTATTAAGTCTACCTCAGACGATCATTATAACAACTTCACCTAAAGTACACAGTACCTACTTATTAATCTTCGACTACTACCATATTAGTTCAGGTATTTTAAAAGAGGGATACGGCAGCGGTCCACTACACAAGTTATGTTTGAATAAAAACCTGGCAAATTATTTGTGTAAAAAGTAACAATACTTAAAATATCCTACACAACAGTTTCACTTTACGTCAGTCTTGTTCATTATTATCAGAGCTTTCTTCACTGCTTTCCTCCTCACTGGATTCCTCGCTCGAATCATCAGATTTGACCCCTTTTGCTGCCTTTTTAGCCATCATTTCTTTAAACTGCCTCACAGTTATCTTCCTAGGCATAATCTCCCGAAGAAAGTCTAATGTATCATCCTCTTGGACGACTTCTGCGATGTGTTTGTATTCTAATAAGGTGTTCTTGCTGTTTTTGAATGCTCTTTTGGCCAAGTCTGTGACAAATAACTCCTGCAATGTATGAAAAGTATTGTTTATATTATGACTCAGTTTGAGTATGGCCTTATTTCATGAGAACAAATCTCTTTTCACCAGTTGTTATAGCAAACAACGCTATTGTTTGGGGACAATAGGTTATAAAAGCGGCAAAACATAACATACTCACGGTAACTTTCGTAACTAAATACAGAGGCTCAGCGCCAACTGCTTCGACGTCTGGCGAACTCTTCATTATAGTTTTTACTCTAGATAATGGTAAATGCAAGTCCTTCTCGCTTTTTGGAGTAGCCATTGTTGCTTCTTTGATTTAATTGAAAACAAATGCAAAACTGGGTTAAAGCTATGGGTTACTCTATAATTGTAATCTGTGCTGTGGCTTCTAATTTTTACTGACTGACTCTGTGTCACAGCCTCACAGCACAGCAGAAAAATGTACTCTTCTCTTTGCTTCAATAGGTAGTTCAGATTTCAGAGTACCTACTTTACTTGTTTTGTTTTGTTTGTCAAGTTGACATTTATAGAGCAGTGTTGCCATTCGGATAAACAAATTTACCATATTTCTGAACAAAAAAATCAAAATAATACAATCAATAATTTTCAATTAGAATAATGTTTGCCAATGAAGGCTCATCAATCATTTCATTTGCCAGAGAAGTTATAGTAACATAAATTACTGTCTGTAATATTTTGATGCTCGACTTGTTGGGGAATGGCTATTCAATGATCTAGCTCAGACTAAATCTAGCTTATCTCAGCTAAATAAATAAGCGTTGCATCTACGAATAAAGAGGGAAATTCCGGAGTATTTATTGGCAACATTTCTGAACATAGGATCTGGGATTGGGATAGGTCAGGTCAGGAGTTCAGGTTTAGGATAAGTTTTGGATAGATTGCTTTTTTGGTGTCGTCACGTTTGTCTAAATAATTGAAAATTAAAATACATTTAATATGAATAGCTACAAGTTGTGTGTGTTTTGTGTTATATGTAGGGGTAGTAGAAAGAATAGGCAATAATGGTCTTAACGCTAGCTGTCTTTATTTTCCATTTCCTTATAGAAAATACTTTTACGAAAAACAGTATATAGGGCCGCTTGCGTGGCCGGCCACACTCGCGGGGCGCTGACTAGTGCCGTCTGCCGGCCCAACCAATCCGACATCCAATCAATTCTTACGTGAAAACGATAAATAATACAAAAAATACTGATAACGCGAGATCGTTAACCGATTTACAGGGACTTCTCAATTTTGATCAGTTCAGCGATGCCTTCGTACATCTCCTTGACGGCATCGTACTCGGTGAGTCCCATGCGCCTCTTGTTGGAGATGTCGTAGACGCCACCCTCAGCCTCGGTGTGCTCACCGCGGGTACCGCGCACCTGCAAGTGGTACTTGGAAGCGATCTCCTCCAGCTTCGCCTTGTCGGCCGCCAGCTTGGGCAGCTTGATGTGCACGGACGCGCGCACGGTTGTTCCCAGGTTGGTGGGGCAGAAAGTCAGGAAACCAAGCCTGTCATCGTGGGAGAAGGGAACGCGCTTCTCAATGTCGTTGACAGCGGTCACCAGCCTCTTGTAAACCTGCTTCAGGTCACCGCCCATCTGCATGGAGATGAGACGGAGGTGGTCTTCCTCATTGCACCACACCAAGAAGGTCTTGTTCTCATTGTGGTAGATACCACGGCCAGAGGGCCAGAAGCGGCAAGCGTTGGCGGCCTGCAGGAAGCGGTCACCCTCCTTGAACAGGAAGTGGTCATCGATCAGCTGCTGCTGGGTCTCCTTGGACATGCCGGTCAAGGGGTAGAAGGTACCCTTGAGTTCACCCTCGAGTCCGGAGAGGGTGGTAGAGACCTTCTCTTCCATCTCCTTGTACTGGGCCTCGGTCAGGCAGGGGTTGAAGGGGTAGCCCTCCATGGAGCGTCCGCAGCGCACGCGGGTCGACACTACGAACTCGCCGGCGGGGTCCAGGTTGCCGAGGGTCTCCACGTCACCCCAGTTCTTGGCGGGGTGCTTGTCGGTTTTCTTGAAACCATTGTGGTAGTCCTCAATGACGGGATCGAACAGGTCGGCGAACACTGTGTACGCCTCAGCGTCAGGGGCGTAGATTCCGACACCAGAGTCCAAGTTCTCAACACCTAGAAAAGATTACGTAAAAACATTAGCTTCATTTACCGACTTACGTAAAATAGTTCCTTTATCATATTATGAAGTAACTACATAAATGACATCGAAAGGTTATGGAGTAGGTAACTAGGTAAACTGTTGGTATTATCAATATTTATTGCATGTGTTTAATCAGATATTTGTTTCTAAGTTATCTATTGACGCGGACTGCCTACGTGCCTATCTAGTACATAAGTATACCTAAGATTAAGATAGTAACAACCGTATCAAAGTCTACTCACCAGACTGGATGCAATCCAGGAGAGTCGAGCCGAAGGAGGTCTTCTTGTTCTTAAGAGCGTCGAACACCTCCTTGGTAAGGTACTTCTTCAGCAGTGACTTGGAGTCAGAGGCCTGGAGCTTGCTGAAACCAGCCTCCAACTTCTCGATGGTTGCGGCGTCCACCATTGCTGCGGCTTTTCTGTAACGACACACAAAAATCAATTTAAAATTTCACTTTTCCTATTACTCAAAGTATGGGTATAATTACGATTCTAACGCTTTCAACGCAGCGCATGTCGCCCTGGTGCACATTTCGAAAAATTTTAATGAAAACACAACGAAAATTAAAATATCTTTACGGCGCGACCGTAGCCAACTAAATAACTGCTATATTTTTTAAAGTGAAAATAATAGTGACGTACCCATCGACTCTGGAATCGAGCGGTGGAAGAGTAAACCTAAGTCAACATCCAAAAAGTTTTAAGTCGAGATTTGATATTAATCCTATATCACTTGTAAATTAATTCTATATTAATAAAATATAATAATAAAACGAAAAATATGAATAAGAAACAACGAAATGTTATTTTCACAAATATTACGAACCGCCTGATGAGGTAATACGCGAGAACGGCGCCACCGCAAACCACCACAGGGATTGTGACTTTCAGTTTATAATTCATATTGATGGAATTAACTAAAGCCACTAGTTATGGATACTAAAATGGGTGCAACAACTACTGGTACTGGAGGAGATGTTACGCGGACTGGACCGGGTTTTGGATTGTTTTTGACCGAACACACCCAGGGAAACACTCAGTTTTGTGGTGGAATTACGTAATTTAGCTAGAGGTCGCCTTGACCGACACGCGCAAGTCGAACGGATGTGTCAGCTCACTGCGCACCGGTGCTTCTTCGTCGCGCGCAGCCGTACCTCCCACTCGCGACCAACGAACGAACGTGTTATCGCGAGTTTCTTGTTACTTTGCATTCATTTCTATTCGAGACGGTATTGCAGTAATTAAACATCGTCAGATTACGGAATCCACTTATCGTTCCATGAATTACGCCAATCGTGATATAGGATATGAGTTGATATGATTTTGTATAATGAATGCATGTAGGTAGCTACAATATTTGCGAAAAAGACATTGGGTAACTTGCACGTCATGTAGGTAAATCAAGTTTCACACATCGTCATTAAGCTCAGACAATATGTCGTTATTTTCCTTAAGTTACCTGCTTATATGATTTTGCATATTACAGTTTTAATTTCGTTAACTATGAGTGACAAAAACACAATGCCTTCCTATCAATTTAAGTACATATTATCATAAATAGGTCCACTGTAAAACCAGAGGTACGACATAACTTTAATCTGCAGGAGATTACGATCATTAGACGGCCGGTCAATCCGGAAACGCCATAATTTCTACATCCCGTTTAGGTTCAATGTCCGTCGGTAACATTGCAAAAACGAATCAAGTAAGTAAACGGACATATTTTTACGGAAGCCATACCAATATTCAGGTAATGGAGACGATTAAAATGGCAAATTATAGCAAAGTAACAGTGATTTGAGCACAAAACCTCGGTTTAACTATGAAATTTGGCAGCGGGCACCGGAGATAAATGCCGGCCGGAGTAATACGCACCCGTCGGCATCGTCAGCCGGTTTGTTTTCCTTGTTTTCTTTCGTTGCACAGCCACCCATTTTCACAAATACTATTTATTAACTAGCGGCTAAAACATGCACTAAATCACTAAAACTACTGCAAATAAATAAAAGAAACGGAGGATACTAAATGCAATGATGGAATGATATTTTGTCCAAATGAATGTATCGGAGCCGGGAGTGGCGAGGGCGAGGGGTGGCCCGATCGATGCGCGACACGCAGCACGCACGCGGCCTCACGCTTCCCGCCCTTCGGGAACGGCTTCAAAACTTTTCGGAGGGAAAGTTCCCCTTATTTACGCCACCGGTTACCTTCGCGGGTTATATTTGAATGCAATTCCGACTTCTTCAAACAAGTGCGATAATCATCTTATCGGAGAAATAGAACACTTAACGTTATCGAAGCACATCTTGAATAGGGATTTGGTTATCATTATCACACAGGCTATGAACATTTTTCGACTTCAGGAGCGGCGGTGGTGTGTTGCGGGGACGCGGTCTAGGCGAAACTTTACGTTGGTAGATAATATTTAAATGACCACCGCTTACCTTGCGCTTGTACAACCGTCAGAGTCGACTGCGAGGTGCAGAATGGTCCGTGCGGGTTCGAGCGGAGCGTTAAGCCCGCGGCAGCGTCCCGCGCCCCCCCTTCCCTGTCAACCTTGGCCTTGGTGATGCTTGCCTGGCCGGCAGATCGCGAGCCAGTTTAGTTTAGCTTCAAGTCGTGATTTGGACTATTATCATTACAGCAGTTATTTAATCTCATCCTCATCCCAATCCAAGGATAATTGCCAATCATCTATTGAACTCGGAGCCAGGCAAACGCAACGGCAATGCATAAAAGAAATATGTATTCTTTACGATAATGGTCTGATTAGCTTTCAGAGAATGGTAATTTGGTAAATACATAGGCAAACATAAATAATAATTGGCGTTGTATTTGACGAGAGCCAAATCTAAAAGATGTTACTCTAGGTATTCTGATGATACTCCTAATGCAATGTCTTGGTTAATTCAAGATTTTTTATCCTGGAATGAAGTATGACCTGTACCTACCTACTTACTACTTCTACAAAATGCTGAATGTGTGGCTTCGGGACATGCTAAAACACAGACAGGTATGTGTTAGCCACGGGAATTCTAGATAAAATTGGATAGCTGCATAACATTAATTAACTCGGAACATTATAGTACAAATGCAGTACTTACAGTAGACACAATGTACCTATGGAATTTGATTCGGGAGTCGGGGACTCATGGGAATTACCGTCAAAATAGGTACTTAACAAGTCACATGAAAACAGTCGAATTTTATTCCTAAATATTGTTAATGGATTTTTCACATTCTTGTAAATTAAAGAAACTGCTAATTTACAATAAAACGCATCTAATCAAAATCGATCGATTGTGAAATTGTGAACCTCGCGTCACGCACTATTAGTTATCAACGATTAGGTGGGAAATTTAAAATTAGAACGTTGCTGGTTCTTTTTCGTGTCTGGATCGAGTCCAACACTTCTTCAACGTTAGCGATCTTGACGATGCCAATGTCAAGTTTGTTGTTTTTCACTTTCATTGCATAACTTCAGCATCGAGAATACTTACCATTTCTCTATTTATGTTATGAGATAAGTACTTATTACCTACTATTTTTGATTACGAAAACCTCTATAATTTGAATGTAGGTAAGACTATCAGGGTTAATAAACTTGAATTCAGAATTTGATCAAAGGCGTGTTTCCCAAAAGAGAAAGCCAAGGGTTGTTTCAACCGTTACGACCTTCACCGTGTCCTTAGTCCTTGACCCAGAGATTAGAATCAGGGTAGCGACTACGAACTAGCGGTCGATTCGTTCACTTACGTTCAAGGAAACCATAAAAGTCCCCGGGCTTAGGGTAAAGTTATTATTGTCAAGCATACCTACAGCGAACTGTTTGATCGATGGGCATAATCCTATATTATTAAATGAGCAATATTTGTGTAAGTATAAGTAAATAAAATTATATTTGTAATCACGGTCTCGAAAACGGCTCTAACGATTTCGATGATTCGTTCCAATATAGGGGTTTACGGGGTCGAAAAATCGTTCTAGCTAGGTCTCATATCTGGGAAAAATTTCTCTATTTTCACAGCGTATGGGATGTTATACAACGTTGGTACTTATACCTGGATGATGTGTTTATTTATTTTCACCCGAGCAGAGCTTGGTCGTTACCTAGGTACTAACTAAATATTGGTTGACATTTTATTATTATTTTTTTTGGTTCGTTTTTATGTGAAAATAAGAAACGCTAATGACTAATTTAATTTTGGCCTAGAAATAAATCACCATTGCCCTACTTGTATAAGTACCTATCCGGTTTGATTTGGAGTTGTAATTCCGAAAATTGCCCGCGTTTTTTTTCAAATTTTGAGTGCGTTTGAATAATAAATACAAAACAGTTTGAAGTAATTTGTATTATAAAATAAATTCTACACAAATTCTTGTTCATATATAGTGCAAAACAAGGTAAAACCATCGACATAAATCGTAAACATTGCATTTTGAACGAAGGAAATTTCTGTGTAATAAACTTATCAACAGGAGGAAGGAAAGATGAACTATTTTAATTAAGTATATATTGTTATTGTGTCTGTTGTGGAACTCATTGATTTGAACAATTATTGAGGAAATACAAAATTATTCATTTACGAATAATTTAGGCAGGTAAAATCCATATTTAGGTAATGTAAAAGATCGCCTGGAACACGAAAATAAAATGTATTGTAGGTCAACGAAATATCGCAATGAATTAAAAATAGGGATTTGTTTGGAGTGCGGTATTTCAGATTTCATTGGACATACAGTACAGAGCTACGTCTTTGCACAGCTAACTTGGTTTTACACCACTGCTAGATACCTATATACATTGTCGTATTGTCGTCTCCACTTTGTATACTAAGAACATCCCAAAAATCAGTTCAGCGCATTTTTAGGGTTCCTTACCCAAAGGGTAAAACGGGACCCTATTACTAAGGCGCCGCTATCCGTCCGTCTGTCACCAGGCTGTATCTCATGAACCGTGATACTTAGTATTCACAGATGATGTATTTCTGTTGCCACTATAACAACAAGTACTAAAAACAGAATAGAATAAATATTTAAAGAGGCTCCCATACGAAAAACGTGATTTTTTTGCCGTTTTCATAGGTACGGAACCCTTCGTGCGCGAGTCCGACTCGCACTTGATTTTACTGGTCTATACGGTCGTAATAAGTACCTATAATTATTTATAAGTGTAAGTAAGTAGGTACTTTATTAGTCCCTACATATTCATGTCTTATCTCAGTACTTATTTCTATTTTATGCCCTTGTGAGAAGAACTGTAATAATTTATTGAGCATAATAATGTTATCAGAGTCAGTCAACATTACCATTTTCTTTATTTAATAGCTTTCACATTGATAAGAGGTAAATAAAAGAACAATGTAGTACCTAGCCTTCTTATTCCAAATTAATTGAAAACGTACGAACACGGAATAATAAACTTATCGTGGTAATAAAATGCATTAGAGACGCTTGCATGCATGCATACAATAGTGTAAGGACCGAGGTATACTTAGGTGGATCTACTAATGTAGTGCAGCAGCTTTCAATTTCCATCAATTCGTGCAGTGGCCCATTATCAGAATAATACGAACTTTTTTATCCGCTAAAACCTGACTAATCATTACCACGCAGATTTTTTCAGATTTTATGTTTCTTCAAGGGATTTTTATGGGAGCAGTGGTGGCCCAGTGGTAACGGTCACGACTTTGTAGGTCGTAGGTTCGAACCCTGACAGGCGCTTTACTTTGTGTAAATTATTTCTTCGCCACTGCTCTCAAAATGGTGAAGGAAAACATCGTGAGGAAACCGGCATGAGCTAGAACCAAAAATTCGAAGACATGTGACATCTACCAACCCGCACTGGGCCCGCGTGGTAGATTACGGCCCGCTCCCTCTCACAGAGAGGAGGCCAGTGTCCCAGCAGTGGGAACATTATAGGCTGATTATGTAAGGGATTGTTATAACAGCTAAGCTGCAGGTGTAGGGTCTTTAGCGTCTTTCTTAAAATCGCCAAGTCCTTCTTTTCTTTTGCTATAAAAAGTAATCAAATGCAGCGTTATGAATCAGCTTATTGATAGTTTGCTTCCTAAACTATAAACAGTCGTTTGCATATTCACGTAGTTTATGAATTATTGATCTCACTAACCAAGTTCAAGGCAGTTTTTGAATACCGTCAATCGTCGCGGAACTATAAAAAAAATAGCGAACTTTCCAGAAAACCTTGGCAATGACTGCGAAGAGCGACCTTGTCTTTGGTTCAAGTGTATTTAAATAGGTACGAAAGCGACGCAGACGCAGCATCGCGATCTTTTGTAATTATCATTATTGCGACGATGAAAGACGTCTATCTAGACGAAAAGCTTATTTTTAATATCTTTTTTTGTTTATGATTTGTTTATCGTTATAGGTGTGCCATCGCGAATTTACAGAGTTCGGGTGATTTAATAATGGTAGGGTCTGGCATTTGTGCAATCATAAAAATTACGCGTTACAATATTGCTTTAACTAAAAGCTACATTAATCGTTCTTTTCTTTTTACAAAATCCAGACCCCTGACCTACTTTTTTTTTACAAAATGTTACAAGTACCTAGGGAGACTAGCGGCTGAAGTCCTCAATATCGCGGGAAGGGCCAATTAGCTCAAGGTTCTCTTTAGAACCTTTGGAAATGTTTCGCCTTGAGCCCGCCGAGGGGAGGGGTGAAAGCTCCAGAGGGCTGTTTTGCCACTATAATCTTATGTTTGTTATATCTGTGATAGTGATAGGAACGTTGACAGCTTTTGTGCTAAGCTTTCAATTAAGAATTTGTCGTGGTTTGTATGAGTTCATTGCTTTAGCATTATTATCAAGCACTGTTGTTATATTAACGATCGAACTACAGTGCTTGCTCTAATAATTCCAGTCTTTTCGATCTTTAAAATATAGTATTTAGTGCACTTTTTTGTGTCTCTTCTTGTATCTGTTCTTTTCTTTCTTACAGCACATGTTTGCGATTCAGGTAGATCGGCAGAACACCCTTCATTAGCATCTTCATGGACCAGTAGCTTTTCCAGGCGTTTTCAATTTGGCGATCGATCCTTTCCTGGCTGTTTTCGAAAGAAACTAACTGGCCCAAGTAGATATACCTACTCATTGACATCCATCGGACATCTAACTCGACCCTACGCTTAGTGCTGTGGGTCATTAGCTGGGTTTTAGACCGATTCATCGCAAGTCCTACCCTGAAGCTAGCCGTGCCAGCATGGTCTGGAGTTCTGGAGAAGCTTATTTTTAACCGACTTCAAAAAAAGGAGGAGGTTATCAATTCGTCTGTATTATTGTTTGTTTTTTATGTTTGTTGCCTTACAACTTTCGACTGGGTGAACCGATTTTGATGTTTTTTTTTTATTTGAAAGCTGGTGCTTCCCGTGTGGTCCCATATAATTTTTTTAACTTTGCTTGCGTAGTTTTTGTTTTATCTTCCTTCAGTTAGTATTTTGTATGTTGTTTCCCACTTAGTTTATCGAGACGATGTTTTAATTTACTCCATCACTGTTATTTACATAGCAGGTAGTGGTATTAGAATATGTGTGGGGTTAGTACCACAAATAAAAAACGAAAAATAAATACCTACTTTTTACGAAAAAAAAACCGACTTCCAAAAAAAACACATTTCATTTTTTTTGTAACAGGTTTTATTCAGTGAAATCGTTCCTACCTTTGCCTTTAGCAAAATGTCACACCTTTATTTTTAGCCCACAGTGAGATCTCAGACCAAATATTGAGGGTGAAATTATCTGATTATTACTATGTTCCATCTAGATCTACCTACTTATAGGTAATTAGGTGTCGCAGGTTTCATGAGTCTTCCACAATATGCCTAGTGTTTTCTCCTTAACAGATTAGATAATTGTAATCAACTGTACTGAACAAATATATTATAGGTAAGTACGTACATAGGATTGATGTCAAGTGCAGCTTATTCCGCAATTTCATGCCGCGTTGACACAATCATAAAGTATGCTTGTACGAAGTAGATTTGACAAAGCAGCTTTGGTGAAAGTTCACTTTGATACCGGTTGACACTAACATATTTCACTTGGGACCATTTTCTTCATGGTGGTGCGAGGTGCCACTGTTTTTGCACTAGGCGCCATATTGTTTTGTCAACTGTCATCCAGGTAGGCTACGAAAAGTTGAACTCGGTCCCAAAGAGTAAAATTTTCGCGGTCCTAGTCAACATTTTTTTATTTGATCTGAGAGTCTACTTTGATGGGAGGCCGCCATCCAAGTGTGCTTTGATCAGTGTTGCCACAGTCAAAAAAACGTTCAAGGAGTCGTCAAATCTACTTTGTCCAAGCGTACTTCGATTGTATCAACGCGGCTTTATCCTGAACAATGTTCTTGATATTGAACCAACTGAACATTTTCTTCCGATAAAAGTTGATGGAAGTCGGCCTTGTCGCAATAATACGTCGCTGATAGTTTTATGTGCCGATTTGTTTAGAGTAGACACGTGCTGTCGATCGTAACAGCATAGTTTGGAACATGTGACTTCAATAAGTCTGTTTTCATCGATAACTCTCTGTTCAGGAGTTTGAGACAAAACACCCTGGTAAATATTGACTAGAATTGCAGCAGGAAAGTTGTGGGACAGATTATTAACAAAGAGGAAACACAGAGAAAAGTAGAATTTTATGGGGGACCTTAGATTAAAGCCAAGAAAACCATGTTTTTCAATACCATAATCAGCCCAACACCGGAACATAGGCCCGAGCACAGGATGACATAAATAAACTTGTGTGTTTCGTCTGGTTCGGTGAAAACAAAAGCAGGTGAAATGTTTATGATCCCTTGTTTTTGTCATCCCACGTATCGCCCATAGTGAAAATACTTTTCAATTTTGTCGTGAAGCGAAGCGGAAAACTCCCGCCCGAATATTCCGAGGCTATATAGTCATTGATTCCGGCGCTGGAAAAGCATTCACACGACCTTGAACCATACTATACTACCCGCTCCCGCACGCAAATGAACGATACCTACCCTCAATAATCATAAAATTCTTCCATATTTCTTGAATCTTTACACCGTTATTACCTACGTAACGATTGAAAAGCTTGGCCTTGCCCTATTTCCGTCATGGTCGGCCAATGTCAGTGTCGAAGCCCGGTCGAACCTTGACGGGGACGGTTTCGTGGTTCGTGTTTTTGAAGCTCTGACGTCATAGCGTCAGATGTTCTGTTTACACGCTAATTCCAGATGTTTAGAGGTGGTAACAGGTTTTAAGTAAGACGTGATATAACGTGATTATTATATAGGTAGGAGAAGAAAAAACAGACTAGTTTCCGTATCTAAGTAGTACCAATCTCATCATAACGACAATATCAATGTTCAATAAAAATTGATAATAACGTGGGTGAAGAGGAATTTTTGTCAGATTGAGACTGAGAGTAGAATGCGAACGTGTTTAAAGATACAGTATTTTCCCCTCAGCTATATGAGTATACCTATTGTATGTCTATAAAGCTAGGTATCCGAAAACCGTGTTAGTTTTGTAGACCCGTCTCTAAAGGCTATGTTTTTAAGGGGGATGCGCTAGGGTGGCCCGCGAAATTCAAATTTTCTAACGTTTTTTGCAATTTGCAGGTCAGATGTTGATCTAAATATTATTAGCGCTCGTAACAAATATGGATTTACAGAATTATAAACATTAAAATCAGCAATACAACTCTCTAAGCTCATGTAAGTGTATTGAATGACTATTTCATGAAATCATGACATTTGGCACTTTCATGAACTTAGAGAGCGGGCACCCTAGCGGTAAAACTTATCTTTACGCTATTTCACGGTACTAAGATATTTTTTTGTATCGTATCAAACTTTACGGTGTTTACAATTCTCGTTTTTATATCTTTTGTGGTTATGGACGCTGTAAAAGCTCGAGTAGATGAAGGAAACAACTACACATACCATTCAAAATATAAATTGTTTAGTAGTGGATATAATTTTCTAAACCAAGATAATAGAATTTATTGCTAAAGTGGAAAAGGCTCTGGATTAGTAGGTACCTCACTGCACAGCAACGAAGCCTTAAAAGGCTAATCTCTAGTCTAGACGACTAACCTTAAAATTTTCTCAGATGAACTCGACAAGGACGATGGAATAATCGCTTGACGGGGCCTGACTCAACTCAAACAGCTGATAATGAGTAAGCCATAACAATTATGCAAATGAACGATCGTAAAGTCGTTCGTTGTGTTTGCGGCCTTTTACTTGACATAGTAAATCGATTATGTTCGACCTAATTCTTTTATCGCTATTTACAGCGGGGTTGCCTTATTGTATGTTCTTTATAAATAAACTAGCTGCCGCCAGCGGCTTCGCCTGCGTGTAATCTTTATAAATTATAGCCTATGTTACTCAGGGTGTAGCTTTCTAATGGTGAAAGACTTTTTGAAATCGGCGCAGTAGTTTTTGAGTTTATTCATTACAAAAATACAAATCTTTCCTCTTTATAATATTAGTGTAGATATAAAAAGATGTTTTGAACTTCTGATGCTGCATCTCCTTCATCGACTTGATCATTTTTAACGACCTAGGTATTAGAATTTGCCATTTGTTGCTTGCTAGTGCTAATCTTCTCTATATTGTCAATTCACTTCTGATAGTGACTTCATCATAATCATCACCATTCTGCCATTTATTTGGCATCAGATGAGTTTCTTTCTTTCATCTAAGTTGTCTTCGTCTAAGTAATAATAGCCGCAGCGCTCGATCGCTTTAACTACGCTTACCGCAGTTGGCCCGTGGATGAGTGACAATCTTTACATACCAAGACCCCTCCGTGTCTCTGAATGCACGATAGACAACCGGGGTCCGGGCTGTCATTTGTAGTTCTTTGGCAGTTGTTACGGGTCGTCACGAGCCCAAAAGTCCGACTACCAGTCTTACCAAGGGGTATAGTGTTACCCAGTAACTGGATTGTAGAGTTCAGATAGGCAGTCGCTCCATGTAAAATACTGGTAGTCAGCTGTATCCGATTAGACTTGAAGCCGACCCCAACATAGTGGGGAAAAGGCTAAGCAGATGATTTCATTTATGTATTCACTTCCTTACTAGCCTAGCTTTATCTTGTTTCATGCAAATTCTCCATCTTTTCTTTGATCTGCCTCTTGTCTTGACCATCCACAGGAATGGAATGTTGCTATTTTAAATATTATAATAATTATATTTATATAAACTTTTAGGACTTAGTATTGTATTTGTTTTATTTGTTATTTCATTATATGCTGCACCGATTGACGTCAACACGTCAACGCCGGCTGTCGCTGAAAACCAGCGCTGGGGCTTGTCTAACATAGAGTCCCAGTATTATTTATTTATATTTAATTAACAAGTAACAGGACTCAAAAAGTTAGTAACAATCTATCTTATCAACTATATTAGTACACTAACCTACACATTTAACCTAACACTGCCTTAAAGGTATGAGAATCCCTGCTACAAGCTTATAACCGATGTATAAAGCTTGCAGCAGCGATTCACACACAAACAGTCCAGTCTGCTCGCAACACACTGCAGTATAATGTTGGGGCTGGCCCGCACCCGGCGCACCAGGGAAGCGCATCTTTTCCGCATCGTACTGTAGAAGCAATCGACACGCGCATCAGCAAACATCCCTGATGCGCTACAGAAGCGGAACACCCCCATCAATACCCGGAACGCATTATTATATTGCACTCGAAGGGCGCTGTACGATTTTTGAGTGTAATCTACCCACAGGCTGCACGTGTAAAATGAGGTGCAATATGCACGAAACAAGGTTTTTTTTACTTTCCTAGAACAACGTGAAAACCTGCGAGCGATCAAATTAGCTCTCACCGACAGCGCCCTCCGTTCTCTTTCAATATCATCATCGTCTTTGAGGTCAGCGGTCAAAAGATGTCCCAAGTACTTTACTTTATATACCCTAGTAAGCGATATTCCGTTCAACTTGACCGGAGGAATAGCATCTGGACATCGACCACTGACACCAAAGACCATGACTTCACTTTTAGTGACGTTGTAGACCAATCCATGAAGTAAAGCATATTCTTCACAGATAGCCACCAACCTTCTAAGACCACCAACCGAGGCGCTCAGCAGCGCCATATCATCAGCGTAACTAATGTTGTTAACACATACACCGTCAATGTAACAGCCGGCACGCTCTCTGCTGAGCACCTCGATCAGCTCATTGACATACAGATTGAAGAGCGTGGGTGAAGTCAACCCCCCCTGCCTCACCCCGCACTCCAACCTATACGGCTCCGAAAAACATCTGGCCCAGCGTACCTGATTGATCTGGCCTCCATACCAGCATTTAAAAGTATTTATCAACTCTGGAGGAACTCCAGCTTCCACTAACTTCCTCCAGAGGACACTGTATGCGACCAGATCAAAAGCTTTGGAGAGGTCGAGGAAGCAAGCATACGTAGGAGTTTTCCTATCTGTATTATGCTGAGCGATGGCCGTTTAGCGCGTATATTTTCCCCCAACTTGTTATTTTCGTGTTTTCCTTTTTTGTGTCATTTCATGTTTTGCGTTTTTTTGCGTCATGTCATTTCCTTTTTTGCGTCATGTTTGCCGCAAATAAACAAATTTTCATAATTTTTCTTCTTTCTTTCCTTCTTTTTATATTCATAATTCTACGTTCCTCTTGCCTTATTGATACAAAATGTTCCTTAAAACTTTCCAACAGCAAACCACTTAAAAAAACATTCCATTACATGCAATCGTAATTTGGCATCGGGAAGTCGATCATATGATGACTAAATCCATCGCCTTATCAGAGATACTAATCGACTTGACAACACCACGTAAAACAAAATGTCTATTTTATACTGCAGGCTACATTATCAACACTCAAAGATAAGTTATAATAAAAATAATCCTGCGCATGGATTTTTATTCGCAGCTAATGCGGGTACGTATTTTTGAAATATGAATAGATAAAGTAGGTACCTACTTATACTTAAGGTAGGTTTCAATGAGCCTAATTATGTGACACTACAGTAAGTCAGTCTAGCCCTGACTTGCAGTAACTTACAGTGCTGACTTCGCGCCCTAAGTCAGTCCAGAATCTAGATGACTACCCGTCGGCGTCGGGTCCAGAAGCTGCCCCTGCGGGACTTACTGCGGATCTTACGAACGAACAAATTTTGAAATAATTGTCGATACTCTCTCACACCACAGTGCACCGTCGATTTATAGTTTTAGGTACCCAATACCTAATTAATTATTAATCAAATTAATTGAATAACGAACGTACGCAGGCCGCAAAACGCGCGGTTTTTCAAACAGCCTTGCTGTTCATGTGTTGGCAAATATTTTTTCGGTGCCTGTTTTGGTTCCCCCTACAGAACAGATAAAAGAGGTTTAACTGTTCTGTGGTGCCCCCGAGACGTGATGCCCTAAGCAATTGCTTAATTTGCTTATAGCCTAATCCGAAACTGCTGAACAATACAAAAAAAAAAAATGCAAAATTTTGTTGCCCACATTTTTGCGTCTGCGACTCATAAAATCGTGACACATTCAGCGTCTTTTAAGTTAAACTCATTCCTTTCCGTATGATTATCAAACAAAAGGTCAATAACTGTAAGTTTTCCAGTCAGAAGACCTTGATTAAGTAGGTAATTCAACGTTGACTCACCTGAGGCTGACATCCGTCTCTCGAAGAATCGAGGAGATTAAGAAGATTAAACTCAAAATGGCGAATATTCTGAACCATTTCCTGGGAACAACGTGTAACCATGACGATATCATTGTAGAACTTTCGCGAACGATAAGTAATCGGTCAACTCGGTTGGTTCTCGACTGATTATCGCGGACAGTTTTTCATTATCAGGATTATGATATATTATCGACGTGTTTTTTGTAGCGTGGTCGTTTGAGTTGCCTTACTTTCTGACTTAACATAGGTGTGTTCAACGAAAAAATGTTAGATAAGTAGGTATTAATCTTTGTAATTTGTTGTCCAGTATTTTCAAATGTAATGTCCTGCCTGTGTGATAGCATTGTTCCTTAGGGTAGAGCTTTTTGGAAGCGTTACTATCGATAGATATCGTCCTATTAAATGATCTGTCGGCTATGGTACTGTAACGCCTGAAGGGCGTTAACTAGATGTGTGGGGGTGTGTGAGGAGGGAATTCCAAAGAGGAGTAGGTTTTCCAAGGGTTTATTAATTAGAAGACACGTTTATACATATTAAGGGTTCAGGCGGATCTCCCCGACTCGACATAAAAACCTATCTGTCAATATTTAAATACCGACTGCTGGAGCGTACGCAAGTCAAGGCTGCGGTTCTACCAGCCAACCCAACGTGAGGTTGCATATCGCATAAAACCTCTACAGTACCTATAAAGCAATACAAGTACAGCATGTCCACTTTGAAATGACGCGCCCAACTACCGCATTTTATGTAGGTACACGCGGCTACACATCAAGCTATGTATTTTCAGTGTCTGCTGATCTCGCGATTTCCGTACATTACGAGGTCAGCTTACCTATACGGTGCGGTAGTGGGACGCGTCATTTCAGACTAGACAAGCTATACCCAGTCTTCATGGGGAGTTTGTTGCGCCATTTCTTTCCAGCTAAAGCACTAGAAAGTGGCGAAGGGTGAGCGTTTTGGGGGACTGTCATAGATAATTTTGACGTTCGAAAAGTGCTGATTCTCAGCCTAGTTTGAATAAATGACTTTTGATTTGATTTTGAATAATCGAACTAAATATGAATAAAAATCGAGGTAAGTAGTAGTACCGTCAGTCACGCGGTTTCATGAAAATACCTTTCATTCGCCACTCGACGATTGATCTCAAGTATTTACGGCTCAAACGATGATCTCAGAATCATCGACAGGTGATTTTCAGAAACACCTAATCTTATCAATACTTTACTAATCTTTTGTTAGAATGCCGCGTACCACATGTTCCGCAGGTATGATGTTAGGTCATGCAAAATTGTGAAATACCTGCTACCTTACTGGACTAGTATCATATTCCTGATAAAAATCTTTAAGATATCGATGACATACATGCATGATATAAGTACATCCTAGGTACACGTAGTATGCTAATATTAGTGTGACGAATACTTAAGCCCAGCGTAGACGAGGGCTCAGCGGAAATATGTGGCCCTGAAAATAATACAGCACCCGAATTGCGTTACACGCGATCAATCACAATCTGAATCATTGATAGTTCCACAACATTAATTGCGTTATTTACGTTGTTGAACAGACAGAAAGCAGATTAGCAATATCCTTCAAAATGATTCAGAGGGCCCAGACAAGTGACAATCGCTTCGAAAGCGTTTCGTATTTCTACAACGACTTTCAACAGGATTGACAGAAGCTTTTCGATAGCATAAGTCAGCCCTATACATTTTTGCCTTTTTCATCATCGTTATCGCTGATAGAATGCCTCTTTGTCAGATCGTACAGTCCACTGCTGGACATTTGATGTGCATCGGCCTCTCCATTTGCACGTAATAGGTACATGATTTAACTCGATCCTTTCTCAGTTATTTTACCTCTTATAGTAACCTACCAGCGACCCTAATACAACGAGAATAAAAATCACTGTGACAAATGACAGTGATGCTATATCGAGAGGTAAAATAACTGTTATAAGATTTTATAATACAGTGTATAGGGTATCGTTGCTCCACCTAGCCTTAAGCTCTTTGCACACGCACGTTTTTCTTGCTGTGAAAAGCTACGGTTTATACGCCGCGTGTAGGCACGGTTGTCAGTGCTGTTGATCGCTATGGAAGCTGGTTGACAGACACGTTTTTTTCTAAGGCGCTGTCTATACGCCGTATGTAAGCACGCACTGTCGTCGGCGTAGTATGGTAGCTTGTTGACAACGCCGTACCGTAAAGAAACCGTGCCGCGTACAAAGGCCCTTAGGGCGTCCTACCTTAAGTTGGAAGCCCTATTACTCGTCTACACCGGGCTTTATAAAAGCATTGTAGTGCTTCAAGAGCAAGAGAAAGTTCGTCATGGTCCGTGGTTTTTGCGCAGGCCACGAATTGATTCTAATGTTTCGGTCCACTTGTAAACGTGATAGAATGTTGGTTATCATTTTGAATAGCAAAAACATTTTACATTCTAACTTGACCGACAAACTAGACTATTTAATAAGTGTAAGTATTTTACATCTTTTGCTTTGTGCAACATTGGTCGAATATCGTCGTCGTCATCTGCCTAGCCTTTTCCAATGTTGGGGTCGGCTTCCAGTCTAACCGGATGGAGCGACTGCCTATCTGACCTCCACCATCCAGGTACTGGGTAACACGATACCCAGGTAAGATCTCGTATGGTTCCTTTAATGAGCAGGCCTAGTTATCTTTCTGTGACTTACAAAAGGCGCAGATTAGTTTAGAATCTAGTCATTTTGCATAAGACGAATTTCTTGGTTGATGAATCATTTACCGTTATCTATAAACTTATTGAACCATGAAATTGCTAGACATAATATCGTTAGGTCAATGACTACTACTAAACAATCTCTGGCTTTCATTAGGAAATTATTAAGTAATGTGTTACTCATCATCTATTTAGCTATTTCTCATCTCTGTTGGAGACTGCTTCCAGTGTAACCGGATGTATAGATAGTGCTATCCACGAAGACGCGCCGCTCTCCGCTCCACTCCGTATACTAAAGTACATCTTACAATAGTACGAGTACAGCGGGCTTAAAACGAACCGAATCATCATAAAACGTCACAAACTGACAATTCATAATATGATCTGCGTGTAATTCATATTACGAAATACTTCATCTGTTTGACAGTTTTCTATGGAGATTCGTGAAATCGTCCACAAATTATGAATTGTTTTTATGTCAAATTAGACGAATTGCTAATGACAGCTGGGATTCAGGAAATAAACTGCTTATAAAGGAATTACTAATGTGGCCGGTTTAGGCCCCCTGTACTTAATTGCGGAGTGCGGCGCGTTTTCATGAATGGCACTATCTATAGCCGAATACCAGTATTTTACATGGATCGGCTGCCTATCTGATCCCCACAATCCAGTTATTGGGTAATTACTACGTTACCCGTTACCCCTTGCTAAGACTGGTTATCAGATTTTCGGGCTTTTGACCACCCGTAACGACTTCCAGAGATCTACAAATGACAGCCGGAGTCGAGACGTCGTAACGTGCTTTCCATGTGTTACTGTGTATAACAATGTGGGTACCTTATTGTTCGCTCCAGATGTCCTGGCAAGGCCAGCCGCGCAAGCTGCATCCTGCCTTTAGATTTTGTCCTTAGAACTAAAGTAGGTACACAAACATCTGGATGTAAACAACATTAGAAACCTGATCCTCTAAAATTGTAACAGAACAAACATGATTGCTTTAGCCAATTTCAAAGGTAACTCTACAGAAAATACAGCAGGTCCGTAACTACCGTTCTTCGCTTCACAAAAACAGCAATTTTCCCTTCCATCCTGCATTCATTGTGGTATTATAACTGCGCACTGCAATTCTTGTTATATATTGTTGTGTATAACTGGACGTCAGAGGGCGCAGTCGCCATTGAAGATGAATACGAGCAATATCCGGCCTCGCCCGCCTGCGATGAATCCACGGCGACAGGAATCCATACCCATACTTACTATTATAAATTCGAAAGTAACTCTATCTGTCTGTATGGTACCTTTTCACGCCTAAACCACTGAAAGGATTTCGACAAAATTTGGCAAAGAGATAGATGGCATCCTGGGGAAGGACATAGGCTACTTTTTGTTTCAAAAATAAGTTATTTAAGGGATGAAAGTTTGTATAAGAAACCCAGCATTTCTTAAGTATCCCAGTAGTATGTTCCCGTGGGACGATATCCGATATCCACGCGGGCGAAGCCGCGGGTAAAACCTAGTTCCAAGCTTCATAAATGTGACGATTGTAATGCAAATTTTTCTGACCTTATGCTAATTAAATGTTCCTTTTCTATAGGTTTACTGTCTTCAGATTTATCTCGATCTCGACTAAGTAGTTTTTATTTGCTTGGTGTAAAATAAAATAAATATACAATCTAATTCTAGTATTATAACCTAAATAAAATTAACTAAACAAACACGTTAAGTATGTACAATTATATAACAAAATTAAAAAGAAAAAATAAAGGGGAGCTCATTGAGCATCAAAGAATTCGTCCGCATCGCTGTCAATGGGAAAAGTGCCCAAAAGGCTGCTTAACACTGTTTCATTCGCAGTTGCAGTGTCATATTGAAACAGCTTCGTCTGTACTGTGGGAGATTGTATCAGTCAGAGGGCCTAGACAAGTGACAATCGCTTCGAAAGCGTTTCGTATTTCAACAAAGACTTTCAACAAGATTGACATAAGCTTTTCGCTAGCATATGTCAGTCCTATACATTTTTGCCTTTTCCAAAATCAAAAATCAAAATCAAAAGTCATTTATTCAAACTAGGCTGAGAATCAGCACTTTTCGAACGTCAAAAATACATAAGACAGTCCCCCAAAAACGCCCACCCTTCACCACTTCCTAGTGCTTTAGCTGGGAAGAAGAAGTGGCGCAACAAACTCCCCAGCAGCACAGCTGTCTGTTCAGTTAGAAAAAAAAAAAAAAAAAAAAATGATTCTATACAAAAGTATGCAAAAAAAAAAAACGAGAACTATATGTACTCAAGCAGAAAATAAAAAGTAAATGTAAACAAATTAATTAAATAAAAGCCTCCAGGCACAAAGGGCGTGCCCCCCTACATAATAATATAGCAATTCTTAGATGTAACTGGAACTTATAAATGATAAACTAGGACCATTGAAGTAACGTAAATAATATTTATCAATTTTCGAGTTCGCTAGCTAACCACATATTGCAATACAACTCATATAGTAAACATTGTAATGAGTAGATTATTCCATCATTGTTATCGCTGATAGAATGTCACTTTGTCTAGGGCCTCTGTTCCTTTCCATCATCATTTTCTTGATCCTTTCAATGCTGACCTAGAGTCCCATCTTCTTTTTTTTGTGTAGTTAGCGACTAACCTGGTGTCAGAGTTTTAAAGCTGCCCAAGGGCCTCTGACTTGGCTTCACATGCCGTGGAGAAAATATCTCTCTGGCATGCCGGTTTCCTTACGATGTTTTTCTTCACCATTTTTAAAGCAAGTGATTACTATACAATACGCACATGAATCCATAAGACGTAAAACCTGCAGCCAGCAGCCATGATGCTTCTGAAGTTGGTGCGGATTAGTCTCGAAGCAATCGCAGACAAATGAAGACCTTGGGTCGCCTAAATATTATAGCAAAATATAAAAAATATATAAAAACATATATATAAATATTATTATTATTTAATGCTGAGCGATAGCCGTTTTGCAGGGATGTGACGCATGTTTCCCCCAACCTTTTCTTATTTTTTCTTTGTGTTTATTTTCTTTTTTTTGCGTCATGTTTGCCGCAAAGAAACGTATTTTCTTTCTTTCTTTCTTTATGACTAATACGTGAAGGCCAATTGTCGTGCTTAAAACGTTCAAATACAAGTCGCAATCTGTCAAACTTGTCAAAAATGTTGGTAAATTGATAGTAGGTAATTTTGACAGATTGCGAATGAGATGCGAATGCGAACGTTTTTAAAAAATACGGGAATTACCCCTCTGCTGTGATCAGTCTGATACTGATTGATCAACTTAGGTATACCTGAGCCTTGCTCATAAATCCTTGCTCAATATTATTGCTTATGGCTATGGAAAACTTTGCATAAGTTATACATAGCAGCGCGTGACTCCGTGAGGTATAATGAGTCATTATAAAATTATGTGATGCCAGTCACACACATTATACGCGGAAGTTTAGTAATTTAGAGAGTCAGTGGTGAAATATTATGGTTTTTTGGAGTTGGAGGAAAAATACTAGATTATCGTTGTTTGGTCGACAAGATTTAGAAATGTATGTAGTCTAAAGAAAAATGATTGCAACTGTATACAGAACCACTGTTTTTCTGTCGGTACTTACATACTTTTGAGTATCATGTTTAAAAAAGCTAGTGGGTTAACGAAAAAAAATGAGTACAGTACAGACATATTATAATCTTATTTCGGTGCAGTGTTTAACAAATTGCTTAGCGTGATCCTCTGTTAATGTGATATAAAAATATATGATCCTCCGTAATGCCGAAAATACTGCAGCGTTAATTTTGAAATAAATATATGGTAAAGTTGAGGATTGATGCTAGGTCTTATATGAGGCGAAAACAGGATTACATACAATTTTCTCCATTGAAAAAAATTCCAAAGTTACCTCTGCCCAGAATTATAAACCGCTGGTATTAAAAAAATACTTCAAATTAGATCATGAAACTTTGCATGATAACTGATCTAACTATAAAGCAGGTCTTATGTGTGTCATTTTTTTTAAATTACCATTATTTTCACCGTAAAAAGCAATTACCTAAACTTTTCGACGCTTTAGAGCCGCTAGCGCCCGACTCCGTCTCGTTCTCACTCAGGTCGCGAGTAGTATGGTGCGAGCGGGATAAAATCTGAGGTAAGGTGCGCCCTTAATATTAAGTATTTTTAAAAGCCCAGTCCTTATGCGTAGGCGCAGCTTCTTCGTAGCTAATAAAATTTAAGCAAATAAAAGAAATGTTTACTTATACGATTTATTACCATCATTTTCATCATTTTACATTGGTGGTACAGTTAGCCTCAAAAAGATGTATACACGGACAAGGAACCATTTTATTGTCTACAACCACTGGTCACTTCCATAACATCCGCCATCCAGCACCCTAATTGCATAATACATCTGAATAATTTTGACGGTTCAACAACAATCATTGCGTTATTTCTGTTGTTGAACAGACAAACATTTTTCGAACATATGAAGCAATGCTAACTAATACTTTGTTTCAAATAATGTTCGAAAAATTTGACAGTATCCTTCAAAATGATTCAGGTTATGATTGCTCGTGTGTTACTATTTAGGGTGCAGGTAAAAAACATTGTAGGTATACAATTTATTTTACCAAAACAAAGTAAAAATCTTGTCCCAAAACATCTAGATACACCCTATGACCAAAACAAGATACATAGTCTCACAAATATGTATACATTAATCATTCTTCACAGGGTTTTTTTTATATATTGTATACCTAAATAAATCGATGTTACATTTATAGTTCGAGCAGTTAGAAAATCGAATGCTCCGAAGTCAGTGCGTCGGGCTGGCGTAGAATGTAACGCAATGCTCAAAATCAAATCAATCAATCTACCTAGCCTTTTCTCAACTATGGGGTCGGCTTCCAGTCGAACCGGATGCAGCTGAATACCAGTATTTTACATGGAGCGACTGCTGAACTGACCTCCACAACCAAGTAACTGGTAAAAATGGTCACCCATCCACGGACCAACTGAAGCGTAGATTAACCTGATGGATCGACCTGTGCGGCTGTTATGACATAGCCATGAAATCAAAATCAAATCATGGAATGTTAATTACACGCGAATACCCGGTGAGTGACCACCTAAAAATCATTCATGATTAATCTATTTGTATTTCAAATCTAAAAACAAATGACGTCAGTGACGTCATGCATGAAATGAAGAGGACAAAATATAATTATTGTTCTTCTAGTAAACGAAGTTAAAGACGTGTCATTCGATATAAGTCGTATAACGTTGTCAGTCTTCTTTACCTTGTTCTGGAATTATCTCTGTGTATATGTTTTCGTCATAGGGTGTATAGATGTTTTGGGACCAAATGTATACTTTGTTTTGGTAAAATAAATTGTATACTACGTTTTGTACTTATAGGTACGGTGGATACAATGTGATGAAACAAAGCTTGTGGACAATAAAATGGTTCCTTGTCCGTGTATACATCTTTTTGGGGTTGACTGTACATAGGTAACTTAACTGTCACTGTGTTCTCATTAACGGCTAATAAAATAATATGTGCGTGTGTAGATAATATTTCATTCGGCAACGACAACGGTCACGGAGCTTTATATTCCGGCTGAAACAAAAAAAAAGAGTTATTGAGCAAGATGATAGTGATAGGTACCTACTGATAATTTATAATCAAGTAAAAAGTAGTGCCATGTTATGGTGGAATCCCGCGATCGGCAATGTTGCAGACGGACACGCTCGGTAGACGACCACAGACCGTCACGAACCGCGCACCGAGGAAATTCCGATGTCTGCGATACCCCGCACGTACACCTTCCCACGGTCCGTCGTCCGGACTCATCGGTGTCCATCCGAAAAATCACGGATCGTGGGATTTCGGTATTAGGCACACGGGAAAAACAACTGCGAGTCGGACTCTCGCACGAAGGGTTCCGTACCATTATCTATAAAAACGGCAAAAAAATCACGTTTGTTGTATCGGAGCCCCCTTAAATATTTATTTTATTCTGTTTTTTAGATTTTGTTGTTATAGCGGTAACAGAAATACATCACCTGTGAAAATTTTAACTGTTTAACTATCACGGTTCATGAGATACAGCCTGGTGACAGACGGACAGACAGACAGCGGAGTCTTAGTAATAGGGTTCTGTTTTAACTTTTGGGTACGGAACCCTAAAAACTATGCATAATGAAGGTATGTAAATACCATCTGATATGCTTTGTTCTAAGGCAAAACACAATTTGCCTAAACATTTGCACAACTACACCGATCGTTACGAAATTTGACAGATTGGTAGCCTGTCGATCGAGTGAGTGACAACCAGCAGGCGTAGCATGAGCACCGTTTTGTTGATGGAAGAGTAGACAAAAATTACGTTTCCTGTAGACAGTACGACTGAAGCAAAGTAGAAAGAGTCAACTGCACTTTTTACTACGAAATTCACTCTTTTACATAATTCGACTCAGAATTTTTTGTTTTGTCATAGGATTTATCGGTTGTCAGTCTGATTTTGACAGTAAGGATAGAAAACTTTCTTCGAAATAGTCTACCTACAAAAAGACGTAGACAAAGAGCGTTAGAAATGAAAGACAAAATGACAGATTGTAGAAAGATTTCTACGGTGGATGTCAAAAATGAAGAAACGAACTGTCACTTTGTATAGAAAAAGCTATGTCTATTATTCGTAGAGATAGAAAGCGCCATGCTACGGCTGCAGGCCCGAGTCAACTCAACCTGACTTAATATATAATAATACTTAGGGCTAATTCGACCAAACTTTTATCTCTAGTATACCTAAGTCTAATCCAGCGAATAAATATAAAATTTTTGACAGATTTTCTATACAAAAACTGTCAGACGACCATTTTATTCTCCGATTAAAAGATATTGGTTAAATCAGTCCATAATCGATATTTTACTCCCGATTACCGAGATTTATTGAAAAATCTGAAATAAATGGTTTTACTTACGTAAATACTACATGATAAATGAGGAGGATAATGATTATTCATGATGGATCATGAGATAACAGATAAGATGTAACTTAGACTATGGGGGAGTAATCACTTTGTATTCATCTGTGGGGGGCTTGTAATTAGCAATTTAGTAAAATATTATATTATTGTTATTATAATGCTTCCTTTTCGGAAGGCTTACAGACTATAATATAAGTAAATAAAGATATATCCCTAATTAGCACAGCATTTTAGAAATCAGCAAAAACCCTTATAATCAAACTTAGTTATACAAACAACTTTCTAAGATTACGGAACTCTCGGTGGGCGAGACTGCCTCGCTCTTTGTCGGTTTTTGGTAACATTGTCAGTTAGGAACTAAACCAATGCCAAGAGGTCAATGGTAAAAGGTATGATTTGTAAAAGATCAGACGAATTGGACAAACGGAAATAAAAAAGACCTGCCAGCCCAAAAACAGCAAAAGAAAAGATTGATCTATCAACCTTTGCAGGAGAGCAATTTGTATACTTATGAATTTCCCACTGATTGTTTGTCTGACAACCACTTCCCACATTAGCATAGCTCGTTGTTCGACGTGAAGTGATCACGTGACCGCTGCACCGTAATAGGCGCACGAGTGACTCAGACGACAGGCGCGCGGCCGTTGACCCCGCTGCACTCGCCCGACTACCAAGATTAACCAAGTGTCCAATACACGTCCGAATACATACAGATTGAACTTCCGATTTTAAGGACTCACTTGTATGAAACAATAGATGGAATGTGTGAAAGATGATATGGCTAGAAATGGGGGTGACTACCGAGATGACATCAATACGAGTAGAAGTATGGAAGAAAAAGACAATGTTCCTCCATATTATTCCAAATTAATTGGGATATTATTTATTTATTTATTTATTCTTCAGAAAGCTTACAGTCTAATATCTTTAAAGTAGGTTATGTACAATAGCGCTTACAATTGCCATTTACAAGCTTCCACAAATTAAATTATGGCATGATAATGATTATGAATTGTCTGTAGTGTAAATTTCAGAATCTGCTCAAATTTAGATTGAAGAAAGATGGGACAGACTTGCTTTCGTAGAGAGAAATGCTCAATGGTATGTCAGATTTGCATGCAAATCTTAATGTATCACAATATTATTGCTAGTTAACATACAAAACATATCCGTCGTCATAGCAACACCACGAGGATATCATTCCCCGAGTTACTGAAGGTAGCTGAATGGAGTTCTTCTTCTTTGACGTGAGAAATAGCAAATGCAATGGTAAAAATTGTCTGTAAGGAGGTCCGCTAGCGAGCTTGACTGTCCAGGGTGTGCCGGGGACAAATTGTAGAAAATGAAGTATGTCCACTCGTGGAAGCCATTTATTTTGAGAACACCCTGAGGTTAATATAAAGTCCGGAGTTGCGAAAGATGTTCATTGCCAGCTAAATTTTATGACAAACATGTTTGAAGTGTTATTGAGTGTTTCCATCAGGAGTTTCCCAGTAGCAGCCCGGAGACTGCATTTGTACCCGGAAGATGGCAATAGGCTGACCCCATATTATGGGACCTTAACATAACTGGCGAAATGTGGATGTATTATAGGTACTCCTCTGCCCTCAGTCTTAGGATAAACCCTGGGATGGTGATCTCAGACGGACCCTGATAATACGGGATAATCGCTATAAATAATAAACGCTCAGGATTCTATATTTGAACCACTCGCTTCGCTCATGCTTCAATCCTAGAATCCTTCGCTTGCGTTTTAAAGTACCTATAACTCGCTGATTAGAAACATTCCAGATTGATGATAGTGACAGGTTGTCCACTTATCGCTTATCTATCAGTGGGTACAAGGTGTATACAAGTACCTAAAGGGGCTTGGTAGATAGATAAGGCATGCTGGATGATAAAGGTGGACTATCTTTAGTTCTCTGGGTCAAATTAAATTAGCTAGCAGTACTCTGCAGACGTGATGGGTATCGATATCTAAACATGCAAACCCTACCACCATACCTAATACATATAATTTACAGTGGTTTTAACGCAAATGTTTGGAAGTGATAAATAAGAATTTATCTAATACTGAAAAACACCGATGGTAGGTAACGACTTAGATGATAACGATTATGTTTCAATTGCGGTCCTTGTCATGATCAAAATTAAATGTAAAAGATGGCAAGTTCCAAAGCCGTAAGATGAATTTCCAATAAATTCTCCTCAAACTCTGGGATGACTTATCGAAATGCTCTACGAGTTAAAAATATCCATAAGTATTTGAAACAATCCTCATACATTCCTAGATCCCATAATATGCTCATACCGTTAGTATAAATGTCTCACGATTTCAGTAGGTACCCTAGAGCAACGGAGCTGCGCACACGCCGCCCAAACCGCATTCTATTCGCCGCCATTGTTGGTAGTGAAAGTTAAAGCCTTTCACGAGTCCGCCACTTTTTTCAAACGATTTCTATTACCACTAGGCACGGAAAATCTTTGTGCTCTATCCATCAATGGTAACAAAATGATCTAGATTAAAGATTTGAAGAAGCCTGTAACATTCTCACAGCTGGGACTCGGGCCTGGCGAATCTGACGTTTCATTACATGCTTATGAAACGTCAGACACGTCATTTATGTAAAACACCCTGTGAATAACGACAACGTTGCATTTTCTTTGTTTTACGAGTATAATATGAATGATGGGTTTGAATGAAAATGCTTTATTCGTACTTACTTACCAATGAAACTTAGATAAACACATCGAGAGTCTTATGTTATTTTCGAAACTATGCTTTTTTGGAACACTTTTTCTAGGACTTTTTGTATTATTTTTAAAGCATATAACCTTAGAGCTATGCGACATCAAAAAGAACACCTTCCATTATGTTTAAATTTCATTTTACTTATAACAGTTAGCGCGGTGATGTTTACACCGAAATGAAGTGAAATGAAATTGTTTATTCTGTAAATAGGATATCACTTTTACACGTCATATTAAAAAATATACAGAAAGTTACACGTTTCTGAAAATATCGAAGCTTTCACCACAGTATAAATATGCTTTCACTATGCTTTTAGAAATTAACAAAAAAAAAAATTGACTGTCAAAAACTGGTTTATGTGCCATCTATATTCTATAGCCCAGCATTACGCGAATCCATAAGTTTACCTCCTACCAAAAATCTCTCTCAAACCGCCTAAAGAAGTTTTCAGTAAAAAAAAAACAAAATATCTTAGCACTAGCCGTGCCCCTGTTGGCCGTAGCTCGGAGCGCTTGCGTCACCGCCGCGCCGCCCCGCGCATCGGCGACAGTTGAGATGCACGCGCGGCACTCAAAAACACAATGTTGTTTACTGCTGAATTAGCCACGTTTGGCACTGTTATACGGAGATTTTTTCTAAACGAGCCACTTAAAAATAGATTTTGTTAACAAGAGAATAATGTTTTCTAGGTGTTTTTAGTGTAGGTAAATATTTTTTTTTATACCGAAAAGCTTTGACCGAATTGAAACACGACCAAATAGAGCGTTTATATTTAGAAAGTAAATTAATTGAGTTTTTATGTCCCTGAAGTTGGACACTAAAGGCTAAGGGTTAGTTCACACAGAGACGCGACGCGACGCGCACTTTTTACGATCCGATACGGTATCGAATTTATTTACTACACAATAAGGTCACGCGCTGCGCAGCACCGCGCATCTCAGCGTACTTTGACATTATATATCAACCCTCGCACTGAAATTATACATTTTCGTGAAGAAAATAAGTTAAAAAAAGTTCGCTTCACGTCGCGGTCTGAACTGACTCTAACAATGCTAATAAGATAGCCAGACTACAGATCGTCCATGAAAATTGACTAGGAATTGGCGCAGAGACATGAGACGCCAACAGAGAAAAACATTGACCCGGGTGCGGAAATTGACGTCACAATTCGTAGACTACCTACAGCTGCTAATGACAACCATTTGAAAACACCACTTCCACCTCCTCAGCTTATACCTTCCTCAAATAGTATGGCCGAGATCCCTCTCTATCTTGCACTTGTTAGACAGTACACTTAAATAATTATGTTCAGGTAAAACCTACATCTAACATCAATGACAAATAATTAGAAGAAACAAAAATACTCACTCAAGTTATTACTTACTCTTACAGGAAAAGTAAATAAGTATATAATTTATTATTTGTCTTTTATTTTACCCTATAAACCAGTCTGTGAGACGTTGTGGAGATCACGTACGCCTTGGAACCAAATTATCTACTATAGTCCCGTCGCGAGAGTACTCGAGAGAGTGCGATTTTGACACCAGTCAGTTTCATACTAAATACTAACGATTATTTAAAATTGTGTTTTGCGAATTTGATCCATAAAAAGGTATAATTCTGAACAACGCTGCACGCGACAATGCTGCCGCAGAATTGGTGCCGCGTTACCACAGAATAAATAATTGTGTTGTGTCTCCTTATTTAGTCTTGTAGCGTTACTACTAGTCCCCAACATTTTCTATAAGTAGGCAATATACGCACAATTGTCCACCTTAGGGACTAAGTGTGGAAACCAAACCAACATTACATTGCAATTTAATGGTTTTACGGCGATCCTGAATATCCTACAAAGATTATTTGGCGCCTTAAAAAAAACTGCAAAATGTCGCGTAGCGTTACAGACACGCTACAGTCGCGCGCGTGATGGATTGCGGCCACATATGAAGGCGCCCTTAGGCTTACCAATAGGGTCCCGTTGACACCAATTTGCAATAAGTATGTGTAAGAGTAAGAATCTCTTTTTTTTTTTTCAGTGGGGAAATGATCATGGATACCCTCCATCTGGGGAGAACGGAGGGTTACATAAATATGTCGGTCTCCTATCGACTAAAATCCTACGGTTACTTCTACTACCGTAAGTCGGGGGCCAGGAGATATTTGTAGGTACATTCGCCGCACCTCCAAAGGTACGGAACCCTGAAAAGCCAAAGCGCACTTACCACTTTAAGACGAGTTGCAGGTTCCGGTTGATGTGGCATTTCTTTGGGAGTCACTGCAGGTTCTGAACCCGGCGGTCCACCTGCCGCGGGCAACTTGCATGGTAACCAGCCCCTACCATAAAAAAAAAAAAAACAAAATAAACACGTTTCTCGGGAAAATAGGTACCTTGGATAAGTTTGAAGTTGCAGGCTTCGGTTCTTGAGGCGGTGGTTTGGGGGCCCCTGGAGGTTCGGGCCGCGGAACCCCTGGAGGTTCTGGCCGCGGAACCACTGGAGGTTCGGGCCGCGGTTCCGAGGGCTGCTCATTTAATGGTAACCTACCCCTACCATAAAAAAAATACAAAATAAATATGTTTCTAGGGATTATACGCACTACATTTTAAAGAACCTGATTTTTTTATATTTCATAATGGGCCTGCTCCTGATCTCGATCGGTCCTTCAGCTCATGTTCAAGTTTAGAAACGTGCCGCCTCGATAGACCGTCTAGAATCCCCAAATAACCTCACATTCTTTCTAGCGAGGCTTGTGAGGCGATGTTTCTAAACCCAACCCGTACCAAATAAGCAAATAATGATTTATAGCACTTTCTTAGGAAAAGTCCTAGGAAAGTGCAATAAATAATTATTTGCTTGTCACCGGCTGCGTAAACAAGCGCACTTACCTATCTACGTGATCTACTGTTTACTGTGCAGTTAGCAGTTAGACTCTGTCCGTCGAGTTTTCATTTCGAAAACTAAAGTGGTAACCGAGTGAGTTGGTGGAGAAAAACTGGCAGATCCGCACGCTAATTCCGTAAAAGCATCTACGGATATTATTTGCTCGATTTTTGACGATTTGGGCCCCTACCACCAGCTCTTACAGCAATATTAATTTAATATTACTATTTTTTTTTTTTTATGCTTCCTCACTTTCTCAGGGTAGGTACCTCCCCTACACGTAAAGTGGGGATGTCTTTTTGTTCTCTCGACAATCCCATGGTGTGGGGTATCGTTGGAAAGGTCGTTTAAAAAGGATCCGTTTGCGAAATATTAAGCTTTAAAGTGCTAATTTTTTTAGAGTTAAGTGTGGGGGAGGCCCTGCCAGCTAAATGGTTGGTTTTGAATATATGAAAAAATTCACAGCAGTAGTATATAAAAAAGGGAACCCTTATCGGCGTAATTTTTATGTATACCCATACCAAATTACAGCTTTCTAGCACTAAGAGTCTCTGAGCTAAGCCGCGGACAGACAGACAGACAGACGGACATGGCGAAACTTATGGGTTCCTTGTTGACTACGGAACCCTAAAAAAGATCGTACCCAATAAATACGTATTAATATTATGCAACATGCATCCTCATTATCGAGTTGACTGATAGTATATAATTCCGTACGATATTTGGCTTTGAACTTGACTGTGACCGTCAGCCATGCAGACAGTGTTTGTCTATTTGATTACTTGACTCATCAGTCAGGCCAACGTGTGAAGTGGCGTGTTATTGCATCAATGTACATGTCGCTAGTAAAATTCCATCTTTTTGAATGGTCGTTTTGCAGAACAGCGGGTTTTTGATGAAACATGTGAAAATATCGAAGATTTTTCTGTTGTATTTATTAATCATCTAGCCTACTAAGTATGCAATTTTCTTCATTAACCAAGAATAACGCCTTTCGTTTATCCTAAAATGGGCCAGGGAGCCTAAACCGGCCATATTAGCAATTCCTATTTCTGAATTCCCAGCAGCAATTCCTCTAATTTGACACAAAAGCAATTCATAATTTGTGAAACATTTTACGAATCTCCATAGAAAACTGTCAAACAAATGAATTATTTCGTATTATGAATTACACGCAGATCATAATGAATTGTCAGTTTGTGACATTTTTCGATGATTCATAATATTTTCCTATTATGATTCTGCCTTAGTGGTGAGGGCTTAAAGTGGTGGTTAGCCCGTGAGGGCTTAAAACGACCACTTTTTCTTATTTTCTGCCTCCTTTTAAAGTTTTAAACATAGAACCTTCTACAGTAAGTAAGTGCTTTGCATTGTATCAATCGAAGAACTGATTACATGTATTGTTAGGAGTCAGAAGTGTTTCACCAAGAAAGGTGCAAGTCATAGAAGGAACTACAGAAAAAAAGCTTCTTAGGACCTCTCTTAAGTAGGAAGAACAAAATTTTACTGCAAATTAATATGTCATAACCAAAATGGCGTCAGTAATTTCACTAATAAGTGGCCCGTATAGTAACTGAATTAACACCTCGGGCGGCCGGTGCTAACAAACGAACAGACAAACACGCGCTAAATGCAAAATATTGTTAGTAGGTATGCTGAAACATGCAAACATGATACAGTCATGCAAAATTAAACTTTAAAAACTTAGAAATGAAGTCCCATTTCAATTGGAACAATTGATTTTGCAACCAACTATTGATAGAGAAGAAGGTTCTATGAGTCAAAATTTTATTGTAAAATTGATATCTGTAGTTACAACTATAGAGTTCGATTTCAGTTGTCCTGCTCAGAGGAATATGTTTATGCTTCCATCGCCAAAGCAGCGCAATACGACATTGAGTTTCCTATGTTTGTTATCAGAAAGACTGCAACTGCTGTGAAAACTAAACAGCATAATGTAGGTCCAAAATAAAACGATGCATTCTGTAGTAAAGATTGTAATAATGTAAAATTTAATCAAGAACTTACTTACTTAATAAGAACTGTTAAATATTTAATAATAAAAGAGTTGGCTCCTCTAAAAATACTCGGTTTATAGATTTTTCGGCCAATACCAATACTGCAGTAGTTGTAGTACCTACGTATGAAAATGCATGACATCAAATGGTATATCTAATCTTTAAAACAATCCGTTGCTACTATTGAAGTTAGGATATAAGCAAGACCGATGGACAGATGTTTCACTCCGCATTTTAGGTATGAAGCTACAAGTACGCGGCGGGCCCGTCTCGTCGGGCCAATTCAGTTAGTGTAACGTAGTCAGAAGATCGAGTTATGACAAAGAGAGGCAATTTCTAGGTGAATAAAACTCTTGCTACATTGTCGTAGCAAGAGTCGCGTTTTATTTATTTGAATCTGTATTCATCTTTGGCAAGACTGCTCTGCTGGTTCCTGGGGTTCGGCCTGGTCTAGTCCGGAATAGCTTCCTCATCTTCTTCTTTTAAGTCTTCCAAGTCATCTTTTCCGACCTCAAAGTCTTCTTTTACATCTTCCAAGTCATCTTTTACGACCTCAAAGTCTTCTTTTACATCCTTAGCAGATTTTTCTACATCCTCAGTAGCTATTTTTACATCCTTATCAGCTTTTAGTTTATAGGGTAGGTTAGGGTCTTGAGGTTCATCAGTAGGGTCATTAGGAACTTTATCCTCTATCGTCCAAGGCCAAGAAAGGTCGCAAGAGACAGACGTGGACTGGACACACGGTACTCCTATGCATTTACATTTGTATCTTTGCCTACGGCGTTCGGAAACTGGAGCCCTGTGAATGAATGGTTATGATAAGAATCAGCTGATGCATTAATTCTTATTATTATTTATGATAAAAGTTTTAAGGAAAAAGTTTTGACACTTTTATGAAAAAAATGGAAAAAATTAGATTAACGTTTAAATAAAAAAAATTACATACCTTTAAAAAATGTCTTGTGTCGAGAAAACAAAAAATAAAATGCGTCTTTTTATTGATAGAATAACATTGAGAAACATATAAATAAAAATAATGTTGTTTACTCCGTGGAGTTGTAATTAATTCGGGTTTAAATGCCAAACCGGATTGTTTTTGGCATTGGAGGTTGGGTCTGTAACAATCAGCTGATTTTATTTTTTGTAAATGTATTTTCATCGATATTATAAATAATTAAAAACAAAAGGCAAGGTCTTTAAATATATTTCAAATAATCGAATCTACATTTTCGCACTGTTCGTCGAATCACGATAGTTAAATATTTACCCTCAATTTGTCACTATGTTGTAACATCGAATGCGCTTCAGGTAATTTGTTTAAAAAAAAAACGTAAGTTATATATTCTGGCTAAGTTTTCAATCTTCACTGTTTTAATAAATAGAATAGCAAACTTTGCATTTAATCCACAAAATTGCGTAATCCAATTTTGTCTTTATCTTCGAGACAAAATAATATTTTATCATCATTATGATGATGATTAGGTACCCTGCATTGTGTGTTACGCAATCGTAAAACACTCAAAATCTGTTTTTAATCTCGTAGATTAATTTGACATTTCAAGTGAATGTCGTTTGTTTTTTCCATTTGGAGTTTGACATTTGCACCTGTCAAATTAGTCTACGATATTAAAAAAACAGACTTTATAATGGCAATACTTTTCAGTTGAGCAACATTCATTGGGTTAATTATTTACGTTTTTGAGCAGACAAATTTTTCGAACATATGATTCAAAGGTTTAGCAAGTTCTTTTAAATCTTTCGACTTGTGATTGAGATTGAGTGTGTTACGCAATAAGGATACTGATTAACATTTCAAGCTGTAAGGTCCCGTGTCACACGCTCCGTAGGTACGTTCCGAGTACGTGATACATGATAATACCGGGAACGTTGGCCAGGCCCACCTACCTGACTAAAGTCTCGTATTTATGGCAAACAAAAGTTGTAAGTATAAAATTATTTCTTATACCTACATATTTCTGTCCAGTCGGCCAGTGATGCCCATTGCAGCGTTCAGTTTTCTTAATCAATTTATCTGATTTGTTTGGAAGTACTGACCTATTATCAATCGTTTCGAAAGAGTTAATAGCGCTATCATAGGGCATAGACAAGTGACAATCGCTTCGAAAGCGTTTCGTATTTCTACAACGACTTTCAACGGGATTGCCATAGATAAGCTTTTCGATAGCTTATGTCAGTCAGTCCTATATACTTTTGCCTTTTCCATCATCGTTATCGCAGATTGAATGTCAATTTGTCTAGGGCCTCTGGTCTTTCAGGGCGTATGATACCGAATTTCTGTAGAATGGGAAACAAATTGCCAGCAAGATTTCATAAGTACACCGTGTGTTTCAAGAAACACTAACGTTAAAAAATCCATAGACGTAGATATATTTAGTCCTATTCCGCTTAACTATTCCTTAAGAGTCATAAAAAACCCTGTAAGAAATCGACACGTGTTATACCTCTCAACGAGGCAGATGACGATTGACAAGTTGCGAACCCGAACACGACCTGAGGCCTTAGTGCGAGTTTCTATCGACCGCGTTCGGCTCCGATTGGCCCTTCAGTGGCCTTCACTGGTGAAGGGCCAATCGGAGCGCCGAACGCTGTCGATGCGTAAAGTGAAGATAGTTAAAAGAAACTCGCACTAAGGCCTCAGTTGCGGTTGCGGGTGGCGTGTTCTGTTCGGGACTGTTCAATCGTCATCCGGAATAGTTAAGCGGAATGGGTTACTAAATATATCTACGTCTATTGTATTTTTTTCCACAAAGTCATGCCTGACTCGTTGTACTAACTTATAACGTTGTAGCTACAATGTTGTGCAACTTTTACTGACAATGAAGGAACAGATACGATCAAGAGAGCCTTTACAATGCCTGGATTTCGGGACTTTATTGTTGTGTACACACGGCTACACATCAAGCTATACATTTCCAGTATAAGCTGGCCTCGCATTGTACGGAAATCCTATACAATGCGAGATCAGCATAAACTGGAAATTTATAGCTTGATGTGTAGCCGTGTGTACATACAAAGTACTGCAAACGCTGTAAAAAACGGAACAACGTAATAATCAGAAATAAAACAATGCATTCTGTAGCAGACAGTAATAATGTACAATTTAATACTCATATCAATCCTACTTAATAACTGCTAATAATAACTGTAAAATATTTAATAAAAAAATCGTAGGCTCCTCTAAAAATATTCACTCGGTTCGTATAAACGACCAACACAACTAGGTACTACAGTAGTGTAGATACTGACAACAAAATTTGATTAGTTAAAAAAATAATATGTACATTAAAATATTTTATATAAACTATTATAAAATAATTGTATCATAAAATATTTTGGTATAAATTTTATATAAACTATTATAAAATAACCGCCTTACTAATAAACGTTGTATAGCGCCTGTATAGTTACACAACGCTTTGTCTTCTTCTTTCAAAAGTAATTTGACTTTTGAAAGAAGAAGACAAAGCAACTATACAGGCGCTATACAACGTTTATTAGTAAGGCGGTAAATGTATAATCAAATATTTTAATATCATCGTGTGGTTTAGTTATAACGTTACTATTGCAAAGTGGTTCAAAGCATGGCTACTCCGTCTCTTCCTCCTCTACGACCGGGAGGTTTTCTTCAGCATCTTCATTAGGTTCTACCACCGTGACATCTTCAACTTCTCCTAATTCATCTTCAGCAGGTTTTTCACTATCGTCTTCTATAGAAGGAACTTCTGGAGGTTCATCAGGAAGTTCAATATCATCAGGTGGAATGTCGCAAGAGTTAGATGCGGAGTTACACGGTGCTCTTCGGCATTTACATTGGTATCTTTGTTCACGGCACTCGAAAACTGGTGCTCTGTGAACAGAAAGCTACGTAAAGAATTTGCCGTATGTAGTTGGATAGAAAAAGGTTTGATATTTAAATAAAATGTTTGAAAAGAAGAAAAATAAACACTAAGAGTTGTAGAAAAAAAAGACATACCTTTAAAAAAATGTACCACTGTTTATTGATGGATTACCATTGAGAAATATTGCAAATTTTGTTTACTCCGCGCAGTGGTAAAACGGTATTAAATGCCAAACCAGATTATAATTGACAATGTTGAATGCCGCGGTTTGGTTAGCAACAATCAGCTGATTTCAATGACCTAATAATATCTTTGGAGTGCATCCAAATTTTTATGAAATTATTTCCACGGTACAACTTATATTTTTAACTATTTTTTTGAAGTTGAGTTTGATGGCGGCAAAATTTCCGCTTCCGCGAATGACCATCGTCAATAACAGCTGGTGATGAATTATCAAAAACAGAAAATAAAGTTGTTTATTTATTGGTCTAAAATAATACAAAAGTATTCAAAAAACATTAAAAAAAATGGGTTGGTGCCATCTGACGGGCAACTCAAGCACCGCGCACGCTCATTGGTCAAATCAAATAGCGCGCGCTTCCACGGCATCCTGTTACACACTTCCGTCCCTATTCACGAAATCACTCCCACAGATTGCAGGAAAGCGAGAGGAAAGATGTTACATATTAATCGAATCAACATTTTCGCACTGCTTGTCGAATGACGAAATATGAGTAATGACTCTCATTATGTAGAGCTATATTACATTACAATGTCGCAAGACAACGTATTTATCACTATTAGAAATCGAACGCTTAGCAGTTTTCAGCTACAGGTGACCATTTCAAGTCGTAAGGCCTTGGGCCACACGGTACCGATATGGCTGATAAATGATAGTACCGGGAACATTGGCCAGACCCGCATACTAGACTTACACCAAAGATACGATCTAGATTCGTGGCCCTTACAATGTCGGCAGATTATTGTTGTGTACAAAGTAAAGATAATGGGTACCGATAAATACTTGAACTGATTCCAGAGTACTGTTCCCGTCGTATTTTAAGATTTTCACAGTATTCGCAATAATGAAATATTGTAATAAAATGTTCCATCGCCTTTGACAGGCTTACTGCAACAAAATAGCTACAGGCTTGCAAATGGTCAGTGATCATTTAAAGGTACATGAAAGATGTATAAACGATTCGAGAACACGAAAGTATCAGCTAGCTGACTGAACAGCCAATAAAATGCTTACGATGACAGTAAATTTACTTTGAGAAAGATCTCATAATAATTGTATGCTGCCTGTGATTATGATACAGCATTACTTATTATTATGAGATGCCAGTAGTTAATTTCACATCTATCAACAAAACATTTTTGGAAGCTATGACTAATGTGGTTTATGGTATAATGAACATGGTAGTAGCCACATGCGCAATTTAAAGCGATCAACAGATTTATGCGTTATCGCAACGTGCGCGGGAGTGGCGGGCCCATTCGTACGGCACCGGATGTGCGCCGGCGATTCATTACGGTTCGTGACGTACCGTGCCATTTGTTACAATATAGGAGTGCAGAGGCGAGATACAAATTCGCAGCATTCTTCAGGCTGTACCCTAGCTCAAATTGCTTTGCATGATCCTCGGTTATGCCGAAATTAATGCAGCGTTAATTTTGAAATACTTAAATATATGTTAAAGTTGAGGATTGATGCTAGGTCCTACGTTTACCGAAAATACGATTACATTAAATTTTCTCTATAGAAAAAAAATCCAAAGTTACCTCTAAACCCACTCATAAACCGCTATAAATTATTGAATGAAGAAGAACTTGATTTTGATTTTCAGCTTCATTTGAACAAACCGACACGATGGCTCTTCCCCTTGTTGTGATCAAAGGGATTTGCTTGCAAACACCCAAAATAAAAGCAGTAAACAAAAAATTGTAGAACCTATAACTTTCAGCAAGCCAGGGAATTAATCAACATTATGAAATTCTTACTGAGAAGCGAGCCAGTACAAACGATTCCCTTTTGATCAGGAGTGCATTGAGAATACTGAGATACAATTATTTAGGATGAGTTGATCTTAACATCATAAAACAAAAACAAAAAAAATATCCTAGCTCCCTATTTTTACCGACTTCAAAAAAGGAAGAGGTACGTTCGGATGATTGTTTTTTTTTTTTTATGTATGTTCACCGATTACTCCGCGGTTTGTGAACCGATTTTAAAAATTATTTTTTAGTTCGAAAGGGTATACTACCGATATGGTCCCATATAAATTTTATTAAGTTTGCTTGCGTAGTTTTTGAGCTAGCTTCAATATTACGTATTTTTCCCACAGTCTATGTAGACGATATAATTATTAGACTCCTTCACTGTTATTTACATAGCAGGTAGTAACTTGTGTGGGGTAGGTACCTTCACTAAAAAGTGAAAAATAAAAACTTTTTACAAAAAAAATCAACCGACTTCAAAAAAAACACTAAAAACGTGAAAAATAACTTTAATTTCGGAAGTCGGTGGCAAAAAACGAAAATTAAAAAGCAAAGACACCGACTTCCGAAATTAAAATTATTTTTCACTTTTTTAGTGGTTTTTTTTAAGTCGGTTGATTTTTTTTGTAAAAAGTTTTTAGTTAAGAGCGTTTATTTCTCTAAACAGATGGCATTTCAATCGTCAGCCAAGAAATCCGCGTAATAAAAATTGGAAGTGGCAAAGACAATCAGCACAGTATTCCTACCCGTCTTGGCTATAGGCCAGTACGGACGGTAGCATCTTTGATGTCAGATCTATAGTCAAGTCGTATCTCTAAAAACAAGTGTTATATTTTCAAACAGTTTATTAGCTCTCGTTACAGTTACCCAGAGAAATAGTTTTATTTATTTGAATGGGCAACCATCTTGCGTCAGGTGATTGAGTTTGAGTTTCGAATGCTACAAAGAGGTGTTATTTGAGTAGTTCTTTTTACGTCTTCTTTTTTTTAAACGTCGTCATCTATTTCGCGTGGTTAGTGACTAACCTGTAACCACATTCAAGTCAATTAAATACAAATTACCCGGTAAATGGCTCTATAGTACATAGTACTCACACCTGAGCTATGCAGTTATATAATACATAGGAAATTGAGTTTATACAATGCAAAGATGGTCTTACAATCTTCAGCAGCTCCAACATTATTTTCGAATGTTAATTAGTTAGTTGTGGTTGTGGAGCAGGACCAGCATTAAGCCAAGCAGCCTATCTGACCTACAACCCGGTTACTGGGTAACATGATACCCCTTGGTATGACTGGTTGTCAGACTTTCAGGCTTCAGACGACCCGTAAATATAGTCAAAGATCTACAAATGACAGCCGGGACCAACGGCTTAACGTGCTTTCCGAGACACGGAGGGGTCTTGACTCTTGGTACGTAAAGATGGTTACCCATCCACCGACCGACAGCGGCAAGCGTAGCTTGATCGATCGACCGGCCCGTTAGAATAAGAATAGTTCGTTCGGCTTTTATTACTTAGCCACAAGCCCCTCCATTAACCATTACCATAGACACTAGTAGTATAACCCTTCTTGGACTACACATATTATAAAGTTGTTCTTCTAAACCACTACACATATTATAAAGTTGTTCTTCTAAACCACGCAACAGATTCTGATGAGGTTTTCACCATTCATCGTTTAGAGAATTTATTCCGGAAGGTTTAATTATGTGTACCTAGAATACGTTACTATTAAAGTTACATATGAAATATGAAATCTCGATGTTTTGTCAACTCCAAAAAACCGTGCGAAACAGGCGCGGGTCGCTAGTTTTAATAACAATACACGACAGAACAAAAAGTATTTTGCGGGGATATAGGAGAAATAGGACTTTATGAAGCAAAGACAAGGTACAGGAAAAAGGAAACCTAATAATGTCAGACGACTGGAACCGTAATAATCAGATATTAGATTTCTGTTCGTATACTTTTTGTTACAAATAGGAATGTCGCCGATTTTATATACCTATTTTGGTCAGCAGTGTCTATCGATATCGCTAGTTTTATACAAGGTGTACCAGTAACTGTGGCATAGACCATCAAACTTAAGGGCGGGTAGTAAGCAAAATTGCCTGTCTTCAATTTGATTTTTCATGAAATTGATAAGACTTAGGTGTAAAATAAAAATAGTATGAGTAACTACATGATATTTCCAAACTTTTTGTGGAACAGAAACACAAAATATTAAAATTTTCTCGATAAAAAAATATCACGAAGTTACCTCTAATTTTCACGTATTTTCGATTTGTACTTAAAATGCTAATGCCTATTATGATAAAAATTAGATGATTATATGTATTAAAACAAGGCAAAAAAATTTGTGTAGGCTTTTTTTTTTATTCCTTTTATTTTTGGTTTTATTACGAATCAAAGCTTGTAGGACTTACAACGTTCTTAGTTCGTGGAAGAAGCCATCTTCCCTCGCACATTACGGGAACTTCAAGCATATTTTTGTTTCACAAATCAGTCGGCGTCGCTCTGTTGAGACGAGAGGACTACGCTCAAATTTTTAGCTGCGCTGAGATATTATTTATTTTCGTAAATAATATTTTCGTAATTTATCACATTCCACAAAAGAAACTGAGACATAGAAAACATGAAAAAAACACTAAAACCACTTCCAAAACGATTATTACAAGTGTTATTGATTGATAAATAAGTAAATACCGAGTCTAAATAAACATATAAAATTCAATGTTGATATTTGAAAACTTAAGATGACATACATTTTATTTGACAGATTTTTGACTGGTATAGTAGCAAGGAGTATAGAAAGAAGTAGGTAAAACTAGCGCCATTGCTCTGTATTGCGGTGAATTTTCTTGCGGAGAAAATTTACAACATAGCCAACGAGCCCATTCCACGTCCATTTGAAAGTTCGCACTGGAGATTAAATCTTATTGCGATATACTCAGGATCCAAATTCGTTTACTCCCACTTTTTTTGACAAACTTCTTGTAAGGTGACCCTTAGACGAACAATTGGAGCGACTGACCGCCCCTAAATAAAACTTGTTTAGAATAATACCTTTATTCTTCGGTTATTGGTTTAACGAACGAACTCGGAACAGATTCCGTATGATTCCGGATTTTTAATTTGTCTGTCCGTGATGTCTTGTTTATATTTCTTTAGTTGACTTTTTGTCGTAGTTGGGTTTTAGTTTTTACCTGACTACGGCGAAGCAAAAAGGAGGGTTATAATTTTGACCGGTTTCTATGTATTTATCTATGTCTGTTCCCACATATTATCTTCTAAAAGACTCATCACAATTTGACAAATGAGGTATCGTTGGAAGCTTCTTGATCATCCGCTGGTCATAGGCTATATGAAGACCATTAAATTGAAAATGGCGCCCTCTAGGTGACATATCATGAACAACAAAAAATATTTTTTAATCATACCATGTTGGGTATCAAATGAAAGGTTTTAATTAGCACATTTCAAAAATATATATTATAACCCCAAAAAAAACCGCGACAATCAAGACGTATATTGCCATATGTTTATGTTAACGCGTGGGATGATAACTGCCGCTTCACGCGCCGCCGCACCGTAAACAGAAAAAACGTCAGACGCGCCGCGTGACGCCACACTGCACGCGACGCGTCACGCCCCGCGTCTCCGTAAATGAGGCCTAAAGTTATAATGCAACTTGGCATGCTTTCAAAGCTACAATTTCAACAGTTACAAAGAGGGACCATACTAAACTTTCTACTAGGGGACTAGTTATAACAAGCGCCCGAGACGCGCATTTTGTACGCTGCGTTTCGGGCGCTCAATAAAATTGTATGAATTCCTATGTAACGAATTATATCAAGCGCTGCAGTCTAAGCGAGCGCCCATGGCGCCGTTAGGCCTGCACATGTCGCAACTTGGTACTCTCAACTTGCATCTCCGTTGTGCGATTTACAAATAAGACTGGGAGAAGGTATGCCGCGGGCATTGCTGCTACGTGCGCCGCCGTGATGAAACGCCGCGTGTGACGCGGCTATGCCATTCGCGGGCTCCGCCGCAAAAAACGCTCCATTTCAAACAAACGCGTGTAAAATCGCGTTTCCGTAAACGCACTCATAAAACGCCATATGTTTGAATTCAGTGCGAGCCGCGCCGCCCAAAGCCACGCGCGACTCCTCGCGTCTCCGTAAATGAAGCCTAACCGTGCCCTTGACGCTTGGACGCGAGTTCCTTGTTCACTATTTTTCCTTGTCATTTTCTCCGCATTAGTAATAAACTTAAAAGAAACACGGTTCAAAAGTTACAACAAAATGTGGAAATCTTGTAGCGTTTGACGAGTCCAAAACGCGCCGGGCGCGCGCCCAAAACACAGCGCCGATACTGAGCGCGTACCTCGGGCCTTTGTTATAATTAGTCCCTTTGGTACTTTGGCACCCATTTACATAGATGAATAGATGTCAATTCTTTTAGTGGTGAAGCCGACAATCCTACATTTATTTCTTTTGTACAGAACTCGGCCTCTTTTTCACATGTTTCAAATGTTTTCGAAGGGGATTGTTCGCGTTTGGCGCAGGAAAGGTTTTCATGACACATGCCATATTCGTTGCACAATACAGTGCAAAATTCATTATACGAATATTATTTTTTACTTGGGCATCACTTTGCACGATCCTCCAAAGAGAGAAATCCACGATATAGCATTATATTTATTACTTGGTAACACAGTTTTCCACAAAGACGTCAATAGGTACAAATTTTACAAGGTCCTAAATAAAATTTGGTAACATTTAAATTTGAACTTTTTCACGTCAACATTGAGTTTCTAGTTCCAAAACATGAACATGATCCATAGTTCTGAATTCAAGCTTAGCGTATCGTATAAGCAAAATAAACTACAGAAGATTGAAATTCGAATTCTATAAACGCCAGACGAAAAGTTTCTGCTGGCGGGAAGGCATTGTGTTTTGTTTTCGTCGTTTTTAATGAGAGGGGTAGGTAAGGGTTGCGCGGGTGAAATATGATTTTTTGCTGTCAAACTACTCCCCCTTAACAACTTTCACCATACGGCCAACAACGTAATCGCGAAAAAATTATCAACTGTCCCATAAAAAGCTTCTATACCTACTCGACCTGTATTGGACGGCTGATTATTCCAGTCCAAGAAAAAATGGCATCGCAAAAGTCACATGAAAATTAGTTTAATATCGAACCAGATGACATAAAGTGACAAACAGACCGGTAGAATTAAATTGATAGTAAGCAAAGACCATAGTTAATGTAAATAACCGTACTAAGGATCCAGAGGGCCTAGGCAAAGTGACATTCTATCAGCGATAATGATGATGGGAAAGGCAAAAATGTATGGGACTGATATAAGCTATCGAAAACCTTATGTCAATTCTGTTGAAAGTCGTTGTAGAAATACGAAAAGCTTTGAAAGCGATTGTCACTGTCTTGCCCTCAGCAAGAAATAACATCAAGAGATTTATATAGCATACAGCAGAACTGAACTAAACTGGGCTCTCCGACGTGTCATGGCGTCCGTGCATCTATTAGGTTTGTCTATTTGCGTGTGCGCCGCTCGGCCCGATCGGCACGCAAGTGCAACAACCCCGGCTAAAGTCGCCAGCTTTGAGGTGTATGGCGGGATTTCAAATTATTAATCTTTTTGGTTTATTTAATCTCTGGTTTATTTAATCATGGTCTTTTAAAGAGGAGGAAGAATTTGAACATGTTTTATGATCTGATAAATTGTTCACAGACGTTGGTAAGAGCTTGATCAAAAAATGTTATTCCAATCATCAGAGTTTTTTGATCAATAATCATAAATCAATCTATATTATTTTTCAAAAGAATTATACCTTTAGAATGGCAGCATTTTATTACGTTCGTTGCTAAAGAATAAGATGAGGATCCAAACTAACCACTTGTTATACCATTAAGTAATATAACACATATGGAATGCAATAAAGAATTCAGTATTGAGTATTGATGTTATACTTATACAAAAGTGTAAAAATTGAGTAAACGAAATGTAAATGCATGTAAATGGTACACCTATAGGTACCTACACCTCTGCCCAACCGTTCGGGGATTATAGGCGTGATATTAAGTGTAAATCTTTCAGTCCACATGAAACACGAAGTACCTATGCTTTTATCGATCCTAATCTAACCCGGCGCAGCGGTATTGTAGCTTTTAGTAGATTACAATCTATTTCAGTTGTTGGTGGAAGATAAAGTATTTATTATTATAACGCGAGCGGTAACTGCGTTTAAAACAAGGCTATTTTTAAAAGAATAAGTGCGTCATAAAACATATCGTAAGGTAAGCATGCCTCAAAACAAACAATTAATATCTACAAGCAAATTAAATAAATTACTCAGTACTTATAAGGATATATAGTCATTCATAACATTTCTCAAAAAACTTAATCAAGTAAGATGGTTTAATAATTAGCGATACAAATAGCGGATCTCAATACTTGTGTGTTGGTGGAATACCTTGCTGAAGTCATAAGACATATTTAATTAAGAATGACTGCCATGAAGAGTAAATTCAAAGCAATACACGAATGCTCATTTGAAAATATTTGAACCATTGACTCAATAAAAGGTGCTCTAAATGCTTTTAAAACGTTTCGATTAGATTAAAGATAAAAATTAAGCGATTACCAAAGTACTTATACGAAAGTATACACTGCTCACAGCTGGGCAAAGGCCTCCCCCAAATTCTTCCACGTATCCTTTTCCTAAGCCACCTCGAACAAGCGCTTGGGGTACGCGTCTAGAAAAGGGACAGTGTTGTCTAAATAAATAGGAATAAAACAAAGTATACGCTAAATTCGATAAGCACACTATCAGTTGGAGGAAGTCCCACAAAGTTGTTAACATTTGGCTGCACTCCCAGCATCCGACATGCAACACATTTACTACAAGTGCACCGACACTAACCTATGCCACTACGCATATGTCGGCGTCTGGATCATAATAGTCTGACGATTTATCATCACGCTTGTACTTCCGAAGGGGTAGACAGAGGGGCATAGAACGACCATATTTCGATGAAGTCTCAGCAGCCTATAATCCAATATCATGTCCCCACACTAGCTGACTCTGACCTCCTCTGTGAGATGGATTGGGATGTTCAAATTATCCACTAAGCGGGCCTATTGCAGGTATGGCATTATTGTTAGCCATTGCCCAGTTTGTTATTAAGCGTGCATGGATCCACACTACGTGCTAGTATAATGGAAAATCTAATAACACTGCCCGACCTGGAATTGATTCCATGATCCACGATTGATCCCAGGCTCAAGAATCTCACTTGTAACCACTAGATGACTAGCGAGGGAGTCTAACTAATTTGTTCGTATATTTATCTCGTTGCAATACTGATAATGTATCATCCGTGATACCCTCGATACGGACACTGACGTCATTCTCAGTGTTAGTCATCACTGCAAGTCTGCAATGAGTCCTAATAGATTTTAATTAGATATAAATTAAAATATAGGTCTGTGCGTGGTTCGTGGAAATTAAGGCTGAAAAATCTTCCACTGTATTCATTAGGACGCTACCTAAATGTTAGAATAAGATAAAAGGGAATAGCAATAGTGAATTGCAATTTGTACCGTATACTCTCGAGTTAATGGTGCATCTGAAATACATATAAGAAAAATATGAAAAGGATAACAAACACAAATAGGATTTTAAAAATCCCCAAATCGAAACTAAACAGAATTTCCAATGAAAATATAAGAAAGAATACACACGTTGAGTTGATTTGACTCACGCTTGAAGAGTAAGTAGTAGTTGTTAAGTATCAAGAAGAAAATTGCCTCATTCCAACAACTTCCAACAAAACTCAATTTAAATTCTAAGTAACAAGACAACCCAGAATCCTCTCACAAATGACAAATCCGATTTAAAAGCTGCGCTCTAACACAAAGTGCAATTATCGTAAAGCGAAAGAAGGTTTATCGTACAACATACATCAGTGATTAGGATCAAAGCTGCGCCTACTGGAATTTGCAATGTACTCACTGTACTCGGGAATAATAGGCAGTGAACGAAATAGCCGGTATCGGCGCGCCCACGGCATTGCGTTCTGTAAATCAGTATGGCCGTAAAGGTAGTGCTTTCAGAAGGTCAATGCGCAATACTTGTACCTTTTGAAAGGAAGCTGTTCATCTGAGGAGAGCCGCATAAGTCCAGATATTTCATGTCTATTTGAAGATCTATGGAGAATGTTTTAGGAATTGTGTGATTGGATTAGCATTAGGCAATTATGGACTTGACTAAGAAACTGGCACAGCAACTTAGCAATGGTAGATTCAGACTGTGGCAGAGTTATTACTTTTTGTGATTTTTTCAGAAGATATCAGGTCCTTGCATGCTCCCTGAGGAATTCCAATTAGCAGTAGCTTATTGTATTCTCATAAAAACCGACTATTGGCAGCAACGCTACCTTATCTCGCAAATTACTTGATCTACGAGCTTTATACTATCATGTAGCTACGTAGTGGATCTTCTGTCTTCTTCGTAGTGTGATTGGGGTTTGTAGTAAATCAGTAACGGACGGGTCTAACGAGTACATTATGCGCATTTGTAACGATATCCGCCCACAGTCCACAGACAACGGGATGGATGCATTCTGCAACCATTGTGGGATTATGTGAAAAGCTTTCGATTTATTGTCTCTGGTCTTAAAAGGGAACAGTTGTTATTAATGGAAGCTAATATGCTTACCGGTGATAGTTTATTGAGTGCAAAATTTGTGCTCTGAATTTTCACAGATTTTACAATATTTTTGATAGTCGGTAGGTGGGTAATTCTAAAATTAGCTTAATATCATTTGCGTCCGTGCAGGTTCCCAGATGACCTGATAGTCTACAATTTGACCATAGGCTAATTTTTGGTGCAAAAATAAAAAAACGAAATATGATCAAAATTGGAAAACATGTCACACGGAAATTGACTTCTCTTTTAGACCGTTGAAACTATTTAACTTTGCAATAGCAGAATGCACTTGATGAATTAATATGTCCTACTGTAAGAAAACACGTACTTACTAACTTAAGTTGGGTTCATTCGACAGGACTGCTAGTATTTAATGGTAATTTAGCAAAATCGTCAAAGATATAAGAATAACCCAGGTGACCATTGTATTCGCAAGAAATAATGAAGGAGGCGGGAAGCAGCGATTTGTCGCGGCGGGATAGTCGCGTCTTCCAAATGATATACATTCGCTGTACCCACTCGCACGCCCTCGTGAGCCACAATAATTGGATCCTGACGTGGCAGAGCTTAGTGGGAGTCCTCACTAGGCACCTAATTATTATTAGACAGAAGATCAACTTTAGTTTGGTGGAAGTATCAAATAGTAGGTCCGAAAATATACGGAATCAATACTATTTATAATATCAATACTAAATGAATGGGGGATGCCTATGTCCAGCAGTGGGCGTTTTTTCCAACCCATGGTAGTTGAAAGAATGTTTTCGATTAAAAAACCCACTTAGGATAGGAAGAAAATTAAGGATTATAAGAAAACACATTTCATGAAAATTGAATTGAATACACTGCAGACAGACTCTCCTAAGTACTTTAAAAAATGTGTATATATTTTGTTTCGAAATGAATTTGAAACTAAATACCCATTGAAAACAAAGAAAAGCTAACGGGAATTGTATTTAAATACAGAATAGCGCCAAACTGACAGCATTTGAGCAAAACAGTGAAGTTGTGGTGGGCGTTACAGGAATTGAGAGCTAAAGGCATATACACATACAACAACAAATATTTGCATTAAGCTGGAAACATTATCTCCACACTCCTGATGTTTTAAGCATAACCTGAGATGGTGGAACTGACGAAAAGAAGAGATTATTGAGAGACAACTTGTAGAAATGAAAAACGGCGAGAATAAATCTGAAACATATCTAAACGTATAATGTTATGTTGAAGGCCTTATAAAAATTCACACTAGGAAATCCGAAACGGAACGCAGTTTTAGGCATTTAGTTACATTCTGGCCACAGCTTTAGCTGTCTCCGGCTTAATTCCAATGTACAGGAAATTGTATAACGTAGGGTCAGGGTTGCCAGCCTACCATCAGCGTTAATGTTAGTCTGTAGTTGTCGACGTGATTGGAACATCGCAGGAAATCGACTTCATTTGCGCCTAAGACAAGCGTTTATCTAGATAACACGTCGGCTAAACGAACTCTTTCTTCAGTTCTAGTAATTTTGTCTACTTAACTTACGTAACAAAAAGAATCAGTGGTCAAGGTTTTCTTTCAAGATGTTGTCAAGATTATGTAGGTAGATGCTGTGCGTTAACTGAGATGGTTCACGAGAGAAAAAACAGAGAAAAGGGAGCAATATAATAATGTGGTGAACGCTATGTACGCCATATGTGCAGTAGTCGTTTAGTAATTAAGATTATTTCTAGCATAAATGTGTAATGGATGTGCTTTTTAAATAAATGAATTAAAAAGAATTGAGATTCACAGAAAGAGTACCGTGGGGTTGTAACCGTGGTGGCAACGAATAGAGACTAGATAAATACCTTATATATTTTATCTAGAAAACATTCATTCTCGTGACAACACAATGAAAGAATCGATCCACGGTGTTAGGTACTATACAAATAGAATAATCGATGTAATCGGTTTCACGAGGTGGTACGACCGACCACCGCGTACAAGCAATGCTGCTTGCATGTCTTGAATTTGTTATTCAATTCAGAATTCTTTATGACCTTTCGGCTATGGAAAATTTCATCGGATTCCAATTAAAATAACGGAACAAAGTTTCTAATTTATTTTCATAAAGCGGGTCCAAAGGTCTACAAACAATCCAATTAGGCTGATTGACGTAAGAAAATATTTTCAACTATGGAACACCGGGGCGTTAAAAAGAATTGGACGAAGTATGAAACATTTGGCGCATTCACTGAAGTGTGACAGACAGCCTGACGAATGGATGTTCACTGGCCAGTTATTGTCGCTTAATGACGTCATTTGTCACGAGACCACTCCATCATGTCGTTATGAAGCGTCACGGAACAAATTAGCTGATAATATTTGTGTTTCACTTACAATGGCTAAACAATATTTGCTGCAAAACGTGTGGTTTGCTTAGTCTCTGGGAATTCAATTTGTAAGAATATTTATAGGTAAATGTTCATCTGTTCGTAAGGAATGTTTCAGAGGTAAACGCTTGATGCCATTTGATACGGTGAGCATAATAAATCAATTCTATCCTCGAGTATATGTATTTTATATACTTGGAAACGGAAAACACCTATTGGAAGAATTCCCTTAAGATTCAATAAAGTAATAACTAAAAGAAAACTTATGATTATAGTAAAATCATGGTTGGATATCAGAATAGACTAGCTGGAACAATAAATCAGGAAATCCGATCAAATAGTACCAAAACTAGCTAAAACTGTAATAGATCATTTATCAAATTTAAAGTGAAACTTCAAAGCAACGAAATGGTCACAAAGAGACACAAAAAGACATGGTAGATGGAAACCGACGATATTCTAAAATAGTAAAGTTCATCATACTCAGAAGTCCGAATAGCTAGGCAAGCGAACTGTTACTTGAGCAATGTTAAAATTACCAAGCCCTGGGTGGAGACAAAGAGAACCAAGTCTATATCGGGTGCGGCCATGTATGGGCTCGGTGGGGATGCGGACTGTCCCGGAATAGGTGGTGCATCCTTACAGGGCTTGCAACCAGATAACATAAGAAATTGGGATAGTATCTAAAATGATGACAATGTAAATGTTGATAAAAACAAAAACACTCCACCACATTTTTTGACTTTCATTCTACAGTGTGGTGTAGACAAAGAAGCATTGCTTGAATTGACGATTAAAGCTAGAGATGAATTAAAGCTAGCTAAATCAAAGACGCAGGCAAGGAGTAACAGCTGCTTTCGCCGAGGAGGGGTATAAGCATGGTACCAGGAAATACAAAAGAGTTTATCAAAGTAAAAGAGATTGCAAAAAGCTGATCTAATAATATCAGAAGATAACAAGCATCATCCAGTTTCAGTCATAAAAGTCGATTGAGTGTTGTAATGGTGTTCCAGGGCAATGAATCGACGTCTAGAATGGCAGTCATAAAAGTAACGACAGGTACTTATGTGCTATATTGATCTGAAAACTCTGTGCATATTGTACATGTACATGATTTCCGCAAGCTGGAAAACTCAACGCCATACCCTTATGGCGTTTGTGGACGATGAATTGAATGGATCAAGGTTGGATGGTTCTTCCAATCTTCGAGTTATTTACATTGGCTCAGATCATTACAATATCTATCGATCAAGAGTCGGTAAATATTAGGGCTAAGAAGAGCTTGACGTAGGATGTTCGTTGATTCAATTACGAGTAGTTCGTTATGGCAATGAGCAACCTTAATTTTTTATTTAACTAGGTGCCTATTAAGCTGCTTTTGAGTCTCCATTGATGGTCCTAGACCCATACTATTGATTATTGGATCAAAAGAACCGCGGAGCTTTAAACATGAAGGTACGTGTCCAATTTATTCATTGTGAATAAATTGGACACAAAAAAAAGCTAAAGAATTATCATTAACTAGAAATAAAATTACGTCTCAAAAATATTAATATTCGTTAGGAAATTATCCCTACGCACCAGCCCTGGTGCACCACGTCCAATGCAAATAAAGTTAAACATGGCGGGCGCGGGCGATGCGCGCGCGCATTTAGAACGTACCGCGCCGTCTCAAAATTAACTACAAAACATTTGCTGTTGCCATGCGCGTGTCAACGCTTAGATATGCCCATTAGTTCGAAGAAAATAGCTTGTTGCTGTCTTGGCTCGGGAGAAACTAGAGAATTTATTTTTTTGGTAGATAAATGTAGGTATGTAGGTAGTCATGGTGCTATTCAAGTGTATTGAGGACCGTGAACATACAATCTCTTGCGTGAGCGATCTCTGTGGTAGTTGGCAGTGTCAGGGTGTAACAAATGGTGTAGTTTGATGAAATTTAAAAAGAGAACGCACTTTATAAGTAGTATTGATAAGATGATTATTATGAATTCTTGAAGTGGCAAGTATCTTCACAAAACTAAGAGAGATAACAACGGGCATGAAGTGGCTTTTAATAATTGTATTCAGTTAAAGCCTTCATGGAAGATTTCTCATACTAAATATAGACCACCACCTACTACTTATTTTCCTAAGGATAATCGATCATTCTGGAAATAAAGAAGTTTTTGCACAGATGGCGCGATCCCATACGATCCTGCCATGTGGTGAACACCGATTAGCGACTACTCCGTTTACAATGACGCACTGCACATCTATTACTTGCAAGGTCAACTAATGGCTATACAATGCATTCTGGGAACTGATTGAATGAGGTATAAAAATCGATTTTTCTTTCATTTGCGTCCACTTTTCCAATGATCAATTATTAATGCGTAAGTATGTCTCCTTACATTAAAACATAGGGGATATTATGGAAGCTAAGTTAATTTACTGTTTTTGTTAATTTGTTTAACATTTTATTTTAAGAATTTATGTTTTACTTTTTTTGTGCCCTACATAGTCTTTATATCGTAATTTAGCTTTAAGTCATTGTAGATCTTATTCACAAATAAAGATATGAATTATGAATAAGGTAACCAGAAAAAAACTTGTCAATAATCGCACAAGGTTAAGAAAAATCACTATTTAGAACTTAAAATACTCCTAAATCAAGCCAGACTGTAACCGAGAAATTATTTTTAACAAAAAAAGGAAAATAGGGTTTCAGATAATGAGACATGCGTGATATTTGAAACATCAAACCAGGGTATAAGGTCCTGAAAATCAATCCTCGTCAAAGATCCAACCACGCACGACGTGACACGATCAATTTCCTCAGGCTTCAACTAATAAGCGTGATTGACGTGACAGTGTGGGCGTACAAAGGTCCCTCCGTCACGGTACATGACCTTTCCCACGTTATCAAGGACGCCACTGGAGTGAGGGATGTCATTTGATATAAACATTACATTTTATAAATTCTAGGATTTGCATGCTTCTTTATAGTTTTCAGTAGAAGTTTATGGATGAGAATAGTACTGACACAGGAGCGTGGAGATGGGCACAAGCAGAGGGCCCATGTCCAGTGGATGAAGTCTGCTGATGAAGCTGCGGGTGATAATGACTCGGTCAGGAAGACGGATGAAAAATAAATTAATATTCAATAAGCGAGTTAACATTATTGCAGAAGAATCAGAATAGTAGATAGATACGAAAGAATGACCTTCGAACATGGCTTGCAATCTGATACTGTAAGTATTGGACGGAAATAAACGTTTAATGACGAAGATGCAATTTATCAATGTTAACATCAATTGGAATTGACATCTGTAATTAAATAGGGATTGTCTGCGATGAAACGTTTGTCTTGAGAGAAGCTGGAAATAAATAATTTACTGAATTCATAATAAGGGTAGAAATTGTAAATAAAATGGCTGGAAACGATAGAATTTATAAAATAATGCAAGAAAAGACAATGACATGCATGAAAGACAATCCTGTAAAGAAGAATAAATTATCAATGTAAAATTTTAAGTACTAGCTAAGGAAAGAGGCATAAGAAGAATAATAATAGAAGCAAACAATGGGGTAGTTATTGACAACACATTATACACTAACCAATATTTCCAATTCACCGTCTACCAGCCCTAGTCAACAATACACGTCAAACATTGTGATACATAGAATACTGCTGCCATTGAACTTGTTGCCAAATGCAGGACAATAAGCGATAAACTTGGTACATAACATAGTATTTACTATTCAAGGGTACAATGATAAGCATATTGTTATAGGTTTCCTACGATATGGGCTTGTGAGAACAATATAATAATAATGTATTTTATATGTACCTACTATCTACTAGCTTTTGCAATCGATTTCGCCCGCATGGTCCTAAACTATCCTACGGGAATATACTACCGATATAAAAAGTATCCTGTCTTAACCGAGGTCATTGTCTATCCGTATGCTAAATTACATAAAATATTAAAATCAAAATATTTTAATCTACAATGGGCTCTTATGAAACGTCAGAAGATATAGGTGTGCGGTTCCAATTGGTATTTTCTATGGAGAAGAGCCGGCAAGAAACTTCATCGAAAGTCGTTGAGGCGTGAAAAGATAGCAAATAGTTACTTTCACATTTAAATATTAGTATGGAAAGACGGTTGTAGGAACCCACACGGCTACACTTCAAGCTATACCTTTCCAGTATAAGCTGACCTCGCATTGTACGGAAATCCTGTATAATGCGAGATCAGCATAAACTGGAAATGTATAGCTTGATGTGTAGCCGTGTGTACAGGTTCCTCGCGTGTCGAGTGAGCGTAGGTATTTCAATAAAATGTTGTATGTGAATGTAAAGGCGATATGTAAGTGGTTAGGTTGCTTGTTTTGCTGTTCATACTAGCGATCAATATAGCGAAGCAGTAACAAACAGAGATGATGTATTACAAAGCCTAAGCCAGCTATTACATTGTCATCATGTTGTATATTATGATCACAAACAGCCTTATAGTTATAGTTATCATAGAATTGTGACGTCAGTTTGTGCATCTAACTCATATCAACATTTATAAATATGAATCAACTGTACTCACAACATATTATGATATAAATGATTTCATTTAGGCACGAAGGACGATAAAAATGATAGGCTTAGGTATGTAGTTTCATACTTTCGATGCCTGTCCAGTGCAATTAGAATAAAAAGGTGACTTCTTTATAAAAAACCGCAATTAATGATTTCCACAATAACGACATCATTATTGTGTCTAATACCGGGTATACTTTGAAGGTTTCAGACGCGCTTCAAATCGTTTTCGACTTAGCAGTTGATCAACTAAAATTGAACCGTGTGAACTTGGTATAATATTCGTGTTCCTCGTTCCTCAGCCTCACGCGTATCACTTAAATATACTGAAGAACAGTGCGCCCGCATTCATTTAATTGAGCGGCCCGAACCCGTCTGCCATCGCTTCATCATGCCGTTAATAAAATAATTCAATTAATTCAATTGTGATGGTATTAGTCAGTTTGCACGTATTAATTTAATTACCAAACGGATCGGTTCGGTCTAGGTCAGGAGCCGAGTGCCAATTTGGCCAGTCTTCACTGGATTTAATGAAGTCTTACGAGTTCCGAGGCAATTGGCAGAATAAAGTTGTTTTTGTTGAACGTGGTTCGGATTTATGGTTTCACACTGATTATTGTATTTTAGAACTCTTAGTCTACCTGTCATTTAAGCAAAATTTGCTCTAATATTGCATACTTAGCACTTAATTTGTCAGAATATGGTATATCTTAAGGTCTTAAGTTAGACAATGGTATCATCACATTCTTCCATGTGTGGCGTGCTAATATACTTACATTTATTACAGGATAGATAAAATTATTAATATTTAATTAAATTATTAATAATTTTAACTTTATTTAGGATTGCAAAGTATAATTTTAATGTCAGAGTGTCAAAGTGTATAAGATTACAATTCAATTAGGATGTCACAGTATCCTTCAAATAGTCATTTAAATGATAATAACATTGAATGTAAAACAAGTCTTTCAGTTCCATTATCAACAAGAACCTTGGATATAAAAGAAAGTATTCAAACAAAACTTGCAACTACTAAAAAGATAAAAGTACCTATACAGGCAAATTCACGAAGCGTTGTTGATGGAACCGCAAATAAATTCAAATCCGATATTATAAAGAGGAAAATAATTCAGCAGTCCTTTTGGGAGTCCCAAATTAGACTGATTGTTTCCAATCTCAAGGAAAAACAGCAACATATAGTACCGATGTACCTACAATTAGATCCAGCAGCCGCATGTATGACGAACGACAAAAACTGTAGAGCACAATGATTGTTATTATGATGACAATGACTCACAAATTATAGCTAAGTCGGTTCAAGGCTACAATGGGAAAAACACTCGGTTAGTTGCAGACATGAAATATCTTAATATTGTTTTGCAATATTTAAAAATATTTGTTGGAGATAGGGTTTTGATATTGAATAGATTTGGAAAGACAGGTCGACTCGCGACAATCTAAGAAGTCCGTTTTGACAGCTACAAAAATGCTTTGAGTAGCGATGAAAAACAAAATTGGTTTCATATAAACTGATTCTCGAGACATATCGATTGAACATACTTAGAGAGTTTGTTATCGAAGACTTATCTACATTGCTTAAAACTGATTCTCAAGGCATAACGTTTTATTACATGTACGAGAACGAAACGTCAAAACGGACTTCTTAGATTGTCGTGAGTGTAGCGTCTGATGGATAGATAGATCGTTTATTTGTTGAGCACAAAAGACGTAGTATAACATACAAAAGCACGATTAAATAATAACTAATTTAGTACATGAATATTAAGAAATAAATACAAGGTGCTAATATACAGAAAACATTAAAGAAGAAAAGACATTGTGATGACACTATTGGCTATGGCATACTTTAAAATAATGATGTCTGATATCATAGTACAGGGAATCCACATGCTACTAGCACTCAAAAAGTTTTCAAACGCAGTTCCAATTACCATCTGATTGATGATGCTTATGTTAGTACGATAGTCACCTATGAAAATACATTATGGTTAGCAAGCCGAGTAAGTGTTTAATGATGTTTTGAAAAGGCGATGCTAATTCAAAATGGGAAATGCAGGAGTCAAGAGATCGAGATACTAAAGATGACAGTGATAAAAAAAGATTTAAAAAAATGAAAAGCGGTTCTTTGAAATTGAAACCCTCAACTGTTTCAAGGTCGTCCTGTAAAGTACGATCGTTCTACCTGACACTTGAATAAAGTAAGTACTGATATAAAAGCAATTGCTGCAGCTAAGCCTTACACAATACCGTTACATGGCTTCAGGGATTACTGTCTATTTAAAGTGCCCTCGTGGGGTGAAAAGGTCAAAGCCACATATAAACCAGCCTACAGACAGACTCGGACATTTAAATTCACTTGAAGGGATAATTAAAAGGACGGACCCATTCTTAAAATGGGCTTTTCATGAATTCCTCCAAACTGGATGGTTTAGGGATGTTGAATGATTTTTGTCACTTTAAATGGGGTTTAACGAACACGATACCTGGGGGCCAAGTCTACTAATTTACAAACGTGTCAGGAGTCTCACAATGATGAGTTTTTGACAGATTTTGTATGGCATATCTGTCAAAAACTCATCATTGCGAGACCATTGACACGTTTGTAAATTAGTAGACTTGGTCCCCTGCATAGCTTATACACAACCGCGACTTTGACGAATTATTACATAACGAAAAAAGGAAAAAAAATATGAAAACAAAGTTAATTCAAAAATAATATCTAGAGTTATGGGATATCAAAAGCAACACGTTATAAACTGTCACATTTCCATCAGACCAATTTCCATTTGCCCAAGTTCGGTAAGTCTTTTTGTACAGGGACATTTGGTTTAACGAATCCTAAGTAGTAGAAGATGCTGATCCCATTTTAGCCACCACTTAACATTTATTGACGCTTACTAACAAATTAGATGAAGCCCTACAAATAGGACAAGACCGACAATTCAATTACTAACGAAATTAAGTGAACTCGAAACGAAACGAAGCAATTGTGGAAATTGGACCCACAGAATCGAAAAAGCAAGATTTTCGGATATTAGATCATTCTTGAACCTTGAAAATGAAAAAAAAAAAATATTTGGAACACGTACAGGAAATACAACAATAAAAAAAGAACATTAAAACTAACAAAATCATGAAAACAATCATAAAACTAACAAGACTGGAGAAGGAGCCTTTTTGGCCTCGTACAAGCTAGAAAGGCTCCTATCTCAGCATGATGCTACGATATTTGAAAAAAAAAGCAGAACACGCTGCGCTGGTATTCTGATAGGGCCCGCTGTGATGGGGGGACACATACGAAAATGAATCCCATAATCTCCGATCCCTCTATAAGATTGGCTTCTATCCATCCGGCAATATTATAATCTTTATACTCTCATAACAGTAGTAAGTAATGCAGTTAGGTCCAGTTATCCGTCTGTCTGTCTCGATTGGTTCACCACGCGTCCGGTGCCCTGACTCATGTCCTGTCTTGCTTCCTGTCTTAGGGGTCACCGAGTGATGAGAGACATTGCAAATCTGATTAAGATTTCTTGTTGCGAAATAGTCTTTGATATGAGGGACTGTCCCTATCGTTAATATAGTGTATCTACTGTTGGGAATATGTCTGTGTATCTATATAGAACGCGATATTGATCATACTTGAGGTTTCACATAATTTGTTCTATTCCATTGTTGTTTCAAAGTCCATAAATCCTATGCCATTTTACTGATAAGCAACAATAGAAACAATTTTCATATACATTACGTGGCCAACTTCACACTTGAACCCAGTTGGAGGAAAATAAAAGAAGCCGAAGTATGAATAGACTGTTATAGTTTATAGAATGAAGGGAAAATCAAACCATGAGTCACAATGCCTATTAAATAAGATCAAATTTTAAACTTATTATACTAGTGAAGAGATACAGAAGAAATTTTAAAAGATAGAACAAATCTATGTATTAAAAACAAACGTTATAAAAACAAATGCATATATAGGAATAACTAATAACATCGGAAGAAAAAATACAATGAGGCATGCAATTTAAAATCTAGGTACGAAACGAGATGCAGGAAACAGTAATAAACTCAGAAACGCAGAACTGACGTATTTCACCTATTCACATAATATAGGTAAGTAGCCAGCTTGGAAGATACTTGAGATGCTACCTGCATCACAGATATTTTGGAACTAGCTACCGAAAATAAATAAACTATATATTTTGGAGCCATATCTCAAGAACTCAAAGACCGCTTCCTGCATTTTACATTGCTTTTGGATCGATGCCTAACCACATACATCTTAAACAAACCAAATATAAAGCTCCTGGACCTATGCAAACACTGGATTGCAAAAAATTAAGGTAAACATTCCAGGGAGTCAATTTGGCCGGGTTGGAATGTGCATCTCCTAATAGGTGTATCCGCTGTAGTTACTGGAATCGTTCTCCTTTGAGTCACAGCTATGTGAATACCTACTGTTATCTGAATGTCGGCCTGTCTAGATAATCTTAGTTTGAAGAGTTTATCAACTGGATTGTAGACAGTCGATAAGTGTCTGAGAGCAAATGATCAGAAATTATAAATACTACTGTCGCGTATTGAAGATTTGATCTAACTATTGTGGAATTTTATTTAGCTTTAGTATTATTGAAGTATGATTTCGTAACACTGCAATTTATTGTACCATTCGAATTGTAAACATATTTGTTTATTTAGTTTGCATTTGTATGATGTTTCCAATTTAGAAATTCTATTGTTTCTCACTGAATTCGTCTAAAGTCTCTGGTTCCTTAGTTAAAATAGTGGTTAAAATAAGATCAAGATAAAAACATATTTTATATCGATGTAAGTTGTGGTTAAACTACAGAATGATATTATTAAACCTTTGATAATATTATCAATCTTCTTAGCCGTTATCTCTACCGGATTACATCTCGTTACATATTCGTATTTATCTATCTCCTAACAAGCCCAGATCAACGTGTTTACTCCAATAAATAAATTAAACTAAACGATTGTAAATATTTTGATGTGGGTAACGCAGCAGCAACATTACTTTCTGGGCCTCAAATAAATATTTACACACAAAAAGATCGAATGTTAATGATGATTGAAACACATAAAGATCTTGATAAATTTTTCCTGTGCGTAATGCGCTGGGATAACTTTGGTTTTGATACGTCGATAATTTACGTTACGTAACTTAGTTACATGGTATTTTGACCGGATCAAGCTAGTAGTTTCCTCAATTATTGGTACCTACATCTTGGAGAAAATAGTCGAAGTCTGGGCCGACTTAATTTACTTTCCTTAGACACGCTAAGAAGCAAAAGATTGGAGAAAAGTTTTCATTCGTTTTAGTGTCACCAAAATTCTTGAAGATAGGCTATCAAGAATTTTGGTTACACTAAATTAATGAAAACTTTTATAACGTATGTTTTCATAGGTTGATCTATCCACGTTATCTACTTGTTCACCTCAATATGTCAATGGTGAAAGATCAAATTCGCACATCAAAGTCCAGTGTCTAGTTACCGACATAGAAAATCATGAGAGAGTTAGTGCTCATAATCAGTGACTCATAAACTCATTAGTTTACCTATACTACGGAACTTTCTTGAGATTTTCTATCGTTAATTTGAGCTCAGCTCTATAATATAACAAAGCATGTGCTATATCTGTGTGTAGGTCTGTGTTATATGAAGTCGCTGCCGGATATAAATCTGTGTTGAGTGGACGGCATACCGTTCAAACTTCTATCCACTGTAAACAGCGATGTACGGTGTCCATTGTACTGTCAGTCACGATACTAATCCGACAACTACAGATTGGCAGGCTACCACAAGTACTTTACTGGTTATTGGAATACAATCCTCTGGTAGAAAAAAAATCAAGTAACAAAAGCTAAAACCCAACTACGACTTAAAAGGTATAAACAAGACACCACAGATAGACAAATTAAAAATCCGGAGTCACACGTGTTAGGGCATAAATCGAACAGATTACGTGTGACTCCGGATTTTTAATTTGTCTATCTGTGGTGTCTTGTTTATACCTTTTAAGTCGTAGTTGGGTTTTAGTTTTTGTTACTTGATTTTTTTTTAAATTCTTTTGGGGTTATGATATATATATTTATGAAATGTGCTCATTAAGTCCTTTCATTTGATACCCAACATGGTACGATTAAACCATATTTTTTTTTAAGTCTCTTACTTTATGTCATCTAGAGGGCGCCATTTTTAATTTAATGTGACTTCACATAGCCTATAACCAGCGGACAATCACGACGCTTCTAACGATACCTCATTTGTCAAATTGTGATAAGTGGTTTGGAAGATAGGAGGGAACAGATGAACATACATACATACATACATACATACATACATACATACCGGTCAAAATCATAACCCTCCTTTTTTCTTCGCCGTAGTCGGGTAAAAAATTGGACAATTTTCAATCAAGATCCAAAAGTATTTACCAATTTTTCGAGCGAAAATCGCTTTGATTTTATAGATGCTAGGATTAAGATTCCCGCAGTAGGTACAATGGTCACGCATTCCCCATTTAAACAAATATCCGTTGTTTTTGGCACCAGCTGGTGTTCTTGTTGTCTTTATATTTCTGATAATATAAAGGCCACTGGGTTTCTAGGGAGACACCGTTTGAGAGAGACACAGTAAGATACGCAATTGTAACCACAAAAAAAAAACAATATATACGAGTATACTATACAGTTGATGAATAGACAAGATTATGGTTTACATTCAGATGGAGATGTTCAGGTATATCAGGATGATAATCCAATGGCATCCTGCACTAACCGCGATTGATGAACAAAATATATATAATGGTCTCATAAGCCTAGGATCATATGTATTTTGTAGCACATCTTTGGGCTATTTCGTCCTGTTTACCCTCAGAAAAAGTATCTAACCACGAAAAAGAAACCACCTTCACAGTTGACGGCAACTAATCAATTAGCAAAAACAATAGTTAAACGAGTAAAAACATGAACAAAACCTTACTCATTATCTAGTAATTAACAATTCAATGCAGCGTATCGCACAAGGACGCGTGTTTTTATGCAAATCGCTCGTGTTATGGAGTCGTTATTAGGTTTTTCTATGAACAGTTCAAAGAAACAAATGTGTGGCATTATGAGCATAATATTTCAGCTGGAAATATTCTAAGAGTAAGAAGAGCTTGAATGCGAATTAAAAAGTTTAGCGAATCTCTCTGGATAGACAAACAAAATGTTTAATAATTGATCAGCGAAATGGAATACATATACGACAGGAAAATATTCAACGTTTCGAATATTCAGAGTCTTCATTCGACAATAATGCTATCTATGTCTGTCTTTGTGTATCTACTTATAGTTTGTAATTTTAGTCGAGAGTGAAAATACATAGAATAATTTAGTGTCTTCAACTACGGTTTTTCATTTTGACACTTTATGACTAATCACGACGCATCGAGGATTTGCTATTCAGTTCATCAACAACTTTTGGTACATATATAACAAAATAACATAGATAGGGGAAAGATAAAAAGATCAAGAGGAAGATAAAGAAAGATAGTAGGTACAGATACCAATTAACTACAGAAGACAACAAAGCTTATATAGAAGCTAAAGAGATGGAAAATTTTCGAAATAATATTGTGTATACACCGAAAATTGCTAACCACTTTAATGGATGACTGAATACTGCAAAATTCTAACTTGATAATAACAACTGTTACACAGGTAAATCTAATGTAATGGCCTCCCATATTGGCACGTATCCTGATGAGAACTACAACAAAATAAACTTGAAACCAGACGCAGAGAGCTCTTTGGCATTCAATCGTCAATCGTTATACAGAATAGGTTCTACAGAAAATCCACTCCGCTTTAGGTTCATCATCATCAGTCTATAGCAATTTACAGATGTAAGTAATCAATCGCAAGCTGAACTCCATCAACTCAATCCTCGACTTCTATCATTCAGCTTTTACCGGCAACCCTACGAAGAAGGAATTATAACCCGCGTTTGCCGTTTATTAACGTTTAGGATCTTGTGGCTAAGTAATAACAGCCGCCCGGGTCGATCCATCAGGTTAAGCTACGTTTGCCGGGCTTGGTCCATGGATGGGTGACCATAATAACATACCGAGACTCCTCAGTGCCTTTGAAAGCACGTTAAGCCGTTGGTCCAGGCTGTCATTCGTGGTGCTTGACAGTGACAGCCTTTACGGGTCATCAAAAGCCGGAAAGTCTGACAACCAGTCTTACCAAGGGGTATCATATTACCTACCCAGTTACTGGGTTGTAGATGTCAGGTAGGCATTCGCTCCATGTAAAATACTGGTATTCAGCTGCATCCGGTTAGACTGGAAGCCGACCTCAACAAAGTTGGGAAAAGGCTAGGCAGATTGATTGTTTGCCGTTAACACCGACGGTCGTCGGATCTTAGGTTACTATTGCGTTGGTATTTCTTGTATATAATTCTCTGAATTAATTCTATCACTCTGAACTATTCAACATTTTAAGGAATGGTCCTTTTGTGCTTCTTTATATTTTGATCGCATCGTCTGTAAAATATATTCTTAGTAGAGAGACATCCAATTATGTCTCGAATGTTATTCATGTCTAGACTAGACATGTTTATAGTATCTACACTCTCGATTTCCTTACAGACTGTTGACAAACAACTCATGATTATATTTTCACTAGCTGATTTCCGCTTCTTCGCCCGCGTGGATGTCGGTTATTATATACTAAAACCTTCCTGGAGAACCACTCTATCCATTGGTGAAAACAACATGAAAATCGGTGCAGTAGTTTTTGAGTTTGTCGCGAACAGGACGACAGACAGACGTAGAAGCGGCGGAGGACTTTGTTTTATGATATAAATAAGGGTTACTTTTCCAGCATTATTAACCGGGACCACACCGAAGATGTACTTGTACCGTATTTTTTTGGTCGCCGGTGATGCCACCCGGTCCCTAGGAGGGTTTTTTTTTTTTTTTTTGGGTGGGAAATCATCAAATGACTTCTCCCGCTCTGGGCGGAGCGGAAGGGCGTGTCAGACTCTTACTGACTAAAACCCACCCGTGTTCCTTCAGTTGCCTGTTGCCAGGGTCCCGGTATCCCTTTCGGACTATTCCGCAACCCTGGCAGGAGGAGGTGTTGCCTGGATTTGTATTAGTGTAGCCTAGTTCATTTAGGAAAATGAGCTGACTCACTCACTGAGAGTACTCGTCAGATCTCATAAGGCGGAGATATCCAGTAGCCCCTAGCATCCAGTAGCTTTTGCCATTTATCGATTTTTTTGAAAAAAATAACTGTAAAATATAGTCGTAAAACCTGTATACCAAGTTTCGTCCCATCACTTTCCAGCTTACGTTCAGCTGGGATGGAGTACAAACTCCATCAATATATTTTGTAGTTCGTTCATCACCAATTGATTTGGTTAATTAACACATTCTAGTCATAACTTAAACAGTATAGTCTACCTACAGTCACCCAGAAATCTGTCAAGATTCGCTTCGGCTTCTAGTAGTTTTATCCAAGGTTAGAGAAAACATCTAAAACACCAATGTAGTGAGATTAATTTTTTACATTGACTTTCATATTATTTGAGGTCAAGAGATGCAAGTGCTGTGTGGATGTGAAACCCGCATGTTTTATGTTCAATTTAAATGAGTCTCACTCAATTTATAGTGAACAATTACTGGCGTCACTCAATGTAGCCATTAGAATAGGCGGCAGACTAAGTTTATAGGAAATAACGAGTTATAGGCGATTAAATGAAACAGCAAAAAGAAGTTTGCACTAGGATTTATGATAGTATATTAACAGATATGTTATGCACTCACAAAACAACCGAAAAAAGTGTTCCGCGCATCAGCGGCAGCACACATACCCGCTTTTCATCCATTTTACTACAAGTAAAATTTATAGAAAAGAGATGGCTTGATAAAAACAACAAGAAACAACGAGACAGCTAGTGTTGCTGCTTCAACTAAGCGTATTACTAGTCGCCATGCGTGTCGCAGACTAAAGTCAATACCTCCCAATTAGGACGTTTTCGAGTCTTCGCGCTCACAACATAATTATCTGTATCATTGACTAGGATTAACTTTAGGGTACGAAGAAATTTAACCTGATCTACATAATATTATTCACATAGATGCAAACGTATGAGTCCAGCACCCCAATTTCGTAACACACGATCAATCACAATCTGAATCATTTATGTTCAAAAAATTTGTCTGCTCAGCAACGTAAATAACGTAATGAATGTTGTTGTACGGTCAAAATGAAACTAGGAGACTATTTAGAAATAATTATGGATTTGTGAAGTGAAAAAACTTTTTACAAAAAAGTAAAAAGTTTCTATTTTTCACTTTTTTGTTGTGGTACTACCCCACACAAATTCATATACCGTTATCTGCTATGTGACGGAGTCAATTAACATGTCATCAACATACGCAAAGTGGGAAAAATACGTAACTATTGAAGCTAACTCAAAAACTACGCAAGCAAAATTAATAAAATTTATATGGGACCACCTCTGAAGCATGACCTACCAAACAAAAAAAGAATCATCAAAATCGATTGATAATTGGCGGAGTAATCGGGTAACATACACAAAAAAAAAAAAAAAACATACAGACGAATTGAGAACCTCCTCCTTTTTGAAGACGTCGTAAGCAAGGTTTGTTGGATGTGTTATTGAACTGCAGTAGCGAAAAAAATTGTAAATAAAACATCGAACAGATTTAATTAAAGACATAGTTGCTGAAATTCGTTTTCGTGTAAGATATATTTGTCTATATCTTTAGGTAATCAAATACCACCGCTATCTCCCACAGCTTGTACCAAACCAATACGCCAATAATTCGAGCGCGGGCGCATTCTAGAGCTAACTGTTAGCCGTTATCGTAAACACTGGCAGGCACGCCGCCTCTGCCTCGCCTGGACCAACGCCAGCGAGATATTAACGTGCATAGCCGGCAAGACTACGATGTGCATAGACGACGAGACTACAACGTGCATAGGCGATGAGACCACTGTGGTAGTGCTTGTTTTTGTTGTCTGTATTACCTAGTAGCTCCCGTGCAATCTTTGCCTTTTCCCTATCATATTTTTCTGCGTAAAAATCACTTTGAATCAAAGTTGGACGGGTGTTTTAATATGCTTGTTTGCACACCAATTGTGTCTCTTATAAATGATATTGCTTCCAAAATGGAAACCTAAGCCTTTCAAACAGCAGTTTTGCCCTGTGTGGGAAGCATAAAATAAACTTTCCAGATCCTGTTTTCAATTAATGTGCGGATAACAACTCTTTCGTAATGTTTATAAAAACATTACTACCTACATAAATCTACTATGATCACTGGCATCTATATGAAACACTATATGCTCTAAAATGATACCTAAAATGAATGCTTACGTCATAATCCGTCCGTGTTTACCAGGCAAAAGTCAAAAGTTAAATAATCTATTCCAAATAAGCACTTAGAGGGCACTTTTAATGTTCATATTTATAAAAAAAAGAATTGATTTTGGTTGCCGGGATTCCAAAAGGTAATTTCTTGTGGAGAAGAATGGGCAAGAAACTCCACCGTTACTCATTTATATATTTATTTTTTTAAGTTTTGGGAAAGGCTAGACAGAGATACATTAATTAAAAGGCACATTTCCAAGACCCTCTCATGATCATTCTGTAAACATTAGGACTTCAAGGACTTGCTAGAAACTAAAAGATTTAAAATAAAACCAAATAACGAAAACCTCTCAGGGTTTGTCTACTTACTAATTATATGTCTATTCACAAAAATCCTTTGCCGAACCCTGGAAACTTCGCCACAAATGAAAATACTTCACAAAAACTTGGAACCCTAGCTCAGCTTCATTATTCCAACTTAGTACTTGTATATTTGGCCCAGATTTGTGCATAGAGCGCGCAGGCGCGGGTTGCATAACTCGTAACGACCCAGGAAATAGAGGTTCAGTCCACATCTAGGTTCGTACAAGCTCGAGGAAGGTCGCTATCGATCCAGCTTGCGTAACTCAGCGGTCGCGGTGCCGATAGCGGTTCTATGTACTAGGTATTGAATACTTATTCAAGTACATACTGGTTTTCAGAATACTAAACGGAAATAGAAAATGCCAACCTTTGAAAATTTGGGCGATAAGGGTAGGATGACGAGGGGAAGGTTTGCAAGCCTAGATCCATGGAAAACTACAAATTAAACCATAGATCATCCCTATAGGTTGGAACTTGACCAATAGGTGATTGAAGAAGATGTTCCTTTAGTAATTTTTGCCACGAACTTATGGCTTTCATTGCTGGAATAGAATGGTGTCACGGTCCCAAGACCGTAGAAAGATAAAATACCTAATACCCAAATATTATTTTATCTATCCGCAGCTTTAATGTCAATTTTCAATAGTACCCACCAAGTACATACTGATGAAGACATGAACAACTCCCTACCCTCTGAAAATGTCAGGGTTCTAAGCATTATGTAAAAGTGGGTGGATGGGTGATGCGACGTAGCAAAATGTTGTATAGTGGATAGTATGCAAATCTTGTCAACTGAAGATACACACGACAGATAAACTGAACAACAAAACATTCATAGTTCAATCAGAACACAATAATAGCAAATCATAAAATGTCGTAGTATTTCATAATGGGCTCTGCATGTTACATATTATCAATGGAATTCAAAGACTTTCTTCATTGTTTCGAAATGCTTTGAATTCGAGCGGTAATAAATTTTCTACTACTTTATTCGCTTGCTATAAACTATCGTCATTCAGGACTTCTTAGGAATGGTTTACATGAACGAATTGGAACGACATAAATTAGAATGAGAGCCGGCACAATGGTGTGTTCAATGTTTTACTGAATGAGTATAAATAAACAAAATGGTATTGTATTTGGTTACTTACTGTTACGTAATGTTAATTCTATTGTATTATGAGCACCTACGGGCCGATTATGGGAGGCCTGAAGTGTAAAATGACGTAGGTTCAGTTCTAACTAAATCAAAAGTCATTTATATTCAAACTAGGCTGAGAATGAGCAGTTTTCGAACGTCAAAATTACAGAAGACAGTCCCCCAAAACGCACCCTTCACCACTTCCTAGTGCTTTAGCTGGGAAGAAGTGGCGCAACAAACTCCGCAGCAGCACTGCTGTCTGTTCAGTTATAAAACATGATTCTATACAATAATCGTAGCTTTTTACCTTGGGTGAGATAATAGATCTAATATCTATGCTTAGGTGTAGTTGCCTATGGTTATCATCAGTAGTTCTAGTATAAAAGGTAACAATGAATAGTGGATATTATGGAGTTTATGGAGATAATAGGTCTTTACCTATGAAATTGCCGTTCTGCAGTACTGGCCATTTCAAATCAAAATAATTTTTGTTTGGCTAAGAATTCTAATTTCAAATTAATTTTATTTTAAAAACATGGAATTCTTTTTTCAAAAGAAGTCATTTGTTTAATGATTAGTGTTACATTTTCATCGCATTTCAAACTTTTTCGTCACGTCATCATGGATACGTTAAACATTCGAGTAATTATGGAATATGAGTACCGTCGTGGCAGCAACGCGGCACAAGCGGCACGCAACATCAACGACGTTTACGGAACTAACACTACAAACCAACGCACCACCTGTTATTGCTTTGCTCCCTTCCGTTCTGGAAATTTCGACCTGAAAAATGAACCTCGCGGTCGTCCGAAGACTTTGGTCGACAATGACGAATTAAAAGCGATCGTGGAAGCTGATGATACACAATCTACGGCTGAATTAGCAGCAGCTTTCGACGTTAGCGTCAAAACAATATTGGTCCAAATTAGCAAGGTAAAAAAGCTTGACAAATGGGTGCCCCACGAACTCAATGATCGCCAGCGCGAAGTACGCGTCGAGGCGTGCCTTGCACTGCTCAACAGACACACAAATGAAGGAATTTTGAACCGCATTGTTACCTGCGATGAAAAATGGATTCTGTTTGATAACCGCAAGCGCTCAGCAAGTTGGTTGGATCCTGGTTCAGTACCTAAACAATGCTCTTAAAACTTACCCCTAGAAAAGTGATGGTCACTGTTTGGTGGTCTAGCGCCGGTGTGATTCATCACAGCTTCTTACCAAACGGGGTGAGCATTACTGCAGATGTGTACTGTGAAGAACTGAACACAATGATGGAGAAGCAGGCACATCTCCAACCAGCATTGGTCAATCGCTCGTCTCCGCTGCTCCTGTACGACAACGCGCGACCTCATACTGCACAGCAGACGGTCTCCAAGTTGCAAGAACTGGGGTTGGAAGCTCTCCGTCATCCGCCCTACTCACCAGACCTTGCGCCTACAGACTACTACTTTTTCCAGAATTTGGATAACTTCTTGGCGGGAAAAAAATTCAATACCCGAGAGGCAGTACAAAATGCCTTTGAAGAATTTATTGCCTCCCGTCCAGCTGATTTCTTTAAGAAGGGCAGGAAGAAGGGCAGGGATGCATTGATTGCATGGGTGATTACTTCGATTAATACAAATAAAAAATACATGAAAAAAATTCGTTTAAATTTTTTCATACAAAACGGCAATTTCATAGGTAAAGACCTAATACTAAATGATTGTAATGATTTCGTATATCAATTTGAATACCTGATCAGCTGATGGGCAAAATAAAAAAGCGACGACGTACAAATGGTTAATCGATGAGGTAAACCCAATGCCATAGCCTTGGAAGATATTTGGGGTCATAATAACTGGTATTTCAGTAAGGTTAGCTCATTAGGGGCAGTCTTCGCGTTTCAGAACAGTTTGTTAGCATAAATGCCACGGTGCGCGAAGTTTTGTTTTGTAGGCTTTACCTCCTTTAAATTAAAGACTATTTTATGATGGTACCTGGCACTCATTACTCCGAATTTTAAGGAGGTAATGGAGTATTAAAAGTAAATGGATGAAAAGACTGGCACCAATTGTCACGATAAAATTAATTTCTTCAAAAGCGTGGGAGTATCTGCACATGAGTTATTAAGCATTTCTTTCAATGCCACTAAAACGATAAACTTGCCTCTGGGATACCTTCATCTACCAGCTAACTTAGTTTTATTAAATCAAATTCAGAAAAATGAAGAAAATAAGAAAGAGCCATTGGCAGTTGCCAGGCATTGATGGACTCACGTTTGTGTGCCTTGGCTTCGTCTGGGCCCACATTAACACGATCGTCCATTTAAGGCCAGTTGCAGGCCGTGACAGAAATGTACAAATAGTTAAGTACGAAGATAATTTCAGTTTTGTTATTTCTAACACTATTCCCATCAACCGGGCACAAATCCAGACTCTGGACTGCTACTGAGAAATTGTAGAAAAACCCAATAACACTTTACCCAACCCGGGAATCGAATCCAGGATCTGATGCTCAGCAGTAGCGCTTGTGACCACTAGACCAACGAGGCATGACTGGCGAAATGTGAGTGTACTACAGACAGGTACACCCCTGCCTAACCCTTCGGGGAAACAAGGCGTGATGTTATGTTATGTTATTTTTAACATTACATCATATTCATAATCCACAGATTGTTATATTCTATACCATCACGTAGGTAAAAACCTGGAAAGTTATTTCAGAAACTTTGTAATAACCTCTGAAAGTCCCACAATTATCCTAAGTAGGTATAGGTAGCATAAACGTTACCAAAATTGTTTAAACCCGACCTGGCAAAGGTATGATGGACTTGATTAATTTAAAAGTTAGGGCTAGCACACATCGGCGGACGGAGGGCAGGGTATTGTAAAATTTATCAACATAAATTCGTATGTATCTAATGCTAACAAGATAGGGGTACCAAAGCTCAGAGACCGACCATGGAGCATCAACGGGGAATTTTCTCTGCGGTATTGAAGAGCGCGCTGGACGATACGACGGCGAGATGCGACGACATGCGGCGTGAGGTAATGGCAGGTTGCGACCGCATGCGGCAGGATGCAAAGGCATGCGACGGTATGCATAGCATATGATCGCGGGGGAGAGGCAGCGCAAGCAGGGGTGCACGTTGCATTTCCCCTGTGGCATACCGTGGGATGCCTCTGGATGCTGCAGCATCCAGTAGTGCGCCGGCGGCCGCTGACGGCATCGCAAATCCTCCTTGATGCGGTCTCCCGCCGTCCGCCGGTGTGCGCTGACCTTAACCCTTACCACGTAATATACAAATTTTCATTCGTTGGCCTCAAACCCGCAGTGTTGAAAGGTCGAGTCCCCAAGCCCCCAACCCGCAGCGGGGTGTGAGGGCTCCCTTACATAACATGACCTACATGGACGGCCCAGCTGAGAATTACGTCGGAAACACTTGAATTATCAAAAATATCAAAAGTTATGTTTAAAAGCAAATTAAATTGTGGACTGTTTTCACTAGGCTTTTGGATAAGCGAAGACTATGTTTTGTGGAAAACAAAAATAGGCCCTCATTTTGATCTTGCATCAAAATGAGGGCCTATTTTTGTTTTCTGAATTATATCAGTAATAAACATAATAAATTGAACAAAATAAAAAATCATTAATTAATTCAGCTGAGAGACGTGCAAAAAGACAAGAAGTCAGAAAGAGTCAGAAAGAAAGCTAAGCGAAAACGAAGTAATAGCGCGTGGCCTTGTGCCCCAAACCCCCCCCCCCCCGCAGCTGAAGTATTTTGTATTTTACATGGATCACTGCCTATCAGACTTCTACAACCCCGTAACTGGGCAATACGATACCCCTTGGTAAGACTGGTTGTCAGACTTTCGGGCTTCTGACGACCCGTAACGACTGTCAAAGATTCACGAATGACAGCCGGGACAAACGGCGTAACGTGCTTTCCGAAGCACGGAGGAGTCTCGGTAAAATGTAAAGATGGTCACTCATCCACGGGACAACCCCGGCACGTGTAATTTAACCTGTTGGATCGATCAGTGCGGCTGTTATTACTTAGCCACGAGATCCTCTAAGGCGCTATCGGTATTATGCTAAAAATATCTAATGAAGATACGGCCGCCGACTAATTTTTTATAAAAACTGTTAAATTAATTAAGACACATTGTCGATCAAGATAAAATGTTTAATAGGTCCATACAAAATATACCTATATAAATATTTTGTATGGACCTATTAAACATTTTGTGCGGGTAGAGTTGTATAACTCTTTTCAGATCTTACATAGATTTGGTATAAGTATTTTAATATTTTTATACCTTTCAGGCAGAATAAGACAAATGTAAATTTTTGTTCAATGAATAACAGTAGAAATAATAAAAATAAGTATCGTATGAAGGTGGTAAAATACCGAGTTGGCTGTTGAAAATGTCAATAATTGTTTAGCCAAGTTTTAAAGTTTTAACAACTTGCTGCTCATTGAATGATGATGAATTTGAGCAGGTGGTACCGACTTATAATAATGAATTGACAGATGGCACAAACTTTTTTGATTCCCTAATGAGTCTTTCGAATAGTTCGTATTATTGTCAATCGTAAATCGCTGAATTATAAATGTGTCTATATTCTAGAAAATTAATAAAATTAGGTATCTACTTTTAAATAATAAAAAAATCACTCACATCAAATAGTTGAAGGCGATAAATATGTACCACAGTGTGAAGACAATTATCCCTGGCCCTTCGCTTGCTTCGGCCATGGTCGGTTTGCGTTGATTTTGAACTGAGTCTCCGGAGTAGGTGCTAGTGCCAACAACGATCCCAACGGCAAAATGCCACCTCCGATGCCAGTGGCAACAGTGAGAATGCCACTTGCGATTACACCAGCAAGAATGCCAATGCTAATAACGGTGTCACCAGCAACAATATTATGCTACTGTTATCAACGGAGAACCTGACCACTAGAGGAGGTTCGGATAATAGTGCTAATGCCACTAAAGACGCCACCGGCTAAGATTCTTGTCCCATCGGAATAGCCTGGTGAAGCTGGTAGTGCCAACAGATATGCCAGCAGAGACGTTGTTAGCGCTACTCGAGAAACTTCTAATGACCGAAGAAACTGCTAGTGCATCCAGATGCTACTGGTGAAACCGCTAGTGCCTCCAGATGCTACTGGTGAAACCGCTTGTGCCTCCAGAGAAGCTACTGATGAAACCGCTAGTGCTAGAGCACTGTCAATGCCACCGGTAACTCTGCTTACGCTACCAAAAGCGCCCAAACTGGCTATAGCTTCTCCGAAAAACTGCACTACTGTCTTTAGTAGGTACTGTTAGGTTCTTGTATAAGTATCGGTTCTAGTACAGGATCTTGGCCTGGTAAATGATTGTCTATGGGTAATTTCGTATTTTTCGTCTTCTTCTAGAACGCGGAAGGCACGTCTGTAACATGTTTTTAAAGTAGTTAGTAAGATATTTTTTATGCTCTAAATATTAATGGAATCCTACTAACATACCGATGAATTATGTAAGAGAAGTAGGAACTTTGGCTGATAGAAGTACTGAGAAGGTGTGATGTTCCCAAATGTGTCAAAAGTGTTGGGCAGAATCATGAGGGTGAACCAACGGCCGGCTTTGAACTGAGAATTATTTCGATTTATGCCAGGGTGCTATGAAGAAAAGCAAGCCAGTGCATGGAATACCCAGCCCGTAGGTAGAAGTGTGTGGCATGCTAATAAATAAATTATTACCTGCACATTAGGTTTTCCTAGTCAAGACCGGTCATTGGATTTGTTATTTGAATGTTTCACGCTTTCGTTCTACTAATGGGTATTTTCAAAACATAATAAGATAATGAAAATCTTGAAAAAAAAATATTGTTGTTATTTTTTAGGGTTTTGATAGCTTTTTGATAGTTGTTATTTTTTTATTAGTTTTAAACCGACTATGCGTGCATGCCAAACTCATTGAGTAGCATTAAAACTCAATGTTTAATGCTACTCATACTTAATGAGTTTTTACTTTAGTGTATTCTAGACTATGGTTATGGGGAATGCGCTAAATTCGTCCGCAAGATTCTTTTCTTACATTTTTTGCAATTTGCAGGTCAGCAGGTCAGCAGGATATGTTGATTAAAATATGATTCGCGACCGTAACAAATATGGCTTAACAGAATTATAATCATTAGAATCAGCAATACAATTCTCCAAGATAAGATTGGCCTCAAATGTCATGATATCATGAAACAGTCATTCAATAGGGTAATTATGAACTTAGGGAGTTGTATTGATGATTTTTATGATTTCGCGGGCTACCCTGGCACTTAGTGCGTTGCATGCATCGATAACTCGCGCATCTCGACTCGACAGTGCTTTCGCCAAGTCGAGCAAAAACAAACTAACAAATAAGTACACGCGCCAAAGGAGATAAGTAACCAGTCACGCACACTACAAAACTAACGCTGCTGTGTAGACGATTCATTACGTACTGCTCAATGACAGCCACGCGCACGATAGTATATCATAATTTCGCGATGAAATCTAAGGCGTTCGTAGCCCAACGAATAATACCAACACTTACGAGTACTACTGAGTGTGTTCGGTTCTCTGAAAGTGTGATTCTTTTTGAGATTTAAAATTTTAAGTTAAAGCAATTGGAATACTGTTTGTTAAGAAATGGTTTTATTTATTTAAAATAGCTTAAATAAATAAAACCATTTCTAATATCTTAATTTAAAAAATAAAAGAACATCACAAGTTAACATGTTTTATTATAAATGCACAATATATTTAGAACATAATTACCATTACATCTTTTTATACAATTACATAATAAACAATGGACGGAGTGAATAAACATGTCACATAGATAAATATATAAACTGATCCAGTAACAATAACATCACTCACACTCCAGTACCGCCGACTTATTTAATAATGGCTAAATATGCTGTAAAGTTTTGAAGAATACCTAGTATTAAGATTTCGTCTATTCAGTTATAACGACAAACAGCAAATAGTAACAGACAGTAACACACAAACAACAGTAACAGTGGCAGTAGTGTCAGTAGTTCAGTTGTAACATAATTATAAATTACATTTTAAAATATTAATGTAAAAAAATAACAACATTTCAAAATATAAAATATAGTAACCCACCGGTATAGGGAACAGTATTATAATTATTACCAACACAGTTTCTAGGGAAATATTAGATTTAAATTCGTTAAAATGTCTGAAATTTAAAGGCAGTATAAATATTACGATAAGTCGGCGGTAATTTTCGATATTACACTTTCTCAAGATGATCCGTAATTAATAATATTAAATATTTTTTTCCGTGTATTGGCCTCCTTTTATTCTCCATAGTATTTTTCGTCCATCCTTATCTGATTTGAAACATTTTTCATCAGTAAATATGACGACATTGTTTTGCCAATCGAAGTGCCGATATTCCTTCGATTCGCGATTTTGACGGTGCACGGTGGATAATAAAAATGTCCGCGTCGGTTTGCAACATGACAAGCCGTCCGCTCGCAGGTGGTTCCGTACAGTTTGCATAGTGACGTTGTGTGCTGCTGCTGTTATGATAGTCTTAGCGAATATGTATGGGTGGCAACAATCTCACGGTGCCGAGGCGAAGCATTTGTGTAAGCCAATAGTGTCGGTCCAGGCAGGCGACGACGGTTTATTTAGCCTGTCTCAGCGTGACGATGCACCCACAGTCGAACAGTTTTTCTCTACAAAAAAACGTGAAAATATTAGAACTAAACATACACCTCCCAAATGATAAATTAAGAAATAAAATTCCTACACAATATAAATAAAATGAAGAGAATATATTTTTATATAAGATATATAAAGACAATTCATAGGTATATAAATTCTACATTTTATTGAAATTATTTATACATTTATAATAATAATAAAAAAGTAATATTTATATAATATAATTATGACACATATTATTCACTGTATTCACATAAAAAAAATATTTTTATCTAAATCTAAAAAGTGTTAAGCATTATTATTAATTGCTGAATGCTGCATATATTTAGAATTAATATCCTTTGATTATTATCCATATAAAATATGCAATTTACATTTTTAAATAATTTAGACAAAAAAACATTTCAAAATTGTTATTATTATCTCCTATTCATTTACAAACATAATCATTATATTTTTGAATATTTCATTACAAAATACAGATGAAACATTTATTATAATACTGTGTAAAATGATAATGGTAATTATTTATTAATTATATCGATATAGTGACTGGGTATGCAGTTAATAAATAAATACTCCTGTGTAATTTTCTATTATTTTCAAATACTCATCAATCACTACAATTCGTTAAATGAGACACAACGGACAATCTCATTGAAATTACTGAGTAACGGTGATATTATGTCACCGATAAAATACAATATTTTTAATAATAATTTTACTTACCAATATGATTAGGCGCCTTGCGATTTCACTAACAGAAATGTTTTGCTCATGCAAAACAATAATCTGAGCTTTTTGAAATATTGTTAAATGATGCATAGTCTCAGTTAATCAATTTATCACAATCACAAACTTCGTAAAAGTGCAAAAGAAGGAGTGTAGGTGTAGTTGCTAATGCGAACTGACTCATACTTAAGTTCACAATTGAAGGTAGGAATATATTTTTAAAGCGGGTAGTTAGCTTCTAAACTGGCAAATAATTTTAAGTAGGCGAGAAACTTGTAGATTCTCAAACCGGTCAGAATATCACTTTATCAGTTAGTATATTAAATTCTAAGTTACAAAAACAATATTTAAGTATAACCTTGGATTGAACTCAAACCGTTTGTTACTGTAGGTTGAATGCTTAACTGTTACGCCACAAGAGCGTTAATTTTACATTGCGAAATTATGATATACTATAATTTAGAAGACATTAACACACTCACTCTACGAATGCTATGTGTGCGTGACTGGTTACTTATCTCCTTTGGCGCGTGTACACTCCGTACCATCCTTTTCTCGAAGCCACCGCAAGAGCCTCGTGATTAACAATGCGTGTGAGCATGGGGGACGGGTCAAAAATCTGCCTAGCCTTTTCCAAAGTAGGTTGGGGTCGGCTTCCAGTCTAACCGGATGCAGCTGAATACCAGTATTTTACATGGAGCGACCTATCTAACCTGCACAACCCAGTAACTGGGTAATACAATACCACGGAGGTAAGACTGGTTGTCAGACTTTCGGGCTTCTGACGACCCGTAACGATTGTCAAAGATCCACGAATGACAGCCAGGACCAACGGCTTAACGTGCTTTCCGAGGCACGGAGGAGTCTCGGTATGTAAAGATGGTCACCCATCCACGGACCAAGCCCGGCAAGCATTGCTTAACCTGATGGACCAATCCGTGCAGCTGTCATTACTTAGCAACGAGCTCCTTGGCGGTGAGTTCTGGCGGGTGTGACGATTTATTCGTGCTAGTATGAGGGCTGTAGTACTCCAAATGGGGTAGGTACCTACCATGAAGCGCTGCACATCCGTACACGCACCACGAGCTGTTTGTTGAAGCCGTTCATTGTATCGGTAATTCGTACCTAATTAATAAGCAAAGGAAAAATATACAAAATTCTGACTTACTTATAGTACCGATGAATTGAAATAATATACTCGTGTATGACATAATAACGATTGAAAAGAAATCTATTAGGCTATGTATGGCCACTACACTCATATAAAAGTTACGATGATACGTGGATATTATAGGCATGGCTTCATAAATATAGTTCGATTCAAACTTAATGGCGGCTCGGAACATGAGGCGAGTCGCTGCGCAGTAACAATTTCATGTGACAGCGGGGGTGAGGGGTGAGGTACTGCGCAGCTAAAAGCTAACTTCCGAGCCGCCATTAAGTTTGAATCGATCTGTACCTAAGTATCTATAGAAAAGTCAGGGAGTCACCTTATTCTTGGAGTTTCCCTACGTGATCGAATCAGAAATGAAGAGATCCACAGGAGAACCAAGGTAACCGATATAGCTCGAAGAACTGCCATTCTTAAGTGGCAGTGGGCAGGACACATTGCTCGCAGAACAGATGGCCGATGGGGCCGAAAGGTTCTGGAGTGGCGACCGCGTACCGGAAGACGTAGCGTTGGAAGTTCTCCCACAAGGTGGACCGACGACGTCCAGCAGTAGACGTCTGTTGGCTGAAATGATGATGATGGTCTATAGATTACACTTTTTTCCCTTTCTGATATAGTCGACCTCGGAATAGGTTTGCCACCCTAAGGCAAAATGTAATTTGCGCGAGTGGCATGTCATAAGGGCCCGATCACACAGTACCGCAACCACACCACATCGCAGCGACAAAATGTGGGCGAGCAGTAGTTACGTGTGAATAGTGTCGCTGTATATAGCTTAATGCAGTTGCGGTGCAGGAACTACAAAATCAAATAAAATGGTCTACGCAACGTTGTGGTGACGATGCGGCCGCTAGTGCGCAGCCTCACTAGTGGTTGCGTTGTGGCTGCAACGCGGTCTTGATGTGGTCGGTATCGCCAACACGGTTGGTTTTGCCGGCCAAAGGTGGTCCGTGTGAATAAACTTTTCATTTTCATACAAATTAGCGCTCGTCCACGGATTGTCGTTGTGGTGTGGTTGTTGTATGTGTGATTGAGTCCTTAAACGACAAGGTCTATTGTTATAATGTGACAGTTACATAGTTTTAAATTTAGTTGGAATTGTTGTCAAAGTGATAATGCAATAACGAGGTTGACTATACCGATGACAGTGATAACAGTCTATGTTTGTTTAGTCCGAGACTAGAAAAAACAACATTTTAATAACAATATTTTATTTTAACATAAGTAGATAAAACACAATTTTATATAGGATCTATTACTAATGCATAATAATGTATATTACGGATATGTACAAAATTACAAAATATATATCACTTTACAAGAAATGGACAACTATCTTAAAAGTTTTAACTTTTTCACTTGTTTCAACATTTTATTATGCGTTTGTTTGAGCAAACTTTATGATTTTCAAGTGTGTTACTTTACTTTTATTCATTTATACAATAAGAGCTCCCAACACTCCAAACCTTTGGATTGGAAAACAGATGAAGATTTTACATATATTTCTTACTAAGCTTTTGTCAACGGTTTTGCCAGTGTGAGACTCGATAGTAAACGGGAACCTAATAAAGGGATAAAAAATAGCCTATGTATAAATCCAGGTCACGGTCTACCCGTGTGCCAAACAATTAAATGTGATTGATTAACAAACACACAAAATAACAGACTTTCACATAAATATTAAGTAGCAAGTACATGTGAGATAAAAAGGCCTAAAACATCAAAATAACGATAAGTCAAAGAAAAAGTTTTTAAGCCGACATAATGACCGACATATTGGTGTTGTCACTGTCAGTTCCGAATTTGAATTCACGACCGTTTCAAAAGTTATAGACTTCTATGGAAAAGTGCAGGGTGACTCGATTTAGGACTCCGGGACTGTATTAGCAGGAATATGGATGGACTGCAGGCTCGCCGTAGAATGTTCGAGTTTCCAAAATTTAAAAAAACTGTTATGGTGTTGTACTTTCAAATTAAAATATTGGAACACACATGACATTTTTTTTAATTAAATGGATACGTTATTATATTATTGATATTTTTTTTCACGAATAGGGTATTTCTTATCTTTACGATATATCACATAACATTGGAATTTTTATTAAGTATATCACAAATACACAATTTCTTTTTGATATAAAATTCAAAATTATCAATCAAATTAATTGTTTCCGTGAACTCGCAATTATTTTGTGAGATAATGTTTTATTTACTAGTGGAAACTCCGGGAGGGGACGCCCTAGGAGAACATAATAGTGATCTTATTAGTAATGGGAAGAAGACGTCGGTGTATGTACCTAAGCTGCGTTCGCAATTTATTTGCCAAACATGTAAACAAATACGAGTTTTAGGAAAAACAACTGTAATGTCTACAAATAAGGTTCAGTTTGCGCTACCTATCATATTTTTTATGACTTTTTCAACGGTACTAGTCAGTCTAAAATCAACTTTATTTACAAAACACATTGACCTTTATTGTTGTCATAGATTTCCGTCACATTCGTTCTGACAAATGGCGTCGCTTTTGAAATATTTGAATTACCCAGTTTTATTTGCACTTAAAAAAAAAAAATCTTGCTTTAAAAGAAACTATAAACGAAAATATTGATGGAGGCTTAATTTTAAAAAGTGTATTAAAAAAATATTTGACCCATATTTGAATCACATGCATATTACATGAGGCGGTTCTTCAAAATTGGGACTCCCCCTCCTGAGATGTGGTGGTATATTTTTATGTATTTTACTTCATACCACTTTGAAATTGGTAAGTACCTATAAGCGTTAATATTCCACCTATGTACTATATGCGGCGCTTGTTTCGAATCGAGGAATCCCGGGCATAGACAATATTTTAATCCAAATTAAAAAGTTGACGTGAGATTTTCATTTACCTCCCTTCAAATGAGATTTGGAGAAATTTTGCTGGACTCCTCCCCCCATTTTGAGCTCGTCATAATGGACGCCCCCAAAGGCATACAATAGTCTGCCTAATTTACTACAATTTAATATTGTTTCAAATAATATGCCAGTTTTCGGGCATGGAACTAGTTCTTAATTTTATATCCAACGTGTAGAAAACAAATGGAGTGCATTTTTTTTTGTTTTTATTTTGTAAAAAGCTTTGGCTTTTTTTTGGAGTTTTATCAATCAAATTCCTTTCCCACATGGCGGGCGCATGTCACCTTTTCGAAGTTTACTTTGCGTTCAAACTGTTTGCAATACGTAGCTGAAAAAATAATAAGGTGCACGCAAAAACTAACCTTGGCGTCTCCTTCATCTTCGATGACACTACAGTTTCTTAATTTTTTTTGTTTTGTTTTTTGCATGGGGTGATTAAAATTTTAATTTGTTTACTGTAAATGTTATATAATTTAAAACAACACAGGACTTTGCATCAACCCCATCCATTATTTACACTCCATTTGCTATAATATTCCGTGTATTATATTTAGCAGGCGGTGACAGTAAAACCTTTTTCGAGTTTCTCCACATATTCCTTGCGAGCGTCCAAGTCGTCGGCCGGCCGGTTGTACGGCAGCCAAACCGGCTCGCCGATGAAGAAACGCTTCGCCTTTATGAAGTTCTGAAATTAAAGGAAATGTGGTATGATCAATGTTTATGGTTTTATTATCCTATATTTTTTAGACACAGTAAGTACAAAATTCGTGGACGTTTTATTACGTGTACGTACAAAATATTAGTCGTATGCATTGAGGTACAGTCGAACAAGTTATTTGGTATACAGGCAAAATTTATTCATTTTCCGCTGCAGTGCCAAAGTTCGTTTTGATTGTGTGTGTAATTTAACTTTTTGACCTTATGGCTTAGGAGAGTGACGTAAAACGATTGTTGACTACTGAAAACACTCACAGAAATTGTTGCGTCACAGCGCCTGGCGCCACTGTCGCAAATTTTATGACACTACCCACAAAAAAGGTCGGTTGTCATTTTTATAGCACCTACCTCCATAAAGTAATTAATTTTTTATAAGAAAAACTACGTAGTGAAACTGCACAAACTTAAAACTGGCCCTTACGACAAAAATTATAGCGCCATTTCGTCAAAGCGTCGAGTAGCCACATATGGCTTCGATAACGCCTGAAAGGTTAAAGGTTACAAGTCCTAATTATCGTAGCGATGTGGCTTCGCCTGTGGCGGTAGGTAATGCGTGATTAATTCATGATAAGCAACTTTGTTCTGAAAATGTGTTGGTAAATATATAGGAGTGTGATTCCAGAAAAAAACTTAAATTGTGCTTATGACTTGCCAATCTATATGTTCAGATACACAAAAATCCACAGGACCAAAGAAACCCGTGGCGCCGAAAGAGCGTTGCATAATCAGCCTATAATAATGTTACCACTGCTGGGACACAGGCCTCTTCTCTGTGAGAGGGTGTGTGTCGTAATTCACCACGCGGGCCCAGTGCGGGTTGGTAGATGTCACATGTCTTCGAATTTTTGGTTCTAGGACATGCCGGTTTCCTCACGATGCTTTCCTTAACCAAGTGGTAAAGAAATTATTTACAAGTGCCTGCCTCGGTTCGTACCCACGACCTACAACTAGTAAGTCGGGACAGTTACCACTGGTCCACTACTGCTAAAAAAAGAGAGAGGGTTGAGCGAACAACTTCTGTCCATACTGTTATTTTATACTATCAATTTCTATGTATGACCATTTGAGTCGACCTTGGTTTTATGCAGTGTTGACAATGCCGTCTCTAATAGCAGCCAGAGAAGTCTTCGCCCTAAGTACAAAAAGCAAAAAAAAAAATCAAGTAATAAAAACTAAAACCCAACTACGACTTAAAAGGTATAAACAAGACACCACAGACAGACAAATTAAAAATCCGGAGTCACACGTGTAAATAAATCGTGTAATAAATCGAACAGATTACGTGTGACTCCGGATTTTTAATTTGTCTGTCTGTGGTGTCTTGTTTATACCTTTTAAGTCGTAGTTGGGTTTTAGTTTTTATTACTAGATTTTTTTTTAAATTCTTTTGGGGTTATAATATTTATATATTTTTGAAATTTGCTCATTAAGCCCTTTCATTTGATACCCAACATGGTACGATTAAACCATTTTTTTTTTAAGTTCCTCACTTGATGTCCTCTAGAGGGCGCCATTTTTAACATCTCTAACGATACCTCATTTGTCAAATTGTGATAAGTGGTTTGGAAGATAGGAGGGAACAGATGAACATACATACATACATACACCGGCCAAAACCATAACCCTCCTTTTTCCTTCGTCGTAGTCGGGTAATTAAAGCGATACTAACATTAGTGTCAAGCGTAAACCTATGGTAGATGCCGCTTGGGATGACGATCATGTCTCCAGCGCTGACAGCGATGCGGATCCACTGGTCCTCGGCGTCGCGCACGTCGAAGTAACCGGAGCCAGCCAGCACGAACCTGAAATATTAAGTTAATATTTTAAAAACTTTTGCAGTGTAATATCTATAAAACTTACCATCACAAATGTTATATGTAATAATTTATTCAATCAAAATACATAATTGGAAGAAAGTTTAGGAGTATGAGGAACAGGGTGTAAAGTTCACTCATCCACCATAGAAAAGGGAGGATCCTCCGACCAGACGGATGTTGTGTCTGGGGGGCAACTGCCCAACAATTCATGTTGGGTTCTTGTATATATGTCTACTGCACGGTAAACTTGGGTGACGTCAGGTTTTTGATTCGTAGTTCGCATGTGGCGATGTAGATACCGCCACAAAATTATGTTTCTTTCCCTGTATGAGCAGACACATATAATATACCTTGAACTGGCACAAATAACACCCTATTAATATAATTACTATCTAGTTAATTAGTGTGTTGTAAAAACTGCTGAGTGTTGCTGCTGGAGTTGTGGATTGATCACTAAATCAGTGTTATTAAGTTTTTCAATTAGAAATTTCTTACTTACTGCCCAGTGGCTAGATTTGTGCAGGATGAAGCTGTATTGGCACAGGTGCTAATCAGCCTCAAAAAGATGTATATAAATTGCCAAAAGAGGATTTTGTTCTGAAATCCACCCATCTCATCATCATCATCATCTCATCTCATCCTAATTAAGTTTTTTACTAAATTATTTTGTGGATAACGGTGCTGGTTGCGTTATTACCTAAATGTTCCTTAATCTATGTAGTAGTATTAAGCATTATTACGCAATTGTTTGTTGTCCCAAAGAAATAAAAATAAATAAATAAACAAAATCTCAAAAGTGCATTATGTGCATCATTTACAAATTATGTAGATATGTATAAATAAGTACATTGTTTTGAAGCCGAATATGTCATACGTACATCTGTGCTAATGTTTATCCTTTCAGGGAATACAGGTGTGATGTTACAATCTAGTATACCTTATCTCCTCATCAGTGTGCAGATGTTCAGTGAAGAACGACTTGATTTTCTCCTCATAGTTGGGCAGGCACTCCTTGGAGCAGGTCATCTCATCTTCATAAGTGTATCCTCGCTCCTTCTTCAGCTTATCCAGTACACCGTCTGTTGCATATGTGTCTACATTGAGCTGGAATTATAGTTGTTTATTCGTTTTAGTATTTTTTTAATTAAGAAAATTTGAAGGTGTTGATAGCTTGATAGTTGATTATTATTGAAAGTGTGGGTACCCCATCAAGCAATCTACAAAATGGCAGAATAAACAATACCAGCTCCATTCGAGAAAAACAATGAAACTTGAATGGACATTATCAAATGCCAAGTAAATAACTAAATAAAAGTTTGTAATGAGTTTGATTAGTAAAAGATCACACAAATCAATAATTATAGACCCATAATCTGTGTGGAATGGTTGATACATGCTATGTTTTGAAATCTTACTGGCAAGTTTATATTATTCAATATCAAATATTGACATTTTAGCAGTGTGTCTCTATATGGAATCTATTAATTTGTTTATACAACTATAGAATCTTAGACAAGACCAGTCAAAGGATGGGTGTGTGGCTAACAGGTAATTTATAGATAGTGCCATCCACGAAGACGCGCCACACTCTGCTACGCTCCATAAGCCATAAATGTAGCTTACAGTACAGTAATCGCGGAGTGGGGCGCGTCTTCGTGGATGGGACTCTACTGATAACGATAATCCGATGGTTGTCCCGTTGCATGCGTAATTTCAAGACCTAACAGAATTCAGACTGTACATGTTTTAATCAAACACACTAACCAGTGTTTATAAAACCCGCTGTGTAATACAATGTGTATAAAATCGTAATAAAATTGATGTAGGTATGTAGGAAGTAATAAACCTACCAACCAAGATGTTATTTTGAAATACTACACATGATTGCAACTTTCAGAGGACCATTATCGGCCACTTACAGCATTTAAGAAAGATAAGCATTATCTATGAATTGTCTTCATTTTAATGAGAAAATACGATTGATAACAAAAGCTATCAAACTTCTCGAATTACGCAAAACACTTGTACTCACTTTGAAATATTCTACGCCAGTTTTCTTGAACAAATCTTCGAGAGAAACGTATTCTGGTGGGTTCCTATGGTGTTCCAAACGCTGGTCGGTTTTCTCTTCATCCATAAACCACGCTTGAACCATTTTTTAATGTTATTTTTAATGTTTATTGCTAAATATTTGCAGTAAATGGATCTCCGTATTCTCCGTCTCCGTTGAACTCCGAACTCCGTTTGCTTTGCTTGTATTTGACAATGACAATTGCAAACTGTCAAAGTAAACTGATTTGTGATTGACGTAGACTTGACAGTTTCGTTTTATTATTTTACGTTTCGTTTGCACACGTCTTGCATTTCCTGAAGGGGTAGGCAGAGGTGTAATTAGTACGCCCTCAACCCCACATTACGGCCGCGTTATATATGCGATCGTCTCACGAATATGCGATCGGTCGCGTGGATTATATTACTTTTGGTTCGGACAGCCGGAAAGCCCTTCAGTCGGCGTGAACACGCGTTCAGGACTTCAAGTTCACCGAACAAAAAGTTCGAACGATTGAGTACTCTCGCGACGTTGACTTTTAATTAAGTAGGGCGCGGGATTACAGCTATAATTTGAATTTTATAATATATGCGGGTCATACAGAATACGGATTGCATTTTGATGATTCGATCACTAAATCGGTAAAAAATTATGGTGGTTTTGTACCAGCTAGTCAGACAGACCCAGTTTGTAATGCATCAGACGTTGAAATGAACAACTCACACAGTCGCGATTACTTCTATTTATGTTTAGGTGCTGGACTGAGCACATTGACATAAGTTTAATGCACTCACTCAAAAGTTGTTGGTCTACAGGGATGTTGCTCTAGAATTATTCTAGCCTATTATATTTTTATAAAGATTTAGAACTTGTATTGTGTATTTCTTTTATTTTACTTTTTGTACCTCATTTTAGACTGCATCGGTTGACGTCAACGTCGACGGCTGTCGCTGAAAACCAGCGCTGTGCTGTGGCTGTCTCGCCTAGGCTCACAGTATTAATTATGCTGAGCGAGACGGCCGTTTGGCGTGGATGCGACGCATATTCCCCCCCCCAACTTCTCTTTTTTTTTCTTTGCGTCATTTTTTGACTGCAAATAAACGTATTCTCCTTTTTTTTTTTCTAACTCGTGATTTTGTCTTTCAGTCATTATTATCCCTTTCGGTATTACAGTATTGTTTATCAGGTTACATTAGCAGTATATGAAATAAAAAACAGTGATCCAAGTAAAAATATATTTAATGATACTAAAGTTATACTATATTTTGGCTTATAAACCAATTACACATTACTGTGATCTACATAAATTGGGGGTTCTTACGTTTCTTTCTACCGACATAAAAATCTCCTAGCACCTTGTACTGGGAACTTTAACACATTGAAGATCAGCGCAGACCGAAAGGGGCGTAGAGCAAAGGATTTTCTTATCACATTAAAAAATAAACCTTATTATCAACGCTTAAAGTGTAAAAATGAACGAATAAATGAACGAACATTGATGCAGACATCAAACGGTTCTTTCGGCGTCCAGAAACGCTCGGTTGCTTCTTATGACACTGATAATAAGGTTTATTTTGTAATGATATAGAAAATCCTGCGTTCCTTTCGGCTTGTGCTGATCCTAAAATTAACTTTCACAATTAAAACAAATCATTTATCTATGGCATCTATTATAAGTACAGGATTCTATGGGTAGTTTCAAAAACTATTAAAATATGTATCTCACAACACATCAGTATTATTTAAAAATTAAAGTACATTTATATTTTTCTTACGAGGAAAATGGTTCTGGTAGCTCCAATGCCAACCATGCAACATTATTTACGCTTAACTGTCAATCTAGTACATGTTTACTATTGAAGTCATTATCACCTACTTTTAATACTTACCTACTTGATTCTAGGTATTAGTACACACGGCCACACATCAAGCTATACATTTCCAGTATACGCTGACCTCACATTGTACGGAAACCCTATACAATGCGAGATCAGCATAAACTGGAAATTTATAGCTTGATGTGTAGCCGTGTGTACAACAGTTACATTTTTCGAAGCCCATCAATTAATTTCAAAATCTTAATCTAATGCGTTGTTCAGACAAAGGCGATAGCGGTGACGAATAGCTCCTTATCAGATAGTACCTACAGTGCGTTCATTATAACTTGACCCGTGACGCGATTGGTCGCACTGAATTTTGCAGTCTTAGTTTCAATACTAATAGAATTCAAAATGGCGACTGACAGAACAGTACTACCAATCACATGAATGCAAAATTTAGGCGGCAATAATGGCGTCACGGGTTATAATGAACGCACTGTACATTACAACCGTGTTCGCCACCGCTGGCCGCCTCTGTCTGAACAACGCATTAATTCAAAGGCATCGGAACTGCCAGCCTAAATAATGTTAAATATGATAAAAGACTCCTTGAATATTTCACACAACATTTATTATAACACACATATCAGGAATATTTATTTACAGACAGTATTTGATATGACTGACGATGAGAAATTAATTAATACATCGCTAAGTTAATGTTTCATATATTATTTCTGATTACACGGGGTGTTCAAAACATTGCCAATAAAAAAAATGTATAACCAAATAAATCTCAATCAATGGACGGACATAGAATCACAATTAAAATAGGTATTCATAAATTAATAAAAACAGAGAATGAAGAGTTTAACAATATGCCAACGTAATATTATGCATTAAATTAAATAAACAGTTTAATTCATGTATATTTTGAAATACAACAATTAGAAAAAAAAAAACTTTTTGAAAGTTCCATGGAATTTTAAAATGAAGAAAGCCGTTATTTTGAATCACAGATGATAAAAAAGTGAAAAGAAAACACATTCAAAAATACATACAGTCCGTATCCTTGAAATGTATGCTTATAGTTCAAAATATGAAAGTAAAACGGAATCTTTAAAGCTATCACACACAAAGACATTCCACGCTTATTTAAAAATGATATATTGAGATCACATCCTTATGTCTAAAGCCATCCATTCACGCTAAGACAAGTCGTTCATAATGCCTCATGATATTTTTCAGTAACTATTGGTATACCTCTGCTGCTGCAGCCCTTGGGGGACTTACAAGCGTTATGGTATTATTTTTCAGTAAATATGCATGAACACATCAGTTTTAGACTGTCTTAACGTGAATGAGGCTTATGAACTATGTTACATGAATATTGATGGTGGAATTTATTTGGAAAAATGTTAAAGAATAGTAATCTTCAATCTTACGACCTACAAGTTTTGTACTTAACACTGTATTTAGGAATTTACTGCAAAAAAAAATCAGAAAACCCAAAAGATTAAACAGTAAAATTATTTTACCATTCATCTTTTTAGTTATCACTTAATTTTTTTTAAAGACCTCCTACAGTGTTCTGCACAATCTTCACAGAAAGGGAATATTACAAAAATATCAAATTTACACATAGACATGTATAATCTACTGGGACAAGATGTACTGCTGCGTCCAGACATTGCGATTTAAATGTCGCAATATGAATAATACACTATTCACTGCGACATTTTTATCGCAACGTCTAAACGGAACTATAGGCAGTGGCTTTTAACATTTGCTTTTTGAAATGAACCTTGTTTTTGTTATTTTCAAGGCAAAAAAATCTTCATTTTTTACGAATAATTCTAAGTATTACTATCATGATATTGATGATAAGCAAATTCAGTACTAAATGTTCCTAAATACCAAAAGGTACCATAACCCGAGCAAATGCTAAAAACAACTGCATTTTATCTAAAAAATAACGTTCTAACGAAAATTATCACAACAAATATTATGTATTTACAAGTTTATGACAAAAACATAGATTAAAATCTAATATAAATTAAAAACTAAATGTAGGTATGTATTTATTAAAAATATTAATTACTTTATCTTACTTAAGATTGCATCGTATGCTACTAGTTAAAATTTACACTCAATCAAATATAGAAAAGTCGTATGAGTCTTGTCATTCCTCAATTTAGTACAAGTTGTACCTATACTTTGTCATTTCACTTCTATACTTTTCCATCAACAGCTTATAAACGTTTATTCCAGAAATAAATATCTAAAATTAAACAGAAATACTTGCATTTAGAAATTCTAAGTGATACTACTAGCGCCGCCTATATGTCAGAAGATTTATTATTGCTTTTAGCCCCCCGCAGACAGGCGCAGCGCGACTCCGGTAGAACAATACCCATAAAGTTTTCATGGCAAATTGTTCCACCGGTGTCGCGTCGCGCAGATCTGCGGCAGCCTTTATAAATGTGACAGGCAGCACCTTTATCTTCTAAATAAGCGCTTCTAAATGGGATTCAATTTGGGACGTTCTACGTCAAAGATTCAAAAATAATAAGGCATTTAACTGAGTTCCTACAAAAAAATATCGTTATAAACTGTTGAAGAAAATTTTCCCTCTTTTAAAGATATAGCAAGACTTAACAATCATAGGATTAAAGGTACAGTTTTATAGAAGAGCGGTGGCCGTAATATTATATACTGGCCGCCATGAAAATCTGTTATTTTCCACGTTTGTTTTTTTACCAGTATTTGACAGTTGTCAAAAATCGCTCTTGCTTTGGACAGCTATTATTGTGTGACCGTTCACCGCTTTCCATTTGGAAACCAATGCTTATGCTGATGTTTTGTCATAACTAACCACTTAGTTGAAGGTCAGAGAAAATTCAATATTTGTCACAATCAAGTCGGGGTTATCTTTCGACTCCTAAATTCTTCATTCCTAGGCCTGTTTGAGGGTTTTATTTTCATTAAATCTGCCTTCCTCAGAAGTCACAATCAGTCAGATATATTAGTCAATCAATAAGGTATATTGGTCTTTCTTTGATAAAAAAAAATGTTGGTCATTTCTACCTTATGTATAATGTAATTTTGTCATGTTAATAATTTTAGAATTTTGTCTTCCACTATAAATTTTCATTAAAATAAGCATTTTTTTAACAAAAAGAATCATTACTATATTTAAAACAATCACAGTAAAACATACAACAAACTATTATCAACTTATGTGATCATTAGAAATGTCATGTCGCTTCTTCTCAATAATTTAAAAATGTCAAGTCAATCAGACAGTATCATCGTTCATAAATGATTCATCTTTATCTTATCTTAAGATGTTAGATTTATCATAGTTTATCGATTTTTTATTAGTCATGTCAATTCCTTGCTATCTTTGACAGTACATAGCAGTATTAGAATAGCCCATCAAGTCTTGATGACGTCACAAGACATGTTACGGCTCGATGTTTTGAATTTAGAATAGTTTTTTTTTCCATTCCTAGTCGTTCTGACAGTAGGTAAGGTACATAGGCTTAGTTCGGTCGTCATCTCGCGTGTCGGTGACGTCATGTGTCTCGTGATCACAGTTTAGTGTGCTTGACGGTGTCCGTCCAGTAGTTCTGAATGGTCATCGCCTCCAGAGAGTTCAGGAACGAATCGTTGTCCAAGCTGTACATCTCTTCGGAGTTGTCCTGAAATTGAGAAAATAAAATGTTAGAGGATTCCAAATTTTTGCAGCCAAACCAATGAATTATTGCTTTGGCTGTAGTAGGGTATACCGTATAGGACATAGTCGTCGTAATACCATACCATAATCAGCCTATAATATTCCCACTGCTGGCACACAGGCCTCCTCTCGGTGAGAGGGAGTGGGCCGTAATCCACGCGAGCCCAGTGCGGGTTGGTAGATGTCACAAGTCTTCGTTAAGTCCTGTTATTGCTTCGTCCTTAATCATGCTTACTTAGGCGTCAATTCTGAACTTAAAATCAGTAGAGTTGCCAATTAAAATGATTTATTAAGAGGAATACTTACTCTAATAGTACTGTCATCAAGATATCCGCTCGAATCAGGGTTCGAGCATTTGTCATTAAGAGTTTGCGGCTTGTTCAGGTACCTCCGCCGGTACAGCACGAACGCCGTACTTCCCGCCAAGGCCGCGAGCACCAGCGCAGCAAACGATATGCCAGCTATAGCTCCAGTATCCATTCCTCCATCACCCTGGTCTATCACCCTTCTGGAAGACTCCACGTTCGGTGGTATCCGCGTCTGCAGGTAAGTCGTCTCTAATGACAATGGTTTCTCTGTCACTATCCTGCTTTCCGCTACGTTCCCACCACCGTCTTTAACGAAGTCTGGTCTAGTCAGATTCCTCTTTTTAGACACAAACGTCGTGTTCTGCGTTTCCGTCAGATTAGTGAACGGAGCAACTGTTACGTTTGCGTTTGGGACTTGAGTTGTGTTTGTCATGTCTGTCATGTTGACTACCGTCCACTGTATGGACGGGTGTACTATTTCTTCTGTCTGATTAAATTCTGTTGTGTTTGTTACTGGGATTGTTTCTGGAGGTCTGTCTGTTTGGTTGTCTGTCATGTTTGAGGTCTGAGTTGTGACTTGTGTCTTCGTGTAGTACATGGCTCGGCTCTGTCTTTCAGAGAGTCGTCGGTCCAGCTCTGTATCAGAGTTAATGTGTTGCAGTTCTTCGGACTGGGGCGCCGCGTAGCTACGCCCGCTGCTCGCTGGAAAAGAAAACAAGTCATTGAGTCAAGTGCTTCTACTATTGAAGTAGATATTAACATTCTTGAAGATAATAAAATCAATAGATAATACCCTGTATCCGTATTTGTAAATCAACTGATTGTGTTACGTGAGTCATCAAACGAATTAGTAATTATAAAAGTGATGAAACAGGGGCAGTTATTAGAACATATATAGAATTACAAAGAGTTTGCCACGCAGAACAATGCCTTTGCTAGATGGCCTAAGAATTTGTTCTAGATTCTCGCCCTTCAACAGTAATAAACCAGAAAAACGCTAAAGACAAATGGCCATTGGTAAAAAAGGAATATTTTAGCAGAAACGGCTGAAATTAATGAAGGTGGCTATTTACATAAGCGTAGGCACTGTATTCGCTGGCTAAGTAAACAGTGCTGAAAAAACAGAAAGTTTCATACACAGAATTTTAATAAGACTGCTTGGTAATTGGATGGGCTGTATAATGTCAGTGAGAACATTTTTAAACTCTGTTCCCTCTACTTGTGAGCCAAAGACTGTGTGACCTTTTATTGCATTATGTGGCAATATCCGATGGTTTGTCTTGAGAAGCTACAGAAGTTACTTTTTGTGCATCGCCTTTATGTACCTTTGTTTGGTTACAAGAAGTCCTTGAAAAGTTTGAATATAAATAAAGATCTAGACATCCTTGTGGATGATTTGAAAGCAGGTGCTTTTTACACTTTTTATTTGTTCGTTACCTGCAAATAAAATACATTCTATATCTATGCATATTATAAATTGAAGACGTTTCGTGTCTATGTGAGCGCGTTGTTCTTCTAAACTGCGCAGAGGATTTTGAAGTGGTTTTCACTATAATTTAGAGAATTTATTCCAGAAGTTGTCCCACTCCTGGGCAAAGGCCTCCCTCCACTCCTTCCATCTTTCGCGAGCCCGCGCGTCCTCCTTCCAGTTTTTACGGAACCTATCCAGCTCATAACATATAATAATAGTAACTTTTATATAATAAAAGTACTCATTAGTATTATAAATATTATCTATTGTACATATATCGAACTCAGTTGGAATGCTTTAATGGAATATTTCGTAGTCGGCTAAAAGCGGGGAGGACGAAGTGTGAATATTTCTAGTAAATTCTCTAATGTTTGCTGCCGTTATGATGTGGCTCTGAAATGAGCGGCAGTTGTAATAAAGAATATTCATATTCTTAGGTATACTGGTTATAACTCTAGTGTGGATATATAAAATGCACTGCAATATACAGAACCGCCATACATCAATAGCTCTCTAATTCATTCAATTGCTTAAGCATTTCTTCATCAATATTATTTCAGCCGAAAGACGTCCACTGCTGGACATAGGCCTTCCCCAAGCACCACCACTTCGACCGATTCTGTTAATCCGAATCCGCTGGATGCGAGAAACATTTTGTTAAATCCAGATAATTCAATCACACTTACGTCTTCGACATTTTTCTTTACATAAACGAGCACGTTTATAATACACAATACACGTGCTTCCAACACAATACCTTCACAATTTCCTACTTCTAGATCTAAGCGAACCTCTCGTACTCTCCATTCCCGAAAATGCTCAAAACCGTCGCTGATTTCACATTGTGTCTGAATATCGATATTCATCGTCGCTTTCGTCGTATATTTTATAGCCCAGCCAATCTCGAAGCTCGGTACAAAGTGAGTGTCAGATTCGATTAGGATTCGTCTGCCGAATGTTGCCTCCGAGCTACGTAAATAGGAAGGTATATATTGGCGGAAATCAAAAGTTGATGACTTTGTAACTAAATAAACTAAAGAGAATTCAATTCTATGAACACGGATTTTATTTTATTGGTTGATGATTGAACTTTTTTAATGTTTATTGGATCTGCTGTGGACAGAAGATGTTTAAAATCCTTTTCTCAAGTGTCGTTTCATGTCGTTTAGGTAGACTTCTAAGTTTACCTCTACAAAAGTTCATTAGAACTAACCTAACAATAGATAAAGGTTTATGAATAAAAGTAACAAACTTAGTTACAATGAGAATCCCTTGAAAGCATTCATACTATAGAATACTGAGTTAAGTTATTGCCCTTTTAGAGAAACTAAACATTTACAATAGTATTCTAACATTTGTGAAATTGTGCCATTTCGTAATCCAGGTTAGCACACGAAGACCCTAGCCCAACGAGTTGTAAATAGGTTATTATTACTGTAAGAAAGAGACACAATATTATTACTATGATGTTAGAAGAGGACGGAAGACTTGCCTTTGTATAGAGCTTGCCATTTATTTGGCCTGAAATGTCAAGTTATGGCAGCCTCCGATTGACCTCTTTACCTCTTCCGTGTGAAGCCAGCTCACGGCGACAGTGTTGTGTTGTGTCAATAAGGCAACTGGCATTTTAGGACCAAAACGATAATGCAGTTGAGCCATAAAAGCCTCTATTAATGTCGATTCTACAATGGTGACTCTTAGAATAGTATTTGTCTGCACTTCAACAGTTCAAACTTAATGCTTTCTCCTTGATAATGCCGTCCTTCATAGAAACTGTATAACGTCCTAAAAGGTTATTTCTAATAATACAAAATAATTAATAAATATTTGTATTTCTTACTAATATTTATTAATAATAAATTATAATAATTAATAAATATTTGTAAGGAATACATCTACACCCTTAAATCGTCTATATCTATAAAGTCGGGTTAGTTACACCATTTATAACTCAGGAACTGCTGGACCGATTTTTATGATCTTTTATTTGTTGAATTTGTCTCCGCCCCGAATAGCGATATAAGTATTAAAACATTGGAAAATTTACGAAAATAATAAAAATCATTAGATAGGTCGGTCGGTAGGTAGAGGTTAGGATGGTAGATAGGTAGGTGCGCCGTAGATAAGTACATAGTACGAAGATTTGCCGGGTTAAGCTAGTAAAGGGATAAAATTAAATGGTTAATAGCCAAAAGTGTGAAATAAACTTAGATTTGCGTGTTTATTTGGCAAAGGCAGTAGCAGGCGTCAAACCGTTTCACAAAAATAGCCCAACTCCATAAATTCCGATACTGAAGTTCGTTAAGCTATACTATCGAATGAGGGAGAGACCTCGTGCCTTTATTTGAATCATCGAGGTTGGGTCACAGCAGGTCGAGGACATCATCTGGTGTTTCATCGAAAATGTGCAAAAAAAGTCAATCCGATACCGTTCAATTTATTCAGTTCGTTTTTATATCGTAAAAGAGTAATGAGAGACAGTTTATTCGTTGATAAAGAAGACTTTTAAACGTTATTTAGATCCCTGAGGGTCGTTCGTCTGATAAGTTGCTTAGGATACGATACTAGGGACTTAGGAAAGGTTGAAAGTTCTGCGAATTGTATTATGTTTGTTAGTTAGGGTTGACGTATGTTCAGATTTTCAATAGCTACAGTCAATACAGCCAGTATCTGGAGTCATGAGCCCGTTGAGAATTTGGAAAATGGGTAGGTAGTTCAAAAAACCAAACAATTAGGAACATATTGTTTCTGATCATAATGTTCACCCATTATGTTATTACTAGCTGCGCCCCGCGGTTTCACCCGCGTAAGTCTCGATCCCGTGGGAATATCGGGATAAAAAGTATCCTATGTGTTATTCCAGGTCATAAACTATCTGTTTGCCAAATTTCATCCAAATCCATTCAGCGTGATTGAGTAACTAACATCCAAACTTTCACACCTTACTAATATTATAAACGCGAAAGTTTGTAAGTATGGATGGATGGATGGATGGATGGATGGATGGATGTTTGTTACTCTTTCACGTAAAAACTACTGAATGGATTTGGATGAAATTTGGCAAACAGATAGTTTATAAGCTGGATTAATACATAGGATACTTTTTATCCCGATATTCTCACGGGATCGAGACTTACGCGGGTGAAACCGCGGGGCGCAACTAGTTTATAATATTAGTAGGATTTGGTCAGCCAAAAATAAGATTAACGATATTAAAAGAATCAGATGTCTTTTGGGTCGCCAAGATGTTCTTATTGTCGTGCCAGCCCTATTGTTGCAAATAGTTAAGGTTTTCTTTCGTGTTTTGTTAGGATCCTTTGATAAACACAACAGAACTTCTAATGTAATAAACTTACGGAAAGGTAAAATGTATGTGCGACTTTGGGATTTATTTATTTTATTGCTACGACGAAGTATTGCCTTTTCTTTTTTCCCGAGTTAGGATAGATACAGTAAAGCTTTTGTAGGTACATAATTTATGCCAATACAATAGATAGAACCTTTATTCTGCTTATATCAATAAACATTTCATTTTAGAACTGTTTATTTATTTTCATTTACGTTGTCCTTTTATAGCAGATAGGTATCATTGCGGACACTGGCGGTGAACCAACTTTAATACTAATGGCATATCGCGTAATATCATACCCCTAGGTAAGACTGGTTGTCAGAGTTTCGGGCTTTTGACGACTGTCAAAGATCCATTAATGACAGCCGGGACCAATGGCCTCGATATGTAAAGATCCATCCACAGACCAACCCCGGCAAGCGTAGCTTAACCTGATGGATCTGTTATTACTTATTACTTAGCCACGAGCTCCTCAACCGAAATAAACAAACATTTAACAAATACAAACGTATGTATTTGTATTTATTAAATGTTTGTTTAATTCTGTTTAGTTAGGAACAATACAGCTCTAGGTGGTCCGGGCGGTGTTGGCTCAACAGGGTCTCCCACAAATTGGTCCGGAGGCAATTATAACTAAGTTTAAACTAAACAGACCGTCAGGGCTCTGCGGGCACGTTTAATTATTTTAGAGGACATGACATTACTGTGGGATGGTTAGCACGAAACTTTCGGTTATGATAAGCGGCTCGCTTAAAGTTCAGATACTAGACTGTCTATTATTATTGTTGGAACCAGACCCAATGCGGTTGTTGGATGTGAGGTTCTTGGATGGATTTTCAGGTGGCGTAAAATGGGTAGAGAATTTGTAATTTTTTTCCGGTTGTCAGTTCAACTTCTTCCATGATTTTTATGTCTCATTGGTAATTTTGTACTGAGCCCAACTACAGAGCAAAAGCGTCCCTTTTTCTCCACATCTAGAGAGCTTCTACTTTTGTATCAATAAAGCAATGTTGTAACCCATTTCTTTGAAAATAAAAGTGCTTCGCATTGGTAACCTCATTTCAAAATGTTTAGACCAGTATTACAGTCTATTTTTACCCGACTACGGCGAAGAAAAAGGAGGGTTATGATTTTGACCGGTATGTATGTATGTATGTATGTATGTATGTATGTATGTATGTATGTATGTATGTATGTATGTTCATCTGTTCCCTCCTATCTTCCAAACCACTTATCACAATTTGACAAATGAGGTATCGTTAGAAGCGTCGTGATTGTCCGCTGGTTATAGGCTATGTGAAGTTACATTAAATTAAAAATGGCGCCCTCTAGAGGACATAAAGTGAGGAACTTAAAAAAAAATATGGTTTTATCGTACCATGTTGGGTATCAAATGAAAGGGCTTAATGAGCACATTTCAAAAATATATATATTATAACCCCAAAAGAATTTAAAAAAAAATCAAGTAATAAAAACTAAAACCCAACTACGACTTAAAAGGTATAAACAAGGCACCACAGACAGACAAATTAAAAATCCGGAGTCACACGTAACCTGTTCGATTTATGCCCTAACACGTGTGACTCCGGAGTTTAAATTTGTCTGTCTGTGGTGCCTTGTTTATACCTTTTAAGTCGTAGTTGGGTTTTAGTTTTTATTACTTGATTTTTTACTTCTTACGCTTTAAAGTCATCAACAAAAAGCTGTGGTATTTAAAAAGTGCCCTAGTAAACCTAATCTACTTGAGTGCAAGTGTGAAAACAAACGGGGGAGGACCGTGAGCGGTGACGCTTTTCAACGTACAATAAAAACGCGTGCAAAAGAAAATATTCTTTTGCATTATTGTCAACGAAAAAAAACCTCTAAATGACGTCCCAAACTGAAGTATAGCAGCTAGAGACGATTGTTCTGTAAAAGCGCTCGCTTTGACCAATTGTACCTAAGGAGTTAAATATAGGTAGACTGGTGGTTTATTCATAGAATTCTGAAATTATCTAACCCTTAAGAAAAACAAAACATTTAAAAAAAAAACTTGAGCGGTCGTGGGGCCAAAGGAACTTCGTTCCTGACGCGAGACTCGCACGCACAGACACATTCGTATATAATAGAAACAGAGAGATAGACAGTGAGAGAGAGAGGGAAAGTCGCTTAGGAAGGCATAACGCTTTTTCGTTACGTGACGATTTCTACGAGTCAACTCCTACCGCAAGCCGCGTAAAAGAACCTAATTCCAAAAATAGGCCTTGTATTGAACATTCTTAATAAATAAATAAAGCTGAAAGCACAATGTCTGTGTGTGCAAATGCAACAAACGCCACGCTTGACGTAACCTAATAGAGTCAGCTATGTAGTAACGAGATTAATTACACTGTCTATAGTTATGTATATCTTGCTGTTAGGGATATGCGCATAATATGCATGTAATGTAACATAAGCCTATCATTACAAATGCTGATTAAGTATTCTGTAAACCTCTTATTATGATATAATTTAAATTATAGAGGTGTAACGTTGTGTTCTCATGTAATATTATACAATAACAACGGATCTGTTTACCCACGATGCTGGCTCTATAGATAGATACATATATGGCATCCGTTTTTTTTAAGCAAAAATATGGTTTTTTAGGAAAACGGTCCTATAAATGGTGGTAAGATTATGATTTATGATTCCGAAAAATAAATTCATACAAAAATTTTCATTTCGTTACAGTCGCTTCTTCTTTTCGTGTGATTAGCGACTAACCTGGTGGCAGAGTTAAAAAACCAGCCTTGGGCCTCTGACTTGGCTTTACATGTCGTCGAGAAATATCTCTCAGGCAGGCATGCCGTTTCCTCACGATGTTTTCCTTCACCTTTAACATTTTTGAAGCAAGTGATAATAACAGTGAGTATTATTTGTTACAGTATTAGGTTAAGTCATGAAAAGTTGGATCATAATCCTATTTGTCGCAATGACAGAGGCTTTTAAAATAATGGCGTTCCCGCCCACATCTTTGTGCCCTGTATACATAACTTCTAACAAGAACTAGATCACTAACAAGATTAAAATGTGTGTGAACACAAAAATAGAATTCTTACATAGTTATGCAGTAAGGGTTCATCCACATCTTGGTACGCCCAGATCACGCGTTTTATTGTACCCATACAAAGCATATCAGGTAGTAATTATGGCTTGGTTGGGTGCGCACGCTATGGTAAACAGAAGATATTTTTTTAAATTATATTCTATGTATGTAGATCAAACGGTGAGTTTAAAATCTATATAGGTACCCCTTTTTACGAAAATTACGCGGACAGAGGAATACGATATTTAGCACAGTTAAAGTTTATACTTATTTTTTTTTTTTAACCTAATATTTTTTATCGTATTAAAAAAATCTTTACACACAATAGCATGCGTTTGACACAAGATGGATACCTAAGAATTAAGACATGGCAGCATGGAATTAGTATGTACTACACAACTTAAAATTTAAATAAATTATGGTCGAATTTTGACCACTGGGCGACCACTAGTAAATTACAAAATGTACTTAAGCGATATCGCAGGCTCTATAATATTATGTTTTGTAAAATAGCAGCCTGGAAAAATATGGTTGACGGTTTTTTTATTTCTTTTATAAATTAGGTACAATAAGTTCCTTAAAAAAAGCACACAATTAGACCTCTGGTTGGTGGTTGGTAGGTACAATACAAGAAAACGATGAGTTTGGGAAATACTGAATCGAAATGATGATAGTTAATTGATTCAGGCGTGACTTCGCGGAAATCCATTATAAAATACAATAAACGCAGATATATACCAGAACGCGACGTGTTACCACACCGACGGCTAAATTGACTCTGCGTTCAGCGCTCGGTGTGGTAATACGTCGCGTTCTGGTTTGCAATTGGTCAATCGTCATCCTGAAGAATCGACACGATTTCTTAGAGGGTTTTTTATGACTCTTGAAGAATAGTCAAGCGGAATAGGTTACTAAATATATCTGCGTCTATTGTATTTTTCGAAATGATGCCTATTCTCATCTAAAATTAGTAAATAATTGCATGATTTTTATTAATAAAATGCAAGATTACGAGAACATTACGTGTTTCATGTAAGCTCGTGTAATTAAATGAAAGATGAGTCGTTAATCTTGTAATTTGTTCATTAATATGTCGAGTTATATCACAAAGAGGGAAGAGAAACTAATAAAACATGACGTCATGTCACTTTCGTTTTAAATTGCAAGTGACACGTAAAGAAACGAACTGCTCGAGTTTATGAATATGGATTGTAAAACGCAATTTCGTAATTATGTTTCATGATTGTAAAAGGCCCATATTGCATCTGATGCTATCCGTATCGACGAGATGTGTGATTATAAATGCGAAAGTGAGTTCGTTTGTTTGTTTGTTACGCTTTCACGCTAAAACGGTTGAACGGATTTGGATTTCTGAGAGGACATCCAATTCTAAACGTCACATTCAAGTCGCAATCTGTCAAACTTTTCAAATAAGTTGATACTTAAGATTGATGTTTTTTTGACAGATTGCGAATGACATGCGAATGTAAACGTTCTTAAAAATAAGGGAATTGCCCCGCAGATCTGTCAGTTGTCAGTTGTTAGTTGCCTGCCAGACTTATACCTTACTCAAAAAAGGAGGTAGAGTGCGTTTCATCAAATAGTTCCTTTACCGTAATGTTGGCTAGCCTAGCTAGTTGACAGGCCCGTATTTATACGTGCTAATGAATGTCCGGAGTCTGGATTTGTGCCCGGTTGATGGCATAGGCTCGCCCCCTATTACATGGGACTTAAACATAACTGGCGCCATGGGTACTATAGGTAGGTACACCTTTGCCTAACCCTTCGGGGAATACAGGCGTGATGTTTTAGTTAATTAAAGTTACAAAATAAATAAAAATCGTTTGTATATAAACAATTATCGGTCGTTAAATTGGAGCTACTGTCACTATCATTTGCTATGTCGCAATACATTTCGATAAATACTACTGTTAGCTATGCCCCTATAGTTTCACCAGCACTTTTATTTCAGTACTGAACTGGAGCGATTAACCCAGAATGAATTGATGATACACGAGGCGTTGGGTGCAATAAAAATAACTACAGCGTTTCGCAATGGCAAACTAAATAGCTCTATGCTAAGGACCGCCAACGAGGAACCGACTAGCTATCAACTATTTTCTCGCTGAAAGAATGTAAGTCCCGTGTAAGTAATTAATTATGTTAAATAGATTTTGAGTTATCGAGGGGTGAAAAGTACCCAGTTAGTAGTATTACCCAGTTACTGGGTTGTGGAGGTCAGATAGGCAGTCGCTCCATGTAAAATACTGGTATTCAGCTGCATCCGGTTAGACTGGAAGCCGACCCCAACATAGTTGGGAAAAGGCTAGGCAGATGATGAGGGGTGAAAAGTAGCTCCAAATGGTTCGTGTAATATAACACACGGCTGCTGCGTCGTCAGTTCTTTTCTTGAACTTGGCTTGACACGCTGCCGCGTGTCTAGATAGAGTGAGATAAGTATAGATATTACATAGAGGGTGTAAAAAGATCTTTCACATAGCCGTCAACTACGCATTCTGTACATCAAATTAAGTAACATTTCACAAAAATAATTGCTTGCAAATGAAGTTTTGAAGGAGATGGAGGATTCTGATATAAAAACTTAACTTACTAGCTCTTATACTAGAAAGCCGTGGAAATGAGACTAATTACCTACAAAGCCCGCTCCATTGTACCTCAATTTACCTGTCTTTCAGCAAACATCATTAAGTCACCCAATATACCTATTAGGCAAAGGTAAACTCATTTAAACCTTAATTGCCAACGGGGCTCGGCGGACCATTACACCTATCAGTGCAGAGGTGATTGGCATAATCACTGGACCTAACCACCAATCAAGGAGGGTTACATGAATTTTGGAAGTCGACCCCAACACAGTTGGAAAAAGGCTGTGCAGATTGATTGGGAACGAAAATTAACTTCCGACCCAAGTTACTTCTCTACATTTCATTACTTGGTTTGATAGTTTAACCATATCTCCTAGCCTTTTCCCAACTATGTTGGGGTCGGCTTCCAGTCGAACCGGATGCAGCTGAATACCAGTATTTTACATGTAGCGACTGCCTATCGGACCTCCACAACCCAGTAAGACTGGTGGTCAAACTTTCGGGCTTCTGACGACCCGTAACGACTGTCAAAGATCCACGAATGACAGCCGGGACCAACGGCTTAACGTGCTTTCCAAGGCACGGAGGAGTCTCGGTATGTAAAGACGGTCACCCATCCACGGGCCAACCCTGGCAAGCGTAGCTTAAGCTATCGATTGAATCGGTATTCAAATCTTATGACACGTATATGATTGACCAATTCCAATGCTGACAAAATATCGATAATATTTTGTAAAAGCTGACAAAATATCTTTGCCGTTAAATCAACAGATTTTCTGATGAAATTACTTGATGAGGTTTTCACAAAGAATGGTTATGCTCCTGGCAGGGACGTTCATCAGTGTTGGACGTGATAGTCTTGTTACCATATAGATGGAATACTCGTCACTTTTAATTTGTTTTTAATTGCTTTTACTGGTTCGATGGGCAACTGCGGGGCAATGTCGGCCTTTGTACCATTTTGTATAAGTATGACAGAGAGCCTATTCATTTTAAAACATATAAAAAAACAATTAGAACTTGAAATGCTTTTGAATCACTATCTACTGAAAAATTCTGATTTCTTTTGAACCTGTGTGAGAAGACATTAAAAATACGCTCGCCCTCTATTAAATGGGACTAAAACACAACTGGCGAAATGTGGGTAAACCAGTCGTCTGCCTAACCCTTCGAGGAATACAAGCGTTGTGTTAAGTGAAAACAGAATGTTATCCACAGACTCATAAATCTGCTGATGACGCGAAATCTAAGCCCTTAACGCAAGTAATCGCTGATAGATGCAGTGATATAGCTCCATGTTTTTTTATGGTGATGCCTTACATTGACGTCAATGCAGGCTTATAGCCAATGCAAACGTAAAGCCCTTTCACATAGATACGAAAATTCGCAGAGATTATGGTAAGAACAGAAGCTTTAAATACCCAAGGGGCAGGAATGACATAACCGAATGCCTTTGGCTGTGTAAACCATAAAATAATGTCAACATAATATCTAAATTATTATGAATTTAGAAGTTTTACCTTCTTGATCATTTTAAATTTGCTTACATGACTTGGATGAGTGAATTATAAAAGGTAGTTGGCATTACCAAGCATTTTTGTGACGCCTGGATAAAGATGATAAAAAAACAGTTATAAACATCCAAAATTAAGCTACTATCAGTATCTGCTACTGTTACCATTTATATCCTCACAATCTCGACAAGATAAGCATTACTCTTGATCAGTATCATGTCATAACAAATTGCCTACATTGAATGGCTGACAACTGCTCATTGTGTTGTATCAGTCGTTCCATGCGGGGGTGAAACATGACGCGTCTGTCGACACGCCTCAATGGATTGAAGATCAACGATCTCTGAAGATTGATCAACTCTTAGTTGATGAATATGATTGGGTTATTGACACATTGCATGTCGTGGTAGTGGAGAAACAGCTGTTGTTGTTGATAAGAGAAATTGACGATTGAATGTAGCAGTCATAGATCATGACACAGAGATATGACATTGGAAAATGTCGCTAGAATATGCACAGAGTATGCATAGTACGAGAATCCAGATGAGCACAGCTCAGAATGAAATGGAGGTCTGTCTATGTCTTTGTGTAAATAATTTCATCACTACTGCTCTCAAAACGGTGAAGGTAAACATCGTGAGGAAAATGGCATGTCCTAGAACCAAAAATTCGAAGACATGTAACATCCGCCAGCCCGCAGAGAGCCCTGTATCCCAGCAGTGGGAACATTATTAGCCTGATTATGCTTATGCTGTTATCCTTGTTCATCGGCACTTGTCTTCAAATTTGAAGACAAGTGACCAACCCGCACCGGGCCCGCGTGGTAGATTACAGCTCAATCCCTCTCGACGAGAGGACGCCTGTGTTTCAGCAGGAACATTATAGGCTGATTATGCCATCTCCAGAAATGGACGACTTTCGGCTGAGATTATGATGCATAGTGTGATTTTGCTAACTTGTCGTGTTTTAGTGAATCGAAACTTTAGATAAGAAAATAACTTTATATTCTAAAGTTATCTTCATTTCTTTATCTTGGACGTCAAACCCACCAATATCAATGACAGCCATCGATATTGTTACCCTGAATCCTGAACCAATGACCACAGAGTTGAGCTTTCCATATCAAATTCCTAATCTTTGTTTGACCACAAGTAGTGCAATTGCATCAAGCTTAGATCTTTACTTAAGAATAGGTTAGACTGATGTTGTAAAGTGGTTTTGGTCACTTATCTTTGTTAATTCAACAGTGTCATATCTCACTTTAATTCTCGGCTCTAAGTGGACACTGCACAAGTCTAGTAGTTTATAAATAAACATTAAACAAGTGACTTAGAGCGGGCGTGAGCAAGCAACGAGAAGACCATTGACCTGCACGAGACTGCCACTGCACAAAATTATCTTAGCAGTAACTAAGCACGGACTTAATAACACTCACTGAACGGAACAAAGATATAAAACAGCTGAAAATGTGGCAAAAACGGGCCATTTTTTGTTGTTACGTTCTTTTATGTTTTTGTCGGTATTCATTAGGACTAAACTAAACGTTTTTGGTGATGTGAGTCACCAAATACGTTTAGTTAGTTACAGTCACATTTAAAATAGAAAAATTCTCGCATTAGATACAGGATATCAGGCAATCACAACGACTTCATTGCAAGGTAATGGAGGAATCAGTATAGAACTGTGATGCCTTCTAGTTTTAAAGGCCAGGTCTTGAGGTCATGCTTTGTAGAGCTTGAAGTGAGACCGACGTATGCGCATTGTTTACGCCGTAATTCATTCTCGAGCATTGACTTGGTGATTTACTAAGTTTTTAAGTAGTGCATTAAAATTGCCTCTACGAGATACTAAAATGTATGTCAGTTGGCAGCACCATGGGCAGGCAATCCCACCAGGCTTGCTGACTGGCTTATAGTTTTGCATAAAATAATGCATAATCAACCTAAAATGTTCCCAGTGCTGGGACACAGGCCTCCTCTCTTCGAGAACGAGTAGGCTGTAATCCACCACGCGGGCCCAGTGCGGGTTGGTAGATGTCACATGTCTTGGATTTTTTGGTTCTAGGATATGCCATGTTCTTGACGATGTTTTCCTACACCGTTTTCGAGACCAGTGGTGATGAAATTATTCCCGCTAAGTAAAGCGCGTCCTGTCTGGGTCCGAACCCACAACCAATCACTGAAAACCGTGCTAAGCAGGAGTGGGTCGCAAATATTCTATGTTATACTCGTGTTATATAAATGAAAATAAAACCTTTTCACATGATAAAACTATCACAATCTCTACATATATTACCAGTGTGAAGTGCCCTTATCAGCAGACGTAAGCGCGAAGCCTTTCACTCTAATCTATCAGTACGCTGACTCACACGTTACGTATAGACAGGTGACTCCTAGCGAACCAAGGTCAGGTCATAGAGTATGACAGTTTATTATATATTATGTATCGACTTCGATTGTCATGTTATTGCAGATATCGATTGGTAAATTGGAACCTGATAGAAAAGTTTGAGTGCTATGCAGCAGCCAATTCTATAGAAAATATCTACTGACAATCAATTGGTTGCATTCTTTCTTCGAATTTTAACCTGATTTGTGCATGAGCAGCAGTGGTGGCCCAGTGGTAACGGCCAAGACTAACGAGTTGTACGTCTTGGGTTCGAACCCATGCAGGCACTTTACTTTGTGTACATTATTTCATCACCAATGCTCTCAAAATGGTGAAGGAAAATATGGTAAAGAAAGCCGGCTTGTCCTAGAACCAAAAATTCGAAGACATGTGACATCCGCCAGCCCGCAGAGAGGCCTGTATCCCAGCAGTGGCAACATTATTAGCCTGATTATGCTTATGCTGTTATCCTTGTTCATCGGCAGCCTAGCTTTTTTTCCCAACTACGTGGGAGTCTCAATCCGGTGTAACCAAATGTGGCAGATCACAACTTGTTAACTTAGTTACGAGTTCCGACTGTACTAATATTTTAAGATGAGATCGGTCAGAGTTTGAGGTTACCTATACTCCTAGAGCGACTTGACATAAAAGGCTTTCAGTGATTGTCTTCGAGACATGACAAGATGCTGACTTCCCAAGGGTGCACTGGATGGCACGTACCGCTAAGGTAGCTCGCGAACGTTTTTTTCTAATTTGCAGGTCAGTGCCAAGTTGTACCTTGATTAAAATATGATTCGCGACCGTAATAAATATGGCTTTACCGAACTATAATAATTAGAATCAGAAATATAACTTTGATACGACCGCGAATCATATTTAGATCAACATACAACCTGATACTGACCTGCAAATTGCAAAAAACTTACTACCCTGACTCTTTCGCCTTTACTACCCTTTCCAGTAATATTATTTCACCGCGGCACGTGCCAAATTCAGGCCATCAGTACCAAGGTCAAAGCTGTTAGCTAAAATATAGGGTAAAGGAAATTTATTGGTTTTTGCTTTTATTTATACCGGTATCGGTTTACAGCGTAATAGGTATCGATCGGTCGTTTAGTTGCTGTTTAAACGTGCGGTAACTGAGGTCGTTGATTTGTTTAAGTTGTAAAGGTTAGCGCTATCATTGGATTCATTGTTGGTGGTAAAAAGGGTTTTGTTTCACGACCTTGGAATTGTTTTTACTACTGCATAGCTACTCGATTCAAAGGCTATCAATTATTAATTTACTGCTATGCTACAAGTCTTCGACGAAGGCGTTGCGTTTCTCTGAATATCAAAAACTTCACATTGTGCTTCACTAAAGTTTGGAACTATTCCAAATGTAGCATATTCAAATACTTTGCTATCTTGCTTGCCAACATGACGCCTTAGCTTAGACTTCGTAGTCTCCTGATAATGTTCAACACACATTGCTAATATTCTCTCTGTACCTATTGAATCATTGGAGTGGATACAGAAAGGAAATCATTTGTGTTTCGCAAGCCGTTCCCACGTTCATATCACTGCATGACGGCTCGGCAATGTCTTGAAATGATACTGTAATTAGATCTACTTCTATGATTGACATTTTTTCATCATGAGTTGTGCAGAATATTGCGACTCTGTGTAGTGTGTATTCAGCTTACATTAAAATTATCTTGTTTGCCTTGAATGCATTACAATAAGATTAAGTTTTTTAATGGAAACAGGGGATGTATTTGTCCATCGGCATTGATAAATAAAAGACAAAGACACTGTCTTAGAGAGAAACCAAATTAAATCATTTGAATAATAATAACTGTTTCTTTAAGATGCAAGCACTCATCCACTACATACATAAAAAACCACTTTGAACTTAGTCACGACTCACGAATAATTGTGTAAGTAAACCTTCCATAGCTTCAAAGTTGCAACATGTAGTACTAAACGAACCTATTACAATATGGGACTTCGCATATACTCGTGAATACAGGCTGGTTGAATGCAGAATTTGAAAATCGAATTGGCATATTCATAGAAGTTGGAACATGGAACGTCGACGAAAACAATATGGCGTCGTCGCTTATCCTGCACGGATGCACGTCATAGACATTGTGGTGGGCTTTATTCCCTAATACGTCGGGTATTCACAAATGCATAATATTACATCTTCGTCATACCTCACAGGACTTTCCTTCCTTTGCTGGCCCAATAAGCTTAAATCCATAGTTTTAATGGCTCGTCTGTCCATAAACTAGAGAAACTAACATTGTACGCTCCTGATTCCTTCTTAATATGTATGTGGTGGTACATGTCAAGTAGATACACATAGACAAGCATGTGCATCACTAGACGCAGTTTCCAGAGACACTAAGTTTGTTTGGTAACTCAACTTAGCACTTAGGCTGTAGCACGGCTAACAATACCGGTGTTGGGAAGTTTAATTTCATTAGACTGTGGGTTTAGGATAAGTTTGCACGTTGAGGTCTCGTTTACATTTACAGAGTTAAGTAGTAAGTACGGTTGGTAAAGTACTACAAATGTTTTCCTGCCATATCCTTCTCATTAAGATTAACTCTTCCAAACGGCTGTGCGTTCTCTCTCATACAGTCCATCTGGAATCTGTTTTTACAAGCTTTATATTAGCTTGCTGTGTTCGTATGTGTTTCCGGTTACTCCAGTTGTCATTCATTTTTCAAGCACTTCCTGGCATCCGATCGAGCTGAAACTTGGCATACTTATATAAATAACGAGACATTTTGAAAAAATGATACCATGAAACTGGTCTGATGATGGAGCTGGAAGTTAACCGTAGGAACTCCTCAATCAAACAAGATAGCACCATCGTGTTTGGACTCATTAGCTAATGTTTGTACAAGTGCTTTGACACTTGGTGGTGTTCAGGGTCTGATGATGGAGCCGGAAGGTGGCCCTGAGAGAACCCTTTTTAGTTCATAAAAAGCTTGTTTTTAAAAAGATTTTAAATGTATATGCGTTTACCAGAATCCGCAGATCAATATATTGTCTTAGTGCCAACTGCCAACTACATACAATAGAGACATCTTCTTCTTCTTCAGACAATCTCTTTGCGTTCACCTTGAGAGTCGAAATTAAAAACGATAACATTTTCAAGAAGAAAATGCGTGTTATTTTCAGCAAACATTTCATAAACAAGAGCGCCATTAATTATTCAAGAATAAAGGACCTTTTCCAGATAGCGACTTGGCTGTGAAAGACTGGAGTACGGCTTGTAACTTAAGTACTGGAGGGACACAGGCTGTCATAGGGATGCAAGAAGCGTAATATCTTTATATATCGTATCGATATTTTAATTTAAAAAATATCAATATCGATTTCGATACGAAAAAAATATCGATATATCGATGGTACCTTCAATTTTTTTTTTATCATAAATACATTTGAAAAATATTTGTGAAGTTCAATTATAGGATTTGTTTTGTATTCATATTTATATACCAAACTACGAAAAAATAAAACTATGGCTGTGAATTCCAGCGGTTTTAGTCAGTGGCATCAACGGTGATGCTATTGGAAATATATCGTATTTGATACATTTTCGATACTTGATATTTTATATCGATATATCGAAATAATAAATATATCAATTTATCGAACTAAAAATATCGATATATTGATATTTTTTCTGCAAGCCTAGGGTGTCAGAAGGGCTAATGGTTTTTTTGTACCTATATGTGGATGTAAGGTTGCTAAGCAGTTGAGTGGTGTATTTTGTTCGACATACAAGGTGTAAAAAGACCCATAAAATAGCCGTCAACTACGCATTTTGTACATCAAATTAAGTAACATAGCACAAAAATAAGTGCTGGGAACCAATTTTTATGTTTGGTGTGAAAAATCGGTGTTGTACGGTATTGAACATTGGCACGCAAAACATTGTGTTTATGGGTTTGCACCCATAAACAACGGTTTGTGGGGGAAATTAAGTTATAACCTTTAAAACTTGCTTTCTCTAAAGAACGTCTAAAATTTTGGAACTTTGACCTTCAATATCTCCATAACCAGAAGGTTTGGCCCAGAACAAAAAAAATATCACAATGACGTGGCTTTCGGCTTCGTTAAGCGTCTTTTAACACCCGTTACGGAAGTATTTTACAAAATTTGATTAAATGGAAAACATTTCAAATGTCATACAAAGGTCTCGACAAGAGGCGTTGCTTGGTATCCATTAAATGTTGCTTCAATGGTGAGATTTGTTACATTAAATAGTAAAATTTTTCAAGGGAAAATATTGACTGTTTATGTGTTTATTTTTCCTTCATTTCTTTTTTGTTACAAAGGAGCACTTTCATACAAATTCCGTTTGTGTTCCTTCTCAAAGAAAAGTACTTAGTAACTTATAAAAAGAAAGCGTAGGTTTCCTGTCTACTTCACTATTCTCACAAAAAGATGTCCTTTCTGTAATTCACAAACATATTGAAGCCAGGAAAAAGATGACATAAATGTCTCTATCATACTTTTATAAAAGAAACAATTTAGCGTGGGGTAAAAGAAAACTAGTGGGAGAGGTAACGAGGGTTTATTGTATCAAACTGTTCAACGGTTCCAAAGGAAAACTTTTCCACGACAACTTATAATTGAGTTGTGTCGAATGAAAAATAACTTTCCAACGAAATGGAGGGCGTAACTATTTGTAAAGCTTTTGACACTAGTGTAGGTAGTATTTGCGAATTATTGGAAAGAGTGACATTACGTATGTCGGAAACACAAATCAAATCAAATCAAATCACAACACGTCATTGATTTGACAAATCGGGGCGCCAGCGTCGCCTAGCGGCACTTGTCAGAGTCTATAACATAACGCTCGACCGGAGTTAAGTTCATTTTGTCGGGGGCGGTCGAGCAGTGAACACGTTGAGAAAACTATCGCGCGTTCCGTGAAGTTTGATTAATTTTATCGTAAATTATAATTTGATCCTAACTGCAAACGGTTTTTCTATTCCGCAGTAAGCAACACTTTCTACATTAAGCCCACACAGAGTAGCTAAAAAAAAAGCATATAGACGAATTGAGAACCTCCTCCTTTTTGAAGAAGTCGATTAAAAATATGGCTGATGATAACGAGAGAGAACCTACCTCCTCCGTTCCTTGAGAATTTGCCGTTTAAAGTCACAGATCAAATCGTTGATCTATGAAACTCTGAATACATGTGGTTCGTTGCTAGGCAACATGCTACACAAAGCCGGTATAGGTAACCATTACACCTAAATACAGGACTATTGATCTAAATCAATCCTACCATGCTGAACATGGGCCAAAACCAACACCATACAGTTCCAAAGATCTATCTAGTATAGATTATCATAACACTAGCTGCGCCCCGCGGTTTCACCCGCGTAAGTCTCGATCCCGTGGGAATATCGGGATAAAAAGTATCCTATGTTTTAATTCAGGTTATAAAGTATCTGTGTGCCAAATTTCATCCAAATCCATTCAGCCGTTTTTGCGTGATTGAGTAACAAACATCCAAACACACAAACTTTCACATTTATAATATTAGTAGGATTTACATAACATTACACCTATATTCCCCAAAGGGGTTAGGCAGACCTGTACCTTAAGTATCTATACCCACATTTCGCCAGTTTAATTCGCCTATTGCTATCAAATGGGCATAAATCGGGACTCCAGGCTGCTAATAAGAAATCTAGATGGAAAAACCCAGTAACACTTTGCTCGATCCGGGAATAGAACCCAGGACCTCATTCTCAACAGTAGCGCTTGCGACCTTGCGACTAGACCAACGAGGGAGTTGAAGATGATTTAATTTAATGTTGATGCGCTAGGGTGGCCCGCGAAATTTAAATTTTCTTACGTTTTTTGCAATTTGCAGGTCAGTATCAGGTTGTATGTTGATCTAAATATTATTAGCGGTCGTAACAAATATGGATTTACAGAATTATAAAGATAAGAATCAGCAATATAACTCTCTAAGTTCATGTAAGTGCATTGAATGACGATTTCATGAAATTTTCAAGAAAATTCGAATTTCACGGGCCACTCTAGCGCATCCTCCTTAAACAATACTCCTCTGTTGGCATTCACAGCAATCTTAAATTGCACGTCGAAATCGTAACCAGTTATTTATGTTTGAAGTTTCCTTATTGTTCGTGAACATAATAAATAATATATATGTATTATTGGCATCGGTGAGCCTTGACCCAATTGCTTGGAAACGGCTTGTCTTTGTTAGGAGTTTAGTTTGAGGGCTTGGTAATGTTTGGCGTGTAGCCGCTCAAGCTTTGAGTTGTATATGAATAGTTGAAACTGGTTTCTTTTGTGACAGTTATAGACAAAGGTATAGTACCCGCATATTTCGACACATCACATCTGCCTAGCATTTTCTAAACCAAGTTGGGGTCGGCTTCCAGTTTAACCGACTGCAGCTGAATACCAATATTTTACATGGAGCGACTGCCTATCTGACCTCCACAACCCAGTAACTGGGTATTACGATACCCCTTGGCAAGACTGTTTGTCAGACTTTCAGGCTTCTGACGACCCATAACCACTGTCAGAGATCCACATATGACAGCCGGGAAAACGTCTTAACGTGCTTTCCGAGACACGGAGGAGTCTCCCATCCACGGACCAGCCCCGGCAAGCGTAGCTTAACCTGATGGATCGACCCGTGCGGCTGTTACTACTTAGCCACGAGCTCCTCTCGCATATTTCGACAGTCATATTTATATCTCATCCAATAGAAGGCGAACCTATTGCCATTAACCGCGCATAGATACAGACTCCGGTATGCTAATGAGAAATTCCTACCAGAAAACCCTTAACTCTACTTTACCCGACCTTGAGATTGAACCCAGAACCCAATGTTCAGCAGCAAATTGAACATGATGACAATTTGATTTGCAATGACGACAAATATTTTTTGAAACCATGTCATATTTATAGAGTGATCTCAAAAGGAGGCCATTCTATATCGTGTACACAGAGCTACACATCAAGCTATACATTTCCATTATAAACTGACCTCGCATTGTACGGAAATCCTATACAATGCGAGACCAGCATAAACTGGAAATGTATAGCTTGATGTGTAGCCGTGTGTACACATTTCCGTACCTACATATCGCACCCCTAGATAAAAACCCCACTAACTCAAAAAGTACCAGTTTCGAGTCGAAAACCTGACTCGAATATATACATCAATATAACTTATATAATTTAAATATACATTTTAAAAACAGTTTTTCGTCATTTCTGAAATCTGAGGTTTTTTGAGTTGCCGGAGTCTTCATCTAGGGGTGCGATATGTTTGAAGAGGTCATGTTCAGAGTTTTAAAACTTTTGCAAGATGGGAAGAGCTCTTACTAACTTTTCTTCATAATTCAAACTTCTTAAGTAAATTCTTGTGATGAGATCTACTTTCACTGAAATGCGGGTTTAAAATGTTTGAAATGCTTTTGGTGTTGTTAAGTAGACTCCAAAGTTCACAACGTAAGTAGTACTTAAAATAAAAACTTAATTTAAAAAACCAAAAACCCAATTGCAAAAATACATGCTTACTGAAAAGAGATAAACAAGCATTATTATTTACGATTAGCGCCCCGCGGTTTCACCCGCATATGTCTTGATCCCGTGGGAATATCAGGATAAAAAGTATCCTATGTGTTAATCCAGGTTATAAACTATCTGTGTGCTAAATTTCATCCAAATCGGTTCAGTAGTTTTTGCGTGAAAGAGTAACAAACATCCATCCATCCATACTTACAAACTTTCGCGTTTATAATATTATTTTGGTATCGTAGGCGGGACAAACAAAAGTTACACCATATTTCAGGTTATTGGTTTGTCCCGCTTGCCTGCATCTAAGGACACTCGGTTTTTTAAGACGAATATAACGATACCTGTCGAAATCTATCCAGCCGTTTGAACGAAGCGAGGTAATAAAGAAATTTACAAACAAACATACATACATGCAAGATACGCGCGAAAAACATAACCCTTGGCAGTCCGGGTACTAAAACCACGTTTTTTTTTTTTTTTTCTTTTTCTCTTCTTGGCAACAAAAAAAAGCCATTGGTCCCGGCTGTCATTTGTGGATCTTTGACAGTCGTTACGAGTCGTCAGAAGCACGAAAGTCTGACAACTAGTCTAACCAAGGGGTATCGTATTACCCAGTTACTGGGTTGTGGAGGTCAGATAGGCAGTCGCTCCATGTAAAATACTGGTATTCAGCTGCATCCGGTTAGACCGGAAGCCGACCCAAACATAGTTGGGAAAAGTCTAGGCAGATGATGAGTCCAGGTACTAAAAGTACGTCCTTTCTATCTATTTATTTACTTCTTACTAATTTCTTTGGACAACAGAAAGATGACACTTATTCTATAAAGTACTTCGGATAATTGTTCACCTTTACGTTATTCTGAGATACCACGAGCAAAGCTGAAAGTTTTCCAACTTTTTTAATTTTACTGCATAGTTGGTCGGGTGCAAGCGCTACTGCTGAGCAATGGTCCTGCGTTCGATTCCCGGGTCGGGCAGTGTTATTGGTTTTGTCCATCGGGAATTTCTAAGTAGCAGCTAGGATTTGTGCCCGGTCGATGGCAATAGGCTCGCCCCCTATTACAAGGGACTTATAAACATAACTGGCTAAATGTGGATGTACTATAGGTACATCTCTGCCTAACCCTTCGGGAAATGCAGGCGTGATGTTTTAGGTACTGAAAGCTACAAAATAAATCAATATCGTTGGTATATAAACAACTAGCTTCCGCCCGCGGGTTTGCTCGCGTGGTATGTCGCTAAAAAGTAGCCTATGTCCTTGAAGGCATACGTACCATCTATCTCCTTGCCAAATTTTATCGAAATTCGTTCAGTGGTTTAGGCGTGAAAAGGTAACATACAGACAGACAGACAGAGTTAGTTTCGAATTTATGATATTAGTATCGGTTGTTAAATTGGAGGTACTGTCTTGTATCTTGTATAGAAGAAGTTCTACCTGTCGCCATCTTTTGGCAGTTTGCCGCCATCGAAAACTCCCTGATTCAACAAATTAAATGGAATGGGCACAGTGACTTGGCGATATTGCCAATAGATACTATTGTTAGTGAATCTTAGTGGAACCTTGAACTTTTGCAGACATCAATCCTTCAGCCAGACAGCTTTAGCACTTATGCTAATGAGCTTAAGTTATATGGTAAGGGGTGTAATATTTTCAAAATAGAACAACGTTCTTTCTTCATACGACACTAATTAGGTAATAGTTTTGCGGCTAATAGTTGTTTAATGTTCAAAATCCTTACATATTATAAAACAAAGTCCTCCGCCGCGTCTGTCTGTTCGCGATAAACTCAAAAACTGCACCGATTTTCATGCTGTTTTCACCAATGGATAGAGTGATTCTTGAGGAAGGTTTTAGTATATAATAACCGACATCCACCCTGGCGAAGCCGCGAGCATAGTACAGCTATAAAAATATCCACAACGATGCCATTTCAAATTTTTGTACAAGGATTTTTATTATTAAACTGCAAGGAAGTAATAATGCATATTTCAAAGTTCACAGATAAGGCAACAAAAGCTGGCTCTTTATTAAATATTTTGTTCCAGAATGTCAACGTAATTATAGCGGTGAGCGGAAGTTTTGTCGTACACACTGCTTCACATCAAGCTATACATTTCCAGTTTATGCTGATCTCGCATTGTATAGGATTTCCTTACAATGCGAGGTCATCTTATACTGGACATGTATAGCTTGATGTGTAGCCGTGTGTACCTAGTATTATTAAGAGCTAAGAAAGCAAGTCGATATAAATTCTATAGTTGAAATTCAAACAGATAAAGTAAAATAAGGTTCGTAGGTTCGAACCCAGACAGGCGCTTACTTTGTGTAAATTATTTCATCGCCACTGCTCTTAAAACGGTGAAGGAAAACATCGTGAGGAAACCGGCATGTTCTAGTAACCTACAATTCAAAGACATGTGACAACTACTAACCCGCACTGGGCCCGTGTGTTGAATTACAGCCCACTCCCTCTCACCGAGAGGAGGCCTGTGTCCCAACAGTGGGAACATTATAGGTTAATTATGCTAAAGGAACATAAGAAAGAAGAGTCCTACTCGTCGAGGCAGTACAGATATAGATAGTACGAATCGAATGAGTCACAGTTTTGTTACAATAGAACATAATTCCGATTGAAATAACATCGCTCTGGGTATCGTAAAAGCTTTCGCTACTTCAAATATTGCTATCAATCGCTGAGCATGGACCTCAGCCAAGAAGGTAAGTTTGGCCTTAAAGACCATCAAATAATTGAGGCAGCGAAATTTAAGAAAAAAAAAAAAAACATCAGCAAACGTCTTTACGATAGAAACTTTTTATTCATTTAAAAACTTGACTAAATAGTTACCTAAGGGTCTATCGCTGGTCCAAGTCTAAGGGCCTGGGATGATGACGCCGTTATAACTGAAGAGGTTGAGTGGAAGCATGCGAACCTTGACCTTTGCGCATAAATCAATTATGAAGAGAATAAAGTACCCTTCATCGGTTCGGCAGATTGAAGAGGTAGGCTTAGAAAAAGCTAAGTAAGGAATAAAAGAGGTACTGTATTAAGTAAAGAAATTTTTCTACTAGAATTACGAGTACGTTAACGTCTACGTTTTATGGGATATAAAACGTGTCCGAAATCTTTATAACATGGACATAACATGACATGCACATCTAGGAGTTTATTTTCATTCATATCAACTTTTCCTAGAACTAAAATTTTTTTTTTTTTTAATTGAACAAAATCATGAATGCCTTGTGCCCGAAGGGATTTCCCATCCAACTTTCATTCCCGATTGAACCCTGTTTCCCGTTCGGGGAAAAATCAAAAATCCTTACTTCGCACTTTCGTTATAAAAAGAACTCTTGTGCAAAATTGCATGTCGGTACATTTACGTAGTTTATTTTTCATAGCTCAGAATACAACGGATTATAATATTAGCTTACCGTGGATGGTGAGCAGCATCGTCACCCAGAACCAATGCATCCACCAGTGTAATGTCATGACGACAGTTTGACACGACCTTCTGACGTTTCCGACCTGAAATAAAAATGATTGCCATTTTAATATTTATATTCCAAAGTATAAGTAGAATTTAACTCCAATACTAGTCTTGTAACTAAGGATTTTGGCTCAAAGGACCAAAAATATTATTCACCTAATTAATGATAAAATTTCGCTAAGTATGGGGTTTTTAATGGATCATTTATTAGTTACAGTAAACAACCGTTTTACCTAAAAGGACCAAACATATATTCACCATCAGTGACCTCACTTATATTTTCCCGTATGCTTAATACAACGGACATCCAATTTTCCCTACTTCCTCCAATAACCCAAATATACATTTTAATTCAATTAATAAAAATATCAACCACACACAGTACGCAGTTCAACACCAAAAAACAGAAACACAATTCATATCAATGGCACATTAGGTGTTTGCAACTGAAACCGCGGATTTCAGTCAAGCGTGGAATATATAGCTGGTAGGTATGGCATATGTATATGAGGATGGCGGCTATAACAAAGGGTATTTGGCCATCCCCGCGTTCCCGCGAATTCCATTAATGAAAGCAATGTGTTAAGTTGTGAGCGGAAGAGTTTAGCCCTTGATTTTAGAACAATGATGCTCGAATGCCTCATAAATCACGATTTATAAAGGGATCTGAAGCGAGATAGGTTTAACATCTGTCTTGGATGCGTATTGATTCTCTTGAATAACCTGAATTACTTTATGAAAAAGACATCAAACGTTCTAGTCAAACAAACATGTATTTTGAGAATTTGTAAATTTTGTGTCCCCATCTATGAAATCGGCGTTTTGTATGGGGAATTTTAAAGTAGTTGCATTTTTCATACTAACATTTTCTTAATTTATATAACAACCATGAACACTACTGTTTTAAAACTTTTATGCACTAATGTTTAAAAACTAAGATAACGTATGCCACTTAGATTAAGCGACAAAAATAAGTTTTGGACATGTAAAAAAAAAAATAGTGGTCATTTCTGCTAATAAAATGAGGAGTCATTTTTAAGGTATTTTTTATGTTTAGAAAACTATAAGTAGTAAGGTTTTTTTACTATTGGTAGTTGTCTATGATGGTCATCATTCGATATAATACCAAGCAATTGATGAATATTTTAAATCATAGAAGTGACGAGGTTCTCTATGAGTGAGAAAAAAACGCCAATTTCATAGGGACCCAATATTATCAGTAATTCAAGTTTCACTAGTTTTTTTGTAACAATTTTTACAAGTCATTATCTTAGTAATGATTGCAAATTGCTTCATGCTCAACAAAAAATGTCTCCTTAATCTCATGATTTTATTGCAACCTTGAGGCGAACAAAAAGATCGTTACGTTGCAAAAACGGGTTTAGCTACTGTTTTGAAACTACACCGAATGTTTAATACCCCGTCGCTTGTACCCGTAACTCACAGAAAGGGATTTGCACAGAACTGAGCAATTCATATTACCTGAGTTTCTGCTCGTAAATTTTCGTTCATTAGAGAGAGAGATACGGCATTGCCACGGTAACTTTCTAGGGATTTAATTAAAATTTTATGAAAGTTTGACAAAAACTTTTTCTGACATAGATTTAATCCCTTTGTGGAAGTTTCAAAAGTGCGTAACTGATTACCTCTTTGTATTTTTATGAAATCGTTCGCTCATGTCTAGGGGAAGGTTACCCAATTATTTTTTGAACTTTTTTACTTTTAATTTTCTTCTGCTCAGCTTACTAAACTTTTGCTGTTATTTCATTACCTGCAGTATGTATTTCAGCCAGCTAGTACCCCTTAACATACATCTACCCTTTTTCAATTTTGAATAAGTCCTTCGACTTCAACATTGCTCTTTAAAAGTTGATCAAAGCGACAACTGACTACAAAAACTTCCAAGTCAGTAACAGTTACCACTTTTTTCTCTCGTGAACATATCGTGACAAATGATCGTTAGCAGAGCATAATGCTATAGCAAGCTTCGTTACCCCCCATTTGCAACAGCAGCTCGTGAATACTCCCTCTGAAAGTAATTTGAGGGAACACGCCGGAAAATGACAGTCTTACGAAATGGTAGTGCTATACTGTTGAGCAGTTTGACGCTTTTGCCCACAGATTAGGTTTGTTAGAGGACTGGCAGAAGTGACATTCGATACGTGGAAAATCTTCTATGATTATTGCAGTTGTAAATCTGATTTAAGCCAAAACTCGTATACGTACGTGCGAAAATACAGGAAAAATAAACGAGTCTGATGAGAATGTCAGAAATGACTGATTCGAGTTCGACACTTTTGTGCAATGATTAGGGTGGACTTGGGGGAAAAAGATTTTTTCGCTTGGTTTACATTATATAGCTGATGCCCGCGGCTTGGCCCGCGTGCATGTCGGTTTATACTAAAACCTTCCTCGAGAACCACTCTTTCCATTGGTGAAAACAGCATGAAAATTGGTGCAGTAGTTTTTGAGTTTATCGCGAACAGGACGATAGACAGACGCGGCGGAGGACTTTGTTTTATAATATGTAAGGATAATAATTACAGCCTTCTTTTGATTAATGCTTAGTTTCGTTGTCGTTGAAAGCAAAGACAGGGGAAAGAGTTTTATGAGATGTTATAGTGTTGTGCAGTTTGACACTTTTGAGAGGCTCAATGACCAGTGTTTTCATTTTCGTCCCAAAGTAATTACATAAAGTACCTAAAAGCCAAGTCTCGGTATGTGTTGAACGGAGAAAAGCCAGGCGAATGTGTCTTTTGGCATCGTAGGCGATGTGCACCTAGTTGCTATTGTACGAAGATTAGGTTTGTGAGTGGAAAGGCAGAGGTGACCTTTGGTACGGGGAAAATGTTTCTTGTATTAGTTTTCCTCCTTCCATTATGTTCATACGATGGTTATTATAATTTCCACGTATGTGATGGTAGTAATATGAAGTCACGCACAGTAAAGGTAAGAATTATGTCGAATTGTTTATTTTGAGTTTGCCCAGTATTTTTCAGTAGTTGTCAAAACTATTTCCTTATTCATTTTCTGGGGTTATCCAATCCCCAGAAAATCAATAAGGAAATACATTTGAACAGAGGTAAGACCGCAACTTTCTGTAGTTCGTTTTTAAATCCCGTAGACTAATTTGACAGGTGCAAATGTCAAACTCCAAATTGAAAAACGAACAACAGTAATTTGAAATGTGAAATTCGGGATTAAAAAACGAAATATTTGTTTATGTAAATATAATAACCCCAGAAAATCAATAAGGAAATACATTTGAACAGAGGTAAGACCCCAATTTTCTAAAGTTCGTTTTTTAATCTTGTAGATTCATTTGGCAGGTGCAAATGTCAAACACCAAATTGAAAAACGAACAGCAATAATTTGAAATGTGAAATTCGTCAACGGGATTAAAAAACGAAATATTTATTTATGTAAATATAACGCCCAGCTTTATAATTTTTTTTATCATGGCTTTGGGACCTACTTATTGTGATCGGTACTCACAATAAGTAGGTCCCTAAGCCCTGATAAAAAATGTTGAACGTTAAATAAAAAGCCTCGTACTTTTGACACACTTTCCATCAGCGGAAAAGCAGTCTTTACTTTTAAAACGGCTAACGACAGTTTTTTGTTTCAGTAAAGTTTTTTCCCCGTAGTTTCAAAAGTTGAAAATGCTATCGACTGGAGAGGTTTCGTTTGAAGAACACAGTTTTACGAAAATAAATAATAGTGATATACGAGCAAGAACATTATATTAGTTCAGCTGCCTGCTGGACATGCAAGCAACGCCACATGACCAGTCGATGTGGCGATGTTTCGAGTTCATATACACACTCGTACATATTATAATTTCAACCATAAAACCCATGAAAACTGTCTATACAGTTTTATTCTTTTTCGAAGTAATGCACTGTGAAGATTGTGAAGAAAGAGATAGTATAATATCCTTAGTTAATTTTTACGACATTCCCAAAAAGATAACCCCTTGATTTAGTATGTCGTTATCATCTTTATCCTTTTCCTTAATGTCTATTGGGGGGTTGACTTACTAGTTTCTTGTAGTTCCTACCAATCCAATTTCAATTTTTTATCCGACTGTTTTTTAACAAAGACAGGGTTATGTTTTATACTTACTACATTTACAATGTAATGCTAGATCCAAACACAAGACCTGTACGAAACTGTAGGTTCGCCACCACCGTTTACAGCAGTATTATTTTAATCTAACTTAATGGGGAAAAGAGATGGAGCTATAAGTCCTGTAGAGCTTCATCTCTTGCCTACACTGAAGTAATATTAATTATAATAATACTGCTGTAAGAGCTGGTGGTAGGGGCACTGAACATTTCTTACATAAAGAGTTTGATGGTATTAGAAGTAAGATGAATTAAGTAAGATGGTATTAGGACTTAAGTCCCTCCATTAACTTTAAGTGTACGTTAAGTAACGAAGCGTGGGCGCCCTAAGCTGATAACAAACAAGAGAGGAATATAGCTTTATCGTCAGGGAAAATAAATGGTATTGTATATTCAGGAATACTCCTACTCCTACACCACAGACAAACAGATAAAAAATCTGGAGTCACACGGGTTAGGGCATAAATCGAACAGATTACGTGTGACTCCGGTTTTTTAGTTTGTCTGTCTGTGGTGTCTTGTTTATACCTTTTTAGTTGATTGACTTTTTTGTCGTCGTTGGATTTTAGTTTTTATTTTTTTTCAATATTTCATTTAAAATATGTCTGAATTAAAAAGATTTTATTTATTTTATTTTATTTATTTATTTATTTATTTACCCATATACTTTCAGATACAAACTGCACAAGGACCAAATAAAAGTGTTAACAAAGCTAACCGCTAGAGCTTAGATCCACGTGTAGAGGGGTGATAAGAAGCTTACGGCACAGCACTCAATGTTTATCTATTATTCAGGGAGCGGCGTCGGAGCACATAAATTGCTTTTAAAGATACTTCTCTTCCTGATAACCACCTTTTTAAATGGTTCGGCGTTGGTTCTAAGTTCATTACCTTAGGATCAATTTTGTCGATAGTTCTATCTATGTTGCCAGTATTGTTTCACTGCAGAACAAAGGCCTCCTTCTCGCTTTGGTACACGTTTTTGTTTGCTGCTATTGCGGGCTAGTCCTTCCGTTAGGAGTTGACTAATATAGAAAGTACCTACCTACTAATGGCCGATTTCTATAATTTACGGACCATTATTGGTTAATATTAAGTCTTGTATCTTTACCAATAATGAAGCAAAGACAAAATAAAAAAGCTACCATTGGTAAGCATAACGATTCGTTTTTGTTTATAGGAACCGAGAATAAATGCTAACCTTTATTAAGACAGAAACAGACTGATCTGTCTCTCTCTGTCATCTTCAAACGATTGAGATAAATAGAACGACTTTTTAAATTTGTTTAACGTTTAAATCCATTGATTATAATTATACAGATTATACAGTGATTAGTTGTACAAATGGGCCCTAAAAGATTTTTGGTCCCAGAATTTGTATGGTCTGTGAGTAATTCGTCAACTCGTTGGACAACTGTTCATTTATTTAGATTTTATGCAAGTCGTGAATCTAAATGGGCCGTAGGCATGTAGGACGAGTTGACGAATTACTCTGGTCTGTGGATAGCTGTCTGTTTCAGGGGTGTTTGTCCTCGTGAGATTTGTCTGTGTAAAGACCTGTCTTGTCATCTTATTAATTCATCGTTACAACGAGGTTTACAAAGGCAGAATAATATCATCTCCTTTTGTTCTTTGATAGCGTCTCTCACGAAAGAGACATAGATACGCTAAAGTATAATACCTATTGATAGAAATATTTCCGAGCAACATTTAAGGATTATTCACGGCAGTTCGCACGTAACCGGTAACCGGATACCGCCCGTCCGTCCATGTTTTTCACAAGAATAAATACCAGCCTTGTGGTACCGTGAACGAATATAAAAGGCTTCCGGAAAATGTACGTCGCGGATTTGGCCAGGATGAACATGAATCACCCTTTACACGCGGTTGGGTCCGAGTACTTAGGCACAAATGTGGTGTGTATGGGATTTCGTGGGTAAAGGTGCGTTGTTGTGACGTCATCGTAGGTGGCTGAGTCAGTATGCAAGGTTAATTCTTTTGTGAGAGTTTTGTTGATTATAATGAATGTTTATGGTTTAAGCCATTCATCTTAATAAAAGAGGCCTATGTCCAGCAGTAGACGTGTTTTGATTAAATGGTGACGATGGATGATGTTCAAGTGAAAAGTTTGTCGTTAAATGTCGACGTCACATGGTATGTCGGCCTAGTTCATGAAACAGATAACAATCAACAACTCAAACATAATACAAGGCATATACTTTGTCGGGACTGTAAACATCCCGATTTGAATCAATATAATATGCAGCCCGTGCTGACCATAAAAATATTAATTGTCCTGCTGTGTGAATCAAAACATGGACTCAGAGCGCAGCAGGTGGCAAAATGTATGGCAGTGGTACTGCGTAGAGACGCAGTACCACTGCTGTCATACATTTTCTATTTTACACTTTCAACATTTAAATAAGACCGGCCATTAATTATGTTTTCATACTCCCCCATGATTTCATTGAGACAAAATTCATAGCTACCGAGAATGCGACACTTTTTGCTCTTTTAGCGTTAACGGAGTCTTCAAAACATTTTCCATTCAAGGCATTTTAGAAAACATTTTTTTTAAACGGTGGTCTTTAGAGCTTAGGTAATTGAAAGTCTAACCTTTTAGTATAATACCTGAATACAATGGAGAAATTATCTTAAAAGCTCTGTTGGTGTAGCGAAATTAAACGAGACAGTTACAGGTTTTAAACTTAATGAAGATTTTGTGAACGATGCTAAACATGAAACGGTTTACTTACTCGTATAAATATGGCAAAAAGCCGTTAGATTTTAAGATTAGGTATTCCATATTACTTTCATCATCGTGTCATTTGGCACTTATAAGGTGTCTCTGGATCGTATAAGGTCAAAAATATATCAGTTTTATTAATAAAGATCACATATCCAAAGGACTATTGGAAATAGGCAGTAAAAGTAGGTAATGCCAATTAAAAAACACTAATATTCTGAACTCAAAAAGCTTCTTGAAGTCTCATGCTGTAATTCAAAATATTGTAAAAGCTAATTATTTTTAAAAGAGTAACCGTGGAGTTTCTTGCCGGCTCTTCTTCATAGAAAACGACCAATTGGAACCGTGCACCTAGCTTCTGACGTTTCATAAGTGCCCATGTAAGTTTATGTGAAATAAAATGTTTAGATTTGATTTTTAAGGAATCAACGCATAAATAAACAACGTGGAGACATCAATACAATAATAATAATAAATGAAAATACCAGTAAATACAGAGTATTTTATAAATCTTAATACAGTATTTTTTTCAAACGAACTAAATAGTAATCGGAAAAATAGATTTTGTCGATCTGCCGACTAGCTAGAGTCACTAATCATCTATTGGATATATTTGATTGAATTTACGTATTTAGACTGGATACGTCATTCTCATTAGATATACGCAGTTTAATTTAGCGTCGTATTGTGGTCTCTACCTTGTAGAAAAAGCATGAATAATCCCAAACACCCACTTACAATAACGCACATACATCAGACATCTTGCCACTGTACAATCAAACACAAATCGAGTCCACAATTACAGCGCATTTGTCTGAGAGTATAGACCGTGAAGTAATTACCTTTTTGGGTGTACCTACTCGTACGACATGGCTCGATACGCATGACCTGGCCTGTGAGATGCCTAACCTAACAGCAGTCTAGAGTCTTAGTGCCGAATTGTATAAGAATAAAAGTATGGTAACAAACATGTATAATTTGTTAGTGGTCCTAAGATTTTGCTTTTTCTGTTTTTATCCGTGATAACCTGTAATTGGCTCTGTGGTATCTATACAACCGTTATCCTTCTGTTATAGCTGTTGGTTCTCCTGTACTTCGAAAATAAATAGAGAATAGTACGATAGTACAAAGATGATTGGTTAGAAAGGAAGTGATCAATGAAATAACGTCAACTGCCAGATGTATGGACGAAAAAGATGTATTGCACCGACGTAAAACAAAACTGTATAACTAAATGTATTCTGTTTCTCTTCTACTCTTACACACGTTGTCTACATCTCTTTTATCTACTTTCCTATCGCAGGTATGCTGGAAGAGATTTCTTTAGAAATAAGCATTGCCTTTGTACGATTTTTTCTGTTCCTTTCTTCTTTTCTGTATTTATATGTGTGTGCATAAATGGTTAAATATATTTTATTTCACATAAACCTATATGGACACTTATTAAACGTCAGAAGCTAGGTTCACAGTTACAATTGGTCGTTTCCTATGGAGAAGAGCCGGAAAGAAACTCCACGTTTACTCTTTTAAAAACAATTGGCTTTTACAATATTTTCAAATTACCTACAGTGTTAATATGTAATTTTTTATTATTTTTATTTTTTTATTATTGTATGTGATTACAGTGTAGGCCGTTAACGTCAAATAATGACCTTCATCGTACGAAACAGTATCCAGACGTTAGACGTTATTCAATTTTTCAATTAGATATCCCATTTTGCTTTTGCTATGCCTCGATTCGCATGACCTGGCCTAAGAGAGTCGGACTAACTAGCGCCGGTCTAGACGTGAATTCTAGCAAAAAAGTTACAATAGACTTGTTCGGAGAATGGATTGATTTCGACCTATGAGGTGCGGTTTTTTTCTCCAAATTGTTCGCCTTTCTGTAATTATTTTTTATATTCTAGCTTTATTTAGATCTTAGTAACAATGATCACAACATTCATTCAACATCCATTGACAAAGTCTTGAATTGTGTTCAATGTTACAAAAATCGGACCCCTCAATACCTCGTTCTTATAATTTACTATACCTACTAATATGCTCTAATTCCGTTCGTAGCTATAACTTGCCAGTAATAATTCCCCCCAGCTTAATATTACATCGTGGCCGGAATTATAAGCAGTGGGGCGCTATTGTAATTATCATAAATCCTAAATAAAATATTCCCAAATTACTACCCGGCTCTATAATAATGGAAGGCGAATCCCGCATCAAACGAAGTTACTTAGAGGATTTTCGCGCGTAAAAAGAGCTTCCTACACAAAACCTTGTCATGTTTTTAGGCATTGTTTTTCTGTATGAAGAGACACCACCAGTACCATAATACCTACTCATGAAAGGTAAAAACTATAGAAATAGACGCACTCCATCAGACTGTCTTCTGCTTAGCCTTTTCCCAACTATATTGGGGTCGGCTTCCAGTCTAACCGGATGCAGCTGAATACCAGTATTTTACATGGAGCGACTGCCTATCTGACCTCCACAACCCAGTAACTGGGTAATACGATACCCTTTGGTTAGACTGGTTGTCAGACTTTCGTGCTTCTGACGACTCGTAACGACTGCCAAAGATCCACAAATGACAGCGGGGACCAACGGCTTAACGTGCTTTCCGAGGCACGGAGGAGTCTCGATATGTGAAAATGGTCACCCATCCACGGACCAACCCCGGCGAGCGTAGCTTAACCTGATGGATCGACCCGAGCGGCTGTTATTACTTAGCCACGAGCTCCTCTCACTCCATCAGACTGTGAGGTTAGCAAATACAGTGGAAGCGACGCCCTCAATCTTGTCTTTGAAGCCATGCGGGTGTATACGACTCTAAATAGAAGTTTTCTTACTACTACCGCAACTCGGAAAAGAATTTTCTTTAAATTAGTTATTGGGCTGTTTGAATGGGGCCAAGTTTCTGATAAATCCTTCTCTAAAGCTTCTTCAAGTTTAATCAGTTTAGCCTATCACAGGATACAAGATTCCTCCAACTGGCTTTCGGCCTTTCGTATTGCGACTTGCCCAACTACGTTATTACTGCAAATCATCTGCACTGGTGCAAATCAAAATGTTTATTTGCCAAAAACAGTGCTTTATATTTCCTTATAGTCTACATGAATAGCTAGGAATACATATTTAAATAAGACGCAAAGGAAGTACTTTGCTTATGAACTCCACACTAGGAGCTCGTCTCGTGGAGTCTTTGCAAAACCTTGCCCTCGTTCCTTAGCCACGATTCCCTGGTCTGTGCGAGTTTCATTCAGGTCTAAACCTTTATGAAGTTCAAAATTCTACTCAATTCGACTCGTTCCAGTGAGTTTGTCCCACAGTAAGGGACATCTTTTGTTTATCCAAGTAGTTTCTGCGGCTGACGGCGCGCTATGATAACGCTCTGACTCTGAAGATGTGCCGAATATAAGTTCACGAAGAGAGCGTATTGTTGTGTGCTGCCTTTCTTTATAAAGGTGGCTTGGAAGCGAAATATTCTTCATCTTCAGGCAGTATTTACTTAGCTTGTTTTGTTTTAAGTGAGCCTGTTTTAGTTTTAGGGAGTTCATAATGGAATTATAGAAACAACACCATGTCTTTGGTATTAAAAACATGATTGAACATGCAAGTGATGAACATCCATGGAAAGTTAATAGGATACTTTAATCCCATAATATACTGGCTATTCGCTTCGCTTGCTGTATAGTAAAACGGTGGTGCAGATTGAATGTTAAGTAAGGAAATCCTTATTCCTCGCTTATTTCTGCTAGCTTGCTCCTAAGACCCAACTCCTCCGAGTGTTAGGACCTCAATCCAAACCATGTTAAGGTTCCACTTATCTTAACGGTGAAAAGGGTCGTCCAAATGAGAAAAGGGATTGCGTCCTAATCCGTAAAGCGACCAGACAATATATTAACTCCATTATTGACGTAAGGATTACATCACCGCAATTATAAGAAACTGGAGGGTAGATCGATAATCCTCTTAGCTCTTATGTCATTGGCGCGTCCGTCAAATGGGAACGGTCCCTTGTGGAGTACTGGTGTAATTAATCCCGGTATTTTCCATCATTTTAGTTACTGGTTTAGACTAGTATAATTTTGTTGAGGAGCCCGTGGTTATGTAATCTAATAACAGCTGCACAGGTCGATCCATCTGGTTATGCTACGTTTGCAAATTCCTGCATCGCGCAAGCAGTGTTTACCGCACGATAATATACAATATACATATGTATACAACGGCCCGAAATCAATCGTCGGACATAAGCCCACCAGACACAACACCCGTCTAGTCGGAGGATCCTCCTCCAATAGAGGATGAGTGGACTTTAACACCCTGTTCCTCATACCTTTATAAGCTGAATGTTACGCCTTTTATCATTAGTCCCTTTCTGAAGGATACCTTGTATTACTATGGGCTTCCTCCTACTAAAAAACATTATCATTCCAAGACTTCCCGATATATTTCTGGGACCCATTTATCATCAGCGATTAAAGACGTGTCAGTGACATGTTAATCCCCAACCGATCCGAATTAAATCACTATTTCTGGAACATGTCCAAGAGTCCTGTGGCAACGAACTGCTACTGGACACTGGATTATATGAAAGCTTTTAGAACATGCATGTACATCTACAACTGTACCTACATAGCATAAAAAAGTCGCTTTTCGTATCTGTCAGACAATGGATTTTGATATCAGTTTTACCATAATTTTGACAGTTTATTCCACTAGGTTTATGCGTAATATATTATATATACATTCATATTTTACTTGGAAATAGCACATAAATCTATTCATTTTGGTTTTGGCATGTCACCACATCAGTACATTGTACCCGTGTGAAGTAAGGGCGGGTCGCTAATCATAGTAAAAAAATAGGCGATACTAAAAAATGCAAGAAAATGCATGTTTCGGATTTATGGGCAGTTATTTTGCTTATCAAAACCAGACTACAGAATGTAGGTATGCTTAGTGAAGTAGGGATCGAAATAATGTAGTAGATATTTTCAGCCACGGTCTGGAATCTGATATGTATTCACCTTGGGAGCCCCTTATCATTTTGGACCTAAACCTGTCATCAGTGGAGTGTGAGTGTTAGGTAGTAAATTTCCACCTGCGTAGGTATATGCTTACATATTTGCTGACAGGTATTTATCTAGTAGAATAAGATATGATGTGACGACATGTTTAGTCTATAACTTAGTAATAGGTACACAGTTTTCTAAGAGCTTTAATAGGTTTAAAGTATTCTGTTGTTTAGAAAATATTTTCCAAAGGAATATTATTGAGTTACAATCTTTAATGATGTAAACGATTCTTTGAAGATATTAATATCGTGATATTCATGTTTATAACTAAGCCTGCTATTACGGTATGATTAAGTTGCCTTAGGCATATAATAAGTTGAAGGAATAATCTTGTAAATGGGGGATTTCGTCTGTAAGCTTTATCTAACTATCTTACTAATATTATAAACGCGAAAGTTTGTAAGTATGGATGGATGGCTGGTTGGATGTTTGTTACTATTTCACGTAAAAACTACTGAATGGATTTGGATGAAATTTGGCAAACAGATAGTTTATAACCTGGATTTACACATAGGACTTTTTATCCTGATATTCCCACGGGATCGGGAATTTGCGGGTGAAACCGCGGGGCGCTGCTAGTATAAAATAAAACAAAAACCTTACATACTCGTAACATCACACCAGCATTCCCCGGAGGGTTAGGCAGAGGAGTCCCTATTATAGTACATCCATATTTCGCTAGTTATGCTTAAAAGTCCTATGTAATAGGCGCGTAAACACCGTTGACAGATATTTTGTTCTATTCAGGAAACTACGCACTAAACAAAGAATTGTATAATTAAAGACAAAGATAAATTTATTTGTCCAACATGTGTAACATGATACAAGAATATGCATAAAGGTGGAAACATAATTTTAGCGGACCAACATGTTTTGCCTCACTCGGCGTACAAAATATTTATAAATTTTATTAACTAAATAGGTAGGCAATTATAGATTAATTTTGACCCGACTATGGCGAAGAAAAAAGGAGGGTTATGATTTTGACCGGTATGTATGTATGTATGTATGTATATGCACGTAATCTGTTCGATTTATGCCCTAACACGTGTGACTCCGGATTTTTAATTTAAGTCGTAGTTGGGTTTTAGTTTTTATTACTTGATTTTTTTTAATGTAAGGTATATGAAATAAGAGTCAGTGCAAAAATATAGTTTACAATAAGTACACAGTTTACAGGTTTTTCATTAAGATTTAACTACTTACCGACTACGACCGGCCGAGCTCCCTCACCGCACGATCATACAGCTGTATCGGGATGGTCACACCTAGAACAAAGAGATCAGCTCATTAATATGTAAAGTGGTCCTGAAGGTCCGCCCGTTGCGTGGTGAGAAGGTGGACGTGCAACACGCGATGTTTGTTAGGTTTAATTTTGAATGGCGCCTTGATAGTATGCTATGGATATAGCTTTAGTAGTGGAAGGACCAGCTCATAAATTACGTATCAAAAGGCACAATAAATATTGGAAATATTCGGAAGGTACACCAATTTATAAGGCTTTTATTGAGTGGAATTAAGTATGATTCTGAATCTTCTAATTAAAAAAAGACTTAGATTCATTCACTGATAGACAAAGCACTCTAAACCACCTGGTCTAGGAGCATGAAACTTTGCACAAGAGTGTCTTATATAACGAAGGTGAACGCTTCGGAAGGATTTTTGAAAAAGGGGTTAAATATAATTATTTAAAAGTTTGTATGGAAATTTAATTTTTGCTGATGGGACATCCCATGGGGCGCAAGGCTTATAATTTCAAAACTATTTATGAAACGTATAATAATATGTGTAATATTGCTTTTTTTCGCATCATGGCTTATCTAGACACGCGGCAGCGTGTCAAAGCCAATTACCTTTACTTTAAACGTGACGTTAGTTCTTAATTACCTACCCTAACAAAAAACACCGAAGCTAATTAAAATGTCCTTGAAGCCTTAAACAACATTCGTACCTACATATTTCCCCGAAGGACCAAAACGCTCTTCTAGAGAAAATAGTACGAATGAGTTCTATATTCCCTTATGTATATGTAGAATAACATAGGTACCGTTTCGTAGAAGTTGAAACGAGTAACAAACAAATAAGGTAACTTATGTTTGAATTAAGTAGTAATTTTGTTTAGCGGGCAAGACTGACGTAGGTAGTTGTACAGTCAGCAATGTAAGTCGGTGAACATAATTGTATGTAAAATATGCTGAATCGGTAACAATAACTTGCTGACCAAAGTAAGATACAAATAATCTTGCGGAGAGTTTTAGTGCTGAGTAAAGATATGATGTGTGTTAGCGTACATAAAGATTATGCTTAGACCTTTTTTTGCCCACAGTACTTTTGAAAGGTCAATGACTCAACTTACAATAACCCTGAATAAGTGTTGACTTAAGTAATGTGTTGACTTAGTTATTAATTTCATGAATAACTTAATCAACTGTTATGTGAATAAAAACGAAGGTTTTCGTGAGTTCGTGACTGCTATCGCCATTTTGAGGGTGGCAAATCTTTACGATGTACTTGTAATGAAATGTTAAACGAAACGGGTCATTAATCATAAATGTCTGGCATTATTGAAAGGGCTTTATGGTTTCGAATTGTCGTTAAACTTTTATGAGTATTAAGGTAGGTCATGTCATAGCTAAATCTATTGTTAAGCTTAATTGCTATGCTGACATATTTATTGATAGCTTTTTATTGTCAAGAAAAATTATAAGACGACAGACGAAAAAGAAAAAAAAAACAGTTAGCCTCTCATTGAACTTCAGAAATAATTAGAACATATAAAGGGGATTATTTATAAACATTGCTTAAGAAAAGCGACGTTCAAACTTCAAAAATGTATGGATAAAATATCGATTAATCAATCAATAACGATACAAAGCAATATTTTGAAACTATCAGAAAAATCCTAACAACGAAATTATAAAGTGATTTTTTCAAACAAAATAAATACCTAGTAGTAGTGATGGGCTGACTATGGGTTTTGCCAATCTTTGCCTAGGAACGTCTTTAGATATACGAAGTTTAATTTACTCTCGTGTTGCCGTATACTCCACCTTGTATAAAATATTTCAATAAATAACGGTCCCGCATGACGGGAACCTCGTGAAGGCCGAGAAAGATAAACAAATCAAGTATCTTGACTTGGCTCACGAGGTTGTGGACTCTGCGATCATTGTGCCGATAGTCGTATCAGCCAATGGCTTAATTGCCAAGAGCCTCGACCAACACCTAAGGAGGCTCTCGTTGGGCAGCTGGATTAAGGGCGTGATTCAGAAAGCGGTACTCCTGGACACGGCTCGCATTGTTAGGAGGTTTAGGTTAGGGATTTTTTATATTGTTAAATGTTTCATATATTTTTTTATTCTAATATTTAAAAATATAATTTATATGTATGAAAAATGAAATAAAGGAAATAAAAAATATAAAGATCCGAATTAACAACCTCCTCCTTTTTAAAGTCGGTTAAAAAGACTCAAATGACCAGAGACAAATTACGAAACATTCCAACAATACTGACACTTTTACTAAATATCACAAGTATCGCTACAGCTGATTGGTCATCGATGCCCCGTCCTTGATCGAGACGATCAATTCAATTATAACTTACAGTAACAGTAACAGACAAAACCAAACATTATTATAAACGAAATAATTGGGTTCAGCAACTGCTAACTAAATTAGTTGCGGCAGATTTGAAAATCTTGATACTAAATGGATTTCAATTTGTGGTTTTGGGTTTGCGTTTTGTTGGGCTTGTAGCTAAGTAATAACAGCCGCACGGGTCAATCGCTTACCGCGGTCAGTTCATGGATGGATTACCATCCATTACCTAACGAGACCCTTCCGTGCATTGGAACGCATTGGTAGATCTTTGACAGTCGTTAAAGGTACTCAGAAGCCAAAGTCTGACAACTAGACGGAGGACTTCTTGTGGAGGTCATACAGGCAGTCGCTCCATGTAAAGCTGGTATTCAGGTGCGTCCAGTTACACTGGAAGCCGACCCCAACATAGTTGGGAAAAGACTAGGTATATTGATTGGTTTTCGGTCTGCGTTTTGTTGATTTTGCCAGAATAATTCGAGCATTGAAAAATATTTGTACGTATCTTATGAATTCAGCGAAGAGTAGTCAACTCTATTACAATATCTACTTGCAGTAAAATAACTTACTTTGTATGCCGTGATTAACTCATGCGCAGTTTTAATATTGCCATTTTTCCAAATTACTTTGTTGAATAACAGTGAAAAATGTGCTAAAGTTAAAACTCCAGTCAGATAACAAAGAGAGAGGTAATATTTTGCACGAGCGGCTCAAACAAAAAGTGGCCATCAAAGTAATATATTTTAGTGACGTCAGCCTCTATTGAAACAAAATAGCCATCTTTTCAGTCTTCAGTGTAGCGAATAACAAACTCATTAATATTTGTAACTGAAGAATAAATACTGAAATATAAGGAAAAGTCAAAGTCTTACTGTGGTCTTTTGTTCTAGACATACTTCTGACGTACTGTCGGTAAAGTGAACAGCACATCTGTGGTAACACTTGCACTACAAAAATCCCCCTACTACTCCAAAAGGCGCTGTCAATGTCAAATTCGAAATACAAAACGAAACGAAAACAAGACGTTTAGTTATTAGTTTAGTAAAAAAACTTGCATTTGAAATAATTTCTACGTACTCTTTTTGTTTTCACAAATAACAGCAAAGTCGCAGCAGCAACGGTTACGTACAGACAAAAAAATAAAACAAATCGGTTTTAACGACATAATCCATACCCTTAGGACCTGCGACCGATCTACAAACACAATACCCAATGCATACTGAACAACGGACAACTAGTATGTTTAATGCCTAGGATATGACGACAGGGAAGAGCTTCAGAAGGGAAACTGCCAAAAAAGGTCGGATAAAAAAGAAATCTCGCAACGCACTGAAACATGATTTTACTGAACTAATAGTTCAATCACACTTTCCTGCCAGGGTTGCGGGAAATTCCGAAAGGGATACCGGGGCCTTGGCTATAGGCAACTGAAGGAACACGGGTGGTTTTAGTCAGTAAAAGTCTGACACGCCCTTCCGCTCCGCCCATAGCGGGAGAAGTCATATGATTATTTCCCACCCTCAAAAAAAAAATCACTTCAAATAAGCGAGAGACGGCTAAAAGCCTGCATTGAGATGCATATACTACTCCAGCATTTGAAAAAACGATTGAATTATGCCATTGCTCCTTGATCGCAACGTGAACGACTTTTGTTACCAGTAGACCTTCCGACTTCCCTGTTCAGTTATCCAACAAAGAAACACATGGAGAGCTCTTCAAACACTGTTGTTTGAGCGCCAGGCGGGCAAGGTAATCCCAGACGCTGGTTTCGATTCGAACCCTGTGCAATCGACGACTGTTTACTGAAACTGTGGTTATATATTCATTACGTGGGTCCACTCGATCACTTTCCCTTGGGGCTGTAGGAAGGATTAGAGAGAATGCAAGCACCGTGGTCCTTAACATAACCGTGGTCCATAACCATCTCTCTTTCTCTTTCCTTTTTGCAAAGCTTCCTGATTAGTAGGATAACGATGTCTCTTTCGCTTTCCGTAATAATTTGTCTGAGGGCCTAGACAAAGTGAAATTCTATCAGCGATAACGATGATGGAAAAGGCAAAAATGTAAAGGACTGACATAAGCCATCGAAAAGCTTATGTCAATCCTGTTAAAAGTCGTTGTAGAAATACGAAACGCTTTCGAAGCGATTGCCCTCTGGTCCTTTTCCCATGGTTTGTTACCAATGAAGCTTGTATCTTGTGCTACTTTTACATCGCGGTTACATTACACCTTGCACAATCATTGAAAGATACTGTAGGTTAGTATATTATTCATTCATGTGGTCACTATGATCTCATATTTGCAAACACACGATCTAACATGTCATTACCATTAAAGGCCCTACCTATCCCACTCACAATTCTGCTTGGAGTTTTTCTAGTGCGTGTTATATTTTCCAAAGTTTTGTATATTTGACAGCTATTCTGGAAAAAATTGACCATCTCAGTTCTAATTTCTGGACACACAGCAACCAGCTATAATATTTCAACAAGTGGAAAAAAGGTCGCCGCAAATAAAGGTCGCAAGTATGAGTTGTACTGCAATTGCGACATTGCGAAGGTAGTGTGCCTAAAGTAAATATTGACGTACAGCGAGCAGTTCTCGTACAATATATCAGTATTTGTTCAGTGTACATACAAACCCAATTACCTGTCGGGTTAAGGCCGTGTTCGTTTATTAGGTGCTATATTGTTTTTAGCGGATAATTATTTGTTTTGTTACGAATGGCTGGTAATGATGGATGTTACTTGTATGATTTATTGAGGAAAATACTATTCTAATAAAGAGCATAGTTGTAGATTTGACCTGACCTAAATTTAAAATTCAGTTTTGTCATTTATGCCCACCATTAAATTCAATAAATTAAAGTTATAAGCATTATGCTGCTGTCTCCTTAGTTAAGACACTCGATAATAATGGTCCATCTATAAAACCTATAGCTAAAAGGTCCGGCAATATAGTAAGAACGATTGCAAGGCGACTGTCTAAGAGAATTACCGGTCGAAGACGCCTTACAAAATAAACACTGGCCATATTGGTGAAGTCCTTCAAAAAGTCAGGTGCGTACACTATGAAGTGCGCAGTTATGTCCGGCACGCAAGTGTGTAATAATGAGGAGGTACAAAGCGAGAGATCGTATGTTTCTGATCTGTATTTTTACGCTTTGGTATCATAACGGCACTTCAGTCCCTCCTCAGCAACTTATCTTACCTCTGACAGTAAAATTATAGCAACGAGGATAATGATCATTCTTATGCAAAATCATAGGTAAGTAAAGTAAATGACTGTACCTTGAGTGTGATTATTAACAGTTGATTACATCGTCGTAAATTCAATCAGACAGACAGACAGAACAATAATAAACAAAACCTTTACCACACAATAAGTTCATGACATTATCACTATCGTTAAAAGTAAACATTACTTACTGTGTTTACAACGTTGGAATTAAATTAAAATCAATTATAATGAATATTGGTAGCATATCGTTTATTGGTTAAACATACATAAAGGTAGGATACAGAAAGTCACATATTTCTCCCATGGAGATAGAAACTACAGAACGCCCAGTGTACGTATATTCCTGTTTTCTCGTACGTATTTAGTGGTGACAAAACCAATGTAAGGAGGCCTTTTATTATGTTGAAACTCCGTACTACGCCAGGCCAATTGTGGTCAAAGTGTTACCACCGTCAGTCGTGCGGTCGACTATACTACGTGTATGAACGAGATGAAGATCCAGTACACAGCTGTTTTCAAAGTCCCAAAGACAATGTTATGCTATAGTTATAATAAATGACGTCACAACACCGGACCTCTCTGCGCAATTAATCTCCGCAGAGAGCAGTGAATCAGCTCCAATGAGTCACTCGGATTTGTTTTCATGTATCAAGGATTACCTTCTTGTGTGTGATTTTAGTATCTTTTTGTCTTATACGTTTAAAGACATTAAAGTATAAACAGACTGGTATTGGGCTTTCTCTTAAGCTACACGGGCCAAATTGTGGAATCAAAACGTAGATTTGGCTAAGGTTGGAGGAGAAAATTGTAGGTTAAAATGCTAGGTTGCGTTTGTATGTATGTTGCCAAAAAATTGTCTGAAAGGTATCTCATATAAATTTTTGTTTTACTGACCTTATCCAAATTGAGACTATACAGTGGTTAGAAGCTATTGGTGACTCTATTACACGTGTCATATGTGTATCGTAGGAATACAAGGAATTAAACGTATCCGATGTATGTCTACCTAAACTTCTACAAGTGAAATTCTAGAGTAAGATAATCATATACACGTGCTAGCTGCCCGAAAAAGACAATATTACGACATATCATATCAAGAAGCCCATCATTGTAGTAAGTAATGAACCAAAGGACATCGTCTAGCCTGCCTACGTAAGACAAATGCAGAGATACCGGTATTTGATCAAGTTGTGTATCTTTTAAGTTAACTGCCAGGGGCTAGTCGGCGATAAACTAATTATTTACTATCCCACGGGAATCCTACGAGCATTCTTTATAGACAAAGATCTAATTTGCTTAATGTGCGAGACGTAAAATAGTATTTTAGAAGGTAATTTAGGAGGTCCGTCATCTATTTCCAATATCAAAGGAATTTTGACTATTTTTTATTTCATAAGAATATGAAACAATTTCTTGAGCTGTTCGGCCCTAAATAAACAAAATAGCGCGCTTCAAGGCTTCCCGCAGACAGGCGCGACGCGACTCCGGAAGAGCATTTTCATGAAATTTTTATAAAAATTGTTTAACCAGAGTCGCTTCGCGCCTATTTGCGAACCTTCATGCGAACATACATCAATGGAAGGCGTGTCCATCCTATCTACAGGAAAAGTTGTTATTTATTTTGTGAATAGTGGCTAACCGGATATTATGAGACATGGGTCGTGTTTTCCTAAACGTTAATTTAGTCTATCTTGAATGTGTATACAAATTAAAAAAAAAATAAGTTGGTGCCTATACCTAACGTGCGTTATTTTGTTTTTTTTTTTTGGGATATGATTAAAAACTTCTCAAGATCCCCCCCCCCCACTCCGCCAGTGCATGAACAGCTAAAACACAGCGAAGACCCGTGACTCACGAAAACGTGGGACGAGTCACAACACGGAGTTTCCACGCAACGTCAGCAAAACAGGAGTAAGAACAATAATTGTTAGTTCAGTATTCAGGAACGCAATGTACACAGATTTCATAGAAATACTTACGGAAATTCTTTGGTCAATGATACAATGGACGCTTTGATCGTTTCTTAGAAAACTATAATGGTGGCTATATGTACAAATGTATAAGGTATAATTACTGCCATTAATATTAGTTAACTCAATGGCTGTGGAGAAATACCTAGATATTAGTGGATGGATCAGATGGATGCGCTATTCATACAGTCCAACCTTTTGAAGTAGAAATTGGTGGTCTAGAAAAGAAAATAAGAGTCCAAACGGATAGGATGTGTCTATATCACAAAGCCACACGATTTCGTTTCTAATATTAAGACTAAAAATGGTCAGGCTACTGCAACTAGCAGGCATGTATCAATTAGAAACGATAATACAAACATCGCATGTTAAACTTTGAGTATGAATGTGGATGTATATAAAAGTAGGGAAAGACCAATGAAACGATGGATGGACTGTGTGAAAGATGATATGGCTGGAAAAGAGGTGACTACCGACATGACGACAAGTATGGAAGAAAGATATGTTGCGCCGACCCTAAATAAATTGGGATGAGGGCATGAGAATATCTTCGAGATCTATTAACTAATACCTTCATATGTGAGACCACTTTTTATGGACCTAAATCCTCTCTAAGCGACAGTTCCAATGGACCGTAAATCTGAAAGTATCGGCCTTCGGGCAATTTGTAAGTTATGACTACCGGGGCCATTCGACTGCAGGCTATATATTTGAACTGAATTATTACTTACTAGGCCGGGCTATGATTAAACGTATTTTGTGTCTTACCATATCTGGTAACACTCGAAATTAATACTTTAATTTCCTGCAAAATTGTTTTGAAATACCAAAGGTCTTGCAAGTAAGGTAAATTAATGGCTGGAGTAATTATTTAATTAAGCATCAATTAGATATAATGGAACATAATGGAACTTATACTTTGCGTGACGATAATTATTTAAAATAATAATTGTTTTACGTTCATAAATATTTAAAAGTAGACTCGGTAATAGTCAAACTCAAACCATTTATTTCAAATAAACCAATTACAGGCACTTTTTAATTGTCAAGGGGTCGGTCAGTCAGAAAGATGAAGCTAGTTGCCCATTCCAAAGCGCAGTAGGTTCCTATGGAGAAGAACGGGCAAGAAACTCCACGGACACTCTTTTAAATCAGAATATTGTTACAATATATTGTTTATATCATTCATGTTGGAATTATACATGTGAGTACAATGTAGAATAGGTGGATATAAGACCGTCTCTCTAAAAACAAACATTTCATGGAAAATCCAAATTCTAACAGTGAAAAGGAATATTTTCTCGAAGGATTACATACGTATTGGAACTTTCATAGCCTCATCTCTCTTTCATGAGAGCAACGAGCCCCAAAAAGATATTTGAATTTTATATGAATGCCTGCGAGGATTACCTCCAAGTTTTTCACAGTATATAGAGATAGGCGCCTCTGCCTACATAATTTTTAGGTGTCTTAAATCATTACTTCGTGTATTTTTGGGTGAATCATTATTTCGTGTATTTTATTTACGTAATTTTTTGTTGTCTTAAATCATTTTTTTTTTAGTATCCAATCATTTTTTCTGAAATCATCAATCAATCAACATTAAGTGTCTTAAATCTTGGGATTCGCATACTTGACTTCCTTTTGCCCTATTCAAGCGCCTCATAATTCTGGATTTTTGTACTACAGGTACATCTCTGCCTAACCCTTCGGGGATTTCAGGTGTGGTGCTATGTTTATATGTCAGGTAGAAGTAATATTCTAATATATTTATTCATACGTTTTTGCTGACCACTTTTTCAAGATAGGTCAGGAAAACTGTGATAAGGAAAATGTTAGACTAATAGATGACATAACACGTCTTACTGACAACGAAGCCATGTAAGAAGTTCTCAACAGTGAACCAGCTCTTCCTTTTCTAGATCAGCCGGTCTATTCTGCAAAAATCTCACCGTGAAAACTTAAGTGAAGTGAGGTGTCAAAATCAATTCCTATCATCAGCTGGAATGACAGCTCACTTCACTAAAGTATTCACGGTGACGTATCCAGTCGGTCTACGGATACGTCAAACAAATAAGAATAAGTTATCGAACGACCACGTGATCTACAAACGTCATTACTACATCATGTTTTATTTCTATCGGATATTGTTAGATTGGAAACGATATAATGATGACGAGGGAATGGCAGTAGCGTCGGTATAGACGTTGGAAAAAGGTTGCGTATATCCTGCCGTAGATATAGATAAGAAAAAGATAGAATCTAGATAAGTCTGGGTTAGACAGGATACAGGAAACATGGGCTTAAACAGGATGTTTGCCGTCATTCAGGTTTGTATTGCGGAGCTTGAAAAACATAACTTATCTGCAACAGCTTAAGCATTGGCAGGTCTAGAATATTTATCAAGTGACAGTAGAACGACACAGTGTATAATATTATGTGAGGCAATTTAGGCATAAGTTATTGTAATTTTCAAGTAATTTCGGTATATGAGGCTTCCCCGATCCAATTATCTCCCTCATAATAGCCTATTCAATTTTAATATCAAACGACAGTAACCTACATTCAAAATTAGTACTTGATATAAAATCAAACGGGCCGTTCATATAGTCTGCTCGATATTTTCAAGTGACTGGCTGTACTCTATAAAGGGAATTCTTTTTGTCCACAAAGGGCCTCTCTTAACTGCGTAATGGTGTTCCGGCTTGTACAATAGAGAGATTTAACGTAATAGTATTTTCGATAAATGTTTCCGTTCCCTTGGTATTTTCTGTCTCAATAATTGCTGTTTCACTTTTAGCATTACTGTCAAAGAGCACAATTTTTTACTATGCTTAAATTTTTTTATCTCTTGAACCACCTGAGAATGATGATTGCATGTCATTATTATGAAGTCATCTTTTACTTTCTCTCATTCTTTGGACCGCTTCATGCGAAGAAAGTAAAGTTATGCGTTTAATTGCAGACCGCAACGTACTCCTGTATATACTGGTATTCCATTTAGCCCTTCTATCGTAAGCCTTCGACACAGTGACCTTGATCTGAAACTCAAGCATTTTGTTTAAAATTACAAATATGGCAACTGCATTGTTACAGTTAGCTTTGAGTCCACAATGTGTGGTCACGACTGCTCCTATTGCAACCAGCTATCGCATGACGGCACAACTACAATAACTAGCTTCACGAGAACAACAAAGTTTTCATGCCACCTCTCAAACAACTAGCCATGGAATTTTCGACTCTATTCTGTTTCGAGCAAGATCTGATAGGATTAATTTTTTGTGTCAACCTAAGTTGGTGAGAGAAGTTCCTCTGTAGCAGTTGAGGGAGCGGTGTCTATGACAGCTTCAAGAACATCCATTGTCTTAAACATAATAATGGTCGGTTAGTTTTGACGTGATCGTTAATGTGTATAGGTTGACGCAAACACTGTAATAGGCCGTAACATATACCGCGTCGTGAGTGTAATTTGGCATGTATCTAAACAAAGAGTTTTGTTAGTAGAAGAGGCATCTAAAATTTGCAAGCAGTGCTTCTACGGTATATCACGATTATGTGGAACCGTTCTGGTTATGTTTGATTTTCAAAACGATTTTGTGAATTAAAAAAAAATCTGGTACAATTATAACGGTTAGTGCAAACTGTTAAAACAATAGAACTATTGTCACAAAAATACTGTTACTAGGCTTTTCAATTTTGTGAACTAGAATCAAAACCTTGTCTTTGTTTTCGGAACTATGACTAACACACTTTTTAATGTCACAGAATAGAGTTTTCATTGTACTTTATTCAGTTAGTATGATAATAAGAAACGCATCAGTTACTAACTGCACCTGGTAACCGAATATTTTTCGTATATTTACTTCGAAACCCTTTCCAATAGTTTATTTACTTGAATTATGAGCAGTATTTTTTATCTCTTTGTCTATCGACATCTTCATTCATGAATTTAAAGCAATGCCTTGGTTTAGTTACTTGTAAACTGTTGCTATGGTGTTTTCATTTTCAACTTTGTCGTTTTCAATTCCTTCTTTTATTACACGAACAGCAAGGAATATGCTAAAATAAGCCTCATTTGTTCACACAAACGCCTACGGGTGTTTCGGTGACACACAATGATGTAACTTGTCGGTCACGTCACTAAGTTTACTGTTAGGACTAAATTACTTTTTATATAAGCGAACTTTTTGCGTTAAACTCTGCATTCAAGTCGTGTTTGATCGTGACGGGTTTTAGAATGTGTCGTGTTGTTATTTTCTTGTTCTTGTGAATCATGAAGTAGCTAGTTTTAGTTCTGCATGGGGTGAGGTTCTAAGAATACATGAAGCTGTGTCATCGTCTTTGTAATGAGAACCTAACAAAACATTGGGTAAAGGGAACTTTTAGCGTTTTATTCTAGGATGTGTGTGGAGGAGAGTATTTTGGTAGGCTGGATGCAAAGGCAAAATAAATTTATCATTGTGACAAACCAGATCACTTCGATTCGGTGAGCTGCATGTTTCATGGAGTTCTATACCAAACCCATTATCATTGCCATTTAGATATCGCTAAAATGTTGGCAAACTTTAATTACCTTTTCTCAATTGAAAGTAACACTTTACACCTCACTTTCGGTACTTCGACACGAAACACATTACCCTCTTTTTACGTCAAACTGGAGTAACAACAAACGATAGTAAGATAGTTTGCGTGCTCACTACCAATTGATACGAATCGCGTGCACAGAAATATCAAGTAGTATGAAGACAACCGTACGTGATCGAACCTGATCGTACGGGAACGGTGAGTGTAGTATGTGCGTCATTTACACTACGACATCCAGTCACCCCTTTCGTTACGTTACCCGAACAAATTAAGGTGGAACATGGGAAGCTTGATTTATTTCCAACATACACGAATGAGTTGTTTTGATAAGAATTATTGCTAAATTATATACTGCAATTATGCTATTGCTAAAGTTGTTTTTAAATTGACGTGATCAACGATCAGAACCTGTTGTAGCTACTGCGTAGGCGTCGACTCTGTATGCATTTCCGTTCCACGGAGATACAGTTTCTACATCCTTGTATAAATGGAAAGTGGCGTATATTTTTTGCTTCCACGTGAAGGTCATATACTTACACAATAACAACAGAACCGCAGATAAGCATTATCCGCAAATATCATCATAGATATCGAAAGTGGTTAGTGCTGCAAAACCATAACATTGAAAAAGGCGCAAATACAACATCTTGGGGAAACCAGGTATTATGAAGTATTAATGCCACCATTTTGCCAGTGTGAGAGAGAGACGGAGCTAGACAAGGCCGCTAGCACCATACCGTTTTCGCAGTAGAATAATGATGGCATTATACTTCATAATACTACCCCAGGACTTATAGTTATTATAAGTCTGAAATCGCCAACTGATCTTGAGCAAGAGTGGTGATCAATGCTCGAGCTTTCTCTGTATGAGATGAGGCCTTTAGGGGACGATGAGATACAATAAAAGATTGGTATTATTATTATAGGCATACCGGCACATAGGCAGGCCGGCCAGAGACGTTTCGAAACAAGCGTTTCTTATTTTTCAAATTCACGAGCCCCCATTATAATTATCAAGAAATATTCTCTTGATAAACCCTCATTAATATCGTTTAAAAAGCCGAACGTAGTATTTCAGATCCATCATTTTCCGCCTCCTAATTTGGAGGGCGCGAAGTAATTAGGGCACCATTTTTTCAGGGCTCACATTCATTAAAGCTGCCGTGTCAACGAGTGAAGTTCTTTAAGCTCAGAGTACTCAGCTTACCCTCTTATTAAATGTTTGACCTAGATTTGGCGAAAGGCTCCTCAAAGGCGTGTATTTGAATCCCAGGTAAGTGAACGAACGTGCTCTTGGGCCAAAAGCAATTAAAATTGAAGTGAAAGAAACGAAGGTGGTTTCGTCAGGAGTTTCACTTGAGTCCTTATACTTGCATCGTGCAAATATTGAAACAGCGTCATAACTTTAATCAGCATTTCCTGAATGCACGTTTTCACTAACACGACACCTAAAAATAATGCCTAATAAAACTGCATTGTTGGAATTTTAACTGTCGGCGTTGAGCCGAGTGTTGAAAATCCAACATCAGGCAATATATTTAGGTGACGCGTTATTATCGCTCACATCCTTGCGCAATCTCTCCGTTGGACTGCTAAAACCGTCGTTAGTAGTTAGACTATGGTTCTTTGTGTAGTGGTTCAGGTGTACATATTGACCGTCCGTCCTTCAATCCTAGAGTATGCAAAGTAATTATGGCTAAATTTTTACCAGGTCTAGCATTAATTAAACCTGGTATTCTTTGCTTAGCCTCGTGCAAATTACTTTACATATACACCCTCACATGGTTGACCTACATACGTCAAATGATTTTCATAGACCTTGGCTTAGTGTCAATGGTTTAATTTTGAAGTGTACTTGACAGGAAGCCATATAAGGGAGGATGATGAAGTTTGAGTGGCGGAAACATTTGATTATAGCTTTATGTCAAACTGTCCATATTTGGAAACAGTTAACAAGCATAGGTAGAGGTACTTACAGTTGTTCAAAGTTTGTTGTGAATGTATGGTTGTACGCAAAATATATTTTTCTTCAGTTTACCACCGTGGTCAAACTTATGCTTTTGAATTGGCATAGACAAATGTGCAGCTACAGTACAAAATATTCATCACTGTTATTCCTCATCGCTCATAGATGTCAAAGGCCTTGGACGAATCCGAAACACATTTCTAATAATAAATCACAAAACCAAATTAAACAAATTACAAAGAAAACTCACAGAAAAACTAACGCAACGTGTAATCTTTTGTAATTACTAACTCTGCTAAACGCAATCTTAAATCAAAATTAATCACCCCAGTTTAATTACTAGTGCAACTTCAAAGTTAGAACTAATATTTCTGCACTGCCAAACACTAATTTGATTGATTACCTGCTAATCTAAGACTGTGTTTTAAGAAATAGTATCTCGTCAAGACTTTTCAGGTGTTTGTAACACTGAACAGATCGCTTTGTGAATTTTATTTATGATCTAGTAAACAGTGTGTTCATGAGTTTTTATAACACTGACATAAATATTGGTACCTATTTCATTCGGTGAAGGTGTTTATAAAGACGACTAAAATGGATATAATACTAGATTTTAGTTGTCCAACGGATTAAACGTCGGTACTTACAAGTGCTGTTTATATCTTTAGCGAACAGGACAACCTCCTTTGTACCTCTTACTTTATCTACACAATCTATACAAATATCATAAAGAGAGAGAGAGCGAATTTTGTGAGTTTGTGTATACAGGATGTAAGGGTAAACAGTCTTGTCATTCAAACCATGGGACTTAAATATAAAAATAAATGACCAAACACAACAAAAAAAAACATCATTTTCATTAAAAGATTTTAAAAAGTTTATATCCGACACCGTGCTCTCTAGCGAAACAGCTGACTGACTGAGGGAGGGGTCGCGTTCGCGGCCGGTCAGGTCACATCCCGTACCCCACGCCCGTGTTGAGACGCAAGTTCGTTGCCCTAGCACATAGGACAACGAACTTGCGTCTCTTGTGGTAAAATGTAGATTTAAAAAAAAGAAAAAAAAAGTTGTAATTTTACATTAATTTTACGTTCTATAAATGAAACCAAACCACTGGTTGCAAGGATAACGGTGTTTACCCTAACACCCTGTATTTGGAGGGTAATCTCCGGAACCGCAGCTCCTATTTGAAAGATTCTGTTACCATTTGAAAGATAAATTACTCCAGATGGGCATAGACTATATATTCTGTAAATATATACAAAAAGAAGTACTTAATAATTCTACTAATCAAATACTATCTTGCATTTATCCAAGCCTAGTACTTTTAGCGACTTAGGTACGAGTTATAGGTCGTAGGTTCGGACCCTGACAGGCGCTTTACTTTGTGTAAATTATTTTATCACCACTGCTCTCAAAACGGTGAAGGAAAACATCGTGGGGAAACCGGCATGTCCTAGAACCAGTTATTCGAAAACATATGACATCTACAAACCCGCACCGGATCGCGTGGTGGATTACGGCCCGGTCCCTCTCACAGAGAGGGGCCTGTGTCCCAGCAGTGGGAACGTTATAGGCTGCTTATGCTGTATGTTGCACCCATGCGAACCCGGGGCGAGTGAGTGTTGCATTCAGTGCAATAAATAAAACCATTCCAACCAACCAACATTTCTTTCTCATTTCTCTTTTCGCAGGTCTGCTGGAAGAAATTTCTTAAGAAATAAGCAGTACCTTTGTACTCATATTTTACTACTGTGTGTACATAAATAATAAAATAAATAAATAAACCAACCAAGCTAACTCAGCATTAACGTTTCCTTGTTTGCTAGTTCAGTTCATTCATTTCCGAAAACAGCTGTGTTACAACAACTAATAGCGCCTACTAAAATACAGTTGATTTGTTATGTTGATAACGTTCAAGGCCAATGTATTCTCGTATCTAAAAATAAATAATTCATAGGGTATTAGTCCTGACCTCAGTCAAGGTTTTTACGCGCTGATACTTAAAACTCAGCCTAGTTAAAGGTCAGCCTGTTTAGTCAAAGATGATTGTTTGGCCAGGCCTCTAATTCTACTAACTATTTCTTAGAATTTTGGTTTTTGCTAACATCTCTCTGCTCTCAAACGGTGTAGGAAAACATCGTGAGGAAACCGGCATGTCCCAGAACCAAAAATTCGAAGACATGTGACATCTACCTACCCGCACTGGGCCCGCGTGGTAGATTACAGCCCACTCCCTCTCACAGAGAGGAGGCCTGTGTCCCAGCAGTGGGAACATTATAGGCTGATTATGCTTATGCTAACATACTCTCTTAATTTTAAAGATAAGCATTAGCTGTATCTTTGCCAACATCGTGGTCACGTATTTCAATTTCAAGTTTTTAAATATCAATAGCATTATCAGCAGATTCTCGACCAACTAGCTTCCTCTGTCTGAATGACCGACTCCTTGACAATTCAAAGTTCTCGTAAATGGTTTAATTGCATAAAATGTTTTAATTTTAAGTTCTTTGTCATATGCCTTTGTATCTTTAAATCGATATAAACAGCCGTTTTTGAAGTTGATACCAGTAGTAGTATTCTGTAAACACCTCACCTTGAAAACTTAGGTGAAGTGAACTGTCAATATAGATCACTTCACTTTAGTTTCACGGTGAGGTGTTTACAGAATAGACCGGCTGTTGCAGAATGAGCGACGTATCATCCAATTATTTGCACGGGAATACAAACGGGTGTACAAATAACTAATCACGACCAGTATATAAATATTTATAAGTAGCATTAGGTACATGTGAATCTTTCCGTTTCCGTGTTATTGCTTGTTAACACAAACATGTAACAGGACTGGAGAAATAAAATATAACAACCATGTTCAGAAGCAATGCATGTTTCGTCTCGTAATAACCGGTTTCCCTAGGGTCCTCTGTGGAATCTGCTCGGGAGGATACACCGTGTTCTACGTCTATGGAATCTTTAATATTTACATGATCTGCAGGCGTAGCATGAGCATCGTTTTGTCGACGGAAGATTAGACAAAAATGACGTTTCCTGTAGACAGTACGACGGCAGCAAAGTAGAAAGAGTGAACTGCACTTTTTACGAAATTCACTCTTTTACATAATTCGACTCAGAATTCTTTGTTTTGTCTTAGGATTTATCGGATGTCAGTGTGATTTTGACAGTAAGGATAGAAAACTTTCTTCCGAAATAGTCTACCTACAAAAAGTCCTGGACAAAGATAGTTAGAAATGAAAGACAAAATGACAGATTGTAGAAAGATTTCTACAGTGGATGTCAAAAATGAAGAAACGAACTGTCACTTTGTATACAAAAAGCTGTCTCTTCTTCGGTAGAGATAGAAAGCGCCATGCTACGCCTGCTGTAGTTTCATATGTTTGGTTTTTACCACGGGTGACTGTAATAAATTTTGTGTACAGAGGAATTTTCACAGAACTCAAAAGTGCCACTTTATCTTTCTTGTAAGGCACTCTCCCTTGACTTGAAAGATGTAGTGACGTTTTTCTGAGAGAGCAGCCAGTTTTAGAAGGACACTCAGATTTTGTGTCCTCTTATTTTCCGACTTCTTTTGTATTATTGTGGGGCTTTGCACAATGCAGTGGCTTTCTGGTACTCAAGAAACTCTCAGATTAGGTAAAACCAATTTCACACGAGACCTTCGCCATGTTAGTTGTGTTGTGTTGTAGCAACGTTTTTCACAATGCCCTAAACCATTTCTCGCGTGTTCCCCTATAACGTTATTGTGCGACACTGGCATACGTAACACAATATCGTTATAAATGCGTTGCGAACACGCAACGTTGTCAGTGTTGTCAATTATAAAACGCTCGTATCACTGTAGTTTTGACAGCATTAAATATTGACGTTAGAACAAAACAAATTGTTTACGTTGAATTTTAAAGGTTAGGTACTCCAGTCAATAGAATTTTTATAGTGTAACAGGCAGGTATTATGAACCGCTCCCGCCACAATCCGCTTGACAAGTGAAGGTTCTAGACTAATCTAGAACCTTCCATCGCGCACATTACAACTGACGTCCGTCAAGTGCGTCCGCAGCTGATATGAACTAAACTATCTCTTCTACCCAAACCCGTTTACGTATATAACTAGTGTGTATGCTAAAATTTATGTGATTGGGATTGATTGGTGTGTATGTTTATGATTCCCGGGTCGGACAAAGTGTGGATTTTTCCATTAGGAATTTCATAGTAACAGCCCGGAGTTTGGAAGTTGGCGGTGTGATATCCCCGTGCCTCGGAAAGCACGTTAAGCCGTTGGTCCTACGCCTGATCTCTCTCCGGTAGTGTCGGATTACCGTCCCATCGGACTATGAGAGTGAGGGAAGAGAGAGTGCACTTGTGTCTGCGCAAACACTTGTGCACTATAATATCTCCCGCGCCGAAGGCTAGTCTCCGTTGAGATTGGCCGCCGTGGCCGAAAATACGGACTGGAGGACTATTATGTTAAAATAATAAGTTTTTGTTATAGTTTCGTAGACGTTATTATTTTGGCTGACTGTTTATTGGTTACAAACTATGCTGTTGCTTAAGAATTAAACAATGAAACCTTCACATTTCTTCAAGTTTTATTTGAACATCAATCTTTACACAGCAGAAGTTTTTTAGTACAAATACACATTCACAGTTGTCCCAACATAGCGCATGGAGGTGTTAATATTTAACGTTCAATAAAAACTCGTGAACTATCGTTTAAAGTTAATTTGCATTGCTAATCCTCAAGGAGACTCGTTAAGACGACATACTATGGCGATAAGTGAGTTGATGCAGCGTCAGTTAGTTTTAATTAAGTTTGCGATACTCGTGCGAAATTCTCAGAGACAGTGAGCCATTAAGAGGTAATTAAATAGTGATGAAATGAAAGAAAAACGTTTTGAACTAAAAGAAGACGTTTTGATTTACCTACTAAATATTTTTACTAAACAAGATGCAGGAAAAATGCATCTATAATGATCTCGCCTTTTTAGAAATAGGCAGCAAAGTTAAACAAAATTCAAGTTTACTAAAAATCAATGCTGCTCGCACGTTTACTAAAAACAAACAAAACAAACCAGGGATCCTGTTTCTACAGACCAGCCAGATTTCTACACCGCACAATTTATTTGACCGCGGGATCAATGCTATTCAAAGGTCACACAGGGGACATGGCAACGAGAAGTTTTATAACCAAACCATTGGAAAGCGAATCAAAAGACAGACGCTTCGAACGAACAGTCTTGAATGTTGCCCAGTAACAAGAGTCCCCAAGGACCGATTGAAGCGAAAATATTTTACACAGGCTCCTTGAAAACTTTCTTGAAGACTACTTTGAATAGCAAAGGAATGTAGCTCTTATTGCATGCAAAGTTGTTTATTGTGGAGGCTATTTTCGTTTGAAAGAAGGCTTTGAAAAGGGCAATCGAATTGAAAATTCTACTTACACTTTAAATTTTAAAGTGCTAGTCCGTATAGGCTGGAATAGTATACATAGATCTGATACGGAATTCAACGCGCGTTTGGTAATTGAATAGATAATAGTTTGATAATAATAGGTTACTTATTAAATAATAGAGTATCTTTGTACCTAACATGAGCTATGATTATGTTTATCGCACCATGTAATTCGTTCTACTGAATTTTCAATACACTACTGGCAGGAAGCACAATTAGTAGCATTAATATAATGGGTGGTAATTATGATAGTAGATATTATTATGTACGATTGTTGTTGAAATAGGTACTTACATAAAGTATGGCTGTTTCATATCATCGTATGGCGTCGTAGGATGAAAAGACCAAGTAAAATTGACGAGTCTCTTAAAAGCATTTCAACCTAAGGTTGAATTTGTTGTATAGTAAAGGAATAGTACTATCAACTTCATATTAAAAAGGACTAATCAGAGGACGGAGACGGAGTCAAACAGGGGAAAGTGGCGATAGCTCGAGAAGGCACTAGTGGCTTTAAGATAGCAACAATAACTATTAAGGGAAATATCTTAAAAAAGGAGTAGTAGAAAGTCTTGAAACGGGACGAAGGATCCAGAAGCTTAAATTATATCAACAATTTTAATCATATTTGAAGATCTCTCTAACACACAGATTATAACTTATGGGTTATATTTATTACTAACCTAAGTTTAAGTGATAATACAACATGCTACCAAGCGGATTGGCACTTGGGCGAGGTTCGTAAAACACGAGTTACGCAAAGCGTAGGCGCACTAATACGTAAACTTTAATCCATAAATACTGACGGTGGAAGCAGTCACAACTTTTGGGTTTATGCATTAATTAAAGCCAGGGACTGGCAGGCATTCGTATATACCCTGAAGTAGGTACATATCGTTACTTGTGAAGGTCATGGTCGTTGTTTTACCCGGTGGGCACCTTGGGTAGATATATATGTCGCAGCCATATTGTACACGCCGTATTACAAATATGCGCCGTATTGTAATGCGGCTACCTTTCGGTCAGCCGGATCGTGGTGGTGATACATTCTACAAAGCGGCGTTCAACGTTTAGCTTTATTGTCAACAAGGAGCAATGTAGTATTATAGTATAATTTTCTTATATTTTTTTTTAACATTTCTTATATTAAAATGCTTACAAGCATGCAATAATTTGTTAGAATATGTATTTATACTATGCTATCAAATATAGGTTCTGAATGTTTTTATCTTAATCTTTAAAACTAGTTATTATCTCTAATTTAAAATTTTATTTATTTATTTATTTATCTTAACAAAATGGAAACAAAACAAAATTCTAAATCCAATATTATTTTCATTTTGTTGAGACACCGTTGTCGATTGCGACGCCATTTTTGTAGTTATAATCATGGCGGCGAAAGGTAGCCGCATTTCAAAACAGTGACGTTTTTCAATCGGGCGCGCCTTTTTGTAATACGGCGTGTTATACAATAAGGCTGCGACATATACATATTGTAAAGTGTTGACTGTTAAAATCTTTATCTGTGGTCAGGTGGCTCGTAGCGCTTTAGTTTACTGCAGAGGTTTTATCATATGTAGGAACGAACGGTGAACCTATCTGAACTATCTTAAAGTATCACGGAAGCTTTTTTATACTGCAAAGAAGTTTTTTAATACAATGTTGCTTGTTAAAGGAGAGACAGCTAGAAGCTAGTATATGATAATAGAGCCTGACTATTGGCATGGGGTCTCAACTCGAACAAATTATAATTAGTCTTGAAAAAAAATCATAGATGGCAGCATAAGTAACAATTTATGAAATTAACAATCACTAAAAAGCGTTATACGACAAATTTTGGCTGAGGTAATATTAGTAAAAATCAAAACATCTTTGTTTAATGCTGATTTATGTATTTACACTCATAAATCTCGGATTTTCAACAAAAAACTTAAATTAAGCCGTTTACTTTCATTCGAACCCTTAGAATGATAAAGTAGCAATCTGTAAATCATTTTGTTGAGAGCTCTTTGCAATAGATGGCGTTTTACTCAAGTGATGACAGGGTCACTTTAAACTTGCGTTTATGTCGTTTCATTTAGGAAAATCAAACATTTTTTTTTTTAAATCTAGACTTTGCGTAGAAATATAAAAATTGAACACCTAGGAAGAAAAAACGTAAAAAAGGAAGAAAAACATCTAGGAGTCTTGCGTAGTATCTAGGCAAGACTCCTAGATGGCGTTAAAAAAACTACAGTCTCTGGCAATTAGTGAGTCGCTGATGCTGCCATCTGTTAAAAAAATGGAGAACGAAAAATAGCCAGCTGAATAGCCAGACTTAGGGTGGTGTCATTTCTTTGTATGGGATTGGGTATCTGTACGTAGTATTATAATATCTGTGCTATTGGTTAGCATAGAGCGTAGAGCAGCCTGACAGGTGCTTTACTTTGTGTAAATTATTTCATCGCCACTGTTCTCAAAACGGTGAAGGAAAACATCGCGAGGAAACCGGCATGTCGTACAAAAACCAAAAAAAAAAATCGAAGTCATGTGATGTGACATCTATCAACCCGCACTGGGCCCGCGTGGTAGATTAAAAGCCCACTCCCTCTCGAAGAGAGCAGGCTTGTGTCCCAGCAGTGGGAACATTATAGCAGAGTGAAGAACTACTAACATAGTCTAAGCCTTATTTATTAGCACAAGTTTTGTTTATAGAATATGTATGTTTAGGTTAAGGTATTTACGTATCTATGGGCCTGTGTCGCCTGCAATAAATGGTTTATTATTTATTTATTACTAGCTTTTGCCCGCGACTTCGTTCGCGTGGAATAGTGACTTCCGACAGATTTTTGGTTTTACCCACATAGTTCCCGATCTCGCGGGATCTCTTCAAAAATGAACGGAACCAATTTCAAATTTACGAAACGATCAATCCACAATTCCGCGACAGTACCGAAGCGCTCGGCCGATACCCAACCAAATACGTGTAACGAAACCATAGCGCGATCTATTTCGATCCCAACGCCATCTATCGAGCATAGTGACAACTCGGATTATTTATCTATACTCCGTTCGGGCATTTTCTTTGTACTAAAAGTTTTATTATATTGATATTATTTTTTTCATACCTTTTTACTATTTATTTACTTTTTTCCGTGAATTAAAACAATAACATGAACCGAACTCGTGTAACCATCGACACCATTGCCCGATCACCAACTCGACATATAGTACTAATAGAATTATCTATACTCCGTTAGAGCATTTTCTATGTACTAAAAGTTGTATTATATTATATTTTTCATACCTTTTTACTATTTATTTACATTTTTCCGATGAATTTTCAGTACTGAATTGATGCCGACTCTTGACCAATAGATGGCGCTGTATGTCCGGAATAAATTTTATTTTTTATTTTATTTTTTGTAATAAAAACTATCCTATGTCCTTTCTCAAGTTCCAAACTATGTCTGTACCAAATTTCACACAAATCGGTTCAGTAGTTTAGGCGTGAAGCAAAGACAGACAGACAGACAGACAGAAAGACAGACAGACAGACAGACAGACAGAGTTACTTTCGCATTTATAATATTAGTTTGGATTATAGCCTGATTATGTTTATGCTATTGGTTAGCATTATTTGACCCTTATGACAGAGTGTCCCACTTTAAAATCTGTGTGACTTATTTTCTTTGAATTGCAGCACAAATGGCTCTAACTGGTGTGAGTCACAGTCTAAACGAAATTCATTAATGATTTATGATTAATCTTCCAACCAAAATATAACTTGTATAACCGCAAGCGCCTACGTTCAAAACCAAAGATATGGTAATTTAGTAGGAACCAAACATTCGTATGTTTACTATACCTAACTAACCATAGCCAAGAGATATCAGGGCGACAACGCACAAAAAACAAACAAGAAGGTTTAACCAAAAACTGCAAACAAGTACAAGGTGACTAAACTCTTACCTGTTCAGATAACAATAGTTGACAATTGAGTCACAACAGACGTAATCGAAGGAAATCGTTAGTCCCACCCTTGAATTTTAAGGTATTATTCGTGAAAACAATTGTAATATGTGTCGGAAGACTGGTGTTATTTAATCTGTGTGTCATCTGGCCTTAGTTCTAAGAATTAGTTGTGTGTGACCTAGTTGGAAAAGGATAATATTATACTGTGGTCAGCGATGCTATCCTTGGTACTGTGTATAATGTATCTCGATACTCGTTGATCTAGTTGCCAAGTGCGATGACTTTGGGTACTGATCCAGATTTGGAGAAGACTAAAGATAGACGAGGAGATACTATGATGAGAGATGACTATAAGTTTACACTAAGGAGCTAAGGATTGTTTCAGCTACGCAGACAGCAGTAATGACGGCAGAAAAATGTTACTTACAAAAGAATTTTAAAATAATCTGCAAAAGGATAAGACACTGAACGCTCAACATTAACATATATCAATTGAAAGGACAGAAACTGTCTAACTTAATGGAGCATCCAATTTGACATTCTTTTGTACTTTTTAGTCCAAAACGTTTCCAAATGAGAAGATTTGTACAATATCATCGTTTTGGACGACTTATTCAATGAGTGCTATTAATGTCATTGACTCCGCGAAATGAATGAGCAGTGCGTTGAACCGGGTGCGTAGGAGTCGATGCGAAATTATCGAGTGCTCGGATTTGTTAGGATAATTAGTTCCCTATTTAAATTGGTACGATTATGTCAATGATTGTTTGTTCATAGCAAGAAGTGTTGTCAATTTTGTAGTCGATGCGGGCAATGTTCCACTTTGTAGTACTTTGCACTATTTACACGATTAGCTTAGTTACCATACAAGCCACGTCGGAGAAACCTGTTTTGAGAAAGAATACAAATGGTAACATACTAACATGGTGCTTGTTGGTAGAGTGCCACTTTATTTTAGTATCGAATGCGTCACTTTGTGGTTTCTTGGAGAATGTCAAATTAATCAAAGAAAAAAAATACAATGCAATGTGTAATCAACTGGAGGTCATCAGCATTTCAGTAATCCTTTATGACTTTGCAGCTACAGCTGCTTGGACATCAGAAACAAAAGAACAGATAAATGATAGATGTGTGTGGGTTGATATGAGGAAAGTGGGATTGCATAATAATGTGACGGCAAGGGAAGAATGGAAAAGAAAAGCATATTACGCCGATTACAAGTAATACGAGCAGAAAATACTATACTTAATTGTATACAAAAATGTTATTGATTCAGTGCGCTGTCACTCAATCAAAGCAAAGGCATTAACTTTACCAATACGCTTTCAGCGATAAACGCGAAAAGCGGAGCGCTTTACAGCGATAAGCTTTACAAAATTGTCTATAACATAATCAGTATAATATACGAGCCATTGTTCCAAGCTGAACGCCAACGTATAATTAAGTTGATAAAGGCAGTTAATCAATTTAATATTTGTATTGTTAGCAATAATGTATGGGACGACAATTGGTAAGCTTGCATAGAATTTAAAGGACATTATAAATCAAAAGAGCTTTTGAAGCAGCCGTTGGGGTTGTAGCGGTATAATCAGTGCGTGTATACAAAGTGGAGACGACAATACGACAAAAAATGAAACTCCGTGTATCTAATGACGTTCTCAGTCTATATAGGTACAAAAAATTTATCAAATATATCCAATAGTTTAGTTACAATAGCTAGTCAAAGATCGGCAAATCCCATAGTCGGCCCATCACTACTATTTAGTTTGTTTGAAAAAATGACTTTTTTAATTTCGATGTTAGGATTTATTTGATAGTTCCAAAATACTCTTATTCATTAGTATTGCCAGTGTTTTCATTTATTGTTGTAATATGTTTTGTATATATGAGGATGGTTTACGGTTCGTTTACTTGTATCTGCGTTAGTTAGTTCTACGGTATTAGTGACATTTTTGTCTGTCCTAGTGTGATTTCAAAAGAAGTTTCTAAATTTAATTGACAGCAGTTACTCCCACCTCAATAGGTGCACACGTTGACTAGCAAACAATCAGTTCTATTACATATAACTTACGAAACATCTAATAAATTCATAAACATGGTGCACTCAGTGTATACCTACTACATAATAATATAATCTACATAGCCGAATGAATATTTTAGTTGACAGTTACACACTAGTTTTAATTTAAGTAACTATAACAAATATGCTTAGAATATATATGTATATATTTTAATTAGCTCAATCTTATTAAGACTGGGTAAAAAAACAAAGCACACAAAGTCAAGCTAGTGCAAAGTGAAGTGTTACTAACATAGTCGTAAGCTATATTTATTAACAAAAGTTTTTTGACCATAAAATTATGTATGTCTAGGTTAAGGTATTTTTCTATGGGCCTGTGTCGCCTGAAATAAATGGTATTATTAAAAAACCCCCGCATTACATTGCGCATTTTCCTAGCATTGAAAATGCGCAGTTACGAAGGTCAAAGAAAACATACCTAGATCGATTATATACAACCCATTCATAAAAATTAATGACATGAAACTATTGCGTTTGAGAAAAAAACAATCATTCAATACCAGTATTATTTTATACTACTCATCTGAATACAATGAAAGTTTAAAAATGATTAATTTGTTCCTACTTGTTTCAATTACAAACAGTTTGGAACGAAACCAAAGAAAACACCGCATATAATCCTCTTTTGCCAAACCAATTTCAGTATCATCCAGTTCAAACATAACAAGATTAAAAATGTACATTGGCTCTTACCAATAAATCAAGCAACAAACAAACAGAAAATAAAAAACCAATAATAAAAGCAATTCTACCAAACAAAGTGCTATAATTCATTAATAAATCAATTCAGACCATCCTATTGATCACAATACATTTAATTATTAATTATTGAACGAGGGTGACGAATCAGTACTAGGAGTTGATGAAAGCCTAAATAAAAATAATGGAAATTAATCAAGGCAAGTAAAATTAAACATGAACTGTATGCGTAGCCATGACCACTGTAGAATCGGGTTATGTCGATAGAAGAATAGACAAAATGACAAATTGTGATTTTTGTTCTGTCATTTCGTGTATTCTTCCTAATCCGTGCTGATTGTATTAATAAACATTTTTAAAATTATGCGTGATACTGGCCTCTGTTGATCACTTAAATACATTGGTAAATCGTACATGAACAATTTCTTCTACATCAGTATTACTAGAAAATCTATGTCTTAACGAGAAACTAGAGTTTTTCTTTCACATTTTACTAGCTATGCTTTCATTCTAGAAAATATTTCAATAACCAGACTTGCTTGGACATGAAACTTTACCAGAGAAGTAATTTTAAAACTCCCTCAAGTTCTTCAACTAACGAACTTCATTAAACTACTTTTAAGGAGCGACTTTAAAGTGGTTAACAAACTTGGGATAGTTTTAAAGTACCATCAAGTTGGTGGTTTATTAGTCGCAATTACATTGTAGAAGACGTGACTGTATAAAGAAACCACAAAGAGTACTAGAGTACAAGCACAAGCGTGCTGTTAGATAAAATAGGTTCTTAGTAAAAAAAAATTGTTTCCTAGATACGGTGGAACCAGACTTTAATGATAAAGTAAGGACAGAATAAGCTAACGAAGTCAATTGAACCAGTGAAAGAGAGAGAGTGGCATAAACGAAAATTGAGACTAACGATAAAGTTCCTAAATTAAGACGAGATTAGAAAAAAAATATGGACCTAACTGCGATTGTGCACGTTTATGGACGTCTTTCGAACTACCACGTTCGTGAATAGAAATATTATACAACAAAAACTTCAAGCGAATCGTGTACATCTGTATTGTTGGCAATGACACAGTCTGAATACTAGGCTAACACGACATGAACGATTGTCACCGCTTTTTCTTTTACACTAGAAAGGTCGCGGGAGACGTGATGTGTTGCCGGGAATCTATTATCTTGTGAGGTCAACGCTCCGAGACGGTTCTGAAATCCTGATTTAGATAACTTACCTGCAAGGTTGAGTTTTACCTCAATAATTTGTCAAGTATACCTATTCAACATTAAAATATCAGTTTCCTTCTGTCGCATCAATTTCAATTGACAAACTTTATTGCTATAAATTGTCAAGCTTGGGTGTAGTGGTATTTTTATTAATGGTGCAGACATAAGGAAAAGTAACGGACGTATAACACAGACGGACGGATGAAGCCATAATATACTGAGCTACTTATTGGGTAAATATTGCGTTAATGCATGGTTGCCAGGATGCTATAATTTCAAGTATCGATTCCATACCGATTTCTTGTCTTTAAACTCGATATCGAATCATAATCTTCATGAGAAGCTTGAGGTTGCGAGTGATTGAACAATCTCTTTGAGCTTTTGTCATTTCGGCTGGTCTATTTTTTAACGACTTTTGTTTAGATGTTCACAAAATAAATCGATTCAATACACAGTAAAAAACAGAATCGAATGCAAATTATAAAGCTGATGATGAAGATAATAATGACAGCAACGAACTTGATTCGATGTTACATCCAATTCGTGTCTGTTATCCTAGTTTACATCAAGATAATGGCGTCAATAATGTTATACGGACGGAAACATGAATAAAATCGATACTTAGGCGAAAGCTATTCCGCTATTGTAATCCAAATCACCGTTTACGCGCTACTTCTCGTCCTGCCGCCTACGATTTTGAACAAAGGTATAGAACCTTTGTGTAATTGGAAATTTTGCATCAAATAGTTTCACGTCTTACATCCCCAAATTCTAATTTACATAATAAATTTCAAGGACACTTTTTAAATAAGAAATGAGATGTTACAAAATTGCTGTACTCTCGATCGAGACAATTTTTCACCGCAGGTAGTAGGTACGGTAATCTTAAATAAAAAATAAAAACCATTAGGACACCTCTTAAAAAGACAACAGATCAAATGGAGAAGTACCGTATATTTGGACAGGATTCTTGAAAATACCGTTACATTTGGAGGTCCTATTAAAGATATAATTTAGGGGTTTCGGGAAACACCCACGTAATGTCACAGTCCGTGTGTCTCCGAATTTTGGATCGTATTTCTTGTACACAGAAGCGATTTTCTTTTGATGTGGTTATTCATTAATCTTGAAAAACGGTATCAGAGGCATAAAAAAATATCTTTTCCCAAGAGCTGAGAAACCATCAAGTGCTCGCAATTTTTATTGGAATTCTGGCATATAGTTGGCGTTTCATATACTTACAATATTTTATATACCATAAACAGTGAATGAGGTACCCATGAATTAATATATGGCTATTATCCGTCTCTGTGAAGAAAACCGCATGTCACTAATTCAAAACGTGCGTTGTACCGTAACAACTACAAGCTTAGTTTATGTTACGTGTATCAGGAGTTAATCCTTCCCACACACTCAATTGCTCATTAATAAAGCCTGGTAAACCTTAAACATCTACGAAGTATATACAGTCGAAAGATTCTATCAACAGTACTGTAACTACAATTAATACAGAAGGAAAACACAAAGTTATAAATAAAAATATACATTGACGTTTCAAGAGTAATACATTCGACTGCCTCGTTGGCCTAGTGGTCGCAAGCGCTACTCAGCAGTCAGTGCTGAGCATGAGGTCTTGGGTTCGATTCCCAGGTCGGGCAAAGTTTTTTCAGGTAGCGGGGTTTTTTCATTAGGAATTTCTCAGTAGCAGCCCGAAGTCTGAATTTGTGCCCGGTTGATGGCAGTAGGCTCATCCCCTATTACATGAGACGTAAACATAACCCTCGAAAAGTGGGTGTACCTCTACCTAACTCTTCGGGGATTACAGGCGTGATGTGTTGTTATATTTCAAGAATAAGCAGCCCAGACTAGTAATAATTGTTTATTATTTATTATTTATTTAACCATTTATGCACACACATATAAATACAGAAAAGAAGAAAGGAACAGAAAAATTCGTACAAAGGCAATGCTTATTTCTAAAGAAATCTCTTCCAGCATACCTGCGATAGGAAAGTAGATAAAAGAGATGTAGACAACGTGTGTAAGAGTAGAAGAGAAACAGAATACAAAAATCAAAAACAATTCAAAAATTAAATATAAACATACATTATGAGAATATACTTACATACATACTTCTAAAATAAATATCACTTAAAAATATACAATTACAATATAATTTAAAATAACAATTTAATTTTTTTTGTTGAGTTAGATCAAATCGTGTCTCAAGGTTACAACCAAACAGGTGTCCAGTAATACCTAGATCAGGTATTTGACGTAGAGGACTACCGATGTATATTGTCTGGAACTTGAACGCACACTTTAATAAAGAAATTAGGACTTGGGTGGATACCGTTTCGCTCGTCTACCAAATGCTATGCTAATGCTAGTGTAATTTATTTATTTATTTAGGATCACCAACAAAAGATACACAGATAATGGTGACCTTTCGAAATTAGAAGTGTTAAAAAAAGGTTTTGGAACCAGCAAAAGGTTCTTTCAAAAACCTTCGTTTTATTATTGCGTACTCTCGAAAAGGAAAATCACAAAGCAAACACTGGTAAATAAAACCAAGGTCTGTTTTTAAAGGTCTGAGAAAAAAATACATTAAAACAAAGACTACTATTCTTGAAGTAATGTAGAAATTAAAACGCTTGAAAAGATAATTTCTTAGAGATTTTCATATTTACTTATTGGAACGACCTTTAAGTATAAGAAATTTGTATTGATTAGAGTGTAAGTGAACGGAGAGGGGCTCCTGATATAAAAAACAATTGTTTGCTTTTGATGGTCGGGCGAGAAGATTGGAATTGTTTTCTTCCATTGAAAACGAACTCACTTTGGTTCAACTATTTCGAGCATTTATTTGATGCGCAAACTTGTTTCCTTACATAATACGTAGCATTTCGGGATCAAAGAGTACGGTAGATTTCAGAAAAGTAAGGAATGTCGTTTAAGAAACAACAGGTCGTGACGCAGATAAAGATGAGCACATACGTTAAGCAAAAGCCCGAGAAAACAATGATTCATCCGTTAGTATTCATGCAACTCCCTTGAGGGACTCTAGTTAGCAGAAATAAAATTTAGAATTAAAGACGTGCGAAAATAAAATGACGCTATCGACTAATTGGATTGAACTCACAAGCACATAGCCATCGAAATTACTATACGTGATACTAATGACATAATGAGACATAAACAAATGACGCCTCACAATAATCTACGTGTTCAATGAATTATGGCCACGTTTCTTCCACAACACAATAAATATTACAAATTCTTGGGCTATAACTTCCGATTTAGAAATTCATAAACACAGGTATCTTTAGTGACGTAAAGTTCACATTCATCACAAGATATCGTGCCCTCCTCAGCTAGAGAAGGGTTTGACTTGAATGCTAAGAAGTTATTCCAGTTTTTTTTTTCTCTCCCTTTCAAAGTGCCCACGATTCTTGGAACATCCCTTTCGGTAAGGTCGACGAACGAATAGCCTCACGTTTTATTGTCCGTGTTTTAATATCTCCGGAGACCGGAATAGAGGTTTAATAAAAACAGGAATTTAATATAAATAATATCTAGACATTTTGGCTGTTGGCCTTCAACGATTTGATGTGGGTTTCGCGGATATGGCCTTTGGTATTTACTCCTGTGTTTTATGGATGCTGGTCATAAGCATGGGGACTGCAGAAACTAGTGGCATTGTTTTAAAATATTTATAAACTCAAAAGTATCATTATTAGTTTCTAATTACAAAAACATCGAAACCACAAGTGGTTAAAACAAACAAAAAAGCAGTTGCTACAATAAAAAAAACAGCAATAAAAATTACCTTTCAACTTTTACGTGAAAACCCAATTATGTCGACACGCGATTCAATCAAATCCAATTCACTAATATTGTAATCATTCACACAACACAAAATTCAATCCATATTTTCTAATACCGCGTAGCTATACGAAATGCAACGGCACTGAGCACACGTCCGTTCGGTTTGCGCGCCAAACCGCGACTGGCAGGCTGCGTTCCCAGCAGGTTCGCCGGCGACAAGCCTTACCAATGAACCGCTTCTATTTACCATAGATTATGATAATCCGCATGCATTGCTAATTTATTATATGCAGCAACTTAAGTGCGCTTTACGGAAACGGTAATGTAATAAGTATTAAATTAAGTCGTTAATTTAATGAATGAAGAGAACAAAAATTTTATGGGTCTGTCGATTGGTTAACACTTTAATGACAATGAGGAAGCACTAGTTCCACGGTGCCTTTAAATTATCGTTTCATCTAGATGACATAATAGTTTCCATGAACAATGGGGCGAATCTTGTAACAATAGCGTATTAAAGCTTAGATCTCGGCACGAATGAATAGTTAAGAAAAAAAAAATTAGTAAGGATTTCCCATAATAAGAATCTCGGTGATTACGGAAACTGGGTACGCGTTCGACAATATTTTGCACAATGCCATTTCAACTAAAACGAAATTGTACGGTCATTAGAAACTTGAAACTCTGCAATAGAAATAAAATATCACATTGCGTGGTTGTCTTTATTTCTGTTAGAACCGTATCGCGTTCGAACACTACAGTAAAAGTGTTTTGGCGCTAACTCTATGCGGTGTCCCTGACCCGGTTGTAGAGCCTTCGTGTTTTATGTGCGCCTAGTACTTCACTATGCGGACTGAACCTGAATGATATTATGAATAAGGTATACCGCATGGGGAAAGTCATTATTATGAGAAATGGGTATATTATGAGAGGCTATAATTTCTCTTGTCCATAAAGATATACCCACAATGATTGAGTCGATGATCAAAACAGTCTGCTACAGCTACAACTAATAATTTAGACAGAGAACAGTAATTTGATCAGAGCCGGAGCAGAAAGAACGAAATCACAATGAATAGTTTTTTTTTTTTTCAAAAAAGTTTTAATTGATTGATTTTGGCAGAACTTTTTCGTTCCGTGGGAGTTTTTCTCCTCTACGACGAACCACAAATATTTGACATGATTTATGTTATAGAAAAACATGGAACTTGTAACGTCACCTACAGATTTCGGGATGACGTAAAAGCCAACTAATCGTTGTAATCCGCTCGCCCACTGTCAAATTCTAAAGCCGAGGATATGTTATCACAAGAGAAGCGATTACTGAATGGCTCATACTGAGAGAACTGTGTTTCAACCTGATGAAAACCTTAGTGGATTTGCTCGTGAATCTAGCTATGATATCGTCTGGTTATACACTATGCAGCTTGGCAGGACAACTCATCAGTGTGAACTTTCCGAGGACGATGACTAGCAGTAAACCCATACCGCAAAGGTGTGGTAGGGTTTGCCCTGCGGTTACCTACCCGCTCATCCATCTTTACGGGCATTGCCTGTACACTTTTATTTACGGACTGTGTGTGTCCCATTCCCATATTAGTAACGTTGGCAAAATAAATAGATGGAAAGGCCTGCATGATCAGAGTCTTGCATGTTTTTGTTGCTGATTTACGAGGTATGTCAATTATTTACCTGTTTGTGTTTACATTCGAAAGGTTCTCACATTTTTAACGAATGACTATACGACAACTATTCTAAATATATGTTTGACTTTGCGGTTTTCCTCGAGGACAACCTGAATTCTGGAAGGTACAACAATTTTCATAGGAATTGTATTCAACTATACACTAGCGGTCTGTACTTTAGTAGTTAATCCATTTCTCGCAAACTCATGGTAGACTAAACACCTGATTCTCGGTAAGTGCTTTTATCAATTTGAGTACATAGTACATTAGGTACCTACACGACTTTCAGGCGGTTTCGAGTTTGTAACTTCATTAGAGTAATTGTGAACAGGAAAATTTTAGTCCTCTCGTCAGCTTCGTCTCCCGCATGGCATAGCTCTAGTAATTTTATGAGAGCTTGGTACTAAGTGTTCAGTAGGGAATATGTAATTTCTAAAAGTTATTTGCCAGTTTTGTTATGAAACAGAATTTTCTCAGTATTTAGTTTTATACTGATAGTGTCATTCGGTACAATTTCAACAAATATTTCCTCTGTTCTAATTAGGACTTCAAATAAAAGTCAAACTAATCTATACAATGGTTTTACATAGTTTTTATCTTCGTTCCGCTCAAGTGGTCCTCATAGATCGCTAGCTTCCAGTCTTCCACCACGATTAATTAAGCGTTCGGCGACGCTCCAACGGACTCCTGAAACCGTTTGTTTATCGGAGCGGGCGAAAGTTATGCCTGTCTTGTTTTTATGCCTTCCTGGTAGCAGCGGGCGTGTGGATGCTTGTGAGTTAACAGTACCTAAAGTTAACATACTTCGGAAGGCTTGGTATTCCTTATTCTTCAACTCATAGTTACTTTGATGACATGTATACTTTAATAAATATTTGAGTAGTTAAAAGGCATATAAAAACCACGGATTATTTCGGATAATTATCCAGTAGTTGACTAGGACATGATACAGGAAAGGAAATATGTATTTAGTTAGTTAAACGTTGAAATTTTACCGCGATAGGAAGGCAGTGCTTTCGTGTCGTCAATGTTTCCGTTGGACCTTGTTAGAAACCTATACCAAATTATTTCCTCACTTATAATGAACGACGAGGTAAAAGTGACAAAAGACTAGATATCGACGCTGAAGTGTCAATACCTCTAAATACATATTTAATTGCAAGTATTGCAACAGCATAAATCAAAATGTAGAAATAACTTCTTAATACCACCTACTAACTTCCATGGTAGGACACGTGTTGACTTCGACAATTAGAAGTTATTGGCAAGACGATTACTCAATTTAACTAGTAAAAAAAAAGGTATTTTTTCACTTAGTGTAAGTATTTTAACTTCGGCTCTATGAATTTCTTGTCACTTCGCCGTCGATATGTAGATTTTGATTTTGTGGGCACACTTAACAATCTCGGAGTCAGCCTAGCCTTTTCCCAACTATTTTGGGATCGGCCAACATAGTTGGGGAAAGGCTAGGCAGATTGATTTTTGAGTTAACAATCTCGGAGGCCACGAGTTATGTAAATTTTTTTGATCCGCTGAGCAGTTGTACTCTCTAATTGCACAAACTGCCTGCAAAGTAAACTCTTTTGCTCATTGTCCTCTTACTAAACTGCGCAAAAATGAAACATGACGACCTTGATACTATTTCTAAGGTAAACAGCTAAAATTTAAGTCTCCATCTAAAACCGGTATCGTCTGCGATGCCCGTGCATAAAATCGACCGTGCGTGTTGATCAAACGTTTTGCATATATGAATATTTTGTCAGTCCAGTGAAAACTGCTCATTACTCCTGCCTGTAAAAATGAAAATGAACTTATTTTTGCTTTGAAAAATTCAGCTGAAGAATTTTATTGGTTGGATGTTTATTTTGGAATTTGTTTTTATATTCAAAGCTAACATTGAAATGTTTTTCATGAAGGAAATCATTTCTGCATTTTGTAATCGGATTCGACTAAACAGCTGCTTTGGCTGGTGCATGATAAGACGATTGATTAAATACCATGTTTGTTTACAAAAACAACCAGATTCTCGTGAGAGCGCCGACTATTCGGTTTCTAATTATCACTTGTACAAAAATACAAAAAATTCTTTTAACATGGGTTTAATACCGAAATCCCACGATCCGCGATTTTCCGGACGGACACCGACGATCCCGGACCGTGGGAAGGTGTATGTGCGGAGTATCGCAGACATCGGAAGTTCCTCGGTGCGCGGTGCGTGGTGTTCTGTGGTCGTCTGCCGTGCGTGTCCGTCTGCAATATTGCCGATCGTCTGATTCCACCATATGAAGCACTTCCTCCCCCACCATGACAGTTGACATCACTTAATGTCTATTAGCGACCTATCTAAATTATTCAGATCCCAGCCTCCCGCGTACGGATCCCTGACACAGTTGCTACTGCGACACTGCGGAAACGCCCCAGTTCTCACTAACATCCACGTGTAGTAAGTTTTTCTAGAATACTTTCCGAATGTTGTGCTATTTAGAGGATATTACTTGATGTATATTTTATTTTATGTTGACTTTTCCAGCTTGCTGGGTTCAAACTGCGCTAGTTCACTAGGGTATACATGACTAGATTTGCCTTCGGCTCCTTTTAAGTTTTACGTAAACTAGGAATTTTTAATATTATACTTATGCCAAAGACTAGCCAGAAACATAAGTAAAAGGGTTATAAATAACTAGGCGAATTCTCGAGTTTCTTCAAGTTAGAGTTCTTCGAGTTTTAAAAAAATGCAAACAAATGGACAGACGTTGCGTTTAATGGATGCGTAAGGATGTGACAATGTGGGGAGAGTAATGATTGGCAAAGTAAGACAAAAAGTGGTCCAATAAATGATAAATGATAAATGATTTTATTTCTGTAAGTAGGTTTGTACAAACACTTTTACACGTCAATCACATTTTTTAAAACTAGATGAGGTCGGCGTTTCCTATCTGACTACTCTGAGAAGAAAGGCCGAAACAAACTCAGAGGTCACAGTCTCTTTTAAAGTCCAGACATAATCTTGGTCAGTGTTCAATGTTGACTTTGCCTGTCGATATTGTGTCTCTTACAATGTAATTGCACCTGCGGTTTTGTATTGAAAATAACGAGATACAATTAACTAACTAAGTCAATCAAAATCAATCTGCCTAGCCTTTTCCAAACTATGTATGTTAGGGTCGGCTTCCAGTGTAACCGGATGCAGCTGAATACCAGTATTTTACAGGGAGCGACTGCCTTTGTGACGTCCACAACCCAGTAACTGGGTAATACGAGGGGTATCGTATTGGTTAGACTGGTTGTCAGACTTTCGTGCTTCTGACGACTCGTAACGACTGTCAAAGATCCACAAATGACAGCCGGGACCAACGGCTTAACGTACTTTCCGAGACACGGAGGAGTCTCGATATGTGAAAATGGTCACCCATCCACGGACCAACCCCGGCAAACGTAGCTTAACCTGATGGATCGACCCGAGCGGCTGTTATTACTTAGCCACGAGCTCCTCTAATTAACTAACTAAGTATGCTTTTGTATTTCGCATAAGTACATCGTACCTTTTAAGATCTTCTTTTAATTTGTCATTTTTTACACATACTGCTAAATGACGAAAATGTACTGCTCAAACTCAAACTCAAAGCATTTATTTCAAATAAACCAATTACAGGCACTTTTGAATTGTCAAGGGGTCGGTCAGTCAGAGAGATGAAGCTAGTTAGCTGCTACTTTGTGTATAAACTTGTCCATTATATAGGAAAATACATAATAATTAAAGTATAAAAAATCTGCAAGAGAAAGATGCGCCCGAGTTCCGATTTGTTTCACGCAAATGTAAAAGCATGAAATCGATTAAATCGAGCATTTCACGTGTCTTGAACACGAGTGAAGATATCGATCAGAGTAATCGAATACTAATCGAACACAATCACCTGTTTCACAGCTCTAGTACAGGAACAGGATGAGCCTGCTCCTAAATAAACTTTATTTAATAAACTACGCGTCTACAAAAGAAGTCTAATGGAAAACCCAAATATAGGTAGCCAGTGTAAATGAATAGTCAAAATAGTTCATAATAGTTTATTTGCTCAAAAAGGCAACAGCTTCATACACCGTCGCGTCCGCTAAACGTAAGCTACTAGCTATCGATCGTAACAATCGTCTACTGACATCGATAATTACGTGTTTAGCTCTAATGCACAACTCGGTAATGTTAGCTCATTTGTTCGATCTTATGTGTGTTGCATTGTGCGCAATTCGAGTAAGAAATCGAGCAAAAAAATATCGATAAGCAATCGATTCAGGCAGTAGGTTACTAAACATTCATTGTCGAGTTTGCAATTCAACTTTTTATATGATTTAATTCTCATAGCTGTTCCCGTGTAATGATTCCAAACGATTACAAAGAGATAAAAGTAATTAGTGGTTTGTTTTTCTGATGTAATTTCCATTGAAAAATACTGAGGAAATTATTCTGCTAAATGTACAGTCACGGACTTTAATTGATGAGCCACCTTCAAACTTTTCAATTTTGCAGTTTCATACATTCACGAGATTACACGAACTCAAATCGCACGCTCGTAAACAAGATGACAAATAAATTACTTTTAATCGGAAATAGTCTTATCCATACAGGTTGACTAATAAGTTCCAATGATAAAAATAAATACATTGTTCCATTAAGTTTATCCAATCTATTTGATACCGACCTCCTTTGAATCAAAGCTCATTAACTCGATAACTCTGAAAACATAACTAAAGACAGTTGAAATATCGATGTCAGAGACGTTACTTTCGAACTTGTCGAAATGACTATTATTATTTCTCCGTACGCTAACGTTACTATCGTTGCTAGGTTACTGTTGCTAGACCTGCAATGGGTTGACTTTGGTTGAGAGTGACTACACTCTGCTGTCAAGTTTTTCGTTCTGGCTCTCAGGTTAGCCAACCGGTAAAGATATGAAATATAATTTTCTTCTTCTAATACGAAGACATATGATTTTGCGAGTCGGGAACCGAATAAACCCGATACGCATTACACGGCTAAAATACGAACAGTGCCAGGTGGCTCATCAATTAAAGTCCGTGACTGTACACACGCGTTCTGGAATTAATCCTGAAAATGATTTACTTTCATTACTCTTCTTAAACACTAGCCTTATAGCACAAAACCGTGTTTATCAGAGGGACAATTCCTAATAAGGTTTAAGAACTTTCGCATTCGCATCTCATTCGCAACCTGTCAAAAATACAATCAATTTACTAACCAACATTTTTGACAACTTTGATAGATTGCGACTTGAATATTAACGTTTTTTAAGTACGGGAAATTTATTGGCCTTCTGTTATTTAGCCAAAACACCTTTAAGACATGACATTTCTATATGGAGTTTGACATAAAACTGACATTAGACACGCGTAGAACAAGTTTCTAAGTTTTGTGGTAAGCCCCTAGTAAATCAGCATAATAGCCGTTTAATCTACCTACTTGTTACTGCCCATTGAGCCAATACCAGCCACTGTGTGCACGCTAAAAGAATCTCCGTCGGTTTCCCTTTTCGCCGTACTTTCAACAAATAAATTCAGCCGTTTAGCGCATCAAACGCCACGGTAGAAAATAAAACGCACATAAAAGTGAAAGAGGCGTGTTATTTGTAGTACGAAACAATCAGAGCACAGTTTGTAGACGTTATTAAATGTACCTATGTAGTTTCCGTAAACAGTAAATGCGAAGTGGATGCCAGAAGACTTAGTTGGAATTTTCTGTGAGACTTTTCTTCTGAATATCGACGGATTCGGAGAAAGGAAGTTGTTACAAAATAGCAAACAGCAGGACAAATAGAACACATTATAGTATCCTTATCATATCGAAGTTTACCTCGTACGTACACAAGCACGGGATAAAATATGAATAGGTACTTCTATGAGAACACGGATCGTCAGCACCGCTACGCTAAAACTACACTGAAATTAGATAAGTCCTCATCAATATATAAGTTTTTTATTGAGATGAGACATCTATTGATCGCAGAAAGATGGATAATTATGATATTATGATACTAATAACGAACAAAAACGGCGGGATACGAAGAGAATAATTCGAATAACCTATAAGTTTTTTTTTTTAATTACGGCGCATCGGTAGTGAAACGCCCGTGCATGACAATGTTCTTTTTTGAAATAAGTTGCATTATGTTAAAGAAAGATAATTATGATATTATCCATCTTTCTTTCAAGAACTGTCATTATCTGAAGCGATCCTCAATAGATGTCTCATCTCAATAAAAAACTTTATCTACACCCATGCTATAAATCCTCTATAAAAGTTTCTGAAACAGTTAGCTTATTGCCAACATTAAATCAACCAGTGTCATAGTAACCATTATATCATCCAAACGAGTGTTATAATGTTGTACTAAACATAATGCGACTTATTACAAAAAAGAATATTGTCATGCACGGGCGTTTCACTATCGACGCGCAGTAATAAAAAAAAAAATATAGGTTATTCTAATTATTCTTTTCGTATCCCGCCGTTTTTGTTCGTTATTAGTATTGCAAACAATCTATAGAGGATTCATATCATGGGTGTAGATAAAGTCTTGTAGGCAACTGTAAATAATTAGGTATTAAAACACTCATGTGATACTATTATCACACTCGGCTTCGCCTCACATTCGTGTTCTAATACCCCTTATTAACAGTTGCATAAATAACTATTTTACTTCTTCTTTCTCTGTACTTTGGGGAATGTTATATTCATAGTTTTACCCATGCGCCCATAATTAGATGCATACGTATTTATTATTAATTAAGTACTGTATGTGTGTCCGGTACGTCGCGTACAGTACATCCGAGAATTAAATGTCTTGTTACGAGTTAATTTCAACTGTCTGTCTGTTACTTTTGTTGCAGTTTTAATTAGTATTGTGAAAACACATTGGATACTATTCTGATGTTGGTTTTCGTGCGTTACATTCGGTTCGAGACTATTTTTTCTCTTGTGGCATTTTAATGGTATAAGGACCGTTTTAGGAGGTCACTGCCGGCTACAATAATGGCTGGAGAAGATTTGGAACCATTCCAAGATTATATTGTAGTAGATCTTGAATTGTTTAGCAAAAGTTTTCGTTAAAGATAAAAACACGGTCCAAAGGTACTTTGGATTTGCGTGCTAAGCTATACCGGCCACAAACCTACAGTTTGACCGAGACCGCTGTACCACGCCTTAGGAATGCGCGGCGAGTCAGGGGACAGCGTTGACGAATGAGCGGCAGGACGCCGTGAGCGATGACGAATGAGCGGCCTGCACTACCCTCCGTGTTGTCGCGCATATACCTAAGACGCGGTACAGCGGTTTCGGTCAAACTAAAATCAAATCTCTTGCCGAAAGCCATCAGAAAGAGCTAAGTACACCGTCTTGGTGTTTTCCCCTTTAATAAAAAGGGTAAAGATAACACAATAAACACCTACTTACCACCTACGTATATGCTACTTACATATTAAAACATTGAATGTCAAACAAAGGTCTTCCATCATCACGTACTTAGCACAATCATTCAAATTACCGCAAATTAGTTGTGAACATGACATGTACTACAGTTAGTCTCTCGACATTTGGCGGGGTCCGCTAGGACCGATGCCTGCCAGGGTTGCGGGTTAGTCCGAAAGGGATACCGGGACCTTGGCAACAGGCAACTGAAGGAACACGGGTGGGTTTTAGTCAGTAAAAGTCTGACACGCCCTTCCGCTCCGCCCAGAGCGGGAGAAGTCATTGGCTGATTTCCCACCCTCAAAAAAAAAAAAAAAAAATAAGTTATTCTCTTGAGAACATTAACTTGTAGTTGTACCAAGTTGTAAGTCACAAACCACTAAGGACCAATACGACTTGCTAGATTTATAATGCTGGAAATTCTAGGAAGCAAAGCTGAAATGAGCGCATGAGTTGGATCGACCATGAAATCCTCAGTTCTACTGCAAGTTGCAAACGCTGTGTTAGAACAAAGAAATTTTGAGTAGTATGCGGCTGGAAAATTCAAATTTTCCTTTCCCAGCAATGAGGGTCAGAGACAACTAGTTGCAAAAAAAAAAACTATATGGCCTAGGTATAATCTTTATTCTGGTCGTGGCTAACGTTGCCTTTCCGGAAAGACAAATTCGTCCGAAAAGGCCCTATTACGGCCAGTATGAAGTCTATGCGATATTCCACCTTCAGCCTCACCCTTCGTGTAATTCAGGCGTGACGGCTATCTATGTCACGTTGCCGGTTTGACACTTGTCTTGACGTGTCAACTTCTGTGCGTAACAGTTACCAAGTGTGGTGTTACGTTACTGAAACAATATGTGAAAATGTGTTGCAATATGTGTGAATACCGTGTTACGCTTAGTCAATACGGTGGTGTAAATAACTGGTTATGGTATGCGAATGGTGGTCAATTGATATGATTGATGTTACGGCAATCAGCCATGGTCGTAGCTAGGGGCTGCCAGGAGCGCATCCTTCAGGGGGGCGCACTGAAGACCCACAGCCTGCGGGCCGCCGATGGGGCACAGGGACAGACACTGCCATCGGCAGTGAGTAACATGGCCAGAAAGAGAGTGACAACTGAGATGCACGGAATAAGAATGCATGCTGCGAACGACCCCAAACAAATTAGGATAAGAGAAAGAGAATGATGTCGATCGGCAGTGTGTGATGGAAAAAAGATGCAGTTACTTGTAAAAAATCCATAGATAAGTTTAGAATCTTCCACGAGCAGACTTCATGAATAAAGTGCTATTTTATCAGAGAATCGATAGAATACAAGCCCCGCAATTAATCGTCCGGAACGATAAATGACATTAATAGAAAAGGGGAGTCAAATGTGGGGTATAGATTTCCCATTAAAAGAAGGAACGTAATTATATTTTTCCGGATTAGCCCCATTTTACTACAAACTGAAGTTTGTCTATAACTCAATATAACAAATCACTGACGCAACATCGTATCGTATCAAATCGCGTATGTTTTTTTTCTGTGTTAGTTGGCAAGCTGTTTACACTTCCGTTTTGCATAATATTAGATACATTCGATATAGTTAGTAACTGTCATATTTTAGTTATTTCGGTGTAGCGTTTAATAACAATGACGTTTATATGTTAATAATATGATTTGGTAACTGTTATTATGGGGAAAGTGGTTTATGTTATAATGATCGTGTTCAAGGTTATTTAACGATAATAGAGTATATTGCAATGAACAGTGTGTAGCGACTATTTCCCATAAGCCCAGTAACACCTGTACCTACAGCAGACTCAGTACCCAATCAATCTGCCTAGCCTTTTCCCAACTATATTGGGGTCGGCTTCCAGTCCAACCGGATGCAGCTGAATACCAGTATTTTGCATGGAGCGACTGCCTATCTGACCTCCACAACCCAGTAACTGGGTAATACGATACCCCTTGGTAAGACTGGTTGTCAGACTTTCGAGCTTCTGACGACCCGTAACGACTGTCAAAGATCAACAAATGACAGCCGGGACCAACGGCTTAACGTGCTTTCCGAGCACGGAGGAGTCTCGATATGTAAAGATGGTCACCCATCCACAGACCAACCCTGGAAAGCGTAGTTTAACCTGACGAATCGACCCGTGCGCTTGTTATTACTTAGCCACGAGCTCCTCCAGACTGATACAGACTCAGTACCCATAACATAAAATTAATAAAACAAGATTGTTAACACAAGATGATTAATAAAACAAGATGTTATAACAGTCTAGATACTTGAAGATCGCTCTAATCCCGCTGAGGATACACTTCAATAAATTACACTTCCACTTCAGTAAAACTCCTGAGAGCAATTTTATTAAGAACCATATATACTGACGTTTTGCACGAAGCTTCAACATAACAGCTTTCTGAACCAAATTAAATAGCCCGTGCCTTCAATTTGGGTTAATTACTACAACGAGCTGAGTAAAAGTAAATCACATGTAGATATACCTTATCACTTTCATCAAACACGCATGCGTACCATATATTTCTCCTTCTAATGCATTATTAATTGATGTCGCCTAAATAAACGATGAAATGGAAAGCGTTGGTGTGAATTGGGTCGTCTTTGTAATATTGTGTCGTGTTTATAGCGATGGTGACGTAATTCTATTGTGATTGTGAACGGGATGGGTGGAGATGCGAACAAAAGAGGTGAATGTCATGTATTGGGTTGGTTGGAGCGAAAATAGGAGCGGTTATATGAAAATCCGTGGCGTACATTTTTGGCTTGCTTTTATAGAAACATGGCATTTTGTTTGGTAACATGAAATAACGTGACATTGCTCCGGTGTTCCCAGGTAAGCAGAGGTGTATTTATACCTAGTACATAATTCGCCAGTTATGTTTAATCCCCATTAGGGGCGACTATGTAACAATATGTGATTGCGGTTGCAGGAAAAACAGGGTTCTAATGACAAAGGGGCTTTGTCATTACTTCAGACGGACACTGGAAAATACGGGGTGACCTTTTCTTTCATGCTATGTTTTCACAAACACCCATATACCAGTTTGAACAAAAGGATCTTAGACCACTGAACTAGTTAGAAGGACAATAGAACAAAAGTACTTACCCTCTATTATGCCAGGTGATTGTTCCACCTGTGACAAGAAAAACAAGTTTAGTGATACATATTGAGATGTTGGACGTTACAATCATTATGATTTGTAAATAGATACGATAATGGTTGGAAATTGTTGATAAATGTTTATTGACAAATATATAGAAGAGGAGGATAGATTTTGGGCCAGAAGTATTTGGCATTTGGGCAAGGCTCTAGTCGAATTGAACCTGATTAAGATTGTCAATGGCAATGGGCCGGCCATATTAGCGGTAGAACCGATGACGGTTGGGGTAGAAGTGTTCTTGAGGGGAGACCGCGAATCGGCAAATTTAAGGTAAACTGCTCCTCAGGCTAGGAACGATGATCTTCGCAGGGTGGCTATTAGCATCTGGTTAAGAGTTGCTGAGAATTCGAGTTGAATGGCGTGCAATTGGAGAGCTCAGGTTCAGCACTTCTGTAGGCTGATGATGATGAAGATTATCGGCATCAACTGTACCACAGCCTTGACATTTGCAGTGCAGTATGCTTTACTGCTCGATCCGGTGTAAGCATTAATTATTTCAGTAATAAATTGTTATGAGTACGTCAAAGCACACATGTATACAGCATTGCACTTCTTCTTCATTGATTATAACAATTGTCTGTAGACAAAACTTCTCTTAGTAACTGCTAACCTACTTTTTATAATGTGTGATGATATAGGTTACATTCACAATAGTTTTCTAACATCAACATTACATCCATTACATCATCTGTATAGGACAAACTGACAAGAGTGTCACTAATTCTTCATTTGATACTAAACTTTTTCTAACATTATTTCGTGTACCGATATCAAAATACTGTTTAATTACAGTGCAAATTGTCGTATCTATGTTAAATTAGATACATGGAATTATTATTATGTATTTGTTATGTCATATAGCTGTAATATAGCTGTAATATTTGCGAACTTGAATAACTAGTTTCAAGATTTGGGTTCGACCATTCACCTTTCTCCTCCTATTATTATAATACTGTAGGTAGAAATTTTAATGACCGCCTATTATGAATGTCTTATTATTGTGTATGAAAAAGTTGCAATCGCATATTTGGACATATTATGACACACATCGCTTAGGACAGTAATATTTATGTAGGCTGCTTAGAGATAGATGGGCCAGTGTCGTCACGCAGTGGGCGCCAGAAGACGGGCGTCGTCGCTGAGGGATGAGAAGGAAACGCTGGCGTTAGATGCGTTTACGGGAAATTGGCTGGAGAAGGCCATCCACAAGGAACAGTGAAAAGTTATGGGGGAGACCTTTGTTCAGCAGTGGGACAAAACAGGTTGATAAAAAAAGAAGTTTCAAGGGTTCCCAAAATAGCAGAACATACGCACATACTCGTATTATTACTATAGTTGAAAAACATATTTGTGTAGAAAGCATGAAATGTCTGAAGGTAAATAAATTGATAGAAAATCTAGATACAGTCATAAAGCTATTACAATAAATTCACAAAATCTGCATACATAATAAATTATTTAGGCGTAATTTGTTTGTTTATTATAATAATAATAAAAGCATACTAAACAGAAAGTTGTGAGATTAATATTATCAGTTGATCAGTTTAATATTATACGGTCCGTAGGTAAGGTAATGACCGGAGATGTAGAAACTAGATCTACGTTTCGAAGCGGAGCATCCTTTGTTACGAAATCGTGCGGACAAAGGTGTGAAAACAGAAAATCAAATAATATGCTGTGAACAAAACGATCAAACTGGATAAACGTAATGACTATCGACGCTTATGTCAGTTGTAGATTCAGAAATCTTCTTCTTAGCGTCATCATAGTCTGCCTAGCCTTAACTACGTTGGGGTCGGCTTCCAGTCTAACCGGATGCAGCTGAATACCAGTATATAACATGTAGCGACTGCCTATCTTGATCTCCACAACCCAGTTACTGGGTAATACGATACCCCTTGGCAAGCCTGGTTGTCAGACTTTCGGGCTTCAGACGACCCGGGGGAACCGCCTTCTTCATGACGGTATTACTCCAGGTAAGTATGAACTTTTTACAAAACAGCGCGAGAGTCGTTCAACAGCGAAGAATCTTAAAACCGCGATTCAGGAAACGCAAACGGTACAACGCCATCTAGTGGGGTTTTTAGACTAAACATAGCCGGCCAAAAATGCCCGTCGGGGGTCTTGTTTATAAGAAACTATGGGGATTTTTTTAATACTTATAATGCAAATTAAAAAGTTACTGATAAAAAGGTAAGTAAACTGAGCTAAACACATTCATTTAAAACTATACATATGACGGGTTTCGGGTCGGTATTTTTGGGCATGTTGTCTGTGGACTATGTTAATGTATTAACAAAAATATGCAGGATTAATTACTAAGCACGTAACGTTAAGGGATTGAGTTAAGCTGGGATCCTTTTCAAATTCAATTTGCGGGCAGCGGGCAAAGCTAATCTCAAGAGGGACTTAGAAATTAATTTATGAACTAGAGTGGGGTTCGACCTTTCTTTAAAATGTCTTCATTAACTTACTCACTAGAGAATGAGTATAAGAACAACATTTTCGCTTTTATAACAAGAAGCTCAGGCTCAATGGAACGGTTACAACGATTGGAAGCCGAAGTCAATATTTGATTATTGGCCTCCCTATCCAATCAAATTGGCATTTTTGTCAGCAGTATTTAATTTTGGGACATATGTATTAGATCAAAAAACATTACTCACAATAGTGAGTAATGTTTGTTGCAAGCCTGCGGTGCTTACCCAGAAACGAACATAAATAAACTCTAAAAAAACCAATGATAACATAAAACCGTGAACAGATAATATTACGAAACAATTCTTTAATGAAATAAAGATGAATAGCAAAGAGATTAATGTCAAAAGAGGATCATCACGATTTCACGAGTTCGGATCACGCCCAGCAATGTTGCAGCGTGGATCATGATCGAGAGATCGAGAATTCAAGACATGCTTTATAAAGTCCCCGTAACTTGAATTTCAGGTTCCATTTTTGTCGAAGAATAGCTTCTTGATTGCCGCACAACTACACATATTTCTTGGAAGGGCGAGAAAAATCTGGTAGAAAGAATTAGGTAAGCAAAAAGATTGATAAAATTTCAAAGAACGCGTCAATGAGGTGACACTGATGGCCATTCTATGATGGTCAGGTTTGTTTGACTAATTGTAAAAGTAAGAGAGGACGAAGAATAGATCCAGATAACAATTTTTTTTATGGAATTCCTGTTACTTGAGCACTTACGTTATCGCTTAGAAATTTATTTGAGTCTTAAATAAAAACTTTTACTGTAGCAGCTCAAGTATTTATTCCAAACGATGTTAAATTGGAAAAGTTGCCACAATGTTTGAAGTGTTTTGAATGGTTTCGACTTTGTTAGATTTCTTTATGATTTGTTTTAGAAAATGAGGAGACTTGAATTATTAGTAGGTACTTACTTAGATGACTTACTTATGATGTTAACAAGTTAAACAACCCATGCGTAATAGACCTGTCCGTCTTCTTATCAGCAAAAGAAAAAAATAACAATGAATTTTGAAATTTTTGCTGAACTGACTCATAATTGGATATATGAAACTGACTGTAGCCCTAACAAAGATGCTGCCTAAGTAGATTTGACACTCCACACTTGCGAATTCCAGTAATATCAAATGAACCAAGAGCTGAACCTTTTGTCGATACACGATACCTATACACGCAGATATAGAGAAGACAACAAAGTAGAGGATCAAACGGATATTACACTTTTAGTCATTCAACACGACGTCGTCGCCAGTCCACATGACCTCTGTGAACCACACGATGGAGTTAAAAGGGTGGCTCCAGCTGTACTGGTGTAGTAAGCCAATGTCAAGGCGACAGACGCAAAGCTTCAAATATCGCATTTCAGTTTTGAGAGAGTGAGACGGGTAAACAGATTATCTTCAATCCAATTTAGGAGTATTTTTAACAAGATTTGGCATGCAATTGAAAAAATAATCATAATGGATGCATGTGTTTTTGAATGAACTAAAGATGAACGGCATATGTTTCGATATGTAATAACATAGATGACTTGACTTATACATTTTAAGATTCAATTGTTTTGATTTCTCTTATTAAAACACGGATGCAACAGTGAGAGATCGATCTAAGAACATAATAGTTGTACCTAAGTCAAAATGTTTTATGAAATGAAACGGTAAACAAGGCTTCGTTGAATCACATCTAATCAATCTAATTATACTAAACCAGGGGCATTAAACTAACAAACCGAATTAATTTACTTCACGATTAACGATGTGAAACTCGATTCTTCCGTAATCGGTCACGCGATTATCAATCCGTAAATAGGACCTCGTATGCGAAATTGTGATCGTGGTATTGAGAAATGTTCCCATTGTGTATGTAATTCCGTAAATTGTTATATTTGCAATTTTGCTGACTGCAATAATTACCAATTATGGTGTCACAATTGGGGCCTAGTTATTTCAAATGTATCTGCGAAACCTAAGCTTTGTTTTTCTTTAACTACCATACATTGTCGCTTATCTCTCTGCCATTGTCAGTGCAAACTGACAATAAATTGCGTTAATTGTGCTGTCAGTCGTATTTAATTGCATTGTCGAAAACGAATTTGCGTGCATTCGAGCGATGATAATTAACCAGGCACAGCACAAACGGAACTTGCTTCGGGTTTTTCTGTTTTGTTCCCGTGCCATCTATGAACCAATTTGAGAATTCATTAAAACTAATTAAGCTAATAAATAAAAGTGTTTGGATAACGAACTTGGTAATAAATCAGTATTTCGTATTGCACTTCTGGCCGAATAATTTCGAATTGCAAATGGCTTGCGAATTGTTGCAACGAAAATATATATAAAATATATATTGGCCTAAACAGTAGTAGCAAAGACTTCTTTAGGCACTAGTAGCAGAACCATACTCGAACTGAATTTAACCAGTGTGGAGCTGAAACATAAAGCTCTTTATAGAGAAAATACACCAAAATTAGAAATTAATGTGTACTGACTCCTCAAAACTAACTTAAACGAATTGAGAATGTTATCATACTATAATATTTGGGCGTCATAATATGGCAAAGATTCATTATTCAACATTTACGTAAACACGTTACTACGGGGTACACATGCAAAATCGCTGGGAATTCCAAACAAACAGGAAACGACTTTGAAGAAGGGTAATATTAAAAACAAGACATTGTTGTTATTAAAAGCATTAAAAGAGGTTGTATACCAACTGTCGAGGTAACGGCATTGTAAAACAATTTTGGACCAAGTATACAATGTGGAGACGACAATACAACAATAAATGAAAACACTGGCAATACTGATGCCAAAGAGTATTTTGGAACTATCAAATAAATCCTAACATCGAAATTAAAAAAGTATTTTTTTCAAACAAACTAAATAGTAGTGATGGGCCGACTATGGGGTTTGCCGATCTTTGACTAGCTATCGTAACTAAACTACTGGATATATTTGATTAATTATTTGTATGTAGACCGAGAACGTCATTAGATATACGGAGTTTCATTTTTTGTCGTATTGTCGTCTCCACCTTGTATACTCTTGCAAAATAATTAATTCGTAAGAGGTAGACACACGTTTTTCAAATAGCTTGAATTTAGAAAAAGATGTAGAAGATGTTGAAGTTCTGTCAGAAATATGAGAGTAACTTTGCCCGGAGCATGAGGTCCATATGCCAATACCGCTTGAAAGACAATACTTATGGGGCTTCAGTTATATCTCCCGATATGCATTTGACTGAATCTTTTAATTATGATTTAGTTCGCGATAAAACGCAGAGGATCATTAATTTCGATCTTCCATTGTTCTGAGAAGACTGTGTTAAGTGTAATTTATTGGACCGTAGCATCTCCGTGGAACTGATTCTTTTCATTAAAACTCCGTTTGTTTTACGAAGGTTTTTATTTAGATTAGACGGAAGAGTAGCTTCCTTTCTATTTGTTCTGTTCTTTTTGTAAAGAAACATTACTGAAGATCTTGAATTTATTATTTATTTATTTAACTATTTATGTACACACATAATAAACAGACAAGAAGAAAAGAACAGAAAAAAAACGTACAAAGGTGATGCTTATTTCTAAAGAAATCTCTTCCAGCACACCTGCGATAGGAAAGTAGATAAGAGATGTAGACACCGTGTGTAAAATTCAAGAGAAAGTAAAATACATAAAATCAACACAATTCACTTAATAAACTAGAACAAATAATATGATCATACACTTACATACAAATATAAATACTACATACATAATATAAACTACCTACTTCATAAATATATATCGAAATAAATACATACACAACTATGACGAAGTGGAAAGATAGTGTTCTTTCACTCTTCTTTTAAACACTGCAACAGTTGTTGCATTATGTTTAAATATGAATATCAAAATTATTCCAATAACTAGGTTGTTTCTTACTTACCTTTTATTGACCTTTATGTAATGTATAAGTACGTTATTAATCCGTCATTCGTTATTAATTCCAAATCTGACTGAAGGTTTTGGTAACAGAAAAGTGACAGGACAAGATTCATATCCAAAGTTCACTAAATAATTTTTCAGGTGATAAGAGATCAGCAATAACGTCGCCACTTTTGTAATGACTTAAAAAAAAATCTTTCAGACTCAGAAAGAACTTATAGGTATGTTATTTAAATTACACGACATTAATCATTTGGTAGAAAAACCTGTACGCAAATGAAGCGTTTTTCCGATATCCTGTCTGGGTCACATTTTCATACTGAATGACGCCATTGTTCCGCCTGGTTATGACGTCGTAAATGGACGAGCTGAAGGTTATTTACAAACCGATCATAGCTGAGCTTACTTTTTATCAGAGATATGAAATGTATTAAAGCATCCTGCTTGGTAAATTACTGGCCGATTTATGATACCTAGACCAAAAGAAGCGTAGTAAAACAAACAAAAAATAACAGAATTAAACCTGTGAATCGCCTAAAAGTGTGCCTACAAATAAGTGTAATTCTATTTCTCCACCAATGATCAATCATAGGATGAATACTTCATCATTCTTGGACCATTCCCGAAGCATTCCCGGCTGTCAATCATAGATCTTTGACAGTCGGGTTGTGAAGGTCGGATAGCCAGTTGCTCCATGAAAAAAACTGGTATTCAGCTGCATCCAGTTAGACTGGAAGCCGACCCCAACACAGTTGGGAAAAGGCTAAGCAGATTATTTTTATTTTCTTGGAGCATAAGAAGTTTAGAACATTTTTTGTTCAGTTCCCATCGATGTTGTTTTAGGAAAAAACCTCTAAAATGTGGTGAATCCATGACTAATGGTGGCTAATTAGTAATCAAGAGGCGAGATTCTTCCGATCACGCCTCATCGATTAGTCAGTCAAGGGCGTACATTGAAAGCTGTTTTAAACTTGTAATTTGTGTACAGATAAGTGTTTATTAATATATGGATGTGGGAAACAGTTTTCAGGGTTTTGTGCGTTTAGTAGGAGATACAGGCAAGAACAGCAATCACAGGTCTGTAAGAGCCTCCATATAAAACTTCACCAAACATAGCTAACGGAATGATTGTCTGCGATGAGATTGATAAGTGCAAAAGTGGATACATTGGCGAATATTTTTGGCATACCATAGTGGAAAAATTTCAAAAGATTCTGGTCTACAATCTGAAACATTGAGGTATTCCACTCAGAGCACTGATTTCAAAAGCATTCTGAGAGTGAATGGATATTCTCAACCAGACAAAACCACAAAACCAGAAAAGATATAAGAAAAATGTTATTTCATTTGTAAATGTTAAATTAGTAAGTTACAAGGCAGTTCGGTTATAAAACACAGTCAGTCATTAATTGATTCAGCAAGCATCAAATACTGCGCATAACTTGATTCAACATGTTCCTGATCCAATTTGGCATGAAATACAACGCATTATTTAAATGCTATTGAATTTGAAGCATATGTGGGGTGTACTAAGTGAAATGTTTTCAGGATAATAGATTTGCAGAGGATAAGAATTTATGATTGTAGATGCCCACAAATAGGACATCTCTCACTTTATGTTGGATTATATGAGTGAGTTAGAATGAGTCACATTAAGGATGAGTTTGTAGTACAAAATGTCGATCAAAGACTATATTTGATGGCACATCCATCATGTTCATGCACATGTTTGATGAAATTAACCGAAAATTTTCAAGATTCGACTTAGATTCGAAGAGACAACAAAAGGTTTTAACAAAAATATCTAGACAATAGAATCAAAGTGGTTTGTTCTTCGAACCAATACAAGTCACTGCCTAAAAGTTTAATTAAGTAACTTTGCCTTGACAAATGATGTAGCCGATACACTTGGCAAACAACTTTTTCAATAAGACCTGATTCTTTGGTTGAGTTAGAAAAGGTTCATTTTGGAAAGTTTTGGGTATAGCCAAAAACAAGGCTACTTTATATTTGCATAAGAAATATTTTTGATTCCAAAGAAAGGGTTTACTTCATTTACATAGAGGGGTCTGTGTTAATGTTATTGATAATAACTGTTATTATTAGGGCTACGGATATAACGCCCATTGTAGAAATATCTCCGGGAGGTATTTCAGTGAAGTTACTGTCATTGAAGCCTAAATTATCAACTCTCGACTATACAAAAATTCAATTCGTACTCGACCCAAATGTATGGGACGGCTGATAAATTTTTACGCGACTACGATATTGGTCTCAAGGAGAGGTCTTCAGTTTGATGGTCTGTACCTACCACACCCTTAAATTTGACGACACCTTAAAATAGTGGTGAATTTTAACTTTGCTCTTGTGTAACTCATTAAAGTAAACAATCTTTATGATAGTTAATCTCGCGGGCTACGGCGAACGTCACGGCATTGTGTTGAAATCGCTGATTAAGCGTTCCACCAATCTCAGATTAGTTCCAGATTTAAACCTTTGGTTAACTCATGTAAAAAATTATGGCCGTTTCAGCTACCGACCAGATTTCTCTAGCACAAATTTTTTGGGGGAATTTATAATTTCGTAAGTAGGTAAGTTGTTTTCAGTTTCGATACTTTACGAGACATAATGGTCTATTGCTATATCTGCAGGTTTATCTATAGATGTAGGTATGTTCTTGTCTGTCCTTAAAACGTATTTTACTATAGGTACCTGAATTTTCTCCAAATTCATTGAAATTTTTAGAGGCCATAATAAAATTCCAGCTAGCATCATGTTTCCTACCGGGAGCCATAACTCCGCTCACTTTTGATCTGAAAATTTATGTTTCAAGTGCCTCCCGAATACGATATAAGGAAGCAATATCCATAGGTAGTTGGAAAATTTATCACTGGATACTCTACTAGTTTATAAATTTGAAAGTACTTAAGTATAGAATACTGACCTCTGGGTTTGGATCGGCCTTTCGTCTCAGAGTAGTCAGATAGGAAACGCCGATCTCATTTAGTTTTTAAAATATGTTTGACGTGTAAAAGTGTCTTTACAGAGCTACTTACAGAAATAAAATCATTTATCATTTAAAGGAAACTACGATGCGAAAGGGAGTTGTAAGCCCAGCAGTGGAGAATCAGTTAAAAATTAAAGAAATTACTGTTTTAATCAAATTGAAACTCACAGTCTTACTAGAAATAAAAAATATTTCGGGAAATCAACAGAAGCCATAAAACATAGCCTAGCAACAGTCGAAGCAATGACATCGATTGCGTTGGCTGGTTCCACAACAGTTTTCAATAACATCAACAATGGTTAGTATTCAGTGAAACAAGCAGCTAAAGCAGTTACTACAGATTTATTGACAGTGACGCAACTGATCGTTTATTGTTGGAAATAGGACAGAAAATAGAGCGTTGATTCGCTCGACCATGGTATAGAAATAGGCTAGTCGATAAAGATTTGTAACCGAAGATGACCATGAAACCAAATATATAGATGAAATTCTGTGAAGAAAGAAATAAACATATTTAGAGAGTCCTTTTATTGAAAGATTACGATGACAATGGTGATGATTCAAAATATGTATTTAAAAATATTGTGTGCTTTGGATAGCATAGTTAATTAGTTATAGTATTAATCTAATGAAACTGGACTGTAAGGTGTTGGCTAACTTAAAACAAAGCACATATAATAACATTAAAGGGGGCAGAATACAACATAACAATAAAAAAAACAATCAAATCGTGGACCTGGTGAAGGCTCGAGAAGCACAGAATCGGTCGAATTGGCGGTGCTGGGGGAGGCCTATTGTCCAGTGGACGTCTTTCGGCTGAAATGATGATGATGATGATGAATGAAAAACGATAATAAATAATGTTAAATCATTGTTCTAATGGTTAGAAATGAGAAAGAAAGTAATCCAATACCAAGTAAAAAGAGTCATTCCATACAGAAATGATTGCACATTTTCTTTAATTAGGAGAAAATAAAGTTAACAACAGACTTACAGCTGGAAAATGGTACATTATAATACTGAAGATCATTAAGCAATCACTGTTTATGCGCTAAGGAAATCCTGCCATAATACTTTCAAGTTATAATCATTAATGGCTTAGAGAACGTCCTTATAACTCATAATAGTACCTGGTTTCTATGAATTTCTATGAAATACCTTCCGCAGCTTGCGACACGTCGGTTTAATTGAAATACATAGAAACCAGTCGTGTCGCAGCGACACGTCGCCTGCTGCTGTTGCCTGCGTTCGGCTATGGACTGGTACCTTTACCTTTAGAGATTCAAAACAGGCAGCAATGATTTTTTTGTTGAATATCCTCCAGGTTATTCCTTTTTTTCCATCTACATAGGCTGCAGCATAAATTCAGCGCACACAAAAATAATTAACGTTGGTACCAACTGTAAGTTAATTAAACCACAAGTCAAAACCGTACAAATGTGAAACGTATTGATTTTAAAACATTAATTTGATATTCGATTGGGATAAGAGATGATTGAAGTCCCTCAAGCGAAGCGTATTCAAGTTAATTAAAACTTATTGATGAAATAATAACAAATTCAGAGGCATATTGTCGATGTCAGTCCCTACTCTCGATGTTGGTTAAAATGACACGACCATGAGGATCTAATTTCTAAGCGTCCTGGGGCCCGAATGGAAACAACAAAACTGTTAGGGATCGATTAATGTAAGAAAAGAAAAATCGATAAGAAATTACAGTTAACAAGAATGTGTGCCAATAACAGCAAAAAAGCTTACCTGGAATTCGACATAATATGTCGAGCGAGATTATTATATTAAAACGGCGCTTTGCACTTGAAATCTTCTAAGAGGATTCCTAAGCGTTTAGAATGAATCTCGATCTTAGCACACATCAAATTTAAGTAGACTACCTATTGTCTAGATTTTCTCTCTCTAAACAAATTCTTATCTGCAGCGTGACATTGACTATAACCTTAAATTACATGAAGAGCCAGCTATAGACGAGGCTAAGCGGAAGCTTACATCCGGACCGGTATGACCCGGCTTGCCCGGCCGGTTATAGGCCACTTCGTTTTCTGCTTCTTCCTAAGGACCGAGTGCTCCTGCGATTTTGTTCACGTCCTTTTCACAAGGTCTTATTATTTCTGGGATTATTACTTTCACAGTCTGATTATTTCCTAGGCTACTACTATTTCTGCAACTAAACCCCTGCAGGGAGAACTCCATTCAGTCTCGTTGTTTATTACGACACAAGATGGCCGACTTCGATGGAACTGAAGCGATGCGTGAAATCGAAACTCTATGGGGACTGGGAATGCTACTGACATTTTGATAGCACCCGGAAGTCAATTATCCTGTGATATTTTTCAAGTTCAATGAAATGGAACAGTATGGTAATGTTAAAAACAAATTAAACGGTGGCGGTTAGGTATGTTTAATTTAGTGGAGTTCTGTAATGTTTGTTATTATTTTTAACTGTGTATGGAAAATTAGTATGATCCACATTCGTTATTAATCACGGTGCTCGTTTATTAGTAAGACTTCATCGAAGAATTGCGGACCTAAGCAACAGGTTGTATTGAAGGTAGGCCCATTTGAACAGTTTACTTTTCATATAGGTATGTTATTTATTTATTATCTGTCTTCCATTACTAAATACTAACGTATCTGCGAAGATTAGATGTCGCAGAATTCGCAACTTAAAAGCTCATTAAGTGCGCATCTTTTGGTTTTTTCCTCCCATCAGAAATAACTTACCTCATCCAACAAAAAAGTGTTCATTCAAATCAGGCAACAGCCACCATAAAAAGTTTGCAACTGTCGGCTTTAGTTAATTATTACGCAGTTACAAGGTGGTTATGAATAAATTAACCATAATTGGCTTGTTAGCGGCACGAGAGGAAACCAAATATAGTACCAACCATCACAAACAGAATATGAGATGCGAGTGTGAAAACGTAATTAAGAAAATTTGATGAAGCTCATTTTTGCAGATGAAATATTCATCAAGTAACGCAATGATAAAGGGATAAAGATAACAGAACTCGGGTCTACATCAGCTTTCCCAAAGCGTCAACTTCACTAGAACACAGTGGACCGTCGCGCTGACCAAAGAAAATATTGCTTAAGTAATTCAGATCAATCTATCTGCTTAGCCTTTTCCCAGCTATGTTGGGGTCTGTTTCAAGCCTAACCGGATGCTAAAGTAATTTGTGATAATTATCCATCCAAAGCTATTAGAAAAGAGGTAGAAGAAAAGAAATATGGATTGATTGTGTCAAACGTCATAGTTATCGTTGCGGACGTGGACGGACGGGAACTCTGAGGTGACTGCTGATAGATGTGTGGAAGAAAAGACGTACTTCGCCAATCCAAAATAAATTGGGATATGGATAAAGCAGGACGAGAAATCTCGAATTGGGATATGTATGCATATAGCAGGTTGAGAAATCTCAAATTGGAATATGCATATAGCAGGATGAGAAATACCAAATTGCGATATGCATATAGCAGGATGAGAAATCTCAAATTGGAATATGGATATAGCAGGACGAGAAATCTCAAATAGATATCAGAATCTGCATGCCGATGACGTGCAAGACTATTTTCCCCAGAAAAGTAATAATCGTGAATTTCCCAACCGGCAAAATAGGCATGGTTTTTTGTTAACGACTGGACCACAAATAAGACTGAACAGAAAAAATTAGGTAAGCGTTATTTGAGTCAAGTAATACCGAGTTTTGGTCTTAGAATAAACCACTCTATTATTAGCGTGGGTGGCTTAGTGGGAAACTTATTACACCACACAAGTAAGCAGCATCAATTAGACGAATAATATCAACGCGAGGACTTATACAATTATACCGCGAAAAACTCGTTACAAAAAGGACATTGCGTAGGCGGGAAAAAATACCGATTTAAAAGCAAAATGTGGCGGGTAGCCAGAAATAGAATTTCTTTTTTATAGAATTGTATAACAATGATATCATTATGTAAAAGTTACAAAAACCGTGGGTATATAGGCTGCTTTCCGAGAAGGATATTCTTTTGGGCTTGGGTTATTTTTTTATTTGAATTTTTGTACGTAGATGAATTGCGATGTAATATTTTGAGGAAAGTCCATATAATGGAACTGTAGTCATGTGAGTTTGTTTATCCAACACCTTACCTACGAATATTTGGGAAAGCTTTTAAACACGATTCTATGTTTAATTACGGAATATTCTGGCTCAAATCTTCATACAAATCTCACTCTGGTAATTAGTTTCCTTCCAATGACAAAACCACCTGTAATAGGCTTTTTCATACAAAAAGAGGTACAACGACATTACAATGTTTAGCGAGTAAAAGCTGCTATAATAACAATACGAATCGTTTTTACAAAGTAATTGCTATCGTGTCTAAATAAAATAGTCGATAATGATTCTTTGATTGGCAGGCTGTTTCTAATGTACAGCGTTCAAAACACAACGTAGACTAGTGTACATCATTATTATCAGATTTGTGCAGTTTGTTATGTTATTTACTCAGTGTTGATGTGAAACCAAAGTCTAACCAACTAGTATCGTGTTACCCAGTAACTGGGTTCTGGAGGACAGGGTCACTCTATGTAAAATACTGTTATTCAGCTGCATCCGGTTACACTGGAAGCCGACCCAAACATAGTTGGGAAAAGGCTAAGCAGATTGATATGACTCAAAAAAGGAATAAACATGAACTTTACATAAGTATTCATTTTTTTTAAGCTCAATCGTCACTTAACTTAATCAAATGATCCGGCCCAATTTTACCAGATGGAAGACTGAATAAATATTCAACTCTGAATTTTGAAATATCTGAACATGAGGGGTGAATACTCTCCGGTAGTCCAGTGAAACGCTTCATATGCCACTTGTAGGATCAAAACAAAACAACCCTTTTTTTTTTTTTGAGTTTGGCCCAATCATCCAATGACTTCTCCCGCTCTGGGCGGAGCGGAAGGGCGTGTCAGACTTTTACTGACTAAAACCCACCCGTGTTCCTTCAGTTGCCTGTTGCCAAGGTCCCGGTATCCCTTTCGGACTAACCCGCAAAACAAAACAACCCTGGCAATTTGTTTAAATCTGCGAAGAGTGACGAGATGACTATAAGATAATAAGACTTAAGAAAAAAAAAAAAACATGCGGGGCTGTCTTTGGGGACTGCTGATAGAAGTGAAAACGAAGTAACATTCATTCATTTCTTCAAGCGTTCGGTGACGATGACGCGAGTTACATGTTTTTTGTTCACCCAACAAGCGTTCGGTGACGATGACCCGAGTTCCACGATTTTTGTTCACCCAAAAAGTGGTCAACGCGCCTAAAGAAGTTTTCACTTCAAAAACATCGAGTGGTGTCCTGGGACACCCAGTTGGAACGAAGGTTCTTTCGCTTTTGCACCACTTTGACCATTTATGCATTAACATTTTCACCGTGACGACACTTTTGTTACGTAACAAGTATCGTCACAGTCAAAATGTTACACTTTTTCACACTAGCTCTCATTCGTCAAGTGTGCAGCGTATACGCGCGATAGGGAACTTCGTACCAAAAACAGTTCGATATTGAAGTATGTATCTACGTCACCAAAAAAGTCCCTTCTAAGAACATTTAAATAACAGCGTCTCGGCCGTGACTCGCATATGATGCATAGCAATGATCGTGCGTGACGACCCTACTTCCTTCCTCCCGCTGACATACCAATTTGTGTGGGACATAGCGCTGAGGAACTAACAATCCCATTGTGTTGATCTATTGGATAGTACAGCGACATCAGATTAACGTAGGCTGTACGTGTACCTACGTACCTACGTTGTGAATGAAAAACGGGTACTCGTGGAATAGATTTGTATCTAGCGGAGGCGATGAAATACCTAGGTACTGTGCCTTCGATACAAGATTCCCCCCTAGAATGACATATTGAAAAGGGGCGCTCAAAATACATATGAAGGAAAAGCGCTAGCAATAATGTATTGCCAGCGCTTTTCCTTCATATTCTGCATAATTTTTAAGCTGGATTCGTAAAGGTAGTTGTTTTTCTGCAATTTTTAGGTCAGTGTGAGGTTGTATCTAGATCTAAATATGATTTGTGAGCATAACAAATATATATTTACGTAATTATATCCATAAGAATTATTAATACATCTCTCTAAGTTAGATTTTGTTCTCAAATGTCATGATTTCATGAAAGTCGTTCAATGGAACAAATCTAACTTAGAGAGAGGTGACTTGGTTTAGGTTCCGGTGCAAGAAGCTGAATGAAAACTTAAAACCGTACATCTAGAGAGAAAGCCTCTGCCAAACATGATGTACCTACAAAAACCGGTCAAGTGCGAGTCGGACTCGCGCACGAAGGGTTCCGTACCATTATCTATAAAAACGGCAAAAAAATCAAGTTTCTTGTATGGGAGCGCCATTTAAATATTTATTTTATTCTGTTTTTTAGTATTTGTTGTTACAGCGGCAACAGAAATACATCATCTGTGAAAATTTCAACTGTCTAACTATCACGGTTCCTGAGATACAGCCTGGTGACAGACAGACAGACAGACAGCGGAGTCTTAGTAATAGGGTCCCGTTTTACCCTTTGGGTGTCGAACCCTAAACAGCTAGCTACAGGCTGCTTTCCCTATCCACTCCCTAGGACTGAACCAATTTATTCCGTCCGCAATGCGTAGGTACAAGAAAATAAAAGTGAATGATACTTGCATATTTAAAGAAACAGTGTTAGGACGTCGAACCGCAAATGTAGGAGGAAAGACCGAGCCAATCTAGAATTCTAAAGACATGTTTCTTTGTCTTGTGTAAAAAATATATTCAAGCATGTATGTGTATATGTAGCTATGTAAATAATATAAAATATTTCTCATCGCAGGGAATTGTCTGTTTGAAGACAGAAAAATTCAACAGTTATTATGCTCATCAATAGAAATGATATTTTCATATTTTATCAGCAATGGAATTGCGTCAACGCATGGAAATAAACAAAAACGGCCAAGAGCGAGTTGGTCTCGCACACGAAGAGTTCCGTTCCACCGTACAATAGCAAAAACGCCGAAAAAAAAACACGTTTTTGTAGAGGTTTTTTAACTTTATTTTATTTTTTGTTGTTAAAACGGCAATAGAAAAACACAATCTGTGAAAATTTCAAATGTCTACCTATTACGGTTCATGAGATAGAGCTCGCTGACAGACGGAGGCTTACTAATAGGGTTTCATTTGGCACCCTTCGGGTACGGTTTCATTTTCCAATGTAACGACAAAAAATAATCCTAAAAATTCACAGAGTAAAGTTACTGCAGTACCTTATTTAAAACGAATAAAAAAAGACGTCCATACGAATTGATTAACCTATATGAACATCTCGCCGAGAAATGGAAATTTATTCAAATAAAACGAAAGCTCTGGCTACATTTGATTTTCCCTAACAACTAATTATGTTGATTGCCAAGAAAGTTATCCAAAACGTTTATGTAACATTCAGCATTGTTTCTACTAATTATTCAACATTATAATCGGAATAAATTATAATAAAACGCGCCTACGTTCATAAGCAATTGCAATCGAGAACAAGACTTGGCTAAATTGCGTTTCCCATATCAACGGTCGGCTATTCAAAAGGTACTAGGATGATAAGTTGCAGCTGCTGTTTATAATCATAGCAAATGCACCTTTATGTATTAAACTATGCGCTTGCCAAGCCATCCAATATATATCATGTCATTCTTAACAGTATTCAAATACAGCGATTCTTACTCATAAGACCTACAACATTCCGTCTGCCAAGCATGTCTTGTTTGTATCATCCTTCATAGCCATCGGTTTTGGACTGAAATGTTGTTCGAATATAAACAATCCTACATGCTTACGTTTGTATATTTCTGATATAATATCTTAAGGTGAGCCCTCACCGCGAGCATTCACCTGTATAATGTAACATCAGAGAGTGAGGAGAGCCGAGCATTAAAGTTCGCTAACTGTTGATACAATTCGAGCATTTCATCAATGAGGGAGGAGAACCAAGCATTACAGTGCGCAATTATGCTCAAAACCGAATCTGAAATGTTACATTACAAGCGAATGCTCGTCGGTAATGAGCACCTTTATGCTTTTTGTTGGCACTGTGAAGTTTCATTTCAAAATAAAAATGTTATGCTAATCTCTCCATCACTTTAGTCAATATCACCAAAGCACCTCGTAATTACTCGTTCGAAGAAAGCAACAAAGTTCTAATATAACACTATAATAATGTACTTGTAAAGTACCTCGACCTTAACATCCGGGCATCGGTACTGGACCAGTTTCTAATCCATAACACGTTACGGTAATTTTACGGTAGTTCGCTCCCAATAAATCAATGATGTTATCGTTACCGCATAGAACAAAGACTGTTTTAAAATAACTGTTTGACATGATCCATGACATAAGACTGTAGCAGATTTATTGTTCACCAACAAGCACCAAGCAATCCTATTGTTTCTATTCCTAGGACATCCACAATGCACTTATGCATCGGCATCTGCATTATCATATACCTGACCTTGTCCCATGTTACTTCGTGTCGGCGCAACATGTTTTCTTCTTCCATTCTCCCCTGTCAACCGTCACACGACCATTCACTCTCTTTTTCTTTCATATCATTCCTCGAACAATCCATCCATCTTTTCTTTGGCCTCTCCATCCATCAACGTTTATATTTATCACTCTTTTAGTCACATACCAAGCCAAAAGATTTCCTTTCAACGTTGCTCTCTTCCTACTTTATCCATTCTCATGACTCCACACATCCAATCTCAACATTCTCATCTCCGCTGCAAGCAATCTTTGTCATCAATCTTCTTCACGGTTTCTTCATCAGCATCTGCATGAAACTGTAGTCGAGAACGGAGTGGGTTGACTGTATCTATCTGTCCATCATACTAGGTATAGGACTATAGATATTTTAAATAGCAAGGTCGGAATGTCTTCAAAGTAACGTTGACATTATTACAGTCTACATGATTTTGAGGAAGACCCAATACACGATAATGAAAGCCACATCATTCATAGGGTTTATATCAGATTGTATTATCTGCAGCCGCATTCACAGCTATCTAAGTAATTAGTCGTTACCCCTGGCTTCCTCCTCAATAACTTTTAATGCTCTTAGTAAATGATTTCGCACAGATATTGCCGTGGGAAGCATTCACTATTCGATGTATCTGCTGATAACCTGAGATTACTTCAATGTTCGCCACCATTGCCGTCGTCTTGTTGACAACAACAGTAAAGATAAACGATGCGATGGTTAGATAATAAAGACTAGAAACTGCTTTTCTTGGTACAAAGTATTGGTAACATGAATATTGTAGCGGTTCTTCAACTTTGATCTATTTGGCATATTTTCATTTTCTGACAGTCTGCCAGAAAAATTACAATATAAAATAAGGATTCTTCAAAGACCTACTTTTGAGTGAGCTATAGTGTTGTCTGGGATATATGAAAAAAGATTTGTTTTTAATGACAGCCACGACACTAATTCCACTGGAAAAGATTCTTCTCAAAATAAAATGTGTCGACGCGATGACGCTGCTGCGAAGAGGATTACCGACTCAATTCCAGTCTGTTTCGATACGCGTCCTGTGAATTGGAATGATAATCCCTTTCATGCATACAAAAGCGAATCCATACGAATGTTTACAAAAGCTTCATTCATCCCAGAAATGTTTTCCCGTCCAATTACGGGCTATACGAAAAATCCCGAAGAGTACCGAATATTCAAATCCGTCATCTGTAAGTCAATGACGATCATTATTATTCCGTTCTAAGAATTACCTTCAATATGAGGAAACTCTTGAGGAGTAGAACTGAAGACAGTTTTCGTGGCTATGAATATATTATAGGACCATCCGGTGTGGACAGACGTTAACTTTCAATTCGATGCGGAAAAGATCGGTCATATTCCTCGAGTCTCGCTTTGAGAAATTTTAGCGGAAAGGACGTTATATTTTTGGATGAGGACGACGGCTTTACAGTTGAAGGTTCTCTGCGAGATTAATTGTAGCAGGAAAAGAGCCAATGGCGAGTGTATATTGAGGTAGACAGACAACGGAAGTTTCACGCTCAAAAATAAAATCCCAAAGCCAAGTAAGTAATTTAAGTTTACGCAAGTACCTATCCTTCGCAACATCGCAAGTGAAAAAAGAAAAGCTAAATAAGCTGGCTGAAAAAGTTACATACAAATTCTATTCCAAATAAAAAACCAACCGGTTCAAAGGAAACGAACTACACATAATATAGGTACTCCAGCTTAGAGCCTTACAACATATTATTAGTAATAACGTACCTATTCGGGTACTACCAGAAAGCTCAAACCATTAATATTCCCTGTGGCTAAGTATACAGTAGTACAAAACTACATAACACAACTTAGGATAAGCACTAAGTGCAAGCGAGAACGAGAGCTCAAACGAAATCGGAAGTGGAAACTCTAAGCACATTATTTATTTGTGTAAGAATGGTATGGAAGCCACGACTTCCCACGACCACCAATTTACAGCAGTGACCACATTACAGCAGTACCGATGCTTGCAATCACCTCAAAAAGGAGACTGCTTGTGGTCACTACGTTATGCAAATAGGTTGGTGACGCCACAGCCAGCCTGTTTGCCCCAGTTTCAACTCAGCATCAACCTATAGCTATTAGGGGCATCTACTTGAATATTAACGCTAATCGTGCTGACGGTCAGAGCAGGGAAACAGTTTTCACGAAGGTTGAACAATCAACCAACAAGTGTAATAAGAAGCCAAAAACGATTGAAGAAGAAACTGCCTCAGGTGTACGGGATATATCTACTAATGGCGTTGCTTCTCCAATTTTCACATTATAAAGGAGTTTTTAAACGCTTTTGTAAAACTTCTCTTTTCGCTTCCGCTCCTTCTCAGCGTGCACCTTTAAATGTTTGATATAACGGTAGGCCTACGTTCTGCCTGGCGACAATTTATTTGCGCCTAGACTATAATACATTTATGTCAGATTCGGTGTCAAGTATCAATATTTGCTCGGCTTTCAGACATAGTAAATGGCACTGAGGAAAAAAAAGAACTTACGCAAGTAGAAAATATTTCTGATTATTTTTTTAATCCAAAAGCCATTTGTGAAATGGAAGAATGTTTTAAGTGCTCATGTCCCTGAGGAAAACAGGAGATATCTGAATAAATAAACACAATTGAAGTAATAAAAATAGTTCCCTTTTCCCCAGTTCCAAGTAGGCATCTTCAAACTTAATTAAATTCGTTTTCGTGGAAAGACAGACGTGATCAGTTTTCATAGGTATGCTGATGGCAATATACTGGACTTTTAAGCTTTAATCCACATTCAGAAGTACCACAGAAGATTTAATTACTGTCTGATCTAAAAACGCGTATCAAATATACTTATAGTTTGCGATTGATTTTACGATATTGATGTTGCCCATTTTAAAAGGATGAACCGTATCATAATCCTTCCGCAAATACTCTTACGCACGCAGTAAAAATCAACAAAAAACTTCACGTAAGTTGTTAATAAAAGAAAAACTAGGAAACAGCGCGAGCACGTTACTAATCAATTTGGTAACATCAATCATAATCGTGACACGCGATCCGCTTTCATGTAACCACCAATGTTGATGGCCAATACCGAGAATTACATCCGTTACTGGTTTTGTACGAAAGTTTTAAGAATTCTGGAACACAAATGCAGCATTGGACATGTCTTTTATGTTGGACTTATGGTTGGCTTATGTTGGCGAGTTGGTGTGAAGGATGCGTGTAACTGATTTTCCATAACATTTTTGTTTCGAATGTTGGTCTGTCTTGGTTGGTTTGTGTGCGGTTAACTTTGAAGTTAACGGAAGTAATTGGGGACCTTTGCCCAACAGTGGGACTTTTACGGGCAACTGCTTTCTTGCCATTTTTCAACCATTGCGATTGCCTATAGTTAATTTACCTCAACCATCTTCCTAAAAATACCCCAATGGTTTTGGAATCCAAGAAAATCAAAAAGTTTATTGCACGAAAGTCAGTCAAACTTTTGTTCCACAGTCGTAATATGGAGTGACAATGATTTATAGCACACAAAGCGACCCAACTATTTCTTGAACTCCACTAACGCCCATATTTCAATCACAACCAGTCCATAGCACACCGATTTTCTACAAAATGTACCTCGGTTATGAAACTAAATTGCCGAGTCATTTGTGTATCGTTGCTTTGAGATTTTAGAGATACGTGGATAATCCAGAAACCTTTTCAATTGCGTTGTTAAACATAAATATGACGAAACCCGAGATTTTTTGTAGAATTATTGAGGTGGATGTATTAGCTTAAGTATCAATCAGTCGTCTACTTAAACAAACCATTCTTGAACACTTGCAGAAACGAGTACCTACTCGTACGTACTGCATACAACGTGGATATTGTGAAGTTCGGATCCACACTTTACCTACCATATGATTATTATATGGAATTTTGGAGGTAGCAAAATTAGTTTGGTGCAGCTAACATTAGTTTAAAGTTTTCTTTCTAAGATGGATTTGCTGTTTTCATAATAAAGGTTTATTATTACAAAGAATATTATCACGACGCCTTGTTTTTCAAGTGGATTTTCTTCATTTTCAGCTTCAATAATATTCATAAAACATCGGCGACAGCTACGGAGCCCACCTACCTACATCTTGGCAGTTTTTTCATCAAATTACACCTTATTTTCGTAATGACCCATTGTCTAGGGACCGCGGACGTTACCTGCAATCTGTCGGCATCGTGTTTTCTTGAGAACTTCTTTGTTTTACTACAGATTTTTGCAAACAATTTGTTGTGAATCACGTTGGTTTATTGCAGTGGCAGATTTATGTGTGATTGATAAGATAGGGATCTTATTAATTTTGTAGATGTTAACAAATATTGGCAATGGGTATCCTGAACACGTGAGAATTGTGCCTTAAGAACATCTTCTGCAAGTGTGAATAGACATGCAAAATAATTATTGTTTTATTTCTAAAACAATAATTATTTTGCATGTCTATTGCCGGCAGTATAGCCTCACTAAATGGCCACCGCAGGGGCCATTAACTGGTCCATCCTGAACAGAATGAAATTAAATACATGTATTCACATCCGCATTAAGAATTCAGTCACGTTATTATTACTCGTGTCTGGAAATTTGTTACGGTTTGATAAGAAAACTATTTACATTCAGAATACCTAGGTGCAAGCCAATCTGCCACATAAAAAGTTTACACGAAAAATGAGGTTGCGACAGCTCCTATAATTTTTTGTCATGTCGGTTTAGCAGCAAATTGTCGCGCCGAGAAAATTCTGCGTCATGGGTTGAATAAAAACGTAAGGCGAAGGTAAAACCATTTTATTCTCGGGTTCAATGTTTTGCTTATTTCAACAGAAGCAAGATTTATATAAATAAATCATCAACATCAAAACATTCGTTACAAAAATAACTTTCTCATAAGTCCTCGCAATAAAAGATTTATACTCAACGCTACCTGAACGCGAGAGGTAATGAATTTAACAGAGCTCCATTATCTGATCTAACTTCCAGCCACCAGGATGGAATGAGACAGAAATAAACACTTGAGAAAGGTTAAAAAGAGACGGAACTCAAATTAGTCCCATAACACCGGACGCGATAATTGTAAGACTTGTTTCTCGGAGGATACATATCGTGATTCCGTTGACAAAAAGTTCACTGATGTCGTTCTGATTGCTTAGGATGAAGCAGATGGTAGATTAGTTTTTTAATCACTTCCTCTCGCTAACTATTCCGAAGCAAAAACTGAGTAAATCCTATAATCAACCTCAGGAAACTGGGGAGCTGAGATAATTTGCCTTCTATTCCGAAGTTGGAACGCGAATATAAATGAAATTTTCCTTTTATATGGAAAAGTTCGAGCAAGCTAACAGTCCTGAACTAATTGAAAGATACAAGAAAAGTTTCTTTTAAAACGATCCTGCCTGTTGAGTAAACTAGGAACGCATAAACCAGCAACGAATGAACTAAGTTAGCAGAGTATAAAATCTTTACTATGCACACCATTTCCAATAGTCATAACTTTCAGTAAAAATAAACGAAATTCGAACACACATAAAGGTGTATTCAAACATTGAGCGGCAATCTGCGCGACTGCCGCGCGCGAACGCTTCTGTCTACCTGCCGCGCACAAACATTTCTAACAAACATTCGTCAGTAATCGTGTTTGGACGAATTATATGCAGAGCTACGACACATGCAACCGCTTTCATGCCAGCTGAAGTGCGCGGCGTGTCTCGGTTATGCCGCACAGTACTGCCGGGCAAACATTCGTCGGTTTAGTCCACACTAGAGCGCGTCAGAGACGTGTCCTGCAAACGCCCCATGTAACGTGTTGCTGCTGCGCTCTTGCGGCGCAATGTTTGGACACACCTTTAGAATCTGCATTAGCAGGAATCCTTGACCGCTACAAAGCAGTGCAGGTTAGCAATAACAAAAAACTGGGTCAAACTCAGTTCGCTAATGTACATCTTCGTACGAATGTGAGAATTCGGAGCAGTCGAAACCCGACTGAACGAACAGGGTCCGAGCCAAACGCGGCCGTAATCAGCGAGACTAACAAATTTAACTTCACTAACGAATTTCAGTTTTAAATTGGATACAGCAATTCATATTTTGTTTGTTTAGGACTTATATTAGGTCCAAATTGTACAAAGAAGTACGACTGTTGGTAATAATTTAGGTCCCAGTTCAGAAGAAAGAACCCTGAGGTCTTTCTTTGAGTTTTAAATTACCTAAGGGTAGCAGTTTTTCCTTGTTAACGATATTAGATGCTTGAACATTCTACGGAGCTGGAGAAATTAACAAACAACAGTTCTCATAAAACACAAAAGAGAAGGAATTGTTATGAGAATCCTTGTTTATGCAAATACTGCTGGCATTTGTTGATTGTATCATTGTGCTCTACGCAATATGCGCGCTTGTGGATTTAGATTCTATGTTTAATTTGTAGTTTCTGTAACGTTTAATATTTCAAGTTATTTGTTTAATTCCGTTTATTTGTTTAGCAATAGGCTGAGGGTAGAATTGTCACCATGGCGCCCTCATGTAGGTACTCCAAGACCTATTTATGTGAATGCAGAACTTTGTATAACCAAACTGTTCCAATATTCAACACATCATGAGAAGGTGCACATACATAATGTCATAGATTATCAAGCTGCTACAGCTGAAATTACTCCAGCTGTCCTCGAGTATGGTAATTCAAGATAATAACTTTCTTAAGTTAGCGAAGTGTTACCAATGTTACCCTAGCCGCTATCACAGTTAGCGATATCCAGAGTTTATGACAGTTCATTCAAGTCCAGAATAATTTTACCGTGAAAGAAAATGTTCTCTACAGAATAAGAAAAAATATGAAATCGAGACGTCTAAAATGTCACTGAAGTTGGGCAAGAAATATATTTGGCACGAAACTGCCATAATATATTTGCCGCCAAGTAGACATTTTAATAAATTATTACTCAGAAGTACGCAGAGTATTGTACTTTAAACGTATAACGTTGCTCAAAACGTTATAAAAGTTTGATGAGATTTTCTGCCAAATGGTCCTTTGATCAATTTTTGCCGTCTTCTTTTTATTGTTCAACTGAGTGAGTCTCGATCCCGTGGGAATATCGGGATAAATACTATGTCCTAATCCAGGTCATGGTCTACCCATGTGCCAAATTTCATTCAAATCCGTTCAGCCATTTTAGTGTGGAAGCGTAATAAACAAACTCACTTTCGCATTTATAAAAGTAATTAATGTATTTATAAATTGATATATTTACATGTCACTGGGGTGAATTCGCAAAAGTACTATTATTACTATTATTTAAACTATGATTTAATGTAATAAATTTAATTTTAAATGTGTATACATTCCTTGGCTATCGCATTAGGCTAAGACCTGTAATGGTAGTTTTGAAGGCATTTAAATAAAAATAAATAAATAATAAAAATAAATTAATTAATTAATGATATAATATATGTTTACTTAAATATATATTAGTTAGAATGCTTTAATTTGTATTGAACTGCAAATAGCCTGAACATAACGTTTTCTAGCGAATAACTAAATTACGTTTTATAATCTGTTGGAATTTACCTCGTAATTTCTCCAAATTGCCCTCAATATTTGCGTACATATCAATTTATACAATTTCTGGGTAGCCAAATCTCCCTAAGTAATTACTTAGGTTCTCGGAACCCGAATTGGAACAGTAAGTTCTTACAAACATTCTAAAACAGTTCTTGGAATGAAGCACTTACTTCCAGAAATTAATTAAGTATTTGCCTTGTTTCAGCAAAGTTGAGTACTAACTTATTTAGTATTAGGACAAAATGGCCGAATTAATCAAAGCTTTACAAATTCCGACATTGTAGATAACTAAATAATACAATTTCCAAGCACAGGAAACCGTTTGCTTATGTCAGGGGTCACGCAGAAATGTCAACTTGAACCGTTGTGACCACAGACTGGTGGACGGAATTTGGTATGGAGCACAAACTATGTACAAATTGTACATGGCTCCATTGTGGTGGATCGTTACGATGTCAAATGTCGGCTGAATGGTCATGCATTGGTTCGAATGTAGTTCTTGTTCATTTTGGAAGTAAGCTGATGTTATCCAGGTTGTGATGTCCAGGTACACGATGCAATTAGAATTTGGAATTGCATGTAGATTGAGATAGGTTTTTCTACGTACTTAATGCAAATTTTGAACGGTCATCATGGGCCTAGCCTTTTCCCAACTATATTAGGGCCGGCTTCCAGTCTAACAGGATGCAGCTCAATATCAGCATTTTACATGGAGCGACTGCCTATCTGACCTCAACAACCCAGTTACTGAGTAACACAATACCCTTTGGTAAGACTGGTTGTCAGACTTTCGGGCTTCTTACAACCCGTAACATCTGTCAAAGATCTACAAATGACAGCCATAAATGGTGCTAGATAAATTCTGAATCATAACCCGTGTAAGTTTTTTTTGTTAATTTACTGGTAAAATTGTGACCTTTTGCCGCGAAGAAGTTGAATTACTGCAGTACTTTTTGTCGCACAAAGAATTTGGCAAGAAATATTATTTTCGCGTCTGCCCGTTCCAGTTACTAAACCCCGTTACTTTAACATAATAATATAATATTCTAATACCCAAAACTTTCTCTAGTTACAACCCTAGTTATAACTTCGAACAATTGCAAACGAGAACCTTCGAATCCTTCAAAGTTTGTGCTCAAACTAAGTCGATATTGCTGCGAACATTCTAGAACCTATTCCGGTAATAATTTGCCACAAGTACGGTGTTGTATGGAGGTTCAAGGACCGTTAGTGGCCCCATACCAGTTTATCCAGTGCAGCACTTAGGACAGGCCAGTGCAGCCCAGCTGCCGGGTATCGGAAAGGTTCGCCAGATGTTAAATACTTTGAGGACTGTCCAACTATTTTTGGAACTAGGAGTCTTGTTATAAAAACAATTTCTTTTTGTAGGAATTGATTAAATTATCGATGACATTTTGAAATGCTTTACTGCTTAATTGTAGCAGTAACCTTTTTAAATGTCAAACAATGTTTTAAGTGCCTACTCACCAAAATAAGGGCACTAAAAACTTGACGACCAAATATAAATGCTTTGTAATAAACTTCGATCAGCTGCGCCTACAGTAGGTATAATATGACTGGAAGCGAGAACTGTCTATGTCCTGATGCTATTAAAGTTCGTCCCTTCAACGTTTCCCGCCGCACTTATATATTTTTCTCATGAAAGAATCGGTTCTACTAAAGAATCGGTCTCAATAGGAAATGAAAGAAAATTCCTTGCCTTTGATTCGGAATATTGCTGAATTTCTATATAAAAGGACTCCTTTGAAATAAATATTTTATGATCGGAAAGGGCCGGGCTTTCACCGTTATTTTGTCATTACGACTTTGTATGCATACTGCACGTAAGGAAGTTACTCCTTTTATGTTCAATTGATCTTGATATTAGAATAAATTAAGCGTCTTTGTTAAGTCGACAAAAATTGCTTTCCTCTGACAGTATGTTGTTACTTCGACAGGTCGTATTTTACCATCGAAAGGTAAAAAGAGGAATGGGAAGAGAAGTGAGAGGAGCTCGTGGCTAAGTAATAACAGCCGCACGGGTCGATCAATCAGGTTAAGCTACGCTTGTCAGGGTTGGTCAGTGGATGGATGACCATCTTTACATACCGAGAAGGAGTCTCGGTTGGTAAAGATTGCCGTGCTTCGGAAAGCACGGTAAGCCGTTGGTCCCGGCTGTCATTCGTGGAATCTGTGACAGTCGTTACGGGTCGTCAGAAGCCCAAAAGTCTGACAACCAGTTTTACCAAGGTGTATCGTATTACCCAGTTACTGTATTGTGGAACGTGTTTTTTTCTGTGTGTTTTTTTACATGGAGCGACTGCCTATCAGATGATAGGCAGTCCCTCCATGTTAAAAAAATACTAGTATTCAGCCGACCACAGCATAGTGGGAAAAGGCTAGGCAGATTGATTGCGAAGAGAAGTGAGTAAATAATACATGAGCTAGTTCCGTTAATACATAAATGTACAGCAGTAGCACTGACTGAACGAAATAGGTTAACCAATATGTTGTTCATTGACCTATTTTCTGCTGCGGATCTGACACACAATGCTGTAACATGTACGTAATTCCTTCAGATATATAAAAATGTTTCGGTTATTTTGGGTGTTTATAATAAATAGACGAGGTGCCACTGTTCAGAATGGAATCTGGGTTCGATTTCCAATTTATACGGCTCGTATTGTTAGGAGGTTCCTCTATCTGGAGCCCTGACCGCCGGTAGCTTGAACCCTGCTCCCGTCACCGGCGGGCTACTATTTTTTTATTTATTTATTTATTTATTTATTTAACCATTTATGCACACACATATAAATACAGAAAAGAAGAAAGGAACAGAAAAATTCGTACAAAGGCAATGCTTATTTCTAAAGAAATCTCTTCCAGCATACCTGCGATAGGAAAGTAGATAAAAGAGATGTAGACAACGTGTGTAAGAGTAGAAGAGAAACAGAATACAAAAATCAAAAACAATTCAAAAATTAAATATAAACATACATTATGAGAATATACTTACATACATACTTCTAAAATAAATATCACTTAAAAATATACAATTACAATATAATTTAAAATAACTATGCAACTATGACGAAATGGATAGGTAGTGTTCTTTCACTCTTCTTTTAAATACTGCAACAGTTTGGCAGTCCCTAATGTCAGGCGGAAGTGAATTCCACAACCGAACCGCGTGCACAGTGAAGGAGTAGGAGTAAAAGTCAGTCGAGTGGGGAGGGGATTTAAGGAGGTGTCTAAGATGCGACCTGCAAGGTGCATCAAAAGGACGGGCGTAGGAAAAGCGTTCCCGCAAATAGGATGGGGTTTTAGGGCTGTTTTAAGTCAGGTAAATTGTTAATCGGATGTTCTGTCATATATCCTATCTAATTATAATAAAACAGTAACGAAATCAAAATTGTACATTGAATATTTTTGAAAAAAAGTAACTGCTACGAGGTGTGGATCGAATCCGATGGCGCATAATATAAATTTTAGAATTTTTGTCCGTTGGTCTGTTTGACTGGATTGTTCCAGATTAAGTACCGCAAAAACGGCTGAACTAAGTTCGATGAAATTTGGCACACAGTTTATAACTTGGATTAACAAATAGAGTAGGAACTTTAATCCCGGTAGTTCGTTCCCGTGGGTTTTTTTTTCAACGAGTAAAACCTAGTGCAGGATTAATGCTTAACAAAATGCATGGTCACACTACCATCTAATGACGTTTCGAGAAGGTAATAACTGAAAGTTAAGTAAATTGTGGTGTAATAAAGTCAATATCGAGCTCTGTAAATTGCCTGCAAGTTTATCGTGAGCTAATGTTACTTATGTATTACATTAAGCACTTTACTTACTTAAGTATGTATGTCTAAACATTACTGCAAATTGCCACAGCATTCGTTCTAATCTAAGCGAATGTATCTCAAAATGTAGTTAAATAACTTAGCGCTGTTTTTAGAATTTATCTTCCCTAGGTGTCCTATGAATCATAGTCATCTGCCTAGCCTTTTCCCAACTATTTGTAGGGTCGGCTTCGTCGTCTAACCGGGTGCAGCTGAATACCAGACTCTACATGGAGCGATTGCCTATCTGACCTCCATAACCAAGTTACAGTGTGCGTGTATGACTAGATTTATGAACGTAACCGAAGCAAAAGGAGTATGGAGCGTAGCAGGTGGCGTTCTATAGTTCCTGCCTACCCCCATGGGAAGAAGGCGTGATGTATACATATATGTCACAGCTTACAATGGTTTGTTTATTTATCTTAAAAACCATATCAATAAAATTCCTTTTAACAATTTGTTTAGTTTAAGTAAGTATAATATTTATGAAAGGAAAAGGAAGTTCAATGGATAAAGGAAAATAATAATTGCAAAAGAATCTTGACAGGCAGCCAGACAGACAGTTATGTTCTTGGACAACAAAGCCCTTGTTATTTATTGTTTATTGAATACGTAAGTACATAAATAAATTCATCTGTCATAAATAAATTTTCTCCACAATAGGGAATATGCATGTGATTCAAATATGGGTCAAATATTTTTTTCTACAAACTATGTTACTTCAGAATTATGCCTCCATCAATATTTTTGAATAAAATTTCTTTTTGAGCGAGAAATTAATTTTTTAAAAGTCCCAAAAAACTGTGGGTAATTCAAATACTTGAAAAGGCTAAGAGCGGATGTGACGTAACAATCCGGAATAACAATCAAAATGTCAATGTCAAGTCAATCAACAAGTGTCAAGTCAATGTCAAACGCTCATAGAAAAAGGAGTTTTTGACGTTGACTTGACAGTTGCTTGTCTGTTTTCTCGAACTGTGACGTCACCACACCAAGCGCGCCAAATGGAGGGCGTTTAAATAGCCCGGATCGGTTGGATATTTTTAAACATTTTTTTAACTACTTTAAATTGCTTTTTTGCCGTCGAATTTTTTTTAACTATTATTTGACGATGTAAACTATCGAATAAAAATATTAAAAAAATACATGCATATTCCCTATTCTCGTTTCTTAATAAATAAAGGCTCTTACATACTGTCGCAATTCGTCGCGCGACGTGAATTTTAACAAAACAATTTCTGAGAAAACTTCACGGCACATAATGCGGCGCCGTCGCGTCGCGCGACGAATCGCGCCAGTATGTAAGAGCCTTAAATCTCTATTTATTTTAGTTCAAAACTCGCAAAACGGTGAAGGAAAACATCGTGAGGAAACCGGCAGGTCCTAGAACCAAACAAATCTAAGACATGTGACATCCGCCAACCCGCACTGGGCCCGCGTGGTGGATAATGGCCCACTCCCTCTCACAGAGAGGAGGCCTGAGTCACAGCAGTGAGAACATTATAGGCTGATTATGATTTTACTTCAGAAAATAGGTACCTACTTGATTAGAGAGAGTTCTGCAAACACTACAATGACAACAATAACATTTCAAAACCATAAAGTTACATAACTTCAGTAGCAAAATAATTGAGCTAAACTATAACATCCTGCAATGAACAAATTACATCACTAGAGTTGTAAAGTATAAATTGCCCGTATTACACACCGCACATCAATCAAAATTATTGATGTTATGCTATCTAAATGGATTAGGTATTGATAACACCAGTAGTGCTGCAAATAATTTATTTTAAGGCTAGCTTCTGGCTACGGCTTTGTTCGCACGAAATTTCTTATTTTAACATAAAATATTATAATTATCCTACGCACGCGTCGCATCGCATCGCCTGCCCGCGCGATCACTTCGTTATTAGAGTTTATTCTGTTTTTTTTTATTTTTGCTCGGCTTCTAATGGCCGTAGCGTGATGATAAATAGACTAACCTTCTTCAAAAATGGGGCTATAAAATGTAAAAAGAATTTTTGAAATCAAACTGGTAGTTCAACATATTAGCCCGTTCAAACAATTATATTAAGTATAAATAGTTGATATATCAGTTGCAATTACTCATGTTTCTTGGTGATAAGATTATTTTTGTAGGGATTAGTATAATTAAATAGCATGTGCTTCAAAGATTATTTTAAGACTTCCTTAGTTATGCAGGCCGAGGTTTCATGGTCAAAAAGGTTTTTAATAATATAATATTATGTGTCCATTTCACTCTAGTTCAAGTAGCACATTTTTTTATTTCTCGACTTTAAAAATCGCAAAAAAGCACACAACACATAACATATACATAGCACATAACATATTTAAAACTATGTAGGTTGATGGTAGGGCTTGTTCTAAGTACGCCTCGCTAGCTACCACCATCTTATCTAAGTCTGTCGCCATAACAACAATGTTAACAGCATTGTTGTGTTTCAGCAGTAAGAGGTAAGATAGCCATTATTGTTCCTCTGTGGTTGAGGATTCCAGGTGAGGCTCGGTTTCACCTTCGGCCTGATCATTACTTACCACCAGGTGAGATGCAGGCCAAGAGCTTCCCCGTAGTGAATAAAAAACAAAACTATTCAGTGAAAATATTCCGGCAGGTCGGAATTCACTTAACTACCTACGTCTGATAATTATCGTTTACACCTCAACTAATAATAACAGTTATGATTAAAATAATGGAGTGAAATTGACTTTGGATCAATTAATTAATTAAGAATATCAACAATGATCTATGAACTAATAATGTAGGAAACTAATTAGCACATGATGAGATGATTGATATCTACTTACACTTACACTAATATTGTTAAGAGAAATTATTTGTATTTATGTCTGTAATGAATAAACTCAAAAACTACAGGATCAATTTTAAATGAAATGAAATGACATGAAATGAAATTGTTTATTCTGTAAATAGGATATTGGAATCACTTTTACACGTCATATTAAAAAGTTGTAAAAATAAGCTAGATGAGGTCAGTGTTTCCTATCTGACTACTCTGAGAAGAAAGGCCGAAACAAACTAAGAGGTCACTGTCTCCTTTAAAGTCCAGACATAATCTTGGTCAGGCCATGCGCAGGCGAAGCCGCTGGCAGAAACTAGTGGTCTAATAAATTATCTTTCTACATCATAATAACACCTACTTACTTGCTAATACTTTAATTGATACAGGTCATAAAGTTAAATAATATTATGCAAAGATTCAAATAAGATTAGATTTCAATTGGATTTAAATATTTTTAACACTTACTTTACTTACTTACATCATTATTTAATAAGTACTAAAATTCTTATTTAATACAGAGGACAGAGGTAGGAGTTGTTGAGTGGTTCATAAATTGATACATTATTAATTCCGATGCCATGCCGCGTTGGAACAAATTCAAATTTTCAACGTTTGCGTTCATCGATGCGTGAAACTTTATTGATAACACAGCATTTTAACCACTTTTCATTCCTCAACTGTAAGACTTCAATCACGTAATACATTACTTCCTAATTTAAGGACAAACAACACAAAAAACAGTTAGACCATGAATGCAATACACAAATACAAAATGAAAACAAAAAATACTTACCGATACACGTTGTCCTCTTTCTTGTAAATATCCAACACTGGCCACCAGGAATCTTTACAAATAATCTCACGAAACACTCACACTATAAGCTTGTCCAGTTTTGTTGTAGATTTCATTCAAAAATGCAATTATAAACACAACAAAGAACGAATTATAGTGAAACGGTAGACCTCCTTTGGTTTGTTGATTTGACATTAGTAATTTGACAATTTTGACAGAGGCAATTGTCAATAGCATGTTTACTGTTGACTTTGGATTTGTTAATAACTTCACAGAGCTGTCAGTCGGTAAAACAGTCATAAAATGTTTTGTTTCAGCATTGAATTGAAAACCGACTATACTCTGTCAATAAATGTGTTTACATGGGGTGTGTGTACTTCTTTGGTTTTACCGTTGTTTGTTGTCAAGTAATTTGAGGAACGTAGAATTTTTTTGTGTGCGTTAGCCCAGCAAAATAATGTCGAAAATAGTCACTTAAATTTTATAGATAATTAGTTGCCCAGCTTCTGTAATTGTTGCGCACATTTTTTAATTTGTTGCACTTACACTGGAGTAAGATTTAAATGACTATTTTCGAAATTATTTTGCTGGGGGGTAACGCACACGAATTTTTTATATGAAACGATGGCGAGTTTTATAGAAACATTATTGGCAACTAAACGCTATGCGGTTATAGCTAACTTCATGTTATGAATACTTTAGAAGTACTTCATTTTGATCCTAGATGGCGTTAAAACCGTTTGAAGAATTAGTTTTGTAAACATTCAATAGATGTCACATACGAAACGAAACGATAGTTCAAAAAACCTTATCTATTTTTTTATGTTGTTGATGTTATTTTTTTTTTTATGAATGTTGACATTTTGAATTCGACTAAAAAGTTCTAGGTTTGTAAAATGTATTATGTAGGTAAGTAATTCCATAATTCTGGATTATTTTATCTCCCTACATGTAGGTACAAAACCTTGTCATGAATTATCCACCTAAATAATAAAAATAACTTATAGCTTTGTTCAAAATGTGAGGTAGGTACCCTAACTACCTAATCATTTCTTATCATGTCCTAGCTAGGTACTTACCAATATTTCAAACAAGGCAAGGAAAGTTATACCCATTTTAATTTAATTTGTCTGAATCACGAAATAGATGCCACAAACAAGATTGAAAAAGTATCAAATTGAAATTAGCGGATCTAATGACTTATTTGGGTGTCTACCTACTACGTAGAAATATAGGTACCTAGGTACCTACAACAAGGCCGTAGGCAGGAGGGGGTCTGGGGGTTCAACCCCCCCCCCCCCCCCCGCCCCCCGAAACGTGAGAAACCAGAATCGCAATCCAAAGATCGGCCTTAGGGTACCTACTTACTATTTCGCTTATACGGACTACTTATTATTCCGCTTATACGGACTTTATAATCTACAAAAGCAGTACGCTTACGTACTATATTTTTAAGGACTCTAAGAGGCCTATATTCTTTTGTATTGAATGAAATTTTTCGAGCTCGCTTCGCTCGCTCTTGCATCTTACATTCTCTTAATTTGTAAAGTTTTCTGCATAAGTCGATAAACTTATAGTTCTATTTTAGTATGAACGGTCAAAGAGAAGAAAGAGACCTAACTTATTCGAAGCGGGATGCTAAAAAGTTCGAGCTCGCTTTGCTCGGTCTTGCATCACAGTATGCAAGGGTAAACACCGTTGTCACTCGAACCATGGGTAGTTGACTTAAATATAAAAATAAATGACCCAGTAACAACTAATAAAAAACCTTCTTTTCATTAAAAGATTTTAAAAGTAAATTTCCGTCACTGTCCCGATAGTCATGGATACGCGTTCGAGAGAGCTGCGAAAAAGCTGACGGCCGATCATGTAACGTCCCGCGCGCTCCGCCCGCCCCCGCCAACCACTGGCCGCCGTGTTGAGACGCAAGTTCGTTGCCCTTGCGTGTAGGGTGAAATATTCTTAGATTTTCTTTTAAAAAAAAAAAGTTGTATATTTTTCATTGATTTTACGTTCTATAATTAAACCCAACCACTGGTTTCAAGGATAACGGTGTTTACACTAACACCCTGTATGTATATAATATTCTCTATAGCGGCCCTAATATGGCCCTAATATGCTAAAGTGGCCTAAAATGTGACGCTGTTTTTTGGTCATGATTGCAAAGTAGTGGGAAAACAGAAACAGGGCTTTATTCAAATTGATATTACCTAACTAACATTTGAAGGTACCCACTTCTAATTTACCCACTCTGAAATCAGACATACCTTCTTATTTATAGTGTGTCGACGGCAATCTAAATAGACTCGGCCCAGAATTCGACCGTTCAGCACCATCACTAGCGTCCATCAGTTCCTGTAATGTGCAGCTGACAGGATACGCAGGACACGACATGTGCTTCATCGTTTCTGGAACAGCACCACATTTACCTTCCACCCTATATACTGATAAAGGCAGAGCGCAGTCAACCCGCAGTGGCTAATTATCTAGCGCTTTCTTACTTGAAAACCGATTCACACGGGCCACCGGCCACAACCACAAACTAAAATATGGCGTCGAAAAATTCTTCCGCATCTCTGTCGACTGGTAATACCCAAAAGACTTGCCACATTTGCCACGTTGTATGGCAATGCTTAGCCTTAGCCCATCTCGATTATAAATGATGTTTCCAGAATCAATCGTCAATATTTTTGTCTTTATTTCCCCCAATTTCAGAAGCTTGTAGCCATAATTTCATCAATGTCAAAGTACATAACCCTTCGGCCGCTACAAAAATCAATGACAAGTCCTAACCGAATTCAATACCCGAAAATGTGTAACCAAGCAACGTGCAAACGACACAGTCTATATACCTAAGCGAAACGCACTGTATCTAATATAAATCATATGCTTTGTATGTACGTGTGGTTGTCAGGGGAATATAGTCATAAATCACAGAAGGTCAGTACTATATAGCTAGTTACTTATGTAGTAAATTGCTTTGAATAGTGTACTATCTACGCTTTGGCGCTTGGTCGATTCTTTCAACGTGTTCAGGGGACGTGCTGTTATTGTCCCTGTGAATGAAAACGTGATGGTTGAAATTTGTTTTAGAGGGTTGAAAGTAGAAAAGGATGTGTGTAGCATATTAGTAAGAAGTTCTGAGAATTCATTGATAAATCGGTTTTGCAAAGCCGTGTATGTAGGGTTTGGTGAAATTATTGACCAAATAAAGGGCTTTTTTTCTATGGCCATACACATATATGTGCTTCTCAGATGGTTTGATTTCATTATACGTTACACGTCGCAAACTGGAATTTGATTTGATTTGATTTCATTATGTTTTGAAAAAGAGTTTAAAGATAGAATGTTCTGATTTCACCTTTAAATAGGCCTGAGTCAGAGACACGAAAAGTGCCTCGATCTGTTTCGTTTAAAGCTAGCTCTTTAGAGACCTTAGATACTTAGAATCTAACTGAATTGTGACAAGGATAAAACCGAATAGTTTATTCTGGAATTAAAAGCTACCACCCTCATTCTTTGGTACTATTTGCCTTCAGTTCTGCAAAATTAAAAACCTGATAATAAACTATTAATTGATTGAAATGAATTAAAAGCTCCTATTAGTTCTCAGTGCTATTCAATAAGTAGTAGGTAATTGCAAGGGCGAGCGCCCATTTATCAGTTTTCTCGTAGTTATCTTGCTTTATTTGCAAATAGATAACATTATGAGCATGACTAAAACATAAAAAAACAGAAGCGACACACTTGCACCGAATCAAAAAACGGTGTTGAAAAAAAAAGTACTTAATTTAAAACCCGACTGCAAAAACACAAGAAAAACAAGCAATAAAATTTATAGAATTTTTGTACGTATCGCGGGGTACAATATATTTCAGGTTATTGGCGCAAACCAATAACCTGAAATATATTGTACCCCGCGATACCTACAAAAATTCACCGCATCACCGCATTCGCCGCATTCGGGTAATAAGTACATACCTAAGTTTCTACCAACAGTTTCTTTAACCTATTCAACTGCGCTATTGCCGCAGACTGTCTCCTTAAGTCTACCAACCTTCACTTGTATAGGTACCCCATGCTTCATACCCCAGCCTATAAACCTATCATAGAGCCCCCCATAAAATCCACAAAACATTTAAAAACTATACAAAAATGGATTTATTTGAAAACGTATGGGGACATCGCGTGTCATATCCAGCCATACGTATTCCTATGCAAATGTGAACATGCATGGCCCATATGTGCATCGATAACATCTGTTATCAACTGATAAAACGGTTATTTAAATAAAATAACGGTTTTATCGTTATTTTACCTGTACCACTGTCTGCATACCTATTTATGGTTACGTAAAATATCGTTTTATTTGAGCATTGACAACCCTTCGATAGTCTACTTGATTTGGGGGAACCCTTTTCAAAATTTTGGTAGTAAATCAGCAGCTTTCCGTGTTTCATGAAAATTAAGTAAGTCTCGGTCGGTTTGCCACGTGTAACGTGAATTGATCTACAACCACTGGAATCACTGGCTTGTCAGACAATTTAAAGGGCAGCTCGGGGATAATTTATTGAATGTCCTGATAATACCATTGATCAATTTTTAAACCCTTGGTTATAAAATTATTAAAAAAATACCGGTAATATATTTTTATTTTAGATTTGTTTGTTGTAGGAAAGGAAAACGACAAAGAATGTTTTTATTCAGCTCTAAGTATACTCAGTCATGTAATCCTTTCATATTTAGCTCTTGTTTCTACTGGTTTGGTCATCAATAAATCATATATAGTCCATTGCAAACATGGGTTTTGTACATAGAGGTGTTGTCATAAAGTAAGTTCTCCATGTTTTGCCGTCACATGGGCATGCAAATCTTATTTAATTAAATATCATTTTGGTTTCACTAACATTCGTATCATTCAGCATCATAGAGGTCCATTACTGGATATTAGGCCTCCCCTGCAAGAATCGCCTCGCCACATCATTGCATGCTCACAAGACCCCATTCCTTCATTTCCTTCTTCTAATATAAGTAGAAATAAAAAGCGTAGTTGAACACTCCGCTCTTCAGAGAGGCTCACGGTACACATAACATGCCAATTTTATGTCCCGTCTGTCACTATTGCGTGATTTCTTACTCTTTGACTGACACGTCTCAAAGCCGTAATTTAAACGATATATCGAAGTTAAAAATCTAAAGAAATGAAGCAAAACACGTAAAATATCAGCGAGTGCAATGTTTTGACAGATATGGGTCGTTTATGGGAAAAAAGAAAGAAATTAATGGGGATAAGGGGCGGTTTATGGGGAAAGGAGTTTAAATAATGGGAGTAGCAGGAAAATGAGTTTGAGGGGTGCATGAAAATGTAATTTTGGGATCCAATAATGGATAAGAAAAGGGTACCTAAACCAGTGAACGTTTACACGGTTGATTAATCTGTTTCAAATCGACAATCGATTTAATCCGAAAGGGAAAGGGTTACCTAGAACCTACTATATTTTTCCCCCTAACCCTGTGGTGACTGCCACTTTGTCATGCCATACCTACATACATTATTGTTGGAACACATAAATCAACAGTAACGAAAAACTGGTGTTCCACGTGTACCGAAAAACGCACATGAAAAAACTTCTCTAATATGAAGCAAAACTTTAGATACCTGAACTTTCCGACATATTACTTATCTAACTTTTACCCCCGACTTCGTCCACGTGGCGGTCGGAAATGATTCCACGGTATCGTATCTAATAACGGCTTATAGTATCCTAGTATACCCTGTACCTATTTATGGTCTACCTGTGTGCCAAATTTGATCGAAATCGGTTCAGCCGCTAACGCTTGAAAATACAGACAAGAGATGGACAGACAGAGTTCCTTTCACATTTTATAATTATTAGTATGGAAGTGTGGATGTCATGCGTCTGAGCACCCTGTTCTATTTTCAAAATGAAATCATAAGCGATGAATAGCGTGTCGCCAGACTACCGACATAGAAGAATGACAGACATTCTCGAATGGATGTCGGAGTGAGTTTAATCACAGTATAAATAAGTAACCGTATTATACCTTAATAGAAAACTATCTCCATCTCTCTATGTCTATCAGTACGCAACAGTATTGAGTGCGCGGCAGTTACGCGGTCGGCGGGGTAATTATTCGAAAATCGCTGCAGAGATATAATACTGTTACATTATCATACTGTGCTTTAATGCTGTAGGTATATTTTACTTCGTGCTTTACTGAATCATTGGAGTCATGATGGATGCCGTTTATCTTTTGTTCTATTTTCCACGTATTCGCATTTAAAAACTTTGGAAATGATTGAAGTTTAGGTATTCACTTTGTAGAAGTCAAAAATAAGGCGAAGGATTTTCGTTTCAGAATATACAATCTGGACGAAGGCTTTCGTTTAATCTCGTGACGTGGGAATGCATCGAACACCAAACAAAATTGCTTTCTGAAATTAGTCAAAGTTTATCCGAACAATCTTGATTTTAAACTACCGTAATCTAGCGAAAAAAGTTTACATAGACTCGAGAGAATTGAGGTTCCGTAACCGAAGGGTGCCAAACGGAACCCTATTACTAAGCCTCCGCTCTCCGTCCGTTCGTCTATCTGTCAGCTGGCTGTATTCCATGACCCGTAATAGATGGACATTTGACATTTCCAAAGATTGTGTATTTGTACTATTGCTGCTTTAACAACAAATAATAAAAAATACATAAACTTAATAATTAAAGGGGATCCCCATACAAGAAACGTGTTTGTTTCTCTTTTATGACCAACAAAACCAACTACCATATCCGACAATTTCTACCACAAGGTTCTACCACGTAATACGTCCATATAACTTTATCTACTAATGGTAGCAGCAACAAACTTGGTACTATCTAATTAAGCATTGTATCAGCTCGGTAATCGGCAGTCGACGGTGCCTCGTACCAACTATTTGAACTGGGTTAGCACATTACTGTACAGCTATGCATATCTGACTTAATGGGGGACGGAGGGATCCGTGGTATGTTATGGTATGCTAAAAGCTAAAGGCTTTCATGTGTTCAAGAAATGTTTTACTGTGGAATTTATGTTGAGCTTTTTGGGTTCCGTAGTCTTCGGAGTTCAGCTTATACGAGATCAAGTTAGAATGAGCGATGATGTACGATGAAGCTTTTGCAGCTTTTAAAAATAGTATGATTTTGTCAAGTTTCTTACATAAATTATATAATTCATAGGTAATTCTTGGCCGGTTGATGGCAATAGGCTCGCCTCCTATTACATGGGACTTGAATGTAACTGGTAAAATGTACTATAGGTACACCCCTGCCTAACCCTTCGGGGATTACAGACGTAATGTTATGGGTTAAGTAACTAATTTTTTTTTGTTTAAAAGTGTTGCGTTTTTTTAATAGGCAGTTTTTATGTTTAACTTGAAGAAAATAAACCTAAAACAGATTTAATTTCCCACAGACAATGACCTCAGAAGGTAAGCAGATCAGCATGGCGGCCAGCGCAATAGCACTCCGCGGGGTCCGCATATTCCTGACAGCTGGTAGGCACGGGGCGGAGCGCCAGCAGACCCAGGGCGGAGCTCCAGCCCCCAGACCGAAGCCCAAGGGGAAGAAGCCGGTGGTGGGGAGCAAACCGCCGCAGAAAGTCTTCGAAATGCTGATCAAGACCACCAGATTTACTAAGTAAGAAAGTCTTTAGGTTATAGTAGGTATTCTTTAGATTTAAAATGGGAGGATCCTCCGACCAGACGGGTGTTGTGTCGATCTTGTATATATGTCCTTAACGCGGTAAACTCTAATTGCGCGATCCAGGATTCTTATGTGACGTCAGGATTTGGTGTGACGTCAAGTCTTTGATGCGTAGTTCGCATGTGGCAATATACATGCCGCCAAAAAATCCGGTCCTGCATGACGGGAACCTCGTGAAAGCCGAGAAAGATGGTTGCGAGGTTGCGGTTGCGGAGGCGAGGTTGTCGACATGTGCGATGTGAACTCAGCGATCATTCTGCCGATAGTAGTATCAGCCAATGGCTTAATTGCCAAGAGCCTCGAACAACACCTGACGAGGCTCTCGTTGGGCAGCTGGATCAAGGACTTGATTCAGAAAGCGATGCTTCTGGACACGGCCCGCACTGTTAGGAGCATAGGAAGAAAGAAGTTGTTTTTTTTATATTTCTATGGTTCGGAGGTTCCTCTCTCTGAAGCCCTGACCCGGAACTGACAGGTGGGCTAGGTACTATTTTTTATATTTTAATATTAAAAAATATAAGTAATTGAGGGCTGATTTCCTCAAAGTCAGATATCTTTTATTCTTGGAATAAAATTGTCGTCTGACAGTTTTTGTATGGAAAAACTGTCAAAAATTCAAAATTTATTCGCAGGATAAGACTTATACTCGGTATAAAAGTTTAGTGAAACTCGCCCTTAAAAGTATTAAAATGAAATAAAGGAGATAGCAACAGATAATTACTAAGTTTAGGATAATATATCAGAGGACTGGTGACCACAAAGTTCCACCTATCAAGCTGAAGATTATCTTGCTGGCATGGTTTGATAGTTATCCCTTATGCGCAATCATATTTGAATTTCTCAAACGTAAACACAGGAAACCAAATTGTAATAAACCCTTGTTTACATACACCTTTATCAAATGAAGTGAGGTCGACAAGGTACTAAACTGGTAAGTTGTGTTGACGAGTAGAGTGAGGTGTCAAAATGAAGGAACAGCTGTTGATAGAGTGCTGATTAGTTGCGAAAGGCGTGTGTGGGTTATATTTGGCCCGGTTGTATTAACGAATGGAGCTGGGTAAAGTATACGTAATACCTACTAGGTGGCGCATAAGCTAATAAATATTGGGAAGATGCCCTCATTTTTAACCGACTTCTTCAAAATTCGTCAATTTCAATTCGTTTTTTTTTTTTTTTTTTTTTTTGTATGTATGTTACGCGATTACTCCTCCAATTATGAATCGATTTTGATTATTCTTTTTTTGTTTGGTAGGTCATGCTTCAGAGGTGGTCCCATATAAATTTTACTAATTTTGCTTGCGCAGTTTTTGAGTAAGCTTCAATAATTACGTATTTTTCTACTTTGCGTATGTAGACGATATCTTAGTTTTTATTTACATAGTAGATAACGGTATACGAAATTGTGTGGGGTAGGTACCACAACTAAAAAGTGAAAAATAAAAACTTCGTCGTGTCGGTGTCTTTTCAATTTTCGTTTTTTGCCACCGACTTCCGAAAGTGAAGAGTTATTTTTCACTTTTTTGTGTTTTTTGTGAAGTCGGTTGTTTTTTTTTTGTAAAAAGTTTTTGAAAATGGTTTTCTTTTAGTAATTGCTACTTTGAAATTTGTGAAGTACCTAAGTAAAATCCTAGTACGCTATATATGTACTTAACAAGAAAAGAACATCGTAGAAGAAGTGGCGAATCTATCATCAGAAGTACTGAGAAAAGTATTGCAAAATGCTCTAAAATGCGCCCAAATGTGCGTCAATTCCGGCGGTTTTTTTGACATAAACAGAATCAAGTTCAATCAATCTGCCTAGCCTTTTCCCAACTATATTGGGATCGGCTTCCAGTCTAAACGGATACAGCTGAATACCAGTATTTTACATGGAGCGACTGCCTATCTGACCTCCACAACCCAGTAACTGGGTAATACGATACCTCTTGGTAAGACTGGTTGTCAGACTTTCGGGCTTCTGTCGACCCGTAACGACTGTCAAAGATCCACGAATGACAGCCGGGACCAACGGCTTAACGTGCTTTCCGAGGCATGGTAACAAACAGAACCAAATTATAAGTTCGAATAAATAATAAAACACTAACCAGAATGATTTGTCTTATTTACAAAAAAAAGTTAAAACCTTATAATCAAGTGATAATAGTAATATGTCGTGACTGTTGAAACAACCACTGAAATAAAGACTTTTATATTTTAATTCAGTTTTTGTGGGTTTTTCAAACCCTCAGTTGTTAGCAACTTCATTTCATTGTTAAATTATTCATATTCAAGCTTTTCCGGAGTAAAAAACGTTAAAGGATTCTCATAACCCATATAATCAGTCTTTCGATGCGCAATAAAAAAATTATAGCTCCATAAAAACGAAAAGGACTTTTTCATAACATAATCAAAAACCACGTATGTCTAACACGTATTTAACCCTAAATGAACCCATTCAATTGGTAAGCTATAGACGATCGAAGGTTACTATTGGCTTTCAACCCTCAGTCACTCGTGGTTAGTAGGACGGGTACAGGCGGCCCGGGCAGGTCGCTTCGGTAATAAAATATTACGGTCCTAGCACTATGAAACACGTGCAATGATGCCCAATAAGAAATTGAAGGAGAAACATCTAGATGCTTTGTATAGACTCACACATTTTAATAAGTGAGTGAAAAGTTTAGTGTTAAAACTTAAAAGTTCGTTTTTCTGTGTTTGAAAATTTAAAAAGTTTGGAGTTCATTTGTTTTTATTGTGTTTGAAAATAACGTGGTTGCTTAGTTTAGTCAAGAAATATTAAGATTTAGAAAACATGATATAAAGCTGTTAGATTTTAAAATTATGTACTTAAATATTAACTTGCTAGTTTGCTGACTTACTGGTTGGTAGTTAAAATGAAATAGCAAGCCGCCATTACGAGACATTTAAATAGCTGATACCTAATGCCGCGGTTAAAAAAAATACAAAAAAAACAATTTCAGACGGGAATTAAATTCTTTGACAAGGCACTGACAACAGCTAAAGCGGTCACTGTCGGACTACACAGAGAAGCGCGATGATAGCAAAATATGAAGCAGTTATCTGTTTAAAAAAAATCTATTGCTTGGACTAAAAAATCAAAACACTATTACGTTAATAATACATTTATGTTGCTTGTAGAATAACCTCATAATCTGACAAAAAATCTGAATTTTAATCGTTAAAATACATTTTTAGAGATATCTTCGTGATTTTTTTCCATCGTATCAAATTATTTGTATGATGTTTTCAACAAAATATCTAATTAGCTTAAATCCTGAATATCTAACTAGCATATATCCTGAAGAATATCATAAATATTTTTTTCTGATTTTGTTTACTGCGTTTAGCTCCTGTACTCCCCTAAACTGATATGTATAACTGCGGTATTAGGGATCAGCTATTTTGAATGTCTCGTAATGGTGGCCAACCCTTTTTTTATCGCGTGTATTTTTCTGTTTTCTAGGAAAAAAGCTGTAGGTTACTAGTTCCACTAGTGCCTAGGTTACACAATAAAGTGCGTGATAGCTATCTACTAGTTTACGAGGGAACTCATTTTGTTACTGTTAACCGTAAAATGGACAAATTATTGTGTCTCACAGTGAGATACGCAGACATGTTTTTTACGACTATTTGTTCCTTTATTGGGGCATTATTTTTCTTTATAACTATAATAAATAATAAGATGGGATGTTAAATTAAAAATTAATAATTATCAAGTATGACTACCAAATCGAAATGAGGATTTTAAAAATTTTGAAAAGTGTGATGCATTTTGTTGTCAAATGCATCACGTCAAAGGCTCACCCAGACAGATATCATTAATTTTTGTTCGCTGTAGTTTTTGTAGTAATTTGTTTGTTCTGAACATTTAAATAACAACAAACTGATGTGACGAAAAATGTACAGTACCTAATTGTATTATAAATAGGTTTATGATGAACTAAGCCTGATCGTGTATTACGATCAATCACAATCTGAATCGGTTTAAAACAAATGAATAATTCACTGATCATAAGTTCGAAAAAAAAATCTGTTCAACAACGTAATTAGTTAGTCGGTTACGAAAATAAGTTACGCAATTAGATAGCTGTATAAGAAAGTACTTCCTTGTTCCAGAGCTGAGATCGAAGCCTTGTACAATATGTACCGTCGATTGGTGATCAGTGCGCAAGCTGCTGCACCGGCCACCGCCATAGGACATTCACCCAAAATCGATGTAAGTGTACATTTAGACTATTTAATGATTAACTTAGTGGCGACTAGTGATTGCCTGGTGGTGTGACCGGTGGACTGCCAAAGTCTGCGGTCTCGAGTTCGAATTCATGTGCGTATTGTATAATTTATCACTTGCTTCAAAAACGTTGAAGGAAAACATCGTGAGGGAACCGGCATGCCTGAGGGATATATAATATCTCGACGGCGGCGCGGCATCTAAAGCCAAGTCAGAAGTCATAAAACAACACAACCTCACTTTTTAAATCCAACTACTTTTCAACATCAACTATGTTTGAAATAACAATAAATATTTCAAATATAGTTTGGAATAAAAAATGAGGGGTTTGGTTCACGAGCGCCATTATTGTTTATTGGCAATAACATCACGGTTTAACCGTTGGGTACACGGCAGGGAGGTAATTCTTCCTTGGGTTATATCCTGCATTGCGTTCGTTCATATGCCTAGGGGTAGGAAATAGGCCGCGAGTTGTTGTTCTAATAAGATGTTGTAATGGGGTTATCTATGTGAATAGCTGCAGTAAGGGAGGTATTAGGTACCTACAGTGATTTTTTTGTAATGGGTGTAAATTACGTCATTCTGATATTTTTTTATTCTGGACTATATCTGGGAGCCTTCCGGTTACAGAGATATTAAAAGTCAATGTACCAAAATTTTCGGACGTTTTTTTAAAGAAAGCAAGTTTTAAATGTTATAACTTAATTGTATTTAAAATTAAGTTTTAACATTAAAAACTTGCTTTCTTTAAAAAAAACGTCCGGCCAACTTCCGGCTCCATCATCAGACCAGCTCCGTGATATCAATTTTTCAAAATGTCTCGGTAGTTGTATAAGTAAGGCGAGTTTCAGCTCGATCAGATTCCAGGAAGTGCTTGAAAAATGGAGCACAATATTAGTAACCGGAAAGACATACGAACAGAAGCTAATATTAAGCTTGTAAAAAAGTATTCAATAAATTGATATTTCGATAGAATGAATATGCGATGCGTTGAACGCTCGATCAAACAAATATTCGATATTTTGAACACTCGATGTATTGAATGTACGGTATATTGAATGTTCGATTTATTAACCATTCGATATTATGAACGTTCGAGTATTTAGAAGTTCGAGTTATAGTGGTCGATCAATTGATATTCGATTACTTGGCATTCGATATGGCATAGTACACCCGGAATAAAATTGTCGTCTGACAGTTTTTGTGTGGAAAACCTGTCAAAAATTCAAAATTTATTCGCAGGATAGGACTTATACTCAGTATAAGTTTTAGTGAAGTAGTAGTAGTTTTGGTGAAATTCGCCCTTAATGACCTACCTACCGAGTAGATTTTCAGCGGTATTAGCACAGGGTAGCTCGTTCGCCTACCTATACACAAATATGTATACACATATTTCGTGAAATAAGTGGCTACCATTATTTTAATTTCCTTCTGTAATATTCACGGAAATGAAAATGTCATTTTAGACAAATTGCCTTCACATTTAACTTAATTAAAGTTCAATTTATTATGACATTGACGATTATTTGCGCTGACATGGAAACCGAAAAATGCGGAAGTAGAATTATGTTTAGAATTTTATAGGAAACGAGCTTTAATTTACGTAATTACATACTAGGGAAATTGGTAAACAAATGCATTTTTAAATGGTAAAATGATTTTTTGAAAACTTGAATATAATACTCGTATTATGCCACCAATCTGCAATCGCCAGTTCTACCTAACACACTAGGTTTCTATGAATTTCTATGAAATTCCTTCCATAGGTAGCAACACATCATCATCCTCATCATCATCAGCCTATAGCAGTCCACTGTTGGACATAGCCTTCTCCAATTGCAGCCACCCTGCGAAGATCGCCGCTTCACCTAGCCTGAGGGCGTCCTACCTTACATTTGCCGATTCGCGGTCTCCACTCAACACATCGGTTTCATAGAAATACGCATGTCGCCTGCTGCTGCCGCCTGTGGTCTGCTAAGGATTGGTACCTTTACAAAGTATCATTCTTTTGTTCGGTTTTAACATGACGCCGTAGAAATGTTCCTGCGATCTATCATTTTTGTCCTGCAGGCGTAGCATGAGCACCGTTTTGTCGACGGAAGAGTAGACAAAAATGACGTTTCCTGTAGACAGTAGACAGTACGAGACGGCAGCAAAATAGAAAGAGACAACTGCACTTTTTACGTAATTCACTCTTTTACATAATTCGACTCAGAAATCTTTGTTTTATCATAGGATTTATCGGTTGTCAGTGTGATTTTGACAGTAAGGATAGAAAACTTTCTTCCGAAATAGTCTACATCTATAAAGACCTAGACAAAGATCGTTAGAAATGAAAGACAAAATGACAGATTGTAGAAAGATTTCAACGGTGGATGTCAAAAATTAAGAAACGAACTGTCACTTTGTATAGAAAAAGCTATGTCTATTCTTCGTAGAGATAGAAAGCGCCATGCTACGCCTGCTGCGTTGCTTCAGTGCCGGTGGCGAAGCAAATCCCTACAAACGAATGTTTCTAAACTTCTTCTTTATCCTCAGGGCATAGACCAAAGTACCTTCCGAGACGTGATGCACAACACTTTCGACCTGGTGACAGAAGAAGCGATCCTCGAGCGAATGTGGATGATCTGGGAGCGCGGCTCCGCAGGGGGAGAGGGTTCCTTAAGGTTCGAGTCCTGGGTGAAGGGGCTCAGTATCCTGCTCAGGGGGAACACGGAGGAACGGATCGGATACTGCTTCAAAGTGTACGATCTGAATAATGATGGATTTATTACGAGGGAGGAGATGTTTTTGTTGTTAAGGTAAGATAGTTTCGTAGCGTCTTCCTCTGTCTTTTTCTAACTACTCTCTGCTGTGTAGGCACTACTTATTGGGTCTGCCATGAGATTTTTGGAAGTATTCCCGTCTGAGCACCTATGCATTGAGTACCAAAGCCTATCAAATGGGAATACTCAATGCATAATTCATAGGTGCTCAAACGATAATAATTCATAGGTGCTCAAAAAAAAGGTGCTCAAGCGGGAATACCTCGATTTATATATTATTATATTATTTGCTTACCGTATTGATACGACGAAGTCAATTTTTTTCATAGTAACTGTTTTTGGAATGTTTTCCGTGAACTTTGCTATAGGTTCTTATCAGACAATAAACTATGGGTTACTGCTGTGTATGGATTTAATTAGTAAACCAGAAATTAAATTAATTAACATGAGAAATAACCTCTTGACGTATTTCCAGGAACTCCTTACTAAAGCAGCCTGGTGACGAAGACCCTGATGAAGGAGTGCGTGAGTTGGTGGAACTGGTGCTCAAGAAGTTGGACGTCGACAAGGATGGAACTGTGTCGTTGGATGATTATAGGTACCTAAAGTTTCTCAAGCGGGTACCATACATATGTGATAAGTTTTTAATTTAAGCATTCAAAATTTTACTGAGCCTTAGAAACATTCAGAGTATTTTACTTGGAAATCTGCCGTGAGATGCAAGCTCAGTGGATGGTTTGATCGCATTAATTTAATTGAGAAAATAATGTTATTGATGTGTAACAGCTTTCGTCTCGCTTTCCTGCAATCTGCGGGAGTGATTTCATGAAAAGGGACGGAAGTGTGTAACAGGAAACCGGGGAAGCGCGCGCTATTTGATTTGACCAATGTATTCCGAGAGCTACCTCTCGCGCATCTGACAGTATATAGTCCTCCAGACCTTATTTTCGGCTACGGCGGCCAATCTCAACGGAGACTAGCCTTCGGCGCGGGAGATATTATAGTGCACAAGTGTTTGCGCAGACACAAGTGCACTCTCTCTTCCCTCACTCTCATAGTCCGATGGGACGGCAATCCGACACGACCGGAGAGAGATCAGGCGCAGGACCAACGGCTTAACGTGCTTTCCGAGGCACACCGCCAACTTCCAAACTCCGGGCTGTTACTACGAAATGCCTAATGGAAAAATCCAATAACACTTTGCCCGACTCGGGAATCGAACCCAGGACCCCACGCTCTGCAGTCGCGCTTGCGACCACGAGACCAACGGGGCAGTTCAATCTGACAGTATGTAGCTACTGTCAGCCAAGATGTCAGATGTTACGCATCATATGCGACTACTGCAGTAAGCCTCGCTCGTTTTTTTTTTATTGTTGCTTGTTATTTACAGTTCTGTGTAAACATTGTTTTTGTATCAATGAAGAAGAGATCAGAAGAAGAAACTCGGCGTGCGCTACTACTCTCATTGGGGAAACTAAACTCTTCCTTTATACCTATTTTATTTTTCCCCTTTGTACATAATGTTAGTGTTAGATTGTATATTTTATTTAAAATTGTAAATTAAATATTAGTCAAATTTTGCTTGCCTCGTAAAAAAATCACGTGTTACCAAAATGGCGGCGACAGTGAAATGGATAAAGCGAATGTTCTTTTTCCTTTCAGACAAGCAGTTGAGCAAGAGCCTCTACTTTTGGAGGCGTTTGGACAGTGCCTACCTACAAAGAGACACACCACCACCTTCCTCAAGACTCTTACTAATAAGACATAGAGTTACTTAGAATAAGGAAAATATTGAATCTAAGAGTTAATGTAATAAAATAGGATTAGGCATAATTTTGTTGATCGGTTCTAGTTTTTAAATCGACTTCCAAAATGGAGATGTTCGACTTTTTTTTAACCGATATTTTCGTCAATTGTGAAAATTCTTTTTTCGTTAGGGCAGTTTTTATTTAAGTATTTATTGAACTGTTTCTATATGGGGTAGTTCTTTAGTAATAGTGGGTAAGATAATACATAAAATCTTGCAATAATTAAACAAATCCGAAACGTGCATTAAATAATACCTATCGTGTATACAAACAACTTCTTATTTATTTACAAATGCATTTTGTCATGTTGTGTTGTATTTATTTACAATAATTCCTTCACTTATATAATAGTAGTTCAATCATGGGGGTCCAGTCCGGTTCCGATGAAGTCAGTCAAAATCTTAGCGGCGGCTGGCGGGAACAGGTTGAATAGCTGAAATGAGGGACAGAATTGGTTATAATCGTGAAAGAAGAAGGAAACTTTCCTCGTAATTCGCGCCGTTGCGTGGAAAAAAGTCCGGTGGCGTGAAAGTTTGTGGCGGCATCTACAACGCCACATGCGGACTACGCATCAAAGACCTGACGTCACACAAATCCTGCATCGCGCAAGTAGAATTTACCGCGTGATTAACATATAATTATATAACATCCCGAATTCCTAACATCAATCGTTGGGCAGTTGGCCGCCAGACCCAACACCCGTCTGGTCGGAGGATCCTCCCTTTTTTATAGAGGATGAGTGAACTTTACACCCGTTCCTCACACCTCTATAACATCAAGCAAGAGAATAGGTTGCAGGCAGCACCCTTCGGTCATCCTTCTGCGTCCATTAATCCGTCTATTACGTTTTTATGGCAGTTTTATGAACATCATACGGATTTACTTGTTTTCAAAAGTCAGGAATTAAAAAAAAAAAATCCTCGAATAATATGTAAATAAAAGCACCCATTTTTGCTTGGAAAATTGCAAAATTCTTAACTGCTTATTCTTAACTGCTTAACTTGATGGATCGATCCGTGCGGCTGTTATTAATTAGCCACGAGCTCCTTCTAATAGAGACCACGACTAATAGAGAAGTATGAAAGAAAATAACATGTTGCGCTGACCACAAATAACATGACATTATGGGCAAGAGTGATGATGATACAACTCACCTTGTTCGAGTAATACATGTCGCTAGGGATGGTGATCTCGTGGTACTCTCTGCGGATAGCCTCCACGATCTGGTCGGCAGCATCTCCAGGGTCCACGGTCTTCATGAGACCTTTGAACCGGATGCGCGGGTTGTGGCAGAGACCAGTGTTCACGATGTAAGGGCAGATGGTGGTGAGCTTGATCTGGAAATAATCAACATTTTGTTGGTTATTTAATTGGCCAAATATACCACCATATGGGTCCCAGAAAATGGTCTTCGACATAGATGTAGACCCAAAATATGGCGAGGCGATCTTGACGCCTACAGACAGGATTGGCCCACACTAGCTACAGACAGAGAGGAGTGGAAAGGACAAAGGGAGGCCTCTGCAGTGGGATAACACAGGCTAAAAACAAAAATAAATTGGTTACAAATAGAGACCTACCGAAAATGGATTTTGTATTCGGCCGCATTGAAATTCTGTCGGACTCTAGTTACTAAAGACACCCCGTCAGTGCGATATCCTAATCATATCTGCTCCAAAATATCCTCTGAAAGCAAGATTTTTGTGAAATCCAAGAGATATTCACCTTGCGAGTGAGAGCGAGAGATAGTACAGTTCGCGTCGAATAACTTTGCCGCTTTGAAGCTAGGCTGCACATGCGCGCTACGTTTTATAAGTAAGATTGACTACTGCGCAGTCATTTGTAGCAAGTTAATTATCTAGACAGTGTTGTTTATGCCATTTCGGTAAGACGAAGATGAGTGTGGTAAAGCCACAATACTGCTTAGGGCTTAGGCAATAGATTTGTTAAGAACCTTTCTGTACGGCTAACATTCTATGTATCCACGTGTGATGGAAAGAAAATAATCTCGCACTGATCTTGTGCGTAAAGTTTTCGTAGAATAAAATCTTTTCAAATACAAAAGACGTAGATATATTTAGTAACCTATTCGGCTTAACTATTCTCCAAGAGTCATAAAAAACCCTGTAAGAAATCGACACGTGTTTCATTCACCTCTCAACGAGGCATCCTCAGGATGACGATTGACCAGTGAATATGAGACATGGCTCCTCAAGCCATAGGGACACGTTAAGTTAAGAAAGCAGTTAAGTGGGTGTGCCGGGCGATTTGATTCACTCTGCGTCCAGCGCGCGGTGAGGCAACACGTCGTGTTCTGGTTTGCGCCTATCGTATTTTATAACGGATTTCCGCAAAGTCTCGCCTGAATCAATTAACTATCAAATTCTTCCATAGCGTCATAAATAAGATTACAAAAATACATACCCCATTAGTATCTCTAGGGTCTTCGTGCAGCTCAACAGCGAGAGCCTCCATGATACCTTTGACGGCATACTTGCTGCCGCAGTAAGGCACGAGGTTACGGAGACCCATTTTACCGGCCATGGACGACATGGCGACGATGTGACCGGCATTGCGCTCCAACATTGCTGGGAGGAAAGCTTGGATCATCTGGTAAAAGAAAGAAAATGTTATCAATTAACTGAATAAGAGCACACTTTAGATGGTCCTAGGATCGATTCCCGGCGGGCAAAGTGTTATTTATGGGTCTTTCCATTAGGAATTTCTCAGTAGCAGTCCGGACCCGGAGTTTGGATTTTTACGCAGTTTATGTTAATTGGCACGCCCCTTATTTATTATACGGGACTGAAATATAACTGGTGAAAGCCTAACCTTTTTTCATCACAAATGCTGGTCTGCCGGTCACAAATCTATGTTGGGGTCGGCTTCCAGTCTAACCGGATGCAGCTGAATACCAGTATTTTATATGGAGTGACTGCCTGTCTGACCTCCACAACCCAGTAACTGGGTAATACGACACCCCTTGGCAAGACTGGTTGTCAGACTTTCAGGCTTCTGACGAACCGTAACGACTGAAATGACAGCCGGGACCAACGGCTTAACGTGCTTTCCGAGACACGGAGGAGGTCAGTATGTGAAGATGGTCACAAATGCTGATATAAACAGAAATTCTGATTCTGATTTCTGAGTTTATTTGTTAGGTAGTGTCTGTCCGGATCCGGATATTGAGAAACAGTCTTTATCCTTGGCATTGGTTAAGACACGCAGTTAAGTCAACAAAATAACTTTTGTGTTGTCATAAACAGTGCAATAAAGTAAGTAGTACTACGAGTTACGTAATAAAGGTTGCTGTCAAAGTAGATTAAGGTTTTTATTGTCAATAACCTTCACTGGTTAACATTTACATGCAGTACATTATACCTATTTAGGAAGTTGGCTTATGAATATGCGCGAACTGTAACAGCTTGTGGCGGAGGGGCTGAGGGTGTTTTCGCGTACGCGTAGCAGCGTAATACGCGCCGCGGCGCAGTATGGTGCTATATAGAACACAATGCATATATGAACGCGCGACAGACGTACGCGACCGACATCAGCGTAAGAGGAATTCAGGCCTAAATGGTAGTGTATGACTGCGAAAAGACAATAGTTCAGGAGGACAAAACCTCTTTAAAAATAACACTTTTTCAGTTAAGGATAAAGCTAATTCAAAAGACAATGATTAATTTACTGGTGAGAAATTCTTGAACTTTTCAATTAATTTCAAGTTCACGTTTTTGCCTTTTACTCTTGATCGTTTACTCTTTTACTTGAATGGATGCCAAATTACAAAGGTTAATTGTACGTGTAACAATAAGAATTTATCGTGTGACGGTCACATGTCCACACGTCCATGTTGTTGTTGATAATGATCATTATTATGACTTCGTCTGTGATCCAGGATCAAAACTAGCCTTTCTGCTTCTGCAGGATCCGCAAACATCCACGAATGATAGCCGGGACCAACGGCTTAACGTGCTTTCTGAGGCACGGTGGAGTCTTTTGGTCGCACCGACCAGAGGCCCTAGACAAAGTGACATTCTAGCAGCGATAACGATGATGGAAAAGGCAAAAATGTATAGGACTGACATAAGCTATCGAAAAGCTTATGTCAATCTTGTTGAAAATCGTTGTAGATATACGAAACGCACTTGGTCGCAACGACCAACTAGCCAATTACTATTGTTTACCTGGTGCAACCAAAAGTCGTGGTTGTGGCCATCTAGAGCGCGTGATCCCTAAGTGCATTATCATAATATGAAGGAGCCACTCACCCAAAGGTTTCCATTGACATTGATATCCATGAGAGTCTTGATTTCCTTCTCGGTATGCTTTAACACCGGCTTGCACGGCATGATACCAGCGTTGTTGATGAGGATGGTCACCACTCCTACCTCCCTCTCTACCTTCTCCGCCAGTTGGAAGACTGCTGACCTGTCTGTGACGTCACACCTGAAAGGTGGGCAAGGTACTCACTAAGTTGTGTTGTAAAAAAATGCTTTAGGTATGTAAATATCTAGGTGTCACATATTAATATTGGAATATACTTATGTATGTTTTATTATAGCAAAAAAGTGGTCATGCAGCTTGCAACTATAAATAAACAACAAACTAGATCTGATTCGTTTTTTTTATAGTAAACTAGCTGTGCCCCGCGGTTTCACCCGCTTAGGTCTGGATCCCGTGGGAATATAGGGATAAAACGTGTCAACTATGTCCTATTCCAGGTCATGGTCTACCAGTGTGTCCACCCTCTCCTCTCTAGAGTAGCGTGGCGGCGCCAGCGTCGAACGGGTCGCGTATTGTATTTTTATACTCGTGATGACTACGAAATTAAAAGTCCGATTCGAATGAATTAAAAAGTATTTTACTGCTAAATAAATACGGCCTTTTTTTAGAACCTTTAAAGAGGAACAATTCCATCATACATGATACTTACGTAACATAAACCGTTTACGCAGCGCACGCAACGAAAGCTCTCGAAAAGGAATATTTTTTCCCGTTTTTGCAACATATTTCATTTATACTCCGCTCCTATTGGTCTTAGCGTGATGTTATATAGCTTATAGCCTTTCTCGATAAATGGACTATCTAACACAAAAAGAATTTTCCAATTCCAACCAGTAGTTCCTGAGATTAGCGTGTTCAAACAAACAAACAAACAAACTCTTCAGCTTTATAATAATATAATATATAATCGTCTGTTGGTGCCTCATTCCATTTAAAATGGTCTAAGGGGCCTCTGCGAGTTGGCTTCGGCCCCTCGTACGCCTTTCAAAAGACCGGGACCCCGATGGTCCCGAGATATGCATAATATATTATTATATATTATTATTATATAGTAGACTCAGTTTGTAGAGGATTAGCATATTTGCTAATCAAATAGTAAAAAAGTCAATTTAGTAATACAAATCTCCTTTAGGTAAGTATACAGAATAAATCTGAAGTTTCGTTATACTAGACCCTGATTATGATATACACACTCGGACGAAACGGGCAAAGTTTTTTATAGTGATCGGCCTATGAGGTAGTCGGCTGCTTATCTGGTTTATCCTGAGGTGCGTTATAATAATTAGGGTCTCCAGCCAGGACTTTTTAAAAGCCAGCCAGTAAGTTTAAAAATTAAGCAACTACACGGTAAGAGTACTCCTGTGGGGTTCGGACCTCGGCGTGGACGCGGGAGGACAGCTAGGGACAGGCTGAATCGGGTTTAAATTATTTTTGGAATCGTGCAAAGTAGGTTAGTACTTACAGATAAGGGTAGGCCTTCCCCTTCTCCTGTTTGATCAGGGCGATAGTTTCCTCATTGCCTTGCGGGTTGATATCCACACACACCACCTTAGCTCCAAGTCTTGCGAGCCTCGTCGCCACCTCCCGGCCCATGCCATGTCCAGCGCCAGTTATCTGGAGAAAGAAGATTTAAGTCACCACATTAAAAAGCTGAAAGACAAATAGAAAGCAAAAAAGATGACTATTTGTTTGTGGTACATTCTGTTATCATTAAACCTACTCCTTCATTTCATAATGACTCAATCAATCTGCCTAGCCTTTTCCCAACTATATTGGGGTCGGCTTCCAGTCTAACCGCATGCAGTTGAATACCAGTATTTTACATGGCCCATGGTCATTTTACGTGACCCTATCTGACCTCCACAACCCAGTAACTGGGTGATACGATACCCCTTGGTAAGACTGGTTGTCAGACTTTCGGGCTTCTGACGACACGTAACGACTGTCAAAGATCAACGAATGACAGCCGAGACCAACGGCTTAACGTGCTTTCGGAGGCACGGAGGAGTCTCGATATGTAAGGATGGTCACCCATCCACGGACCAACCCCGGCAAGCGTAGCTTAACCTGACGGATCGACCCGTGCGGCTGTTATTACTTAGCCACGAGCTTACTTAGCACGTCCATTTCATAATGACTAAGCTCGAAAAATCAATAACTCTTTGTATATTACTATACTTATACACTCTATCATCATGAAATCATTAACGAGACGTACCAGAAATGAGCTCAAAGTCCGCGTGTCCTAATTAAGCCGGAGATAAGATATTGCTACAATAATCAATATTTGTATTAGGTACATAAAAACAAAATTATAATGTCTGACGCACTATCACGAAATCCGGGGGTTAACAGGGGGTAAAACGGCCACATTAGCAATTCCTTTAAAAGCAATTCACTTCCTGAAATCTCAGCTGTCATTAGCAATTCCTATAATTTGACACAAAAACAATTCATCATTTGGACCATTTTACGAATCTCGATAGAAAACTGTCAAAAAGATGAAATATTTCGTATGAATTACACGCAGATACTATGAATTGTCAGTTTGTGACATTTTACGATGCTTCATAACATTTTCCTATTAAGATTCTGCCAAAGTGGCCGTTTTAAGCCCCCAGTTTTAGCACGTCTTGTAGATACATTAAGCAGTGGCCAATTTACTATTATAAGGATACTGGTAGCTTAAATCAATTTTAATTAAATATTGCACGTTTCGACTGTTCAAAAGTCAATGTGATCATGTTTAAATTGTCGCGAGGAAATAACAAGGATAAGTCTTTGAAATTGTCCTTCAAAGTATTTTATAATAAAAAACCTGTTTTAATTTTATTAAGATGTTGTTTCATGATTATTTGACTTATTTCCTTTTAACCCGACTGCCAAGGAAGGGTTATGTTTGAAGAGCGTTATTAATTTCTCAGAGCAAATAAAATGAGATTGTCTTAATCTGATTGCTGCGGTGATAAAAGGTCCTTTTGCATTACTGACTATTTACACTAGTTACCAAATTAAATAACTAAGTAAGTATTACATAAATATAGGTAAAAACCCATAATGACACTTTTATCTGCATAATCATGTACAAGATTATGTAGATAAAAGTGTCATTACGGTTTTTTCGGGTGTCCAGGCCGACTGAAGGATTTCTCTAATAAGTATGGCTGCATGATGTCAAAATACGGCATATTTTTTTTAAAATAAGTAATACGCAAATAAAACTCTATTACAGATTACCATCCCTATCAGCTGTTTTTTCAGTATTAAATTAAATACTTTTAACTATATACAGATGGTAAACAAATATTTTAGCAGACCTTGACAATGCAACCGATTCCAAATAAATTGCCATTTATGCTATGAGTAGGGGAAGACCTACCAGTCTTACTAAGGGGTATCGTGTTACCCAGTAACTGGGTTGTGGAGGTCAGAGGGATTAAAACAGTCACTTTGGCTCAATCATAATAGGAAAATATTATGAATCATCGTAAAATGTCACAAACTGACAATTCATAATGTGATCTGCGTGCGATTCTTAATACGAAATAATTCATCTGTTTGACAGTTTTCTATGGAGATTCGTAAAAAGGTCCACACATTATTTGCTTTTGTGTCAAATTAGTGGAATTGCGAATGACAGCTGGAAATTCCGGAAATGAATTGCTTTTAGAGGAATTGCTAATGTGGCCGTTTTAGGCCCCCAGATAGGCGGTCGCTCCATGTAAAATACTGGTATTCAGCTGCATCCGGTTAGACTAGAAGCCGACCCCAACATAGATGGGAAAAGGCTAGGCAGATGATGATGAGTAGGAGAAGATCTTAGAAACGATAGATGAACTACGTGAAAGATGATAAGGCTAGAAAGAGCTGACTACCGAGATGACGACTAATAGAGAAGTATGGAAGATATGTTGCCTAAATAATTTGGGATAAGCGGAAGAGAATGATGATTATAATACTTAGCTAGTTTTAAACTTCAAAAGACCAAGTAACTAAATTCTATTTAGTTTTTTGAGTCTCTTCAAAGTGATTTAACTACTACCTGCGAATGGCAAGCTTTACGAACAATGATCCATTTATGAATCTACGAACTGGGCTTAGCTGTGTAAATAATTTACTAAAAAAAAATGTAGTAAGTACCTACTTATTAACATTTTTCAAATTTTAACAAATTTTTTGTACTATGTAAGCTCAGTTGTTAACTTTATTGTGCATTTTGTGGTCAAAGTCCAATTCAAATCATTAATCAAATGGGCACATAAAAGTACACATTTAGTACCTAGTTGTAGCTCGTAGGTTCGAACCTACGACCCACAACTAGTAAGTTGCGGCCGTTACCACTGGGCCACCAGTGCATAAAGTTATAAGTTAATAAAAAATATAAAAAACTCACCAATACAATATCTTCTGTGACATCTTTTGCATCTTGTGGAAGCGCAAATCTGAACAGAGACTTAAGTATCTCCAAGTCAAGACGAAGGATCGTCCATATTACTTCGAAGAATATTCTTAGCGCGGAAATGATCTGTGGTTCCTCTGCCCTGAAAGATTTCATCTTACTTTTAGTACACTTTACTTCAAATTACACTAGTTCACCCAATTTTGTTATTAATTCTTATTTTGTTGTTATTTAACAAAAGTTTTTTTTCGTTATAAATAAAAAAAATAGCACACGGCCAACATTAACGAGATCTTAAAATGAATACTGATTTTGCATCATTCGGTTTTGGAATATGGCTTAGGGTGCGTCCATACTTGTGGAGTATTTAAACACTAGCTCAAAAATCATGCAATTAAAAAAATAAAGCTCACACTATTTTAAGAGTGATGATGAGTGATGTGGAAATGCGGTTGTCATGTGATGCGGAAGAATGAGGAAAATGTAGTGAGGAAAGTTTTGAGTATGAATGTTTATATAAAAAATTTAAAAAAAGATGGGATTGCAAAGTTTACAAATGTTGCATATATGTAATTTTTAGGTACAAATAAACAATAAAGACGGGTGAAGTACTATTCTCCTAAATAGGCTAGAATTTAGCCTGTCTTAAGGACAGAAATTGCCGGTCCGGAATAGGCGGATTATTAAATATATATTATGTGTTTGACATTTAAAGTTTGAAATAGCATCAAATCTGGATATAAGTGTAGTTGCTGTAAGTGTTCAATAGTTATCTTTAATAGATAAGTAGGTTTCATTACTTAAGTAAACAACAATTTACAGCAACAATACATAACCGTGATAAAAACCGTGACAACAAATTCAACCAAATTAAAATCATAAACACATTCAAATTCACAATCAATATAAAATTAAATCAAAATTAAAACAAAATTAAAATAGATTAAAAACCCAATTTAAAATCAAACCAAAATATAAACAAAATTAGATTTAAAATAAAGAATGTGGATGGCTATACGGGGAGACGATGGATGGACTGTGTGAAAGATGATATGGCTAGAAAGGGGGTGACTACCGAGATGACGGCTAATAGAGAAGTATGGAAGATAAAGACGTCGTGCGCCGACATGACCCCAAAAAAATTGGGATAATGGCCGGGAGATGATGATGATCAATTATGTTGTTTGTTCTAGGTAAATACTCGTAAGTTCTATTCATAAAAAAACCCTGAGAGATTAGCTCTCCTCGAGGCTCCCGCAGACAGTGCGACGCGACTCTAGTAGAGCAATTTCCATGAAGTTTTCAGCGAAAGGACCATGGGGGATTTTGTATGGACTCCGTCCCCACCCTCCAACAGTCATAGGATACGTGTCAATATGTTTTTAGGGATCCCGAGAAAGACTTACTGTCTTGCTCCATTGCAAAATCAATGGGGTTTTTTTGTAATAACAAAAAACTTTTCTGTTAGCTAACCTAACCTAAGCTATAATTGCCTATCCTTGCCAAACATAACCTAACCTCACCTAACCTAACAGTGATAATTTGATCTTGGATTTTGAAGGTCAAATGGAACTCCTCAATAATGAACAGCATTTGTGTATTCTTGTGATTAGATAATTGTACAAAAAACTTTAAAAAAAACGGCTAACCTAACCTATTTTTTTTTAAATCCTCATGGATGACCTCTGCCCTGGGGCGGGCGGAGGGGTCTGTCAGATTCTTACTGACTAAAAACCACCCCAGTGTTCCAGCTCACACCTTCGCCGGGGACCACGGGAACGTAAAAATCTTCCGCAACCCCAGACTGGCCCGCCATTGCGGGACTCCTCGGGTCAGGGGCCCCCCCGTGACCCGAGGAGTGAGGTGTTTGACTCCCCCCGTGACGTCTAAGAGGGGCGCGCGTGGAACACTACGCACCGCCACCTCGGGTCCTGATGTGTAGGGGGCGACGGACGTCCCCGAGTCCGTCGTCCCTGGACCCATTTAGGGGGGCTGGAAGAGGGCGTTTACCGCCCTCCGCCGACGCCCGGTGCGCCTGCTGCGGGCCGGGTGAGTGGAAGAGATCTCCCTCTCCCTTTCCGCAGCCACCTTCTGCGAAACGACTGTCTCACGGAAGGAAACCACCGCGTCCCAGGACTCCTCGCTGCCGACCGTCGACTCAACGACGGCCGGCAGCGAGAGGTCACTGCCTACTTCGGAGATGAGGGCATGGCGCGGCTCCTCCCAAGCGGCACACTCTGCCAGCGTATGCCGCGCCGTGTCCTCCCGGCAGTCGACGCAGTGGTGACACCGAGCGTCCGGCTCCCTGTTTATGCGACACAGGTACTTCCCGAAGCACCCATGCCCCGAGAGCACCTGCGTCACCCGAAACGACAGGGAGCCGTGCCTCCTCCCGAGCCAGCGCTCGAGCACCGGCCGGACCGCCTCGATGATGTCGAGGTAGGGCGTGAAAACCTGTCCCGCCATTCCGCCACCAAGACCTCGCGATGACCGATGCAGCTCTATGTGTCGCTGCATCGGTTGCTCACCCCGCACTCTCGCTTCCTCGCGCCACCGATACGATGACGCGAGTACTTTCGCCTCGAGGTCCCAGGGCGGGGATCCGGCCAGTGCACAAGCCGCCTCGTAGGAGATCGTGCGATACCCCCTGATGACTCTGACGGCCATCGCTCTCTGCGGCTTGCGCAGGACTGCGATACTACCGGCCGTCAGGTCAGCCGCCCAGATTGGGGCCCCGTAAAGGGCCATCGATCGCACGATTCCCACGTAGAGCCGTGTTGACAGCGCACAGAAGCTAACCTAACCTAACCTAAACTTTTCGTTTAGCTAACCTAACCCAACCTAAACTTTTCGGTTAGCTAACCTAACCTAAGCTATATTTACCTATCCTTACCAAACATAACCTAACCGAACCTAACTTTAAAAAAAGGTATCAGAGAAAAAAAAATGGTCCCTGATAAAAAGAAAGGTTGTCATGAATGAGAACCATATTTAGGTCGCTATATTCTATGCCTCTTAAGTGCAAACTAAGAAAATATATAAATGTAAAATAATGCTAATATTGAATAAAAAAAGTAATATTCCAGGAAAACCCCACATTTTTGAAAAATGTCGCCATAGTAAAAAAGTATCGAACCCACCAGACGCTTCGAATGACACTAGTCTCAAGCGTGTTGGTGGGTGGGGACGTTTCTTCCCATGGTCCTTTTGTCCAAAAATTAGAGTCGTTGGAGTCGCGTTCTACAAGAATCGCGTCGCTCCGTCGCGCCGCGCCTGTTTGCGGGAGTTTTGAAGTTTTCATTTTTAATACCTATACTAGCTTCCGCCCGCGGCTTCGCCCGCGTGGTATGTCGATAAAAAGTATGTCCTTCCCCGGGATGCCATCTATCTCCTTGCCAAATGTCATCGAAATCTGTTCGGTGGTTTAGGCGTGAAAAGGTAACATACAGACAGACAGAGTTACTTTCGAATTTATAATATTAGTATTAGTATGGATAAAAATAATTTGAATTTCGCTTTGTATAAGTGTTATTGAACAACAACAATTGAAAATACTGTATTTTAGATAATTGCGTGGTGATAGTACTGATAGATCTTATCAACTGGTAGCAATACCTATCATAATAATTGCGACAAAAATTACAGTACCTACTTACCAAACATAAAATAAAATTGTCCAATTTTATGTACAGACTTCTGACATAGGAAACAGACTATGATAAAATTACTGATTAAATTAATTACTCATTGATTTGTTTTATCTAACAATTAGGTAGTTAGTGTGAAAATATTTTATAATCCTTATAAGTATTTTATAAGAATTTAAAAAATGACTAGAAATTATGTTCTATAGGTGTTAGTCCCATCGCATGCCTACTACACATAGCACAGTGTATCTGCACTGCAGTCAAAACAAAACAAAACAAGCCAAATATCCAAAAATCATGAAAAGTGAAAATAAATATTGGGTCGCCCCCTTTTACTTGCGACTTAAACATAACTGACGAATTGTGGATGTACTAAATAGGTACACGTCTGCCTAACCCCTTCTGGGAAAACAGGATGTAAAAAATATAATCGATTTTCAAGCACTACTTTCGTATGTAAAAGCCTTTATTCGAGTACTTGTCTTTTTGACTGGAGTGTGACGTCACAGAAACCTTGGTACAGTATTAATTTTAAAACAAAATCAGTGTTATCCATCAAGCCTAACAGGCTTTGTTCCTCGAGTAAATTATTGATTCCTAAAGTGCTAAAAAAAATCTAGATAGCTATACATTTCCAGTTTATGCTAATCTCGCATTGTATAGGATTTCCGTTCAATGCGAGGTCAGCGTATACTGAAAATGTATAGCTTGATCTGTAGTCGTGTGCACATAGACAAATGCGATAGTTTTGTTTAATTTTGAAAGCAAGATAGAGTAGCACATTTGATTCTTTATGTAGCGAAAGGATGCTAGAATTCTATTAAGGTACCATTTTCGAAAATGACAGTGGACCTCTGAGTTAAAAAGATATTAGTAAAAATAAAAAAGACCTACCAAAATTAAAAACAAACTACAACTGTATGTCCGCGTTGTTCTTCTAAACCACGCAACAGATTTTGATGACGTTTTCACCATCGTTTAGAGAATTTATTCCGGAAACACCTATTCTATGTAATCTTATGTAAACTATATATTTAATAGATGCGCCCCGCGCCCCGTTTCACCCGCGTAAGTCTCGATCCCGTGGGAATATCGAGATAAAACGTGTCTTATTCCAGGTCATGGTCTACCTATGTGCTAAATTGTATCTAAATCCGTTCGTTCGTTTTAACGTGAAAGCGTAACAAACAAATAAACAAACAAACTCTATACTTATATGGTGGTTCTTGTTACTCGTAACTTAAGATTTGACCACACTCTTTAACAGATCCTTCAAATTTTCAGGTTATATTATGACGTGGGTTATTGAATACATTCAAGGGTAGATACCTACATACGAACGCAAAGATATGGAGACGAAAGAAAAACAAGAGGTTGAAACTGTATTCTGATAACACGAAATCGGGTGTGACCGTGTGAATGAACGCGAATTTTAGTGCGTAATGTTATTATATTATATAAAAGTGCGTAGTGTTTGTTATTCATTGATGATTTCATGTGTGGTAGTCATTAAAAGTTTACAATCGACAGAAAGGTCATAAACTCTTTCTTAGACATAATAAATTCACATCGATATCAACAACAGATTACATTGACTCAATCAATCTGCCTAGCCTTTTCCCAACTATGTTGGGGTCGGCTTCCAGTGTAAACGGATGCAGCTGTACACCAGTATTTTACATGGAGCGACTGCCTATATGGGGGCCTAAAACGGCTACATTAGCAATTCCTCTAAAAGCAATTCACATTTCCTGAATTCCCAGCTGTCATTAGCAATTAGAGGAATTGCTAATGACAGCTGGGAATTCAGGAAATTTTACATATGAGCAATTCATAATGTGTCGACCATTTTACGAATCTTCATAAAAAACTGTCAAACAGATGAATTATTTCGTATTATGGATTGCACGCAGATCAATTATGAATTGTCAGTTTGTGACATTTTACGATGATTCATAATATTTTCCTAATACGATTCTGGCAAAGTGGCCATTTTAAGCCCCCTGGCCCCAAAACCCCAGTTATTTAGTATAACACGATACAAAGAGTTTTGATATAATGTTAAAACAAAAAATATCTTATCACCAAAGAATAAGAATGTTTAAACTTACATGTTGTTGCTCCGTAGACTCTGTTGCTACTAAATAAAATGTGATTAAACTCTTTTACAGTCTTGTTGATAACGGCTGATAAGGTTCGGTGACATGGTAGATTAGCTGGTCGACTACACACGTGCGACTAAACTGAGTGTCTTTGCGATTTGTCTGAAGATCTTTCTTTTAGACAGCGTTAATAATCATAATTATTGAATACATGTTTATTACACTAAACATACTTGTAATGGATTTTTATTGGTATGGATTATATTATAAAATATAAATCATAATGTATAAAAAAACGTAAGTACTTACTTATTTATAATTTACTAGCGACCCGAAATAACTATGTCTGTTACCTTTTCACACCTATAATACCACTTAACCGGTCGTTATGGACAGTTATGAAGCCCTGGAGAAGAACATAGGCTACTTTTCATCCTGTAGGAATCTCGATAATTATCTAAAGATGGTCACCCATCCAAGGACCAAGCCCGGCAAGCGTAGCATAACCTTATGGATCGACCCGTGAGGCTGTTATTACTTAGCCACGAGCTCCTCAGAAAGTACATAATAGGAATTGCAAATGTCACATTGGTACCAATGTGACATATGCATTTCCTACTGAAGTAGACGTCCTTCTTGCCTGGATTTGAAGCTACAAGCTCGTCTATGAGAGGCGAGACCCAAACAACTGAGGGCCTAGACAAGTGACAATCGTTTCGAAAGCGTTTCGTATTTCTACAACGACTTTCAACAGGATTGACTTAAGCTTTTCGATAGCTTATGTCAGTCCTATACATTTTTGCCTTTTCCATCATCGTTATCGTTGATAGAATGTCACTTAGGGCTTCTGGGCCATCACAAAATCTCTCTCACCGTCGTCGGTAACAGCTAGTTTGCTATAAGTATGTCAAGAGGGTGGTCCGTAAGTAACTCAAGAGCGTGTTACTTCGGTTAGCCTGTTTATTACATAACTATTCCTCTAGTACAAGCCTCTTAACTACTTTTTTTAACTACCAGTTAGTCTTGTAATATTATGTCGACATTACATATTTTTTACGAAAGTTTAACTAAAAATACATAATTCATACGCTCATACATATTAAGTTAGAATAACCTAGTTGATATAAAACTAAAGATGAGTTTTTTTACTTGGGGTACAGCTTGAAGGTGGACTGGTGTTTATGTAAAAAGACGCTTAAGGCCGTACCCTACCGCAAATTGCCAAGCATGATCATCCATTATGCCGACAATACTGCAGCATTAGCCGCTGAAGTAGAGCTAGTTAGCTTTCCAAAAACGTTTTGAAATAAATATAAGATAAAAGCAATTAAGTACCTAAACTATTCGAGGCTTGAGAGCCGCCAGTACCTACCTACCCCACTCCGTCTCACTCTCACTCAGGCCGCGAGTAGCAAGGTCGAGCGAGATAAAATTTGAAGTAAGTCTTAACGGAAGTCGAAAGTCATTTGTTATTCCCGGGATTGTATTTTTTTTTTATTCTGGTCCATACCGGGGAACCTTCTGGTTACGGATTTGAAGTACAAACTTTTAAACAGCTATTTTTCACACCAAAAATAAAAGTTTCAAGAAATTATTTATCTGCAATGTTACTTAATTTGATGTACAGAATGCGTTGTTGACGGCTATGTGATGGGTCTTTTTACACCCTGTATATTGTATAGGACCGACCAAAGGCTACTAGGCTGTTAGACGGTAACCTTAGACCAATCAGTGGAACAGAAAGGTTAAAGGTAACGGATACGGTAGGTACGGAATAATTATTAAATTAATTTATAAGAAATTAAATGAAATTGTTTATTCTGTAAATAGGATAATAATGGAATCACTTCTTAATCCTACTAATATTATAAATGTGAAAGTTTGTGTGTTTGTGTGTTTGGATGTTTGTTACTCAATCAGGCAAAAACGGCTGAATGGATTTGGATGAAATTTGGCAAACAGATAGCTTATAACCCTACTAATATTATAAATGTGAAAGTTTGTGTTTTTGTGTGTTTGGATGTTTGTTACTCAATCAGGCAAAAACGGCTGAATGGATTTGGATGAAATTTGGCAAACAGATAGCTTATAACCTGGATTAACACATAGGATACTTTTTATCCCGATATTCCCACGGGATCGAGACTTACGCGGGTGAAACCGCGGGGCGCAGCTAGTATTTAATATTTTTCACGTGTTTAACACGTCATATTAAAATATATTAAAAATAAGCTAGATGAGATCGTCGTTATCTGACTACTCTGAGAAGAAAGGCCGAAACAAACACGAGTGAATGAATCTACTATCCTCTTTTTTGCTATCACAATTTTTTGCAATTAATCGTCACTATTAGCAGTTTAGTCGCAAATGTGTGGCCGCCCTAAGGATATCAAACAGACTTCAAAAGCGTAATGATTTAGGTAGCATGACTAAAGTGATGGTACAAAGGCCAGAAAATAATAAATTAATAATGTCTATAAGAAATCAATGTGTTACTGTCTGGTATTCCTTAAGTATGAGATATGGGAAGACTCAATACCAATAATTATGACGAAATCGGACATAAGAGCATGCAAATAAAGGCAGACAGGCGCGACGCGACGCGGACGGTGCGACGCGATTCTGGTAGAACAATTACAATGAAGTTTTCATAGAAATTGTTTCACTAGAGTAGCGTCGCGCCTGTCTGCGAGAGCCTTAAGTCATTTTGTTTTTCGTTCACTTTATACTATAGGTACATATTCTTTATTCACTTTGTACTATTAGCGCGGGGACAATAACAGTAAGTATCGGGTCGAATAAATATAAGATATACTATTATATATATATTAGGTACTTATATCTTTTATTTTTTCGATATCTTATATTTATGTTTTCTTATAAATAAGTGTCAAACCAAACAATCCTAACTATATAATAAATGCGAAAGTGAGTTTGTTTCTTTGTTACGCTTTCACGCTAAAACGGCTGAACGGGTTTGGCTGAAATTTGGCACATGGGTAGACCTTGGCCCGGAGAAGGACATAGGCTACTTTTCATCCTGAATCGCAGACGAAGTCGCGGGCAAGCAGCTAGTCTATTAATATTTTACGCTTGTATTCTCGGAAGGGTTAAGCACAGGTGTACCTATTTACCTATCTATAATATTTATGGTTCACAACCGCCATTACTAACGATATTCACTGACCGATCAATTTCATATTTTCGTACCAAAAGCCGCATTCAGATTGTCAGAATAGAGCAATGATTATCAAAGTGGATGGAACACTCTTCACCAAAAACCCAATATTATGAAAAATGTATAATTTTCATTTCCTTTGCCATTAAACTTCAAGTAGATATTTAATACAAAAGTAATGACACACTCTTACCTAATTCGAAATCTACCGAGCAACATTGAGGCAAATCCAATAAAATTCACTTAAACTTTAATAAACATCACTTCACGGAAACTCAAAGAATCTTAACACATGATCAATATTCTAATAATTATAAAAAAACAATTTCAAACCATATTAAACTTTTTTATAAACATTTTCGCGCGATAATTTGAAAGTGGAACTCGCGACGCGCACTGAGATTCTCGTCTCTTCGTCACATTTCATTCTACTGACCATACGAAACAACCAGCCAGCATAATTTCGGAGCTCGGTATTATGTAATCGATTAACCATTTGAATAATATTACTGTATGGACTTTCATTTTAGTAGCGTGACTTGAGAAATATTTTGGCCAATTAAAAATCCGAATGTTTGACTGGCATGTTTAACTGTTGAAAGTAATAGTAAACAGGGGGCCTTATTATGACGTATTAATTCCACCATTTTTCCAGTGTGAGTGAGAGACGGAGCTATACATGACATCATTTTAAAAATGTTCACCAATTTTCTGGTATACCTAGGTAATAGTTCCCTACTACTACCTAATCACGCTAAAATGCACTTATTTTGACAGATCGTAGCGTATGTTCACGCTAAGAAGCATTCTCGTATAAAAGTCCTTTCAAATCTATTTTGCACGAGCGCACACGTCATTATAAAGATCCTAAACAAGGAATATTTTAGAGATAGTCATGAATAAGTAATAAACGGTTCGGTTTGTGATAGATAATGATGTAGTGTTAAGTAGGTGCTCATAAAGGATTTAACTTGTACCGGTAGACCCTCAGCCTTCTTGCCAGCTTAGCTCAATGGAGGGAATCTCACCGGCCAGCGTTAGTTGGTTGATGGTAAAACAATGAAAGTAGACTGAAGATAATTGTTTATTGCACGTTAGTAGAACAATACAGCTCACTTTACAAGCTTGTATGCTATATATTTATATTATATATTGACACACGGCACTTTACAAGATTATAGCACAAGATTATAGGATTATTGCTATATTACAGACAGCAATGAAACTCGGCCAGCTCTAAGTGTGGACAAGACTGGAATTGAGAGCACATGGGAGTATGTGGCGTCCTGAATTTGAATTGAAAATCGAATGATGATGTGGCCAGTCATAAAAAGGATTGCCAGCAATAAGTGAGCGCATGAGTCTATGGAAGGAAGGACCTCGTCACAAACTGTTTTGATGTTGCACGACTCGAATAACTGTTTTATGTAAGTACCCATCTCCTTTTTTTCTCTTGGTTTGCAAAACTTGGTTCGCTATTAGCGTGCATTTAGTCAACACAAAGTACTGTAACTAGATGTATACATGTGCAAGCATGTAATTAGCCATTTTTCCTACATATGAATGATTTTTAATCGTTAGCCTGTAAGCTTTCTGAAAATAAATAAATAATAATAACATAAACATAAAAATAAGGAGCTCGTGGCGAAGTAATAACAGCCGCACGGGTCGATCTGTCAGGTTAAGCTACGCTTTCCGGGGTTGGTCCGTGGATGGGTGACCATCTTTACATATAGAATCTCCACCATGTCTCGGACAGCATGTTAAGACGTCGGTTCCGGCTGTCATTCGTGGATCTTTGAGATTCGTTACGGGTTGTCAGAAGCCCGAAAGTCTGACAACCAGTCTTACCAAGGGGTATCGTATTACCCAGTTACTGGGTTGTGGAGGTCAGATAGGCAGTCGCTCCATGTAAAATACTGGTATTCAGCTGCATCCGGTTAGACTGGAAGTTGACCCAAACATAGTTGGGAAAAGGCTAGGTAGATTGATTGAACATAAAATGTTACATGACAGTGACCAACATGAATTACGGTATTATTGTATAAATGCGTCTATCTGTGTAGGTATCCCAGATATTATCAGAGAGTGCGGGGTCACAGAGATATAACAATCGTTTACTATTTTCAATGATTTCAAAATTCAAAACTCATGTTGTTTAATGTGACTGAGGCTCAAGCAGACAGGCGTAACGCGACGAAGCGACGACGTGATACCGGTAGAACAATTTCCGTGAAGTTTCCATAGAAATTGTTCACTCGCGTCGCGCCTATCTGCGGGAGCCTTTATGAGCTGCTGAAATACTTAGAAATTAGTTATAGCAACGCTTTAGTTACGACACTTATCTATCGACTATATCGTATCGTTATATGTAGCGACATCTAAATGTGAAGCCTGGAAATGTATAGCTTCATGAGTGGCCGTGTGTACTACTTAGAAAATGTGATATAAATAATACCTACTTAAGTTCTATGGATGGGTGACCATCTTTACATACCGAGACTTCTCCGTCTCTCGGAGCGCGTTAAGCCGTTGGTCCCGGTTGTCATTCGTGGATCTTTGAAATTCGTTACAGAAGCCCGAAAGTCTGACAACCAGTCTTACCAAGGCGTATCGTATTGCCCAGTTACTGGGTGGTGGAGGTCAGATAGGCAGTCGCTCCATATAAAATACTGGTATTCAGCTGCATCCGGTTAGACTGGAAGCCGACCGACGACGAAAAGGCTAGGCAGATTGATTGAAGACAAGCCGGAAAAAGTCTAAAAAGCGCCTGTCGCCGAGTTCATAGCAGAACGTTGGTAACTTGCGACATTCGATGTAACCACTCGAATCTATTAAAAAAACTACTAATAAAAATTATCAGCCGTTTTTGAACTATTAATATAAATAAATTATATCTAGATACTTACACCCTTACGTGAAATACATATTAAAAAGACATTTAGACTATTTCTGTCTATAAAAAAAAAATTACGACGTCACATTATCTTAGCTTATGAATGATTGGTTTGAATGAAAATGTTTTACTCGTACTTATCAATGAAACTTATGTATTTTTGGAACACTTGTTCTATGACTTTTTGTATTTTTTACTTATAGTATTTTATATTTATGTAAAAAAAATACAAAAAGTCAAAATAAATTAGGATAAGGGCAGGAGAATGAGTATTTTATATATAACCTTGGAGTTATGGGTCATCAACAGGAACACGTTTTTTCTGTTCAGGTAAATTATTGTAGATATATTCGGATGTACAAACATTGCTAACACGCTGCCAAATCTCGTGTCTTAAGCTGTAATGTAATTGACTTCACTGAATTAAGAATTACCAATAAAAGAGATTTGTTATTCAGCAACCGAAAGATAATTATCCTTTAGGAATCACATACTAGACCAGTCGATCCAGCCTATTCTGTAAACATCTCACCGTGAAAACTTACATGAACTGAACTGTCAATAGCAAATCCCTTCAAGCTCACTTCACCAAAGTTTTCACGGTAAGATTTTCAAGCGACGACTTCAAAAAAGGAGGAGGTTATTCGTTCGTATGCATGTTTTTAGGGTTCCGTACTCAAAGGGTAAAACGGGACCCTATGACTAAGACTCCGCTGTCTGTCCGTCTGTCAATCTACGTCTACCAGGCTGTATCTCATGAACCGTGATAGTTACACATTTCACAGATGATGTATTTCTGTTGCCGCTATAAAAACAGACTAAAATAAATATTTAAAGGGGCTCACTTACAACAAACGTGATTTTTGTTCGTTTTCATAGACACGACACGTACTTGGCCGGTTTTTTTAAAATAATGTCGGTATGTTCATCGATTTTTTCGTCTATTATAGACCTATCTTTCCAGAGCCATTTATCATTGGCCTATCATAACAGGCAGTAAATAATACACACCTATATTATGATTGAACCTAAAATACACCTGCCAAAAACTACCAAAAACGACATTCTCGAAAAAGGCCTTGATACAGATTTAAATCGCAGTGCTAAAGTAGTCTGTGTACAAGATTCGTACCTGTATGTAATATACATGGTGTTCACTTGTACAGTGGTTCACCTTGCACTCGATAGCCGGTTCTAAATGCGCGTTATGTAAGTGAAGCTGAATATTTATTATGTCGATGGACTTTGATTATAAATGTAATACAACTATATATTATATAGAATTTTTTGCATAGCAACAATGCTTAAAATATGTTGTAACTATATATTCTATATATATGTAAAGCATAATTATGGTGATGAAATAATTATGGTAATTTTTCAATTTTCGTTTGAAACATAATTGCCTTATATATTTTTAATTGTCGCTGGACTTTGTGTTTATTATATAACGTAATTCTTGATGTTAGTCGGGATCGCATCTTGGAAGTTACGAGCCTTATCAGCCTTATCTCGCTAGGCCGCCATGGTGGCGTAAGCAGGACATGGGCGACCAAGCAGACAACAGCTGAAGGACAAACGTAAAGTATTTATACGAATTAAACCAATTACAGGCACTTTTGAATTAGTCGATCAGTCAGAAAGATGAAGGTCATTACCAATTCCAAAGCGTAGTAGGTTCATAAGGAGAAGAACGGGCAAGAAACTCCATGGAGGTAGGTTAGGTAGATAGGTAGGTGCGCCGTAGATAAGTACTTAGTGCTACCCGTGCGAAGCCGGGGCGGGCAGCTAGTCATTCTTGAATGTTAGAATTATTGAGCATGACATTACCAACATGATAATTATGACATTCTTCATTCTTCACATGGTGTTACCAACACGTTACGCACACACTACATTAGCAATAAACTATTGATCAAAATACTTCGAACGATGCTGACTCTCGTGGCGCCACACGTGATCCAGCCTTTCATAACAAATCGGAGAAATGGCTTCATAAAAATGTGAACTAACCTTGTAATTTACGCAAAAGTCAGTCGCTCTGTTTGTTTTAGTACGTTTTTAAGCCTTATTTAATGGATTAAAGGCAGAGAGAGAGGTGAGTACGGTAGGGTCCTCGCAAAGAGGACCGATGACCTGGTGAAGGTCGGCAATATTTATTTATTTATATTTATATTATTTACATGTGCGGCGCTATTTTTGTACCGCGGAAATCCACTGGAGGGCAGGACCTGCTATCATAGCTATCTTTGGGCGTCCTGCAGGCGTAGCATGAGCATCGTTTTGTCGACGGAAGAGTAGACAAAAATGACGTTTCCTGTAGACAGTAGATAGTACGAGACGGCAGCAAAGTAGAAAGAGTCAACTGCACTTTTTTACGAAATTCACTCTTTTACATAATTCGACTCAGAATTCTTTGTTTTGTCATAGGATTTATCGGTTGTCAGTGTGATTTTGACAGTAAGGATAGAAAACTTTCTTCCGAAATAGTGTACCTACAAAAAGACCTAGACAAAGATCGTTAGAAATGAAAGACAAAATGACAGATTGTAAAAAGATTTCTGTCACTTTGTATAGAAAAAGCTATGTCTATTCTTCGTAGAGATAGAAAGCGCCATGCTACTCCTGCTGCCCAAAGATTACCATGATAGCAGGTCCTGCCGTATATCCCGTATGAAATTATGTTAGTGATGAAGGTTAAACTAAAAACGCTTCTCCTAAAATTGAAAAAAAATATCCGATAACCAACCAGCGGGCCTAGATAAGTGGCAATCGCTTTAAAAGCGTTTCGTATACAACTGCTGTCAGGATTGTTAGAAGCTTTTCGGTAGCTGTCAATCAATGATATTATATTAACAGATATGTTATACACACGTTGTTTTATACAACCGAAAAAAGTGTTCCGCGCCGCAGCGGCATGCGGCACAAATACCCACGTTTCATTCATTTTACATTTCACTACAAGTAAAAACGTTACAATTGGAATGTTTTCGAATCTTCACGATTGCGCGCTTATAACATAATTATCTGTTAATTTAATATCATAGCAGTCAATCCAATACTTACACTTTTGACTTTTCCATTATCAATATCGTTGATAGAAGTTACTAGGTCCTCAGCAGGACCCATTATTCTTCAACCTGCAAGAAAGAATCAGGGCCAATACCTTATGATTTATGAAGTAAGAAGCTATTCAATAACAAATGGCGCCAACTCGACTCAAAATGGCGCACATATGTCACGTTTGAGTTTGGTAATGCGGATCATAGTCTCACGTCACGTGTCGAGTTTGTTAAGACAGGTCGTAGATCATCGTCTGCGCCTGCACTCACCAACCCGTGAAAGTATGTGGATATGGCCATATTGTGCAATTGGAGAGTGTTGGCGTAACTGTGCATCTACAGTAGGTATTTATTATTTGCTTACTTAATTAGTAACATATGAATCACTGTCCATTCCAAGGCTGCCTGGAAGAGAGATAGCAGAAAGCGATAAAGCCGCCCATTGTATAATTATGTTAAATGGTTTGATTCATTTTTTGTTCTGTATTTTTGTGTACAATCCTTACTAATATTATAAATGCGAAAGTAACTCTGTCTGTCTGTCGCGCTTTCACGCCAAAACTACAGAACCGATTTGAATGAAAGTTAGATTAGAAGTATTTAAATTGAAATAACGAAAATAAATAAAATAAAACGTTACACGGTCGACGTTGTACTTTGGCCTATTTCTGTAACGCTACAATGTCTAGACCAGTCCGGGGCAGTGGTCCAACTGCTCTGTCCAACTAGTTGGACCAAGGGTCTTTACTAGGGGCAGTTGTCCAACTTTAAAAATAGTTGGACCACAGCACCTTTTGAGAGTTCCGTGGTCCAATTAATTTAAAAATAACTTGCCAAACAGGCCAGACATGCCAAAATTATATTAATTTGTACAATATATTTTATTTTATTTATTTTTGTATACCTAAGTAGGTAGGTATATTTGTATATATAATAGGCGCCACTTCACAGCAGCGCCACTATAGTTGTGTACAAATTAATATGAGCCGACCTTGGACTAGAAAGCCGCGTGTGTTTCGCCGCGGTTTGTAAAGGCGAATGCTCACTGTATCACAAATATCCATGTCTATGCCTATGATATTAAGGCCGCCTCTGTACATTTCTGTGCTTGAAGTATTAAATAAATATTAAATAACAACAAAATAAATAGTGTGTAAAAATATGTAGTATCTCATCGTCATCATTTCAGCCGAAACACGAAATAGTGAACATAAGCCTCCCCGAAGCGTACTTACGTACGTAAGCAAACTTAGTACTTGTACTTAGTTCTTAGTACTTGTACTTAGTACTTGTACTTAGTACTTGTACTTAGTACTTGTACTTAGTACTTGTACTTAGTACTTGTACTTAGTACTTGTACTTAGTACTTGTACTTAGTACTTGTACTTAGTACTTGTACTTAGTACTTGTACTTAGTACTTGTACTTAGTACTTGTACTTAGTACTTGTACTTAGTACTTGTACTTAGTACTTGTACTTAGTACTTGTACTTAGTACTTGTACTTAGTACTTGTACTTAGTACTTGTACTTAGTACTTGTACTTAGTACTTGTACTTAGTACTTGTACTTAGTACTTGTACTTAGTACTTGTACTTAGTACTTGTACTTAGTACTTGTACTTAGTACTTGTACTTAGTACTTGTACTTAGTACTTGTACTTAGTACTTGATTTCAATCCTATATTTAAGGTTCTAATGCAAGCTGTCTGCTGACATGCACGAAATCATGCCATTTTCAAGTTTGCCTTTCAGCATCGAATTTTTTTTTTTGTTTTCTTTATTTATTGATAAACAAGCGTGATGATGCGTACTAACCGCTGCAGCGCTACCTAAGAACATCAGCAACACCAAAAACATCGTAGATGTGTTGCTATCCCAGAGTTCAAATAATAGTTCTCTCCATTGTGAACAGCCCTCAACTCCATACATACATACTTTTAGGAAATTTTGTGCACATTCTCTGCGAAGGTCGCGGCAAGCGTCTCAATGACCTGTGCAAGTTGCTCTTGCAGCTGTTGCCGGCTTTAAATGTTTTGAGCGAATTTGGCGCAATACTTGCAAAAGCACTTTGGACTAAATGCTTGCAATGTTTACGGGTTTTATTATTTGTAATGTGAAAATGGCACGGGGTCATTTCTTTGAGATTTTTGCTGGCTTAAAGATTGCTGCACGCGAAATGGAAGAACCGAAAGGCAAAACGACAGATTGCAGAAAGATTTCTGCGACGCGATGTCAAAAGTTAAGAAAAGAAATGTCACTTTAGCATAGCATAGCATAATCAGCCTATAATGTTCCCACTGCTGTGGGAAGGAGTGGCCTGTAATCCACCACGCGGGCCCATTGCGGGTTGTTAGAGGTCTTCGAATTTTGGGTTCTAGGACATGCCGGTTTCCCCACGATGGTTTTTCACCGTTTTGAGAGCAGTGGTGATGAAATAATATACACAAAGTAAAGCAGGGGACCCGATAGAAGTAGTATTTTTCTATTTATAAAACAGTCTTCTGTCGGAGACTGAAATTGAAAGCAAAGCCGTAGAAGGTGCACTAAAACTCAACTTCAAGAATGAGTCAATTTTATCAATGAAGTTTGTACCTATAGGTAAACGAACAAAGTCGCGGGCGACAGTACACTAACGAGGTGATGAGGTCAATCAACTCGTCAAGCCGATAAATATTAATTACTCACTGACCGCAGATACCGCCGTCCTGTGACAATACAACAGTTTTATCTACAACAGTCTTATAATTTTAATGTTGAATTTTTTACTTACTCAAAATAAAGAAATCTCAATTTTTTGTCAAGTCGTATGAACCGTGCGTAAGCAGAAGGCGCGGGCAGTGCGCTAGTTCAAGATAAACAGAGCCAGAGGCGCAACTCCCGTATTTTTAAGAATATTCGCATCTCATTCGCAATCTGTCAAAAATACAATCAATTTACCAACATTTTTGACAAGTCTGACAGGTTGCGACTCGAATGTGAACGTTTTTTAAGTACGAGAATTGGCCTTCAGATGAACTACTGGCGAAGTACTGGCGAACTAGAGTAAGGAATTGTAAACAGCAACAGCCTAGTTCACTAGGTATTAACAAAACCATGTTTGGCAGTAGGCCAAGATACCATAGGCATGTGCTAGTAGATAACTGAATTTAACTACATTAGGTACGCTTATGTATCTTGGGTACCGTCGCATTACGGTGAAGGAAAAGTTTGTGAGGAAATTCTGGACTTAGTTAGTGGGTATACCTCTATCAATCAACTCGCGGTCGTCTGCTGGTCATAGGCCTCTCCCAGGCTTCGCCACAACACCCTTGCCTTCCGCCTTCCTCAGTCTATCCCATCCCAGTCAATCGTCGTTCCATCTAGCTGGGGGCCTGTAAGGTAAGCATGCTGAAGTGGCAGTGGGCTGGCCATTTGTCGAAGGACCGATGGCCGGTGGAGCAGACGAGTTCTAGAGTGGAGACCGCGTATCGGCAAGCGTAGTGTGGGACGCCCCCCAGCTAGATGTTATATGTATTGTGGTAAAAATACAGCCGAAGTGGCCTCTGCGGTGCCACTGACGACGCTGGGGAAGTATTATGAAATTGTATAAGTATCGTGACACCGACACGAAAATAGATGTCTATAAATGTTGAATAGGTCATCAATTACGTCCACTATTCCATACCGTCATTCTTTCGCATTGTTATGTTTATCTTAATGATCACAAGCAGCAAAGTAATAGTGAATAAATAACAGCGATGTGGCAACACTTGCAGCGACACATCTTATCAAAAAGCCGGTAGTTACAGCATATTGCACTTGCAAGATCGTTGACATTTGTGGCAGGGTTGGCAACACAACATTCATAAATGAAAATATATTTTATAATGCCGATAACTTAGAAAAATGAATTTTTATTTTTATGTTCTTGAATATGTCTTGAATGGAAAAAAAAAGTTGTTCTGGGTACACAAGGAAATGTTATACAGATTACGAAACAGTTAGTTTTATATGGATTTCATAGTAACATAGCGATAAATCGGGGTTTTGTTAAACGCAAATCAAAACGAGAAGGGGTCGTCTTCTCAAGGTCGTTAGCAAACTTGACCGTTCGGACATTGCCGGTTTACCGGTTGAATGGATAGGAGCAGGGAACGAAGAAATTGTGTGAACGATGACTTGGCTACAAACAGATGGGTGAATACTGTGATGACTTTTACTGGAGATTAGGTATGTAGGTCTGAAGAAGATGACATGGTTCGCCGACGAGAAATTAACTGGGATAAGGGCAGGAAGATGGAATGGATGATAAAGTGGCGAAAACCCTGATAAAGCTGTGTTATTGATTGGGCTTGCATTGCACGTAATAGTTTTAAGTGGATTTAGGTACCTACGGAGTATAAAGGCTCTTACATACTGGCGCGATTCGCCGCGCGACGCGAATATTAACAAAACAATTTCTGAGAAAACTTCACGGCGAACAATGCGGCGGCGACGCGTCATGCGGTGAATCGCGCCAGTATGTAAGAGCCTTAAAGCTGTGTTTAATGTACAAACGGCTACCAGTATAAGCTGACGTTGGATTGTGCGGAAATCCTATACAATGCGAGATCAGCATAAACTGGAAATGTATAGCTTGATGTGTAGCTTGATGTGTAGCCGTATGTACGTACGAACATGAGGAGAGTATAAGTAATAAGTATATCTACAACGTCTGACTCCGGATTTTTAATTTGTCTGTTTGTGATGTCTTGTTTACATCTTTTTAGTTGACTTTTTGTCGTAGTTGGGGTTGTGGTTGGTGGTTTTATAACTTTTAATTTTATTGGTTGTATTTCTCATTAATTGGAAGATTTTATATATATAAAAGTACCGCATGCACAACAAATCCATACTAATATTAAAAAATTGTTTTTTTTACTTCATTTAATTCAAGCAACAGGACTCATAGTGTTAGTAAAATATGTTCGTAAAACATTAACACAGGAACAATTTATGACTGCAAGTTGACAGGCCCAGCCCATACCTTGCAGCAATGGCTCACAAACGCACAATCTAGCCTGCTTGCTATCATAGACAGGATGCCGTTGGTGCTGCCCCGCACCCTACTAACCAGGGATGCGCACCGCTTCCGCATCACTAATAGGTAGTCCTTGTTGATGGTTTACGTATATTGCGGAAATCAGATATCAATGCTTTTTAAGGTGTATTTTTCTGGTAAGACAGGAAGCCGACCGCAATATAGTTAAGAAAAGACGACCGATACATGAATTATAATGACCTATAATGCACGATAAAGACCACATGTGTAGGATTATTGAGCGTTGCTGACGTACATAAAGACGTCATGATTCATTCAACAGCTCGAATTTCCGCTCTCCATTTTTGGAAAAAGTCCATATAAAAAATTGCCTACGGATAAAAGATACAGATCTTGTAATTATGTCTTTCTTTGTTTATTTTTTTTTCATTATTCAAGTATCAGATCTTTGACAGTCGTTACGTGTCGTCAGAAGCCCGAAAGTCTAACAACCAGTCTTACCAAGAGGTATTAATCGTATTGCCCAGTTACTGTTTTTTGGAGGTCAGATAGGCTGTCGCTTCATGTAAAATACTGTTATACTGCATCCGGTTAGACTGGAAGTCGACGCCAACATAGTTGGGAAAAGGCGAGGCAGATTGGTTCAAGTGTCAAGATGCGAATCGGACGTCAGGCTTCAGATGAGTTTTAGTCAGTAAAAGTCTGACACGCCCTTTCGCTTCGCCCAGAGCGGGAGAAGTCATTTGATGATTTCCCAACCTCCAAAAAAAAAAAGGGTTCAGATGATCAAATCCTTTATCTGTTAATAAGCGTTGGCCCCACGGATTCTAGATAAATAGAGTATGTGTTTTGTTGTGTTGTTTCTGATTAATAGTCAGTCTGCCTCGTTGGTCGCAAGAACTACTGCTGAACATGAGGTCCTGGGTTGAGTTCCAGGTTCGGGAAAAGTTTTATTGGGTTTATCCTATCTGGAATTTCTCAGTAGCAGCCCGGAGTCCGGATTTGTGCGTGGTAGGCAATAGGCTCTCCCTTTTTACATTAGACTTAAAATAACTGGCGAAATGTGGATGTGTTATAGGTACACTCAGCTACACATCAAGCTATACATTTCCAGTATAAGCTGACCTCGCATTTTAAGGAAATTCTATTCAATGCGAGATCAGCATAAACTGGAAATGTATAGCTTGATGTGTAGCCGTGTGTACGCCTCTCTTAACCCTTCGGGGAAAACAGACGTGCTCTAATGTTATGTATTTAATAATAAACTGTGCAGCAGCAGCCCTAAGAGTAGAGCAGCGTTCTCAATTAGCGATAAGCCGGTGACCCAATTTAGAACGCATCGCAAACTAACGAGTTCACAAGTTGCTTGTACAAGGTTTTATATAGAACTAACGCATCATCTTGAACTCCTTACCAACACAGAAACTGATCGTCAGATAGGTACTTATATACCATGCAGGGTCGAATTTAGGGCAGGGTAACAGGGGCTCTAGACCCGGGGCCTCCATTAGGGGCCTTCATAATTTGATATTTTAATTTTTTGACTACACTGGAGAGACCGGATCTGGGATTTTTTTACTCTCTCAAAAATGAAAATAACATAATAGACTTAGAACTACAATGACACAGAACAACCTATCAAAGTTATCCTAAGTATTGACATAAGAAAGTCGTTGTCTACTAGGCCCGTGGTATTCGAATTTGTGTGGGGTAGGTCTGCCTGCCTAGCTTCTTCCCAACTATATTGGGGTCGGCTTCCAGTCTAACCGGATGCAGCTGTATACCAGTATTTTAAATGGAGCGACTGCTTATCTGACCTCCACAACCCAGTAACTGGGTAATACGATACCCCTTAGTTGTCAGACTTTCGGGCTAGGTTTCCGGGGTAGGTACTACAACTAAAAAGTGACAAAAAAAAAATCACCAAATCTTAATAATAGATTCGGTGACAAATTGCTTTTTGACATCAATTAAAAATCAGGTAGGTAGCTACTTTATTGTTGGTTACTTCTGTTGAGAGTAGAATTATTAATGACTTAGGTTATTTAGTTAGGTACCTACCGTAAGCAAAAAGTGTCAAATAAATCAAATAAAAAAAATTCAATTAACTGTACCTATTTGTGTGAAAAACAATAGGTAATTACACTTCGGCCAAAAAAATTCGTTCACATCATTACTTGAAAATGATTTTAAAAGGTGATTTAAAAACTAAACTGTAAATTCAAAAACTTTTTTCCACTGACTACCACTAAATGTCAAACAAATTATTAATTAATTCTTTATGTGTTCGTCATTTATGAACTTGTCCGTTTGGCCCAGACTGGCTGAACGCGAGTTACTCTAGTCTCTCGCGACATCCGACCAAGAGCGGACGCGGCCGCTATTGTGAATTATTTCCCGCCTTGTTTTGACAGTTCTCTGTGATCGTATTTTTTTTCTTTTCAGAAAAGGTTTTTAATGTAAGTAGTTTTGTTTTGAATATGTCTTTTTAAGCAAGAATAATTATGGAACAATCAGTTTTTATGAAATATTAGTTAAGGTTTAATGGTTTTAAGCAAAAGGGTATATGGGACCAAAGTTTGACCCTCATGTAGAATAATAAACCAATACCTTGTGTATTTTCTAACAATGTAAATAATATAATAGTGTGAAAATATGTCGCATGTCATTACAATATTAAAATCAATCGAAAACACATAAATACACACTTATTACAATAAATCAACATATTTTACTATAACAATAGAATTAAACCAATGGTAGGTTATTTTAAATAGTGAAAAGTAATTAAATACAATGTAACTGCTATTTAAATAACAAGAATAATAAGCAATATACCTAAACAATAAAAGAAAAATACATTACATAGTTGTGAACTATATGTATTATATTATTTTTTTTAAATCAAATACATTTTGAAAAAAAATTCATGATCTGACCAATATTTCGTCTGGATTTTAAAAGAGGCTTGAACCTTCCGTTTTTTCTCCAATTTTTCTCATGGGAGATATGAAATGTCGACCCAATCTAGCTTATTTTTTAATTTCTATAATAAAACTTATAACAGTGATTCCGATATCCTATTTACAGAATAAACAATTTCATTAAATTTCATATTAAAATATCCAGTAATTTTCTATATTAATAAATTCGTAGGTAGGTAAGTGAGAGGAGCATTCTCATGAGTGAACAAGTCATGGCTCAACATGTAAAAGAAAATGTCAATGTACCCTCTAAATATAGTTTGTTCTTTATCTCAAACATGCTGTGTGGTAAATGACGTTCGAAACAGTTGTTGATATATCTCGAACCGCATTCGTTCAGTTGTTAATGAAAAGACTGATAAGGCGGCTATAAATAACAACGAAACCAAGCCATTCGTTATAAGTGGTATCCAATAAAACACTGCATAGCTACTAATAATGAAAAGATTTTAATGCACTTTTTAGAAAGCGACTTAAACGGTATGAAAATTTAAGAGTTTTCTAAGCAGTTTTATAGATATTATAGTTTCTGTATTATGCTTTTGCTATTAGAATTCACCAGCCGATAAGTTTATTTCTATTAATATTATAAGTATATTCAAACTCAAACTCTTTACATAAAATGTCTTTTTTTAAAGGTGTTTAGGCTAAATATACTGTTAAACACAGTTTTGTGGTAATAAGGTAAAATAATAAAATTAATAGTTTTTTTTTTTATAGTAGGTATCTAAGTAATGTAGGTAGCTTAAAGGCTCTTACATACTGGCGCGATTCGCCGCACGACGCGAATTTTAACAAAACAATTTCTGAGAAAACTTTACGGCGAACAATGCGGCGGCGTCGCGTCGCGCGACGATACGCGCCAGTATGTAAGAGCCTTAAGTAATTTCCCATACCTAAGTTCCCCAAAAATCTTTTCTTAGTACACCCACCCTATTAGGAGTACCTACTAAAAAAAGATTTTCCAGTGTTTCGAGTTTTTTTTTCTTCCTGTAATATTAAAAAACACATGCTATTTTACACTAGCTTTTTCCCTTGGCATCGCCTGCGTTGGGCCGGAAATTATCCCTAGGGAACAACGTACTACTGGGGTAATAAAAAGTATCCTATGCCTTAACCCAGGCCATGGTCTACCCGTGTGCCAAATTTCATAGACGTGAAAAGGTAACAGACAGACGAGAATTACTTTCGCAATTATAATATAACTAGCTTTTGCCAGCAGTTTCACCACGTTCATGTCGGAAATTATCCCATGGGAACGAACTTCCGGGAGAAAAATACGGGTTAAAAGTAACCTATGTCCTAATTCAGTTTATGGTCTACCGGTGTGTCAAATTTTAATACAAATCCGTTTACCGTTTTAGCATGGAAGCGCAACAAACAAACAAACTCACTTTCGTATTTATATTATTAGATAGGATTTAATAAGGAAAGTATAGAAGTCCCGAAAGTCTGACTACCAGTCTTACCAAGGGGTATCGTATTGCCCAGTTACTGGGTTGTGGATTGTGGAGGTCAGATAGGCAGTCGCTCCATGTAAAATATTTGTATTCAGCTGCATCCAGTTAGACTGGAAGCCGCGACTCCAACATAGTTGGGAAAAGGCTAGACAGATGATGATTAAGGAAAAAGGAAAAAAAAAGGAAAGGAAAAGGAAGATTAATTATGTATTTTTAGAAATAGATTGTGCCATTAAACATTTGAATCTATTAGAAATAGTTTCTAGATAACACAGTAATAGATGGTGCAAAGGCATAAACTGTTGATGGCTCGGCCTTGACTGCTTTTAGCGTTGGGTATTTATAACAGCGATATTTTGCCTCGGGCACCATCTTGAGTTAATTTATTGCAAACATAGCTGTCAACATTTCTTACAGTTTTGCAAATTTTGGCGATTTTTTGCCTTCGTTTTATGCTAATCAAAAATTAATAAGTAAAGTACAATTAGGTTGGTAAACAAGTAGGTTGTGAGTTCGAACCCAGACAAGCACTTTACTTTTTGTATTTAATTTCATCACCACTGCTCTCAAAACGGTGAAGGAAAAAATCGTGAGAAAACCTAAATGCCTGAAAATCGGAAAACCTGCATGTCCTAGAACCAAAAATCGAAGACATCCGCCAACCCGCACTGGGCCCGCGTAGTGGATTATCCCCCCTCTCCCAGTGGGAACATTAAAGGCTGATTATGCTGTGAGTGTTTTACACCACACGTAAAATTTTTTTTATTTTTTTTTTGGGTGGGAAATCATCAAATGAATTCTCCCGCTCTGGGTGGAGCGGAAGGGCGTGTCAGACTCTTACTGACTAAAACCCACCCGTGTTCCTTCAGTTGCCTGTTACCAGGGTCCCGGTATCCCTTTCGGACTATTCCGCAACCCTGGCAGGTCGTCTTGATCTCTGCTAGACTCATGGTTGAATCATTCAGATGTGTTTTGGAAGCCGTTTGCAACATTGTTACGTGTATTTTCAATAAAAATATAAAATAAATAGCATAAGGAAAAGGCAAAGATGTCGCTAAGTGCATCATTTTGCAGCTTAGTTTTTCCTGTTTGGTACACTCATACTTACTATACCATGTTTTTTTGTGTACTTTAAACATTAGCACAATAAAGATTTAAATAATTATCATCCTATTAAAATTATATTTATTCCTATTTGTAGCATTTTTTTAAAGTTTCAAATGCTCATACGGTAAAATAAGTTTTTTTTTACTTACCATGTGTATTCCAGACACCACAGACATATTTTTATTATGTTAGATGAGTTGGGCCCAGTAGATGGCCACGCCAATTGCAGAATCAATGGCGTAAAGCCCGCTAGTACACGTTGGGCGAGCCCGTTGCAAAATACACGCAAAAAGGCCCAGTATATAAGGTGGCCGAGCAACTAGCTCGCCCAACGTGTACTGGGGGGGCTTTAGGTTCTCAGAAATGCAGGTCTGTAGGTGTATGGACACTTTGGATACTCCAACGTATGGGACATCGTTTGGTCAAGAGCACCGCATTCGCACTGCGTTTCGATAATTATAATAATTTCAGACATCAATATAGTGCTCTCCAAATTGCTGCATATCCTCATATTTTCACGAAATAATCTCGTTTTTTTATCTTACCCATCAAATATTAAGCGAAAGTAAGTCTGTCTATCTGTTACTTTTTCACTTCTTCACGGCGGAACGGATTAAGAAGAAATTTGGCACATGGAAAGACCATACCCTGGATTAGGACATAGGATACTCTTCGTTTAACCCGATAGTACGATCCCGCAGGTTTAATTCGACCCCCACCCAATCTTATCCTAATCCTAACTTCCTAACTAATAATGCGAAAGTGAGTTTGTGTAAATTATTTCATTACCACTGCTCTCAAAACGGTGAAGGAAAACATCGTGAGGAAACCGGCATGTCCTAGTACCAAAAATTCGAAGACATGTGACATCTATCAACCCGCACTGGGCCCGCGTGGTGGATTACGGCCCATTCCCTCTCACAGATAGGAGGCCTGTGTCCCAGCAGTGGGAACATTATAGGCTGATTATGTTGTATGTTGAGTTTGTTTGTTTATTATGCTTTGGTCATAAAACGGCCGAACGGATTTGGATGAAATTTCGCACGACCTGGAGAAGGACATAGGCTACTTTTCATTCTAGATCGCAGACGAAGTCGCGAGCAACAGCTAGTATGCTATATTTGCGAGACCTATGGAAATATCGTAGGTGAGCTACACTCATTAACATAATTATTACGGCATTCGGTATTGCAAACATATTTACAAAATGCCAGTATTCTAAAACGTTGTTCAGTCATGAATCTCGATTTGTAATTAGATTCGAGTTAAAATTAGTTCGAAATCGGTCAGTTTTATATATTATTAAAAACATAACTAATCAATTCTAGAATCTACATTATTTACTACTTACTAGGCTTACATCTTCCAGTAATTTGGAACCAATAACTTACAGTTTACATAACCACTGTACAAAAATCTCTAACCAAATTGATTATGGTCAATTCCATATCATAAAGCAGGAAATAGGATAGCAAGATAGTATTTAAGTAGTTAAAATGTTTAATATACATAAACTCACACTTTTTTCAATGGGGGTAGGCAGAAACTACAGAGCGCCACGGCTACCAACTTTACATATTCCTTTTGCTTCGTTTACGATGTTTTTATTTCATGTTAATAGCCTGACCCTCGAGAAGAGCTCTTGGCTAAGTAATAAACGTCGCACGGGACGATTTCTCAGGTTAATATACGTTTGCCGGGGTTGGTCAGTGGATGGGTGACCATCTTTACATACCGAGACTCCTCCGTGCCTCGGAAAGCACGTTAAGCCGTTGGTCCCGGCTGTCATTCGTTAATCTTTATCCTAGTCGTTACGGGTCGTCAGAAGCCCAGGAGTCTGACAACCAGTCTTACCAAGGGGTATCATATTACCCAGTTACTGGATTGTGGAGGTTATATAGGCAGTCACTCTATGTAAAATACTGGTATTCAGCTGCATCCAGTCGACTCCAGCATATTTGGGAAAAGTCTAGACATATTGATTGAGATTTAATCAAAATTAGCAAAATTGTGGGTAGGCTACCTGCCCCTTCGGGTTATAATTATAACCGTTATTTTAATGTTTAATTTATTAAAGAATACAACCCCTTTGCAAAAAAAGCGGGCGTTTTTGTTTTTGTACATTATTGGTAATCATTTAGTTGTAAAGAGGTTTTAATAGCCAAACTATGTTACTGGCACTTAATAAAGAGTCTGGGTAAGAAAACAGTTAATTCCAAATTCGAAACTTTTGTTTAAAAACAATAATAATCCCGTTTTCAGTTTGTGACTTCTACTAACATTTTGCAGGTTTGCGGTTAGAAGGTTATCCTGGCAATTAAAATTAACTTCTCGTTATTTTTAGTAGAATAATTTATGTTTGTCGCATAATCCAGCCTTATTGTGACTTAAAAGTGTGATCTTTGTGTCGATTGTAATGGCAGAAAAAGCAATAATAGCTAGTAAAATTGTAGCGATACTGGAAGAGGGGTGTAGTCAAAAAACTATATTCTTATTGATTATAACAAATTACTAGTCATTTATGCAAATGACATAGTAAAAATATTAATATTATCCATACAAAAGCCAATGACTGTTTAAGGTGCCCGTTTTTTTTGCAAAGGGGTGTATCATATCCGAACGCAAGAACTCCATTGTTATTTTTAACCTATTGATTCCTAAATATCTAATCTAACTAATATTATAAACGCGAAAGTTTGTAAGCATGGATGGATGGATGGATAGATAGATGGATTACGTGAAAGAGTTACAAACATCCATCCGATGTTTGTTACTCTTTCACGTAAAATCGACTGAATAGTTTTGGATGAAATTTGGCAAACAGATAGTTTATAACCTGGATTAACACATAGGATACTTTTTATCCCGATATTTCCACGGGATCGACGACTTACGCGGGTGAAACCGCGGGGCGTAGCTAGTATATTATAAAGTGGGCATTTCATGCCATCAGCCTTGCTGTTACACGCGTCGTACGTAACCTATTACATGAAACCTCTTATCATAAACTATACCTATATAAATAGATGCTAGGTACTTATGATACTTGTACATAATCATATTTACGTTTGTAATGCTAGATAAATGGCAGAAACATTAACTGGCTAGTTACCTTTTGTTGTTGAATGTATCTACTGTTTTATATGTAGTATTTTCATATTTTGCGATATTCCTCGTATAACCGAATCGCTTTAACGTGGCAATAGCGGTCATTGACCCACCTACATTTTCTAGCATTCTTTATTTTAAAATCTGAAATAACCGTCCTGAATCAATCTATCTAATCTATAGTGTTGGTGCGCTTCGAGGGATACCCCGAAAATAAATATTTTATAACAAATTCTTTTTTTTATTATTGCCCCAATAACACTTTTGCTGCTGATTGTACCTTTCTCATTTTGAAAGTAACGAGTTGCAGAATGAAAATATTATTTATTTTTATTTTCTTCAAGTCGTCCTAAATGGGCCGTAGGCATGTAGGACGACTTGACGAATCACTCGTGCTCTTAATCATGTTCCAATAACGAAAAACTATGCATAGTTTATTATTTGGGTTCCTACGGAGTGGGAAGGGGCAATGACCGCTATTGCCACGCTAAAGTGATTCGGGTATAGTTTCAGTGAAGGAAGTGAGGTAGGTACCTACTTGGATAAACAAAAATCGAATTTCTGTCATCTGTCCATCTATCTATTGAAAAATAGAAACATCCGAATTGATCCCACCTTCTTTTGAAAATAATCAATCAATCTGCCTAGCCTTTTCCCAACTATGTTGGGGTCGGCTCCCAGTCTAACCGGATGCAGCTGAATACCAGTAATTTACATGGAGCGACTGCCTACCTGACCACCACAACCCAGTAACTGGGTAATACGACACCCCTTAGTTAAACTGGTTGTCAGACTTTCGTGCTTCTGACGACTCGTAACGACTATCAAAGATCCACAAATGAGTAATGACAGCCGGGACCAACGGCTTAACGTGCTTTCCGAGGTACGGAGGAGTCTCGATATGTGAAAATGATCACCCATCCACGGACCAACCCCGGCAAGCGTAGCTTAACCTGATGGATCGACCCGAGCGGCTATTATTACTTAGCCACGAACTCCTCTCTTCTTTTAGAAGTCGGTTAATTATAAAAATGGTATAGTGTTGTACCTATGGGTTTTGACAGCACATTAGTTTTTGTCGCCTGATGCCAATATCTATAGGTTTAGGTACCTTTAGTTGTTGATAGCTACTTATCTCTCTAGCTGTTAACATAACAATAGCAATCCTCAGTAAGCTACTCATAAATATTTAAATTATTTTTTCTTAGTCGGAGGTCTTGTGAGTTCAGTGAATATTTAAGATAAATCTTTACGTTCAACATGCGTCAGGTCAGCCATAAATTAACCTTAATACGTTTTAAATCTTCACGACAAGCGATAACTCTTTGAGGAAGTATTTTTTCAGAAAGACCAGGAAATATTTACTTATGCTTAATATTTATGCTTTTTTAAAACGACTCTAAAGGCTCTTATATACTGGCGCGAATTGTCGCGCGACGCGACGCCACCGCCCGGCGCCGCTGCATTGTTCGCCGTGAAGTTTTTTCAGTAATTGTTTTGTTAAAAGCGGGATCGCGCGACAAGTAATGCGCCATTATATAAAAGCCTTTATTGTAATTGTAATGCATGAAATGGTGTACAATAAAGTATATATAAATAAGTAAAAAATAAATAAAAATGAAACAGATTCTGATTGATTATGTATTATGCAATTACGGTGCATAATATTTCAGAAAATTATTTGGAAAACGCTTCTCCCGCGACGATGTCCGATCAGTCGTTTCGAAGATTAATTACCCCCTTCATAGAAACTTATATTTAGGTACCTCTTTATAATATTAGTAGCGCTCCGTGGGAAACATCCGACTTGACAAACATCGAGATTCCTTAGCCCTAGGTATGTAACTTTAATAATAATATAAGTATAGTAACATAACGATAGTCGTATCAACCAATGGCTTAATTGCCAAGAGACCCGACCAACACCTATGGAGGCTCTCGTTGGGCAGCTGGATTAAGGGCTTGATTCAGAAAGCGGTACTCCTGGACACGGCTCGCATTGTTACGATGTTCCTCTCTCTGTAGCCCGGACCACCGGTAGCTTGGACCCTGCTCCCGATACCGGTGGGCTACTATTTTTTTTTATATTTTTAAATATTTTTTAATTCTAAGATTTTAGATATAGAGGATGAAATAAATAACAAAGTATTATTTATACAGACCTTCCGCAATAAATTCTCTACACGATGGTGAAAACCTCATCAAAATCTGTTGCGTGGTTTAAAGCGACTTTTATAAATGTGTAGATAGATTATAATTATGAAGTACGTATAGAAAATAAATGTTTAGAAGTAGGTATATAAATGTAGAATCTACCAATGATTTATTGTAGGTACTGGGAAACTCTGCCTAACCCTTTGGGGAAACCAGGCGCAATGTTATGTTATTCTAAGTAGGTTGCCGTCTTACGCATACGACTTGTGCAATCAAAAAACGTATAACAAGGTGCTAACTTATGCAGTAAACATTTGATTGAATTTTGATAGAGTGCAAATAGTTACTACCTATGTACTTGACATAGCTAATTATGCGTTGGTACTATTATTCTTAGTCGTGACTACCGTAAAGTGTGAAATAGTTAAGGCCCTCACAATATTTACTGTCTATTTCTAAGATCCGATCTTGAATTTGGACTTTGTGCATTTTTATTCGCACTCCTATGTCACTGTTGTTCGACCAGGGGTTTAAAACGGCCATATCAGCAATTCCTCTAAAAGCAATTCTTTTCCGGAATTTCCACACAAAAGCAATTCATAATGTGTGGACTATTTTACGAATCTCCATAGAAAACTGTCAAACAGATGAATTTTTTCGTATTATAATCGCACGCAGATCATATTATGAATTGTCAGTTTGTGACATTTTACGATGATTCATAATATTTTCCTGTCATGATTCTGCCAAAGTGGCTGTTTCAAGCCCCCAGGGGGCCAAGTCTACTAATTTACAAACGTGTCAGTGGTCTCGCAATGATAAGTTTTTGATAGATTTTGTATGGCATATCTGTCAAAAACTGCTCATTGTGAGACCACTGACACGTTTGTAAATTAGTAGACTTTGGCCCCCAGTACACGTGGCTTTTCGGTTTTCCGAACAAAAAGTGACATTATATGCATGCGACCGACCGCGTATTTCGGGGGGGCGATCACTTTTAAATATGACGTTGGGATTTGGAAGCCCATCTTACAGAAACATTACATACTAAGTAGCTTATACAGTATGCAAGGGTAAACACCGTTGTCACTCAAACCATCGGTAGTTGACTTAAATATAAAAATAAATGACCCAGTCACAACAAAAAAAACCTTATTTTCATTAAAAGATTTTAAAAAGTAAATATCCGTCACTGTCCCGATACTCATGGATACGCGTTCGAGAGAGTTGCGAAACAGCTGACGGCCGGTCATGTAACGTCCCACGCGCCTCGCCCGCCCCCGCCAACCGCCTGCCGCCGTGTTGAGACGCAGGTTCGTTGCCCTTGCGTGTAGGGTGAAATATTCTTGTGGAAAAAGGTAGATTTTCTTTAAAAAAAAAAGTTGTATTTTTCCATTGATTTTAATTCTATTATTCTATAAATGAAACCAAACCACTGGTTTTAAGAATAACGGTGTTTACACTAACACCCTGTATAAATACAATTATTCAGAATATCACGATTATACGGTTCTCACAGAATTAGTACAATTACCATATTGACTTCTCGTCATCTTCTTCAGTTTTCAAATGATTTCCTGTATGAAGTCAGGACCCATTATCCTAATTAATTATTTATACTAACGTAGTTTAAGTACTTAATACTTACAAATTATGGGTAATGTGCCTGAATTAAGGATAAATAAATGAATGAATAAATTATACTTGTTGAAGCTGCGGCACTGAGCAAACAATGGCCCGTTCACAGCCGTAGTAGCTTCGCATAAAAAAGTATATTTGATTACTTGACTCAGACCAAATAAAAAACCAAGGCATACTTAGTGCTGCGAACAATACAGTAAAGCATGCCAAAATTAGGTACGCCTCCGCTATGTGTATCACTATAATAATAATTTATGTTGACAGCGCTTTGTCTTGGTTCTTTATTTGGTCCGATTTACTTGATAACAAAGTTCAAACATTTTCGTATTGTTTTGACAACAGTGACAACACAACACAAAGTGAAATTCTATGGAAAAGTAAAAAATGTATTTACAACGAATTTCAACAGGATCGACATAAGCTTTTCGTTAGCTTATGTATGTCAATAGTGTTGGAATTATAGAAATACGATGATCACTTGTCTTGCTTTGCAAGCGATAATCACTTGTACGGGCGTACAAGTGATTCTGATTAAACAAACGACGACAAGATCAGTTGTGACTATCACTCAAAGTTCAGAACTTTGTGTGATACTCACAACTGAGGCCCTAGACAAAGTGACAGTCTATCAGCGATAACGATGATGGAAAAGGCAAAAATGTATAGGACTGACATAAGCTATCGAAAAAAATCAATCAATTTGCCTAGCCTTTTCCCAACTATTTTGGGGTCAGCTTCCAGTCCAACCGGATGCAGCTGAATGCCAGTATTTTACATGGAGCGACTGCCTATCTGACCTCCACAACCCAGTAACTGGGTAATACGATACCCCTTGGTAAGACTGGTTTTGTCAGACTCTCGGGCTTCTGACGACCCGTAACGACTGTCAAAGATCCACAGCCGGGACCAACGGCTTAACGTGCTTTCCGAGGCACGGAGGAGTCTCGTTAAAAGATGGTCACCCATTCACGGACTAACCCCGCAAGCATAGCTTAACCTGATGGATCGACCCGTGCGGCTGTTATTATTTGGCCAAGAGCTCCTCATAAGCTATCGAAAAGCTTATGTCAATTCTGTTGAAAGTCGTTGTAGAAAAACGAAACGCTTAGGAAGCGACTGTCACTTGTCTAGACCCATCTTCTTAACGTGTCGATGACAATAAAAATTATGTTGTGCATTTAACAACCCACTCAGGACAATTAGTGAGAGATGCACGCTGATTGGCTAATCCGTTTTCCAAGACAGCGATCCAAAGACCACTTACGATTAATAATTTCCTTATACGAGCATTTTTAATAGCACAAATTAGGTACTACGAGTAACAATCGTAGACGTAATTATCTGACAAAGGTCGCCTTCTGTTTTTCTACAAGATACATACATAACATAACATTACGCCTGTAATCCCCGAAGGGTTAGGCAGATCAATACCTATACACGATGTAAAGGTAAACAATCTTGTCATTCAAACCATGGGTTGATGCGCTAGGGTAGCCCGCGAAATTCAAATTTTCTTAGGTTTTTTGCAATTTGCAGGTCAGTATCAGGTTGTATGTTGATCTAAATGTTATTGGCGCTCGTAACAAATATGGATTTACAGAATTATAAGCATTAGAATCAGCAATACAACTCTCTAAGTTCATGAAAGTGCCAAATGTCATGATTTCATGAAATAGTCATTCAATACACTTTCATGAGCTTAGAGAGTTGTATTGCTGATTCTAATGTTTATAATTCTGTAAATCCATATTTGTTACGAGCGCCAATAATATTTAGATCAACATACAACCTGATACTGACCTGCAAATTGCAAAAACGTAAGAAAATTTGAATTTCGCGGGCCACCCTAGCCCATCCCCCAAATGGCTGAGTTACAGCAAAAAAAAAACCATATATTCATGAAAAGATTTTAAAAAGTTTCTATGCGACATCGTGCTCGCTAGCAAAACAGCTGACTCTCTGAGAGTGGGGTCGCGCTCACGGCCGGTCAGGTCACCTCCCACGCCCACCAACCGTGTTGAGATGCCAGTTCGTTGCCCTAGCGCATAGGTAAAAGGGTGAAATACAGTAGTGGAAAAAGTTAAAAAAAAAAAAAAAGATTTTACGTTCTATAAATGACACCAAACCACTGGTTTCAAGGATAACGGTTTTTTCCCTAACACCCTGTACAGTACACCCACATTTCGCTAGTTATGTTTAAGTACCTACCTGGGTAATAGGGGGCGAGCCCATTGCCATCAACCGGGCACACATCCAATCTCCGGCCTGTTATTAAGAAATTCCTAATGGAAAAACCCATTAACACTACCCGGCCTGGGAATGGAACCCATGAGGAGAGCAATGGAGGACCACCTGCTACAATCCCGAAGTCAATACTTTTCATAGAAGGGCCGATGCCTGCCGGGGTCGCGGGAAAGTCCGAAAGGGATATTGTGGCCTCTGGCAACATACAGGCAACTGAAGGAACACGGGTGGGTTTTAGTCAGTAAGAGTCTAACATGCCCGCCCGCTCCGCCCAGAGCGGGACAAGATAACTTCTCCCGCTCTGGGCGGAGTGGGCGGGCGTGTAATAAATCCCCAACCAAAATAAAAAATACTTTCCATACAAGAAATAGGATGTGCCAAACAAAGTGCATTCTTTTTGCTAATAATTATGTGCTGCAGACAAATGCTGAATTTTAGACTGTTTTGCCCCTTTCACGTTATTTAATTGTAAGCTAATTGTGTTTGTTATATATTAAGATATTGTGGTATTGAACCCAGTATAGTCAAGTGCATTTAATTATTTTCTAATTGTCTAAAATACGAAATACTAACTATTTTTTTTTTTTGTGTTATTTCAGAAGTAAACATGGCAACAGCTACGGTGGAATCAAATAATAAGAACGGGGCCGCACAGAATTTGATGGAGAAAGCGCCATGGTAAGTTATACCTACTCATTATTTTTAAGTTTTTGAAAAGATTTTGGTTTCTAAGACACAGGATTCTTCCCTAGTTTAGAAGCCAAACGTTCGACTATATTACTGTGTCACTGTTGTACAACGATACTACGTTATTTTACTATTTGGTTTTTGTGTTGAACTAAATAGATTAAACAAAAGAAGATCTTTGAAGAAGAGGTTTCTGTTTACAATTCCTTAAAATGACTAAAACCATGAAGTCCATATGCTCAAATACTATTATAGTAAATCCATATCGGCTTTAAAATAGGGAGAAGTTCATCAATATTTCATAAAAAATAATAAGGTGCCTTTACCATCTGCGAACTTCCTACTCACATTCTCATTCGTGTCGATGACCCAAACTTTCAAGGTAATGATGCCCAGAAGGTGGTCACGTCAACAGCATTGTCAGTATTCGTCAGTGGCCTTAGATTTTTTTTTCTGTTTAAGAGGTGAAATGGTAAGAATCGGATACTGCCAATGCTGTTGGTTGGTTATGTTATCTATGTGTGTATTTATTGTAAATTGTACGTGGATTTTACATCTGGAATAAAAAGTTTCAAATCAATTTCATTTCCTCTTTGTTATCTAGGAACGCCATATGCTGGGCTATCCAATAATGTTTTCAAAGAACGATCCAAAGTTTAGTAGAATGGATGATTTTTCTTGGACATCCCAACCTACGAAGGTTCAACAGTCTTTTCAATGTTATTATAGTGTGAAGTGTTTATGATCAAAGTTGCCAACAAAATTATGAATAACTCCACATAACTATGTTAAAGTTCGCACAAATATGCGAAAGATACCGTAGATCAGTATATTTTTACTTATTACATGATTGCATGGGTTTTCTTAGATACCTTTAGCAAATTATTTGCCATGGAGTTGTGATGTTTAGCGGTAGTAAAATTGGCAATTTTGTTTCTGCACGCGTACCATGACAACCATAGAATCGGTTTTCCTACGGGTTTTGTCTACGGAAGAATAGACAAAATGACAGAATGTGATTGTGATCTGTCATTTTGTCTATTCTTCCGTCGACAAAACCTGTTTCTATTTTAGGTATGCTAAGCGTGCTGATAGGTAGGTATTTAATTTCTCGTTTTAAAACCGCATCTCATCATCTGTTTTTTCCGGACAATCGTTGTTAATGTTACCATATTTACGTCATCTTTGATTATGTTAGCCTAAAAAATGTCATTTACTGAGTCGGACAGCCTTGAAAGATGATTGCTGAAATTACCAAGCATAAATTGTTAATTTTAACTTATGTTACATCAAAATACATTACAAGAATTAAATGACCTCGATAGTAGGTATGAAGGGACATTATCATCCCACTCTTTGCCCATCGCGGAATCGTTTTCCAATCTACGGAATTTAAATAGTCTCGAGCCCACCGCCATTTATGAGTCACCTAGCTGTGCCCCGCGGTTTTACCCACATAAGTCTCGATCCCGTGGGAATATCGGGATAAAAGTGTCCTATGTCCTTCTCCAAGACATAATCTATCCAAATGCCAAATTTCATCCAAAACCGTATAGCCGGTTTAGCGTGAAAGCGTAACAAACAAACTAACCAACAAAAAAACTCAGTTTCGCAGTTATAATATTAGTTAGGATAGGATTATTTGGGTATTGTGACGGAAATAAAACTTTTGGGTTTTCAACTCCATTTCAGTCTGCCTAGCCTTTTCCCAACTATGTTGGGGTCGGGATTGGGGTCGGCTTCCAGTCTAACCGGATGCAGCTGAATACCAGTATTTTACATGAAGCGACTGCCTATCTGACCTCCACAACCCAGTAATTGAGTACTACTACTAATTTACAAACGTGTCAGTGGTCTCACAATGATCAGTTTTTGACAGATATGCCATACGAAATCTGTCAAAAACTGATCATTGTGAGACCACTGACACGTTTGTAAATTAGTAGACTTGGCCCCCAGATGGATCGACCTGCGCGGCTGTTATTACTTAGCCACGGCCACGTTTTCAACTCCACTTGATAACTGTAATTTATACATTATCTAAGTATATTTGCGACACGCGTGTATTTACAACTTGTTTGTCAAGTAAGATTACAGTACATTAAGATTTCTTTAGGTACCTACTATAAGTTTAAAATGTAGATATTATACACATAAACCTTCCGGAATAAATTCTCTTGTAAGAACTTTTTTTACCCGATTGCCCCAGAAGGAGGGTAATGTTTTTCGAGAGTATGTATGTTTGTATGTATCTAAGTCTATTTCTTTGGCACGCTCTGTAGCCTAAACGGCCTGATAGATTTTAACATACGAGATGTCGTTAGGTTCGTCTTAATTGTGGGAGTGACATAAGCTATTTTTGTTTTTTTCATCTGGTAACAAAAAAAAGGGGAGGGGAAGGTTTTTTTTAAAAATAAATTACAATATTGCTATCAAATAAAAGCTAGTAATGAGTTAATTCCAAATATATAAATTAATAAAACTAAAAAGCTTGAAATAAAACAAATTATTTCAAAGGGGAACAAACCAATAACCTGAAACATGGCGTTAAAAGTTACGCCATATTTCAGGTTATTGGTTTGTTCCCCGCCTGTAATACCAAAATTCTACAGATTATAATGCTTGTTTTTCCCTTTTAAGTTATGCGTTTTTGCTGGCGGGTTTTTTGTTTTTTAAATAATTTGTTTTACATCGTTCTCACATATAATTTTAAATTCAACATTAATGGTGTAAATTGTACATTATAATATAAAAGAGTGTCCATGGAGTTTCTTGCCCTTGTTTTTCATCGTCAATGGGCAACTAGCTTCATATTTTTGACTGACTGACTCCTTGAGAATGCAACATAGTGCCTGTAAATGGTTTAATTGAAATAAATCTCCGAGTTTGAGTTCATAAGTTCCGTACCCCGGAATACAAAAGCACGCCTTTCGATCTTTCTAAAGTACTTACATCCATTATATTGTTATGATTTTGTCGTTATATGCTAAAATAACTTGCCACGTTTCAGTCCTCTCTGTACACATTCCGTACATTACGCATCCACAAAATTGGTCATCAAAATCCGCTTCGAAATTAAGAAACACAACGCGGTCACACAGACAGACACGAAAAACAATTTTAATTTTGTTCATAATATGTGTGGAATGTCTGGATAAAGAAAGAAAAATTAGTTTATTTGTCACAGAAACTTGTGCATACAAAAAGATAATGAACTCGAGTAACAGAACAATAAAACACAATTACTTAAACACAAAAACTAAGACACTTGTTCAACGCGTGTCTAATGTCAGTTTTAAGGCAAACTCCATACAGAAATATCGTGTTTAAAAGGCGTTTAAATAACTAATAAACACGGTTTTGTGGTATTAAGGAATAGATCTAAAAATAATCACGAGCGCAAAACAGACATAGTCGGCAGCCGCCGCCCACGAGCCTTCATTTAGTTGAAATTCTAGATCCTTCGTCCTTACTAAGTCACCTTTAGCAATTGCGCAACCAACCACATCTATACCAAAGGAAGGAAACCTTCAGAACCTCGTCCAACCGGCTAGGTATCGGCTAGTTAGGGCAATTTGTTTGATCGCGCATGCGCTGTTACACAAGCTGCGCGGGCGCATCTCGATCACGCGCCGACCATTGACCTTATACGTGCAGATGTGCGTGACATTGACTTTCGAGCTTATGGGGGATTTTCAAGGTCGTGCGGTCAACTTTGATGTTAAAAAAGGGTCAATTTGTTTTGGATTAGCTCAGTTTCTGCTGAACTATCTCGTTGGTCAAGTGGTTGTAAGTGCTACTGCTGAATATGAGGTCCAGGGTTCAATTCCCTCCTGCCAGGGTTGCGGGTTAGTCCGAAAGGGATACCGGGACCTTGGCAACAGGCAACTGAAGGAACACGGGTGGGTTTTAGTCAGAAAAAGTCTGACACGCCCTTCCGCTCCACCCAGAGCGGGAGAAGTCATTGGATGATTTCACAGCATCAAAACAAAAAAAAAAAGGTTTCAATTCCCAGGTTGGGCACAGTGTTGTTATGTTTTTCCATCAAGTAGTAATTTTTCAGTAGTAGCCCGTCCTACTATCCTTTGTTTTTGATAACATACTGGCTGATTATGTTGACGGTACCTAGCTGCTTGCTTATATCCCTAAAGTTCGTTTTTTAATCCTGTAAGCTAATTTGACAGGTGCTAATTTCAAACTCCAAATTGAAAAAAATCAAGTAATAAAAACTAAAACCCAACTACGACTTAAAAGGTATAAACAAGACACCACAGACAGACAAATTAAAAATCCGGAGTCACACGTGTTAGGGGCATAAATCGAACAGATTACGTGTGACTCCGGATTTTTAATTTGTTTGTCTGTGGTGTCTTGTTTATACCTTTTAAGTCGTAGTTGGGTTTTAGTTTTTATTACTTGATTTTTTTTAATTCTTTTGGGGTTATAATATATATATTTTTGAAATGTGCTCATTAAGCCCTTTCATTTGATACCCAACATGGTACGATTAAACCATTTTTTTTTAAGTTCCTCACTTTATGTCCTCTAGAGGGCGCCATTTTTAATTTAATGTGACTTCACATAGCCTATAACCAGCGGACAATCACGACGCTTCTAACGATACGTCATTTGTCAAATTGTGATAAGTGGTTTGGAAGATAGGAAGGAACAGATGAACATACATACATACATACATAATACATACATATCGGTCAAAATCATAACCCTCCTTTTTTCTTCGCCGTAGTCGGGTAAAAAAAACAACACAACCATCATTTGAAATGTCAAATTAGTCTACGGGATTAAAAAAACGATCTATAGTTATGTTATTCGTCTTTATGTATGGATGGACCTTGTTCATAAACTCATCCAAATCAGCTCTATAAATTGTGTATTTAAATAAGCATCTAGGTACCTAACTATTATAAATAAATTGTAGTCATCTACAGGGTGTTAGGGTAAACACCGTTATCCTTGCAACCAGTGGTTTGGTTTCATTTATAGAACGTAAAATCAATGGAAAATTACAACTTTTTTTTTATTTTTTTTAGATCTAAATTTTACTACAAGAGACGCAAGTTCGTTGCCCTATGCGCTAGGGCAACGAACTTGCGTCTCAACACGGGCGGGGGTACGGGATGTGACCTGACCGGCAGCGAGCGCGATCCCTCCCTTAGTCAGTCAGCTGTTTCGCTAACAAGCACGGTGCCAGATAGAAACTTGAAAATAACGTTTTTTTTTTGTTGTGTTCGGTCATTTATTTTTATATTTAAGTCAACTACCCATGGTTTGAATGACAAGAGTGTTTACCCTTACATCCTGTATACATATTATAAATTAAAGTCGCTTTCATGCATGTTCTTCTTAACCACGCAACGGATTTTGATGAGGTTTTCACCATCGTTTAGAGAATTTATTCCAGAAGGTTTATGTGTATAATATGTTAATATTAAAGTTACATATAACTAATAAATCTTGATGTTTTGTCAAGTCGTAAAAACCATGCGAAACAGGAGTGGGTCGCTAGTATAATATATTATGTAGTCCCATTGTCTTTTTGTGGTACATACCTACATTAACGATCACACACGGACGGACCGACGGATCGGTTGTGGTGTCACAATTTTATTACTTGAATAATTTTGAAAACTCATCTCCATATGGATTTGGATATCATAGAATAATACCTAAGTACTAACATTTTGTTAGTCATAAGCTGTTTTGTCCACATCAAGCAAAAATAACTTAAAGGCTCTTACATACTGGCGCGATTCGCCGCGCGACGCGAATTTTAACAAAACAATTTCTGAGAAAACTTCACGGCGAACAATGCGGCGGCGTCGCGTCGCGCGACGAATCGCCCCAGTATGTAAGAGCTTTAAAACAGGTAACCTACCTACACAGTTGAACAATATAAAAGGTTTAATAGCGGAGAAGCTGTTTTCAAAACCGGTTTTGCGTGATTCCGCGAATAGCTACGACACGTAGATAATTCGCGGAATCATGAAAAACCGGTTTTGAAAACAGTTCCTCCGCTACTAACCTAATAATAGGTACATATTGTAAATTACATGTACAATATGTGTTGTGTATCGAACCACAGATGAATCTCGTCTGTGAAGTTTTGCTAGCTAATTTTATTTGACCCTGTAGATCTTGGAAATCATCGTTTAAGAAAACTGAACAGTCAGAGATTAAAGAGAGTTAGAGATCTCGGAGACCCTGCTACATATACCTACAATCGACATATCCCCTTTAGAAAAATCGATAATCTCGTAAAGGTTCCTCCTAAAAAACTAAAAAAATGGAAGGAACTTTTTACTTCAACGCATAGCAACCAAGGAGGTTATTAACTTATCAAAGATTTTATTTAAATTTCGACTTGGCTTGCAAATAGAGCTGTTTGACACAGCAAAAATATTTGAACACTTAATTGAACACTTGTGAGGCACAGGTATGTATGTGAGTACTTATTTGTTGAAGGCGTGATTACATAATTATAACCGTACCACAGATATTATAATAGACCGTACCTACTTCACAAACAAGTGTTCAAATATTTTGTCTGGCGCCGGCTTAAAGTTAAGAAGAAACAAATGAACGTATTGGCGCATGAAAAATTATCGTTGTTCGTTATTTATTCTGGATTTTTTATTAAATTTACTCAGTTTTAATTCCCGCGCAATATTTGAAAAAATACTATACAAGCCTTGGCCGCAATCAGGCATTGATGGACTCAATTTTTCACGATCGTCCCTAATTATTGGCCGCAACAGTAATGTACTATTTTTTTTAGGGTTATCTACCGTGTATTGCAGTCACTTAAAATGTCAGTAGTCAGATTTTTTTTTTTGGTTTAGTTAACTGTTTGTTTGTTTTTATTTTTATCGTGTTTAGATATCGATACCCATCACGTCTGCGGAGTTTCACTAGCTTTAATTTTATATTCTTAGGTACATACCGGCCACGCTCAGTAAACTTCAATCTACCTAGCAACAATTAAAATAATAATATCTGCATAAAATTTAATTCTATTTTAGTCTGAAAAACATCCATAATTGCATAGCAATGTAGTGTTATTTTGTGGGATGATTGCAAAGATAATATTTTTGGAATCATCTTACAAAATAACTCATTATTAACTTATATTTATTTTTTGTTTATGCTAAACCCGAAAAGGGGTCATTGTACTCATCATTTTGAACAACTTTTTCTATGGAACCAAATTTGAAATCGCGAAAAAAAAATCATCTGTTCCCTACATTTTGTCGATTTAAGGTTGATGCGCTAGGGTAACTAAAAACTCTAAGCTCATGTAAGTGTATAGAATTACTATTTTATGAAATAATGACATTTGACACTTTCATGAACTTAGAGAGTTGTATTGCTGATTCTAATGTTTATAATTCTGTAAATCCATATTTGTTACGAGCGCTAATAATATTTAGATCAACATACAACCGGCGTTCCTGTCCTCGGTCCACAGCACCGAAAAGTTAACCACAAGAATCTTAACTGCTTCTCAGGTTGACTTTGAAGTGCCGTGTTTGACTGATGCAATGAACGCCTGGAAAGTGGCCTGTCCGGGTACGGACAAGCCCGAGAACCCGTTCTCCCAGAGACAGTGGGATGAGCCGCTCTGCAGGTTGGTACGGAATAACCTCATTAATACGTCCACCAATACTGCTGAGCGTGCCCGCCTACTGGCTGTGGGGGAATGGGAGTCGGGCCTCTGGCTTCAGGCGCTACCGTCACCCAACATAGGCACTATGCTGGGTGATACCACTTTCCGGCTCGCTATAAGTCTGCGTTTGGGCGCTCCTTGTGGGGCCCCACATCGCTGTCAGTGCGGTGAAGCAGTCGACCGCCTCGGACACCATGGCCTTTCCTGCAGCAAGAGCGCCGGCCGGTTGGCACGGCACGCAAGCATTAATGACATCATCCGTCGGGCTCTTGTCACCGCCGGGGTGCCAGCTGTTTTAGAACCCAATGGCTTGGTACGCGACGATGGGAAGAGACCAGACGGAATGACCATAATGCCTTGGAAGTTGGGTAGGCCTTTGGTGTGGGATGCAACCTGTGTCGACACCCTCGCGCCATCCCATCTTCCTAGCACGGCGGGCTGTGCTGGGGCGGCTGCTGCAGGTGCAGAAAACCTCAAACGGCGCAAATATAACAACCTTATTGGTAGCTATATTTTTGAGCCGTTTGGGGTTGAAACACTAGGGCCGTGGGGTCCGAGTGCTCATCGAGTATTTCGGGACATCGCCAAGCGGTTGGTCGACTCTTCACGTGACCAGAGGGCTGGTCAATTTCTAGGTCAAAGAATCAGCATTGCCATCCAACGTGGCAATGCTGCCAGCCTTTTGGGCACTTTTCCCACTGACAGCGATGCGGAAGAATTTTTTGACGCCCTATGAGCCCTACTTTCTATAATAATTTTTATTTCGTTTTGTATATAATTTTAGTGTTAGATTGTATATAAAAATATATGATTATTAAATATGTAACAATAAAAAATAAAAAAACTTCTACAAGTTTAGGAGACATACAACCTGATACTGACCTGCAAATTGCAAAAAACGTAAGAAAATTTGAATTTCGCGGGCCACCCTATCGCATCCCCCTTAAGTGAACACAAAAGTCGTTTTAGTGGACAGCTGAATTTTTTTCGCGATTTCAAATCAAAACTATTAAAAAAACTACCTACAGTCTAAAACTATGTGCTAAAACACAAAAAAACCGTCGGCAAACAAAAATTGTAAGCTGCAAGGTTAAGAAGTGCGCTAATCGCCATAAATATTGAATGTACAACAGCACTCGTAAAGTCTAAACGCAAATAAATTTTATTATATCGTCGTGAACAAATCGTGTCATGTTTAATTAATTGAGAAACTAACTCAATAACGCGACACTAGATTCGACCAATTTGAACATTTTCAAGCTTTTTCATTAAAAATTGACGATAATTTAGGCTGAAAACCAGCAGGACAATTATTATTTTCATTATTTCATAACCTACGTAGTACCTAATATTTATTATTTTTATTTAACACTATTGCGTAGATATGCGTAATTTAAAATTAAAAATTGATTGAGTTTGTGGTCCCTTAATAAATACTTACCTAGCCATCAGTACATAAATAATTTTAAATAATTTCAAAACAATCGTTTAGCGCCATTATTATAGCGCAGTCGTTCACCCATAATAGGCATGGGATGCTTATGGAATTCTTAGTAAAGTGCCCCCTACACGGTTGCCAAACGCATCCCCGACAGAAGTGACCTTGGTTGGCAACTGGCAGAGCTGTTTCAAATTTGGTAGTAAACCATCTTCTACACGGTTTTAAACTACCAAGGTCAACTCTGTCGGGGCGCAGTTGGCGACTGTGTAGCAGGCACTTTATTAGGTGAATAATGTCTTCAGATATGGTAGTCCAGCATCGATCGTCCAACTACATAGACTCCCAAATTTGTTGAGGCGCCCAGTATAATATCAAGTTGTACCTTGCGGTACCCGCATGCGGGATGATAATTTGAATGATCTCATATGTAATAGGTAATATAATTGGTTTCCGCAACTCCATATTTTGCGTACGGGAATGATCTCATGTAAAAATATCAGGAAGTGTACAGTTTACCTTGGTCTACACGCAGTAGAGGTTATAATTTGAGTTACACGTGAATTTTTTCAATTACTTATCCTGACTAATATTATAAATGCGAAAGTATGTTTGTTTGTTTGTTACGCTTTCACGCTAAAACGACTGAACAGATTTGGATCAAATTTGGCAAATAGGTAGACCATGACATGTATAAGGACATAGGATACTTTTTATCCCGACATTCCCACGGGATCGAGACTTATGCGGGTTAAACCGCGGGGCGGAGCTAGTTCAATATAAAAAAACACTAAGAATATTTAAGTGCTAATTACGGCGGTTGCGGTAGTACCTAAAACTTTAATTTACTTTATAAAAATAATTTCAAATGATAATTAAAACGGCAAAAAACTAAATTAAGTAGGTACCTACTTTATTTCTAGGAAATAATTAAACGCACAATATTACACATGTTTATTTATGAACACATTTTATAAAGTTCACACAGAGCGCAACTAAATCCAGTGTTACATAATGTGGCTATTTGCGGCCCGGCCGGCTGAAACCGGCAGTCCACTCGACGCGGAAACCACAGGTTTTTTTTACAAGATTTTTTGAATCCCAGATAACCACAGAAAATTACAAAGACCTTTAGTTTTTACGACACATTTATTCATAATATTTACAAATCAAGGTCGGACCAATCAAGCGAGTTTCTGCGATATTATGGAACGACCTAATCTCTCGGCCTCCACGGACACACTCCACGCACGTATATCTACGTACAAGTACACACTGCGTGTATAAACGCAGGATGCATCACAGGATGCACCTCTATTGTGCATTATGCTGATTTTCGAAACGTTTCCTCTAATTATTATGCAACTGCACTTCGCTGCAAGTGCAGCCCGCATACCAGTGAAAGTCGTGTTGAGTGCACACCGTATTTACAACTAACAGTAAAGTTTTAATCAATAAATTCTGTGTTCAATGGTACACGTCCCTCAATTTCACTTATGTACTAAGTGATTTTTATGATCGGACTGACCGGGTTTTATATTTTCTGTGTACTATGTGGTTCGACGTTTCGTTCGTTGGAAAGAACGGCGGCAAGCAGAAGCTTCTATTTTTCGAGTGAGTAGAGAGAATGTCCTTGTTTTAAGGCCCTACCCTACCTCAAATTGCTTAGCATGATCCTCCGCTATGCCGAAAATACTGCAGCATTAATTTTGAAATAAATACATGTTAAAGTTGAAGATTGATGCTAGGATATCTCGATAGAAAAAAAAACCAAAGCGTACTATAAACAGCTGGTATTCAAAAAATACTTCAAATTAGATCATGAAACTTTCCATACTAACTGAACAAACTATAAAGCAGATCTTATATTTTTTACTTTTTTTTAGTTACCATTATTTTCACCGTAAAAAGCAATTACCTAAACTATTTGAAGCTTGGAAATCGCCAGGACCCCACTCCGTCTCGCTCCCACTCAGGCCGCGAGTAGTATGGTGTGAGCGACATATAATTTGAGGCAGAATAAGGCCTTAATTATAAGTCCAGGTTTCCTGACGATGTTTTCCTTCACCGATGTCAGAAAATACGGCAAAAAATAGCGGTTATAATGGGCGTCTACCGGCTGATGATAGAATATAGAATATATTTATTTGCATTTAGACATGCCACAATAATGATCTTAATATTATGGTTATGATCTACATGTCTCGCCATGGACTGGCATACAAATATTTTAAAGAAACTGAGTTCCTTAGAATTATGCAACTAGCATCATTGCACACTCATTACACTCACTAGTAACAAAATAATTGTAATTCTAAAATGTTTACAATGTTTTAAATCTAAGCAGTATTTATCAGTAAATCAGTAACAATATTTATCATTTACTTTTTTATCAAAGAATTCCTTTACACTATAAAAAGTATTACTTACGAGCCATTTAAATAATTTAGACTTCAAATATTTCAGAGATTGATTGTAATTATGACGACATAGAACTGAAATCGGTGACCTTGTAAATGATTCTGAATCTGATATAGCCACGTCCATAAGCTAATGCTAAATGCCAGAATGTTGACTTTAGATGAGAGACTGATGATGATACTGATGACATTTGTTTTAAAAAAACTATCGCAGCAGGGCAAATAATAACTGCGGGAAAGTCCGAAAGGGATGTATCACTTTCGGACTTTCCCGCAGGACCTTGGCAATAGGCAACTGAAGGAACACGGGTGGGTTTTAGTCAGTAAAAGTCTGACACGCCCTTCTGCTCCGCCCAGAGCGGGAGAAGTCATTTGATGATACCCACAATTAAAAAAAAAGGGGCATGTAATAATGGACGAATGTTGGAAAAGGAACGTTTTAGTATATAATAACCGACATCCACGCGGCATTATTAAAGAAGCAGCATAACCATGTAACGTAAGAATGTAAGAAATTAACGTATACATTTTAGAATGTTCTTTCTTTTTTTTTTTTTTCTTTTATAAATTTGGTACAATAAGTTCCTTAAAAAAAACATACAATTAGACCTCTGGGGTCTGTCTTAGCATGCCATAGCCTGAGATTTGATCAACGCGCTAAGTTATAATCGAGTCGATGTAATGGTCTTTCAACTTACGCTTTATAGTTTTACTATTCATTGAGTCTCTAATGTCTACAGGTATTTGGTTAAGTTTTGGTATAATTAATATATAATATTTTTTTTGGTATAATTTGGCTGGGTAAGTAGGTAGGTAGGTACCTACCTACATACCATATTTTAGAGAAGTATTTTTTTATCTCGGTATCTCGGAGGTTTTTGGACGGATCTCGGTATGTAATGAATGGTCACCCATCCACGGACTGACCTCGGAAAATATTCTCTACAAATATTCCAAAGGACCTTGTCAAATAAACAGCTTTCCTCTATATAATAACAATTACATAATGAATGCTCATTGAAGGCAATAATTGGGCTTATCCGAAGGCCTTGTTAGGTTTCTTATCAATTAACTCAATTTGCGATATCCATTTGTAATGTTTATTGATCCGTCCGTTGGACAAGATGTGTGCCATTTTAAAAGGGATGTATTTAAATAATTGGACGCCGACCCCAACATAGTTGGGAAAAGGGTAGGCAGAAGAAGAAGAAGAAGTATTTAAATAATTCGTCTAAGAACTAATTGAACTTATATAAGTGCCTAAGACTTTTTTCATAAATGAATCTCTTAAAACTTTTTGTTTTCTAATGAGGAAAAAAAGAGTACCTACCTAAGTACTCTTTTTTTACTTTTTTTTTTTGAGGTTGGGAAATCATCAAATGACTTCTCCCGGTCTGGGCGGAGCGGAAGGGCGTGTCAGACCTTTACTGACTAAAACCCACCCGTGTTCCTTCAGTTGCCTATTGCCAAGGTCCCGGTATCCCTTTCGGACTTTCCCGCAACCCTGGCAGGAAATAATTGAGACTGTTTTTCTCATTTTGACTTTTTCTTAAAGTTGGTCGCAGTAACTAAGCTAGGACACGCCGACCGGGTTAGGTTAGGTTAGAACTGTGACCACCTGCTACAACCACGTTGGTCGCAGTTCCTTGACCATTTAATATTTTAGAATACCAAAATGGGAATTATGTAAGAGTCACAAAAAGAGGCACATTTTTATTAAATTAGAGTACCTACTAGCTGCGCCCCGCGGTTTCACCTGCATAAGTCACCATCCCGTCGGAATATCGTGATAAAAGTATCATATGTCCTTTTCCAGGTCATGGTCTACCCATGTGCCAAATTTCATCGAAATCCGTTCAGCAGTTTTAGCGTGAAAGCGTAACAAACAAACCAAAAAACAAACTCACTTTCGCATTTATAATACTAGCTTCCGCCCGCGTGGTAGGTCGATAAAAAGTAGCCTATGTCCTTCCCCGGGATGCCATCTATCTCCTTGTCAAATTTTATCCAAATCGTTCAGTGGTCTAGGCTTGAAAAGGTAACATACAGACAGACAGACTGACATACAGGCAGACTGACATACACACAGACAGACAGAGCTACTTTCGAATTTATATAGTATGGACTAGTTAGGATTAATATCTTCAAAAATTATTTGGGGTTGGATTAAATACCGCTTTGAGATACTGCTTCTATTTTGTAAGCCGCGTCATAGACCAGCTGACGAGTTCTAATTAAGACATATTCAGAAATCGGCGATACTCTCTGAGCGGCGCAACGGCTAGCCGCAAAAGTTGGTTTCCCACATCGCCTGTAAATATTGTCTATTGATGTTTTCTTCCATTTTCACGGTCTATTATGTTTACACCCATGTCTTAAAACCTCCAGTAGGCCACAACTCAAGTTATAATTCTGTATGAATCTATGCACGAGAGAATTTCCATCAAGTGGTACATAAATCTCATTTCATTGTCGTCTTTAATCCTTGGCGAAGGTAGATTGTCATCTTCCGCAAGGTTATCAAGTCTTGCAGTTAAGACAACAGGTTAATCTATCCTTGAAACGACTGACTCCTCATTCACGTACCTTTGTAGAGAAATCAGGTTCTTGTACTCATATGACTTACCTGTAAGATATAGTCAACTAATTAATAGGAGTGAAGTGCGACACATTCTTTTAGTTTAAAACATTATTTGAGAGAGTGGACAACCCCTTACAGTGCCTGCTACACGGTCGCCAATCGCGTCCCAACAGAGGTGACCTTGGTGGTTTACAACCGTGTAGATGGTGTTTTACTACCAAATTTGAAACAGCTCTGTCGGTTCGCAACCAAGGACACCTCTGTCGGGGACGCGGTTGGCAATTATTGGCAATTATTTTGGCAATTATTAGGCACTAGCTCGTGCTTCACACGGTTTTTACGACTTGAAAAAACATCGAGATTTCTTAGACAAATAAACCTTCCAGAATAAATTCTCTAAACGATGCTAAAAGAAGAACGACGCGGACATACAGAAAAACACGAAAAGCGACTTTAATTTATAATATGTTTATGATAAAAATAGATAAATATAGATTGAGTACGGAGGCACGTGCCACTGCCAACATGGTGTTGGGACACGTTATTAGTTGTAGTTAGGTTAGTTTCTAAAAGTTTAATAACAATAGTTTTTAAGTCATTGTTTACTATAATGGATTGTGTGTACTTGTATATGTGTGGTCCGAAATAAAAAATATATTTTACTAGCTGTGCCCCGCGGTTTCACACGCGTAGGTCTCGATCCCGTGGGAATATAGGGATAAAACGGATCCTATATCCTATTCCAGTTCATGGTCTACCCGTATCCCATCCTCTCCTCTCTAGAGTAGGGAACGTCGCGCCAGCGTCGAACGGTTCGCGTATTGCATTTTTATATTCATGATTACTTCGAACATTCGAATGAATTAAAAAGTATTTTGTTACTACATAAATACCCTTGATGTTAAAACATTATGCATCATATATCCCTTGATGTTAAAACGTTAAAACATTATACAAATAATGCATTAGTTTCGAACAAATTTGATTACCATAAAAAATGGTTATAGTGAGTCAATCTTAAAAGATAGGCGTATGCTGTCGCGGACTTTTTTTTAGAACTTTTAAAGAGGAACAATTCCATAATACATGATATTTGCGTAATTTAAAACGGTTACGCAGCGCACGCAACAGAAGCTCTAAAAAAGGAATATTTTTTCCCGTTTTTGCAACATTTTTCATTTATGCTCCGCTCCTATTGGTCATAGCGTGATGTTATATAGCCTATAGCCTTCCTCGATAAATGGCCTATCCAACACAAGAAGTAAATTCCAACCAGTAGTTCCTAAGATTAGCGCGTTCAAACAAACAAACTCTTCAGCTTTATAATATTAGTATAGACTATAGATATATTAACACTTTCGCGGAAACTGAATGAGACAATTGAAGTTTTATTGTTATTACGTCCATGGGCTTTTGCTGTCCGCGAAAGTGTTAATCTCCAAATACTTACTTGATGCAAGTTGATTACCTGTGGCATACTATAAAATTGAAGCAATAAATGACATGCATCGTCTAAACACTGTTTAGAAGTTGCATGTTTTATCCTTGGATCTACTTATGGTATGCCATAACCAAATAAATCACACCGTGTAATGTAAATCGTGAGGAAACCGGCATGTCCTAGAACCAAAAATTCGAAGACATGTGACCTCTACCAACCCGCACTGGGCCCGCGTGGTAGATTATATCCCACTCCCTCTCGAAGAGAGGAGGCCTGTGGGGACACAGGCCTCCTCTCTGGAGCAATGGGAAAACTATAGGCTAATTAAGCTATGCTATGTTGTAATCAGACTGTAGCAGTGTTTTCGGAACGAATTGTCTTGGTAGCATTGGATCATGTGTCCCCAGCTTTATGGGCTTAATTGTCAGTCCATAGTCAACATAGCCTTTTCATAAAAGGACGCTAACCAAATATGTCATAGCAAACAAATCCAAATCACAGTTGCGCATCTCGCAACGCATGTCAAGTGGCGTAGGCGCAATCTGTGTGGCGCAAACCTTGCCCAAACATTTTGCAAACCACGGTTTATAGTTATAGTATTACTAACTAGGCGATTTACATCGGATTGTATAACTACAGTGTGGTTGAACTATTTTGTAGCAGATCGACTATCGTCTAGTATTTGAATCTCCTAAAATCAATCTGCCTAGTCTTTTCCCAACTATATTGGGGTTGGCTTCCAGCTGAATACCAGTAATTTACATGGAGCGACTGCCTATCTGATCTCCACAACCCAGTTACTGTGTAACACTATACTCCTTTGTAAGACTGGTTGTCAGACTTTCTTGCTTCTGACGACCCGTAACGACTGTCTAAAATCCAAGAATGTCAGCCGGGACCAATTCCGAGACACGAAGCGGTTTCGCTATGTTAAGATAGTCACCCATACACGGACTGACCGTGGCAAACATAGCTTAACCTGATCGATACACCCGTGCGGCTGTCAGCCACGAGCCCCTCAGACTTAGAACTTCGCGCGATGAAAAATCTTTTATTACCATCATATATCGAATCATAGGAGATGAAGACAGACTTGAACGACCATTGGAAAAGATAATAAGGTCGAAGCTTCAATAACCTTGTATTTAAAGAAATCAAAGTCAATATTATTATTTACTAGCTGCGCCCCGCGGTTTCACCCGCGTAAGCCTCGATCCCGTGGGAATATCGGAATAAAAAGTATCCTATGTGTTAATCCTGGTTATAAACTATCTGTTTGCCAAAATTCATCCAAATCCATTCAGTAGTTTTTACGTGAAAGAGTAACAAACATCCATCCATCCATACTTACAAACTTTCGCGTTTAGATATAATATTAGTTAGATCTGTATGAGACTGGACCTTTGCACTAGACCATGTCTCTGAACCTCTAATGATGTAGGTAACCGTTTCTAACGTAGTTATATCTATGACAAAAGAGTAGGAAAGCTACCTATATGCTTACGGCTCATTCATCACGCCGAACTCTGGATCACGAATCAAGTGTGAAAATCTCTAGGTATTCGGATAATTTGACGAATCGCGAAAGCTCAGCAATGTGAACGTTAATCCATCATGACATAATATGGTGTTTTTGACGAATTGTCAATGACGGATGCCGTGTGAATACGGCCATAATCATTTACCTACCAACTCTAATAGCCATTAAATTACCGTGTGGTATCGCTACACATAAACTGGCGCGTGTCATGAGCGCCTTGCGTCAGTTAACCTCGAACTTGAATACCCACTGTAGCGAGTTGCCGGTGCGGTTGCACAACCACTGCCGGTTGCTGCAAACTTGCTGTGCTTGCTCACGAATATGTTATGAAAAATATTTTTGAAATATTCCTTGTAGAGTATGTAATACTATGCTTAAAATTATTATTTTGAAGGTCTAGTTAGCTACGAAAAATGATTTAAGAAAATATATTTTAACTAGTTTGCTTAATTTTATTAAACTAATTTCGGACTGTTGCTGCACCTCTGCCCAACCGTCCGGGGAAATAAGGCGTGATGCTGTGTTGTAATTGCGTGATTATTTATATATACAAGACATGAAGATTGTAAACCTCTAAATGATTAAACAAAATCAGATATTATTTCGTTATTTTGAAAAGGCTCGTAGACCCTGTGAACCTGATATGGTCGTCGGTCGAATAGGGCCAAAACAAGTCGATCGATTGAGCGTATTTCCTTAATAAAGCAGGTTGAAAATCTCACTATGGAAAACAGGTTATTTGAGGATTTGAATTGCGTCTCGAAGCATAATATAAATTATAATGTTTCATTCTTCATCCGTTACTGAAGGCATTTTAGCCCTTTCTCTGTTCAAGCGGTCCTAAACCCCAGTGCGTGTTTTGTCAACAGCTGTTACCGGTATAAATAATAAAATCACGTACACTATGATTGTTAGTATATTATACCTACCGCTAGTTGAGTAGGGATACTTAAGTTTTCAGTATGTCGCTTGTTGGTACATACTCGCTTGCTTCAAGAGTTTCCTCATTCAATATTTCCAAAGAGGTTGTTTGTATTTCCTTGTTTAGATTAATATTATAATCGTGACCTGACTGACTCGGTCTTTGGCCAAAGACAACGTCGCAATGCTGTCAGTTTTCTGGGCAAGTTTTCGGATGACAGCGATGTGGACGCCTAAGTGTTGTTTGTGATCAATCAGCTCAGCCTATCGCAGTCCACTGCTGGACATAGGCCTCTCCTCTCAGGTGAGAGGAGGCAAGGTGGCTGGGACAGACTGGATGACTGGACTGTGTTGTGGCGCAGCCTTCCTAGGATGTGCCACAACACAGTCCTGAGTCCAGTTATCCAGTCTGTCCCAGCCACCTTCTTAATGTCGTCGCTCCATCTAGCTGGGGGGCGCCCTACACTACGCTTGCCAATATTATACGCGGTCTCAACTCAAGGACTCGTCTGTTCCACCGACCATCGGTCCATCGACAACAACATGGCCACTCGCACTGCCACTTCAGTTTTCTTACCGTGCAAAGATAAGTCAGTTACTCCGGTTCTTTTCCGGATAACTTCATTCCTGATTTATCCTTCATTATCGTCACTTAATTTAGTGCCCTGTGTCAATAGTTATTTGTGTAATAATCGTATACAGGGTGTAAAAAAAACAAGTAATAAAAACTAAAACCCAACTACGACTTAAAAGGTATAAACAAGACACCACAGACAGACAAATTAAAAATCCGGAGTCACACGTGTTAGGGCATAAATCGAACAGATTACGTGTGACTCCGGATTTTTAATTTGTCTGTCTGTGGTGTCTTGTTTATACCTTTTAAGTCGTAGTTGGGTTTTAGTTTTTATTACTTGTTTTTTTTTTAAATTCTTTTGGGGTTATAATTATATATATTTTTGAAATGTGCTCATTAAGCCCTTTCATTTGATACCCAACATGTTACGATTAAACCATTTTTTTTTTTAAGTTCCTCACTTAATGTCCTCTAGAGGGCGCCATTTTTAATTTAATGTGACTTCACATAGCCTATAACCAGCGGACAATCACGACGCTTCTAACGATACCTCATTTGTCAAATTGTGATAAATGGTTTGGAAGATAGGAGGGAACAGATGAACATACATACATACATACATACATACATACATACATACCGGTCAAAATCATAACCCTCCTTTTTTCTTCGCCGTAGTCGGGTAAAAAGACCCATCACATAGCTGTCAACTACGCATTCTGAACATCAAATTAAGTAAAAATGCACCAAAAAAAATGTCTGGGAAACGACTTTTATTTTTGAAGAGAAAAATCACTGATTACGGTTGTTCACAACGTAACGCACGCAAAACATTGTGTTATGGGTGCAGGCAACGGTTTCAGGGTTTGTGGGGGTATTTAAAAGAAGTTATAACATTTACATTTTGATGTCTTTGAAAAACGTCTGAAAAAGTATGATATTTGACCTTCGATATCTCCGTAACCAGTAGGTTCCCAGGTATGGTTCAGAACAAAAAAATGATCACAATGACGGGAGTAGCAAGTGACTTTCGGCTTCGTTAAGCGTCTTTTTACACCCGTTATATGTAAGCAATTTAATGTTAATAAAGAAATTAATAATCTAATTATACAGTGGGCAAAGATCATCAATTGATCAAATAAAACCATGCTTGTGTCAATGAATGTGTACGTTTAATGCAGAACTAGATAATGCTATACTAAAGTACCTTAGGTAGTGTGTTGGCAATGAAATGGTTATCAGGTCATATCGCCGGTCTGACCAATGAATGAATTGAAACCAGTGTTTATTAATTATGTATTATTTAGGTTAACTTGTAATGTTCAATACAATAACGCATTCAGGGTGTTGATGGGGTTGCCTCGATACTGCAGCGCATCAGGGATGTTTGCTAAAGCTCTCGTTGACTGCTTCTACACTGTGATGCGGAAGCGGTGCGCATCCCTGGTTAGTAGGGTGCGGGGCAGCACCAACAGCATCCTGGCTATGGTAGCAAGCAGGCTAGATTGTGCGTTTGTGAGCCACTGCTGCAAGGTATCGGCTGGGTCTGTCACCTTGCAGCAGTGATGTCAACTTAGTCTATTTTTGTAGTGTCTGGAAATGTCCTTTGTCTTTTCATTAACATTCGCTTCTTTAATGTCACAAACAATTAAATATACCCATTATGGAATTGTTCATCATTAATCATAACCAAAACGCAATGTTTATGTTTAAACGTTTTTTGCATAATCAGCTAGTTGGGGCAATGATCTGAACTTACCCAACTGCGCTGCGAAATAGGTGGTATAATTGCTTCACTGCTAATCTCAATGTCATTTGGTTGCGTTTGTGTTGTTTTCGCGATTAATTATCGTTATGTGTTTTAAGATTTGAAATGTTTACTGAGCTGCGTCAACTTTAACACGTGTCTATTAAATGATCCCCAGAGAAACTGCTAACAATCAATAGTGCAACTGCATGGTATTTGTAAAGAAAATAAATGAAATGAAATTGTTTATTCTGTAAATAGGATATTAGAATCACTTTTACACGTCATATTATAAAATAGTAAAAATAAACTAGATGAGATCGGCGTTTCCTATCTGACTCCTCGGAGAAGAAAGGCCGAAACAAATTCAAAGGTCGCAGTCTCTTTTAAAGTCCAGACATAATCTTGGTCAGGCCATATGAGGACCATGTAGATTAGCGTCTGAAATGGTCTTTTGAGGAAAGAATCATACAGATTTGAGTGGACCTGTCCAATCAAGCATTTGTCAGTAATAGTGTAGCTCAATTCAGAACTGGAGCTCAACGACTCGACGAACGGACATAAAGAAAGGACATTTGGGTATACCGCATAATGTACTCAAATTGCCAGACCATCGTTAAAACTAAATAACGAAAAAAAATATTATACAAATAAAACAAAATTAAACACATTCACATTAATTAAAATAATACAATACTTTACATAGTAATCATGTTGTGTATAATATTCTATACTTAATGTAAATTTTTATGTAACCAGCATAGTGCATTATTATTTGTAATATTATTACATGTTATTATAGTTTTACAATTTTAATGTCAGAGTTTGATTCTCATTTCCATAGCATCATAAAGGCAGGTATTTTAAATCGAATAATGACATATTTCCCTTTACAGTCAACCTAACATTCAAAACTGTACATAGGTATCTACGTCAGTGATATGCAGTTATATAAAATGCGTAGGTAGACATAGGTATCTCATACATACAATACAACCGTTATTTCTTTGTTTGCCTCGAATATTGTATGTAATTTTCATAATAACTGAGGTGGAAAAATACTCGTACTTTGGTACAAAAAGTGAACAGGATAATTCAACTATGGTAATACCTACCTACAAAAATTTAAATCATAATGTGAAATGTCTGTTTTGTTTATTTTCAAAGCTGAATGACCAATTTGATCTTGATTTTAAAATGTCAAGTTCGTTTAATTAGCAAGTTAACATTTAAAACCAGCATCCAATTTTAATATAATATCATTGCCAGCATCCATTAACGACATCAGTATTTTTCTTTGGTTACTTCAAGATTCCCGGTTCGGTATAATTTTTGATGACAGAAACTTTACCGGACTAGACAAGACAAGACTTATTTTACCTGACTAGACAAGTTTGAGACGCCATCCAGTCAGATGTACCGACGAATTTAATAAGGTGGCTGGGACAGACTGCGTATGGCGGAGGGCAGGGTGTTGTGGTGCAGCCTGGAAGAGGCCTTTGTTCAGCTTTGGACTGCGATAGACTGAGTTGATTGAAAACTGGATGTGTAAGGCGGAGGTCAGGGTGTTGTGGTGCAGCCTGGGAGAGGCCTTTGTTCAGCTGTGAACTGCGATAGACTGAGTTGATTGATTCATTGATATAAAAATTAACCTTCTAACGTAGTCTTCAGGACGATGCATCTCGATGGAGTGATTTGATAAAATCGTCAGTTTCAACGGCTCTTCAAATATCTGTAAATGAGTAGCCCACTGCTGAGCTTACTGCAACAATGTCGGTAATGTCACCAAAACCTTAATTTTCTGCCAGAAGTATTTTTAGGGTTTTAATAATTAGGTTTTTTTTATCAATTAGGTTTTTATTGTTGTGCTCAGACTAACAAATACTCTTTTCTCGCAGGACCGATGAGCAAGGCATAGCGATGAAGGTGTACAACGGCATCGCGCTCGCGCTCGAGATCCTGGTGCTGTACGTGAAGATGACGGCCACCTTCCTGCACTGCATCTACCAGTTCTTCGTGCCGCCGGAGCCTAAGAGCGTCAATGGAGAGATTGTACTAGTGTGTATTTAATTTAATCTTCTCGATAATTGTGAAATATCGTGCTAAGATGAACTATTTATTTATTTGTTAACATAGGTAATGAAATACAGATCATATGTTTGATAAACAGAGCGCTATGTTATGCCAGGAGGCGTACAAATATGGTGTGTAAATCTAGCTGAGTATAACAAATTAAAATTTACTAAAATCATGCATAATTATGGTATTAGATTAGAAAATTAATTGAACAATTACCTACATTATTTAATACATCAATTATGTTATGGCACACTCCTGTGTTCCCCTTCTAATCTAATACCAATTTACTTCGTGGTGCTGCTGCACATTTATTTATAATTATTTTGAGATATATAGGTAATTATTAAATTTTTTTTTTTTTTTTTTTTTTTTGATTTTTAAATATATTTATTTATAGGAATGATTTAAATATTATATATATTTAAGTATAGGATTAATAACTAACAAAAAAAAAACTAAAACTAAAAGGACTTACTAATAGATATAAAAACAAAGGGACCCTCAGGCGTCGAAGTATTCGTCCGCATCGCTGTCATCCGGAAACGTGCCCAGAAGACTGGCAGCATTGCCACGTTGAATGGCAATGCTAATTCTTTGGCCAAAGAACAAGCCAGCCCTCTGGTCACGTGAAGTATCGACCAGTCGGTGAGAAATTTCCTTAAAAAGGAGACGCGCACTCGGGCCCAATTATTAAATAATTATAATTACTTATATAAAATTATTAATTAATTATAATTATCACCATAATTATCATTTGAGAAGAACTAACCCTATTTGACCCTAATAATTAAAAAAGTTAATAATTTCAATCGATCTGCTAATGGATACTGCCAACAATTCCAACCGTCTCCAAATCACCAACCTTGAACGATCTGTTCTTCTTTTAGATAACGGGTGCAGGTCACGGCATGGGTCGAGAGACAGCCCTCCGGTTCGGCAAGTTGGGCGGCGTCATAGTCTGTGTGGACATCAACCCTACCGGCAACCAGGAGACGGTGGACCTCATCAAGGAACAGAAAGGGAAGGCTCATCGATATGAGTAAGTTGCATAATCCGTCTATATTATTCCCACTACTGGGACAAGCCTCTTCTTTGTGAGAAACCTGTGGGCCTGTGTGTGTTATCCGGGCGGCCATCAAATGACTAAACAAAAAGGACATATTGAATTATAAATAAAATAGGCTGATGGTCCCTCTATACATTACGCATTCCACATTTTTTCATTACAATAGCTGGCACCTGTCGTGGGTTTATTGCCAAATTCAATTGTTTATTACAAGCTTTGTATTAGCTTGCTCTGTTCGTATGTGTTTCCTGTTACTCCAATTGTCATACATTTTTCAAGCACTTCCTGGCATCTGATTGAGCTGAAACTTGCACACTTATATAACTACCGAGAAATTTTGAAAAAAATATACCATGGAGCTGGTCTGATGATGGAGTCGGAAGTTGGCCATAGGAACTCCTCAATCAAATAAGATAATACCATTTTAGGGGTATGAGGAACAGGGTGTAAAGTTCACTCATCCCCCAAAGAAAAGGGAGGATCCTCCTACCAGACGGGTGTTGTGTCTGGCGGGCAACTGCCCAATGATTGATATTGGGTTTTTGTATATATGTTCACTGCACGGTAAACTCTAATTGCGCGATGCAGGATTTATGTGACGTCAGGATTTTTGTGTGACGTCAGGTCTTCGATGCGTAGTTCGCATGTGGCGATGTAGATACCGCCACACCATCGTGTTTGGGCTGATTGGTTACGATTTAGTGCTTTTTACTTCATTAAAAGCATGTTTTAAAAAAGATTTTTACTTACTTATTACATTATCATATTGATCGTAGATTTATACCTACCTATTACCGTTTAAGAAAAAAAACAAACAAAACACTAATTCGTTAGTGCGCAGCGCGAGTTTCTGACACGACTTTGATGCATCGATGTCAAACCTATTTGTTTGAGCTCGTGATTTATCGATTTAATGGACTATCGAGCAAACATGTTTCTACCCACGATCGTTTATTCAATCAAACTCTATTCAATTTCAAGTAGATAATAACTACACAATATACATACATCACACCTGCAGTCCCCAAAGGGTTCGGCAGAGGTGTACCTGTAGTACAACCACATTTCGCCAGCTATATTTAGGTCTCATCATTTCATCATCACTGCTCTGAAAACGGTGAAGGAAAACATCGTGAGGAAACCGGCACGTCCTAGAATCGAAAATTAGGTACGACACAAGCACTCCTGTGTAGTGTAACAGTGAACACACATTTCGTCAGATCCTGTTGCTATTAAATAATCGGGCACAGAAGCAGAAAAATCTAATAAACCTGCCCGAACCGGGGATTACTAGACCAATTTAGGCCCATCGTCCACTTTGCTACTGAAAAGTACCTAAAGAACAGCACTGTATTTCAATGGAGGTCCGTACACGACGCAAAAAATCACAACAAGATTCTAATTTTAATTTCAACCCCGCAGATGTGACGTCACAGACCGAGAAGCTATAAAGACCTTGGCGGAGAAGATTCGTCGGGAAGTGGGCGAGGTGACCATGCTGGTCAACAACGCAGGCATCATGCCGTGCAAGCCGCTGCTGCAGACCTCCGAGAAGGAGATCCGAAGCGCGTTCGAAATTAACATCATCGCTCACTTATGGGTAAGTAAACCCTAGATAGCAGTGGTGGCCCAGTGGTAACGGCTGCGACTTACGAGTTGTAGGTCGTAGGTTCGAACCCTGTCAGGCGCTTTACTTTGTGTAAATTATTTCATCACCGTTGCTCTCAAATCGATGATGGAAAATATCGTGAGGAAACCGGTGTCCTAGAACCAAAAAATTCGAAGACGTGTGACATCCAACAACCCGCACTGGGCCCGCGTGGTGAATTACGGCCCGCTCCCTCTCACAGAGAGGAGGCCTGTGTCCCAGCAGTGGGAACATTATAGGCTGATTATGCTTATGCTAAACCCTAGACAGCCACAGCGGTTGTAGCAATAGTATGTCAAAGGCAATAGAGCTTTTCGATTTGCAAAATGGAATAGCAGGCTTCACTCAATAAAAATCTAAAGATCACGTTTTTATTAAGTTCGTAAAAATGATCAATAATTCAACTGCATGGTTTCATTTTTCTTCTTGATAAATCATCTCACAGAACATTCTTCACAGTTCAAATGTAACCTATTGGTATTGCAGTATGTACTTATTATATAGTTGCAACGCTAATGTGTACAAATGTCCTCGGTAGTACCCACTTTACTTAAGGGCGCACCCAATCACAAATTGCTTAGCATGATCCTCTGTTATGCCGAAAATACTGCAGCATTAATTTTGAAATAAATATATGTTAAAGTTGAGGATTGATGCTAGGTCTTATGTGAGGCGAAAACACGAATAAGTACATAAAATTTTCTCTATAGAAAAAAAATCTAAAGTTACCTCTGCACAGAATTAATTATAAACCGCTGGTATTAAAAAAAAACACTTCAAATTAGATCATGAAACTTTGCATGATAACTGAACTAACTATAAAGCAGGTCTTATGTGTGCCATATTTTTTAAATTACCATTATTTTCACCGTAAAAATCAATCACCTAAACCTTGTCGACGCTTTAGAGCCGCTAGCGCCCCACTCCGTCTCGTTCTCACTCAGGTCGCGAGTAGTATGGTGCGAGCGGGATAAAATCTGAGGTAGGGGGCGCCCTTAAGACCCCTAAGCAGGCAGTCTACAGATTTTTACGTAAAAGAAAAAATTAAAGCAATGACCGGATAGATAGAATACTAATAGAATACAATAGAATAGAATAGGTATTCTTTACTATGCACACCTTACGAATCCAACTGAGACCGTCCAATTAGTTCATCACAAGATCTGCTTTATGGCTATACCATCCAACGTTTGTTGGGTTGTTCTACCACCAGCTATATCAACATCTTCCCATGTTCCAGCTTCTCCAAGCCTTCCTACCCTCAATGATGGAGCGCAATCACGGCCACATCGTCGCCATGTCCTCAATGGCTGGAATAGTGGGTCTTCGTAACCTGGTGCCGTACTGCGCCACCAAGTTTGCCGTCCGAGGACTCATGGAGGCCCTGCACGAAGAACTTAGAGAGGATAAGGAGAAGGACTACAGTGGTGTAAGTAGTGTTACAGAGATTGTAATTAATTGTTGGTTGACGTTAATCTCTAATTTAGGTTTTAAAGTGCACGGATTTACAAATGATATTGTGATCATGGCCTGATTCTCCATCACTTGATGGGCTTGAGTCGCTTGAGTTACCTACAAACCTACAGAAAATCATCTGCCTAGCCTTTTTCCAACCATGTTGGTCAGCTTACAGTCTAACCGGATGTAGACCGGATGCAGACCGGAAACAAACCTACAGAAAATGTGTTCAAAAATCAAATGAATGCGTTTGCGTCGCGTTTCAAGCGAGCTGTTCGATTCTAAGTATAAGACATTAATTTACATGCCGACGAACATGTTAGACTTATTCATAATCTCAGATTAGAATCCGTTTGTGTAAATATTGACAGAATGTAATAGGTCACGATAGTTATATTTGATTCTGTTTAATAACGTCATGATCAGAAGTCAAAATTCAAAGTGGGGTGGTGGGGTGGTACATATTGCTGTTTAATTGTTAGTTTAGGTATTTGGAAAGCCGTTGTTTGAAAAATATGTCTGCATGTTTTTATTAGACTAGTTTGTTCAAAGATCAAACTGGTAATTATAATATGTAGGATATTATAATTACCACTTTGATGTTTGAACAAACTAGTCTATATAGAATTTCAGATATAATAATTATTATTAATCATTACGTATGTTATTTATATAAATATAAATTATGTTATTATTAATTACATATAAATCAGAGATAATTTTCGTATCTATTTATTTAATACTTCAAGCACACTCTTTAAAGAATACTTTACAGTTGTAGGTATGTCGTAGAACGAATACTAGATAACCTATTAGTGGACTTTACAAAAGTCTGACCACACACATACATGTGTAAAGTAAGAAACAAGTGTATTTATTCCAAACCTGTTATCAGACCTTGGCAATCAGTGAATAAAAATACTTATCACTTATTTATGAACACACAAAACACTAACAGAGAAAAGTACGTAAGTAAAATTAAAAGAATTTCTGAATGAAAGACGTAGATACAGTGTGTAAAGAGAAATTACAGGAAAACTATCTTCCCCTTCCAGATAAAAATTACAGTAATCTGCCCGTACATCGTGGACACGGGTCTGTGCAAGAACCCTAAGATCAAGTTCCCCTCGCTGATGAAGATCCTCACGCCGCAGGAGGCGGCCGACAGCATCGTCGACGCCGTGAGGAGGAACTACCAGGAGATCACCATACCCAGCTCGCTCTACTACATCAACATGGTGAGTTGTCGCAACATAATTTTAAAGTAGGTACTTATTTGGAGTCGAGTAGGTGCCCTGTTTAGGAGCCACAAATTCCAAGACATGTGACATCAACCAACACGCACTGGGCCCGCGTGGTAGATCAGCCTACTCTCTCTCTCTTATAGAGGAGGCCTGTGTCCCAGCAGTGGGAACATTATGACTAATTAATGATTAGATGCTTTGCTTAAGCTAAGTGCCGCTTAGCCTGGATATGGGCACATCCTTAGTTCATAGAATATGCCAGACATATACTTAGCAGGATAGGGAATAAAATAAGAAATCAGAATAATACCACATCCTGCAATAGTCCTACAGCAACCGGGGATTGTTCTTGGCATAAAACGTCTAACAGGCCTCTGCGATTTGGCTTCGGCCCCTCGTACGCCTTCAAAAGACTGGGACTTCATGGTTCCGAGATATGTAAACATATACATCATAATAATAATCTTGGGTTTACACTGATTTTGGATAATACCCATTTGAAAACGTGACTTTTATAACATTGGAAGGTAAGATCACATCATCAGATCATAAGATAGATCTAATCATTCTTGTATAAGAATGCTTCGTGTAGGTTAAGTCAAGGACCTCGGAAGACGGGCTTCATCTTCTATGCATTCTTTCCATAACATAACTGGTTGCATCATAACTAGTTTCATTAAAACCAGCTTGTTACATTCCCGGTACGCTCCGGTCAATGCTGACGCACATGACACTATAGATAGGTCTTACTTATACCTGATTGACTAGGTTTAGGTAAGACATTCAACATGTTGTATAATTTTACCGTGTGACTTGTTTTTTGTTAATGTTACGTGTGTGTTAGATACCTACAATAGATCAAAACGTTTATTTGGATATTTTTCTAATGGTTTAAGAATAGGTTACGGTAATAATATTCTAGTTTTTATTTTGCATGATCGTAATAAAGCGCAATAAATAACAAACAAAACTAAATGATTTTATAGTTCTATGAAACAATTTTTTAAATGTTCTCTTTTTTTTTTGTGTTAGTACCTATACAAATTTTCGTAGGTATATCATAGGTGTATCAGATTACCTGATTTTTATGTAGGAAAAATTTAAAAAATGTTTTTAATTTCCAGCTCTGCAGAACTTTGCCGAGGCCAGTGCCCTTATATCTAAAGGACTTCTTGGATTCAGGATTAGAAGCCCATTCCTAAATTATAAAAACAATGTTTTTCTATTGTTCTGGTCCTTAAGGACAGCATTACCACCCTGACAAAGTTAGGCAAAGATTAGGCTCAAATCGCAAGGACCAAAAACTATTTTAGGCAATATTTAAGCAAAACATTGCTAAAAGCATTTCAAAAAACGTGGGTGGTTTGGTCGTTTAAAAATATTGATATTTTTATACTGAATTTAACTATAAAAATAAGTATTATAAAAGGGTCCAATCCAATTCATAATGAAAAAAAAATAGACTGAAAGATTTATTTTTTTCGATTTCTTTTTGGAAATGATGGTTTTTAAGCCAAAGGTGTCATATAGATGCCCCTTAATAAAGTCCACAGTTTTTCAAACAACCAAGAAAAAAAGTCTCCATTTTAAGTGATATTTGTAAAGGTTTGTATATTTTCCTTAAATACATTAATGACACACACAATGTGTGTTTGCCGATAGAAGTATGAATTTAAATATAAGATTCAATCAGGAAATAATTTAATAACAATCATTTATTATATTTTTGATGACTCTTATCAAATGACCTTTTCATTTGCTTCCTAAGTTAAAATTGTGCACAGGTTATTGGCTAAAGGCAGCCTGTTTTTGTATATTACATCATTGCATGTTTTTTTTTACTTATTTTGGTTTACTGGGCAATTTTAATAGTGCATCATCATAAATAATTATTAGGAATAAAAAAGTTTAAATATTTTTTCCAGGAAGTTTATACTTTTCTGTTTAAAGGATTTAACACGGACTAATTCCCCTTTTTATTCATTTCATGTTGCCATCATAACCTGAAACTGCCCATTAGACCTTTCGTACTGAATTAATATGCTTAGTTTTAAAATAAATACCTAGTTTAACATTTTTAGATTAGATTAGGATATTATTTAAGTGTAAAAGTCAGAACATTTGCAATTAAGTGATATGCAGTGCCTACATTTTACTATTATGAGTGAATTTATTATTTTATAAATCTTGCCTTTAAAAATATATATTCATGTATAATATTTTATAATACATCATACTATTCTAAGAATTAGTATTTATGTAATATATCATATTATGTTATACTTTATCTCAATGTATAGTGTTATTTTACATACCTACGTATAATAACTAATATCGTGTTATTAAATGTTTTTCATTATTAAAGTTAATAGTAATTTTGTGAAAGTATAATTTATTAATAACAAGAAATTATAATTACTTAAATATTGTAAAAGCTGGTTTTTTTTTTCAGGTTTTCATGCTAAATAATGTTTAGTATTGCAATAGTTTTGAGTAGTTAACAATTATTATTACATGTGTTACTGAATTTTTAAGTGCCATCATAAGTAAACTACAGTGGATTTAAAACATGATATTATGTATTTTTTCGTATACTCATATGAGGACATGGTTTGTCAACTTTGAACTCTAAATTTATAATAATGGCTTGCTAAGGGCTGATTAAAATATTTTGACAGTTTTTCTATGCAATATCTGTCAAATGTCAATTTTATTCTTTGTATTAAAATAACGTAAAAATCTGCTGTTACAGTTACATACTTTATTTTTTTTAAATAGTAAAAAACGTGCCAAAAACGAACTTGGTTGTTCAGCTTTGACATTTTAGTACTTATCCTTTATTTTTCCTTTTATGCCACATTTAGATTATTTCTTGCAAGAAACACAGAGAATCTACAGATTCCTTTTATATTTTTATTAAAGTTGGCGACCATAACCGATTTTTTAATATGTCTTATATTCGATTTTGAAGTGTTTACCGTGTTTTAATCATGTTTGTTAATTAATTAGTTTGTAATGCAATTTTTTGTGATGTTTTTGAATGTGCTACTGAATACATGGAAAATAATTGAAATAAAAGTCGTTTTTTTTTCACGAATACTTTAAAAAGAAATGGAAATGCCATTTAAATTCTCAATCTATTTATTTCAAGTTTATATTTTGATTATTCACATTTAAAATGTACAGTTTCTGCTACATACACATAAGTACTACTGACATTTTGGCGTACAATCACCTTATTTGGAACGATGCTAACTTTACCTTACCTATACGATATGCAAGCAAAATACAACAGCTTAAAAAAAAAACATATATGTATAAGAAAAAGTGTTTTTTTTTTTTATTGGAAGTCGGAAACCAGTGCTCTGTAGGAATTATTTTTAAAAGCTGGTGTCTTAATAAATCTTAATTCTCTATTTGATCAAATGGAAGGTAGATTTTATTACGTCAATAGAAAGGAATTGGTCGAAATGAAATAATTTAACATAATAAAATATTAAACGTGAGATACTTAGTTTAATAAAATTATCTAAATTATATTTTTTTATAAGTAATATATATACATAGACATACACATTTATTAATTTTATTGCTTTTTTCCTTAGTCTTGCAAAGCAAAATATGAATGTGCGCATTTAGTGGTATTGTTAGTTTATGTATATGTGACTTATTTTCAGGGCAGTAATTTTACTCTATTTTTTTTGTTGAAACTTCTGAAGACAGAGTTTAATTTGAATATAAAATGCAATTCAACTGATTACCTCTTAGCAAAGTAACTTAGAAAAATCCTTTTATAAATACCATGCATTTAAACATTAAAAACTCGCACATATTTTCACACATCACTTTTTTATAATCTTTTGTATTTTTATAAATATGGTAGATTTTAGATTTAAGAAACACGAATTTACTAAATTAACAGACTTATCTAATTCAAAACCTACTCTTTCGAATAACAATGAATTACAGTTATCTAAAACATAGCAAATAAATTATTCAAACTTATTTATATCAACGTATTTTACAGCATTAAATGCTCAATTTAGTGATAACAATTATTTTTAATACTTCTTACATAAAATATATTTAATAAATATTATTTTTATTCATGATACAACTTGCCTCTAACTTAGACCTATAATAATCATCGTCATTCAGATAGAAATCTCCAATACCTACTCTACCGTCATGGGTATGTAAATGCTAATTTTTAAATCAGCTTACATATTCAATTTAATTTTCTAAGCTTCATTCGTATCCAGCAATAAAAATAATTAATTAATTATAATTAAAAAAGTTACTGAAAACAATATAGATTTACTTTATAAAAAAAAAACATATTTAAAAGAAAATTATACATTTAGTAAAATTAAAGGTAGGAACTCAGTTATTTTTTCATCAAAATTATACTCAGTATTTATTAAATTAATTACCCATTTATAGTATTAGTAAAAATTATCCTCAGTATTTATTAAATTAATCACCCATTTATAGTATTAGTAAAAATTATACTCAGTATTTATTATAGTATTATTTTTTATATATGATTACATATCTCGGGACCATGGGGTCCCGGTCTTTTGGAAGGCGTACGAGGGGCCGAAGCCAACTCGCAGAGGCCCCTTAGACAGTTTCTCAAGGAATGAGGCACCAACCATAGTATTATTATTATTATAGTATTATATTATTATAGTATTTAGTATTTCATGCCGAAATAGTTATCAAGATATGTTGCAAGTCGTCAAGTGGAATTGTGTGAACAATTACAACATATTCGTTACGTATAGTACCTACTTGCAAGCTTTATCATCTACAGTAATATTACAAGGTCTACCACTAAACGCGAATGTTGTGCCAGAAAGGAAAATAAAACATGACATTTTAAACTAGCGACCCACCCCTGCTTGCTTACCCCTGTATTTAAGAACTACTTCATAAATCATCGAGATTTATTTAATACTCGTATAAATGTAAGTTTAATATTAATTTTGTATACACATGAACCTTTCGAAATTAATTCCCTAAATTATGATGGACACCGCATCAAAATCCGGTGTATAGCTTGGAAGAACAACATGGTCACACGGACTGACACGAAAACCGACTTTAAATTTATAATAGGTACTCATAATTAATTTTCCTGAGCCCATGTCTCCATTGACATCAACTATACCTGCTGAAAAATTGCAAATAACTGCAATAAAATTCGCTTTTGTTCTTTTCAAAAGATCCCTCATGGCACAACATGATAAGTAGTTACATCGGCACAATTATCTACACAGCAATTTTAACTAATAATTGACTTCACTCTCTTAATACATCGGAAGCAAAGTTACAGAATCGTACAAAGATCGAATACATAACATAACATCACGCCTTATTTCCCCGAACGGTTAGGCAGCAGTGTACCTATAGTCACAGTATAAATAAGTACAGTATTTTATCTTCATAGAAAACTGCAGTAACGACGCGCTTCGAAATCTCAGTGTAGGTATATCAGTGCGCAACGGTATCGAGTGCGCGGCAGTTACGTACGGACGCGGAGACGGTAATTATTTCAAGCCAAGATATAATACTGCTGCTGTAAGTACACCCACATTTCACCAGCTATGTAAATGGGTCATACAAATAATTAATGCAGTTCAATCAATATCATTTTCCTAACTTCATTTTAGTGTTGAATTTTGCTAAACTTAAGAACATAAAATAACTTAGATTAACATAACAAAAGCAACATTTTTATTTTCTTAATCTTTGGTAAATACATGCACTATACAGTTTAATATTATGATTTATATTAGGTAGTACTAATTTATAAGTAATAAATAATGAATATATTTCCAATTGAAGATATATCGAGGGAAAGACAGACATTTTTGACATTCATATTCAACATCATCATTTTTCAGCCGAAAGACGTCCACTGCTGGACATAGGTCTCCCCCAAGCATCGCCACTTCGACCGGTTCTGTGCTTCTCGCATCCAGCGGATTCCTTCGGACTTCTTAAGGCTGTCGGTCCACCTTGTGGAGGCCTTCCAACGCTACGTCTTTCGTTGCGCAGTCGCTACTCCAAAACCTTTCAGTCCCATCGGCCATTTGTTCTGCGAGCAATGTCCCACTGTCACTATTAAGACACCTCTACTATGCAAAGCCCAAATTACGCTATAACTTGTTATGTGACAGTAAGCTGTTTGTTCTTTCGTCCGTATAATACCTACTACATTGCAGTGGTTTTGCAAGTTTGCCAATTTCTTTACAAGTTTTCTTTAGTTGTCTATTTAATGTTAGTACCCTTTCCTTTCTCTTTGAGTGATCTTTAAGATCAAAGGACCAAAGACTACGAGGTTTATTTTTTTTTTATAAGTACCTACTCCTGATCTCATATTTCTATTGAGATCTACCTACTTTGTTTTTTGCTGATTAAGTACTGTTATCTTTTTGTATGCACGTGTTTTTGTGACAAATAAACCTATTTTTCTTACTTTCTTTCTTTCAAAGAAACTAATAAAATGCTTGCCTACCCCCGATTATCTCTCATTTTTACCCTAACTAATATTCCTTACATAATTCACGATGAAAATATTAATCTTTCTCATAAACTCCATTCCGTTCTGGTCCACTACTTTATATTCTTATTTTTATACTTCATTTCTTGAAGTTGTTTACACAAAATTCCAAATCCATCGTATGCTTTGATATCATTTTTATTTACATATTTTCTTGAGGCCAACAACGCCTAAGAAATAAATTAAACAAACATTTTGAAACTATTACATAAATACCTACATACCATACAATAAGATATCTCATCTTATTGTATGGTCACCATGGACAAACTAAATTATTTATTTGTTTTTCGTGTTAATTTTGAATACTTAAATTATTTATTAAAATTATATTTTATAATATAAATTATTATGAAAGAATCAGCAATACATACCTACTTTTGTAGCATTTGAGGCCATTTTCCAAGTCATGGCCTCGGTGTTATCCAAAGCGAGGCCGTGTCATGATTCTATGTAGCCAAGGAATATTTTTAATAAAAAAAAACTAATTAATGCACTTCCTGAAACTATACTTTGGCACAAAAATATACATTAGCTTGTTTAAGGATAATCATTCATTTTTTGCCTGTTTCACTAACTCTGGATAACAATAGTCTTATATAACTTCTGGCAGATAATTTACCGTTCCATTTCTGAATTTATCTGGGAGATAACCTAACCAGGCTTTGTGAAACAAGCCCTTACATATTGCTGAAAGTAAAATAAATTGCTTTTTAAAGTATTTCTCTATTCATTTCCAGTCATAAAGTTTGTACGTATAGAGTATGGGCAGAGTTAGAGGTAGGTAAATTAAAATATGTCAATGTCTTTCAAGTGTTGGTAGTTGCGGTCCCAGTAGCCGCCGTTGTAAAGCCAGTCCTCTTGTTTAGTGTAGGGATTCGTGCCTTGACTGAACCACCTGTAACAATATTCTCATGGTTAGAATTTTCTAATCAAATTTAATAGGCTCGTGGATAAGTAATAACAACCGCACTGGTCGATCGATCAGGTTAAGCTTCGCTTCCCGCGGTCGGTCCGTGGATGGGTGACCATCTTTACATATCGAGTCTCCACCATGTCTCGGACAGTACGTTAAGCCGTTGGTCCCGGCTGTCAGTCTTACCAAGGGGTATCGTGTAACCCAGTTACTGGGTTGTGGAGTTCAGATAAGCAGTCGCTCCGTGTAAAATACAGCTGCATTCGGTTAGACTGGAGGTCGACACCAAAAATAGATGGGAAACAGCTCCTATGATCAAAATACTACAAGACAAAAACTCAACAATACTTGCATACGTGCCGTCTGCAGACAAAAAACATCAATCGAAGTCTTACCTCGGCTGCCAAGCCTCAGGCGATTTCTTCAGCAGCTTCCTAGCAGTTCTCTGCTTCTCCTCCAGCCTGGTCTTCTCAGTGGCTGCAGCGTCGATGTCTCCTTGCTCTAGCAGCCTGACGTCCGGCCTCAGCCGGCTGTCCGTGGGACAGAGCTGGCCTTTCATGTCCCGCTCCAACTCGTTCAGGGACATCGCGAATTCGGTGAATTGGTAGTACTGAAAATTGAAGAAACATTATATTGAATGTATATAGAAATAATGTATTGTGAAACATTGTAACTGATAAGGAAAACCGACATCAAGGCTCTATTAACGGCATCTATGATACCAAAATGAAGCAGTACGTTTCATTACTCTGAAACGTAATGCTTCATTTAGTAAATTACTGCTTTCTAGACTCTTAGTATTAGAAAGCAGTATTTGATGGGGGTATACATGTAAATCAAGCCGACCAAGTGGTAAAATAAAATCATGAAAAATAATTTTTTTTAGGTTGCCTACACGTAAATTGGTGAAGTTTTTTTTGTCGTGTTAATTTAAATGTTATCGTTGGAAAGGTCATTTAAAAATATTGTCGAAACCATTTTTTGATTCAGGGATCCGTTTCCGAAATATTAAGCTTTAAAGTGCTTATTTTTGTATTTCCCAAGTGGAAAGATCAATTCCATTAATAGACTAATAAGATGGCCTGCGGTATGTTGTTTACCTGTGCGCTAGTAGTAGGTCGCGGCCTCGCCTCCCACAACGTGACGGAGCCAGCGATATCAATGTTATTGGTGTCGTCCGACTTAGGAACGTCTTCGGAGTTCTCCGCATCATCTGACTGGAAAAGACAAAGTACAGTTTTAGAGTTGGGGAGTGATAGTGTCTCTTTCTGGCAACATATTACAAGAAGCCACTTATGTCTGGGAGTATTCAGGTCTGCACTGTGATTTAACCTCAGTGATGGAGTTTTGATATGTAGCCAAAATGTGTACCTAATAATAATAATCACAAACGAACGACCGGCAAGGACCAATATCTAGGATGAACTGCACCCACAGCTCCGTTTTTGATAGGACATTTAACAGGTTGGGTTAATCTAACTAGGAACTACATAGATAGGTATAGGCCTCAGATAGTAACATCATCATCATAATCATCATTTCAGCCGAAAGAGGTCCACTGCTGGACATAGGCCTCCCTCAGCATCCCGCCACTTCGGTCTGTGCTTCTGTGCTTCCCGCATCCAGCGGATTTCTGCGGCCTTCATAAAGTCATCAATCCACCTTGTGGGACGCCTTCCAACGCTACAATAGTTACGTGGCGTTTATTTTATTTCATTGATAACGAAATGAAACAAAATAAAAATTACGAAAGAAAGACAGAGAGTAGTTGCGATTGATTAAATGTTAGGATAAAGGTATAAACTTACGTCCTGTATAGACATGGACCGCAGCGCGCCAACCTTGAAGCTGTTCAACTTAGCCAGCATCTTCTTGGGCGTGTGCGAGGGCGTCTGCGCGGACGCCTCCTCGCCGCGCTCGCGCGCCCACTGCTCGTGCGCCGCCGCGCTGCAGCACTTGATGTACTCCGTCCACTTGCCGTACAGGAACTTGACGCGTTTCTTGCTGGAAATACGAAGTTTATGGCAACGTAAAGACGTACACTTATCTAATAGTTTATCTTCAAGGATGCAGGTGTGGCAAGGTACAGGTGGGTGTGTGTGTGGCTTGTCGAATCATGAGTTTCTCTAAAAAAGCAAAGTGAATAATATCGTACAGAAACTAGCTTGTTTACTGTTATTTTTTAAGCCACTAACAGATAAGTGCTAATATACAGGGTGTTAGGGTAAACACCGTTATCCTTGCAACCAGTGGTTTGGTTTCATTTATAGAACGTAAAATCAATGAAAAATTACAACTTTTTTTTTCTTTTTTTTTAATCTACATTTTACCACAAGAGACGCAAGTTCTTTGTCCTATGCGCTAGGGCAATGAACTTGCGTCTCAACACGGGCGGGGGGTACGGGATGTGACCTGACCGGCCGCGAGCGCGACCCCTCCCTCAGTCAGTCAGCTGTTTCGCTAGAGAGCACGGTGTCGGATAGAAACTTTTTAAAATCTTTTAATGAAAATTACGTTTTTTTTTTGTTGTGTTCGGTCATTTATTTTTATATTTCAGTCAACTACCCATGGTTTGAATGACAAGACTGTTTACCCTTACAGCCTGTACACAAGCGTCACTGTGCCAATGGCCGAGGCAACTGCGCGTCGACAGCTGCAGTTCCCCCTGCCGTTGACAGCGTGCCGTTCGTGTATTACTTACTCAATCTACTCTGTAAACCATCGGCAGATTGCCTTCAGGTTGTTTGCTATGGCACCAAGAACTGTGCCATGTAAAATTATGAGTCATGACGTTGACACGGGAATGCATCCGCTCAGAAAAATACTACAATTGACGAAAACAATAGGTACTTACTTAGCATCAACAATAAACCCGTCAACTCGATGCAGGTCCCTGTTATTGAACCCAGCAGGCTTGAACACCAGGTTAGCCTTCAACCCAGCCCCTCCATGGCAGGTCACCTCCATGGCTCCGAACTGCTCGATCCACAGCTTGCCCACGATCACGTTGTGAACGCAGCAGTTTACGTTACTCCAGGTGTAGGCTTCGCCCCATCTGGAGAGATAAAGAATACGCTAAGATTCGACATTGTAGTTATAGGAAAATGTGTTCGACCACGTGGAGGTTCGAAATTATCCCATGGGATCGTACTACCGCCTTAAAATGTATACTATGTCCTAATCTAGGTTCAGCCGTTATGGCGTGATAAGGTAACAGACGGAGTTACTTTCATAATTATAATATTAGTATGGATTATAACATATTGGAGATACGGTGAGTAAGGTATGTAATCTAAAGTACCAAGCTAAATCATGAACGACATGATGAAAAAAGGGGGAAAAAAAAACTAACTCTAAAAAGTAAAAAAACAAGTTGTGCCTACCTAGTTAACATGTATATACAAAGCGAAAGGTACTAGATGAAGATGTTTTTTTCACATTTTCTAATGAAGCCGTACTACCGTATAGCCTATGACACTCGAGATGATGTAAGAGATTCTAACGATACCCCATACATCAAATTCTGTTCAGGCATTAAAAAGTTATGGTGGAGCAAAGAAACTCGCATATATTCATACATACATGAACCCTGAAAACATTTCACTCCTTTTTGGGCAGTCGTGTCAAAAGGTAACTAAAAATTCATATAGTCCCAAATAGAGATGCTGATGTTAGCTAAAAGCTTTTAAAAGGATTGCCAAACACCGGTTCCGGCCGTATGTGTAATCTGTTCACTAAACACATATCCGGTCAAACCAGCTCTATTTGAAACCTTTTTCCGCTGAAACTCTATTGTTAGCTTGTTGTTTAAGTATCTAAAATAATGGATCTTTTTACGGTTCCGTGCCCGAAGGGTGCCAAACGGAACCCTATCACTAAGCCTCCGCTGGCCGTCTGTCTGTCTGCCTGTCAGTGGGCTATATCTCATGAACCATAATAGGTAGAAAGTTGAAATTTTGTATTTCTACACAGATTGTGTATTTCTACTGCCGCTATAGATAACAAAAAATAATAAAAATTGTTGTGAATGTGAAATGATTTAGGAATTAAGGTAAGTAAGTTTTTTTGCTAGATCTTAATAGGTACGGTACGGAACCTTTCGTTTGTGAGTCCGAGTCGCACTTGGCCGTTTTTTTATGGATGGGCACTAATGTAACGAATAGGTAATAATATTAAACAAGACTATACTTGTGTGGCGTAAAAAGAAAACCGAAGAAAAATATTGAACGTCTTACCAATATGTAACTTCAGTAGGTAAAGAAATATTTACGTTTAGGTTATCAATCCTTGTCAATTAATGATTCATGGTTAATACTACCAGTGAGTGTAAAATGAATAGGAACCCAAATTATTCTATGAATTTTGATCCTTTACGGTCGATGGTGATCAATCTTGATTAAGTACGTACATTATGTATAAAAATGTAAACACTGTGATACGACAACTTTTGAAAAAAAACAACATGATTAATAATGAAGCTTTTTCGTTTACATATCCATATTTCATAGAAATGGAACCAATTACTTTTTACCAATTAATTTAAATCTCGTTGAAATTAAAAAGATTTTTTATAAATATTGAAATATATTATAGGATATAATTTTATTATTTATTTAAGAGATTAACAACCCTGCACTCTGGCTGCATTTAGAATTGGCATGAACTGATTTTGTCTTTGGAGATTATTATTTGATTTTTGTTATGACTTTTACATTTACTGTTACAAATGGAAAATCGATGGCAATGTGGTAATGACCGCGACGTGTGTTCGAACCCAGTCAGGCGCTTTACTTTAAGTAAATAATTTCAATACCACTGCTCTCAAAACGGTGAAAGAAACCTCGTGAGGAAACTAGCATGTGCTAAAACCAAAAAATCGGAGACATGTGACATCTACCAATCCGCACTGGGCACGCGTGGTGGATTACAGACCACTCCCTCTCAAAGAGAGGAGGCCTGAGTCCCAGCAGTGGGAACATTATAATCTGATTATGCTTATGCTTATTCATTTTTTAAACAAACTTGCATTAAAATTATCTAGGAGCTTATTATTGGCCGTTAACCACTGAACCTTTTACAAAGAAAAAATAAAACGCAGTTCCAAACTCAAATAATGGTCCATCGTACAGTAACGACTGTCGTTTGTTATCCGGCGGGTGGTAATCTCCGCAAATATTTGCGTAATTTTTCTATTTAAAATCTATGTAGTCATAACACACGGGATTTATGTACCTATTAATCAAAATCAAAAAAATCAAAATCAAAAAAATCAAAATCAAAATATTTTATTTCACATAAACCTACATGGGCACTTATGAAACGTCAGAAGCTAGGTGCACGGTTCCAATTGGTCGTTTCCTATGGAGAAGAGCCGGCAAGAAACTCCATGGTTACTCTTTTAAAAATAATTGGCTTTTACAATACTTTCAAATTACAGTGTTGGTTGGCATGGGAGGACAATGTAGGCCTTTCAACAAGTAAGTACCAGGCACTTAAGTAATAGTATTTATATCTGAAACATGCAAGGTTATTGAGGAAAAACCACACTTTTTCTCTCATTCTTCTGATGAAGACTGCAACACACTTTCAATTTCAAAGAGAAGACGAATTTCACGGAACGAGAGTCTTAAAAGCATAATTATCTGAGATCAGCTCATATCTGGTAAAAATCTATCCAAAATCAAATAAGCTTTCATATCATCTAACTACTTAACTATACCAAACTGAATACTATATTGAAAAAAAGTTGTAGACATCCTAACTAATATTATAAATGTGAAAGTGAGTTTATTCTTTTATTACGCTTTCACGCTAAAACGGCTGAACAGTTTTGGGTGAAATTTGTCACATGCGTAGACCATGACCTGGATTGGGACAATAGGATCCTTTTAATCTCGATATTCCCACGGGATCGAGACTTATGCTGGTGAAAACGCGGGGCGCAGCTAGTTTATAATAAGTATTCAATATACTGAACGCAACACAGTATTTCCACTTTACATTGGGTCCAGAATTTCCACTTACCGCGGTAACTCAACGGTGACATGTCCCTTAGGTTGTATCTCGACGCTTTTGCCGCAGAACTTCAGCTTGGGGTGCACCGAGCCGTGGAACACGAAGTGGGGGCTGTCCGCGTGGAATGCAGACACTGGGGGATGGTGGGACACCTAGAAACCAAATAAAATAGAATAGGAGATTATTTTATCGTTTGATATAGGAAGTTAAAGAACTGTATGGCGTCAATGTGTCTTGGTAGATTCAGATCGTAGATCCATGCGACATTCACAGTGGTGATCATTTCAGCGTGTAGCACTGTGAATAAAATGACGAATTTTATCCGCTTAACAGATAAAATGAAACGTAAGTAATGTGAAAAGTAAGTAATGTAAAAGTAAGTGAAGTAAAAGGTAAGTAATGTAAAAGGTAAGTAAAGTAAAACGTAAGTAATGTGAAAGGTAGGTAAAGTAAAAGGTAAGTAATGTAAAAGATAATATATTCGGGTCATATAGGTAATTTTGATGGTTCTACAACTTGCAACTAGCAGTATCTTTAAGTAATTTAGACGTTCTGTAAAAATACGCTCATTCACTTTAGTGTTTGTGACGTGTATTCTGACGTCATGCATCAGTCACACACAATACATGATACTATACTTCTGTTAGGTACTGAAAGAGTATTTTTATTAGAAAGCTCTCATTGTTCTTGCTCAGCGACAGACGCTCAACGATACAGACAAATGAATGGAGATATCTAGATCAACTTTATATGAGATACAATAAACGTAGATGCATTTAGTAACCTTATTCCTCAAGAGTCATAAAAAACCCAGAGAGTGATTCTCTGCGTCAGGCGCTCGGCGTGGCAACACGTTGTGTTCGGGTTCCCGACTGGTCAATCGTCGTCCTGAGGATGCCTCTTTGAGAGATGAAACACGTGTCGATTTCTTACAGAGTTTTTTTATGACTCTTAAGGAATAGTTAAGCGGAATTGTATTTTATAATGGATTTCCACTAATTCACGGTCACGCCTGAATCAATTAACTATACAATGTGGAGACGACAATACAACAATAAATGAAAACACTGGCAATACTAATGCATAAGAGTATTTTGGAACTATCAAATAAATCCTAACATCGAAATTAAAAAAGTCATTTTTTCAAACAAACTAAATAGTAGTGATGGGCCGACTATGGTGTTTGCCGATCTTTGACTAGCTATTGTAACTAAACTATTGGATATATTTGATTATTTTTTTGTATGTAGACCGAGAACGTCATTAGATATACGGAGTTTCATTTTTTGTCTTATTTTCGTCTCCACCCTTACACTTTGAACTGGTGAAAGGTTTTGGGAGTTTTGGTTATCTTTTGTAACTCTTGAGCTGTGTTGATTCTCAGGCTTTATAAATAAACTAGCGAGCCGCTGCTGTTTCGCAGGGTTTTTACGACCATCGAATTTTTTTTAGTTACTTATAATAATTGTATTTTTAATATTAACGTTTTATACACATAAACCTTCCGGAATTCGGAATTCTCTAAACACTGGTGGAAACCTCATCAAAATTTGTTGAGTGGTTTACAAGAACAACGCGGACATACAGACAAACACACTTTAATTTGTGTGATATGTGTGATTTGTAATAGATGAGTGTGAATTGTCAAGTTAACATTTATTTAAGTGCAAGTGTGTGCCTTTAGACTTTAGGGGCTAAGTAATAACAGCCGCACGAGTTGGTCGAATAAGTTCAACTACACTTGCCGCTGTTGGTCCGTGGATGGCGGTTATCAACAATATCGTATTACCTAGTAACTTTGTTGTGCAGGTCAGATATGCAGTCACTCCATGTAAAATACTGATATTCAGCTGCATCCGGTTAGATTGGTAGCCCACCCCAACATAGTTGGGAAAAGGGTAGGCAGATGATGAAGTGTCTGACTTTAGAACTCTCCAAAATACCCAAATAAACACCAGCTGGCTCAATCCTTAAAGTTACTCTAAAGCCGACTACCACTAAAACTTTAGTAAGATTATACTAACCCTTAAGTAACTATCTTACCTGTTCGCAAACGGCCCTAAACTCGGGTCGCTCAAGTTCGTACGTCTCTCCAAGCAGAGGGTTGAACGGCTTGCCCAGACGTTCCCAATTCGATGCCAACGCACTTACGGCAAATGCTAGGACAGAAATAAAATGATGAATTTTAGTATTATTATTATATTTTAGTATTAATGAAATTAATTTTAGTAGTAAAAAAAAATTTTTGTCGTAGGTATTCTAAATTAGGTCCGCTCGCACCAAAAATCACTAAACAAATTTAGCGCTAAACGAATTTAAAACTTTGTTCTGCTTCTGTACCGACCTTTATTACATGGGACATAAACATAACGGGTGAAATGTGGGTTAACTATAGGTAGGCATGAATTTAGTGATTTTTGATGTTTATGCTTTAAGATGGGCTTCGTTTTCATGCTTTGGTTTTTTAGTTGTAGTAAGCAGTACCTTAAGTGACTTAATTAACAATTCAAACTTCCAGGTTTAAGTTAGGAATTATTTGTTAATTCTTAATGAGGTGTCCAGCTGTATAGCAGCTGAAGTCAAATAAATAGAACACGTAGAACATCTAGTAATAACATAGCGGTAATACGGGACTGTCCATTCATGACCACATACTAAACAACCCATAAATAAACAAAACAAACAAACACAGTCTAATCCCATCAGATCAAATCAACAAGCGAAACACAAAAAGCTATCAGAAATGATTCTCCGCTAATATACCCCGAAAAGCCACCATAATTCAATTCAACCCGACTACGCTTCATAGGTACACAAAATAATCTTGTTATATGTAATACAATCAACCGCATGTATATGGTTACTATTGACATTGCTAGCGCCTTTATTTCGTAGAGCTACGGCGGTTTTTGTAGTTCAAGCGTAACTTCTGCATGCGGTTGACCGTACAAGCAGTTCGGGATAGTAAAATATAACAAGAAGGTTTCGGTTTCATTGGCCAACACATTGGCTTATTGTAACCAAATATTGGTACAAACGAAAATAAAAGGAGTTCGAAATTGTATTCATTAGGTATAAGGAGGTTGTCTGACGTGTGAAGAAATTGATTGGAAGACAACAGACCCTTTTATTTTGTCTTCAGATCATTTTGGTATTTTTTCAGGTTATTGAATTAAATGACGAAAAAGCCAGTTGGCTTTGCACATCAACTAACGATGGCCGAGATTTATAATATATTTTTGGAAAGACCTTTCATCTTCACTTAGACCGAGATCTGAAAACGTTACTGCACGGACGGGTCACTACGTTTGCGGGGAAATTTGAATGCCCGCTCGTCCATTATTCGTCCAATCTGCATTACATAGTTGTTTAAGGTTAATTGTTTACTAACAAATTATGGATGTTTTTTCTGAAAATGTTTTTTTTTTTTTGTTACTTTCCAGAGAGAAGGAAACATGTCTACGTCAACGCACGACTTTGACGTAGACATGTTTCCTTCTCTATCTTGCATGTTGTAGTTTGATAGTTGTGCGACAGTGACAGGAATAACGCTTAGCCAAAGTACGAGGTAAGTGAAGTTTATAGATCTTGGCCTAAGTGCGGGAGAAGTCTTTTCAAACATGTTTCAGTACAACCAGTTTGTCACATTGTTTCTGTGATACTTGCCCTAGGTAAGTGCCTGCCAGGGTTGCGGGAAAGTCCGAAAGGGATACCGGGACCTTGGCAACAGGCAACTGAAGGAACACGGGTGGGTTTTAGCCAGTAAAAATCTGACACGCTCTTCCGCTCCGCCTAGGTTAAAAAAGGTTAGTGCCGAAACTATTGAAAACAATAGAATACCTACGTATTGTTTTTGGAAAATAAGTCAATGAAAATGCCCGACATCATAAGGCGCTAAACTAGACTTTAGCGCCTTCTTATGATGTCGGGCATTTGCATTTTCATTTTCATTATTTTTTAACTAATTGAGGCTAGAGCCTCAGAGGTTAAACCAAAGGTCAACATTAAATCCCCTGGCATCAAGCAATATAATAACAAAAGAAAACAGCTCTGTTATTAAAACAAGCTTAGTTAATTAAGAAAGAAGAAAATCTGAGCAAAAATTCCCGCAACTTTTTGAAATAAAAACGTGTTTTCCTTCAGAAGCACTTTAACACTTAGAACGTTATTTCCACTCGCATATAACAAAGTTTTTTATTCGTGACTCTGCATTCAAGCGCACTCCATAGCCTGCGATGTAGATGAAAATAAGTGGCCACTTGTTGACTTCATTTAATTTTAATATGCTAGGAAATGGAGAGGGAAGATGAAACTATCTTGTGATTAGTTTTGCTGGGCTGCTTGTCAGTAAGTTTTAGGAATGGCTTCATAGGAGTTTTAAAGGCCCTTACATACTGGGGCGATACGCCGCGCGACGCGAATTTTAACAAAACAATTTCTGAGAAAACTTCACGGCGAACAATGCGGCGGCGTCGCGTCGCGCGACGAATCACCCCAGTATGTAAGAGCCTTAATAGAAACACTACCTACAGAAATAAATAAACCACAAATCACTTTAGTTATTGTTGATTTCTTACATTTTGAATAAAGCAATACGTTTTTTGAGTTTAAATCCAAATTATGCAGAAATAGGACGACACTACTACTACATCTATCGAGTGTAAGTATGCCATTAGTTCGACAAACAAGTGTGCAACATGTCATTCTGTTTCCCAAAAGTATTGACACTTACCTAGAATGGAAAAACTAATTAATAAGTAGGTAGATACTGTTCCTTACCAGCAATATACTCCATCCGAGCAACAGGATCGGTCTGCTCGGACGCCATCCGCAGCAAATGCGCGTACTCCAGATACTCCAGCATCCTCTGGAGGAAGGACAGCGGCTCGTTGAACACCACCGGCATGGTGATCTTCGACAGCTCTTTGCCGACGCAGTTCTTTAGTACAGACCACAGGGAGAAGTCGCCGCGGCTGAATTGAGCCACTGGGAGGGAGGTTCTGTGGACAATAACAGGACTTTTATAAGTAAAAAATTCACTATACCACATAACATCACGTGTAGGTAGGTCATCACATCACCTATAGTTATTGTGACCTATAAGATGAGAGATGTAAATCAATATGGGTAGGTACGAGTACACCCACATTTCGCCAGTTATTAAATGCAAAAGTGAGTTAGTTTGTTGGTTACGCTTTCACGCTTCTTATTTTCGCCCATGGGCCCTCTGACTTGGCTTCCCATGCCGTCGATAAAATATCTCTCAGGCATGCCGTTTTCCTCACGATGTTTTCCTTCACCGTTTTTGAAGCAACTGTTATACGCTTTCACGCTAAAACGGCTGAAATGATTTAGATGAAATTTGGCACATGGGTAGACCATGACCTAGAGAAGGACATAGGATACCTTATATCCCGAAATTCCCACGGGATCAAGACTTATTCGGGTGAAACCGCGGGACGCAGCTAGTAGTATATAATTCGTGGGAGTACCCATGTGAGTCATTAGATCTAGATCCAGATATCCAACTTTCAAATCACATGTAGATAAAGTTAGGAATATACGAAAGTTACGCGAAACTGATGAACTACAGTCTGGTATTGGTTGGACGAAAAATTTAAAAAAAGGCAAAGAAGATAATTACGTTAATTGTTGTTAAGTCACTTTACCAGGAAATTAGACTGTAGATTAAAGCTGTAGTTACCTATAGCGTTGAAGCCCAAATGAGGTTATCGTTGCTGTGTCAAAAACCATTTTTACTTGGTTCCATTATATGGTGACATTATATAACAGAAGTAACAGCAACAACAAACAGAGAACATAAGTAACAGCAACAACCTCTGTTCATGCCAGACAGTGACGAGAGCCTCCTCCGTTAAGTATCTCGGCCTTTACCTTGATTCCAGTCTAAGCTGGAAAACCCAGATTGAATCTCTATCTGCGCGCACTAGGAAACTCATTTACGTTTTCAAAAAGTTAAGAACTTCTGCCAATAAAGATATCCTAAAAATGGTATACACCGCTTTATGTGAATCAACACTAAGCTACTGTATCGTTGCGTGGGGTGGTGCAGCCAAAACAATACTCATAGCAGCTGAAAGAGCCCAACGTGCAGTAATCAAAGTCCTGTTGAGCAAACCCTTTAGGTATCCCACTCAGCAAGCGTATTCGGACCTTAAGGTACTGACAGTTCGCCAGATGTTTATGCTTCGTGCAGTCACACGTACACACAAAATGACCCCACCCGATAAATGTAAAAGCCCTACGCTCAGAAGAAGACCCAAAACCGTTTGTCTCAAAGTTTGTACAAATACCACCTTTGCACGTCGGCATAACCGTTATTTAAGCACATTACTATATAATAAACTCCACAACACATTAAACATACATTATTTGAATCAATTCAAATGCAAACAAAAAATAAAGGAATACATGCTCACCCTTAATTATGACGACACGGAAGAATTACTTAAACCATAACTTAAACAAATTTAGGCACCCACTCACACATACATACCTACACTCACACATACACACCTACACTCACACTAGCAACACACATCAAACACATAAATACTACCGTTTCCTTGTTATCCATTAATTTAAACCCCGTTACTTTCATCACCCCGTTTTTTATCCTCAAAACCAATAATTGTACTAGTCTAGTTTATTTTAATTTTTTTTATATAAAAGTGCATATTACTAAACTGTAAGTAAGTAACTATTGCATCCACATTGGACGGATGGATGACCCCTGTAACACAGGTTTTTCCTAGCATAGGGGTCATTGATCAATATTTTGTACCAGGCTATTTCCACGTTTAAATAAGTGTCAATGTATGTGTACTTTTTTACGTCAAATAAATATATTATTATTATTATTATATATTATATTATTATATCTGTTTTGAATTTTTCACGATACTTACAATAAACTGTGTCTCTCTACAGTGTAGTCCAGGCATCTCCTTAGTTTTTTATTCATTAACTTTCCAATTATTCCATCGAAAGCTTCACTTAACTTTAAAGCAAACAAGAAACTCGATCGCTAGCTCATTAACAACGCCATTTCAAACTATCGACAAAGTTTTCATGAACGGCTTTTTATGTTCTCATTATCTACAAGCTCTGGTCAACCTCGTCATTTCTTTACCAAAGACAAAAACTCCTAGTAAATTATGAGGTTGAAGCTAGCTAAGTGTCACGCACGATGGGCTTGAAAGCAACATAGATCTTATGGCCTAGAAACGAATCGCTTTCAAAGCCTTTCGTATTTCGACAAAGACTTTCAACAGGATTGACAGGCCTAGATAAAGTGACATTCTATCAGCAATTCCGATGACGGCAAAGACAATAAATACAAGTTAAATTAAATGAAACATTTTAAAACCCCCGTTAAAAACAAAGCATCAAATAAACGTTTTTTTTTTATAGCTAAGAACACTCTTGATCATGTCACCTTTCAAATAAAACCAAAAAAATCGTAATCGGTTCTGCCGTTTGGCAGCTACGATGGCGCAGACAGACACAATTTTACTTCCATAAGGGAAGGTCTACCATGCAAATCTATGAGGACTTTGCTTCATTTTTGGTAAATATACAAGAGTTACCAATAACGGGCCGTAAATTAAAGGAATCGGCCAATAAACTACCGAAAAACTTATTTGAATCCTGTTGAAAATCGAAATACGATTTCCCTTTTATTTATTTTTTTGTTGTTTTGTTTTTTTTTTACATTAAATTACGGAGGCTTTTAACGTGCACGTTTTTCTACATTCTACTTACATGTATAATTTCAACATGAATGATGTAACCCATTTATTGTAACAATATTCCGATTTCAAAAAAGTGTCCGTGGAGTTTCTTACCCGTCCTTCTCCATAGGAACCTAATACGCTTTGGAATGGGCATCTAGCTCCACCTTTCTGACTGCCCGACCCCTTGACAATTCAAATTGGTTTATTTGAAATTAATGCTTGGAGTCTGATTTTTTTTGAGGTTTGGAAGCGATCGCCACTTGTCTAGGCCGTAAGGACGATTTTGGTTAAGCAATTACGAAGTCGACTATACCTATCGTCGACATTATTAAGTCAGCTTGGAGGCTGCCACAGCGCCGCAAAATGGCCTATTACTCCTATTAGTATGCTTGCCTCGTCTGTAACGGCTGTAATAATTACACTTCTTTTAAAAAAAGCTTTATTTGAACCGTGTTATAGTCTTCATAATGCGTTCTTGCTCATAAAACTTTGTAGGATGAAAGTTGTTCGGGGGACTCGTCAGTGGTTTCCTTTAGTGGGTTTTTTATAGGTCAGATGGTGGTGCTAACGAAGGAAACATTGTTGACCTGTAACAGCTCACCATTGTTTCAGCTCACCATAAATAATAGTGGAACAGTTCCACTATTGTATAAGCAAGCATATTAATTTTTTGCTTAGTTGATGTTAGAGTACTATACAACTCAAAAAGGATAATTATCTCCCTTATCGCTACATATTATAAAAAAATCAAGTAACAAAAACTAAAACCCAACTACGACTTAAAAGGTATAAACGCCACACGTGTTAGGGCATAAATCGAACAGATTACGTGTGACTCCGGATTTTTAATTTGTCTGTCTGTGGTGTCTTGTTTATACCTTTTAAGTCGTAGTTGGGTTTTAGTTTTTGTTACTTGATTTTTTTTTAAATTCTTTTGGGGTTATAATATATATATATTTTTAAAATGTGCCCATTAAGCCCTTTCATTTGATACCCAACATGGTACGATTAAACCATATTTTTTTTTAAGTTCCTCACTTCATGTCCTCTAGAGGGCGCCATTTTTAATTTAATGTGACTTCACATAGCCTATAACCAGCGGACGATCACGACGCTTCTAACGATACCTCATTTGTCAAATTGTGATAAGTGGTTTGGAAGATAGGAGGGAACAGATGAACATACATACATACATACATACATACATACATACATACATACATACATACATACATACATACATACCGGTCAAAATCATAACCCTCCTTTTTTCTTCGCCGTAGTCGGGTAAAAAACAAAGTCACCCGCGTCTGTCTGCTGTCTGAACGCGATAAACTCAAAAACTACCGAACGGATTTTCATACAGTTTTCACCAATGGACGGAGTGATTCATGAGGAAGGTTTAACTGTATATATCATTAAGGTTTTGTGTCAATTGGCTGTAATATGACTATAATTGTTAGAGCAGTTGGAAAAAATTATGCCGACTAGCGTGCGCTGCATAAACCGAGTTATATTAAAACAATGTATTACGGATTATTATTATTTATTTATTTTAACCAACGCTATATGTCTATCTGTATTTTTCATTTCTCTCTAGACTCAATTCTGAAGTCCACGCAGACAAAGTCGCGGCCAATAACTAGGTAGGTATAACTTTTAATTAGTAACTTTTGTCAAGAACGAAGTTTTGTCTTAACAGAGCCAGAAAACTCTGGGCCATTATTTTCGTCAAAAAACATTCCAATGACGTGACCAAAGTTCCAAAGGGCTTTCCATAATGTTTTTTTTTTTTATAAAAACTTGTCTTTTCCGAAACAATGTTGGCTTTGAATACCAAATGTAGTCGTGGGTGAACTCATTAGTGAGGGGACCAACGAAGAATTAGGTTAGTTCAGTTTTAATGAGGGCTCTGTTGGAAAAATAAAGACCTGAATTGTATTATAGTAATGGTTTTTTTCTTAGCACATTATGGCACATAATTCGGACCAATATCAAAAAAGTTAAGAGTAGATAAAACAGTTAATTTTATAACAGTTTTTATTTTTAAATTATTGAGATTTAATTTTGTTAACTGTATATTTTAACTATTTTTATCATCATCATTACAGCCGACTGACGGCCACTGCTGGACATCGGCCTCCCAAGCACAGCCACTTCGACCAGTTCTGTGCTCCCTGCATCCAGCGGATTCTTGTCACTATATCATAATTATGTTAGGTTGTTAAGCGGGGCCAACCATCTATGGTGCACTCGACTAATATAAGTATAACATAAATAATATATTATAAGCTTATCAGCACTTGTGGAGAGTTTTACGTCACAGACTGATACTCTAAAACAGCTGTGTTTCATTCCGTAAAAGCCTGTTGTGTAAGCTTGTTAATTCGGTACGACTTTAATGAAAGGTAACCGTGGAAATTGCTGATATTATACAAAAGGGATCGAGATTGAGTGCTAACAGATATTTATTTATTTAACTTTACCTGTGTTAACAAATAAAAGTGATTTGATTTGATTTGATTTGATTAAATCACAATTATAACACACCTTCTTCATATAATATGTACTTGTCTTTACACAGTTGAGTAACCAATGCCTACTGACAAAGTTGTCAGTACAAAGGTTGCCTCCACAACCTAAGCACATAAATCATAATGAAAATCCCCTAGTCAGGTTTAATAACGCCCACGGGAAAATGTAAACGATATAAATTAACACAATATACGAACAACGAATTAAGCGAAGTCATTCATAAAGCGTGCGTGTGATATTTGCTTCCCATTTTAACACACAGAGGCCTATAGCTCTATCTCACTCTTTCTCAAAATAAACCTAAGTTAACATTTAAGCATTTAAATGAAGCTAAATCTACATCCTAGAATAACCTTACCCGCACGACTGCTAAAACGAAATGAGTGGGCTGCTTAGCAAACCCTAAACCGCCGAACGATAAATTGGTGGGTACTATCGACCCATGAAACTGGGCCAAGGGCGCCTTAGCTTCGAGTCGCTAAACCTACCATTTGTTGCGTGTTGTTCTTAAGAGTTGGTGTGAAGGGAAAAGTCGGTGGGAATTAGAATTAAGTGTCGGCGCGTGGCGGACAGAGGGTCACTCTGAAGCTAAACCTTTTCAGGAAAACAGTGTTAATAATGGTGGAAATGTAGCAGTAAATCTTGATTAAAATTCTTGAGTTTATTCTAGGCGTTGGATGCTTTTTAAAGGAGCAAAATGTAAATAAAGAATTGCCACATTAAAAAAAAGTACTATTGAGTTTATTTGAGACAAGTCACGTCCCGGATGGAATATAACTCTGCAAAAATGACGAACTTCCATAAAAATCCTGAATTTTCATAAATTCTTACTTAGTGCTCACCTACACTAAGTTTTGCACAAGAGTGTCTTATTTGAAATAACTCTTGTGCAAAACTTAATGTTTCTTGACACAGCGCTTTAGACTGTGCGTTGTCTGTCAGTTTTCGGATTTATAACCAATCCCTACAATTCATAAAAAAAGATGAACGATAGCTTTGATAAAACAAAAGATGGAACCCATCTTATTGAAGCCAATAACCGCCAGACGCTAACAAGGAATAATAAATGAAATCTAAAGTAATTAAAACTTCCAAAGCGTTTCGAGAGACGAACCTTAAGCGGCATACCGAAAATCTAATTTACTCGTATTATAAGAAGTTGTATCTCATTTTATCTTGCCCTTAAGGCAGTCACGATCATTCCAGGATAACGACGAAATATGGAAGTTTTGATCCCGACGTAAACCTTGGCCCCTCAATGAGGAACGCAGAGTATAAAGTGTGTCCCCACTTCCCAAGGTCGCCGGGACCCGATCAATATGGCGGGCCACGAGCCCCAGCTGTTTGCATTCAACAAACCGTTTGAAATATAGATATTTTATAATGGCCTTTAAATGTCTTGATTGCTATTTAATTGTTATACTTTTCTCATTAGTGTAAATAGTCAGGATTCTGATGAGTTTTTGAGAATGCTTGAGCTAAGTGCCAAGATTGAAACTTACAACGATAAAATGATAATTGACTTATTTCTAGGATACTCGTATAAAAAAACTTTTATACGTCAAAAATAAATTTTGTTTTAAATCTAGATGAGGTCGGTGTTTCCATGGCTGCGGTGCATGGTGCTATTTGTATCATCTTAAACTTGTACCTACATTGATGGCAAATAAATAAATAAATCTAAATCTAAATCTATGGTGTTTCTCATCCGACTACTCTGAGGAGAAACACCGAAACCAACTCAGAGGTCGCAGTCTCTTTTAAAAGTCTAGATATAATCTTGGTCAGGTCATTTGAGGACCATGCAGAAATGTCCGAGATGGTAGGCCGGCCACATTAGCCATTCTTCTAACAGCAGTTTATTTCCTGAATCCCAGCTGTCATTAGCAATTCCTCTAATTTGACATAAAAGCAATTCATAATTTGTGGAACATTTTACGAATCTCCATAGAAAACTGTCAAACAGATGAATTATTTCGTAATATGAATTACACGCAGATCATATTATGAATTTTTAGTTTGTGAAATTTTACGATGATTCATAATATTTTCGTATGATGATTCTGCTAAAGGGACCGTTTTAAGCCCCCAGGGGGCTCAACAGATTAAGCTTTATCAGTGTTTGAGAAACGGTCACTTACAACTTAATTTCGGGTAAAAATGAAAGTCCCTAATTTTTTTTTTTTAATCTTTTTCCGTTTTTTTGCAACCCTTTTCTAAAGTAGGTATGTGTGACTGCTGACAAGGGACAGCTTAAATAACAAACAACAGTACCTTTCCCAGGTGTTGGATTTAGACAGGTGTAGAGTACCAATCCCGAAGGGTTTCTAAGGTACGATACTTGCCTTTTCATGTTAAAAATGTCGTGAGTAGCTTTCAAAATGTTACGTACGTTTTTATCCACGTTTTGTTATAAAAATGCTTTTTTTTGAAGAGGTTCAGGCTAAATTGCCCTTGTGTTTTACAAAGCTGCAAGTACTGTCGATGTCGAAGATAACATAACATTACGCCATTAAAACCCCAAGGGTTAGGCAGAGATGACTTATATAAACTATAGTAAACCCTTAAATATCCAGTTATGTTTAGTTTAAAGTCCCATGAAATAGGGGATGCGACGAGGAACTGAGCTGGGAGAGGGCTGCGGAAGATAATTTATACGTTTCAAAATTATAGAACAAGGAAACTGAATAAAGTTCCTTGATTGGTTCTTAAATATTCATTAGGTTGTTAAATATTCATTAGAAATGAAGAATCAACGGAAACAGAGTATGATGTTTATTTATTTCATTAAATTCAATTAGAGGAAACTTCAGACACGTGCCGCTACAAAGTGATCAGTTTTTAATTAATAAAAATTCAATCTAGATTCCACAATAGACGCTTGGAGGCAACTAACTTAAATCTAGAAAGAACTAGATAAATAATAAATATTTGCGTCAAAGAAAAATTATTAAAGGTTGGTCGGTACCTACCTAATTCATTGAGGGTCAATTTCTCTTGCTCGCCAATTTTCTTCCTTTGAATAAAGTTATCTGAAGATTGATAAATCGGCCCTAATTAATTTAAATAAACGTCATTCGAATCTCTCGATAAAAGGATGGATAGTGTGAAAGAAGATATGGCTAGAAAGGGGTTGAATACTGATATGACAGCTGATAGAGAATGAAATGAAATGTGCTGCCCCAAAAAAAATGGGATAAGGGAAGGAAGATGATATCGATGATATAACCTCTAAAGCGACTCTTGCTACGACACAATAAAGTGCAATTCAGGTCGCACAGCGGTCGAGGCAAAGTTTGCGCCCCCACGACCCTAACCGACGCCGCAGGAGACTCCCTGGGCGTCGGGAATCGCAGGCGGATTCCCGGCCACCGTAGGCGCGGGCTTGCGGACGGCGAGCAATGGATAGCTCGCCGTCCGATAAGGACCAGGACCGTGTCGACGGCGCGTTGTGTTCTACGCGCGCCTCAAAGAGATGTCGGCACAATTGGTGGGGTCCGCTAGAACCGATGCTTGCCAGGGTTGCGGGAAAGTCCGTAAGGGATACCGGGACCCTTGGCAACAGGCAACTGAAGGAACACGGGTGGGTTTTAGTCAGTAAAAGTCTGACACGCCCTAGTTCCGCCCAGAGCGGGATAAGTCATTCGAAGATTACCCATCCTCAAAAAAAAAAAAAAAAGGTCGCAAAGCGTTAACGTACTTGTAGCTTCATACTTAAAATGCGGAGTGAACTATCTGTATTCATCTGTGGTCAAACCTACCTTAACAAAACCGATAAAGTCATCATCATTCTCATGATGATGACTTTATTCTCCTGCCCTTATCCCAATTTATTTGGGGTCGACGCAACATGTCCCTTTCTTCCATACTTCTCTATTAGCCGTCATCTCGATAGTCACCCCCTTTCTAGCCATATCATCTTTCACACAGTCCATCCATCGTTTCTTTGGTCTTCCCCTACTCTTATAGCCATCGACATTCATACCCAAAACTTTCCTCACAACATTTTCCTCATTCCTTCGCATCACGTGCCCATACCATGACAACCGATTTCCGTACAATTTTTCAGTCACCGGTGCCACTTTCAGACTTCCTCTTATGTACTCATTTCTTATTCTATCCATTCGTTCTTATTCTACACATCCCTCTTAACATTCTCATCTCAGCTGCATGCAATTGCCTTTCATTCATCCCTTTTGTGGCCCAACATTCTGATCCATACAAGACAGCAGGTCTAACTATTGTTTTATATATCTTCCCCTTAAGTTTAAGGGGAATGCGGGAGTCGCAGATTGTTCCCGTGACCTGCCGCCATTTCATCCATCCAGTGTTAATTCTGTGCTTAACCGCCCGATCTACTTCGCCGTCGCTTTGCACGAGTGAACCGAGATACCGAAAGTCGGAGCAGACTGGGAGAAGTGCGCCATCAAGCGTTATGGCTCCAGAACTGGAGAGACCGCCGAAATCGCAGAACATATGCTCAGTTTTGGTTCTGCTGATTTTCAAGCCAACATTCTCCAGCTTCTGTTGCCATTTCTCCAATCTGCTCTGGATCTCAGGTTCATCTTCACGACAAGAACAATGTCATCGGCAAACAGCATGCACCAGGGTGCCTCTTCCTGTATGTCCGACGTCAGAGCGTCCATAATCAACAGGAAGAGGTAAGGACTTAAAGCCGACCCTTGGTGCAACCCTACAGCCACACTGAACTCGTCGGTATTGCCAACAGCCGACCGGACGTAGGTACGAGATTGACTGTACATAGCACGAATTAACTCTACATACTTCCCGGGCAAACCTTTCTCTTTCAAGGCCCACCACAACACATCTCGAGGTACCCTATCATACGCTTTTTCCAGATCAATGAACACCATGTGCAAGTTCTTGTGCGCACGTCTGTACTTCTCGCACAATTGGCGGAGTACAAAGGTGGCGTCCATTGTTCCTCGACCTGGCATAAACCCAAACTGATTTGGGGTTATCTCACTCTCCTCTCGCAGTCTTCTCTCTATTACTTTCTCCCATACCTTCATACTATGTGACATGAGCTTTATCCCTCGATAGTTGTTGCAGTCCTGTACATCACCTTTATTTTTCAAGATGGGCACTAGCGAACTATTGCACCATTCTTGTGGGATCCCTCCTTCATGCAATAACTTATTGAAGAATAAAGTCAGCCACATACATCCATCTTCTTTTAAACACTTATCATCTGGGCCCATAGCCTTTCCATTTTTCATACTTTACAAAACCGATAAAGTGAACATCTAAAAAGATTCCCGAACAAATGTAAAGGAAACTAAGTTTGTTTGTTTGTTATCTAGTTTCCTATTCACAACACATCAATTGTCGTGTTATTGTCTGAACGTCGAGCGCCCGGGAAGTGCAGCCGTATGGAATGAATTAATGATGCGCTGCTGAACATAGTGTGTAGACGGATTCAAATGGGATGTTCTATTGAAGGTGATCGGCTTTTGTTTTCAGGGAGATGGGTAGAATTTGAATGAATTACCTCTCGTCAAATATCTCGGCACTTTTAGAATTATGATTTTTAAATGACTCTATAGATTATTACCCGGCTGCCCCAGAAGGAGTGTAATGTTTTTCAAGAGTATGTATGTATGAATGTCTATTTCTTTGGCACGCAATGATTTTAATATTTGAGGTGTCATTAGATTCGTCTTAATTACGGCAGTGACATAGCTATTTCGATATAGCTTATTTATTTAATAGGTACATCTACAAATACAAAACTAAAGGGAGAGGAAGTCTTTTTTTAAATAAATTACATCAACTTTTCTCTAAATGATACCAACAAAATTAATTTAAATTTTTAAATTTTTAATAATAAATAAAGTTAATTTAATTATGGAACTTACAATATTTCGTCGCGTTTCGCATTTAAACCCTTAAAATGACCGAAAAACAAACTCGACAACTCCTTAGACCTCACCTTTATAAGGAAAGTTCTACTTGGTAATAAGAAAGGAGAACGCTGTAAACAATGAGGAACTTAAACCACAATTCAATTTCAAAGGCTTTAGAATTAAATATTAAACGTCAACATAAGAATTGTAGGTGTGAGGTACCTTCTATTAAGCACCAAACAGCTGGCACAATTATTACTAATTATTCTCGCACTGTTCCCAAGTAATTATTTAAATCCTTACTATTATTATAAATGCAGTTTGTTTGTTTGTTACGCTTTCACGCTTAGACGGCTGAACGGATTTGGATGAAATTTGGGACATCGGAAGACCATGACCTGGATTAGGACATAGGATACTTTTTATCTCGATATTCCCATAGGATCGAGACTTATGCGGGTGAAGCCGCGGGGCGCAGCTAGTACATAATAAAAAGGTACAGTTATCCGCACGTCAATTTCAATAATCTGACAGTTGTTATGTCATAGCGTTTAGGTGGTTTTCGGACTTCGAATGTTACCACTGATCTGTAATTGACCGTATTTACTAGAAACTATATTTACACTATACACCATCATCTGCCTATCCTTCGCGACTGCCTATCTGACCTCCACAATTTAGTTACTGGGTAGAGTTATCAGGCTTTCGGCCGACAGCAGTAGGTGCGGAATGGTTGTATATTGTACACAATATACAACCTAGTATATCCATAAATTAGAGTAGACGGAGATTGAGGAGGGTTTATCCGGATAAATCGGACCGGATAGCGCTCGGAAAAGGACTGTCCGGTGTCCGGTCCGTGGTCCGGACTTATCGGGCGAAGTTATGGAGTTCTTACAGAGAAAGAAAGAAAATATGTTTATTTGCGGCAAACATGACGCCAAGAAAGGACAAATATACGAAAATAAACCAGTTGCGGGAAAATATGCGTCACATTCACGCAAAACGGCCATCACTCAGCATAATGCTGCGACCCTATGCGAGACAGAGCCCCAGCGCTGCTTTTCAGTGACAGCCGGCGTTGACGTCATGACGTAAATCGGTGCAGCACATAATGAGTGGACAATAACAAAAAAAGAGAGATTTTTATTTTGATCCGAGTTTGGAATAAAGTGACCGTGACTTTTCGATTAATGGGAGAATTCGTTTTTGGGATAATTCATCCCAACTACGGAACCCTTCATTGTACGTTATCTTACTAGGCTATCTAGCAACAGTTGCCTGGATAACTTCGCGTGTAGTTCTCAGTTGAAATGTAGATGTGAAATACTTGACTTTGCTTTGTCTGATCATACCGCACAGCTTTTGGAAGTAAAGGTAAATAAAACCTGTAGAATAAGTTATTGGCTCACTAAGAAACGTGATCTTTCAAAAGAAAAGGAGAATGACCAGAATTGTAGGGCACCCTGTACCAAGCGAAAAGTCCGCGTGTCACAACCAAACCTAGCGTATTTAGAGGAGAATTCAATGCTCTTCCTATATTGTTAACTATTTTTTACATGGATTCCCGCAATTCGTATTTATTAACCATTTATCTACTTCATATTTTGAGGTTAAGTTCGAGAAAGTGACAGGCTCGAAATGGTGAAGTTGATGACAAATGAAGCGGTACCTAATATCGGTTGCTTTTTATTCTTGATTTGGCGCTTGTTTCCTGATGGATGATTATACAGTACATCACTGATAGTCAATAATAATTCTTGGTGTCAGGTTTTATATATAATGATAATGGATATCAATAATCATGTAGGTAGGTACTCATAGTATGTGCAGCTGGTAGTCTGAATAAGTAATCAATTTAGTACTGTGTTTACTGATTCCTAATATCTTGAAATCTTAACATAACAGCAGGCCTGTTTTCCCAGAAGAGTTAGGCAGAGTTGTATTTACTATAATAGTACACCCACTTCTCGAACTTCACATGTTAGTAAATAATAATAAGGTGATAATGTTGTTAGTACGTACCTAATAAGGCACTTATATCAAAAATGAAAAACGCAGTTAAGATATATTCTTATTTACACAACGTATATGACCTCGACCGCTACCAGGACAGAGAAAAGAAATATACAAATAAAACAATAGGTAGGACAATTGGGTGGCACTCGGGAACGCCTTGCAACACGTAGCATGGACTGTCCACATCCAGAGCACACATCACTCCACATTGTGACCAAGTGTTAGTTCAGGTATCAGTTTGGAATCTCAGGGAGTTTTTCTTGTATCAATGCGAAACATTTGTAACATTATGAATAGGAACTACCAGGATTGATCTGAAAGCATAAAAACTGTTTTTTAATCCTTAAATTGAATAAATAGTCCCGGAAGTAGGTAGGTACTTTAGAAGCTAATTAGAATATACATGCTTCTACAAGGTGAGGTAATACTTACAGGCGTCGCGTCCGTACAATCTATGATGTTAAAACACGATCATATCCACGGATATATTTTCTATGTAATATATTCTAAATTGTTCTAACAATACTAGTGAACGGTTTAGGATACATCGGCGACGCTGATTTGCTGGCCGATGTCTTACTCTAGTTGAGGGCATCGCTAAGGATTATTACACAAATACTACGTTATGAAAACGCACCTGAACCCCCGTTTTTGTTAATAAGTATTATAAATTATTATTCAAATAGTTCAGATGAAACCAATATTGAAAGTAACGTCATCCATGACGGCGCCACAGAATAATTATTGCAATACGTCACAGTACAAATGACATTTTACTTTTTTGAATAGGTCCTCTTTTCATTAAATGCATGTATTTGCAATGTATTCCAAAAAAAAAAAAAAATATTACGATGTAACGCGTGACCTAAAGATGTTTTTTGACACACATAAAAATATATTGTATCCTAATATTAAATGGCATATTGATACAATTATCTTCTTCATTTTTTAATGTTCGTTGACAGGTAGGTACCTATATTTTTAACATAGTGGCAACATTCGGAAATGAAATGCAATGTCAGTGACATAAGCGGAAAATACGTACCACAAAAGTAAAAAAAGACTTTTATTTTTGGTGTCCGAAAGCCGGGAATCGTTTTCATAACAAAATCGTATATCTGATTTAAAAAATAGGAGTAATTTTATGAACTACATTTGGTTGTGACACTCTAGCTCCTTTGTTGGTACGACAATATGGCATTCTCCTTTAGTTGAATTTAAGAACCACCTCCAATGCCTTACCTTTTCAGAAATATACAAAACAGAAAACGCGAACGAAGCATACGATTACTTTATAGAACACTTTCGTATGTTATATGATCTCTGTTTTCCAATTAAGATGATAACTATCAAAACAAATAAAACAGTAAAATGGGTTTCACGTGGAATACGGGTATGCAGTAAAAGACAGCGGCAATTATTGTGGACTTGCAGGCGCGAACCGTCAAACGAAAATAAAAACAAATTCAAAAACTATTCACAGAAATTTAGAAAAATAATAAAATTAACCCAAAAGGCGCAAAATAATTATTTTATTAATACCTCAACAAACAAATCTAAGGCCTCATGGAAAATTATAAATAATAATCCACGCACTACTGAGCAAATTTCTCAAATTAAAACCCAAGATACAATCATAAGTAATCCAAAAGATATTGCCAACGCCTTTAATAATTTCTTTATCGATCAAATACAGACAAACACTAAGATAACACCTGTAGCTACTAATGTGTTGAGTAATCCGCATTCAATGTTTATGTCTCCTGTTTCGCCTGAAGATGTCGTGAGTGCAATAAAATCTTTAAAAAACAAAAACAGTTTCGGTCACGATGGCATAGCCACCAAAGTAGTAAAATTTGTAACGGATAATATTGCCTCACACCTCAGTCACATTATAAACTTATGCATCAGCTCTGGAGTGTTTCCAAAAGAGTTAAAAATAGTTATCGTAAAACCACTCTTTAAAAAACACGAAAGGGACAAGTTAGCCAACTACAGACCCATTGCATTAATTCCAATTTTTTATAAAGTCATCGAAAAAATTCTATATAAATCAATCAATAATTTTTTGTGTAAGTATAACATTCTATGTAATGAACAAAAGGGGTTTAGAAAAAACAAAGGTGTTAATTTAGCAATTTACGATTTGCTTAACGTAATCTTAAAAAATGTTGACAAAAAAGAACCAATATGTGCAATTCTCACTGATATGACAAAGGCTTTCGACTGTGTCCATCATAAAACTTTGCTAAGTAAGCTTGACATGTATGGCATAAGAGGAAACGTCCTTAATCTTGTCAAATCATATCTGAGTGAACGTGAACAATACACAGAAATATCTAGGATATGTAAATATCTAGGATATGTATAAAAACCAAACGCGAAAAGAAATACTTTTCCGAATACAGAGATGTAAAACACGGCGTACCTCAGGGTGGTGTGCTGAGTTCTCTTTTGTTTCTGCTCTATATAAACGACTTACCGCGGCACATTAAAGACCCAATGATTTTGTTTGCTGATGACAGCACCGCATTAATCAGTTGTTCTGATACAAATAAATATGAACAGGACATAAATAGTACACTCAGGAACATTGTGAATTGGCTTGACGATAATAAATTAGTAATAAATTTAGGAAAGACTAACATAATACATTTTTATCAGCGGACAACAATACCAAATTTAGAAATTGAATTTAATAGAACTAAAATAGACCAAGTACAAAAAGCAAAATTTTTAGGCATAGTAATTGACATCTTACAAAGAGTTATTAACCCCTATAATATCTCAGCCTTATTTTCCTAACGTTACGTTAGACGTTTTCCATTCTATCATTTTCCTTTTACTATATAAAGCCATAAATTCCGCTCAAAATATAACACTGAAAACGCGAAGTAATCTGGTAAAACCCGTTCGAATGATTCATAGCCACGAACTCGAGTTACGGGGTTTGAAAGGCTCGATTGCTCGAAAGCTCGACGGGTCGAATGCTCGATGGCTCGACTGCTTCAAGGCGGGACGGAGGCCGTGGCGAGAAAATTAAATTTCCAAGCCCGCTGAACCAATCTCAACGTATATAATTGATTTACGTCAGGGTGTAGGAAATTAATATTAATATTGACGCTCAGTGGTGAAGCGAAGGTTACTGCAATGTAATCATGTTCTGGCGTTTAAACAGCTCTTATAATAAAATTGTGAGCGACTGATAAAGCTATATTTCTTTTTATATTTTAAAAGGCAAATATCTCGCTATCAGTCTGAAGGCCGAGATCGTTAAACGATGCTTACGTTAAGCGGTACATTGTTTTTCCACCGCACCGAGAACGTCAACGAGAATCAGTCACAGTGCATTTACTATGGCATCGTTATCTTTCTCTCGTTGACGGTCCCGTTCCCCGTGCGGTGGACAAACGGCCTTATTCCTGTAACTGTCGCACAACTTTTAAATTCAAACGTCAAGTGACGGGAACATATCACAACCAAAGCATAAGCTAAATAACGTTTATAGATCTCGGACTTAGTGTCTTATAACTCGAGAACCACTGATCCGTTTAATGTTATTTTGTAATTCACAGAAATGGCTAGATTTTTGTTTATTTACATACGTCCATTCGACCTAAGTAGTGGGCACAACTTAATAGTACTCTTATAAAGCATAATATTTGCGTTTACTTCGGCGTGTTTATACACGCCGAAGTAAACGCAATTATTATGCTTTATATGATTGTATTTTTTTGACATTCACCCGAGCATCCATAATACTCGGACTCCCTTAGGCCGACTATTTACCTGGGATAATAAAATAAATAAATAAAATAAAATAAAATGTATTCAAGTTAAAAAGTAAAAATAAGATTTACATTAATTACAAACGAGGTAACTTTAATTCTAGCTGTAATATAGACCTGCCTGATCTAGGTTTGTGAAAACCATTGTTACAAAGTAAACAAAAACAATAATATTTCATACTTAGTGCTTACTGTAATTAGAATATTTAACATAGTAATTAAAACAATGGTCCCCAAACTAGGCAGCGCCTGTATCTTGGGGGCCTCAGTTGCGTTATCTTAATGATAACCTATGCTTTATCACTATCGCCGTATGTCATAGACTGTTATGTTGATATTTAGACGCATCACCTTTTATTCATTTTTGTTATTCATTCGGAATCTTTCACTCGAAGTGAAAACCTTTGATCACAGAATGAAACAAAAAGTGAAATCTTTAGTGAACCGATCCAGCGATTTTGAATTTCGGGACTCTTTCACTTGTCTACCGAGTGATCGGTAAATGAAATGAAAAGAGCAAATGAGCGTTTATTTCTATGTAAATTTGTCAGAGTCTGTGAACGGGGAATGAATCAAAAATGAACTTTCACTCGATTGAAACGCCTGGTATCAGCCTTACATGTAGAAGGCTAATGGTATAATACATTTTCCAGACTATCGGAATAATGGAACCAGTGTGAGATATGCGCTGTAGTATTCTACGAGTAGAGCATGAATTATTTTGATGTTTCGTGTCGTTAATTTAGATCCGGAAATATTCACTTCACACAAAATATTTGTTTAATTTAAAGGATTATAAAAAATGCGCATATGTGTAGCTAAAGATTTAAATCTTTAGATACTACCGCGACAAAATATGGTCGCGCTTTGGTTTCGGTTTGACACCTTTGACACACACAATAATGCATGCTGCCATGGAAATTATATAATACGAGGAAGAAAGAGTGAGCTCACACTCACCTTCACTATCTCTTAGTATTGACAGTTTTCGCGAGCCATGAGTACCGGAGAGAGCAAATTCCAAGGGTCCTTGAAACGATTAATTGCAATTGATCACTATAATATTGTCAATCGCTTCAATTACATTTGGTAGACGATCAATTTGCCCATAAATGTGTATTGATCACGTAAAAATTGTCAACATAAATTAGAACACAAATACTGAGGGCTAAGGCTTAGGTCTGTTTCTGTCTTTAGTTTTAACTCAAAATTCAGTTTTAATTGTGATCTAATGAATAAGGTGGAGTGTTGGCGGATTTCAGCTAGCCAATTAGAAGCTTGCAACGAAAATTAACTAGGTAAGTTATGCCCAAATTATGTCAGAACCCAACTCACTTTCAACCAAACGGAGATGAATGTTTAATTTAGACCAGTGCAATGTGGCAAGGAAGAATAATTCATTATTTTACTATATTATGCATGCTAGCAATATCCGTGCATCATGTTCTATTATGCATTCAGAACTACATAGTAATTAGAGTTTTATTACATTGTTAGCCCTGCACCCTAGAATTTTCCTCATTTTACATTCTAAAACTGACATCCATACTTCCTGACTAACTAATATTTTAACAGCGAAAGGAACTTTGTCTATATCATCATCTGCCTAGCCTTTTCCCAACTATGTTGGGGTCGGCTTCCAGTCTAACCGGATGCAGCTGAATAGCAGTATTTTACATGGAGCGACTGCCTATCTGACCTCCACAACCCAGTAACTGGGTAATACGATACCCCTTGGCAAGACTGGTTGTTAAACTTTCGGGCTTCTGACGACCCGTAACAACTGACAAAGATCCACAAATGACAGCCGGGACCAACAGCTTAACGTGCTTTCCGAGGGACGGAGGAGTGTCCCACCATCACCCATCCACGGACCAACCCCGGCAAGCGTAGCTTAACCTGATGGATTGACCCGAGCGGCTGTTATTACTTAGCCACGAGCTCTTCCTAGCGAACTTTGTCTGTGTGTCTGTTACCTTTACACGCTTTACCTGCTGAACGGATTTCGATGAACTCGACACACAAGTAGACCATGACCTGAGTTAGGGCATAAGCTACGTTTTTATCTCGGTACGATCCCGAGCTCAATGCGGACGAAGCCGTATAAAAAGACTAGTATTCTATTTATTATACGTATTCAAATTCTAGTGTTAGATCAGATTCTGTGGTATCTTATTAGAATACAGGTCTTTGAGAACAATTGTAATTCAAAAGAAAAAGGTAGGTAGTAACATGAATAATGTATCGAGAACAATGGTTCTATTGGAAACTCATTTATATTGGATTGGATGGTAATACAGTATGGTTGGGTTGGATTTTATATCGCTTTGTTTCGGCCAAAGGTTTTGGCTCAGAGCTGTAATTGACAATCACAAGTGTCATAAAATATACGACTCAAATATTTTACAAGAGTATTTTATAATTTAAGCGTAATGATAGAATATATTATTTTGAATCTTGCATTATTATATAGGTACATAACATATTATTCATGAAAAAAAAAAATGAAAAATGTTTTATTAATTATACAAATAAAATTTAACAACTAGTGATTGATTCATGCGGTGGACAAACGATCGCTATCACCGGGATGTCACGTTCGGTTTCAATAATCACGTTTCTCGGTGACATCCCGGTAACGGCGGCGGCGGTGGTGGACAAACGCTCTCAGGCTCAACGATTTTAATACGACAATAATATGAGCAGTACAAGTACTCAAATATTCGGCATTTTTCATAACATTAGACAAACAATTTTCTTTATAAAAATACCTACAGGAGTGACTGTCTCCAACTCCGCATTACATGCTTAATTTAAAGCTAGTTAATCTTCAGAGAAGTTGGTACGATAGGAGAGACGGTGGGCCTAATTTGCGAACTAATCAAATGCCCTGGAGGCTGGAGGTAAAGACGTAGATGAGAGGTGCAAAGTAATATGAGAGTTTAAATTATCGCATCAGGAAAATGTCTGACTTTATAATCTTTATTTGAATTATCTATTTAGTCATGAGATTAATGTCTTGTGCAAACCATATTATTCCAATTTCTGGAACAAGTTCATACTTTAATAGACGTTGCGATAGTTATAATTTTTTAATTTAGAATTTCTTTTATCTTGTCGTATTGCATACTGTATGTATATTATTGTATGTATTTCATGTTAATTTTATAAAGAAAGAACAGAATTTTTGTACAGAATAAGCAATCTTTCTTTCTTTATTTTCTGTTCTTACCAAAAAATGTGTTTATCGAGATTCACGCTTGAATGTCGGTCTAACATAGCGATAACACTAGGTATTTGTAAAATCAAATATTATGAAAAGTACAAAATCCAGTTAAACAAAATATATTGGAGTTCATATTGACTAAAAGCCCAAAATACCTATCTAAAACTCAATACATCACCTCGCACTACCTAATCCGTTAAAAACCCTCTATGCCCGAACGCCCATGAATAATGTAACATATTTTAATTATTATTAACTTAGCAGACCGTCCCTTTCAAGGGTACCTACAATATTGGGATCAATACGGTTGGACCGACCTTGAAAACGGGACCTTTTGCTCCGAAAAATAAGCTACCGACCTCCTTTTTAGGGCTCCGTACCTAAAGTACAATAACGGCTCCGCTGTCCGTCCACCCGCCCGTCTATCACAGGGCTGTATCTTTTAAACCGTAATAGGTAGACACTTGAAATATTTACAGAGCTTGCACTACTATGTCCACAATAACAACAAAGAGTCATCATCTGTCTAGCCTTTTCCCAACTATGTTTGGTCGGCTTCCAGTCTAACCGGATGCATCTGAATACCTGTATTTTACATGGAGCGACTGCATATCTGACCTCTACAACCCAGTTACTGGGTAACACGATAACCCTTGGTAAGACTGGTTGTCTGACTTTTGGGGCTTCTGACGACCCGTAAGAACTGTCAACAAAGTTCTGCAAATGACAGCCGGGACAAACAGCTTAACGTGCTTTCCGAGACACGGAGGGTCTTGGTATGTAAAGATGGTCACCCATCCACGGACCAACCGCGGTAAGCGTAGCTTAACCTGATTGATCGATCCGTGCGCCTGTTATTTCTTAGTTTTTTATAACAGCAAAGAATAAAAACCAATAAAGTTAATAATTAAAAGGAACCTATGCCTTTATAAGGAACGTGTTATTTTCGCCGTTTTTAAACTAAGGTATTTCCAAAAAAATAGGTAGTATTTTATATTGTACGGTGGTGTGGAACCCTTCTTGTGCGAGTCCCGACTCACACTTGACCGCTTTTTTGTATTGAAAAAGGTAAGGTAAGGTAAGGGGTTTTTTAGCTCGACAAAATATTTTATGGATGATAAATCGAAAAGCGTTGAGACAGGAATTTCAGAAGGAATGTTTCAGAATATTTGTGCGGTACGTGGATGCTGAAAGGAACTGTTTTTCGGGGTAGGAGAAAATATCGCCTCAATTTTTTGTATCCGACACGAGAAAAATGATTACGATGTTTTAAAAACTATTGCAGTACACTTTCGTGATATGAATTTTATACCAAACTATACTTGGTACTATACTAGGTAAAATACTCTACCGCTATTCAAAATGGTCTTTATTTTTATCCCGCTCTCAATTGTTTGGCAGTCATATAATGTGGTGAAGAACCACTAAGTTAGAACGAGAGGAGAATAAACCAGTGGGCCTAAAACAGCCACATTAGCAATTCCTCTTAAAGCGATTAATTTCCTGAATTTCCAGCTGTCATTAGCAATTCCTCTAGTTTGACACAAAAGCAATTCATAATGTGTAGACCATTTTACGAATCTCCATAGAAAACTGTTAAACAGATGAATAATTTCGTAATATGATCACGAACAGATCATATTATGAACTATCAGTTTGTGACATTTTACGATGATTCATAATATTTTCCTATTATGATTCTTCCAAAGTGGTTGTATAAATCCCCCAGGTGAAACAATTAGCCAATTTTCCAGCCTCCATTGTCCTTTATTGAATTATCTTTCTAGAGAAAGTGAAGCAATAAACAGTACCTCGCACTATATCGCAATCAAGCCACGTCTTTGATAGGTAATTAAATAAAGTGATATCCTCAGGATCGCGCGTTGTAGGTAATGGTCTATTAGAGGGACCCATTAAATATAACGGGCAATGGAAAGTTACGCGCTGCCGGGTTAAGTACACAGGTAGATTGATATAATACTGAAACCAGTCATCCTAACTAATCCAAACTAATATTATAAATGCGAAAGTAACTCTGTCTGTCTGTCTGTCTGTCTGTCTTTCTGTCTGTCTGTCTGTCTGTCTTTGCTTCACGCATAAACTACTGAACCGATTTGTGTGAAATTTCGTACAGTCATAGTTTGGAACTTGAGAAAGGACATAGGATAGTTTTTATTACAAAAAATAAAATAAAAAATAAAATTTATTCCGGACATACAGCGCCATCTATTGGTCAAGAGTCGGCATCAATTCAGTACTGAAAATTCATCGGAAAAATGTAAATAAATAGTAAAAAGGTATGAAAAATATAATATAATACAACTTTTAGTACATAGAAAATGCTCTAACGGAGTATAGATAATTCTATTAGTACTATATGTCGAGTTGGTGATCGCGCAATGGTGTCGATCGTTACACGAGTTCGGTTCATGTTATTGTTTTAATTCACGGAAAAAAGTAAATAAATAGTAAAAAGGTATGAAAAAAATAATATCAATATAATAAAACTTTTAGTACAAAGAAAATGCCCGAACGGAGTATAGATAAATAATCCGAGTTGTCACTATGCTCGATAGATGGCGTTGGGATCGAAATAGATCGCGCTATGGTTTCGTTACACGCATTTGGTTGGGTATCGGCCGAGCGCTTCGGTACTGTCGTAGAATTGAGGATTGATCGTTTCGTAAATTTAAAATTGGTTCCGTTCATTTTTGAAGAGATCCCGCGTGATCGGGAACTATGCGCCATGCGGTTAAAACCAAAAATCTGTCGGAAGTTACTATTCCACGCGAACGAAGTCGCGGGCAAAAGCTAGTATTATAAATGCGAAAGTGAGTTTGTTTGTTTGTTACGCTTTCACGCTAAAACGGCTCAACGGATTTGGATAAAATTTGGCACAGGGGTAGACCATGACCTGGAATAGGATATAGGATAGTTTTTATCCCGATATTCCCACGGGATCGAGACTTACGCGGGTGAAACCGCGGGGCGCAGCTAGTTGTTAATAACGCCTGATTCCTATCGTGCGCTTCTAAAAATATTATTGAACACTCTAATTTAATGATTGCGCCTCTTTTTATGAACCTTAAAAGACACTTTTGAACGTCAAAAACAAAGAAATATAACTGATTCTAGCTGGCGTAAGAATTGCTTGATTTTATCCAAATAGTTACTCGTATATATCAAAAGCATGATTATGATTCTATCACACGATATTTTGTTCCTGATAAATGGCCACTTTCATCGCCAGACGCCGAAAAAATACGAAAGATAACAAGACGTTGTACACACGGCTACACATCAAGCTATACATTTCCAGTTTATGCTGATTTCGCATTGCGTAGGATTTTCGTACAATGCGAGGTCAGCTTATACTGGAAATGTATAGCTTGATGTGTAGCCGTGTGTACGTACTCATTATATCTGAGATCTTCTTACATATTTATAACATCATTTCGTTCGTTTTTGTTGGTAAATTAAAGGAAAACACTCATAGAGTGTCAGCCCACACAAATTGTGTACTTAATTGAAAAAGTGTCTCTTTTTCGTGTGGGCGTTATTTGGTATTCTTTTGAAACGTTACCTTTATGTTTTTGGTTACAAAGAGGATAATGCACCAATAATTATACAATTGAAATATCTTTTCTATTAATTACAGTAAATATCGAATTACAAAACCAAGCATTCAGAACACGATAAACCGTCAACCCACTACAGTACGACACATCTTAGATGTAGTATAGATTTGAAGCATTTATTAATTTCAATTTTACGAATTTATTCGGTGTATGACTTTACAAGGTATTGCGTTTGAGTAAAGATCATTTTCACCTAAACCAGTAATAAAGATAGGCGATTTTGAAGGCGCACTCAGTTCGGATGTTGATCGGTTTTACGAATTTTGCCGATGCTACATATACGTTGTATCGTGTTGTACCCGTATCAATATTATCAATCATAGATTTATAAATAGAAATACATAAAGTAAACCTTTAAGCCATCCATTGTTTCTGTTCTGTAGCAAAAGCCTGCCTATTGTTCTCGGAACTAGGGAGTTAATTAGGCAAAACTGGATGGGCAAAGTTTCTAACCTCCTAAGTACGTAGATTCAAATAATAGAATAGTGGGAATAGAATAGATCCAAATAGTAGATTTTTAGTATTAAACTTTTATGTAGGCTGATTTGGAATCCAAGGCTTGGTCCCTCCATCTTGACGTTAACAGCTACCCCATTTTGCCTTCTTCAATTTCAGGTCTCTGCTTATTTACTTCAGATCGAATCAAAAACATCTGCCTAGCCTTTTCTTCGGCTTCCAATCTAACCAGATGTAGCAGAATACCAGTATTTTACAAGGAGCGACGGTCTATCTGACCTCCACAGCCCAGTTACTGGGTAATACGATAACCCTTAGCAAGACAGGTTGTCAGACTTAAACTCATTTATTACACCATTTATAAAAGTTTCCTTTCCTACGATAACCACAACTTTCGCTAACATCCTTCTTCGTAGTTAGCTCATTTATAATTTAAACAACTTGCACGCTGAAGCCAAGATAAACTTTAGTTAAATTAATAAAATTAATGTTTTCTTGGATACAGAGCAACATACTACATAGAAGACACAGAGAACGTAGAGACTGTTTGTGCTCTATGAAACAAGAACTAGGAGCGTGTGTGAACAAACCCACAGGTTAATTCAGGAATACATGTGGCATAACCATCAGCATAATCAGCCTATAATGTTCCCACTGCTGGGACACACTCTCTTTCAGACGGAGTGGGAGTAGTTTATCCACCACGCGGGCCCAATGCCCAGTGGATGTCACATGTTTTCGAATTGTTGGCTACAGTTAGGGTTGCCATTCGTCCGGGTTTCCCCGGATTTGTCCTAGTTTGGAGGGCATCCGGGGAGCGTCCGGACGGGGTTTTTTAATAGTATCCGGGTAAATCCGGACACTATTTGTGTTAGGGGAAATCCGATTAATTGAATTATTTGCAATAAATAATAATTGAACCATTATTTATCATCTTCGATTATATCTTAGTTAAAAATTCGCCGCGCTGCAAATATACCCATGCTCTCGTGACCCCCCTAGCCACCCACACCTTTTATTTGTATTGTTGAGGTGATGATTTTCTATTAATAAAAAAAAATGGTACTTCAACGATGGTTTTATTTTATTGTAAAATAAATCCGAGGGCGTCCGGGGAAAAATCTGGGGGAGTTCGAACCCACAACCTACAACTCGTAAGTCCCAGCCATTTCCCCCACTCTTACGTGCTAGTAACTTGCACTAAAGTGTGAAAGTAGCAATCCATGTTCTCACCAAATCTGGAGATGTTATGGTACAATAGCATGCCAGCTACTGAAACTACTTGTGTACTTTCATGCAAGTTACTGGCATATATGTTATCCTGGCTTTAAAGCGAAATATTATAAACCGTAGCCTTGCCTATTAACGTTTCATAAATCATGTGAAATGTTGTGACATTTTGAACTATATTTCATAGCGATGAGAGTTAATAATTTAGTGTTTCATTTCAGAATTAGTATTGCGAGCAAAATCCGGTTTCATGTATTTGGTTTGCAATTAAATGTTAGTTTCAAATGTGACTGTGCCGTTGATAATTTAACATCCAAAATGAAGCTTATTTACACACAAATAGGCAATTTAGTTGTACATCATTGTTAGGTCAGGCTTAGAGGTTTTGTGTTCCCCAGCCCCAACTGGGGTGTGGAGGTCAAATCGGCAGTCGCTCCATGTAAAATATTGGTATTCGTCTGCATCATCAGGCCAGCATAGTTGGTAAAGGCTAGGCTCAAACAATTGGATGCGGTTATGCATACTAACAGTGGAGCAAGGGGAGCAGTGGTAACGGCCACGACTTACGAGTTATAGGTCGTAGTTTCGAACCCTGACAGGCGCATTACTTTGTGTAAATTATTTCATCGCCACTGCTCTCAAAACGGTGAAGAAAAACATCGTGAGGAAACCGGCATGTCCTAGAACTAAAAATTTGAAAAAATGTGACATCTACCAACCCGCACTGGGCCCGCCTGGTAAATTACGGCCCGCTCCTTCTCTCAGAGAGGAGGCCGGCGTCCCAGCAGTGGGAACATTATAGGCTGGTTATGTATTCATACCAACGATTCCTTTGCACAGAAACTATTGTCATAACATTACATGTTGTCATAATCCAAATATCGAGGGAATGGAGCAGCTATTGCCTTTCTCGAATGTTCCTGAGTCTACAAACAAATACATTCTTTGTTTACCAAAGAAATTCGGTGTATTTTCGTTTGTAACACACCAAGTGAGCGCTCTGGATAAATATTGAATTTGATTACATACTTGTAGGTATAGATGTGATTGATGTGAATAATAACATCAACTAGTTGATGTTTCTGTAATAATAATTATGTTACCTGACTTAATTTGATTTCTCTTACAAGGTTTGCTTTAGTGATTATAAATATACTAGCTGCGCCCCGCGGTTTTACCCGCGTAAGTCTCAATCCCGTGGGAATAACGGGATAAAAAGTATATATCCTATGTCCTATTTCAGGTCATGGTCTACCGATGTTCCAAATTTCATCCAAATCCGTTAAGCCGTTTTAGCGTGAAAGCGAAACAAACAAACTCACTTTCGCAGTTATAATATTAGTTAGGATTAAGAACCCTACAGTAAAGCTGAAGTAGCATTCAGTTTGTTTCGGTCTTCTTCGGTTAGGAAATACCGAACTCATTTAGTTTTAAAATATAATTTATTTTACGTATTTTAATCATCAATCTTTTTTAATTAAATTTTAAACTTTTGCCGAAATGAATTTTCTTCTAATGATTATAATTGATGACTTTTCTTTGATTTTAGTCTTTTAAAGAACCTTTGCTTTCTTCAGAAAATGCGCTTTCTGATACGTGATCGGGTTGGTTAATTATTGTTATAATGTTACCACCGAACCACTCATTGAACTGTTAGTAACCATGAGGTAGAAGGCCAATTTAAACTTCGAACGCTCGGTCCACGGTCATTATTACTAGCCTGCATTGCGGGTAAAATACCTACTTAATTAAGTTATGAACTTGACCGGTTACCAACTAGTTTAGTTCTAGCGAGAATATCTGAACAGAGAATGAATATGAGTGCGCAACGAGTTATCTAGAAGACATTATTCTATGAATTATAATGATTTTATTCAGTTGAAATACAATTTGAAACTCTGGTCACATTGAGGCAAACCCCGCGCGTGACGTAGGACGGGCGTCTTTTGTTTTAATGATGAGGAAGTCACGAGACTATTCGTGCCAACTTGAACCCCTCCATACAAGTTAGATTCAGTTAGTGACACACAATCAGCGCGAGTGAATTTCGTCTCGCTTCCCGGACGGGATAAAGATGGTCACCCATCCACGGACCAACCCAGGCAAGCATAACCCGATGGATCGACCCGTGCGGCTGTTATTACTTAGCCACGAACTCCACCTCGTGTCCTCTGTTTTCATGCCGACTGTAATTGGGAAATTCTGTTTCCTTGCAAACTTCGACACGTGTCTGTAAAGTTGTTCCATTAATTAGTGTACTCGTAGGTACATCACAGTTTGGAATTCTCAGTATTGCAGAGAGGTCATTAAAATGCAACCGGACAACTTTCGTCGTTAGAGCGAGCAACTGTCTGTCTGTCTCTGTTTTGAATGGATACAGGAAATCTAGTCGCAAAATGTAATTAGCGAAGTTTGAGAATAAGGTCACAGGTGAGCAGAAAACGGCACTATACAGTATGCAAGGGTAAATACCGTTGTCACTCAAACCATGGGTAGTTTCATTAAAAGATTTTAAAAAGTAAATATCCTTCACTGTCCCGATACTCATGGATACGCGTTCGAGAGAGCTGCGAAACAGCTGACGGCCGGTCATGTAACGTACCGCGCGCCCCGCCCGCCCCCGCCAACCGCCAGCCGCCGTGTTTAGACGCAAGTTCGTTGCTCTTGCGTGTAGGGTGAAATATTCTTGTGGAAAAATTTAGATTTTCTTAAAAAAAAAAAAAGTTGTATTTTTCCATTGATTATACGTTCTATAAATGAAACCAAACCACTGGTTTCAAGGATAACGGTGTTTACACTAACACCCTTTATTTGTAAAATGATTCAGTGAGAATATTCAATGTTTAACAACTTGATCGAATATTTTACTAAACTCAACTTGTGACATCCTCTTCAAAATCAATTTTCAATTCAACACGACGTGTAAGATGTAAAAGAGATAAATAATTTCATTTCCATTG